>BSBM01000194.1:0-1360000 GCA_027924585.1 Larix kaempferi
CTAGCATCCCATTTAGAAGAATATTTGTTTCTTGAATATACAGATGGATCTTATTCCAAATTTTTTGGTTGGATAGGCTTGTACCTTTGAATATTATTCTATTTCTTTCCTTCTAGATCTACCAGAGAAAAAAGTCAGGGAGGAGCTCCCAGGCCCTATTTACAATGTTGTTACTAGATATTTGCTTTTGCCAATTTGCTAAGGTTTCTTTGATGTTGACAGCATTACGATCTGTTTGTATGAAAGTTATTTCCCCCTGACTGATCCCAGAGCTGTTGGATCATGGAACAAAAATTTAAAAGGTGCTTGGAGTCCTTAGTTGTCGACCTAAATAGATAGCATATTAAGGGGCCTTCAAAACCTTGTTTGAGGATTTAGTCCCAGGTGAGAATTTTCTTCCATGCTACTAGCTAAAGGAATGTGGATACTTTTGGCCAAAGGTTTTGTTTCCAGATCATGGCCCAATTTTACCAATTTTACCAATTTTTACCAATTTTTGTATGATGGAGGTAATAGATTCCTTTGGATTGTATGGACCGGAGAGTATATGGGGATATTTTATAGCATTTCACTCCACCAATGAAGGGATCTAAACTAAACCTAACCTAATAGCCATCACCTATCTACCAGGGGAGCCAACGATTTAGTTCTGGGAAATATTTCGTTAAACCACTCCATATGTTTGAGACAACACAGCCTTTCTTGTTTTCCTTTCTTAACCATTCAATATTAGTGAGATTTTTTAGGTACTTGCATCTTATAATCTCTCCACACAAACCCTTATTCGCAAGACCACAACACAAGCTTTTCATAGCCAATTCTTTGCTCGCCCACAGAATGTTCTTTATGCCCCACCCTCCGAGAGCCTTCGGGATTGCTAACGGATCCCATGCCACGAGATGCATATCGGCCCTCAAATGGGATCTAGACCAAAGGATATTGAAGATAATCTGATGCATGAGAGACACAATCTATTTCATAACTTTATCCAGTGATAACCACAAGATTGGAATATTATTAAGGACTGAAATGAGTAGTGTAAGTCTACCACCCAAATTCAACCTCCGATTGCACCAGTTATTAATTCTCCTTTCTACCTTTTTAAATAGCCATATCTAGTCTGTAGTACGGTAACCATTAGGTTTCCGAAAGTAACCCAAGTACTTCAGTCCTTCATCAAGTTCGTATTGTGCATACATGAGGATGGAATTGACTTGTCTCAGTTCTATCTCGTCCAAATTGAACCAATATAAACCAAATTTCAGAGTATTGATCTCCATACCTGAATCCAAAGAGAATATGTTTAGGATGTCTTTAAAATGATGCCACTCCATCATATTACCAATACCAAATAACAAGATATCGTCCACGAAGAGAAGATAGGTAATATACTATGAAGTGGTGACTTTAATGCCAGTAATATTTCCTTCCTATTTTTCCATGCCTATCAATATGCTTAACCCCTCTATAACCAGTAGAAAAAGGAGCGGTGATAATGGACATCCCTGTATAAAACTGCGATAGCTTTTAAAGAAATTAGTAGGTATCCCATTAAGTAATACTGTGAAATTGGCAGAAGTAACACACCCCATAATCCATTGGGTAACCTCATAGCTTAGACCCGCATTAATGAGGAGTAGATGCAAAAATGACCAATCTACCTTATCATTTGATTTCATGAGATCTAACTTCAGTACCAAGGATTTAATATGATTGACTTTAATCGAGTGAATAGTCTCTTGCACAACTCCAATGGCATCAAAAATCTATTGATGATGGAGGAAACCGAACTGTTCCCTAGATATGCCTTTGGATAATCACACCTTCAGTTGATTAGCAATCACCTTAGATATAATATTATATATTAGAAGGTTGCATAAGGATATTGGACAAAAGTCCTGAAAAGAAGCAGTATTTTAGGATTTTGGGATGAGGGCAAGGAATGTGGCATTGACCCCTCCTGAAACCAAGCATGAGATGCGAGCTTCTTCAACTAATCTAACAATATTAGGTCCTAGAAAGTCATAAAATTGTAAATGAAATTCAACAGACCACCCATCGGGTCCGAGACTCTTGTCCTAGGCCATTTGTTTTAGTATGTTCTCGATTTCCAGGATATTAACAGGTCTTCCCGCTTCTTCACTTTCTTCATCAGATAAAATATGAAGCACACATTGGAGAACAATAACTTGTGAAGCAAGGTTATTGACCTAGTGTTTTTTGAATAGATTTGAAAAATACCTGGATGCAACACCTTCAATAGGACGCTGGGAAGTGAACTTCTCCCCTGACTGATCTTCGATTTCCCAAATCCCGATGTGCCTCCAACGTTGATCAACATAAGAGTTAAAATATATAGTATTATGGTCCCCATGTGAAATCCACAGATACCTGCTCTTTAGTCGCCAAATGTCCTCTTTTGCCCAGAGTATATCTTATTTTCCTTGTTTCAAATGCTTGATGTGGTCCATATCCTACCTCATAACATATCCCATCACAACCATAGAATAATAATCATTTATCTGAGATTCAATGTGTATGAGGTCTTGGTGTTGAGACTGCTTCTTATTCTTAATCCAAGGTGCGACAATATCCTTTAGGGACTGAAAAACCAAGGAAACAAACTCATTGTAGCCCCAAGTCCATGATGGTAGCATGTATTCTAGTGAGATCTAACAAGGGTAATAAAATCAACTTCTTCAGACCAAACCTGAAAATATTTAAAAGGATACCTGATAATGTGAGATCCCTTCTCCATTCTCAAATAATTGGAAAATGATTAGAAATGGCTACAATTTCAATCCAAGACTTGCAAAAATCCATTGAACTAAGAAGGCCTTTTTCCATTAAAAACCTATCCAGTCTCTTAGCCATTGTGTCATTTTCCATTCGACCATTACACCAATTGCGAACTAAAGGATTAGGTTCAATGTCCACCAACCTGTGATTTATGATGAAATTTTGGAACCAAGAATTCATGGGATCAATTGTGGCATCTGTACCCCAAGACTCCCGGGCTAATGTTGTAAAGTTTATATCTCCCTCAACGATGAGGGAAGAGATCTCTAGTAAGACATGCTTGTCAACATTATTACAAAATTCCTTATGCTTTGCATAAGGGAAGTAACAATTTAGAATGCTTATAGGAAAATATATTTCTTGAGAATGACCCACCAAAAGAATACCACCATAGGTCTGATAGGGGAAAATTTTATACTTAGAAGGATTCCAAGCAGAAATGAGCCCCCCCCCCCCGAAAGGTCTACCGCATCAAACGAACAACATTCTTAAGTCAGGAATAAACTCAATAGTAACTCCTTGGCCTTCGAGCCAAGAACCATAGTTTCTTGGAATAATAATACATCTGGAGAGACCAATTGCAATAACCGCCTAAGGGAAACTAGTTTTGGGGTTCCCCGTACCCCTCTCACCTTTAAGGAAAAAATAATCATTATTGTGACCGACTATGTTCTAAGAAGCTTGAAAATATCATAAAGCTTGTCCTAGGAATCTGAAATCTCACAAGAACAAGGATGTTTAATAGAGGTTCCATTACCCTCAAGCTGCTCAGAATCCCCCAAATAATATTTATCCCATGCTTTTCGTCGTCTACCCTCATTCTTATTATGAATGGTAACATTAGTTTTATTTGGAGCAGAGGATTTTGGCTCAGTGGTGTCCTTAGAATATACCTTAAGTGGTTCCTAAAAGAAACCCCCTCTAGACATCAGGGCTGTGACTACTTCTTTTTCCTCGAACCCTCCAAGGATCGTAGATTCTTTCTCCATTCCCAAAGCATTGAGAGAGACCTTCCCATCACGAAGGATTTGTGAGTCAGATGCCAGTTTTAAACCTTCCCTTAAGGATATGGCAACATCAGAAAGTACATCGTGGGAGTGCACCAATAGGTGATCAAATTGAACCCCAACTTCAACCCCATCTTCTCCCCCAATTAGTGAAGAGGAACCAATAATTGGTGAAGAGGGAACCAACTCCCCAACCCTAGAAACATCAGGGTGGGTATTGTCTACCGCTTCAAGAAGCTTAATCTGTGACTCCGAGAGGGTCTCAAAAAAATTAGGAAAAAACTATTGTAACTTACTTGATAAAGTGTCGGCATCACCCAGAGGATTAGGTCAAAAGTATTCTATGCTCACCCAAGGAGGGATATCCTCCTGTTGAAATATATGGTTGGTCTCCATATGAGACTACTTTTTTTCATGACATGCAACACCCCTAAATTGCTGAGAAAAGAGGAAATCATTTTTTAAGTGCCCCACATCTCCACATACATGAAAACAAAAAGGGGTTCTCCAATAGCCCAAGGGTTGTATTATAAGTTTATCACCCCATTGGATATTAATTACATCAAGAAGTCTGATATTGACATCCATCTCTATGAGCACCCATGCACTTCATTTGTCCTTGTAAAATAGGGATTTTTCATCAAAATAAATAAAGCATCCCACCCTATTAGCAATAGCTTCAAAAATATCAGAAGACCATAGTTCCAATGGGAAACCCTTTAGTATAGCAACAAAAAATGATTCCTCTAGAATTTTTTTGTGAGAGAATTAAAATATGAGTGCCACCATTTAAGACAAAGCGACCCTTTTCTGACTACCCAAGGCATCGCTAGGATGCGAGCGACATGTTCTTCATCAACAAAGTAAAAAAAAATCTAGTTGTTTACTGAAATATGGACTCGAGTGCAATAGTTGAGTATAGGTTTCCAATACTCAGTGACCTAGGCTAGAAAGGAGGTTTGAATTAAATTAGTGAAGCAAACTTTACCAATTATGTCCTGAGTCGAAAGACTAATTAATTTCCCGATCTACATGTCTTTCTCTAGAGTCATGTTAACGCCATCTGACCAAAGCTTTAAGAACTTGAGGATCTGAAGTTGACGGGCCACCTCCCCCCTACTACAAGAAATATGTAATATCCCAATTTTGACCCCATTGCATTAAAAATGTAAATGATGTAAATATGCTAGAGTGAATTCCTAGTGCAGAGCTCAAGGCCAAGGCCCGACTAGTGAATGAATAGGCATGTATGATGTTATAATTTATTTGGACTGTTTGGTTGGCTTGTATGCCGACTTAGAGTATGTGTAAATATTATGGCATACATAAAAAAATGATCCAACAATGGTTGTGTAAGGAGCACCAAAGGGGCTATGATTCCACCAGAGGGGAAGAGGAAGGGGGCCTATGGGAAACCAAATCTTATGTTTCCAAGTGTCAACCTTAGAACTCACCCAAAATTTTGTCATGTGTTGAGAATAAGCCAATTATATCCTTTTTTTAACCATTTCCAATCATTGATGCATGTGTGTGGTTGGTTGGAAAAGTCACCTCATGTAGTTATTGTAGCATGGGATTGACTGAACTTTTGTGACAGTTCTGTCATGACAGAAGTCAGTCTGCAGCTGCTAGGAGTCCTTTCCCTACTACCATAAGTTATGTCAGTTGTCTTGTCACCTTTTTCTCATATCCTTTGGATTCAACCCTCATTTGTCTCATTCTTACATGCAGGTTTAGAGGTTGCTGGGCTCCCCATTGTTGTCCATGAACTTACCATGCTATTTTGAACCCATAAATTCAAATTTGGAGAACATGTTGCATATTTGGAAGTGGGTATTGTGGCTGTAGATGAGTAGAGAGGTTGGACACACTAGGAATCCTTACCCTTGAGTTCTGCTGCTCGTAGGCGCTTGAGAAGCCACAGATTGAGGCTAAGTGAGGCCCCTATAGGGCTCTGTATGAGCATTTGACTAAGCACAGAGAGCAGAATGGGTTGTGGGATGAGAGATAGAAGCCTGTAGGTGTTTCCTTCGCCCTGGTGGCCTCATAGCCTAGCTTGGGGGTGGCCTCTCATCAACATAAATAGTATATGCTGGACATAGTGCCTATTGTTGGGTGGAAAAGCACTCTTACACAACCAGTTGCTTGGATCTGCATTGGATAAAGATAACTATTTTTATGTATTTAAATATGGAAATGTTTTATTTGATGCCTGTAATGTTTGTGCTTGTATTTTCACATTAGATGTGTGTGGATAGTTTTGAATTCCGCTGTGCATGTTTATTTGCATTCTGCACACATTCTTTTTGTTGAAATTTGTATTATGGATCTGGGGCGAATTTTGAAATCCCATATTTGCCTAGCGTCCCCTCCCGATGGTCGGATTGGGTGAGGGGCACGTTACAGAATATATCCACCATTGTGGGGAGGAGTAGAAGGCTCAATTAATTCAAGAATATCAACCCCATCCAGTTCAACCGATAATTGTTCTAAAAGACTTTGTTCACAAAGGAGTGGGTCCAAAGCCACTGGAAAATCACCAATATGTGTCTTCAAAGAATATGATGCCCCCCTAGGCTCCTCAGACCACCTTCCTTGATTTACGATCATCTTGACCTGACCACTGTCACTTCACAGAGTGTGCCCCAAGAAAATCCAAATACCAAAATAACAATTATGGGCCCCTCTGCCACCACCAATTGCATAACTACACAGAAACTACCAGCAAACCCAACAAACTAGCTCGATGGTCTCTATTGAGAAAACCCTACTCAACACCCTTTTTTCCTACTATGTCAGAGCTACGAAATGCCATTACATGAAGTATATTGTTCCACATATAGACTTTATCAGTGCAACTGGATTCTTCAACTCTAGGATTTTGATATTTAGTCTTTTCTTTCACATAGAGCCATTGCTATGAACCTCTTTCCAATTCAAAGAATTAATTGTACGTCATTAAATTACATTAGCTACATTGAAAAATCTTATAATTTGGTAAACCCTACAAATTTATGAAAAAATTAATAATATATAAATAAAAATAACATAATTATATTTATATATTATTTTTAATTTGTATTTTCTTTTAAAGGTAGACAATTCAATGAAAATTTTAAAAGGAAGCCCTATAAGAGTGATGTCTCTAATGTCTGTAGAAAATGGTTTGGTTTGGATGCAAGTGTTTTGCTTAGATCATTGGTGGTGCATCAAGATGTTTTCATGTGGGTATTTTTGTTTTTTTGTTTTTTTAAAGTAGGTGTGTTTCAAACGTTGATGGTTCATTTAAGAGCTTGCAGGTAGCGTTTCAAGAAATGTGATGGTTTTTAATTTTTTTAATGTGTGAAATGGTATTGGACTTAAGTAACAAAGATGAAAGGTTGGTGAAAATAAATTGTGATGTGATGGTTTTCAATTTTTTGGATGAATGGTTGGTGAAAATTATTGTGATGTGATGGTTTTCAATTTTTTTAATGTGTGAAATGGTTTTGGACTTTAAGTAACAAAGATGAAAAGTTGGAAAATTATTGTGGTGAGTTGTGTGAGGGTAATAATAAATATAAAGAATTAGATGTAAAAATATGTAGTAGTTTAAACATGTAATGATTTAGATTTTTTTTGTTTATTTTTTATAAATTTTTTTAAATTGGGTAAAAATTGAGAAGAATTACTATTATATAAATATAAGTAATTAGGATTGCACAATTTAAGTGTAATAGAGTTAATTGAGGGCGTTAAATCTATTTATGTATTACAAAATGCAATTTAAGTAATGAAAAATTACAATTTTATTAAAAAATCTTATCTAAATTGTATAATGTTTAGATTAATTCCAAAAAGTATTATAGTAAATTATGTGAAGGTAAAATTATTGTAAATTTCTATTGAATATGTAATTTTAATAGAAATCCAATATAAGGAAATGAGGATTTTTGTTTTTTCCAGGTATTAGATATTTTAATTCTTTTCATCAAAATTTTTAATCGGAACTTTGAAATTCAAGTCATGAAAAAAAAATAATAACAAAAATTGAAATTCAAGTCATGAAAAAAAAATAATAACAAAAACTTATACCAGGTCCTATTGAGTTAAAAGTATTATTGAGTAAAGATCAATCTATATTTCTTCATTAATAGTGTATGTTAAGTTAATCATAAAATTAAGAAATAAATATTAAAAATAATAATTAAATTTTTAAATTTTTTTACAATTATAATATATAATTAATTTTAAAATACATGTATATATAATAATAAATAATAAATATTGTAAATACAATATGCAATAGTTTTATTTTAAAATATATCATTTTATTTATAATATTTATCATGATTTATGAATAACAAATAGATATACATCAATTTACGAGCTTTTCAAAGATGAAAATATTTTTTTATAATTTTACTATAAAATATTATTTTATAAATATTTTAGACACTCTTTAAATTATTGGAAATTTATTGAAGAGATATACAATTTGTTGATAAATCTTTTATTTACAAATTGTTTTATATTTTTAAAAGAAGAAAAAAAATATTTTAATTAATGAGTAATTTTTATATTTAATAATAAATTTAAAATTAAAAAACAATATTTAAATATTTAAATATTTAAATAACAATTAAAAATCCAATTAATGATGATTTTTAAAAATAATCTTTATTTTTCTTTATTATGAACATCCAATTTAGTTGGAAGGATAATAAAAAAACAATCCTCTTCATATATCACCCTTCGTTTTCCTTAAAATAATAATATAAAATACTTTTTATATTTGAAAGTGATAATGTAAAATATTTTAAATTTAAAATTACAAAGATATTTATCTTGATATGACCTTTTAAAAATTTTCACGGTTAAGTTAGGTTTAGTCGTGGTTAATTTTTTATCAAATGATAATGAGATACATATGCATATTTGAGTTTGTATCCAATTTATTGATTATAATTAATTTATGTTTTTGAAAATTTATTGATGATTAAATTTCTAATTTAACATAAATACTTGTCTTTATAAAGCCTATTTTAATTCAAATTAGCTTTAATATGGTTTGTTAATTTTGATTTCATCTAAATAACACACCAAAATTAGTATAGACTAGATTTCATATTTGTCACCTCACCTCTAGGGAGAAGGTTTTCTTGGCTGGTAGGATCTACTATGAAATCTTTGAGGGTTCTCATAATCCCTTGAAGGGCTTTTGAAAACTTTTTTGATGTAATTTTAAGTTTTTAGTTAGTCTCTTACCGACTGTATTTTTATTTTACCTTTATACTGTCTCCTATGGTACACTTTGAACCGATGGCTTTGTTATATAACTTTCTTGGAGGATGGTCAAATCCTGGTTTTCCCTTGATTTTGCCACTTACAATGGAATATTGGAATAGATTCGGTAATAGGTAATGGGTAATGTTACTATTGTATGTAATGCTGATATTGTGGGACATATGCACTTTCTGTACTTCTTATACTTTTAATAAAGTATAGCTTTTTTCTTGTGAAAAAAAAAGGTTGACAATACCTCAATTAAGTATATTTTCTTATGGGTGAAAATATATTAAGGTCTTGAAGATTATCACTTGTATCAAAATTTTAGTGGAGTTCAATTTAAGGGTTTACCTAGGTCTATTTAGCTATTGTTGTCAAAGTTCTTAAAAGCACTAAGACATTGATAAGATTTGCTCTATAAAGGTTTCTTTACATTTAGGAATCTCTGTAGTGGATGATATTAATGTGTAACAATTTCTTATTTGTAAGTTATAGCTTCAAGGATTCCCTCTATATGAACAAAGTTTACATGGTTTAGAGGTTAAACTTCTTTAGTATTCGAGGATGTTGTGAATCCATTCATTAATGATTTGTTAAGTGCTTTGCAAGAACCCCTTGAGTATGGGGTAGTGGATATCTTGATGTTAATAAGCTATTTGATGAGATCTCAATAATGTTGGCATAATGAGATAATAAAGACAATGAGGATGGTATAATGCTTAATAATGACCCTTCTTGCTCTAGGGAGGATAAATCAAGACAAGAACCTTTGGAATACATACACACATCATATTTCAAAAAAAATATAAATCAAAAGGAAAAATTAAAAGGGAAAGGGATAGGGATGAGAAAGAATTAGATAATTTCGTAAGATACAATCTTAAAGTCAAAGAAAGGTGTTCAATATACATTTTATTTATCTTGGTAAAATAATTATAAATAAAAAAGAAAATTGATAAAAGGAAAGTGACGAGAAAGAATTGGATAATTTCATAAGGTACACTGCTAAAGTCAAAGAAAGATGTTAGATATACATTTTAAAAAATCATATTTCTAAAAGTTATAAGATTAAAGGAAAAATTAAAAAAGAAAGAGATGAGAAAGAATTTAATAATTTCATACGGTACAATTTTAAAGTGAAAGAAAAGTGTTAGATATATTTGTTATTTAGTTCGATAGAAATTTATGTTTTCAATGATATGGATAATTTAGTATATAATACGAAAATGATTAACTTTTTCAAATGTTTTTGTATAATGAAAAGTCTTATTTATGAAAAATAATTTTATGTTATTTTAAAAGGAATTCAATAATAAATAATAATATTAATTTATTTTAAAAGTATTTTTCCAAAAAAAAATATTTTTATTCATAGTTGTATAAATACAATCCTTAGTGTTGAGAGCAAAATTTATTTTTAAGATTATAACCAAACTATACACCAATTCAATGTATGAGACCCCCTTGTTTATGGGACAAAGTATCCACATACCCTACTCCTTTAAAATTTAAACCTATAATTTTTTAATAAAAAACACTATACTTTTAACAATTAAACCCACTAAAATAATTAATTTTTTCTATTATAATTATTTAGATGATTTAATTTTCTTTTATAAAATACATATATTTATAAAAAATCATTTTAAATTATTTTAAATGAAATTTATAAAATACATCCCTTTGAAAAGTATTCACTCTTTTTTGAAAAAGATAACTCCATATCACATTGTATGGCTAATGCCACGCTCTTTTTACTATAACGACTTCACTATTTCATAAAATGCAACATGCCATTTAAAAAACAAAATTGAAACTTCATAGATATAATATCACCACCCTTTTACACCAATAAAGTAATATATACTAAAAAAACCTTATCCATTTTTATGAATAAATTACATATGATGCAACCTTATCGGCCACCTTTACAATTAATAGACAAAAATAGATGTGATATATAAAAGCTCTAGAAATTTAGCTTTGCATATTTATTTTAAAATGTCCCCACAATAGCAAATAAGTCAAAATATCTAATATCATGATCCCCAAAGTACCTTGCATTTGTTTGAATATTTCAAAGAAAATTAATTATATTGAAGTCAACATTAGAAAGGAGTTTTAACCTGCAAGGCACTTTCATATCATTCTTCAACAATCACATATCTATTTATATCTATTATTTTAATATAATGAATAACATTATTTGATAATATAATTTATTTTTATTGCATTGAGAGTAGCGAGGTGCTTACAATTTAGTATGAGGGAGATATTGTAACACGTAACGTTATGTAACCTATCGTTCTCATAAAATAAAAATAAAAATGCAAATGATGTTGCCTTAAACACACACACACACACACACATATATATTTGATCCTAAACCTATATATATCAAGAACCAAGAGGGATAAAAAAGAGGCGCAATTTTTTTCTTAATGTATAAGATTTTTAAGATAAAAAGAATTTACACCTCAAGAAAAATTGGATTCCTCTTTATGCTTGATATATCCGAGTTTAAAATGGATCTATGTTGGTTCTCTAAAGAGTGAATCCTTAACAATTATTTGAAAGTGTATAGACCTTGGCGAATATTACTAATTCTTAAAATGTCAACTATAAAATATTTAGTGATATTTTTCTAAAATGATTTCAATTTCTAATGATTTTATATAGTTTATATAATAATTTGGCGATTTTTAGAGTGAAAAAAGTTTACCCCATCAAAATTGGGCGAAATGGGGATTCAAAAAATGTAAATTGATGAATTTGTTTTTGGAAAAAAAATGGAAAAATAACCCATGGGCTAAATTTTGCACCTAAAATTATCCCTGATTTATTTATTATAATTCTTAGCAATTACCATCCTCTTTCCACACTTTGGTAGGTATGATTGTTCTCCATTACACTATGTTATATAACAAAGAAATACAAATAAATGATTAGACATGCTCTTGCATGCCATATCCTAGTGTATCAATATTCTTCTTCAACACAATTCCATTGGACCTACATAAAACGTTGTGAAGAGGGACTTGAGATTGGCCCCATACTCTAAAACAATATAACGGTATTGGCGTTCCTCCTCCTGTTTTTGGATCTCTCTTGGAATGTAACTACATTTACTGTTTTAGACTAAAATATATATATATATATATATAATGCAACTACATTTACTGTTTTAGACTAATATATATATATATGTGTGTGTGTTAATTGAAGATATATAGATATTAATTGATGATATATATATATATATATATATATATATATATATATATATATAATTGTGTGAAACTAAAGAGTAAATGTTGAGGAATTGATTTGAGAAATTAAAATATGAAGTGTTGATACAATATAATTATTCAATAATAAATCATGACTCATTGCAAAGTACATAAATGATGCCACATATGATGCAGGGAATGCATCTACTACATTATGGGCGGGTCGAGTATATACACGTTACAAATCTAGATCAATATGTATCAAAACATTCTTAACACATGGTAAAGGAGCTATGGCATATCACAAGAACAATAATACATAAATATTCATGGACTCAAAACATAAGAAATTGGTGAACACTTTCTTATTTTTTTGTAAAGTTCGTAAATTGTATTAATTCAAAAACCAAAGAGATTTACATTGATGTCCCCATTATGATAAGAGTTCAAGACCAAATACTACTGAAAAAAACTCCCCCTTGATGGCAAAAGAAGCCCACTGTGTTAACAACCTATGACTGAAGTTTTTCAACCTAAAAGAGATTAAGCTTGGATCCCACACAAAATGGGGGTTATGATCACAATTTTTTTTTTAAGATGATAGTATTCTTTACACAACACCATGTTTCTAAGACCTCTCTAAACAAAGACAATGATTAATCATAATAAAAAATTAAAACATGCGAAGGACCAGGACCTATGTTTTCTGGCTTGGCCACTTGCTGAACAGTCTTCGGGCAGTGTCGAAACAAAAGCTGAGTGTTGGCCTACTTTCTGGGATGGGTTTGGCTAAAAGTATTCCTAATCAGTGCTTGGGCAAGGGAATCTAGTTTTACATTGATTCGAGCCATCTCCATTCGTTGTTCCCATGCCAACACACGAATACCCTACTCCAGACTTGCAATCCGACCAAACAGGGATGCCCCACTTGAGCCATCGTTCAAATTTCCCTGAATGCAGTCCTCCATGGCCATGCTCATAAGGGATTTAACAATCCAAAACATAGTTAGAGTTTTGGTAAGGCGATTTTCTCGGGTGCGGCTGGATCTTGAGTCCTCCACTAACCCACCAAAGCTTTGATCCAACTGACCCGCATCCAGAAGCCTAGTGCCTATCTACAACCTCCTATCTAGGAATTCCACCCGAGCCCTCACCATAGGCGGGAGCTCCTACTCAAAGCACCTTCCCCAATTCTTTGAGAGCATGTGGCATGTGTTTTCTCTTGGGGCCATTAATTGTTCGACTGCTAGTGGATTTTGTGTGAACCATGCTACCTTACCCAAGAAGGATAGCTTCGCACATCGTTTCAAGTGTCCTAAGAGTGGAATAATACACCAACGAGCCTACAGTTCACTTCCCCTCAATGGAAGGTAAGCTCTCCCAGATCGCCTCATTAAGAAGCAACATGCAATGACGATATAACTATCAGGGCCCTTGCATTGTTTTTTGGTTATCCTTCCAAAATCATCACTATCCAGCAAGGGTGGACATGAAGGCTCGCATGAGAAGAAGGATAGATAGAAAACCTTGGGATCCTTCACTATCTGTGAAGTCATACCTCGCAGTAGGTTCCAAATTGATGATGAGTCGTTGAGTTTTAATGACTTCCCCACCTTGTGTGCCACACGTTCCTCTACATGGAAAATCTTGATAAGATGCACACCCATCACTCATTCAATCTTGTTTAGCTATGCTGTTAGCACTCGTTATGGGGGGAATTGTCCTTCTGATTGATTGCGATTGCAGTCTTCTTTTAGTGTAGCACTTTCGTTGCCTTCCTAGAGTTGATTGTATTCTTTTTTTGGATTATCGATCCCCCAACTGGCTAACCTATCAGCCAACATGTTGGATTCCCTCTTGATATGGTGGGGGATTAATGTGAGGGAGTTGTCAATATTTGCAGCTAAAGCCTCCAATTTGGAGGCTATCCTCCAACTGGGATTGATCTTGCTTATATTGGTCCCATTGAGGAGGCACATCAGGATTTGGATCATTAATTTTGAATCCCCTTCTACAATTAGCCTATTGTGCTGCTCCTATTTTCCAGTGATGATTCCTTTTAGCATGGCGAATAGATTTGTTTTGTTATTTCTTTCCACTCATAGAGAACCAGTGAAGATGTGACTAAATATTACTAGTATGATCTTTGAAGACTCCTCTATAGCTCACCAGCCCTGGGTTTCCTCTGTTAGCTCCATCGAATTTTAACTTGATGAATCTGAAGTCTGGAGGGGTCCAATATTTAAGATTGTCTAGACCATTATGTCTACTTGGAGAACTATAATATTCCAAGGTATGAACAAGGTTCCAGGCATTGAGGATGTCTTTGTCTAGGGGGAGCCTTTCCAGTCACTAGCATCCCATTTAGAAGAAATAATTGTTTCTTGAATATACAGATGGATCTTATTCCAGATTTTTTGGTTGGATAGGCTTGTACCTTTGAATATTATTCTATTTCTTTCCTTCTAGATCTACCAGAGAATAAAGCCAGGGAGGAGCTCCCAGGCCCTATTTACAATGTTATTATTGGATATTTTCTTTTGCCAATTTGCTAAGGTTTCTTTGATGCTGACAACATTATGATCTGTTTGTATGAAAGTTATTTCCCCCTAATCCTAGAGCTGTTGGATCATGGAACAAAAATTAAATAGGTGCTTGGAGTCCTCAGTTGTCGACCTAAATAGATAGCATATTAAGGGGTCTTCAAAACCTTGTTTGAGGATTTAGTCCCAGGTGAGAATTTTCTTCCATGCTACTAGCCAAAGGAACATGGATACTTTTGGCCAAAGGTTTTGTTTCCAGATCATGGCCCAAATGTTGTCTTGTTGATCCCCTCTATAGTTTGCAAGGATTGAGTATGCCTCCTTTATGCTGAAAGTTCCTTTACTCGAGTGCCCGCAGCATAAGATATCCTTCCCACCCTAGAGAGTGACATTGCGCGATTGGAATTCATTCCAAAAAAGGTTCCACTTCCTCTCCTCAATGCACTTGGGCCAAGTTGGTTCTTCTTTCCATTGGTGCAAGTGCAGGTCATTTGACCCCATGTCCTAGAAATGTGAGACCAAAAATTTGCCTCAAGAGAGAGTGGCTTGCTAGAGAGGATGTATAGAATCAATTTTACCAAGTTTTCCCCTTTGCTTACAAGCATCATCCCAGAAGAGGGAATGATCATTGCTTATTTACCAAGAGGCATGATCCTACGATTTTTCCAAGTGGTCTTCCAAATCAGAGATCCACCAAGGTTTTCCTGCATTCGAATGAGGTTTTGTCCATCAGATCTTGCAGCATATTTTTTCTTCCATATTTTGGCCCAAAGGGAATCTGGAATAGTTAACCACCTCCACCATAGTTTTGGATTCATAGCTTTGTTTTCCACGTACAGGTCTCTTAGTCCAAGGCCTCCCATCAGTTTTGGTTTGCAAACCTTTTCCCAAGTGACCAGGGCCCATTTTCATTATTTTCCTCCCCCCTAGAGAAATGATCTTTGCATAGATCTGATTTCATTTAGGATTTTTTTTGGAGCAAAAAATATAGAGAACAGGTATTCCCCCATACTTCTAAGAACAAAATTAAGAAGACCTAATTGACCAGCAATGTTAAAAGAACATAAGTACCAATTGGAGACTTGCTTCTCCATTTTGCAAATGAGTTTCCTCCAAGCATTATGCCCAACCGAAATCACAATGAGGGGGGCACCCAGGTCGGTCGATGGAAGTGACCCTCTTTTGAATGAAATATTGCTCACAATGCGAACTTGCAATATGATTGGCATGTTCAAGAAGAAGATTTTATATTTTTCATTGTTGAGAGAGAGGCTGGATGCCTCGAGGAAAGAAAAAAGCAGATCCTTTAAGCATCGTGCTTCCCTTATTGAGGCCATCATAGAAGCATGGTGTCATACACAAATTGTAGGTGGGACACTTTGGTTCCATCATTGGCAGGGCTTAAACCATAAAGGATGTTACTATTGACTGTAGCTTTTAAGATCGACCCAAACCTTCCACCATAAGAATGAAGATTGAAGGCGACAGGGGATCACCCTGTCACACCCCTCTTGAGGAGGAGAAAGTCTGGGAGGGTGAGCTGTTCACCAAAATGGAGAAGAAAACTAAGGATCATAAGGCTATGATGCATTGAACCCATTGAGGGGAGAATACAAAATCCAAGAGAGTCATGTATGACCAGGAAATTATGTTGAAGGCATTATAAAGGTAAATTTTTATTAACATGCCTACCTTTTTTGAAGATCTAAGCGTGTGGATGGTCTCTTGAGTAGTCACAATACCATCCAGGATTTGTCGGCCCTTGACATACCCAGATTTCTCTTAAGAAATTAGGTGGTAGGATGGGCTTGAGATGATTGGAAACCACCTTTGTGATGCTTTATAAATGACGTTACAAAGTGAGATTGGTATGAACTTACCTTGATGCATTGGATTATCTTCCTTTGGAATGAGGGTGAGGAAGGAGGTGCTTAGGGCTGGAAAGATGTTTAGCCTGACACGAGACTCTTTGATGACCTCCCAAACATCCTTTTGCACTATTTCCCAATAATTGTGGTAGAAGTTGGTGGTGAAGCCATTTGGGGCTGGTGCCTTTCCTCCCAACATTACCCGTACTACCTCAGAAAATTCCTTCAAGGATATAGGTCACAATAGGCTGTCATTTTACTCCATTGTAACTAAGGTTGGAATGTTCTGGAGAATGGAGTTCATGGCCTCATTTATGTCTTTGTCTTCCTCCCTGAGTATATTTCTATAGTAAGTCACTAATTCACCTACAATATCATCTTGCCTTGTTAGAATTGAACCTTTCTCTTAGTGAAGCTTGGTAATTCTATTGTGTGCTCGGTGTTGAATCATTGAATCATGAAAGAAATTGGAGTTTATTTCCCCCTCTTTTAGCCATTTGATTCGGTATTTCTACCTCCAGTGAATCTTCTCTTGGTCTAGTCTTTTATTAATTTTGTCACAGTCCCTCCTATCAGACCCAGCAAGGGAGAGAACATGACACTAAATCCGGGCATCTAGCCCCATACTTATTAAATAAACATTCACATAATATAAAAGACATATGAAAATGTATAAAACCAAGAAACACAACGGAAGTAAATTCAACTACACCTCTATCATACATTCAAGATATTCATGCCATTCATCAATTAAAGACAATACAAAATTAACACAAGAGAGTACTTATCTTAAAACAAAGTAGTCTCGAGCAACTGGCTATGCAACTGCAACGTTCCACCCAACCATAGGCCAGTTGTGCTCATCAATCTCTCAACACAACTGCCACCCCTGAGCGGGGCATGATTCCTACAAGGAACAAGGGAACAACAGACTCACACATAGCCCAATATACACCAAAATCAGCCAAGCCAATCTGCAGTTGGGTTTATCAGGCTGCTAGGCAATGGAAAGGAAGAATTGCTAAGCTATTGAGCTCAACCACAGAGATATGGATACCTCCACAAGATCTATCTAGCTTGGTTCCCACAATGCCTACACACCCAACCCAAGGAAGTATTCCCTTCACTACTACATAGTCCCTCAGGCCATACCTTCCATTCTAGTGTTGTTCAAGGTGTGCATAGAAGAGCAACTAGCCCTTTTGATATTCTTGATAGGTTATCTCCTCACTAGGTTCATCAAGCCAATTCTGGTCCACTTCCACTTCTAATTCTTGCTGACAAGTTCAAACCAAAATAGGGATGCACCCAATCAACAAAACACCAGTGCTGAAAATGTGGGCAACCAAAAAATGAACTGGTAGATGGGGAATCAACCCTGGGAGAGCAAATTCGTTCTCAGAAAATGTTCATGGGCATTCCAGGGGCATAAATGACCTCTATAAAATCCCAAAACGTGACTCCCTTTCTCCCAGCCATTGTGCAATACAAAAATGAGCTCCCAACTATGGAAAATGTAGGAAAATGGTAGAAAACGTGAAGGAGAAAGTCCCAGCTAGCTCAGACTGCGTGAGAGAGCAAAGACCATGGGTGAAGAATGGCGTTGGGCACCATTTCGTGGGTGTTTTCTTTCCCAAGAAGAAAAAATACGTTTTCCCAGGTTGATGGTTTGCCCATACACGAAATTGACTGCCATACCTCTCCAATCCCAAGGCATTAACTACCTCAACCAACTCTTGGAAGAATTAAATGGTTGGGTGCATAAGTCAAAATGGGTAGTTGAGGGTTTATGGGTTCATTCATTGACATTTGGATTAACACCATTGGCTCAAGGGTTTGAATAATTTCCCTCCCTATTCCTTGTAGAATCATGCCCCCATATCTTGTTGCATTGCATCTCTAGTTGTGGGTATTTCATTAAAATTCGTATTTACATGATGTCTTAATTTACATTGTGCATGTCCAGCACAAGAATTATAGGCATCTATTTTTAATTGCCGATACATAAAACGCTAAATTAATGGCGGGGCCTTGGCCTTGAGATCCTCACCATGATTTAATAACGATATTTACATCATTTACAATTTTAATGCAATAGGGTCAAGATGGAGATGTGACATTCTCCTCCCCTTACATTAGCACTATCCTCAGTGTTCATCAAAATTGAACAAAAATGGATATGCCACTCTCATGGCATCCTCCAGCTCCCATGTATCCTCATCGGGACTGTAGTGCTTCCATTGCACCTTTACCTGTCCAATGGCTCGGTTCCGAAGCAATGTTACCTTCTTATCTAGGATGCACAATGGATTGGTTTGGAACTCTCCCTCGGGTTCCACCTGGATTACATCCCAATTAATCACATGGTTAGGATCATGTACATATTTATTAAGCAAAGAGACATGAAAAACATTATGAGCTCTAGTGCTACCAAGAAATGCAAGTCTATATGCAATTGGCCCTATTCTTTCAAGCACTTCAAATGGCCCACAATATCTAGGTGATAGCTTGGCACAACTTCCAAGATTCAAGAAACCCTTCCTTGTTCTCACTCTAATATACACATGATCCCCAACATTGAATTCCCTATGCACCCTATGCTTATTTGCATAGCTTTCGTGTCTATCTTGGGCTGGTTTTAAATTCTGCCTGATCTTTGCAACCTCTTGCTCCATTTCCTTAAGTAATTCTGGCCCAAGTACAATTCTGTTCACTGGATTGTCCCAAGTCACTGGTGTCCTACACCTTCTGCCATACAGAACCTCATATGGACTCATTCCCAATGATTCTTGCTACCCATTGTTATATGCAAACTCTAATAGGTGTAGATAATCCTCCCACTTGGATGATTTGTCCATTACATACATGCGGAGTATGTCTTCAAGCATCTGATTTACTCTTTCTATTTTCTCATCTGTTTGAGGATGGTACGCGGTACTAAAGTTCAACTGTGTACCCAAATATGCAAAGAGACCTTTCCAAAAATTGGAAGTGAACTTGGTATCCCTGTCAGAAATTATTGCCTTAGGCAACCCATGTAATCTGAAAATTTCCTTCATGAAAATATTTGCAATAGAATCGGCTTTATGCGTGGACTTAACCGGTATAAAATGTGCTACCTTTGTTAACATTTCCACCACAACCATGATGGAATCATGTTGTCTCACAGTCATTGGCAATCCTGTAATAAAATCCATGGAAATTACTTCCCATTTCCATTCTGGAATTGGAACTGGGTGCAATAAACATGCTGGGTGTTGGTGTTCAACCTTCACCTGCTGACATTTCATGCACTTAGAAATGTATTCAGTGACGTCCTTCTTCATCCCTGGCCAGAAATAATATTTTCTTGCTGTAGTAATTGTTTTTGGATACCCTGGGTGACCAAAGTATGGAGCTTTATGGATTTCATCCATAACAATCCTCCTCAAATCTGCCACATTTGGAATATAGGCTCTATTCTTATAGGTAAGAAGTCCGTCTTCTTCCAAATGATAGCCTTCATACTTCTTTTCAAAGTTTTTCTACTGCAATTTATCCTTTATTTGTACATACAATTCATCCTCAACAATATGGTTAACAATCTGCTGTCTCAAATCTGGTTGGAAAGTACTAAGTGCTGCCGCATACATTTCATGTACTTTCCTGCTAAGTGCATTAGCCACCTTGTTTTCTTTCCCCTTTATGTGTTTGATTTCAAAATCAAATTCACACAAAAATTCCAACCATCTAGCTTTCCTAGCATTTAAAGTTGGCTGATCAACCAAGTATTTCAAACCACAATGGTTTGTCCTTAGCTCAAATTTCCTTCCCATTAAGTAATGCCTCCACATCTTTAAAGCATGTACTATGGATGCAAGTTCTATATCATGAGTAGCATAGTTCTTCTCGTGCTCCTTCAACTTTCTTGACTCGTAGCTTATCACGTGGTTGTCTTGCATAAGAAATCCTCCAAGTCCTTGATTGCATGCATTGGTACACACCACAAAGTCTTTTTCTGGTTCTGCAATTTTCATAATTGGTGCACTTGTAAGAAGATTCTTCAACTGTTGGAAACTTTCCTCACATCTTGGTGACCATTCAAACTTTATCCCCTTCTTTTGCAAAGAAGTGATCGGGTTTGCGACCTTGGAGAATCCTTCGATAAACCTAATGTAGTAACCAGCAAGGCCCATAAAATATCTCACATCTATCACATTTCTTGGAGTTGGCCAATTCATGATGGCTTCAATCTTCTCAGGGTCTACAGATATTCCTTCGTTGGAGATGATGTGACCCAAATAATGAATTCTATTTTTATAAAAGTCACATTTTCTCAACTTTGCATATAGCTTATTCTCTCTTAGCAATTGCAATGTCCTTCTCAAATGTTCTTCATTCTCTTCTTCATTCTTAGAATAGATAAGAATGCCGTCTAGAAAAACAAGAACAAACTTGTCCAAATACTTGCTAAAAACACTATTCATGAGACACATGAATGTAGCTGGTGCATTTGTGAGACCAAATGGTACCACGACAAACTCATAGTGCCCATACCTCATTCTAAAGGTTGTCTTATGAATATCTTCCACTTTGATTCTTACTTGATGGTAACTAGACCTCAAGTCAATCTTTGAAAATACCTTTGCTCCTCTCATTTGATCAAAAAGGTCATCAATTCAGGGTATTATTATTCACAGTGACTTTGTTCAACTGCCTGTAGTCAATACATAACCTGAGTGTTCCATCTTTCTTTTTCACAAATAGAATAGGTGCTCCCCACGAGGACACACTTGGCCTGATATATTTATTTTCCAACAATTCTTGTAATTGCATTTTCAATTTTAGCAATTCCGGTGTACTCATACTGTAGGATGTCTTAGACATTGGTGCAGCTCCTGGCACAAGTTCAATTGTAAAACCAATGTCTCTCTTTGGAGGAAGTCCTGGAATCTCATCAAGAAAAACATCCCCGAATTCTTGCAATACATGATAGTCCTCCAGTTTAAGAGTTTCATTCTCTGCTGCCTCTAAAACATGGGCCGCATACAATTGGAAACCCTTTATACAGAACTTCTTTAGCTGCATGGCTGAAACCTGTCTAATAGAAATCACCTTTGGAATTCCTTTTACAACCCTTGGGTTTCCTTCTTCGTCCATGCATTCAAACGTCTTATTGAAGCAGTCAAGTTTAACCCTGTGTGCTTCTAACCAATCCATCCCAATGAGAATATCATAGGAACCCAGTGGCAAAATATTCAGATTTGCGTAATAGCCCATCCATATCTAATGGACATTTCTATACAATTTCACTAACCTTTCTCTTGGTTACAGTGGCTAGTTGAAACAACCAAGATTTACTATGCTTTAATTTCTTAAAAGCACAAATCTCAACAATTTTAGGAGTGATATAACTGTGAGTAGATCCAGGATCAATCAAAATAGAAATGGATTGCTTAGCAATCTTACCTTCAACTTCAACCACAGTTTATTGATGGTCTGCCTGGCGGTCGTCTAGTGCTGCATAGAGTCTAGGGATTGTCCTCGCCACTTGACCCACCGTTTCATCTCATTCCGATGTGGATAGTTCCTAAGCATGTGGTTTCCTCCACAACCCCAACATTGAAGTGGTTCTCTTGGCTCCTTTGGATCTCTTGGCTTGTATCCCATCATCCTAGTTGGCTTAGTCACAACCTGTGATGGTTGTATTTTTTGATTTCAGAGATGAGGAGGTTTGAAACCTTTCTTCCTTTGGTCAAACTTCTCATTTTTCTTGTCCTTCCATGCCTTATGGAAATCAGGTTTGCTTTTGTTTTGATCATAGCAATATTTGGCCTTCCTTATCGCCTCCTCTAGAGTTCGAGGTTCATCAAACTCAATCCTGTCTTTATATGACTGAGGTAGCCCACTTAGAAAGTGCTGAATTTTCACCTTATTATCTCGAATATACCTGACATACCTCAACAGCTCCAAGAATTTGTTTGCATATTGTTCCATGGTCGATTGTCCCAATTTCATCTCATGGAACTCTTTGATCTTATCATCACAGTACCTGTTAGAGAGGTGATTCTGCTTGAAGTATTTCTTGAACTACTTCCATACAATATTTCTTTCATTGATATTCCTCACTTGCCTGATATGATCCCACCATATAGATGCTCTTCCATTCAAGTTGAAGATGGCTACCCTTTCCTTCATATTTCCAGAGTAGTCTTGGACTTGGAAATACTTTCTCATCCCAAGAAGCCAAGCTTCAGCTTCTTGACCAGACTTTACCTCTCCATCAAATGTAGTAGGTTTTTCCTTCTTAAAATCTGCAGGTGAATCATTCTTGTAATGCCTCTTTCTCTTATTCCTGCGAGATGAAGAGTTTGAACCCTTAATGGATTCTTCAGAGTTAGATGATCCACTAGAAGATATTTCTGGAGTATATGTTCTGTCTGTAGAAACTCTTCTTGAGCTATTGGCCCTCTTGCGGGAATTCCTCCTTGAACTACTCCCACTCCTTTCTGGATTTGATGTCTGATGCCCAGAGTTTATTTCCCTCTAGATGTCTGTCAAACTCTGCAGCATGGCCGCATTCAACTAATTTTTCTCTTCCTGAGCTTTAATCATCCTTTCATTATCTTCCCTACAGCTTTGCAACTCCAACCTCAGGCTCCTCATGGGTGCTGCAATACCTGGGGGAGTCTCTTGATTTCTTCTCCCATTAGATTCTGTTTCAGCATTTTCAACATGTATGTTCTCCCCCATGGCATCTGTCTCAGGTTCATAGGGATCTTGTGCGTCATCCATGATGTTGATTTTCTTGGCCCAACCAAGACCCCAAAATTTCCAATTGCACTATCTAGAAGGCTTCCTGTGGCTATGATTCTGCAAAATGTGTTCATCAATAGAATTGTTAGTTGCATTATATTCTCATAAATTCATAAATTACCTTCATGCACGTGGGAAAATATCCTATTGACAATTTGTCGAATCATAGAATTTTCTCACAATCAACGACATATGAGGGGGACAAAGGGGGTCAAGGGGGATTGCCCCCTTGTGGGCATGTCGAGGGCAGCGCCCTCGTTTTTTATTTTTTTTTGTAATTCCTTCAATTTCGCGCAATCTGGCGCATAAGTTTCATGGCAATTTTTTTTTCATTTTCGGCACCTGAAAAATCTCACTAAAAAACTGCAGAAATTCTTTGTTTTGGTGGACTTAAAGTTTCTCCTCCGACCTGTTGCAGACTAACTCACCGAGTCTCGTTGGTCGACAAACTCATCTGTCTTTTCCGACCTGTTGCGGAGCAACTCGCTGAGTTTTGCCGATCGGTAACTCGTCAATTTCCTCCGACTCATTTCAGACCAACTCGTTGAGTTCTTCCGCTATTTCGGACCAACTCGCCGAGTTCTTCCGCTGTTTTTTGACCAACTTGCCGAGTTCTTCCGCCATTTTGGACCAACTTGCCGAGTTCTTCCGCCATTTCAGACCAACTCACCGAAAAACACTTATAATTTTTTTTGAAATTTTTCTTCCTTTCCCCGAGCACATCCATAACTTCGTCGGTGCAACTCAACCAAATTCGTCGACCATGTCGGCTCCACTCAGCGAGTTTCGCCGATCCGTTTCGGCTCCACTCAACGAGTTTCACCGAACTTTTTCCATCTTTTTTGTTGAACTTTGTTAACTTTCTGTCGACTGCTTCGGCCCAACTTGCAAACTTGAGCTGACTGTTTGGGCGGAACTCGAAATATTGGGTTGAAACAGGCTTAACAGAAAGACTAAAAAACAATTAGAAAATTTTCAAATTTTTCTTTCTTTCTGGGATGATCACTGCTCAACAGGAGTTGATCTTACCTCTGCAATTTATTCAACTTAGACCATTTAGTCCTGATGCTGTAACTTGTGGTGATCAGGAAGGAATCTTCCCTTGTAATTGTGATCAGATTTGGCCCATAGAGGCACAATGTTGTAGCCTATGGCTCTAATACCATTCTGTCATAGTCCCTCCCATCCGACCCAACAAGGGAGAGAACATGACACTAAATCCAGGAATCTAGCCCCATACTTATTAAATAAACATTCACATAATATAAAAGACATATGCAAATTTATAAAACCAAGAAACATAGCGGAAGTAAATTCAACTCCACCTCTATCATACATTCAATATATTCATGCCATTCATCAATTAAAGACACTAAAGAATTAACAAAAGAGAGTACTTATCTTAAAACAAAGTAGTCCCAACCAACTGGTTATGCAACTGCAAAGTTCCACCCAACCATAGGCCAATTGTGCTCATCAATATCTCAACACAACTGCCACCCCCCGAGTTGGGCATGATTTCTACAAGGAACAAGGGAACAACAGACTCACACATAGCCCAATATACACCAACATCAGCCAATCCAATCTGCAGTTGGGTTTATCAGGCTGCTAGGAAATGGAAAGGAAGAATTGCTAAGCTAGTGAGCTCAACCACAGAGATATGGATACCTCCACAAGATCTATCTAGCTTGGTTCCCACAATGCCTACACACCCAACCCAAGGAAGTATTCCCTTCACTACTACATAGTCCCTCAAGCCATACCTTCCATTCTAGTGTTGTTCAAGGTGTGCATAGAAGAGCAACCAGCCCTTTTGATCTTCTTGATAGGTTACCTCCTCACTAGGTTCATCAAGCCAATTTTGGTCCACTTCCACTCCTAATTCTTGCTCACAAGTTCAAACCAAAACAAGGATGCACCCAATCAACAAAACACCAGTGCTGAAAATGTGGGAAACCAAAAAATGAAATGGTAGATGGGGAATCAACCCTGGGAGAGCAAATTCGTTCTTAGAAAATGTTCAATACAAAAATGAGCCATTGTGCAATACAAAAACGAGCTCCCGACTATGGAAAATGCAGGAAAATGGTAGAAAACATGAAGGAGAAAGTCCCAGCTAGCTCAGACCGTGTGAGAGAGAAAAGACCATGGGTGAAGAATGGCTTTGGGCACCATTTCGTGGGTGTTTTCTTGCCGAAGAAGAAAAAATACGTTTTCCCAGGTTGATGGCTTGCCCAAACACGAAATTGGTTTCCATACCTCTCCAATCCCAAGGCATTAACTACCTCAACCAACTCTTGGAAGAATTAAATGATTGGGTGCATAAGTCAAAATGGGTAGTTGAGGGTTTATGGGTTTATTCATTGACATTTGTATTAACACCATAGCTCAAGGGTTTGAATAATTTCCCTCCCTATTCCTCGTAGAATCATGCCCCCATCTCTTGTTGCATTGCATAGCTAGTTGTGGGTATTTCATTAAAATTCGTATTTACATGATGCCTTAATTTACAATTTGCATGTCCAGCACAAGAACCATAGGCATCTATTTTTAATTGCCGATACGTAAAACGCTAAATTAATGGCGGGGCCTTGGACTTGAGCTCCTCACCATGATTTAATAACGATATTTACATCATTTACAATTTTAATGCAATAGGGTCAAGATGAGGATGTGACAAATTTCCTTTTGGATATCTTTCTCCTTCTGCTGAAGCTCCTCTGAGTATCCTTGCACCATGGTTGTCTATTATATTTAGACCAATTCTTCCTCCAAAGTTTTTTCTAGCTTCAAAAATATTTCCAAAGACTTCTATGTTCCAATTTTTTAGCTTTTCTTTCACCCATTTTATATTTTGTTGAAGGATGTACATCCTGGATCCAGATGTGCTTGGGGATTCCTCCCACCATTGGGAAATGGAATCCAAGAAGATCAGATGCTCCAACCAAAAATTTTTAAATCTAAAGGGTCGATTCTTAGAGCTGAAAAATTCATCCACTTCACTTGCACCCAGAAGAATGGCCGAATCAAGAATAGATCCATCCCTGAGAATATTTGTCAAGAGAAGAAATCTATTAATTCTAGGAACCCACTTGATGCATCCCGTTGCGCTTGTTATTCTAAGTGTGGCAGCCATTTTTTGGTTCAATGTATACCAAATCTAGAGTAGAGATGAGTGGTTAAAAAGCACAACTTTCCATGTCCATATTGGTTGTTCATCCTCTTTTTTTGAGGGGGTTGGTGATCATGTTGAAATTTCCCCCCAAACTCTAGGTGTGATCCATGATGAGGTTGTTTTTTAGATATTCAAGGGAGGACAAGAAGTTTGGATTGGAAGTAGGGATTGATCACCCATAGACATTGGTGAGGAATATTGAGAGATTCGAGATCAGAAGACTAAAAGAGGAAGATATGGAGAATGAAGTGGAAAAAAATATCTGAAGTTGGATTAGGGAAGTATCCCAAAGCATGGCAATGCCTCCCTCTGATATGGTAGCATCTATGGCTATTGCTTGATAGGATATCCAATAGAAATTGGAAATGTTGGATAGAGTTTATGAAGAGTAGTTGGTTTCTTGCAAGAAAACAACTGTTGGATTTTACTGGATGATCTTTGAGTGGAGGGTGTGCTTCTTATGTTTCCCTCCCAATCCTCAAATATTCCAAGACATAATATTCATGAAGAACGATTATTGAGGTGTAGTGACCAACTGTAACCAGTCGACAATGGACTTGTGATTTCTAGATGCGATCAAACTTTCTCTAAGTTCTACGAGACGCTGGTGGTTTGTTTTCCTTCCTTGCTTGGAATCTTTCTTCCCATCCTTAGGGTTTTACAGATAATGGGATTCCTGAACCCCCAATTCGTTGCTTTGTATTCTTCCTCCATTGATTGGTTGGAGAGATTTATTGGCCAATTCTTGTAGATCTTTCTGTGTGATTTGTATTGGAGGGTGGGAATTTCCTTAAGATTTCCTGATTTGCATGATTCCACGATTTTTTGCAGTTCATGATCTATGATTTCTAGCTCCCCCTCATCATCTTTGCAACTTGGTTCTCCATTGTCTTCCATTGTTTGATCCTATGTGGGATCTAATCTTCTCCTCATTATTTGATCTGGATATTCACCCACTATGTCTGTGGTATCCAAGGGTTGTTCCAA
Organism: Larix kaempferi; assembly: GCA_027924585.1. NCBI lineage: Eukaryota > Viridiplantae > Streptophyta > Pinopsida > Pinales > Pinaceae > Larix > Larix kaempferi. The sequence goes on from BSBM01000194.1 coordinate 27,676, forward strand.
GGCCTGATTTTCTAGTTGATCTGTGTCGATCTCTTCCAGTTCTACAAAATTGTTCGAGGTAATTTCTCGTCTACTTGTGGAATCCATTTGGGCTTTATTGCTTCCTTTTGATTTTCAGCCAACCAAGGTAAATCCATCCTATGTTTGTTGCAGTTGTGATGGCTGGGTTATGAATTTTGGGGCTTGGGGAAAATCCTGAAATAGGTTTCCATATTCATGACAATGTCAACATCTAAATGTAATATGCTCATAGTTCAAGGGCTGCACCCATTCATCATCCTGGAAGCTTATACATATCGCTTCAGGAACGGGTTTCAACACATTCATGTTAACACAGATGCAAGTATATGAAGTGTAGTGCCCTGATTTAGTTATATTCAAACTCTTGATAAATTTTCCAAGAGTTTTGTCGATCCCCATGAGGGTTTCTTCATCCTAGTATTCATGTGGTAGGGAATACAATCTTATCCAGGATGGAACTGTAATGTACCCACCCTTGGACCCAATGCAAGAAAGGGAACATGCTACCATTCTATGGGGATTTTCATAAAACTTAGCCCATTCATTAGATGCATACATTTAAAAACAAAAGTGTGCAGATGTAAATCAAACAAATATGCACAGCAGAAATAAATTCATCCGCACACATATTTTCATATGCACTCAATATATCAATAACAGTCATCAATTAATTAAAACAATGCAGAAGTAAATACACATAAGAGAGTATACTCATCTCACTATAATGCGGTCCCAAACAACTAGCTATGTCGCTGCAACGTTCATCCCAACCATAGGCCAGTTGTGTTCATCAATCTCTCAACACAAATGCCACCCCCGAGCTGGGCATGATTCTTACAAGGAACAGGGGACATTCAAGCTGACACACAGCCAATTAATCATTTCATCTGAGCCAAGCCAGTCCACAGCTGGGTTTATCAGGCTACATTTGAACCTTGTATGCTTGCACTCAAGCTCAAGCCAAAGCAATAGATACCCTTACCCCAACATACTCTTTTCTCACATAGCAAGCACAACATTGGGCATAGATACACATTTTAAACAATGGGATTTACGAATAAGATGGCCATGGGTTTTCCAAAAAACGTTCCCAACCAAAAACGTCCATGGACATTCTGGGCCAAAAACGGCTTCCATAACAGTCCCAAATCATGGTCCTCCTCTCCCAGCCACTGTGTAACAAAAAAACGAGCTCCCAGCCATGGAAAAATGTAAGAAAATGATGAAAAACATGATGGGGAAAGCCCAGCTAGCTCCCAACTTGTGAGGGAGAGGAACTGGTTGATGGGCAATGGCTTGGGGAGCAATTCATGGCTCTTTTTCTTGCCTAAGAAGACAAACACGATTTTCCATGAAGGGTGGCTTTCCCATACCCGAATTTGGACAGCCATACCTCTCCATTCCCAAGGCATTAACTACCTCAACCAACTCTTGGGAGAAATCAATGGTTGGGTGAAAAATTCAACATGGGTAGTTGAGGGTTTGACGGGTTCTCTCATTGACACTTGGCTTGATTTGAGTGGCTCAAGGGTTTGAATGTTTTCCCCCCCCAATTCCTTGTAAAATCATGCCCCCATCTCTTGTTGCATTGCATAGCTAGTTGTGGGTATTTATTAAAATGCATATTTACAATTTCAATGTGCCTGGCTAGCATGTAAACCATATGCATTACTAAATCGATGGCTGGGGCCTTGGCCTTGAGCTCCTCACTACGATTTTATAACAATATTACATCATTTACAATTTAATGCCATGGGGTCCAACTGGGGACATTACAGGAACCTCCATGAAGTATTATTGTTCAAGGAAGTATTTTTCCTTCCAATGTCTCATGAAGAGGCTAGATTTTTTGAATAAATATGGGCCTTGTTCTATTATTCTTTCTCACTCCTCAACATTGTAAAAAATCACCATAAAGAATCCCTTTGAGCCCAAATTCAAATCTATGTCTCCTTTTGGATTCCACTTTTGGGCTATCCATCCTTGGAGCACTCTTTCATTGGGACAAAACCCCATGAATTTGTAGATTAGGGCATGATCCCTCATGTACTGTTTGTATTCCCCTATTTTGTTTGAGATAACCTCAAATATTGGGATATTATTCATCTTCAAGAGGCATCCACTAACATATGGTTTAGATCCCTGCGTTCCCACAATCGGGTGTCGAATATGCTCCTCTTCCGGTGGTTGGTTTTCCTAGATGGTATGCTGCATGGGATCCTTATCTTCCATAGTCTTCTCAGGGGATTCCGCATTTGGGTGCGTCGAATTTTGTTGAGGATTCAATTCTACATCCCGAACAAACTGCAAAAACTAAAAGTACATAACCTCAATAATGGATGAGGAATAATCTGATCATATGGACGAGGCGGGCATTCCCATGCTCGTATCAAGATATAGAACAATAATAACAATGGGGTCCAAAATATGGGGACCTGACATATACATGGCCTCAAATAATGAATGAGGAATAATATCAATATATGGACGAGGCGGGCATACCCATGCTCGTATCAAGATACATAAAAAATAACTGGGAGGCCCGAACAGGGGGACCTGTAGGATACATAGAGAACCACTGTGTACATCATAAGGGTCTAGAGGAGACACAAATCTGGGACATACTGCTGGGCTGACCATGTCTGAGCTGAAGAACCGATACACTGGAATGACCATAGTGCTACTGAGTGTGGTACTAGAGGAATTGATGAGCTTCTGGATCATAGTGACAAGGGGTCATACTCTCAATGGTACACTGAACTGGAACTGAAATGGGTACTCAAGGAAGCATATAACTGGATGGCTTCCGAATACAATCGCCAACGCAACCCGGACATCCACGGGAACATATAGTTGGGCGTTCCGAAGTGACTCACCAATGTGCTAGAGTCGAGGGAGATCCGGGGTCTTTGACCAATAATGGAAGGGATATAAACCCTGCGCGATTCTCAACAATGCGATCAAGGTGTTGAAGTCGAGCATGTGAGAAACAACCACTCGGAGAGGCAATGATGACTCCTCTCAAAAATGGTCCGTAGGCACTCACCATAGATGGTGATGGGTCCAAGGCGCAGGGACCTCTAGGTCTATCCTCTGGAATAGAGGGGCTGTCGTCAACAGAGGGAGACCTGCAACTAGCAAGGCAATGATGTTTCCTTGATAGGAGCGCGAGGTGGAGAACCGAAGTGTGAGAGTACTAATGGTAGGACTGACATACGATGGGGGATAACTGGGCAAGTAGAGTGGGTGGACTCAAACTTCCTTTGTTCAGAGTATAATGGCGGGGATGATTGGGCAACATATGAAACTGACTGATGGGAAAGGGATCATAGCTGTAATGGATCAATGATAGTGATTGGGATGAGGGATACTCAAGCTGGTGTAAAATGGCAGGAGACTGTAGACTACTCTGAACAAAGGCGACCTGATTGGGGGTGCTACCGAGATGATTGATCATAGTGCCAAGAGGCACGGGGGGGAATTCTTCATGGGTTAAGGAACTAGAAGAAGTGTGTGTAAAATGGTACTGTCGTGTGGATTTATACGAGCCCAGGATAGTTCATGCTCGTGATTGCTTTCAATTTTAAGGACTCTGAAATAAATAAGAAGACTCTAAAAGAATGGAATGGTACTGTCGTGTGGATTTGTAGGATCCCAAGACAGTTCATGCTCGTGGTTGCTTTCAATTTTAGAGAGTCTGAAAGCGATAAGAAGACTCCAGGGGGTTGCTTTTTCGTGTGTTAGTCTCCAAGGCCTGAAGAAGCATAAAAGGATGCAATGAAGAACTCTTCTAGCCGGTGTGACTAGAGTATTCCTTTTTCGTAATTAGGCTACCAGGTCCGAAAAGGGTTAAACTTATACCAGATAGACGCCCTTTCAGGTACTTTAACGAGCATGAAAGGAAGCAAGATTGCTCGAGGATATTTTCATTGTTTTAGGAGTCAGAAAAGAGATTAACAGAAACTCCCTAAGTGCCTTTTTTGTGAAAGACTTGTCCGGCCCGAAAAAGGGATAAAATTATACCAAACAAAAGGAATGGCCAGGAAAGGAGGAAGTGCTCAATCAAGGAACATTTATGATGACCAAGAATGAGGGTAGGGGGGCACACTGGTGGTCCTCCTTGAGGGATAATGAATGGTGGAAAAATAATGAAATAATTTCAGTATGACAGGAGTGAATGGCTCATGTAAAAATGTGGAACAATCCGATGGCAGTCGATGTGGCATGCAAACCGAGGCAGCAAGGGGTCGGTACATAATGTTGAAACTGTACCTGGTGAGAGCAAGAAATGATCTCAAGCATCATCACGAGCTCGAAAAAAGGAATCCGATGATATAAAAAGTGTCAAAAATGGATAACAGCCGATGTGGCACGCAAACCGAGGTGACGGGGGGCGTTTTGGAAAAATACCCGAAAAATATGGGGGTGAGAGCGAGAAATGATCTCAAGCATCATCATGGGCTCGAAAAAATGAATCCGATGATATAAGGTATATCAAAAATGGGCTACGGCCAATGTGGCACGCAAACTGAGGCGACAAGGTGTCAGGACACAATGTTGATATTGGTCCTGGTGAGAGCAAGAAATGATCTCAAGCATCATCACGGGCACGGAAATATGAATCCGGTAGTGCAAATGGTGCGAAACACAGAGGTCATAAGGACTCCGGAATGGTTAAAGTAAATAACTAGGTTAAAAAATGGTTGTAAATAAAGGTGAGCCCACCAAGCGAAGGATGCAGGGGTGGGTAGAAATGATGACCCGCGGGGGTAGAATACTAGGCGTATCAAATCAAATCAAATATACAAGGGATATGTGACCTCAAAAATGGTTGAGATCACACATGTGAAAAAGTGAGCAGAGTTAATGACCTGCCCCCATGCTATGTGCATGGGGTTTGTGATTATGGATCACATGTGTTGGTTTGAACAATGGGATCATTGAAACACTGAGATAGATGTGGTGGGGAAGGTTCAAAATGATTGATCATGCCCCCTATCCCAGGGTCGAGGTAATCTATTATGCCCCTTAACTCAGAGGTGTTAAGGTGGTGCTCTATGATAGCGGGGTCAAGACCAGGCATTTCGGTATAGGAGCAGACAAAGACATCATGGAACTCTTGGAAAAGTTTTTTGTACTCTCCAATCTCATACTCACTGCAGGAGGCTCCTAATGTAATGATTTCAAGAGCACCAGGTGGGTCAGATATATCGATGTGGATGACGGGTGAGATGTTGGCCATGTTACCTTCCTCAGACGCATCAGGAGCAGGAATGGGATCCTTAAACCAGTCGACTTTGGTGGGAAGGAAATCTTTGGACTCAACCACAAATTGGGTGGTTGTGGTCGAGGAGGAGTCTTCTAGGAGGAAATAGGAACGATGGTGCATGTCATCCCAGGGATAATTCGGGGTAGTGAGAGCCTCTAGAATCTCCTCATCATTGCGGAAACTTTGAGTGGTCAAATCGGTTGACGAGGGAGTGGTAGTCAAAGAGATCATATAAATGGTGTTAATCTCTCCGGATGGGGGTGATACGGGAGGGTGGATCTCCTCAATTGTGGGGGGTGCCGTCTCAAGGTCCAAATTATTAATCTCGTAGAGAGATGCTCTGTAATCTGGGAGATCAGGACAGTGATGTGAGTAATGGCCGTAAATACCGCATATTGCACAAGGGTGGTTGGTACGCAGTGATTTATCACGAGGCTTAGGGGTTGGATCAAGTTCGACAACCGGGATGTTGGGGTCGTCGTCAAGCATTTGCATGTGTTCCTGTAATGCAGGTAGTTGTGGACATTGATGAGTTGGATGGCCTAATTCATCACACAATGGGAATTTGGGAGGAGCACGAAACACGAGGGGTTTTTTAACTGTTTTGGGTGGGGGTACAGCAGTGTATGGTTGTGGGCCTCTGCCCCGAGTGGGCTTGATAAGAGGAGGGGGATTCGTAGATGACGAAGGGGTAGTGACACCGAGAGGTGGTTGAGTAGTAGTGACAATGGGGTGCACCGGTTGGAGGACGACATTTGGTGTCGGCGGGGGAACGGGAGACGAAATATACCATACGGGTAATCCTAAGGTTAACTCAGGGAGGCTGAGAGAGCCATAACCGGGGTGCTTACTACTCTTGAAGGAGGGAATAGAAAGGGGATTGTGTGGGTGGGTGTAACACCAATGTGACTAGGTACCAATGGTGGTTTAGGTAACAAGGGTGGTTGATTGTTTGGTGTTTGTGTATTGTGGGAAAGAGTACAAAGGTCAGAGACTTCGGTCACGGGTGACGAGGGTGTAATGGATTGGAATGTGGAAGTCATCGGCATGTTTGAGTAAAGTCTGGGTCCCACGGAGGAAACAAACGAGGTAGTTGCACCACAAACAGGTTGTTCAACCATGGGGAGAACGTTTTCGGGTGCAGCGGGGGCATTGGGATCGTAATAGGTGAGTTGGTCGACCTTGACCACGCGTCCGTCATGGGGGAACATCATGGTACGAAAAATAGATGAGGCAACCGCCCGCATGGCATACATGTAGCTGCGGCCAAGTAAGAGGTTATAATCAAGTTGGGCATTGATGACCTCTATGTCAATGAGAACGGTTTTACCAGCTAGCTGGACGGGGACATTAGATAATAGGCCTTGGGGTTGAGCCGAATGGCCGTCGTAGGCTTGCAACACAGTGGTGGACTGCTGGAGAGTAGGGTATCCTAACTTCTGCCAAACGAATGTGGACATAACACATGTAGAGGCACCTTCATCGATAATGCACCGATGGATGACAATATTCCGAATGGAAACAGAAACTTGGAACGCTAAAGTGGAAGGCAGGCGTGGTTCGGACTGGTCCAAATCGAAGGCCATCAATTGTGAATCATTTGGGTCAATAGCACCAATGGCAGAGAGCAAAGTCTTGCGCTGTGAAGGACAGTTTTTTAAGACTTCTAACGCAGACATGGCTGTGGGAGATTGGGCTAAGTCATCTACAATGTTATAATTTGACGCAGCGCGAGCATTAGGGTTATTGTTGATACGACGAAGTGGGAAACGAGGTGCTTTGGAGGTGCCATCAAGTGGAGCCGGAGGTATACTTAACGTCTGATTAGTGAGATGAGCATTAGTGTTTTTGTCGGCGGGAGGGGCTTCAGGGGTGGAGCCATATTGGTTCCGACGGGTTTGGAGGTTGACATCAGCAGACGACATCATCAACAAGTGGTGAGTACCTGAGTCGAACATGGGTTGATCAGGAGCAGCATAAGTGATCTGTTGTTGTGGTGGCGCGTTGCCTTGAGGGGGAGCCAACGACTGAGTGTTCACTACGCATTGGGTTGGTAAGGGGTTTTGCAGCACCAAAGGCTGCTGCTAAGGGGGTGGGGGGTTGGGCGGCGCTTGAGGAGCCACATGCCCTTGGTGATGGGCATCATCAGCCCAAAGTTGCCGATCTCGCTCCAAATGTGGGCAAGCATGTGTGTAGTGGCCATAGACCTCGCAAATAGAACAAGGATGGTTTGTTCACAAATTAGGATTTTTGGCCTGCTTGGTTGGCCGATCAGGGTTTTGGTTGGCAAGTGCCATGTTATTGTTGTCTGGGGGATTAGGAGGTTGACCACCTTGGTCGGGAGGGGGGTTGTTCCCACGGTTACGGCCTTTTCCATGGTTTTGTTGGCCTTGTTGGCACTAGTAGTTTTGGTTCTGCTGCGGATTTTGTTGGGCGTAGACTTTCCCTTGGGCAGCAGGTGGGTTCTGGGGTTGTGTAGGTGCAGAAGCAGGCTACGGTGGATAATAAGTAGGTGGAGGCTGCGCAGGTGCTGAACCTTGTGGGGGTTGCTGATACGTTTGCGGAGCGGGCTGTGGGTTTGCCGCAAGGGCTGCCTGTGGAAAGTAATAAGCAAGTTGGGCTTGAGAGGACACAGGAGCTGGTGCAGCCTGTGGATGGGAATAGGGTTGAGGTGCGACCGGGGGAGCATAAGCGAGGGATGCATGCCCAAAGTACTGAGGTGGACATGAGGGTCCGTGGGAATGGTGGTGATGTGTCACGGGAGCATACGAATTGGTTGCTCCGGATTGTGATGTAGCCCGCGAAAGGTTGGGGCCAATATGGCTAGGACGTGCTATGGAAAAGGGTTGGGGATGCGATGCAACATGGCCGATGATGCCGTCTGTGGCATGGGATGCCCTCGGCACATCATGCTAGGAGGAATCACCGCGAGGGGCGTCAGGTATAATGGTATAGAGATAACCCGACTGGGCGTATATGAGGTCAAATTGCTGGGATTTGAGGATGGCCTCTTCTTCGGACTGGGGTCGTTCGGATGCCACATCCTTGGAAATGACAGGAAGGAGGGATTTTAGAAACCAATCTAAGAAGATACGATCGTCTAACTTGATTTTGTAGAGGCTACGGCGTCGATGCCACTCATGAATGTGGTCAGTGATGTGGGTAGCCATGTTCTGTCTGCAAGACAGTAAGATCTCAACTCCCGTGTCATAGCGGATAGGTAACTAAAAGAACTACAGGAAAGTTGAGGCAAGGGAAGTAAAGGTGGCATGGGTCCCATGGGTTTGCTCGATGTACCACTTAGTTGCAGATCCAGTGAAGGTGTGTTGTAACAGACGGAGGCGGACAGAGTCGTCCACTATGGAGTTGGAGGAACACCATAGATGGAAGGACATAATATGGTTCTGGGGGTCCTCACCTGCCTTGCCCTCAAACTTAGGGATGTCAGAGGGGAGCTTGGTAGGCATGTGAGGCCACGCAGGGTTGTGTCTGATAGGATTGTTAGTCAGTCTAGCTAGGTCAGGAAGGTTGAGGCTAGCCATGAATGTCAAACTAGTAGAAGGATGTGACATACTAGTGGGTTGGACCATGTTGGGGCCAATGCCCCCAAGTGTAGGGGCAAGGTTTGGGAGGTTGCCCCCAAGTGTAGGGATGAACATGGTATGGGACGGTCCTGCACCGCCAAGGGTAGTGTGAGTCACTGATGGAGTGGGAGCAGGTATTCCAGCTACTGGAATGGGTGCAGTGATCAGAATGGTAGATGTGGGCCCCATCGAGGGCATACCCAAAGCAGGTGTGGTGGTGGATGCTCCACCAATGGTCCCTACAAAGAAAGGGGTGGAAGTCACGCCAGCCATGGGGCTGGTTGGTGCAGTGTAAATGGGGTTCTCGGACTCTGCCTCAGAATCAGAGGTAAAATAGGGGGCGTCTAGATCGGGTGACGAAGTTCTATTCCATTGACGAGTGGAGTGAAGTGACAAAGCTCAAGATCTATGATGAGTGGTATCAAGTGATGAAGATCTATGTCTATTATGGGTGGTGTCAAGTGAACCGTGCTGCGGGGGCTCGCCCCGGAGGCGCCGAGAATGTCTCAGGGACTCAATGGTGACAAATGGTGTCAAATATTTGGGGGTTGTGTTGAGTGAAAAACAACTCAAAAACCCTAATGCAACCGAGTGTGCAGAAGGAGAGCTCAAAAAATATGGCACTCAGGCCAACAACCAACTCAAAACACTTACTGCAATAGTTGTGCTACAATAAGTGGAGTATCAACAGAAATGGTTAGAATACCAACAAGCATCAGGTTTCCTAAAAAATAATAATAGTGGACTCACTATACCAAAAGGAGGTAAGGGAGCATGCAAACACCTAACTAAATAGTATTATGACTCTACTAGACATATCCTCTGCAAGGTGATGGAATCCAAGTCAGACAATATGGATAGTAGAGCCAAGTGGCTAAAGATATCCCCCTACCGGGAGGGACACCGGGTAGTCAATCCTAGAAGAAAGGAAACTAAGATACCCCGTTCATGACACGTCCAGAAAAGGTGAATCTGTCGTTTGGTTCTTTTACCACAGTACCCCCATACAGGGATACGAAAGGTAGCCTTCGGTTACTGAATGGATTGCGGTATTCCACTCAGGCCTTCGAAACCAGTTTGGCGACTTCAACCCTCCTAGGGGAGAGGCCCTCTGATAAACCGGTTGTGACCATGCCAAAAAATACTAGGGGATTTTTGTTGCCTAATGGACAACAACTATGTCTCAAGTGTAAGCAATCGAGGGGTGTTATTTGGATGCCTATCCCCCTTATCCTACCTAACTACAAACATTCTTATGTGTTCCCCAAGTGGGGTTAGAATGTTGGTTGTGTTAAGTATATTTTTAAGGCTCACTTGAATTAGGTTACAGAGTGTGTGCGTGTGAGATGATGAACCCAAATAAAAGTGCCACAAGGGGGGCAACTTTCTAACTAAAAATAAAAAGACAGAATGTAAACTTTGAAATGCAAAATTTTCTCTTTTTCAAGTAAAATGCTGAAATTTTAAAAAACGATTCTGTAAATGGAACAGAAATAAAACTGTAGAAAAGGTTGTAGGGAAGTATGGCTGTAGGTAGGACAGATGGTTGTTCAGGTGCAGAAAATAATGTAGCAAAGTGCTGGGTTCAAAACAGTAAAAAAGTGCAAAGAACAGACCACGGGTCTGTGGCAATTCTGGGCGGTCGGACTGTGGGAAACAGCTCAACAATCGTGGACAGGTTGTGGGATTTTGGCCGAAATATGCAGTCAGACCGCGGGAAAAAAGGTCGAAAGCCGCAGGCGGGACATGGGATAAAGGCCGACAGGTGCAGGCAGGTTGCAGGAAATTGGTTGAAATCTGCAGTTGGAACGCCGAAAAAAGGCCGACAGGTGCAAGCGGGTTGCAGGAAAATGGCTGAAAGCCGCAGTCGGGACGCGGGAAAAAGGCCGATAGGCGCAGGCGGGTTGCAGGAAAATGGCTGAAAGACGCAGTCGGGACGCGTGAGAAAGGATGACAGGCGTATGCGGGTTGCAGGAAAATGGCTGAAAGCCGCAGTCGGGACACATGAAAAGGGTTAACAGCTGTAGTCGGATCGCCCGGAACAAGCTAATAGCTGCGGTCGGATCGCAGGTAACAGACTGAAAACGGCCGGCAGGTCGGCAAAAACAGTCTGAGAGCCGCGGTCAGATAGCAGGTAAAGGCCTGAAAGACGCGATTGGAACGCAACTGCAGGGGGTAAAAGATGCCTTTGATGGCAGCCAAAAGAGACAGCCGAACAGAAAAATATTGCAGAAAATTAAAACATTTGAAACTTTAAAAACTATAACCAGAAATTCAAAGGAACACAAGGGGAGTCGACAAAACTGTAGCTAGGGTTTTCACCCTAGCTTGTGCAAATGAGCACCTACTAAGGAGAATGGACTCATTAGTAGCAGTTCAATAAACAGTAAATGAAAGTAATAAAGCAATACAGATTCTAAACTAGCATGAGCATTAATAAACATAACAAAAACATGAAATATGGTGAAGATCTTTCTTTTTTGTATTAAAATTTTACCTCAAGTGTAGAGGTTGGTGAAGTTCTTGCAATGATCCAAGAGGGTTGCTCCAAACTCCAACTTTGCTCCTTCTCTTTCTCCAAATGGTGGAAATGGGCCAAAAGGGGCACTCAATGGTGAAAGTAGCTCAAGGGTGAGCTAGGGTTTCGAGAGTGATTTTGGCAGAGTAAGGGTGTTGTTATCACATATATAGTAGCTGGGCTACCATACATTATTTTTCTCATTCCAGTACACTATTGAGCCAGTTCCCTTGCATTTGAGATGCCGAGATGAGCATCTAGATTGGATCACTATCAGATTGTGGACAGCAATTGTATTCCCCATGCCATGACTAAGTTTCAGGACACTCAGAGAGATGACCGATGTAGCCATTATACCATTGGTACAGAGCAGTCAGTAGTGCCCAGAGTTACAGCAGCAGTTCCAGAGGACAGATGATGGTACAGGTGGATGTGCATTCAGGTATATGACTCAGCAGGTATATTATTGTGTTATGGTTAGATTGCTTTTATACTTATTCTTATAGCATGTCTTAGCACTTAGTGTCATGATCTGGCGATCATATAGATACATGGACCTGGTTGACCTATTATTTATATTATATTGTCCCTACTCAGACTTAGAAGTTCACTATTCATACTCATTGGTACATACCCTCCTTAGGGAGAATAGAGGTGATCATTACACCATACTCTGGCTTGCTAGTGTTGGCTCCATCATTTCATTGTCTTCATCCATCTGTGGCCTACCTTTTAGATTATTACTCTGATTTGCTACTTGACTAGTGACATGGAGGACCTTTCCCCACTGCAGCCTCTGTATTGGATGAGCCTCCCTGTTTATTGTGTCTCGGCTCTGAGTTGGTGACAAAACTTACCTATGGTGAGTTGGAGTTCCTTGAGAATTCCCCCTAGTCACTAAAGTTGTGTTGGCTAAACCTGAAACTTTTAGTGCTGCCATGAATACAAAATCTGGAAAAATGAAATGCTATATCTTGTATGTGAAAGAAATGCCAATTGAAAATGGCCATGAAAAATAAAATGTTATATCTTTTGGAAAAATAAATACCTAGGTAAACAAGTTGTCCATGACACACCTAGAAGTGCTCAGGTAAACAAGTGCCTTAAAAACACACCTGCAGCAGAAAGCCTAAAAATAAATGTAAATCTATGCAATGTGTTTGTAAACACACATAGATCAAGGCTATGGAAACTTCAGGCCCAAAAAGCAATGGAACTTAAATGTTATATCTAAACAATTGCTGGCCTTATTTGTATTATGGATTGTGCGCATCTGTGAAGGTGAATAAACCCTCTTTAAACAACTCATCCATTTGTGAGACACCGCCATTCCCTATGTTATTGCTCATTCAGTATATACTATGGTGTGTATTCCCTTTCCCTTGCCAAAGTGTCACAAAGTCAAGTCAGTCAAGTCATCCCTTAGCCTAGCCAGTTATTTCAGCCTTCACCCTTCACTAGCAAATTGATCACAACTATGAAGTGAGTATGGTCCTGAAAGTCTAGTCTGAGTAATAATAATAATTAACGACACTATATATTTGGATTTAGATCGCCAGTCATGATTACTCTGTGTTATAATTGTTATTCGAATAAGTTCTAGAGCATGTATTAACCTTGACACCTTGCAGCAGCTATGGATGATGGTCTGAGTTGTATTTGGTCTTGGTTGGACCTAGTTTGACCATGGAGGACCATGGGACATGAGATGTTAGACCTTATGATGATATGGATAGATGATATATGGTCTATGTACACATACAGGATGATTCTATGCAGCAGCTACAGGGTTATGATGATGATTCTGGGGTTACAGCAGTGTTTGATCATTTACAGAGCATTATTATTGGCCTTGTTCCGGTATATTGGATATTTATTTTGATCATGTAGAGACTCATATGGTGTATGAGTACACATCTTGGATAGATTTGGACCTTCTGAGTCCAATGGGACAGTTTGTTTTCAGTTCCGGGCACTTACAGTGATGATTGAGCCTCAGTAGGCTGTCCTAGTGCAGTTTTGGTCTGTTGGAGGCCCTGTCGGAGTAGAGATGACTTTTATCCGGTTGACCTAGGGCGCTGATGATGGAGGGGGTGGTCCAGCCACTTGTTTTTACCATATTACCCCCCTCCCGGACACATTGGTGCCCTCACCTTGACAGCGCCATCACTCCAGGAGGCTGTTTGGGCAGTTTCACGCTTCCCGAGGCATTTCAGGATTGGTAGAAATGGCTATTGAGGAAATCGATTTGGGCTACTGAGGCAAAGTTATGGCATGGGATGATCAGTGATGATAGATCGGGGTCTTCCACACCTTCTCCAGCAGTTTCAGCTTCATCGGGGCCCGCATCCATCACTTATGGCACTTTCTGTGGATTTTTGAGGTCTTTTGAGGACCACGACTTCACTAGGGAGGCACGATTTGGTACTTTCATGATTATTTATTGGTTATTGTGCCATGGGGATTGACCAAGGAGGGATAAAATTACCCCTTGGACCCACCATGAGCCTCTTATGATATTTTGTCATCATGATTTGGTGGGATTCCCCTCTCCTAGGGCGACTTTGTCCACTTATGTTATATTTTATGTGTGATCCATGTATTATGTTGTTGAGCTCATCTCAACCATTGATTAGACATTTGTATCTTTTAATCTTAGCCACTCATTCAAAAAGTGGTTAGGGTTTTAGTGCCTCTCCTTCCTATTTAAAGGAGAGAGCCTCTCATTGTAAAGGGTCTTTGGCTCTTGGATTATTGGTATAGAAAAATATTCTTGTGGAAATTCTTGTGGTCTCCTTTGCATCTGGTGTTCTTAGATGGTGATTGGAAAGTCTATTGCAACCTAGCATTTGGAAATTGTGGTAAGATCTATCTTTTTCTGGAAATCATTGTTTGTCTACAGGAGGGCGACTTCAACAAGGGCGATTTTGCAAGGCTTCTTCAAATCGACTTTCTTGGCATTCGCTTGTATCAGGGGGTTATCATTAGTATCATTGTGATCTATGCTATCTTTCTGTTACTTCTTTTGTGGCATTAGTCTTATCTCTTGATGCATCAAATCTGATATTGTTGACGTTTGTTGTGCAGGAGAGAGGGCGCATTGGCTTCTTGGACCAAATCGATTTGCATAGAAACTACCTCAAAGCTTCCAAATTGATCGGGATTGCATAGATCATCATCATCAAGGCATCTACAAGGTTATCCAGGTAAGATCCACAGGTTTGTTTCTCTTTCCTTTATCCAATCCATTGACATAATAAATTGTTAAAACCCTAAATATTTCAAAACCCCCATTTTACATTTTCTTAGATCTACTTAGATCTAGTGGGTTGTTGGGCATGATATTGAAAACCCACCTCTATAGCATCCACGGCATCCCGGATCTATAGTTTGGTGAGGATTGGCTTCCGTTTGACCCCTCTCCCAAGCCAACTTAGCTTCTCCCAAGGAAGGCGCACTTCACCATTTGAGCAAGTTGACCTAGATTTAAGTGATGGGTGTTTGAGATTCCACTTGATTTGACATCTACACATCAAATAACATACACCCAGGTTGTCACCTTTCTGAAATTCACCTTGTGGGCCCCATTCCACAGTTTAAGGGATTTAATCCCCATTTTGGACCACTTGGAACACTTAAACTCAGATCTACTAAGATCTAACCGGTGGATTGCCACAAAATTACAGATCCATACTCCTACCTGACCGATCTACTAGGATCTAAAGTTTGGATTCCATCCGACTTGTCTTGACCTACCTAAACCCCAATTTAAGCCTCCTTGGGCAAAGTCGCACCACCTTGGAGAAGTGAGTTGACTCACTTCTAGGAACTGGGTACTTGAGATTTTTGGAGATCTGAAACCGGAATAATTTAAAACCTAGGTCTAGGTTGTCACTTTGTCAAATCTTGCCTTGGGGACTGCATTCCTTGTTTTAAGGGATTGTGGTCCACTTGGGTTAAACCTAGATCTAGACACATTCAACCATCAAGACCTATATTACCCACTTATCTCATGTTGTAGGAGTCCTAAACCATAAGTCAACCCTACTTTGACTCCACTTCCCAATTCCCAAGGCACTGGTTTATCTCCAAGACAACCCAACTCTCCTAGATTGTCGGATTGATTTGTGGTCTGACTTTTGCATAGTGAACTATACCCTTAAAGCTATCATGAATCATGGTCAAGCTTGTCTTATGTACTAGTTAGCCCCAATACATCCCTTAAAACTATCCTGCATTGGACACAGTTCCCAAGGCAGTGGATCTTTTGACATTGACCTAGTACACTCATCCTAGATCTCACTTCAAACATTGTAAGTCACTTTCACATCAACTATGAATCAAAGCTATACCTATTGAACCCCTCACTTAGCTTGTGACTTTACCTTTAGGTCTAGGATAAACCATACACCTAACTTCACTTAATACCTTGATTTGGTGTCTTGGTTTTGATCTCTCCTGTCGGGAGTAGATCGGGTCTCCCCCTTTGTTGTCTGGGCTAGATAACATAAAGCGAAGGTTGCCTCGACTGGCGTGACAACCATACATATTTGGAGGTCGAGGTGATCGTGGTTGCACCTTTTGAGTTGCCCTTCCCTATTGCCATCCATAACTGGATCTATCCATAGGGGTAACTACAGTTTAGGTGATAACAGGTGTATTTGACTGTGGATATGAAATGAGGGGTCTCCATCACCTATTTATAGGTTTTTAGTGGTGGAGTGTTGGCCCATGGTTTTGGGAACCATATGGTTTAAGTCAGCTGTATAGGGTTTTTCCCCCCCTTTTTCCTCTTTTTCCTCATTTTTTAATATTTTTTATTCCCTTTTTAGAGGGTTTTTGCTATTTTGGAGGAATTTTGGATAATTTTGGGGGAAAAAGGGGTTTTTTAGCCTTTTGGAGGCTTTTTAGGCCTTTTGGAGGCTTTTTAATGGGATTTTAGGGTTCTGAAGGTAAATATGGTAGGAAATATGGACAAATGAGTCATGTAATGGGGTAGATGAGGTAGTGAGCACTTTTTGGGTGTTAACATGGGGTGAGTTGCTTTTCCATCATGGGTTGCGGAGTTCGAAGGTCGTCTATTGTCTAAGGATTTTCTCGATGCCACTACCAAAGATATTCCTGCAAAGGAGCATCGCTAAATGATGTCACTGCGATAGGAGGAATATCCTCTCCCTCCCGACTTCCATGCCATGGTTCGATGAATTGAGAAGAATCTAGGGTTTTGTTGAAGAGCTCATGTATAGATTTTGTTTCGTCTACACATTCTTCTTTGATCTCGTCTTCCTCGAATTTGAACCGTCCAAAACCATGCTGTTATTCTCCATTAATATGTCTATTAGCATTCAAATTGTAAATAATAAACCCAATTTTCAATTCTTACACATGTATAGACACTTTTTCCGCTGACATACAATTAACTATTACAAAACATGAGAGAGATACATAATAACACAATATGATATTGTGAATAAATGGTGCAATTATTACATAGGAATTCACTTTCTTATATATGGTTAGTCATGGAGCAAATCATTCCCACTTATGAATGTGGGATAGATTTTCCTTGCATAAAAAAATACAAAAGCATAACTAAGTCATAAAGTGATTTACAACATGTAAGTTTTATATCCTAACACCCCTTCTTAGTCTTATAATATTGAAATAAAACACACCAAGAGTGAAAATATAAATTCAAAAGTAATCATAACCAAACATTCTTCAATTTGTTTTCTTTGAAAATGGTTCATGGACCAAGTAGAGCTCTATTAGTATTCCTTGTAACCCTAATAAAGGTGTAGATTCCAAGTTGAATCTCAAGTTCCTAGATTCCACCTCTCCAAACTCCCAAATTACGAATCTTTCAAATTATTGAAAAACAATCCATGTTAAGCTACATCCATAGTGATCCATCAAGTTGTCTGATGACCCTTGTAAGCATATAATTCCCAACATTCTCAAACTATCAAACTATCCAAGTATCCATCCATGCCAATATTTTTCTACATTATATACCTTCCCATTTTCAAAGTGACAGCTTCCTAAAATGTGTAAAATGTCATTTCTTTAGTAGCAGCATCACCATTGTCTACATTTTTTAGATATTCAACAACCATTAAATTAGATACATGTGGTTTTTCCTTAATATTTCTCTTGAGAACAAGAGTGATTCAAAAGCTCCAATTCCAAGCTATGTGGTCCATTTTCATGCAATAATTACATTCCATCACCCCCTTCTCTTTAGCTAATTAGCCATGATTGTATCTTAAGTATAATGCAATATTAGGTTGAAAATCATTCTCTTACAATGTTTCTCTTTTCTTCAACTAAGAGAGTATAAATCATGTTTTCCAAAGTTTGTGAAGATATTTGGCTAAGAGTAAAAATAACATTTTTGTATTTAGAAGACATGTTGTTTAACAAGATGGATTTGGCATACTCTTCCTCCATTGTAGATTTGACTTTTTCTAGTTGTTTGATGGGATATATTATATTACTTGTGTGGTTAGGAATAATTACTTTGATATACATCTTGAATCTAAACCATTGTAGCTTCAAAGAAAATTTCCATTCATCGCTTTTTCTCCAAACTATGAATTCAAATTATCCTATATTTCCTTTGGATTTTCTAGATCTATGATGTAACTTTGAATCTCAGAGGACAAACCAATAATATATATTAATTTATCATATATGCTCTACCATTCCAATTATTTATTGGGATATGTACGTGATTTCTTAGTGCTATACTATCCACCATATGTGTTTTCATCAATTGCATCTGAATTTTTACTTTCCAAGTGTGGAAATTGAAACCAGAGCATTTATGTAATGGTATTTCCATGCTTAGCATCCTAATCATTACTAGAAATAAAAAAGACAAACTATTCTTTTTCTTGATCTTAAAATTAAAATTTGTAATTGATTTTTTTTAAATATAAAACATAAATTAACTTCTATAAATTTGAACCTTAAGATTTGTCCCCTTTTAAACTAAAAAAGATATGCTTGATTTGTGATGATGAATAAAAGAAATAAATCTCCTTGACATTTGATGGTTGTTTTCAATTCATCTGCTTTCGTTCATGCCTCTATAAACATGAATTTCGGCTCAATGATTCAAAACATTTTGTGAGAAACTAATCTTTCTATCAAGCCTTCCTTATTCTCTAGATTATCATTTGATGCAAGAGAAAAACATAACTTTTTAAGAAATTTACTCTTGCTCTGATACCATATTACAAAACATGAAGGAGATACATAATAACAAAATATGATATTATGAATGACTGGTGCAATTATTACATAGGAATTCATCTCCTTATATATGGTTATTCATGGAAAAGTCATTTCTACTTATGAATGTGGGATATATTTGCTTTACACAAAAATAAAATAACATAACTATGTCATGAAGTGGCTTTTATTACAACTTATAAGCCATATATCCTAATAGTGTCATGTGTACAAGTGATCATAATTTATTCTTTCTTGAAAATGATGTAACTAATGATTCAACATCCTTGCTCATGCCTTTCTATCCATTCTTTCATCTTCTTTAGCTGCTTAACATGAAAAATCATCTTCTACATCAACTGTTTATTATTTCTATCTCATCTATTGCATAATGTTTTCATTTGCATGCATTATCTCATCTTCATGCATTTGTGCAATGATACCTTATGCACACTTCTCATCATATATACTCTGTTATCACTCAGGGTTCTTCCAGGTTGCGGCAGAAGGGATCACTAAGGTTACTATTTCAACTACACTCTTGTGAATGGAAACTAGCCTTTCCAAGACATAGAGAGGGCTCTCTCTCTCACAACTCTTTCAACATGCAAAATATCACTTGAATTGGCTAGTTGTATATTAATAGTGGTGGCTTGTAATGTCCCCATTCAAATAAGTGCATAGTAAGACAATCCCATCAATCCTACTAGTTTCCTAGGTTGGATGGGCAAATATGGGATGGTAATAAGGAAGCTAATAAATGATATTTAGACATTAGAGGGGTTCAAGCATTTAATAAATATGGTGAATAAATAAATTCAATATAAATTCTAGGTGGCAACTGGTTTTGGAGACATATGGAGGTGGTGGGACCCACACTAGCTTGATTTTTCATAATACATGGTATCTCTCTTTTGCAAATTCGAATTAATGGGAATGTGAACACTCTTGGGTGAGTTGGTAAGTCATAACACATGTCATTGAGCATCTTAGGTCGAATTGGGAAGGATTGGTAACCTCCATGGAAGATAAAGAGTCAAAGTGGAAGTTTGTGGACACTTGGGCTAGATTCCCTAGCCCCTATGACACTAATGATGGAGCATCTATGACAAATATGAAAAATTGCAGACATGACCTATGACATATGACCACCATGACATGTCATCACCAAAACTAGGCTCTAGGAAGGCGAATTTGGGAGTTGGAAAAGACAAAGAGACTCAAAATCGAATTTGGGAGAAGATGGAAGGTTGGAACTAGGAGACAAGTGGCAAATGTGAAATATTTCCTAAATGGAAATCTATTGAATCTATTGAGAGGATTTCGACCCTCAGAAGGCTAATGTTGGTTATAAAATGTAGAAATGAAGTATGAGAATGGCTTTTGATGATTTGAGAAAAATTGCATTTGTGAAGAGAGAGCTAGTGGATGACTAGTTTCTTGCCTTAGCTAATTTCGAGGGTGAAAGATTCCCATCCAAGTTGGTGTTTGGAGAGGCCACTCAGGTCTTTCATGGTGCTTTAATGGAGTTTGTATTTGCAGGTAGAAGCTACAGAAAGTTTCATGGTTTGGTTTAGTGCAGCACTTTCGCTCCACCGTTTCCAATTTTGAAGGCATATTCATGCTCCTTGAGGGAGGGTGTTTTTGGTGAGCACTTGTGCTTCTTGAGAGAGATTATAATTATATATTTATGATTGTAATAGCTTAATATCCTCTTTTATTAATATTCAAAAAGTCTCAGGTCGAAATACCCACTGGTTGTATGCAAAACTATTGATTAATGAGCAAACAATGTCCATTTCCCCAATGCATTGATGTATGACACTATAATGTTGATTATTTCGAATGGATGGATGATTCTATGATATATTTGTGATAAATATACTGCCATGGATGTATTCTACAAGTTTCATGTACTGTACGTGAGCATTTGAAGCATTTTTACTCAGTTTAGTTGTATTGGGAGGTGAAATAGTGCCATTTCCCAAAGGGTCGAATTGGGGGTTTTTGTTGTTGAATGTGAGAGTTAGAACAGTAGTAAAAATCAATTAATGGTGCATATGAGACCTTAATCACATACTTAACACATCATATACCTCTGTTCATAAATTTGTGGGAGTTTGGAGGCATTTGGAAGGCCATTTGCAGTGTTACCCGGGGGGGATTTGATGCACAAATTACTAGTCAAAATTACATATATTGATTAGAATACAAATCAAGTTTGCAGAAGTATTTGGAGGGCCATAAAACATAACTGAACCTGATATTCAAGTCTAAATACCATTCATACACTCCTACAGAATATTTGGGAGCATTTGGGTTGATTTGGAGGTCAAAACAGTTAAACTAGTCAAAGGTCGAAATTGGGGAAAAAGTGGAAAAATTGGCATTTTAATAAAATTTTGAAAAACAGTCATTACAAGTGGTATCAGAGCATGTTCTTGGAACCTGATGGTATTAACAAGAATCCAAACAAATAAAACACCACCCTTTGAATGAATAGTTGAAGAAGTTTTGGTTGAAGAAGAGATAGTAGTAGGAAAAAGAGTTTTTTTTCTAAAACAATGGGTAGAGAGGAGGAGGAAAAATTAAGACATAAGGAGGAATTTATTGAAGCCTTAAAACCATGTTTTGAAGGAATTACCATGGTTATGATAGATATGAATAAACAAATGATGAAAGGTTTCGAATTGTTGGGTAGCCAATTTTCAGGCAAAGGGATGATAGGAGATAATAGTGGTTCACACTCAGGGGAAAAGATGAAAGGGAATGAGCATATTTCTCAAGTACAGGACCTCATAATAGACCTAATGAATTTCAAAGCACACAAAGGCATACTGCACCTAAATTTGTCACACCCAAAGAAGAGCCCAATCTTGAATTGGATTACAAGAAACTAGTAAATGATTGGAATGATTTGAATGAAGAGTGTAAAAGAGGTGTACCACTCAGTGACTACATTGATGCTATGCAAAAGATTAAAATGAAGGGAGAAAATAGGAGTCCATTCCAAAACAAAGAATTGAATAGTGCTATTGGAAAAATGTCACTTCCTACTTTTGATGGTTCTTCTCAAAATTCTGCTAACACTTGGGTGCAAAAATTGGATGTATATTTTCAGCTGAATCCTATGTTGGAAGAGGATGCATTAAAAATGGCCATTTTGCATTTGGAAGGAGATGCCAATGAATGGTGGTTTCATGGGATAAAAACCTTGGGTCATAATCAGGTTAAAACATATGGATAATTTGTTGAAAGGGTACTAGAAATATTTGAACAAAAAGATCCAGAATTGCCTTTCAAAGAACTAGCTCAATTGAAGCAAACTGGGTCCCCTACCGAATATATGTTGGACTTTAAAAAATTATCAGTCAAGGTGGCTGATGTATCTATGGGAAGATTAGTATTGTTGTTCACTGAAGGTTTGGCTGAACCCTTAAGAGGTTTGGTCAAATCCCATAAGCCAACTACATTAAAAGATGCAATGAGCTTGACTAGGGATCTCCAAAATGTGCTTCCTAGAACGAGATTTCCTCCTAAGCCTAGCTACAAATTTGAAAAGAAACCTTGGAAAAGGGATGGATATGATAAGAAACCTTGGCAAAGAGAGTCATTTGAGAGGAATAAAAAAGAGGGACTAAACAGGGATGAACTTAGAAAAAATAAATTGTGCTTCACATGCTTCCAACCATGGACACCGGAGCACAAATGTACCAAAGGAAAGGCTCAATACATAGAAGTATTTTCTGACAATGAGGGGTATGATGGGGGCATGGACGAATATGGACATATTTCAGATCAAGAAGAGGTATATGAGACAGCAATAGAAGAGGAAAGACAAGAAAAAAATCAGCCTTCACCGGACAAAGCAAGAATGGCAGTGCTTTCAGCAGTACCTCGCTATCATACTATCCGATGCAAAGGTGTGGTACAAGGACAAAGAACTTCAGTTTTGGTAGGTGGATGAGCCACTCATAACTTCATTGATGCATAGATGGTAGAGAAAAGAAAGATACCTATTGAACCATTTGATGGCTTCATAGTTTTCATTCCCGGTCACAACACAATGCAATGCAAAACATGGGTTCCAAAGCTGCAAGTCACCGTAGGTAACTATACTTTTGTTGATAGTTTTTATGTGGTTGATGTTGCTGATACTAATGTGGTTTTGGGAGTGCAATGGGTGTATTCAATAGGAGAGCATATAGTAAATTATCAAATTCCCGAAATAAAATTCCAAGATTCCAAAGGAGTATAAAGAATTGTGAGAGGGAAACACACTTATCCAAATCAAGTAGTAACTTGCAATAGTATGAGATCTATATTGAGGAATGGGGATATAGAATGGGCTGCTGAATGTCATATTACATCTCCCAAGCCAACTATAAATATTTTCAAACACCCAAAGGAGATAGAGAGACTTTTGCAAAAATATGAAAAGGTTTTTAGAGACCTTCCACATGGTAGGCCACCGGATAGGGGGGTTGAGCACAGTATTATTTTGGAGGAGGGTACTTCACCCATTCAGATACCACCTTATAGACATCCTAAAAATTTCATAGATGAGATTGAAAAATCTATCCAAGAACTCCTAGAGTTGGGACTCATTAGACCAAGCTCTAGCCCTTATGCTTCTTCAGTAGTGCTAGTGAAGAAAAAAGATGGAACATTGAGAATGTGCATAGATTTTAGAGCCTTGAACAAAAAGACTATCAAGAATAGGTATCATATTCCTAGGATTGATGAGCTCATGGATGAGCTACATGGGGCCAAATACCTCTCAAAAATTGACCTTAGATCAGGGTATCACCAAATTCGAATGAAAGATGAAGATGTGCAAAAGACCGCTTTTCGATGTCATTTTGGCCACTTTGAATTTCTTGTCATGCCTTTTGGGTTAACTAATGCTCCAGCCACCTTTCAAGCATGTATGGATAGGATATTTTGCAATAAACTAAGAAGGTTTGTTTTGGTTTTCTTTGATGATAATCTCATTTACAGTAAAACATGGGAAGAGCATTTGCAACAGTTAGAGATTGTGTTGAAAATCTTGCAAGAAGAGTCCTTATTTGCTAAGTTATCAAAATGTGAGTTTGGGATGAAAGAACTACTGTATCTTGGGCACATTATTGGGCAAGAAGGAGTGAAGGAACACATGGAAAAAATCAGGGCTATCTTGGAATGGCCATCACCAAAAAATATTACCGAATTGAGAGGCTTTATTGGCATATGCACCTACTACAGAAAATTTGTGAAAGGGTTCTCCAAGTTGACTTCTCCACTCACTGATTTGACTAAGAAGGATGATTTCAAGTGGGATGAAGAAGATGAAAAGGCCTTACAAAAAATGAAAGAGGTAATGAGTAGTTGTCCCATACTTGCACTTCCTGATTTTACTAAACCTTTTGTTGTGGAATGTGATGCTTCAGGTGGAGGAATAGGGGCTGTCCTAAAGCAAGGCCAACACCCCATATCCTTTGAGAGCATAAAGTTGCAGCCTCATGAAAAAATTTACTCCATCTATGATAAAGAAATGCTGGCCATTATGCATGCATTGGCCAAATTCAGACAATACTTGGTGGGCAGCAAGTTTGTGGTGAAAACTGACCACAATAGTCTAAGACACTTTCTCACCCAAAAAGATCTAAATGAAAGGAAACAAAAGTGGGTAAGCAAGATTCAAGCTTATAATTTTGATATTGAATATGTCAAAGGAAAGAATAATATAGTAGCAGATGCTTTGTCAAGAAGGCCTTCTTTTTCTCTCATGGATATTGCCAAGGATTGGAAAAACATGCTACTAGTTGAATATGCCAAAGACAAATTTGCTTGTGATGTGTTGGATGGAATCAAAGGGGATGATAATTATAGGATTTTGAATGGGCTGATATATTATAAGGGAATAATTTATTTAGTTCATAACTCCAAGCTCAAGTACCGAATTTTGCAAGAAGCACATGATTCCCCACTAGCGGGCCATCCGGGGATCTTCAAAACTTATAGACAGTTGAGGCGAAGATTTTTTTGGAATGGGATGAAGCAAGATGTTCAGAAGTATGTGAATGAATGTAAAGCATGTCAACAAAACAAATCAGAACTTACATGTCCAGCCGGCCTATTACAACCATTGCCCATTCCGGAGCAAAAATGGGACAGTATTTCCATGGATTTCATCATCGGATTGTCTAAATCCTTGGGTAAGGATTGCATCTATGTGGTAGTTGATAGATTGACAAAATTTGCTCATTTATTTGCTGTTACATCATCTTTTAGTGCTGCACAAGTGGCTGATATTTTTTTCAAAGAAATCTTCAGATTGCATGGGTTCCCCAAGAGCATTGTCAGTGATAGAGATAGTAGATTCATGGGTGATTTTTGGCAAGAAATTTTTAGATTGGTATGCACTCAATTGACTCCAAGTACCAGCTATCATCCACAAACTGATGGAAAAATAGAGAGGGTAAACCAATGGTTGGAAGGATACCTAAGAAACTATGTGGGAGGGCAGCAAAAAGCATGGGCAAAATGGCTACACTTGGGTGAGTTTTGCTACAACACCACTTATCATATGTCAATAGGAATTCCTCCTTTTAAAGCATTATATGGTTATGATGCACTTACATTTGATGAAATTATATTTGGTGATAGTAGAGCCCCAAAGGCTAAATATTGGGTGGAAGAGAGCCAAGAAATTTTAAAGCTCCTGAAAGACAATTTGCAGTTTGCTCAAAATTAGCAAAAACAATATGCTGATAGGCATAGAGAAGAAAGAACCTTTCAAGTCAATGATTTAGTATATTTAAGGTTGCAGCCTTATAAACAAACATCTCTAAAAAAGAATGGAGCATAAAAATTAAAACCAAGGTACTATGGGCCATACAAGGTAGTGCGAAAGGTTGGAGAAGTAGCATATGAACTAGAACTTCCGGAAGGGAGTAAAATCCACAATGTATTTCATGTTTCTTGTCTCAAGAAATCTCTTGGTTAGAAAATCATCACTTCAGAAATACTTCCTCCTTTGGATGATGAAGGTCAGCTCACACTTGTTCCGGAAAATATTTTGAAGACATGGGAAAGAAGGTTGAGGAGTAGAATCATCAAAGAATATTTAGTGCAATGGAAGGACTTACCAAATGAAGATGCCACATGGGAAGAGGAGAATATTTTGTAGCATCCAAATCTGAAATTGCTTGAGGACAAGCAATCTTGGGTGGGGAGGACTGTAATGTCCCCATTCAAATAAGTGCATAGTAAGACAATCCCATCAATCCTACTAGTTTCCTAGGTTGGATGGGCACATGTCGGATGGTAATAAGGAAGCTAATAAATGATATTTAGACATTAGAGGGGTTCAAGCATTTAATAAATATGGTGAATAAATAAATTCAATATAAATTCTAAGTGGCAAGTGGTTTTGGAGACATATGGAGGTGGTGGGACCCACACTAGCTTGATTTTTCATAATACATGGTATCTCTCTTTTGCAAATTCGAATTAATGGGAATGTGAACACTCTTGGGTGATTTGTTAAGTCATAAAACATTTCATTGATAATATTAGGTCGAATTGGGAAGGATTGGTAACCTCCATGAAAGATAAAGAGTCAAAGTGGAAGTTTGTGGACACTTGGGCTAGATTCCCTAGCCCCTATGACACCAATGATGGAGCATCTATGAAAACTATGACAAATTGCAGACCTGACCTCTGACATCTGACCACTATGACATGTCAGCACCAAAAATAGGCTCAAGGAAGGTGAATCTGGGAGTTGGAGAAGCCAAAGAGACTCAAAATCGAATTTGGGAGAAGATGGAAGGTTGGAACTAGGAGACAAGTGGCAAATGTGGAATATTTCCTAAATGGAAATATATTGAAGCTATTGAGAGGATTTCGACCCTTAGAAGGCTAATGTTGGTTATAAAATGTAGAAATGAAGTATGAGAATGGATTTTGATGATTTGAGAAAAAATGCATTTGTGAAGAGAGAGCTAGTGGATGACTAGTTTCTTGCCTTAGCCAATTTCGAGGGTGAAAGATTCCCATCCAAGTTGGTGTTTGGAGAGGCCACTCAGGTCTTTCATGGTGCTTTAATGGAGTTTGTATTTTCAGGTAGCAGCTACACGAATTTTCATGGTTTGGTTTAGTGTAGCACTTTCTCTCCATCATTTCCATTTTTGAAGGCATATTCATGCTCCTTGAGGGAGGGCATTTTTGGTGAGCACTTGTGCTTCTTGAGAGAGCTTATCATTATATATTTCTGATTGTAATAGCTTCATATCCTATTTTATTAATATTCAGAAAGTATTAGGTCAAAATACCCACTGGTTGTATGCAAAACTATTGATTAATGAGCAAACAATGTCCATTTCCCCAATGCATTGATGTATGACACTATAATGTTGATTATTTTCGAATGGATGGATGATTCTCTGATATATTTGTGATAAATATACTGCCATGGATGTATTCTACAAGTTTCATGTACTTTACTTGAGCATTTGAAGCATTTTTACTCAGTTTAGTTGTCTTGGGAGGTGAAATAGTGCCATTTCCCCAAGGGTCGAATTGGGGGTTTTTGCTGTTGAATGTGAGAGAGTTATAACAGTAGTAAAAATCAATTAATCATGCATATGAGACATTAATCACATACTTAACACATTATATACCTCTGTTCATAAATTCGTGGGAGTTTGAAGGCATTTGGAAGGCCATTTGCAATGTTACCCGGGGGGGATTTGATGCACAAATTACTAGTCAAAATTACATATATTGATTAGAATACAAATCAAGTTTGAAGCAGTATTTGGAGGGCCATAAAACATCCCTGAACCTGATATTCAATTCTAAATACCATTCATACACTCCTACAGAATATTTGGGAGCATTTGGGTTGATTTGGAGGTCAAAACAGTTAAACTAGTCAAAGGTCGAAATTGGGGAAAAAGTGAAAAAATTGGCATTTTAATAGAATTTTGAAAAAGGGTCATTACATGGCTAGACCTTCAGATAAGGGTATTAGGGATTTCAATTGGTTGGGTTGAGGATAGGTATATCACAGGGCATGGATTCAAACTTTCATAGGTTTTCTATCATAGATGATTGATTGGACTATAATTTGAGAAGTAGAGGCAAGATAAAGGAATTTTTTTCACGTCAAAAGGATATTAGCAGATGGTAGAAGAAAGGGAAACAAAAATCCATCAGAGAGTTAGAGAATTTATGAATGAATTCTAACTTGAAATCTCAGGAAGAAAGAGTGGAGTATCTAATCATATGTATCTGAAGCATCAAATGATAGACGAATTTCAGACCATGTAATATTGATTTAAATACTTCAGAAGAAGACAATCAATGGAAAATACTAGAAAGGAAAACATGCACAGGAATTACAAACATCAAAACATTCATTTCAGGATTTTTTGCTCCAAAATTTAATTCTTCACATTAATCAAAGGATGGTTTTCATTACATATTCAGAGTTTTCTAATCTCAAAATCCCAACCCTTAGGTCTTATTCAAAACCTACCTCAATAGGATTAAAAAAATAAAAAACCTTCTTGACTACTTCAGCCATATGTGGTTGTTCATTAAATTCACAACTACAACTGTTGGTAATAAATCATATTAACTACTAGTCTTATGGAATATTTATTCAAAAATCAAAATCAAAACTGTCGGTGATGTGGCTGTCTTCTTTCTTTACTCGAGTTGTTCGGATCAACTTATGCTTCTTGAAATGGAGATGAGCTGGTGGGGGACATTTAGTGCACTTCTAGTGTAAACTTGAACGGTTGAAACTACTTGTTGTCTTTTAGATTGAGCCCTTTCAAGATGATTTGTAGGGATTAACCTCATACTGCTCTTTCTTTTTTGTATCCAAATCAACTATCAGATGTGGAATTTTGAGCCATTATCTAGCTGCGCATATCTTTAGGGGTGTAAGGTTAATTTCTATTTAACCCATCTTTCTAGGGTATTCCATTGCTCTATCTTCTTTATGCTTTTCACCTACTGATCAATTTCTCTTTGAATCTTTTGCTTTTCTGCTTGGAGTTTCTTGATTTCTGCATCCTTCAAAGAGACTTTTTTCATATCTTTGGTGATTTATTCAATTGAAACAAAGGTAGACTAAACTGGGATCATAGGAGGTCCCATCCCCCTACTTTCTAACTCCTTTTCTGCAATTTATTCTAAAACGCCAACTTCAGTCCGCAATCCGCAATCCGCAAGCCTGTTACAATGTAATCTTCCACCTTGTGAGCATCAACATTCTTTGGCCTGTAGGATCCATTTCACTGACTCAGATCCACTTTATATCCTTCAGACATACTATTTCCTCACTTTTCCTTTGACCCGCTTGTTGCACCGGTATAGCAAGCATACCCGCGAGTTGCATCACTATAGAGCGTGGGTAGCATGTAAAATGGTAAAAATCACTAGTTTATTACTTTTTACTCCCAAAAAGTGATCATTGGGTGACCTTTGGCTCTCCATCGGCCCAAGAAATGCCTCGATGTGTCCTTTCACTTACCTTTGTGAGGACCATATATTGAGCACATATGGCTTATGGACGGGAGGAGAAAGAAGAGCAAGAGAACTCTAGTGGATTTTTGCCCTATCTTGAGTCTACACTCATTGATCCTTGTAGTTGTGAACCCTTTATGTTCACCTTCCAAACTCTTATCTAGTTTGAGTGTTCCATTCATGGAGGATTGAAGTGGTGGAGGCCCAAGTGGATTGATCCAGATCTTGGTTTAGATTGGTTGCCGGAAAGAGGTTGTATCACATTGTACTTCTTCTTGTTTATTAATAGAAATACTCATATTCTCGTCCATTAATGTTGTAAATGTTGTTTATCTTACATTGGGTTTCATTTACTTGTTATATCATGGGCGATTTCTATTGATGATGTTAATGCCGTTTATATATTATATGTACTTGTTGTATATTGGATGTCAAGACTAATTTGTAGATTCAAGTGCATGGATTGAAAAGCTCCAACGGGGATCTATATCAAACGTTTGGATCGAGGTTGGTTATCTTATTCATTATCTTAGCATTGTCATTTATATAGCATAGTTCTGAGAATTGAGTTGATTTCTGGTAGTCATTTGTCTGTTGTGGTCTACCCCAAGCCATAGTGAGTTTTCTCCAACATAGAAATGGCGACTCCATTGGGGAAAACATCCATTTTGGGGATTTTTTGAGCATTAGTCCATAATTAGAGTTGTTGTTTGTCGAAGCTCTGTGTCACTTATTTGCCGTTGAGATACACTATAGAAAAATGATTTTTTCTGAGCCATTGGACTCTCTGATTTCCCATTTTCTTTTCCTCACCCGTGGGCTAGCTTAGCTCTGCCCGTGTATACCCGCCTCTATTTACTCTAGTGATTGCGGGGTACCTGCGGGTATTCCTTCGACAGTAGCGTTCAACTCTGGCTTTGGTTGATTTATGACCTTTGGTTGTTGCTGGGTTGGTTTGGTTGATCCTGAGTCTTTGTTGGCCTGTTTCTTGACTGTTCCATGCCTTGGTTGTGACCAAAACTCTTCTTTTCTCTTGGTTGAGCCTTGTTGGTTTTTTACCCATCTTTGGATTTAGCCTTGTTGGTTTTTTCCTTTTGAGCTCATTCCTTTAGCTGAGTCTTACTGTTTGGTATCTGCCTAGTTGTCTTAGTGATCTCCTTGGCATATCAGTGACTAGATAGTAGGATTTTGCTTGCATTTTTCATTTCCATATATTGAAAAATACAAAAAAAATATACACATAATTTTGCATTTTCCTTTTGTTTATGAGAAAATACAAAAAAAATTTTGCTTTTATGTATTGCATCTTGCATTGAGTGCTTTCTACCTTCATTTAGATTCTGATTATGCATTGAAAAATATAAAAGGATTGCATATTTATTTCGAAATCGTTGGTTTGATTGTGCATGTTAGTGGCCTTGTTTTCATTGGATAGATGAGTGTAGGATTTGATGATTTTGCATACTATTGAGTCTTACACATCACTAGTTTCACGATCATATCCCTTGAGTAATCACAGCCATTAAAATTAACGCTTAATCTTAAAATTGATTAGACCGATTTTATTTATAGGGCACACCAACTAGCATAGGTTTAGAGTCTTGGAATAGATCATTGTGAGTTAACAATCCAAGACTACTAGAAAAAACATTGGGTGTCTGACCAGGGAGTGGAGGAATCCATCGTATATATCGGTGTTCTCAGGAAGCTCTACTCAAGCCAGAGTTAAGCACGAGGTCACGGGAGGTTGGCTGAAGAGATATCCCTCGGATACCGGCTGAACGTGGGAGATATTTTCAGGGTTTGTTCGTATCTGGGGGTACCGGAGGTTCGTCCTCTTTTGCTTCGGGCTTAGCTACCCTGCCCATACGACGGATCCCACCTGCGAATGTCCCCCTAAGCATTGGTTATATTGCGATGACCATAGTTTCCTTACCTAGGTATCGCATAGGGTACTTGCAGTGGTTATGTTGTTTGTGTCCTGAGTTAGATAGGGGTTAGACAACACAATTGCTGTTGTATAGGGACTTGACCCTATGCATGCAGTGAAGTCTGGGGGCCGTTATAACTGATTCTGTTACCTCCGACTATAGTTTGGGAGTCTCAAGCCTCTCCTAAGCGAGCCATACCGGCTCTAGTGTCGGGAGCTCATTTAGCCACTTTGTTTGTCTGCTCTTGGTTGTAGTTTCTCTAGGTGTGTGCTTTTGATTTACTGTTTTTGATCGATAGTTGGCCTTTAGGGGATGCTTTGATTATATATTCTCTCCAGAGATATCATGGCACGGAGCCCTACTCTCCGTCGATCCCATTGTTAAATTTTCAGAATTTACTTCAATCTGATCTAGGATCTTAACTGAGAGAACAACATGTACAGCATATCTACAACATATCAATCATGGAGACAATAATGCAAGCACACAAGAGACACAAAGATTTACTTGGGGAAAACCATAAAGGTGAAAAACCCCAATAACTTACTCAGAGATAGATAGAGCAATGATACAACCCAAACATAAGAGATAGACATATCCTAGCAGCAGATCCTCCTCCTCCATAGGTGCGCCACTCCTCCTTGAGTGCATGAGTGAGAAGTGAGTGATCAAATAGAGTGCCTCCCGCACTCTATTTATACTTGACTTGACTTTCATTTTACATAAATCATGTAGGCTCGAACTTAACCACATAACATAATGCTGACTAGGCCGACCCCCAATAGGGTGGTCTAATAACCCTTCAACCCACATGGCCAACCCCCAATAGGGTGGTCTAATAACCCTTTGACCCACATGACTTATATAGGGCCGACCCCAACAAGGTGGTCTAATAACCCATCAAGTATAAGTTATGACATTTACAATATAAATGACGACACTTCCGTATAGAGGAATAATACCATCTCTATAGGAGTACATACAACATACATATATGAAATACATTCCAAAGTTACATATACATCAACACTCCCTCTTAACTAGGAAGGTATTTCTTAGCACAGGTCTTCTAGCACAAGTCTTCTTCTCTGGATCATCGTCACTGGATAATCATCATCGAGACATCATCATCGTCACTGCTGCTGCTATCTCAATCAATCTCTGAATCTACTCATCATAGAAAGTTCTACAGAGCCAGTCCTTTTTCATACTGGATGTAGGCCCACCACCTGCAGGTCTTCGTCATCACTAGACATACTGTGGAATCCTCAGGACTTATTACGTGCGTCACAAAACCTTGAAAGAGCATCCCAGGCTGTTACGAGCACATGGATATACCTATAGGATCTCCCAGGGCCATATTATATGTGACCTCACCACAAAACCTCGCAAGATCATCCCAGGCTGTTACGAGCACGCAGCTCTACCTATAGGATCTCCCAGGGCACGAATTACATGTGGTCACCACAAAACCTCGCAAGAGCATCCCAGGCTATTACGAGCACACAGCTCTACCTATAGGATCTCCCAGGGCATGAATTACATGTGGTCACGGAAAAACCTCGCAAGAGCATCCCAGGACTGATTACGGGCACACAGCCCAACCTATCGGATCTCCCAGGGACAGATTATATGCCATAGGACAAAACCTCGAAAGAGCATCTGCCAGATATTCCAGGGCAACAAATTACATGCCATAGGAAAAACCTTGTAAGATTATCTGCATATCTCCTAGGGCAACGAATTATATGTCCTCCCAGAGAAAAACCTCGAAAGAGCATTTGCCAGATATCCCAGGGCACCGAATTACATGCCATAGGCAAAACCTCAAAAGACTATCTGCAAATCTCCCAAGGCAACGAATTATATGCTCATCTGCACAACCTGATACTCACCATACATCATCCTGATGTACACATGATCATCCTAATCATCATCACTGCAACATCCTGCTGCATGTCATCTGGAGCAACATCCTGAAGCTCATCATCCACCATCATCCTGATCATATAATGCATCTACCTGATGCATACCAAGTATCTACCTAATACATATCATCATACATGATCCACCTGATCATACAATGTATCCACCTAATACAAATACAAAGACATGATACATATCACCATACATGATCCACCTGATCATACAATGTATCCACCTGATATATATACAGATACATGGTCCAAGCATCCAACATCGTGCATACAAAATACATACAAATGATCCTACTGATCATATCCAACATCCAACATGATGCGTACATACATATAAATGATCCAACTGATCATATCCAGCATCCAACATGATGCATACATACATACATACATAAAAATGATCCATCTGATCATATCCAACATCCAACATGATGCATACATACATATAAAAATGATCCAACTGATCATATCAAGCAGAAACTAGAACATCATCCTGATGCTCATCATCCAACGCTTACATCCACAGCCATGTGAAGGATCCTCCTTCCAACATGCTTGCAATGGCTTCAACAAATGTGTCCATCACTTCTTCCTCGAAGTGTCCTCGATCTGAAGAACACCAAGCCTCTCCCTGAAGTACTCGAACTTCACCCTGGCTAGTGGCTTTGTCAGCACATCTGCAATCTGCTCGTCCGTTGCAACATACAGGAGCTTCACAGCTCCTCTCTGCACCATATCCATGATATAGTGATATTTGATCTCTATGTGTTTCGACCTGTCATGAAACACTGGGTTCTCGGACAGCTTCACACAACTCTGGTTATCACAAAAGATACTAGTAGCATCCAACGGGAGAACAAATAACTCAGACAGTAGATTTCGTAGCCATACTGCCTCACAACTAGCTGAACAAGCTGCAACATACTCTGCCTTAGCTGTACTCAGTGCTACGCAGGACTGCTTCCTTCTAAACCAAGAGATCACACCTGATCCCATACTGAAGCAGCACCCAGATGTGCTATTCCTATCTACATCACAGCCTTCCCAATCTGAATCAACATAACCCTGTAGGTTAAACTTTTGATTCGCTTCATACTTGAGCCCATAATCCACTGTACCCTTCAGGTACCTCAAAAGCCCTAAATTCCGGAAGCCATGAATGAAGGTACTCAAAAATAATTTTGTTTTTGACATAAATATGTACCTGATTGTTTCTGGTGTACCTCCAAACTTTTCGATCCACAGGGTCTAAAACAGTTTCTTGAGATATCCCGACCTGTTATCTTTCCATCTTGACAGTTCTGACCTCAATTGGATTCTCTAAGAGAGAGTTATGCCAAGTGTCGCAACGTGACCTGTTTATGGGATAATACAAGAGAGCAAACTTGTACGGTGTGCCACATGTCAATGTTTCAACTTCGGCCTCTGAAAAATTTTCCTGAGATAGCGTGACCTGTTATCTTTCCATCCTAATAGGTCTCACCTCAAATGGATTCTCAGAGAGAGAGTTATGCCAAGTGTTGCAACGTGACCTGTTTATGGGATAACACAGAAGAGCGAACTTGTACGGCGTGCCACGTGTCACTGGTTCAACTTCGGCCTCTAAAAAATGTTCCTGAGATAGTAAATTCTATGTACTACCTTTCCATTTTTACAAAATTTAATTTGGATCTTCCTAGCCCAAGTTATGACCTTTTTCCTAAGGTCACCTGATTTTGACTCAGACCTGGAAGAGGCCGAAACCCTATATTGTACAGATCATAAATCACAAAGTACAATGAATTAGAGGTTTTCCTTTGGACACAAGATACATGGGGATTTAATCTTCGACCTGTAAATATTTCAGATCTGAAAACTTCGCCAAAATGGATTTATAGCAAAAGTGCTACGATGACTGGTTTTTGCTATATCAAGCCCTAACATCGTAAGTGCAACAAGTGTCATACATGCCATATCATGCCTTCTTTCAGGCTAGCTCTGATACCATGTTAAATTTTCATAATTTACTTCAATCTGATCTAGGATCTTAACTGAGATAACAACATGTACATCATATCTACAGCATATCTACAGCATATCAATCATGGAGACAATAATGCAAGCACACAAGAGACACAAATATTTACTTGGGGAAAACCATAAAGGTGAAAAACCCCAATAACTTCCTCAAAGATAGATAGAGCAATGATACAACCCAAACATAAGAGATAGACATATCCTAGCATCATATCCTCCTCCTCCATAAGTGTGCCACTCCTCCTTGAGTGCATGAGTGAGAAGTGAGTGATCAAATAGAGTGCCTCCCGCACTCTATTTATACTTGACTTGACTTGCCTTTTACATAAATCATGTAGGCTCGAACTTAACCACATAACATAATGCTGACTAGTCCGACCCCCAATAGGGTATTCTAATAACCCTTCGACCCACATGGCCGACCCCCAATAGGGTGGTCTAATAACCCTTTGACCCACATGACTTATACAGGGCCGACCCCAACAAGGTGGTCTAATAACACATCAAGTATAAGTTACGACATTTACAATATAAATGACGACACTTTCGTATAGAGGAATAATACCATCTCTATAGGAGTACATACACCATACATATATGAAATACATTCCGAAGTTACATATACATCAACACCCATCGGTTGGATGGTTTAGAGCCTACCGAGCTTTCACACCGTGTTGCTAGGGGACGCTGGCGGGCTCCCTCTCAGTCTTCAGATTCTTACGAGACATACATCCAAGATGTCATGACTACTGCACATTCTGATACTGAAGAAATACCTTCCACTCCATCAGGTAGATTTGAATGCACTTTCGATTCCCCTACTCCTTGTGAGGCGTGGGGAGGTGATCCACCTGAGACTCAACCTGGTTCGATTTGGCCGAATCCACTTGAACAAGATCCGTTCGATCCTTCGAATCCAGATAATTATCTGCACGGGATGCCAACCTTACCTGAGGACAAAGAACAGGACAATACGTTCGTTCCTTCGTTTCCACATAGTTATAGACACGGGATGCTAGAGTTACATGACAACACTGGTCCTATGATCAACCCAACCACACTCTCTTTTGGTATGCCTAATTATAGTACAGTTGAACCTTCCACTACGTTTGGTAGTCACGCTGGCACTAGTCATGGTGTTATCCATACTATACCCATTGGGGGCACTACCCTCACTAGGGGCACTACGTTGTCCACTCACACACATAGTATGGGGACTGTTCATGTTCCTCCCAACCATGCTAATGTTGGAAGAAGACCACCTCCTAGGATTTCCCAACCCAATAGGAACGTTGTTCGAAACACGACTCGCCATCCACCACCTAATACACATGCCGCTACTTGTCAACCCAAGCCTACTTTTGCGAATGTAAATGCTCCTCCTAACCACGGGGGTGGACATATACCGCATACTTTTGCGTCCACTGCCGCCACTAGTAATACCAATGTAGGGGGTGGGAATATATCCTATCCACAAGGACATAACGCCACCATCCCTATTACTAGTAACACCAATGTTGGGGCTGGGAATACTTCTCATGCTTCTGGTCACCACACGACTGCTCAAGCTAATCCTAATGCTGGGGGTGGGAACATACCATACCATTATGGTCATTACAACATGGTTCCCGCTACGAATAGTATGTATATGCCCCATACTCATGGTGGCAACCCTTACTACAACACAGTCGTTGTTGGCCACCAGTACAACCCACCACCCAATATGGTGCCCAAAACACTCACATACCTGCTTACTCTCAAATGGGTCAGGCAGGAGGAGGTTATCAATCCTATGGCCATGGGAAAGCTTATGGTCCGTTAGGTCCTTATTATCAGCAGTTTAATCCTCATGGTCAAGCTTTTGGTCCTGTTATCACACCATAGTAGCGGGGCTACTATGCTTGTACAGCAGATATCTGCACATTCCAGAGCCTTCCTTTATTCCAGAGCATGGCTATATATTTTGGATCACTCATGATCAGAGCAGTACATTATTCAGATTTTATGACCTTGTGTCAAGGCTGAGCCTTGAGAGTTCAGATTTGATGACTGATGTGACCACTTATCCCATTACAGTTTCAGTTCAGTGCCTAGAGATGTATTTCAGCAGTGTTTCAGATGATGCATGATGATGATTATTATGATGATGTTGTGTGATCTATGGATATGTTCTCACTAACTGTGGATTATTATCTTGTTGATTTAGTCATGATCATGGCATGTGCTTGGTATATTATTCCTGATGTGGCAAACTATTTAAAATGAACTGTAAATCATAAAATGGACAATTGCTTGCACTTTTAGGTCATTTAACAAAACTTACTGGTATTTCACCTTACATAGACATGGTCTTTCCCCGACACCAGTTGTCTGCTAGTGTAGGCTCCATATTCACTTGTCTCCATCCATACATGACCTTCCTGTTTGACTTTAAACCCTGACATGTCTCATTTGACTTTCTGATACTGAGGACTTCCCCATTTTTCTACCTCTGTGTTTGGACCGCATCCCTGTTTATTCAGTGTCTCGGCTCTGAGTTGGTGACAGAACTTGCCTTTGGTGAGTTGGATTGTAGGCCTAAATCATTCTGATCGGTTGTCCCGATGTTTGGCATTGGCTCGAACTCCCCCTAGTCACCTGAGATGTTGTTGGCTAAAACTGAAAGCTCATGTTCTACCTATGGAAACAAAAAAATTCGCCCATGGAAACAAAAAGGGCAAGAGCAGTGAAAAGCTAAAAATACTCCTCGAAGAGTATAAGAAAGGTCCAAAAAGCAATAGTTCTTAAAAGCTATATCTAAACAATTGCTGACCTTGTATAAATTATGAAAAACATGCCCTGGATGCAAGCTGCAACTAGTTGTGCTTCTCAGCACATCTGAAATCCGAAGGGTTATGTAGGCCAAAAAGGCCATGGAAATAAAATTGAATGATCCTAATGAACCTGGATCAACTTGATGTAGACATGATGCCTAAGTTGAATAAGCACTCTCTAAACAACTTATCCATTTGTGAGGCACAGCCATCCCCCGTGTTCTTTTGTCCAGCACAGAGTTTGTAGCCTCCCCCTTCTCCCAGTCCAAAGTATTTTTGAGTTAAGTTAGACAAGTCAAACCCTTGGCCCAACCTTGCTCCTAGCCTTCATCCTTCACTAGCAGTTTGACCATGTCCAATGGGTAAGTTTGTCATTTGAACTATTGTGCAAGTAATTTTATATAACAATGGAATATGTTAACTTGACTAATGCCACTGAATGGAATTTATACTTTGAGCTTAGCTGTAGGAATGATTAGAGATACATTGTCTTAATCTACTGATGTGATTTATCCTTGATTATATATTCTTGGGATCCGTGATGATGTGGACCATGTATGGATGATTATTGATGATGATTTATGGTCCCACATGTTTGATGATGATATCATATGATGGACATATGATGCAGATGATGTTTGATCCAGTTCAGCAGGTTTATTATTATTTCAGATCAGCAGATTATACATTGTCCATATATGGTGGACCCTACAGCTGGCCCATTAGGGCAACCCAGGGTGTATGAGTACTCATTCCTAGTGGATTTGGGTCTTCTGGATCCATTGAGACACTTATCTTTCAGTTCCGGGCACTTCTGACAGTGATTGATGCAGTTTTACACTTGTTGACCAGATTTGGGGCTGATTTCCCAGCCTAAGCAGCAGGGGCCCCGAGAGGCCAGTTCACCTAGGGCGCTGATGATGGAGGGGGTGGTCCATCCACTTGTTATTACCATTTATCCCCCCTCCCGGAGAGCCTGGTGGGCTCAGATTGACAGCGCTAGCACCCTAGGAGGCAGTTTTGGCACTTTCACAGTTCCAGAGGCAGTTAAAAAATGGGAAAAGGTGGTAACTGAGGAAATCGATTTGGGCAATTGAGGCAAGGTTTTGGCATTTGGTCTTCACAGAGGTCTTCCAGGATGGCATCACTATCTTCCAGTCAGTTTTCACCATGTGGGTATGCCCGGATTGATCACAGGAGGACATTTACTGCTTGACTGTCATGGATTTTGAGGACAGTTTTGGTCATTTTTATTATATTGGACATATTTTATTATTTTATTGTGCCTTGGGGATGAGCTAGTAAGGATTAATACCTCCTAGCCCCACCATGAGCTTATTTTATCATGTCCTAGTCATCATGAGGTGGATTGTTGTACTTTTTACCCCTCTAGTGGGATGACGTCACCCTCCATTGTACCATTTAGTGAGGGCGCTATTGTTATGTTGAGTGATCCATGTGATATATTGTTATGGATTCATCCTAGCCATTGATTGTATGATGAGATCTTATAATCTCAACCACTCATTTGATGTAGTATTGTAGAGTGGTATAGGGTTTTGGTCTTTATTATCCTATATAAGGAGGAGACCCCCCATTGTAAAGCTCACCTTTGGAGCTCTGGAATATTGGAATAGAATATTTTTTGTGGAGCACATCTCTCTTGCATTGTGGATTCTCTTGCATGTTGAATATACAGTATCTCTTCTATGTATCATTGTGGATTTTGGTGCTTTTGCTAACCTTTTGACAGGAAAGTCGAATTGGAGAGAGGAGGGCGACTTCATGAGGGTTATTGTTGGAGGGATCCACATATTCTCTCTTGGGTTGATCTTGTGACAGGGAGTATCATTATTGTATCTTCGTGACATAGTTGATGCTTTCTATTACATCTTTCTACCATTTTCATAATCATCTTGCTTGACTTGTTTCTTTGATCTTGTCTTGTAGGAGGAGGACGATTTGGCTATCTTGGAGAAGGGCGATTTGGTTGGAGCACTTGGATCTCACTCTTGAATATACACATAGGAGAATGCTATCAACTTGCAAGGTGGCCATAAGCAATTGAGGTAATATCTACAAGGTATGTGCCTCTTTCATCCATTCTATCTTCATTGGTCATAAAACCCTA
The DNA here is from genome assembly GCA_027924585.1 of Larix kaempferi. Classification (NCBI taxonomy): domain Eukaryota; kingdom Viridiplantae; phylum Streptophyta; class Pinopsida; order Pinales; family Pinaceae; genus Larix; species Larix kaempferi. Next base: position 67,659 of record BSBM01000194.1, read on the forward strand.
ATTAAATCAAAACCCCAATTTTGGTATTTCTTAGATCTATTTAGATCTAGCCCTCCTTTTGAAAAGATATTGAAAACCCACCTCTATAGCATCCACCCCTAGTTGGATCTATAGTTTGGTGGTGATTGGCTAAAAATTTACACACTTTTCAATAAAAAAAGCCTTCTTGAACCTAAATCGATTTTCCTAAGAGAAGCTTGTTGGGCATGATCTAGCACATGGGTAGGTGAGATCCCACTTGATTTGACATCTAGACATTTGATAACCTATACCCATATCTTTACTTTGGTGAAAACTACCTTGTGGACATCTCTCCATATTTTAAGGGGTTGAAACCCCCTTTTGATCTTCTTGGTACCTTAAAACTTAGATCTACTAAGATCTACCCATTGGATTCACTTGAAACTTTGAAGGAACATAGATCGGGGTACTAACATCCCGGATCTACATTTTGGTGGCCATTGGACTTGATTGGGTCCACCAAACCCATTTTTTGACACTCCTTGAGCAAGTCGCACCCCCTTGATTTTCTGAGTTGGTCCACTTCTAGGAAGTGGGTGTTTGAGATTTTAGTGGATTTGGAATGCCCATGCCTTGAAACCTAGGTCTACACTGTCGGTTTGTCAAGCTCTTCCTTGGGGATTACATTCCTTGTTTTAAGGGATTGTGGTCCACTTTTGGTCATCACTTAAAAACCTAGATCTAGTAAGATCCAACCATTGGATCTCATCCAAACCACTTGACTTGGCTTCTAGGTGTCCCGATCTACACTTTGACATCCTTCTTGACCCCATTAGCCCATCCAACAAGGCACTAGTCCTTCTCCAAGCAAGGCGCACTTTCTTGGGATTAGTGTCAAACCCTAGATATAGCATATAGGTAATCCTAGAACCAACTCTAACTTATAGATCTAACCTAGATCCAACCTATAGTACCATCCTCACACTTAACTTCACCTTGTGGGCCCACCTAGAACCATTTCACACTTCCCAAGGCAACAAGACCCACTTGTGTAAACACATGGTACTGTACTTAGTAATCATACCCCATCAAGTGGCCTAAACCATACATAGGTTGAAACACTAACTATCCATTATACCACCTTCAACCATACCTTAAACATTAGGTCCACTTAGCCTTGCATTGGTTTCCGTAACTCATCATTTATTCACCCTTTGAAACCTTTGCTTGGGTCCAATCAACTGTGATTGGGGTATAGGGTCTCCCCCTTGGTCTAGTTATACCTTGACCTAAAGCGAAGAGTGCCTCGGTTGACGTGACTCCCGCATTGCATTGGGAACCGTGGCATCTCTTAGGTCACCTCTTTAGTTGCCTAACTCCTCTACCGTCCCGGATGGGATACCTCTAGGGGCAACTACAAGTTGTGTGATAACAGGTCCATCTGATAATTCGGTTTCGTTTAACCAACCCTCTATGGGAGCTTATAATCAAGCTTTCCAGCCTTGGCTCTCATTCCTTGCACGCTTTAATCTTCTGGATCTTTCGAAGCTCACAAATTATCTGGTGTGTCACAACCCTACTTGGCCCCTGGTCCTTAGCAAGCTCTCCTTGGACATTCCAAAGTTTGAGGGGAAAGGTGGTGAGGACCCAGGAGATCATGTCACGACATTTCACCTTTGGTGCTCCTCCAACTCATTGAATCATGATTCAGTGAGATTGCGACTATTTCAACGCACCCTCATGGGTGCAGCCACGAAGTGGTACGTCGAGTTTCCTGGAAACACTTATAGGGGTTTTAACGAGATTGATTTGGTTGATGTGTAGATCATTTCCAGTTGTCGATTCGCTATGATACTGGTACTGAACTTTTATCTACCTTCCGTAAGAACAAGGCCACACATATTTCTAACCACGTTCAAGATTGGCGTTGGCGGAAGAGGTTAGTGAAAGCCAACATTCCTCCAGAGTTCCTGTTGGAATGGTTCCTCAAGTCTCTACTCCCATACATTGCTAAGGATGTTTCGATGTCCGGCATTGTGACTGAAGAACAAGCTATCTTGAAAGTCCAGCAGTTAGACTTATTATACTCTCAGTCTGGCATTTTGTATGACATTATTCTTGATGCACTGCACACACGTCATGAGCCTCAGTCAGTTCCTAGACCGCATACCGATGGCGTCGTAGGATCTGCAAGCACTTGCCCCATAGATTTCGTATCTAATCATATGCAAATTTTGTTTCTAAACCAGTCTACTCCCGGACAGGTTCACACCTTGTCCACTTCCACCCCATCGTCCGATGTACACAATGTGCAAATGATGAACCAATCAAGTAACCATCAACCTGGTGGTAAGAAAAAGGGGAGAAATAATCATAATGGTGGAATCAATGGGAATAACAATAGCAATCGCAATACCCCCCGTAAGGATAATGCCAATCCTCCTCGTGAAGGCGGAAGTGCTAGTGAGGACCGTAAACCTAGGCGTAAGGTGAAGTTTCCTTGCAAGCTCTATGGGGAAGACCATCTTACTCACTTATGTCCTCAAATTAAAGAAGCATCGAAGCATTTGGCACAGAGCCAAGCTGTGTTGAAGGATCCCCTACCTCATCACCAAAACATGGCTTTGCATGCTCCCACCACTGGTTATGGACCTACTAAGACGACGACATCTTCTTCCAATACTGGTGGTTATGGATGTGTGAACATGGTTCAGTTAGAGGTTAGTGTTGCAACTCGTCAGCACGATTATGATGCACAATAAACCAATTTGGGGAGTGAGCCTCCCCCTCCTCCTGAAAATTCCTTGCATATCGAGAAGCCTTCTCATATGCTGCGAATACTGAAAGGTGTTCTTAAGCACTCTACGCATAATCCTAATGCTCGAGCTGCCCATAACTACTCTATTGTGGAAGATTTGGGCCAAACTCCATGTGCCATGTCAACTCTTGAAGTCTTGCAAGCCTCTCCTTCTCAGAAGCATGCTCTTTTGAGTGCGTTAGGAGTTCAGGATGGGGGAAGTCCCACTATTATCAAGTTCAATACTACTGATGTCCAACCTCACTTACCCTACCACGTGGATTTTCAAATCCAGGTGGTGTGCCTTCAGAGTTTTGTCAAATGTACTATGGTTGACAAAGGTGCCTCTGCGTCAGTAATGTCGTTAACTTGTTGGAAATCTCTTGGCTCTCCTCCTCTACTCACGTCTAGAACCACACTCACTGCATTCGACGGCCTGTCATTTAAGCCACATGGAATTATCCCTTCCCTTGTTGTCTCCTTGGGAGGTAAGTCTGTGCCTATTGAAGTCGAGGTGGTTGATGTGCCCATCGACTACAACCTTTTACTGGGTCGAAATTGGATGTATGCCATGAAAGTTGTCATGTCCACTATATTTAGAGTTATCTGCTTTCCTCATGAAGGAAAGATAGTGACCATCGATTAGCTAGATTACGTTAGCTCCTCTTCCATAGCATCCACGGGATCCATAGTCCCGCAGGTTACTCATTCTCAGCCGGCAACTAGGAACATGGGTGTTGGCATGTACCCTTCATTGATGGGAACTTATGATTTTGCCGCACCCATGAATTTTATTGGAACCATTATGGACGATGCGTCTCCTCCTTTGCATAATATGTAATTCCGGACTTCCTATTTTGATGATTCATGGACTTTACCATCCACAAGTTCCACGTCTAGAAACATTTCGCATGTCAGGATGTCTATGCCACTGTCTATAGCTGAGCTTGCTTACCAACATATTCAACAAGCCACTGCAGAGCCAGATCTCTCTTCTTCCCAGATAGTTGAGGAAGATCCCGTTACGCTGCCGATTTGGGTAGCCAACTCGTCTTGTTCCCACGATTTCCTCGATGATACTTTTCCTTTTGATGAAGTTATTATGGAGGCCATGTGTGGTAGTGAGAAACCTTGGGAAGATATGCACCATCGCTCTTATTTCCTTCCCAAACTCGAGATCACCGAACGAGAAGAGTTCAGGACAACTCTAGTAGAGATGGTTGGTCACCCTGTGGCTCTTTTAGAGTCGCATGATGTTTTTGCGGAAGGGAATATGGCTAACATTTCCCCAACTACGTCGATCAATATCTCTCGTACTCCTAGAAAAGTCGATAATGTCTACATCAGTGACGATTGCACTCCTGAGGAGATTGCTATTTACACTGAATTGTTTATAGAACTACGGGAAGCTTTCGCCTGGTCATATTAGGAGATGCCAGGAATAGACCCCCGCATTGTTGAACATGATATTAGAACGTATCCCAATGCTAAACCGGTTCGACAATGCTTACGTGTTGTGAGCCCTAGGAAAGCAGTCGCTATCAAGGCAGAGGTGGAGAAACTGCTCAAAGCTGGTTTCATCTACCCCGTTCCCCTTACCGAATGGATGTCAAACCCCGTTCCTGTGGATAAGAAGCAGGGAACGATCCGTGTATGCACCTATTTTAGAGATTTGAACCATGCATGTCTGAAAGACAACTTCCCCACACCATTCATAGATCAAATCTTGGATGCTTGCGTTGAAAGTGAGATTTTTTCCTTCATGGATGAATTTTCTGGATATAACCAGATTCAAATCAAACCCAAGGATCAACATAAGACAACTTTTATTTGTCCTTGGGGAACGTTTGCATATCGGAAAATTCCCTTCGACCTTAAAAATGTCGGAGCTACATTTCAGCGTGCCATGACCTACGCCTTTCACAATCTTAAAATGATTATGGAGGTTTTCTTGGATGATCTTGCCGGCCATTCTAAGCAAGAGGATGGACCACCCCAAGCACCTCTGCATGATTCTCGAATGATGTATATGATACAAGATTCGATTGAATCCCAACAAATGCATCTTTGCTGTAAGGACGGGTCGCCTTTTGGGATTCATAGTTTCAAAAGAGGGTTTTAGAGTCGATCATCTCAAAGTTGAGGAAATACTTCAGTTGCCTCCTCCACGCAATTTGTTACAACTTCAGAGCCTCCAAGGGAGAGCCACTTTTCTACGTCGTTTCGTAGTCAATTATGCTAATATTACCAAAGGTTTCGCATGTTTATTAAAGAAGGACACACCTTTTATCTGGGATGAGCGAGCCCAGCAGTCTTTCGGTGCCCTTAAGAAAGCTTTGGTATTGGCCCTTGTGCTTAGTCCACCAGACTTCACACGATATTTTATCCTTTATGTGGCCGCATCTCAAGAGATGATTGACATGGTCTCGGTTTAGGTTGATGATGCGCTTGTCGAGCATGTCATCTATTACCTTAGTTGAAATCTAGTAGATGCTAAGCTAAGATATACTCATGTGGAAAAGCTGGCACTTGTGACTCTTCATTCAATCCAACGGTTACGACATTACATTTTGCCTAGAACAACCACAGTTGTCACGCAAATCAATATGTTTTAGTTCGTGTTATCATGATGCCTTATCGAGGGGAAGTACAATAAATGGATTGTTATCCTTCAGGAGATCGATCTTGATTTTGCTTCGATGAAATCATTGGTGTTTGCTGAGCTTATGTCGGACCTTTCATGACTTGATGAGGATGTCATTCATGAATATTCCTTTGTGGATGAACACTTATTTCTTATCTCATCAGAGGACCCTTGGTATGGGGATGTCATTGTATATCTCCAAACTTTGAAGTTTCCTCCGCACTATTCACAAGATGAGCGACGGCATGTAAAATATCACGCTAACAATTATACTATCGTCGGTGACACTTTGTATCGCCGAGGAAAGGATTCTATTCTCTGTCGTTGCTTAACTCACAAAGAAGTGGAGTGGGTGCTTAATGATTTCCATGCTGGGGCGTGTGGCAGTCACTTATCCAGGCTTGCTACAACCCAACGTATCGTGCAAGCTGGTTATTTTTGGCCTTCCATCTTTAAGGACTGTCTTAATGCTATGAAGAGATGTCACCCTTGCCAGGTGTTTTCTCGGAACATATGCTCGCATCCAGCGCCCCTTCATCCGGTCGTCACCGTCGGTCCCTTCACCAAGTGGGGGGTGGATTTCATTGATTGCAAACCAACTTCGGCTAGGGGGCATTACCATATCATAGTGGGCGTGGACTATTTTTCCAAATGGGCTGATGCCATGCCTACCATTAAATCCGATGGTGCTACAGCAGCCCACTTCGTATTCAATCAAATTATAACTTGGTTCGGTATTCCGAAAGAGATTGTCACTGACCATGGCAGTCACTTTCAGAACAAGATGATGGAGGATTTGTCTCTCAAGCTTGGTTTTCGTCAAGAACACTCATCTTCTTATTATCCCCAAGCGAATGGTCAAGTAGAAGCAGTCAATAAGTCTTTGAAGACCATTCTCCAACGTACCATCCAACAAACCAAGACCAACTGACACATCATGTTATATCCTGCTTTGTGGGTGTATCGAACTGTAGTCAAGACTGCCACTGGGTTCTCACCGTTTCATCTAGTTCATGGTGTGGAGTCACTTTTACCGATTGAATGTGAGATCTCTTCGCTTAAACTGGCCATAGAGCTCCTCCCTGATACGATGGGTATCGAGCAATGTTGAGATGTCGTTGTGGCTATAGATGCTAACAAACGTCATATTAAGGTTCAGTATGATAGGTATGTCCGTCCTCGGCAGTATGTTGAAGGTGACTTTGTCCTCTTATATGACCAAGCTAAAGAACCCCTAGGGGCAGGCAAGTTTAACCCCATGTGGCATGGTCCTTACATTGTGAGGCATGTCCTGGAATTAGAAGACTATGAGGGGACTATTTTGAAGGAGCCTAGAAATGGGTTCTACCTCAACTGGTATTACGCTTGAACCTTTGGTTCAGGCTGATACTTTTGTATACTAATGTATAATTGCTTCTATACATAGTTTAGATTTCTTTTGGTTTTCAGGTTTACTGATTAGCTTTCGTTTGATTGACATATATTTGCAGATTTTCCTATGTTCTTAGGGTTCGTGGATGGTGCTAGCCATCATACGCAGCAGCTTGCTTCTGCTGCCTGGGTTATTTTCTCACCTGACCACCTAGTTGTGTCCTCAGGAGGTGCTTGTCCCGGTCCTACATCTAACAATGTGACTGAGTATAGTGTCGTCATTGAGCTACTTCGGGATTCCATTTCCCATGGTATCCATTCTTTAGAAGTCTGCCTGGATTCACAGCTAGTTGTGTCTCAGCTGAATGGGTAGTACCATGTGCAAGATCCTACATTACTACAGAAATTCCTAAGGGTAAGGCTCTTGGAACAACATTTTGTTTCAATTACATACATACATGTTCCGAGAAGTGTTAATCATATATCTGATGCATACACTAATTATGTATTAGATTGGCATTTTTCACATTCACCATGAAGCACACAAATAAAAGAAGACATTCATACATTTTTACATATACACATATAGTAGAACCGGGAGAACCAAAGTTTTTTATAAATATGTCCAAAAATGGTAGTGACATACAAAATTGGAGCCCGTAGCCCTAAAAAATATACATATCGATACAAAATGAGATCCTGGGATATCTACTCCCTACGAGGAGGCCTAGTTGACGCCCCGACAGGATGTGTCTTGTAGAAATATTTACCTGCATTGGCTACCCACTGTAGTAACCGCACCCAGTCACCCGGAACCCCCATTACTTGGCGCTGCATGGCCTCAGGTAGTCGCGCCACCTCTATCTATGGAACCCTAGCAACCATCCGTGATAGGTTGCGTCGCAAGATCTGTAGAGTGCGCCCTGCTGCAGCATCAATTGCCTCCTCACCCCTACCCCGACGACCATGTCTCGGGAAGCCATCGGGTCTCACTGGGCCCTTATCTGCGAGCAAACAGTCAAACATTATCATATGATACTACCACCAAAAAGATTTTGCATTTACATCTATAATAAAAAATCCATAAAAATTTAATACACAAAAAACCTAAAAGGAGTACTCACCAATGTCTCCGAACGCTGCGTTTGGTGGGAGTGGCATGTCACTATCCTGGCGGAAGTCTATCCCTGCATAGGGGTATTCCTCTATGGCAATGACCTGTCGGTCCCACCAGTGGAAGAACTCCTCGGTATATGGTGATGCCAGATGGCCACCACCCTGTCGTGTCAAGATCTCAACCCACTGGGTTAGGGTTGGATCATGGAGACTATGAGGAGGGACATCCACCCTCGGACTAAGCCCTAGAATTCTCTCAAAGAAGAAGCTACACAAGATACTCCCATACCTGAAGTTTTTGGCCTTCCCTTCTTTGCATTCTGTCAGCTGGGTCTTCATAGACCCTAGCAGTGTAGTACACCAATCAAATACTATAGGCTGCATGCATTGTGATGCATAGAACATCACTGGCCTGGATGCCTGGTGCAAAGCTTTGTAACCTGTTATCCGCAATAAGGTAGCCACAATGATCTTCATGCTCAGATCAACTATGGCATTGATGGGAACTTGACTTCCCACCGTGCGTGTGTTTGCGGGGAAATACCACGTTATGTAGTCAAGGACGGTGATCCCACCACCCACAGTACAAGACCAAAGACTAGCCTCCTCACCTCGATGGGACAAATCGGTAATGAAGTAGATGTCGTCCACTTCCAGTGTGAGGATTTTCCCATTGAGATTGAAGTTCTATACATCAACATCCCAATAATCGATCAAGCGACAAAGTAGTAGGTTTTGGGCCCTCAAACCCCCTATATTCCAGAATTTGTACAACCCACATGCTTGCAATGCCTACTGTGCTTGCACATCGTTGCGCACATCCTCATCTACTTGGTCATGGTCCCTCTCCCTCCACTCTAGAACCATCCTAAGGTGAAGAAAAACAAAGATTTTAGTCAATTTCTTTTGCAATTTCAACTTCATGGCTATACCCGCGGGCTAATTTGTATACAGGTGCGGGTACCCGCGGTCATTCTATGCATTGAATGTGAGTATTGTGCCCTACCCGCGACCCGCATAGCTATAGCCCGCAGGTAGCACCGAAACCAATTAGGGCTTGGCCAAACTAAAAATCCCACCGCTGAAAACTAAAATGAATGCATTGAAATTAAAGGTATGGATAAGACTACCAACCTGCTCCGAACGGTTCAATGAATGGACGTTTGTAGCTCTCAGAATCGACAACTGAACTTTCAGGTGAAAACTAACCACAAAGCTCCAAATGGGTGAATAGTAAAAATGAATTGTAAATTGTAAATTTTTATTACTATTTATAATTTTCAGTATCGACTTGTCTATAGTTTTTACCGTTTGATGCTATTATGGACTAATATAATGTCATGGAGTAGAATTTTTAGCCAGATTTCTTCGGCGAAAGCTGTTCTGGACCATTTCACACCTACGGCAAGTACGTTTCACACCTGGCATATAGGTTAGATGCCATTTCCACATGCATTATGCATTTCACCTTTTGACCACTTTCATAAACCCTAGGTGCGACCCCGCTTGTTAATCAACACGGAACCTTCACACTGTTATAGAAGTGTCGTTATGTGGTGATAGGGCTTTTCCAAACATGGGTACCCTAGTTAGAACTCCTTTGTGCATTTTGGTGCCCATGCCGTTGTTTGTCCTTAGGATTGGGAGTCCTTTGTAGTTACGCCATGACGTTGCGATAAAGACTCATACTATACTTTGCTTTATGGTGGCCATCTCCCTTAAGGACTCCCCCTCAGTTATATCATGTTGTGATTGCATTGCATCATCCTACTTGTCGCTTGAGCCTTGTGCCAGCTCCCGCTTACTCAGTTGTTAGCCTGGTGCCTGAGCACTTTTCCCTGTCGAGCCCTGCAGAGCTTATATTTTCCCTTCACAATTTGATGACCTTTTGACCCTGAGGGAACATCCCCCTGAGTGTCCACATCCTGCATGCACTTCCTTGCATTGATCATAGGTATGTTCCACTACTTGGGACTAGTCTGCTCGCTATTTGACACTCGTTCCCTCACTTGTTGTACTATAAGCAATTTTCTTCATTTTCAAGCTTTCCTCAAATATGAAAAAGACAAAAAAAATCAAATATTCCAAAAAGACGGACGGGATTATGGTTACTACTTCTTGTTGTTGGCAGCTGTTGTGTCGCCTTTGAACAGAGCATTCATTCCACTCCGTACATTATGAGTTGGGACTATAGTTGGACCTTAGGAGCTGTACTTGTTTCTCAGTTTTCTCCACTGATTGGTTAAGCTTCCAGTCATTGTGGAGCCCTTTGTAATGCCTCCTGCATTGCACAGTTTATGTCAAGTCTATGCTTCCTGAGTCTATCCATATGATCATGCTCTTGTTCAAAGGAAATCCTGAGCCCAGAGTCGGCCACTCCTCAGATCTCTTGACTATTGCATGTCAGCCATCCTTATTGAGTTAGTCCGTTTCACCTGAGTTCTTCCAAATCTTTCAGCGTAGTTGGTACCTCATGTTGGTTGATGGGGGATGCCTTAATGCCCTCCTTCCAATGAGTCTCATTCCGTCGACTTCAACCTATTTATTCTGGAACTTGAGGCTTTGTGATGAACCTACAATAATTAATTAATGCAAATACACGAGATATCAGAAATAATAGAACTCAGAATCACTTTTATATTGATCACGGGCCACTTCGAGGGGGCAACCTCCTTTGAGCAATCTCAATACAATTAACTTCACGGTGCCTTCAATGACCTCAACACACACTTATATACTAAGTCTATGCCCAATACTATGGGTCAAAACCATGGGACATATAATACTACGGGACGACTTACAAAGCATATGCATCCAATACTATGGGTCAATACTATGGGCTAATATAAACTATGGATCAACAAATACTACGGGACCACTTACAAAGCATATGCGTCCAACAACAATATACTAACATAGTAAAGAGAAGGGTTGACATGGGTTCCTAACATCCCCTCTCCCTTAGAAAAAGATTTGTCCTCAAAGCTTTGGTTGGAGAAATTGCTGCAAAATCTGAAGGAGTGGTTCCCCGGTAGCATCCTAGGGTTTCATTTCGAGCCACTGACGCCTTTGGAGTGTCAGGGAGGATTGATTGGAAGGATATAGATGAAGAAGAACCCTATCAATTGCATGGAAAATGTGCTCAGAACGGTGCTGATCGGCTTGTTGTTTCAAGCGAATTCTGGCCATGTGAAGATTGTCATGGAGAATGAGAAGAATCTGATTGCGGTTGCAAAGAACCGAGTCAATTTCCTAAAATGGGGAGCTACTAAGGGTGTATGGAAGAAGAACTGGCAGTGTTTGTCCATAGACTACTTCATATGGTGTCCTTTGAGATGTGGTATTGTACCACCAAAGCGTTGCTAGGAAATCCATAGAAATAGTTGGCCAAAGATGTGTAGGGATGGGCAAGGGTTTGAGCAATCCTGAAAGGAGTGTCGTTTCACCCTTGTTGACCTGGAAAGTATCACAGTCAGCCACCATCTGTTGAATTGTCATTTTTAGTCCCTGCCAAAAGAAGTTACATTGTTCCCAGTCATACATTTTAAAGAACCTAGAGTGCCCTGCTGATGAAGAAGCATGGAGTTCATAGAAGAGATATCCATGTTGAACATATTGCAACCAATTTGGAACAAGTAGAGAAAGAGTTGTAAGAGAAACTGGGTCATCAATTGTGCGAGAAGGAGCATCCGCCACCATATTGTCCTTACCCTTATTGTAAGTGATCGCATAGGGATAACCCATGAGTTGGATAACCCATTTCAGGTGTGTTGGGTAGGATACCCATTGTTCCATAAAATTTTCTAGACTCTAGAGATCAGTCTTGATGAAGAAATAATTCCCTAATAGGTATGGTTGCCACTTCTGTATTGCATGCAAAATAGCCATCAGTTCCTGCTGAGAGGTAGATGGGACTAAATTCTTTCTGGAAAGGTATCTTGAAGGTGGCAAGCTCATTGGTTCAGCAAAGACACCTGCATATATATCCAAGGAAGTAGTGGAGACCGTTGATGGGTGCATCTGAATGGAATGGAGCAAAGCGATGACACCATGTGAATTCTTCTTAAGGATTTTTTTCCACGCGATGTGAACTGATGATGCGGAGAGACCCTGTTTGTAAGCCCATTAATTTGTGTTGTGCCCCATTGACTAAAAACTGCATCCAAAGTTCCACAAAATCCCATAAGATGGGGCCAAGTGTGCATAACCATTGAACACCCAAAATCACATCACATCTGCCTAAGAACAAGGAAAACATGTCAGAGCGCAGGTTATAATCTTCCATAGAGATACGCACATTGTGACACTTCCCCTTGCAAGGTAAGGTGCCCCCATTGGCAACCATGACTTCAAAGTTGGAGCAAGGATGGACAAAAAAATCAGCCTGTTTGGCAATCCGAGGGTCAATGAAGTTATGAGTGCTACCAGAATCAATATGGTAAGAGGGAGCTTCTTGAAGTATCCCCTGACTCGCATTGTTTGTGGGGGGGTGGTGACGCTGGTTACAGCATGGAGAGAGATCTCAGGTGGGTTGTCCTGAGATGGGGTGTCAACAAGCAGGTGTTGAATGTCGACCCTGATCATCTACTGTATCTGGAGCTTCTTCATCAAGTTCTGAGGCAGGCAAAGAATCCACATTTAAGAGATAGAGATTTTGTTGAACACATCTATGTCCCCGAGTGAATTTCTCATCACAATTATAACAAAGCCCCTTTTCTTGGCATGCCTGCATCTCTGTTTCAGACAAATGCTTGATAGGAGTTGGTTTGAGGAGCAGGCGTGATGGGAGGTCGTTGGGAACCCATATCTCTGAAGGGAACAAAGGTGAGTTTGGAGCATTGTTGAGCTGCGATCTTGTCCTCTGCGAACTTAGCCAACCCTAGGACTTCCATCATTGTGTTGGGACAAAACATTTTGACCTCTGAGTGGATTTCATCCTTGAGACCATTGATAAAACAACTCTTGTATAATTCATCAGACAATCCCTTCTGTGTGATTGGCCAGTTTCTCAAATTCCGTCTGATACACTCTCACTGTGCCAATTTGGTGAAGTTTAGTGAGTGCTCCAGTGAAGTTATCAAAAGCGCTAGGGACCAAATTGTGGCAAAAGGAGTTGGCAAAATTATGTCCAGTTTGGTTCGGGATGAGCTTTGATTGTACCAACGGTACCATTGAAGGGCTTCTTGTTCCAAATGAAAGGATGCAAGTGGAACTTTCTGGACATCAAAAGTATTATGCAGACTAGAATATTTTTCTGCTCGGTATATCCATCCAGTTGGATCAGTACCCTTTGAAGCGAGGAAAATCAAGCTTCGGGCCCACGAAAATTGTTGGAAGAAGAGAACCCGGTGGCTGCAAAAGATTCTGGGCTGTCAGTTATTGTTCATGGCCTGAATGCTGAAGATGGAGGGCTGAGAAAATTTTTCATCAGATCTTGGAGTTTGGTTTGGATGGTTGCAAGTGCTTCCTCCATGGTGTTTGCTCCTGCGCAGGTGACTACCACAACCAAGAGTTTTTTTTTTTTTTGGGGGGGGGGGGGGAATGGATAGAAAAACACAAACAAAAGCTTATTTAGTAAAGGAAGATTTGGATTTGGGAAAAACTTGGATGGGTAATTGGGGTATGACTAGGTTTTGGACACTTTCTGATGGACATGGAAGCAAAAAATGGGGATTTCAGAATGGGGGTGAAAGAATGAGAAAATTTGGTAGAGAGGCACAAAGAAGCAGAATTAGGAAAGGAAACACGATGGGGAAAATTTGAAGGCATTTGGGTGAAAATTGAAGGAGTTATGGCAAACCCTAAAAATAGACAAATGTGGGATTTTTTTATTTTTTTTATTTATTTTTTTATTTTTTTTTTTGGATCGACAACAGCGGTGCGGAAGGGATCTGCAATGGTGCGGAAGGGATAAAAAATGGCTGGATCTAAAACGACGACTGGATCTAGAACGACTTTCAGAATAGATCTGAAATGGCTGGATCTGGAGCGGAAGTGATCGGCAACAGTTCCAGTTGAAAATAGATATGGACTCCAGGTATGTGCGGCTTCCTATCGGTTTAGGGGATTAACTCAGCCACCAATGCTGTCTGACGGCTTGCGTATTGGGAAGTACCCCTCACTCCACGGCTCAGGTAAAACTGATAACCGCTTTGCCACAAACGACAGCTCTTGGTTTACCTCACGGGTGGGAACTAGTCAATTAGGTAGGGGTCTCTGTAGCAAGACTTCTGTGGTGGTTGATTGCGGGAGGAGTCGGAGAACCCCACAGTATCCATAGTTAAAAATCGACGTTTCGAATCCACAACAGGATCCATCATCAAGACATATTGCCGAGTTTTAAATGAAAAGCTAAAGATCTGATATATAGTGCTAAGAAGTAAGGAAAGGAGACAAGCTGTAGGTTGGCTTATGGGGAAAATAGGTTTTTTAGGGTGAAATGTTGAGATTTTAAATTAATCATAAAACCCTAAATTCTCAACTTAAGTTAATAATTTTAATAGATTATTAATTGTTTAATATTGAAAAATTAATATTAGGTTTAATAATTATCAAATTAATAAACATAGAAATGTATGAATGTCCAGTAATAAAGTTTGTTTATAATATATTTTTAAAAATGTTATAGGTTTGAATTAGTAAGTGTTAAGCACTTAATTAACTAAACAATTAGTTATAATAAAATCTTTTAATTTTTAATTTTTCAATTTTTAAATTAATATTTAATTATAGAATTCTTAATATATTAATTTGAATTTAACCAAAAGGGGGAGTAGGTATAAAATGGTAGAGTTAATTTAATTTTAATTTTAAACCAAAGATATTTTAGGTTTTAAAATTAGTGGATGTTTTAGGATTTAAATAATTTCTTTAAAACATGTAGTTAAATTATTAACTTTATTAAAAAAATTTAGAATTCTTATTATCAAATTTTTTAAAAAAAATTGTTATTAAAAATGACAAATGGGTTAACCATTAGGGCTTAAAATGTGGGGTTTGTTTGGTTCGCCTACATTTTTATCTATGGTTTAGGCTGGAAGGCAGCCAACTAGTGCTAACCTCGAGGCCTCCATCCCTATTCAGATTGTTCGGATGTTTGATTATTTCAAGAGCTTCTCTGAACTTTCTTTTGAAATACTGGTTTTCTTTGGCTAGGATTTTGGTGTCCTCTAGACAAATTGATGTTTGGTTTTGGAGCAATGTTCTGCAAGATCCGAGGTACGGATACATTCATTCTTTATGTCAGCTGCATGTTCTTTTAGTCTGGTGTGGAAGGAACGTCCAGTTTCACCTATATAGCACATGCTGCAAACTGGACGTTCTTCCACACCAAACTAAAAGAACATGCAGCTGACATAAAGAATGAACGTATCCGTACCTCGGCTCTTGCAGAACATTGCTCCAAAACCAAACATCAAAATTTGTCTAGAGGACACCAAAATCCTAGCCAAAGAAAACCACTATTTCAAAAGAAAGTTCAGAGAAGCTCTTGAAATAATCAACATCCGAACAATCTGAATAGGGATGGAAGCCTCGAGATTAGCACTAGTTGGCTGCCTTCCATCCTAAACCATAGATAAAATGTAGCTAACCAAACAAACCCCACATTTTAAGCCCTAATGGTTAACCCTTTGTCATTTTTAATAACAATTTTTTTAAAAAAAATTGATAATAAGAATTCTAAATTTTTTTAATAAAGTTAATAATTTAACTACATGTTTTAAAGAAATTATTTAAATCCTAAAACATCCACTAATTTTAAAACCTAAAATATCTTTTGGTTTAAATTAAAATTAAATTAACTTTACCATTTTTATACCTACTCACCCCTTTTGTTAAATTCAAATTAATATATTAAGAATTCTATAATTAAATATTAATTTAAAAATTGAAAAATTGAAAAGTAAAAAGATTTTATTATAACTAATTGTTTAGTTAATTAAGTGCTTAACACTTACTAATTCAAACCTATAACATTTTTAAAAATATATTATAAACAAACTTTATTACTGGACATTCATACATTTCTATGTTTATTAATTTGATAATTATTAAACCTAATATTAATTTTTCAATATTAAACAATTAATAATCTATTAAAATTATTAACTTAAGTTGAGAATTTAGGGTTTTATGATTAATTTAAAATCTCAACATTTCACCCTAAAAAAACGTATTTTTCCCCATAAGCCGACCTACAGCTTGTCTCCTTTCCTTACTTCTTAGCACTATATATCAGATCTTTAGCTTTTCATTTAAAACTCGGCAATATGTCCTGATGATGGATCCTGTTTTGGATTCGAAACGTCGATTTTTAGCTATGGATACTTAGGTAGGGGTCGTTTCCCTTTTCGCTGGTAGGTCCTCTCAATGGGTCAGCTACTTTGGGGTTCCTGTGGTACTCCTCACAATGAGTTTTAGGGATTATGCCCAAGTACTTCCCACAGTTAAGCAGATAGGGGTTATCCCCATATCTGAATTTGCAACAGATGCGAAAAAAAAATTTGGTAGAAATTCCACCCAACGAGCCCAAGAAAGTGCTCTGATACCAAATGTGATGAACCTGCAATAATTAATTAATGCAAATACATGAGATATCAAAAATAATAGAACTCAGAATCACTTTTATATTGATCACATGCCACTTTGAGGGGGAAACCTCCTTTGAGCAAGCTCAATGCAATTAACTTCACGGTGCCTTCAATGATTTCAACACACACTTATATACTAAGTCTATGCCCAATACTATGGGTCAAAACCATGGGACATATAATACTACAGGACGACTTACAAAGCATATGCGTCCAATACTATGGGACAATACTATGGGCTAATATAAACTATGGATCAACAAATACTACGGGACGACTTACAAAGCATATGCGTCCAACAACAATATACTAACATAGTAAAGAGAAGGGTTGACATGGGTTTCTAATAGGCTTAGAGTTTGGTTGAGTACCTTGAGGCTTGTAGTCATTAGTGGCAGGTTCTCTCGCCATCGACAATTTTGGGAATACATCAATGTCCCCTGATCGATAGATTCATCCTAATGTTTGACTTCAATCCATCTATTCACACTCCGATGATTGTGCTCTGTGCCTTGATGCCCATTTTCATTATTGGTGGGTTATCTCACGTCTGTTAACGGTATACATCATTGACCGGTAATCAGACAATGTCACATCAGGTTCGACCCCAACTCCTTTATTCACTTGATGGGACTTGCACCGTCGAAGACTTGTGTAGAAGACCCCAGGTGATAGTGGCATTCTGTATGCTACTTATGACTTTGACTTTACATCTGAGATATCACCTCTCAGATATCATCAGTTTGTACCTCTAGTTTGCACCAGTTGTTTCCATTTCAGCAGGAGACCATATCTTACTGTAGAGGGATCATGGCTATGAGCACTTATGACATGTATCCACTATGTACTACCTATTCATGGCCATTGTATCAGATTGTTGTACTACCGACATGTATTCAGGGATACTATTGTATTATGACGAGTGAGCTGTTCTTTCCACTTGTGTCTCCATCACTCCACTTATGAGATTTATAATGTATTTCAGCCATCGTAGCATCAGTCTCTGACCTCACACATTAGGGGGCATCTGTTACAACATAATATTCCACCTTGTGAGCATCAACATTCTTTGGCCTATAGGATCCATTTCACTGACTCAGATCCACTTTATATCCTTCAGACATACTATTTCCTCATTTTTCCTTTGACCCACTTGTTGCATCAGTATAGCAAGCGTACCCACGAGTTGCATCACTATAGACCACGGGTAGCATGTAAAATGGTAAAAATCACTAGTTTATTACTTTTTACTCCCCAAAAGTGGTCATTGGGTGACCTTTGGCTCTCCATCTGCCCAAGAAATTTCTCAATGTTTCCTTTCACTTACCTTTGTGAGGACTATATATTGAGTGTTAGGATATTCCTATACTCCATCCTAGTCCCACCAGTATTTTGATCATTTACATTTTCAGTCATGCATGCCTCTTTTAGGGTTTGCATGCATTCTAGGGTTTGCATGCATCCCAGTCATCAGTCCAGCACCTATCCCTCAGTTAACTAGCCCCCAGGAGCTTCTCACTATTCATTTTTAGCCCTCCAGTTGCTTAATGCGCCCTTCTTTCTTGATTTTAGGGAGCAACTCGCCCTTCTTCACCTACCAGTCCAGTTGTCACTCAGTCA
This sequence comes from Larix kaempferi, assembly GCA_027924585.1. Classification (NCBI taxonomy): domain Eukaryota; kingdom Viridiplantae; phylum Streptophyta; class Pinopsida; order Pinales; family Pinaceae; genus Larix; species Larix kaempferi. The sequence goes on from BSBM01000194.1 coordinate 85,759, forward strand.
CACTCAGTTACACTCAGTTACACTCAGTTACATTCAGTTACACTCAGCTACATTGAGTTACACTCAGTTACACCTACCAGAGTTAGTTTGACTGATGGTTGACAGTTACTTGTGCATTGATGACCACCACCGATTGATGATGAGGACTCCTAGTTGGAGTCAAGCTACTCCATTCAGTGATTCGAATGGCCTACTTAGTCAATTCGAATTGCTCATTGACTGGTATTGTATTCTATTGTAATTCATTCACCCTTTCTGGGATATTGAGCACTGCTGCATGTTTTGCATAGTTTTACACCATATTTTCTATATTCATCTGTTGTGATTGATTTACTTGTTCATTAGATCTGCTGTGACTAATTTTACATTGAGCACATATGGCTTATGGACGGGAGGAGAAAGAAGAGCAAGAGAACTCTAGTGGATTTTTTCCCTATCTTGAGTCTACACTCATGGATCCTTGTAGTTGTGAACCCTTTATGTTCACCTTCCAAAATCCTATCTAGTTTGAGTTTTCCATTCATGGAGGATTGAAGTGGTGGAGGCACAAGTGGATTGATCCAGATATTGGTTCAGATTGGTTGCTGACAAGGTCGTATCATAGTGTACTTCTTCTTGTTTATTAATAGAAATACTCATATTCTCATCCATTAATGTTGTAAATGTTGTTTATCTTACATTGGGTTGCATTTACTTGTTATATCATGGGCCATTGCTATTGATGATGTTAATGTCGTTTATATATTTTATGTACTTGTTGTATATTGGCTGTCAAGACTAATTTGCAGATTCGAGTGCACAAATTGAAAATCTCCAACAGGGATCTACATCAAATGTTTGGATTGAGGTTGGTTATCTTCTTCATTATCTTAGCATTGTCATTTATATAGCATAGTTCTGAGAATTGAGTTGATTTCTGGTAGTCATTTGTTTGCTGTGGTCTACCCCAAGCCATAGTAAGTTTTCTCCAACACAAAGCCACAATGCAGGAGTCGTAAGTCGGCACCCCAACGCACAGCTTCATGAGGTTACACCTTCGACTTCCGGAATATGCAATCCAAAATACGGGCATCAGAAAGTCGAAACACCTTCTGCATAGCTTCAAAGAAATCACTCATTCGACTTCTGCAATCCGAAATACGAGAGTCAAAAAGTCGGAACCCCAAATTCACAGCTTTGAAAAATTTACTCTGCAATCTGCAATCTGAAATGCAAGTCGAAAAGTCAGGACCCCAAGTTGACAACTTCGAATAAATCATGCCTTTGACTTCTGCAATCCACAATGCGCGAGTCAGAATTTGGAGCCCCAAATTCACCGCTTCGAAGAAATAATTCCTCCGACTTTCGCAATCGGCAATGCGAGAGTCAGAATTCAGAACCCCAAATTCACTGCTTCGAAGAAATCACACCTTCGAATTTCGCAATCCACAATGTAGGAGTTCAAATTCGGAACCCCAAATTCACCACTTCGAATAAATAACGCCTCCGACTTCTGCAATCCGCAATGCAAGAGTCAGAAGTAGTAACCCAAGTTCACAGCTTTGAAAAATTTACTCCTTCGCAATCCGCAATGCGGGAGTTGGAAAGTCAGAACCCCAACACACAACTTTGAGATAATTACTCCTTCGACTTCCACAATCTGCAATGTTGGTTCGGAAAGTCGGAACCTCTGCGAAATCGCTCTACGTCCGTCGATCTAGCTCTATCTCCAATCTTGACCATTCAATCTCTTAAGGGTGGAAGACCTCATTTTTATCATTTTTCTTACTATGGCTTGCTCATCCAGTCAGAAGCAGTTAATACTTAGCCATTTTTTGGGAGTTTTTGCTTCTTCTTTTGGAGTAAAAATTTAGTGGGTAGGCTTGAGATTTCGGTAGGGGGTTCCTGTTATCACACAACTTGTAGTTGCCCCTAGAGGTATCCCATCCGGGACGGTAGAGGAGTTAGGCAACTAAAGAGGTGACCTAAGAGATGCCACGGTTCCCAATGCAATGTGGGAGTCACGTCAACCGAGGCACTCTTCGCTTTAGGTCAAGGTATAACTAGACCAAGGGGGAGACCCTATACCCCAATCACAGTTGATTGGACCCAAGCAAAGGTTTCGAAGGGTGAATAAATGATGAGTTACGGAAACCAATGCAAGGCTAAGTGGACCTAATGTTTAAGGTATGGTTGAAGGTGTAATAATGGATAGTTAGTGTTTCAACCTATGTATGGTTTAGGCCACTTGATGGGGTATGATTACTAAGTACAGTACCATGTTTTTACACAAGTGGGTCTTGTTGCCTTGGGAAGTGTGAAATGGTTCTAGGTGGGCCCACAAGGTGAAGTTAAGTGTAAGGATGGTACTATAGGTTAGATCTAGGTTGGATCTATAAGTTAGAGTTGGTTCTAGGATTACCCATGTGCTAGATCTAGGGTTTGACACTAATCCCAAGAAGTGCGCCTTGCTTGGAGAAGGACTAGTGCCTTGTTGGATGGGCTAATGGGGTCAAGAAGGATGTCAAAGTGTAGATCGGGACACCTAGAAGCCAACTCAAGTGGTTTGGATGAGATCCAATGGTTGGATCTTGCTAGATCTAGGTTTTTGAGTGAAGACCAAAAGTGGACCACAATTCCTTAAAACAAGGAATGCAATCCCCAAGGTAGATTGGGACAAAAGGACAGTCTAAACCTAGGTTTCAAGGCATGGGCATTCCAAATCCACGAAAATATCCAACACCCACTTCCTAGAAGTGGACCAACTCAGAAAATCAAGGGGGTGCGACTTGCTCAAGGAGGGTCAAAAAGTGGGTTTGGTGGACCCAATCAAGTCCAATGGCCACCAAAATGTAGATCCGGGATGTTAGTACCCCGATCTATGTTCCTTCAAAGTTTAAAGTAAATCCAATGGGTAGATCTTAGTAGATCTAAGTTTCAAGGTACCAAGAAGATCAAAAGGGGGTTTCAACCCCTCAAAACATGGAGAGATGTCCACAAGGTAGTTTTCACCAAAGTAAGGATATGGGTATAGGTTATCAAGTGTCTAGATGTCAATTCAAGTGGGATCTCACCTACCCATGTGCTAGATCCTACCCAACAAGCCTCTCTTAGGAAAATCGATTTAGGTTCAAGAAGGCTTTTTACATTGAAAAGTGTGTCAATTTTTAGCCAATCACCACCAAACTATAGATCCAACTAGGGGTGGATCCTATAGAGGTGGGTTCTTAATATCTTTTCAAATGCAAGGGTGGATCTAAGTAGATCTAAAAAAAATACCAAAATTGGGGTTTTGATTTAATTAGGGTTTTATGACCAATGGAGATAGAATGGATGAAAGAGGCACATACCTTGTAGATCTTACCTCAATTATTTATGGCCACCTTGCAAGTTGATAGCATTCTCCTATGTTTATATTCAAGAGTGAGATCCAAGTGCTCCAACCAAATCGCCCTTCTCCAAGATAGCCAAATCGTCCTCCTCCTACAAGACAAGATCAAAGAAACAAGTCAAGCAAGATGATTATGAAAATAGTAGAAAGATGTAATAGAAAGCATCAACTATGTCACGAAGATACAATAATGATACTCCCTGTCACAAGATCAACCCAAGAGAGAATATGTGGATCCCTCCAACAATAACCCTCAAAAAGTCGCCCTCCTCTCTCCAATTCGACTTTCCTGTCAAAAGGTTAGCAAAAACACCAAAATCCACAATGATACATAGAAGAGATACTTTATATTCAATATGCAAGAGAATCCACAAGCCAAGAGAGATGTGCTCCACAAAAAATCTTCTATTCCAATATTCCAGAGCTCCAAAGGTGAGCTATACAATGGGGGGTCTCCTCCTTATATAGGATAATAAAGACCAAAACCCTATACCACTCTACAATACTACATCAAATGAGTGGTTGAGATTATAAGATCTCATCATACAATCAATGGCTAGGATGAATCCATAACAAGATATCACATGGATCACTCAACATAACAATAGCGCCCTCACTAAATGGTACAATGGAGGGTGACGTCATCCCACAAGAGGGGTAGAAAGTACAATAATCCACCTCATGATGACTAGGACATGATAAAATAAGCACATGGTGGGGCTAGGAGGTATAAATCCTTGCTAGCTCACCCCAAGGCACAATAAAATAATAAAATATGTCCAATATAATGATAATGACCAAAACTGTCCTCAGAATCCATGACAGTCGAGCAGTAAATGTCCTCCTGTGATCAATCTGGAGATACCCACATGGTGAAAACTGACTGGAAGATAGTGAGATCACCCTGGAAGACCTCTGTGAAAACCAAATGCCAAAACCTTGCCTCAATTGCCCAAATCGATTTCCTCAGTGACCACTTTATCCCATTTTTTAACTGCCTCGGGAACTGTGAAAGTGCCAAAACTGCCTCCTAGGGTGCTAGCGCTGTCAATCTGAGCCCACCAGGCTCTCCGGGAGGGGGGATAAATGGTAATAACAAGTGGCTGGACCACCCCCTCCATCATCAGCGCCCTAGGTGAACTGGCCTCTCGGGGCCCCTGCTGCTCAGGCTGGGAAATCAGCCCCAAATCTGGTCAACAAGTGTAAAACTGCATCAATCACTGTCAGAAGTGCCCGGAACTAAAAGATAAGTGTCTCAATGGATCCAGAAGACCCAAATCCACTAGGAATGAGTACTCATACACCCTGGGTGTCCCTAATGGGCCAGCTGTAGGGTCCACCATATATGGACAATGTATAATCTGCTGATCTGTAATAATAATAACCTGCTGAACTGGATCAAACATCATCTGTATCATATGTCCATCATATGATATCATCATCAAACATGTGGGACCATAAATCATCATCAATAATCATCCATACATGGTCCACATCATCACGGATCCCAAGAATATATAATCAAGGATAAATTACATCAGTAGATTAAGACAATGTTTCTCTAATCATTCCCACAGCTAAGCTCAAAGTATAAATTCCATTCAGTGGCATTAATCAAGTTAATATATTCCGTGGTTATATAAAATTACTTGCACCATAGTTCAAATGACAAACTCACCCATTGGACATGGTCAAACTGCTAGTGAAGGATGAAGGCTAGGAGCAAGGTTGGGCCAAGGGTTTGACTTGTCTAACTTAACTCAAAAATACTTTGGACTGGGAAAAGGGGGAAGCTACAAACTCTGTGCTGGACAAAAAGAACATGGGGAATGGCTGTGCCTCACAAATGGATAAGTTGTTTAGAGAGTGTTTATTCAACTTAGGCATCATGTCTACATCAAGTTGATCCAGGTTCATTAGGATCATTCAATTTTATTTCCATGGCCTTTTTGGCCTACATAACCCTTCGGATTTCAGATGTGCTGAGAAGCACAACTAGTTGCAGCTTGCATCCAGGGCATTTTTTTCATATATTTATACAAGGTCAGCAATTGTTTAGATATAGCTTTTAAGAACTATTGCTTTTTGGACCTTTCTTATACTCTTCGAGGAGTATATTTTTTTTAGCTTTTCACTGCTCTTGCCCTTTTTTTTGGTTTCCATGGGCGAATTTTTAGTTTCCATAGATAGAACATGAGCTTTTAGTTTTAGCCAACAACATCTCAAGTGACTAGGGGGAGTTCGAGCCAAGGCCTACAATCCAACTCACCAAAGGCAAGTTCTGTCACCAACTCAGAGCCAAGACACTGAATAAACAGGGATGCGGTCCAAACACAGAGGTAGAAAAATGGGGAAGTCCTCAGTATCAGAAAGTCAAATGAGACATGTCAGGGTTTAAAGTCAAACAGGAAGGTCATGTATGGATGGAGGCAAGTGAATATGGAGCCTACACTAGCAGACAACTGGTGTCGGGGAAAGACCATGTCTATGTAAGGTAAAATACCAGTAAGTTTTGTTAAATGGCCTAAAAAGTGCAAGCAATTGTCCATTTTAAGATTTACAGTTCATTTTAAATAGTTTGCCACATCAGGAATAATATACCAAGCACATGCTATGATCATGACTAAATCAACAAGATAATAATCCACAGTCAGTGAGAACATATCCATAGATCATACAACAATATCATAATAATCATCATCATGCAACATCTGAAACACATCTGAAGTACATCTCTAGGCACTGAACTGAAACTGTAATGGGATAAGTGGTCACATCAGTCATCAAATCTGAACTCTCAAGGCTCAGCCTTGACACAAGGTCATAAAATCTGAATAATGTACTGCTCTGATCATAAGTGATCCAAAATAGATAGCCATGCTCTGGAATAAGGAAGCTCTGGAATGTGCAGATATCTGCTGTACAAGAATAGTAGCCCTGCTACTATGGTGTGATAACAGTTCCCTTTCCTTCCCCTGTGGGATTTTTCTTAGAGGTGATAACACACCCCTTCCTCCTTTTGTGCATTTCACAATTTTCATGTAAGTTTGAGCATCTTTCTCCTCTGCACTTGGTTGCACAAACATATTTTCCCATGCGTGTGATGCCTTTGTATTACCATAATACAAAAGCTATGGATTTTGTACAAAGCTGTGTGTTGATTCTATGTAGTGAAATAAGTATAAAACAATCAAAATGAATAGTTATTTAATAACTAGATAAATCATTGAAGTTACTAAAATTGGGGTCAAAGTACCAAGAATGCAACACCTAGGAATGCCCTGGGATAGGTGGAAGAAATTTTAAAACAAATCAGTCTATCCAAACTAGAGAAATGGAAATATGACCCACACTAGGTCATATATAATAAAATGTTAGAAAACAAAAATCTAGTCTATACTCACAAGCCACACCCATAATGGGAGGCTATTGCAAATATTAATACATGGGAGCAAGTAAATACATTGATATGGACTAACACTAAGAAGTATTATCAGGGAAAGGATTCCAAATCAAAAATTCAACATACAACAGTCCCTACTCCCCACAAGCAATAGATAGGGACCAAAATAAAAGCTTCAAGTACCCCAAAAAAAATGGACATAGATGAGCCAAAGCTTGAACCTTCCAATAAAAGAGTTAGGATAGAACATAACATAGATGATCAACAAGCCATAGTGGAGGCTGCATAAGTGGAAGAATTAAAAACGAGTAAGAGGAAACTCCCAACTTGCCAAAATCAACTACAGAGATGCCAATGGTAAGCATAGAACACTTCCTCTCATCAGTTTTGGCCATTAGTGAATCAAAACCCAACTCTTCCTCTAGTACAGGGTAAACCTATCCTTAGCCCAACTTGTTCTCACATTATATGAATATAAAAAAGAGGAATGCTGATATAATGAGAAAGAAATATTACAAGGAATGGATGGATCTCACACAAAGAAAAATTCTTTTTGTAGTGGATCGTAAGGAAGGCACCTTCAATATGTCAGTCTTAGAGCCTAAATTCCCTACAGCTAAAACGTATGATGATTAGAAGGCCACCCAATTTGAATGCAAATTTGGCCAATCCATCCATTTGGATAGGGTATATTTTTACATGCAGATAGGAGAATTTTTGTGTAAAGATGTTCTACAGTCCTCGACTAACATTATAAAATAGCAGCTTGTGGTACAAAAAATAGAAAAGAATCTAAAACAAGAAAATGTGTGCACCAAGGCCAAGTAATTGACCATTAAGGAGTTGGAAATCAAGAATGTCACATTTGGATCCAACCCCAATGATCCTATTCATGTGAATCCACTCATTCAATAGAAGGATAATGAGATTGTTGTGCTAAAAAATAAGCTTAAGGTGCTTGATACAAAACACGTGCAAAATTTTGAATTAGTGGCACTACAAGAAGAAAAGGAAGACACACACCAACATATGTTGTACTTCGAATCCTCAATGGAGGAGTATGGGGATAAATTGGATGCTATGGAGATCCAAATATCAAGGTTGGATATGGAAAACACCACCATTATAACCCAAGCTACCCGTCAGCCCACTAAAAGGGATGGGAAACTTTTGATGGACCTCACTATTAAGTAGATGGAGATTGAAATTTAAAAAAAAAAAGGCTTGAAGAGATATAAGGGAAAGCGATAGAACTGAAAGTTGATGGAAAATAAAAAGAAGAGAAAATAGAACAACTTGAGCATGATAAAGATGAGTTTTTGTAGGACGTTGGACCCCTAAAAAAAATATTGGTAGGTAAGTATTGTTGAGAATGGTTATCATTGATGACAAGCCATTAATGAGAAAGGAGTAACAAGGTTGATGACATGGTAAGTGTTGCTTCTGGATTACACACCGTCTTTGTCATAGCATAAATATATGCTGCCACTCAGTGTGACCTTGGTGGCAAGTCTTGAGTCAAGTATGTCACTTGGTTCTTGACTCCTCCATTTAGGAAAAAATTCCCAACGCAATCTGAGGGGGGTAGTCCCTATGGAAAGTTACTAAGGTTGTTAGAGTCTTCCAATTAAATGATGGGTTGTTTATTAATGTTTTTGGGAATTTGAAAGTGGGGTTCAAGATGTAATTGCAACAATAGTTTAAATAGCATTCATGAGAATAAGTTCAAATAATCACTGTGAATTATAAAAGATGCATTATAACTTGATATTGATAATAAGCAAATGAAAAAAGTGCAAGGACCAGTGCCTTATGGAGTCAAACATAGTGTAAAAATAACAATGCTGGAAAAAGGAAATATTGTGCAATTGTCTATTGGTGAATTTTAGATTATTAAAGATGAATCTTGATTAGGAAAGAAAAAGGGGAACTCTCGAGATACCGTAAGGTACAGAGAGGAATGTTCGGAAATTTAGAGGTTGGTGGATCCGTACAAGGACATGTTGGCTGCCAAATCCTTGAGCGTGTGTTCAACACTACACCAAACAAGGATGTAGTCTAATGGTGCCCCAAGGTCTAAGTACAGTGATCCAAGGTCCCCAGGAAAATTTTTCCCACACAAAGTCTATTTCGAAGTGTTGTATTTTCACTCTCTTATGGGTAGTTAATTTTATTAGGTGATTGATTAAGTTAATGTGGAAATTAAAGAGTGCTCCCACTATTTCTGTGTATCCCAAAAAGGGTAGAGCATATGTAGTGGTAGCGAAATGTTTATTCAAGTTTGAAACAAGTAATCATTGACCCTCCGATAGAGAGCGCTCTTGACTTGCTTTTCAGCTAAGTTCAAGAGACTTTGGGTTCTTTTTATTTAACAATTAAACTATGGAAATAAAAGACAAAACATTAAATGGAAAAGATATGGATGGCCAATCTTATGCGTCACTTTTCTAATCAACCTCCACTAATCAACAAACTTCCTTTGGGTGGAGGTGAGAGCATACTTCATGGCGACGAAGATGATTTTATTTCTACTTTACTTTTTCAAAATGAAAATGATTAAACTGCAAAATATAAATGAAAGTATACACCCTGCAATTCAATAGTGAGTATGTGAGTGAGTGGATTTAGAAAAATGCAATCTCACGAGATTTTACAAAATACACAAATGTCCCCAGGGGGGATGGGATGTGGGTGTTGGCTACCCCACTGCTCTCGTTTATACTTTTTACAATTATGATCAAATAAAAGTGCCTCTTAGTCCTTTTAGACTTGGATCTAAGGGTTTACAAGCTAGTATTTAAAAAAAATGCTAAAATGGGTCCCTTGGAAGGTGCTTTTGGAAAGTTTTATCGATTTTTTGCCAGAGCTTCCTCCTCTTTTTCCTTGGACCTGCTAAAAAACAGCAAGTAAACCACTTAGAATATGATGGAAAATTCAAAAAATAAAATAAAAAATTTTACACTTAGAAAAATTTCAAAAATTTTCTAAGTATAAAAATTCCAAATGTAGCTTAGATCTAGTGCAAAATGGACTTTTAAAGTACTTAGATCTAACTAAAAATATGCTAAAGTGCTATAGATCTGAAAGATAAGCCAAGTATGATATATATACACTTTTCAAAACAAAATGGAAAAGTAAGAGAGGGTTTGAATTTTGTTTTGTAGAGAAGAGAATGGATCAATCCAAGCCAAAACTTGCTTGTTGGAGTTGCTACTTGCAGAATCCTGTAGAAAATGTAAGTAAAAAAATATGTAGCCCAAAGTATAGAAGCTTCAACCAAGTTCTAATCCTTTGGTTTCTTGTGATATGCAACTTACAAAGAACAAGCTCAACACACAAATTAATAGATCTAGTGTGCTAGAAATCAAAGAAATGAAGAAGAGCCTAAGTATAGCCAAATACAGTTGGCTACTTCTCTACCTCTAAAACTCAACACAATTAAAAAAATTCACAACTGCAAATGTTTAATCAATATCAATAAGCTATATCTACTAAAGCATGAAAGCATGAACAAATAGTAAGAACAATTTCACCTCAATAATCTCAACACATTGCACAATGATGGACCTCCAAATCCTTTCAACAATATATTCAATAAACAACAATTACAATTTGGAAGAGGTTCTATGCATCCACTCTACTTGAGAAATATGGAGCATTAACTTGCCTTTATAGCACTCTCCAAGAGCAATTCGAATTGAAGAAGAAGAGGGAGTTAGGGTATGAGGGATGACAAGTGGAGATCCAATCCCTTGATTTGAGTGGTGGCTAAAGTTGCATTGAATGGGATGGCTGCCATTATGTAAGCGATTTGAATGTTTGAAGCTTGGAGAGGGAGGCGTGAAGGGTGAGGTGGCTGCCACCTCACAAGAGGGGTGCCCTTCTCCCTTGTAATCCATGCCTTCCTCATAGTAATAATTTCCCATCTCAAAAGGAACCACGCCCAAGTCAAAACCTTACCATCCACCCACGTGAAATCAAATTCCCCCACCTTCTAAATCAATTTATTCGCTATCCTAAGTATGGCATAAGACATGTGCTTTAATCCTTGAATATAGTCGCACACCTTATAAATTCAAGTAGCCACCTTTCCATACCATTTTTTTAATCAAATTTTTTACTTTTGTGAGTTTGTCCTTTTGTGCATTTTTTTTAAACATTAAAATGCCATTTTGATGCATCTTTAATGAAAAATGCTTCCAAAGGTGACATAATCGCCCAGGAACTGAAGAAAGCAGACACTAGGGTAAAGAGGACATTCTAAGCATCAAAACGAGCTTGCCCACGCCAAATTCCAGCTCCATACGACACTTTTATTACATTTTGAATTTTTCCAATTTAAACCATTAAAAAATGGTCTAATTTATGAAAACAATATATATATATATTTTCGAAATTGACTCAAACTCCTAGGGGACCTAATGCATGTCCATACGACTCAAAAAAATGGCTAGCATGTTACAAAAATACATTTTAGTAGGCTTTAATAACCCCTCAAAATTTACCATCGTGGAAATACTCCATCTTTGGAGGTGTGAGTGAAAAACTCAGGAATTATATGTCAGTGAAGAGTAACGCATAATTCCTAAGGAAAAAACACTCTAGAGTATCCCCTTGATAACAAACCCTAAGGTCAGCCAATCCTTTCATAAAAAAAATCATGCATAGACCAACTTATTACAATTCCCCTGCAGGGGTTTGGACATGCAAAATTTACAAAGGGCCAAATTTTTTTGTCCTGATGGATCTCGGAACACTAACAATGAACATTGAACATGTTCACAACTTCAACAGTTCACTCATAATCCACTAAGTGTAATTTAGTGGATAACATATGGCTCCAACTGCGGGACGTGTGCTCGATCAGCCTTCAGGCAAGGAGAGGATGTGAGAACACCAGAATATTTGGTTTTATATAACCTGTAAAAACATCTCAACTTGACAAGAGAAATCTTCAGCGGCACAAGTTTTATGAAGAAACCAATGAATCATAAATTGCATTTATTCATAAAAACTAAAGAAATAGATAAGGAAAAAAGTTATTATTCCTAAGTACTAGAAAGAAATGCGTAAAGTAAATGCTCTCTTTGAGGAGCTTATTTTCCTACTCTAAACATAATATAATAAAATGCTAAGTAAAATGAAAAATCCAATGTCATCTTAACATTTCATCAATATAACAAAAATTTTCCCTGTCTTTGGTTACCAACCAAAGCAAGGACATGCTTATTAGAAAATGCAAACCTATGTGGATATTCTGGATGGGAGGGATGGATGGTAAATCAAAGGCATGTGATAGATCTTTGAAGTGATTCCCTAAATGGTAATTCCTCTTGCAGGCTTCTTCTATCCATGATTGGATAGGGCTGAGAAAATATTCTGAATGATAAGGTAGACCAACTACCTCATCATAATGATCTGATGGGTTCTTCTGATAGTACTTTCTATGAAAGCATAAACCCCAAACTGTTCCACATCATAAGGAACCTCTGTATATGGAGACAATGGCTGAGACTGTTCTCCAATTAGGTGTATCTGATCTGACTCTTTACTATAGTGCTTCTTCAGGTCTTCCTCGTTGATGCTCATGCATGGCTTAAACTGATCATGAGAAAAGATTTTATATTCCTTTTCAATGCAAAGATATTCCAAGGTCTCAAAGTCCAGGCTTTCTGTGAAAATATCATAAATAGTTTTTCAAAAAAATCATCAAGAGTTTCTGATTCAAGCTTCCTTTCCTCAGATATGTCATATACGGGATTTTCAATTATGCTCTCAAAAGGCTTTGGTTCATCATTCACCTCTTCAGGCATGGCATAGATGAGGTTTTCTATAAATGTCCAGTTATCATTATCAACATCTATGTCAGTCATGAGGGATTCTTCATCACTCATATCATGATCCAGGCTATATATGTCTTCTTCAGGCTCATAATCCTCTTCTTCAGAAAAAAGGTCATAAGGAAGGAAACCTTCCAAACTATCATCATTATATACATTGCAAAATTCTTCATGATTTTCAATATGGACTTCTGCAATGGTTTCTTCTGGAGGTGGATTAGGAGTACAAAGGTGTTCATCATCACTGAAATAAATCTGAGAAAACTCCCAATCTTCAATATCTTCCGTTGTGGTGGCATGAGGAGGGTTTTCAACAATATTTTCAATAACTGGATCTTCATGAATCTCTTCAATAGGGTCACATTGTACTTGATGGAAAATGGCACGATTTTCTTGAATGAGTTTCCTAATCTCTTCATCACTGAAATAACTCGGAGGCATCTCCCAATATTTCTTGTTTTCCACTACCATGAGGTGAGGAGCCTTGGGGTCCTCTTCATGATATTCTATCCAAGGTATGAAAATGGGAAAAAGCTTCTCAAGGATACTGTCCAAATCTTTCATACCAAATCCTCTATTGTGCCACTGCCTCAAAAATATTCTAAGGAAGCTCAACAGAGAGGTAATACATTTATCCGGGAGACCATTATACCACCAATAACAAGCATCTCCACGTAAGGTGCTAACCAACATTTCCATCATATTATCTTCATATAGAACTTTGAAGTCGCCCAGGACCTTGAGAAAGGATAAGACATGATGTGTTTCTGAATCACCATTTCCCCAAAAGGTTGGAAAATGATCAGATATATCTCTACCAGTATGATAATTAGGGAAACCTGGGATGTTTGAAAAGTCAATAGGAGGAAATTCATCATCGGACTCTTCATCATCCATACTAAGTGATCAGGAGCATATATTTGAAATGACCAAGGTATGTGTCTGTTACTGTATCAAGAGGTTTGCTTAAATAATGAGCTTTAAATATTTTTTGTGTTGCATGGGATCATATACACACAAGTCTCAACAAAAATATTAGAAACAAGGGCTTTATCCCTTCAGTGGAGTTGCCCTGTGAGAAAAAATATACATTTTAAAATACTCACGAAAATATCTATTTTTTACATTGAATTTTTTTTATAAAAACAAATGGTTAGTGGATTCGCCAGATGAAAATCTACAGATTAGATCTAGAGATTCATCAAACAAAGAAAAAAATCAAAAGGGTAAAAATCAAAATTCGTACTCAGGGTTAGAAATATTTATCCCCGACAATGACACCAAAAATATTGTCATTGAATTACACACCGTCTTTGTCGCAGCAGAAATCTATGTTGCCGCTCGGTGTGCCTGTTATCACACAACTTGTAGTTGCCCCTATAGGTATCCCATCCGAGACGGTAGAGGAGATAGGCAACTAAAGAGGTGACCCAAGAGATGCCACGGTTCCCAATGCAATGCGGGAGTCACGTCAACCGAGGCACTCTTTGCTTTAGGTCAAGGTGTAACTAGACCAAGGGGGAGACCCTATACCCCAATCACAGTTGATTGGACCCAAACAAAGGTTTCTAAGGGTAGGTAAATGATGAGTTACGGAAACCAATGCAAGGCTAAGTGGACCTAATGGTTAAGGAATGGTTGAAGGTGGTGTAATGGATAGTTAGTGTTTCAACCTATGTATGGTTTAGGCCACATGGTGGGGTATGATTACTAGGTATAGTACCATGTGTTTTCACAAGTGGGTCTTGTTTTCTTGGGAAGCGTGAAATGGTTCTAGGTGGACCCACAAGGTGAAGTTAGGTATGAGGTTGGTACTATAGGTTAGATCTAGGCTAGATCTATAAGTCTGAGTTGGTTCTAGGATTACCCATGTACTAGATCTAGGGTTTGACACAAATCCCAAGGAGTGCGACTTGCTTGGAGAAGGACTAGTGCCTTGTTGGATGGGCTAATGGGGTCAAGAAGGATGTCAAAGTATAGATCGGGACACCTAGAAGCCAATTCAAGTGGGTTGAATGAGATCCAATGGTTAGATCTTACTAGATCTAGGTTTTTAAGTGATGACCAAAAGTGGACCACAATCCCTTAAAACAAGGAATGCAATCCCCAAGGCGGATCTTGACAAACAGACAGTGTAGACCTAGGTTTCAAGGCATGGGCATTCCAAATCCACGAAAATCTCAAACACCCACTTTCTAGAAGTGGACCAACTCAAAACTTCAAGGGGGTGCGACTTGCTCAAGGAAGGGCAAAAGATGGGTTTGGTGGACCAAATCAAGTCCAATGGCCACCAAACTGTAGATCCAAGTGGCTTGTACCCCGATCTATGTATCTTCAAAATTTCAAGTGAACCCAATGGCTAGATCTTAGTAGATCTAAGTTTTAAGATACCAAGAGAATCAAAAGGGGGTTTCAACCCCTTAAAACATGGAGAGATGTCCACAAGGTAGTTTTCACCAAAGTAAAGACGTGGGTATAGGTTATCAAGTGTCTAGATTTCAAATCAAGTGGGATCTCACCTACCCATGTGCTAGATCTAACCCAACAAGCTTCTCTTAGGAAAATCGATTTAGGCTCAAGAAGGCTTTTTGCATTGAAAAGTGTGTCAATTTTTAGCCAATCACCACCAAACTATAGATCCAACTAGAGGTGGATCCTATAGAGGTGGGTTTTTGATATCTTTTCAATTGCAAGGCTAGATCTAAGTAGATCTGAAAAATACCAAAAATAAGGGTTTTAATTTGATTAAGGTTTTTATGATCTAGAAATTATGGAAGATTCAAGGAAGAGAAGATCATACCTCTTGGAACATACCTGGATGAAGAGATGAATGCTAGTTGAGACGAGGATTACTTTGCCAAAGATCAAATGGAGAATTGTTGAAGCCCTCTTGCCAAATCGATTTTTCCAAGCCACATGTGATTCCTTCTAACCTGTCAAGCCAAGGAGCAAAGCATCAATCAGTTTAACAAATTGAAGGTAGATACAAGCAAGAGAGAGAGAAACATAGAATAGTTGACACAAAGGCAAAACTACTCCCTGTCAAACCCAAAACGACTTCTTCCAAGCTTGAAGGGCAAGCCTCCCCACCAATTCGCACTTGTCAAAATCGCCCTCTTAACCTGCAAATAAAATATGGCAAATATGCAAGATAGCTACAATAGATCCTCCAGTGCAATGGACAATAGCATTTACAATCGAAACAACCAACATTCACTCCAATCCAAGCATGTACTCCAAAAGATAGAAATTTTATTCCAAGAGCCAAGAGCCAAAAATCTCTAGATGAATTTTACAATGAGAGGCTCCCTCCTTAAAAAGGATGGGGAGAGAGTACAATCATAACCACTTTTTACATGAGTGGCTAAGATTAAAAGATCATAAGATCTAATCAATGGTTGAGATGAGCTCAACAATAAAATACATGGATCACTAATAAAATATAATGTAAGTGGACAAAATCGCCCTACAAGAGGGGAATCCCACCAAATCATGATGACCAAATATCATAAGAGGCTTATGGTGGGTCCAAGGGGTAATTTTATCCCTCCTTGGTCAATCCCCATAGCACAATAACCAAAAAATAATCATGAATGTACCAAATCTTGCCTCCATAGTGAAGTCGTGGTCCTCAAAAGACCTCAAAAATCCACAGAAAGTGCCATAAGTGATGGATGCGGGCCCCGATGAAGCTGAAACTGCTGGAGAAGGTGTGGAAGGTCCCGATCTATCATCACTGATCATCCCATGCCATAACTTTGCCTCAGTAGCCCAAATCGATTTCCTCAATAGCCATTTATACCAATCCTGAAATGCCTCGGGAAGCGTGAAACTGCCCCAAACAGCCTCCTGGAGTGCCTGCTCTGTCAAGGTGAGGGCACCAGTGTGTCCGGGAGGGGGGTAATATGGTAAAAACAAGTGGATGGACCACCCCCTCCATCATCAGCGCCCTAGGTCAACCGGATAAAAATCACATCTGCTCCGACAGGGCCTTCGACAGACCAAAACTGCACTAGGACAGCCTAATGAGGCTAAATCATCACCGTAATTGCCCGGAACTGAAAACAAACTGTCCCATTGGACTCAGAAGGTCCAAATCAATCCAAGATGTGTACTCATACACCATATGAATCTCTGCATGATCAAAATAAATATCCAATATACCGGATCAAGGCCAATAATAATGCGCTGTACATATACAAACACTGCTGCAACCCCAGAATCATCATCATAACCCTGTAGCTGCTGCATAGAGTCATCATGTATGTATACATAGACCATATATCATCTATCCATATCATCATAAGGTCCAACATCTCATGTCTCATGGTCCTCCATGGTCAAACTAGGTCTAACCAAGACCAAATATAACTCAGATCATCATTAATAGCTGCTGCAAAGTGTCAAGGTTAATATATGCTCTACAACTTATTCAAATAACAATTATAACATAGAGTAATCACGACTGGTGATCTAAATCCAAATATATAGTGTCGTTAATTATTATTATTACTCAGACTAGACTTTCAGGATCATACTCACTTCATAGTTGTGATCAATTTGCTAGTGAAGGGTGAAGGCTTAAATTAACTGGCTAGGCTAAGGGATGACTTAACTGTCTTGACTTTGTGACACTTTGGCAAGGGAAAGGGAATCAACCATAGTATATACTGAATGAGCAATAACACAGGGAATGGCGGTGTTTCACAAATGGATGAGTTGTTTAAAGAGGGTTTATTCACCTTCACAGATGCGCACAATCCATAATACAAATAAGGCCAGCAATTGTTTAGATGTAGCTTGTAAGTTCCATTGCTTTTTGGGCCTGAAGTTTCCATAGCCTTGATCTATGTGTGTTTACAAACACATTGCATAGATTTACATTTTTCTTTTAGGCTTTCTGCTGCAGGTGTGTTTTTAAGGCACTTGTTTACCTGAGCACTTCTAGGTGTGTCATGGACAGCTTGTTTACCTAGGTATTTATTTTCCACAAGATATAACATTTTATTTTTATGGCCATTTTTATTTGGCATGCCTTTCATTCATGTGTGTTTAAAAACACATTGCATGAATGGGCTTTTCATACAAGATATAGCATTTCATTTTTCCATATTTTGTATTCATGGCAGCACTAAAAGTTTCAGGTTTAGCCAACACAACTTAAGTGACTAGGGGGAATTCCAAGGAACTCCAACTCACCATAGGTAAGTTTTGTCACCAACTTAGAGCCGAGACACAATAAACAGGGAAGCTCATCCAATACAGAGGCTACAGTGGGGAAAAGTCCTCCATGTCACTAGTCAAGTAGTAAGTCAGGGTGATAAACTAGAAGGTAGGCCATGGATGGATGAAGACAATGAATAATGGAGCCAACACTAGCAAGCCAAGATATGGTGGAATGATCACCTCTATTCTCCCTAAGGAGGGTACATACCAATGAGTATGAATAGTGAACTTCTAAGTCTGGGTAGGGACAATATAATATGTATAATAGATCAACCAGGTCCAAATATCTATATAATTGCTAGATCATGACACTGAGTGCTAAGACATGCTATAAGAATAAGTATAAAAGCAATCTAACCATAACACCATGATATACCTGTTGAGTCATATACTTGAATGCTCATCAACCTGTACCATCATCTGTCCTCCGAAACTGCTGCTGTAACTCTGGGCACTACTGACTGCTCTGTACCAATGGTATAATGGCTGCATCGGTCATCTCTCTGAGTGTCCTGAGACTCAGTCATGGCATGGGGAATACAACTGCTATCCACAATATGATAGTGATCCAAAGATAGCTGCTCATCTCATCATCTCAAAGTAAAGGAACTGGCTGAAATGTGCTCTGGAATCTGAAAAATAATGTATGGTAGCCCGGCTACTATATATGTGATAACATCTGGCTCTAGCTGGGACTAGTGCTCTAAGGGAGAGAGCGCTTGAGAACCTCAGAATCTCTGGTCTCGAACTGCTCTGCATCAATCTTCAATCCAGCACTGCACCATCCTTGCTTTCAGCTTTTATTTTGCACCTGTTCCTGCTCTCACAAACACTAGAATACCATCATGGAGCATGTATGGGACAAATATAAAATAAAACTGAACTGAAATCTAATCTAAAGCATAAACTGAAATGTACCAAAATATAAATATAACTAACATGGCATATATTTTTCATTTATCATTTTGATTTACTGTGCAGGAGGAAAAAAGTAAATCAGGCGATCCCAACTTGCACAGGCAGCCAACAATAGAAATGCTAACTACAATTTTTTAAATGCATGCAGGAGAAGAGACAAGCTTAGGAAGGAACAAGACTCAACTCAGGCAGAAAAGAAAAAGGGACAATACTCGGCACACAGAAAAAGAAAAATCACACAAATCCTACTGCTCAAGCGAGCTTATTCAGAAGCTACCTACTCTAAACAAGCAAGGCAAGGCATCATTCCAGGCTTATAGGTGGGAAGTAGTGTTTTAGTAACCTCCCATTTATAGGTAATTCCAACTCGTCTCCATCTAAAGTCTCTAAATACACAGTTCCTTTGCCAGCCATCTTACTTACTCGATAAAAGCCCATCCATATCTTTTCAAACTTTTCATGATTTCCAGGTTTCTCTTTGTGTTTATCCCATAACAGAACTATATCCCCAATTCCAAATATCACATCTCTACTCTTTTGGTCAAAGGTTCCCTTTATTCTTTCTTGCTCTAAAACCATTTTATTCCAGGCTTCCCTTCTAGTCTCATCTAACTCTACTAACCTGTCAATTCTTGCTTGCAAGGCTTCTTGATCAGAAGAACACTGTTGTAATAATTCATACACAGGGATTTGAAGGTTTATTGGGAGCCTACAATTTTGCCCGTATACTATTTCAAAAGGAGCTTTTCCAGTTATTCTTTTGACTGTCGTTCTGTCTGCCCAGAGGGCATATTTTAACTTTACATCCCAAGTCCTCTTGTTCTCACCAATCATCCTTTTTAAGAGCCTTATCAAATTCTTATTACTTGATTCTGCTAAACCGTTTCCTTGCGGGTAGTAGTTAGAAGAGTGAGATAAGGTGATACCATGATCAGCAAAAAAGGTGGACATCTCAATTTTACTAAAAGCTGGTGCATTATCAGTTGTAATTTTGTATGGGCAACCGTATCTGGAGACTATATTCTCTTCTAAGAACTTGACCACAACTTCTGCAGTGCATTTCTTAGTAGGGATAGCTTCCACCCAGCGAGTGAAATAGTCTGTGCAAGTCAGTATGTATTTGTGTCCACTAGATGAGCTAAGGTTTATAGGTCCTACAAAATCCATTCCCCATTGTTGAAAAGGTTCTTCTATAATGACTGGGGTCAAGGGCAGGGCAGGTAGTCTAGGTTTTCCAGAATAGAATTGACACTCCTGACAGGCTCTGAAAAAAATGTGCACATCTTTGAACAAGGATGGCCAATAATATCCAGCTCTCATGATTTTAGCAGCTGTGGTTCTTGGTGCGTAATGTCCTCCACACAATCCGGAATGCATTTCTTTGATGATTCTTTGGGAGTCATCATGGTTTACACATTTAAGTATGATTCCATCTGGATTCTTCCATCCCAACCCATCTTCTGTCAAAACATACTTAGATGCTTTTAACCTCAAAGCTCTTCTTTGGTGGTCTACAAGGTGGTCTGGATAGGTCATATGTCTGAGGTAGAAAATGATGTCTTTGTACCATTCGTGATCTTCATCAATATAAAGGATCATGTTATTTTGCTGTAGTTTGGAATCAGTTAATAGTTGTGCTAACCCTTGGCCTTTTACTATCTTGACTGGCTTGATTTCAATATCATACTCTTGAATCCTAGAAATCCAGTTTCCCCTAACCCCTATGCCATCAGGCTGAGATAAGACATCTTTCACCTCTTGATAAGGGACGTAAGCAATGATTTTGGAGTATCCGATATATGTCCTAAAATGTTTTAACGACTTGACCAAGGCATAGGCTTGTTTTTCAGTGGTTGTGTAATTGAGTTCCGCGTCTCTGAGATTTTTACTCATAAAGGCAACAGGTTGCTCATGGTTTTCTTCATTCTTTTGTAACAACACACCTGCTATGGTGTCCTCGGAAGCATAAGAATAAATCAAAAACTCCTTATTGTAGTTTGGGCTTACTAGGACAGGTGCAGAAGCAATGGCTTTCTTTAGAGACTCGAATGAGGCATCACATTTCTTATCCCAAACAAATTTCACATCCTTCTTAAGCAAATTGTTCAAAGGTTTGGCCAATTCATCTAAGTTAGGGATGAATCTCCTTACAAAGTTTATTTTTCCGAAAAATGATCGCAATGAGCTGACATCCTTTGGGGGAGTTATGGCTTGGATTCCTTGTACTCTTTCCGGATCAATTCTAATGCGTTCTTTGGATACAATGTGACCTAACAACTTCCCTTCATCCACCCCAAAGGTAGACTTTTTAGGATTCAAAGATATTCCAAACTTTCGACATCTTTCAAAGATTCTCCTTAGATGCTTTACGTGGTCTCCCCTGTCTTTTGAGAAGACAGTTAGATCATCTTGATAGATTGCAATGATTTTGCCAATTAGGCCCTCAAATGCATGATCCATTGCCCTTTGAAAGGTTGATCCTGCATTCAAAAGCCCAAATGGCATTCTTATATACTCGAAGGTTCCCCACGGGGTGGTGAAGGTTGTCTTCCCACGATCTTCCTTCTTGATTTGGACCTGGTTGTAACCAGAAAATCCGTCAAGTAAGGATAACATGCCAGCCCCTGTTACACTTTGCAACAGATTTTCCATATTGGGCAAAGGATAGTTGTCTTTTAGAGATGCTTGATTTAGGTTCCTAAAGTCAATACAAATTCTAATCTCCCCGTTCTTCTTCCTTACGATTACAGGGTTGGATACCCAGGTTGTATGCCTAACTGGTCTAATGATACCTGCTGCCAACATCTTTTCCAATTCCTTTTTAACTAAAGGAGCTAGTTTAGGGTTCATGTTTCGCAACTTTTGTCGATATGGTTTGGCTCCCTCTTTGAGAGGAATAGTGTGTTCTATAATGGACTGATCATAAGTTTTTAAATCATCATAGACCCATGCAAATATATCTTTATACTCTCTGATTAACTCAATAATTCTTCTTCTTTCTTCTTCTGAGGCATTAATCCCAATTCTGATCATTTTTGGAGAACAAGCAGACCCTACATTTATTTCGATGACCCCATCTACAGGTTCAGATCTCTTACCCTTGTACTCATCATGCCTGTTGAAATTTTTCTCAAGGGGGAAAGCAATTTCTGTGATATCCATACCTTCAATTGAATCACCTTTTATCTCATCCTCGAAATTCACCATTGGGGTTTTGGAATCATTTAAAAATCGGATGATTTGGGCATCATTGTCAAAAACTTGCCAATGGTCTTCATTATCAGGGACAGAGGGTCTGAATAAAACTTCGAGTTTGCAGTTTTGTTGTTTTAAAGACTCGGATGTTTGAAGAGTACTGGCCATCACGGATAGCTCATCAGCCAAAGTGTTTTGTTCTCGAGGAACAGCCTTAATCCCGAAGGCATTAAAGCATTCAATGGTGTCCCAAACCGCATTTCTATAGTCTCTAAGTCTATTATTCTTCGCAACGAATTTGTTTTTTATTTGGGATACAATGAGGTCAGAATCTCCTGTGACAGATAATGATTTGATGTTTCTTTCTCTGGCAATTTCCAAGCCCAAAAGCAATGCTTCATACTCAGCCACATTGTTAGTGCACTCAAACTCTAGACGGAAAGAAAACAAACTCTTTTCTCCCGACGGTGAAATTAAAACTATACCGGCTCCTGCACCATGTCAGGAACGGGCCCCATCAAAATGCATTTTCCAGACTTGTTCATGTGAAAAAGGATGCTTTTTAACCTCCTCCCAGTAATTTGCTAACACCATGAAGTTTCCAATCTCATCACTTGAATACATTGCCTCAGTGAATAAGTGTTCAGGTGTCTCGACATGCTCTTGCATAGGTGGTTCATTAAACAGAGTTATGAATGAACTTTCTTTGGTTGGGATTGTGGCATATGTTAAATCCATTTGGACACTTCCCCCCAATCTTGCCGACCACTCCCTGGATAGCAACATTCCCCATGCATCAGGGATATCTAGGACTAAGACACTCATTGAGAGCTCAATATCAGAGCAGGCAGCCAACCTAACAGGCAAATTTTCAATTATCCCAATAGATTTCACAGTTTTGGAATCCATTCCACATACATTTATGTAGGGTCTTGTGGGTACTAGCTCAAGTTGTTCCATGACTCTTAAAGGCATAACACTCACTTCAGCCCTTGAGTCCAACATGCAATTATGTAGTATCAAACCATTCACTTCTAATGCAATATAAAAGGGCGGGAAGTTTCCAGAGTTGTCACCAGAGACATTGGATCATGACAGGGGAATCCTTAATATCTGCAGAAACTTTCTTAGGAGCTTGCTTCCTTGTTTGAATCCCTAGATGAGTAGTAGCTCTTTTGTGGAACGAAGGGATCTTGAAAATTTCACAAAATGGAATAGGCATGTTTATCTTTTCTAGGAAGCTTGTAACATCTATGTTTAGGTTGTGGGGGTTCTTCTTATCCCTTTCATTCGTACCTAAACCTAGGAACTTCATAATGTCATGTTTAACAGACGGGATCTTGATTAGGTCTTTTAAGGAAACCGAAGCAGATGAATTGGCTAGCTTACTTGGAATGTTTGTTCTAGGGAGCTCCTTATTAGGTTTTAGAATCGTGGGAGGTTTTGGTTGCTTTCTCCAAAGGTTTGCTTTGGGAAGGTTAGTTTTAGGGGGGGGATCAATTTTTATTGCTCGATCTGTCTTTTTGTTTGCAGGAGGAGATTGACCAGTGTTGGTCACAGTTTTACCCTTTGAGATGACCTCAGGAGAAAGCTTTGGAGCTTTTGGCAAGATTCTTCGGACAGGTTGATGCACTGCCTTGCTAGGCTGTGGGTTAGTCGTTTTAAGTTGCTGAGTCTTGGGAGGACTAGCCTTTGGAGGGATTGAATTGCTACAGATGGATTTCAACATCTCTTTGGTTTGTTGATCACATCTTTTGAGATCCTCATCTTGATTCTTAAGATATGTAGCAATGTTGGTGACCATTTCACACATGTTTGTCATAAATTCCATGGTTATTTCGGGAGAGATGT
Organism: Larix kaempferi; assembly: GCA_027924585.1. NCBI lineage: Eukaryota > Viridiplantae > Streptophyta > Pinopsida > Pinales > Pinaceae > Larix > Larix kaempferi. The sequence continues at coordinate 109,562 of BSBM01000194.1, forward strand.
TATTTTGAGTAGACATCTCTTTGTGGGTTCTCTTCTCAGCGGAGTCACGTTTAGGAGTCGCCAAGTAGATTTTTAAGCTCTACTACCAAGAGATATGTCGTTGTAAAGTGCAGAGAGATAGTGAGACACAAAGGTGTGTTGAACCAAGGTAGGCCTCTACCTCCCCGGCAAAGGCGCCAAAAATGTTATCACACAACTTGTAGTTGCCCCTAGAGGTATCCCATCCGGGACGGTAGAGGAGATAGGCAACTAAAGAGGTGACCCAAGAGATGCCACGGTTCCCAATGCAATGCGGGAGTCACGTCAACCGAGGCACTCTTCGCTTTAGGTCAAGGTGTAACTAGACCAAGGGGGAGACCCTATACCCCAATCACAGTTGATTGGACCCAAACAAAGGTTTCTAAGGGTAGGTAAATGATGAGTTACGGAAACCAATGCAAGGCTAAGTGGACCTAATGGTTAAGGAATGGTTGAAGGTGGTGTAATGGATAGTTAGTGTTTCAACCTATGTATGGTTTAGGCCACATGGTGGGGTATGATTACTAGGTATAGTACCATGTGTTTTCACAAGTGGGTCTTGTTTTCTTGGGAACCGTGAAATGGTTCTAGGTGGACCCACAAGGTGAAGTTAGGTATGAGGTTGGTACTATAGGTTAGATCTAGGCTAGATCTATAAGTCTGAGTTGGTTCTAGGATTACCCATGTACTAGATCTAGGGTTTGACACAAATCCCAAGGAGTGCGACTTGCTTGGAGAAGGACTAGTGCCTTGTTGGATGGGCTAATGGGGTCAAGAAGGATGTCAAAGTATAGATCGGGACACCTAGAAGCCAAGTCAAGTGGGTTGAATGAGATCCAATGGTTAGATCTTACTAGATCTAGGTTTTTAAGTGATGACCAAAAGTGGACCACAATCCCTTAAAACAAGGAATGCAATCCCCAAGGCGGATCTTGACAAACAAACAGTGTAGACCTAGGTTTCAAGGCATGGGCATTCCAAATCCACGAAAATCTCAAACACCCACTTTCTAGAAGTGGACCAACTCAAAACTTCAAGGGGGTGCGACTTGCTCAAGGAAGGGCAAAAGATGGGTTTGGTGGACCAAATCAAGTCCAATGGCCACCAAACTGTAGATCCAAGTGGCTTGTACCCCGATCTATGTATCTTCAAAATTTCAAGTGAACCCAATGGCTAGATCTTAGTAGATCTAAGTTTTAAGATACCAAGAGAATCAAAAGGGGGTTTCAACCCCTTAAAACATGGAGAGATGTCCACAAGGTAGTTTTCACCAAAGTAAAGACGTGGGTATAGGTTATCAAGTGTCTAGATTTCAAATCAAGTGGGATCTCACCTACCCATGTGCTAGATCTAACCCAACAAGCTTCTCTTAGGAAAATCGATTTAGGCTCAAGAAGGCTTTTTGCATTGAAAAGTGTGTCAATTTTTAGCCAATCACCACCAAACTATAGATCCAACTAGGGGTGGATCCTATAGAGGTGGGTTTTTGATATCTTTTCAATTGCAAGGCTAGATCTAAGTAGATCTGAAAAATACCAAAAATAAGAGTTTTAATTTGATTAGGGTTTTTATGATCTAGAAATTATGGAAGATTCAAGGAAGAGAAGATCATACCTCTTGGAACATACCTGGATGAAGAGATGAATGCTAGTTGAGACGAGGATTACTTTGCCAAAGATCAAATGGAGAATTGTTGAAGCCCTCTTGCCAAATCGATTTTTCCAAGCCACATGTGATTCCTTCTAACCTGTCAAGCCAAGGAGCAAAGCATCAATCAGTTTAACAAATTGAAGGTAGATACAAACAAGAGAGAGAGAAACATAGAATAGTTGACACAAAGGAAAAACTACTCCCTGTCAAACCCAAAACGACTTCTTCCAAGCTTGAAGGGCAAGCCTCCCCACCAATTCGCACTTGTCAAAATCGCCCTCTTAACCTGCAAATAAAATATGGCAAATATGCAAGATAGCTACAATAGATCCTCCAGTGCAATGGACAATAGCATTTACAATCGAAACAACCAACATTCACTCCAATCCAAGCATGTACTCCAAAAGATAGAAATTTTATTCCAAGAGCCAAGAGCCAAAAATCTCTAGATGAATTTTACAATGAGAGGCTCCCTCTTTAAATAGGATGGGGAGAGAGTACAATCATAACCACTTTTTACATGAGTGGCTAAGATTAAAAGATCATAAGATTTAATCAATGGTTGAGATGAGCTCAACAATAAAATACATGGATCACTAATAAAATATAATGTAAGTGGACAAAATTGCCCTACAAGAGGGGAATCCCACCAAATCATGATGACCAAATATCATAAGAGGCTTATGGTGGGTCCAAGGGGTAATTTTATCCCTCCTTGGTCAATCCCCATAGCACAATAACCAAAAAATAATCATGAATGTACCAAATCGTGCCTCCATAGTGAAGTCGTGGTCCTGAAAAGACCTCAAAAATCCACAGAAAGTGCCATAAGTGATGGATGCGGGCCCCGATGAAGCTGAAACTGCTGGAGAAGGTGTGGAAGGTCCCGATCTATCATCACTGATCATCCCATGCCATAACTTTGCCTCAGTAGCCCAAATCAATTTCCTCAATAGCCATTTATACCAATCCTGAAATGCCTCGGGAAGCGTGAAACTGCCCCAAACAGCCTCTTGGAGTGCCTGCGCTGTCAAGGTGAGGGCACCAGTGTGTCCGGGCGGGGGGTAATATGGTAAAAACAAGTGGCTGACTACCCCCTCCATCATCAGCGCCCTAGGTCAACCGGATAAAAATCACATCTGCTCCGACAGGGCCTCCGACAGACCAAAACTGCACTAGGACAGCCTACTGAGGCTAAATCATCACCGTAAGTGCCCGGAACTGAAAACAAACTGTCCCATTGGACTTAGAAGGTCCAAATCCATCCAAGATGTGTACTCATACACCATATGAATCTCTGCATGATCAAAATAAATATCCAATATACCGGATCAAGGCCAATAATAATGCGCTGTACATATACAAACACTGCTGCAACCCCAGAATCATCATCATAACCCTGTAGCTGCTGCATAGAGTCATCATGTATGTATACATAGACCATATATCATCTATCCATATCATCATAAGGTCCAACATCTCATGTCTCATGGTCCTCCATGGTCAAACTAGGTCTAACCAAGACCAAATATAACTCAGATCATCATTAATAGCTGCTGCAAAGTGTCAAGGTTAATATATGCTCTACAACTTATTCAAATAACAATTATAACATAGAGTAATCACGACTGGCGATCTAAATCCAAATATATAGTGTCGTTAATTATTATTATTACTCAGACTAGACTTTCAGGATCATACTCACTTCATAGTTGTGATCAATTTGCTAGTGAAGGGTGAAGGCTTAAATTAACTGGCTAGGCTAAGGGATGACTTAACTGTCTTGACTTTGTGACACTTTGGCAAGGGAAAGGGAATCAACCATAGTATATACTGAATGAGCAATAACACAGGGAATGGCGGTGTCTCACAAATGGATGAGTTGTTTAAAGAGGGTTTATTCACCTTCACAGATGCACACAATCCATAATACAAATAAGGCCAGCAATTGTTTAGATGTAGCTTGTAAGTTCCATTGCTTTTTGGGCCTGAAGTTTCCATAGCCTTGATCTATGTGTGTTTACAAACACATTGCATAGATTTACATTTTTCTTTTAGGCTTTCTGCTGCAGGTGTGTTTTTAAGGCACTTGTTTACCTGAGCACTTCTAGGTGTGTCATGGACAGCTTGTTTACCTAGGTATTTATTTTCCACAAGATATAACATTTTATTTTTATGGCCATTTTTATTTGGCACGCCTTTCATTCATGTGTGTTTAAAAACACATTGCATGAATGGGCTTTTCATACGAGATATAACATTTCATTTTTCCAGATTTTGTATTCATGGCAGCACTAAAAGTTTCAGGTTTAGCCAACACAACTTAAGTGACTAGGGGGAATTCCAAGGAACTGCAACTCACCATAGGTAAGTTTTGTCACCAACTCGGAGCCGAGACACAATAAACAGGGAAGCTCATCCAATACAGAGGCTACAGTGGGGAAAAGTCCTCCATGTCACTAGTCAAGTAGTAAGTCAGGGTGATAAACTAGAAGGTAGGCCATGGATGGATGAAGACAATGAATAATGGAGCCAACACTAGCAAGCCAAGATATGGTGGAATGATCACCTCTATTCTCCCTAAGGAGGGTACATACCAATGAGTATGAATAGTGAACTTCTAAGTCTGGGTAGGGACAATATAATATGTATAATAGATCAACCAGGTCCAAATATCTATATGATCGCCAGATCATGACACTGAGTGCTAAGACATGCTATAAGAATAAGTATAAAATCAATCTAACCATAACACCATGATATACCTGCTGAGTCATATACCTGAATGCTCATCAACCTGTACCATCATCTGTCCTCCGAAACTGCTGCTGTAACTCTGGGCACTACTGACTGCTCTGTACCAATGGTATAATGGCTACATCGGTCATCTCTTTGAGTGTCTTGAGACTCAGTCATGGCATGGGGAATACAACTGCTATCCACAATCTGATAGTGATCCAAAGATAGCTGCTCATCTCTGTTGGCTCGGTTTTGCAACCAAGCTTAGTGCTATGGGCACCTACTAACTAGTAGTAGCAGTTTCAATAGAAATAAAAGCAATAAACTAAATAAACAATACTTTTCATGGATCTAAACAAGAATCTAAGCAAATAATTTAAATATTTCAAAAATCAAGAACAAGAAACATAAGAAATAAATTTTGTATTGAAAAGTGGGGGGCAAGCAAGTGCTTGCGATATTACCTCCAATGGTGAAGGTTGATGTTGAGCAACTCCCAAGATGAGTAGCTCCAAACTCCAATAGGTCTCTTTCTCCAAGGTTGCTTCAATGGCTAAAAGTGCTCATGGGAGATTTCAGCAGCATAAGGATGAGATAATGGAAGGATATCAAATGAGGAGCCCCTACCACCTTTTTATAGTTTTTGGTGGTGAGGAATACCATTTGTGGTTTTGTGGAAACCAATGGTATTGACCAACATAGTTTAGGTATTTTTCCCTCCTTTTTCCTTTTTTGAATAAAAATAATATTTTAATTCCCTTTTTAATATTTTTGGGAATTTGGACCCTTTTTGAGGGTTTTTTATGATATTCTTGAAAAAATAATCTTTTTTAATGGAAAAAGGGGTGTACCAAGGTCTTTTGGTGGCCTTTTGTTGGTTTCAGAGGCTCAGGTGGTGGAAAAGTGGACAAATGGGTCATGTGAGTAAGGGAATGAGCTAGTGAGCACTTTTTAGGTGTTAACAGATTGCCCCCTGATGTGTGAGGGCAGGAGCTCATCGTATGGCCGATAGACATCATAGTTCTTTTGTCCTTTTTCTGGGTTTTAGGGGAGAGAAGAGACCGTTTGGAGACTGGAGCCACGGCCCTTGGAAGCTGCAAAAACAAAAAATATTACATGGCCTCAATATGAATGAGGTATAATCTCTGATAAAGGACGAGGTGGGCATTCCCATGCTCGTATCAAGGCATATACAAAACAATTAGTCCCAAGAAGGGGGATCTAATACGTGAAGAAATATATTGGTACATCATAATGGTCCAGAGGGGACATGATTGTGGGATATACTCATGATCATGAATGATCGCAATAACTGATACACTGGATCAACTGTGGAACTGCTGAAACTGAAGGTGTCCAACATCTGTAGGGACTCAAAGACTGTGAGCCATCTCTGAGAAGTATTTGTATCTGTATACTCGAGGGAGTAGAAAACTGGGGTACACTGAATACTGTCGCCATACGCAACCCGGATATGTATAGAAAAAATGTAACTGGTTGTATCCATAGGTAGACTCTCAAATGTGGAGGAGTCAGGTGGTATCCGGGGTCTTCGACTAATAACTGAACGAACCAATACCCTGTGCGAGTCTCAACGATGCGATCAAGGTGTTGAAGTCGAGCATGTGAGAAGCAACCATTTGGAGAGGCAGTAAGGATTCCTCTCGAAATGATTCGTAGGCACTCATCATAAATGGTAATGAGTCCAAGACACAGGGACCTCTAAGTCTATCCTCTGGAATCAATGTGGTTGTCGTCGACAGAGGGGGACCAGCAACTAACCAGGCAATGATGTTTCCTTGATAGGAGCACGAGGTGTAGAACTGAAGTGATGTAGTACTGCTGGTAGGACTGACATACTTGTGGGGATGGGAAATAACTGGGTCAAAAAATGGGTAGACTCAAAACTTCCTTTGTTCAGAGCATGATGACATGGTTGACCTGGCAGGGTAGGGAACTGACTTGTAGGTGCAGGGATCATAGCTTTGACTGAATGGTATATATTGACTCTGGGGGGGGAGGACAAGCTGATGGTAGCTGTCGAGAGAGTTTCAGGGTGACATACTGCAGAATACTCTGAACAAAGGCGACCAAAAGGGGAAGCTGTTAGCGAGTAGATATGATCTGTCGTGGCGCCAAGAGGCACCCTTCTTCCTTCTTCATAGTTTTAATGAGCTTCAAGAAGGGATAAAAGTGTGCTCTGAAATGGTACGGTCCTGTGGATTTTGTGAGCCCAGGACGGCGCATGCTCATGGTTGTTTTCATGTTTAGAGAGTCTGAAAACAGTAAGTGGACTCTGTTGGTGTTTCTTTTTCGTAAGTTTAGTCTCCGAGGCCCGAAAAAGTATAAAATGATGCGGATGGAGAACTCTTCTAGCCGATGTGACTAGAGTATACCTTTTTCGTAATTAGTCTACGAGGTCCGGAAAAGGGGTAAACTTATACCAGGTAGACGCCCTTTCAGATACGTTTATCGAGCATGAAAGGAAGCAAGATTGCTCGGCGATCTTTTCATTGTTTTAGGAGTCAGAAAAGAGCTTAACAGAAACTCCCTAAGTGCCTTTTTCGTAAAAGGGGTTGCTCGGCCCGAAAAAGGGGTAAAATCATACCGAACAAAAATGGATTGACGAGGATGAGAAAATGTCTCAAGCATCGTCATCTGTGCGGAAAACTGGATCCGGCGACATAAGATATATCGAAAACGGAGAACGGCCGATGTGGCACGCAAACCGAGGCGACGAGGGGGCGTTGAAAAAATGCCCGGAAAATCTAAAGGTGAGAGCGAGAAATGGTCTCAAGCATCATCCAGGGCGCGGAAAACTGAATCCGGCGATATAAGACACATCGAAAACGGAGAACGGCCGATGTGGCACGCAAACCGAGGCGACGAGGGGGCGTGGGAAAAAATGCCCGGAAAATCTAAAGGTGAGAGCGAGAAATGGTCTCAAGCATCATCAGGGGCGCGGAAAACTGAATCCGGCGATATAAGACACATCGAAAACGGAGAACGGCCGATGTGGCACGCAAACCGAGGCGACGAGGGGGCGTGGGAAAAAATGCCCGGAAAATCTAAAGGTGAGAGCGAGAAATGGTCTCAAGCATCATCAGGGGCGCGGAAAACTGAATCCGGTGATATAAGACACATCGAAAACGGAGAACGGCCGATGTGGCACGCAAACCGAGGCCACGAGAGGGGCTAAAAAATGGTCATAAATGGACCCCGGGAAAAAACGGGAAACGGAAGGAACCTCTATGAAGTTCTCGCTGTGCTGATCCCAACGGTACCAACGGTTTGAGAAATGGACTTCGTATGACACCGCAATGGTTGTTTGAAATTTGTGGAATTTCTATAAATAGGACGTGGGGCCCAATATGACTTGTCATTGTCACGTGCGAGTTTGATAGAGCAGTCAGAGCTATTTCTCGATTTCCGGGAGATTTCACCGTTGGTTTTCGATTTAGCGAGTTGCAGGTAACTCTATTCGCTTTAACCTAGTCAATTATGTCTTTTTTAGTTGGCGGTGGGCCCCCGAAAGCCGCGAATCTCCACGTTGACTCTCCAACGTGGAACCGCGCGGGTTTCGGGGCGGAACCCGCGATGAACCGCGCGGGTTTTAGAATCACAGTCGCGATGTTCATCGCGACTGTGAGGTCGGAACCCGCGATGTTCATCGCGTGTTCATGGGTGACAGTCGCGATGTTCATCGCGACTGTCTGGACGAAACTCGCGATGTTCATCGCGGGTTTTTTCATGGAACCCGCGATGGTCATCGCGGCTTTTGTGGAAAAGCCGCGATGGTCATCGCGGCTTTTTGTGAAAAAGTCGCGATGAGATTTTTTTTTTTCAAAAATTTTTATGCTGGGGCTAAAATTTTCTGTGTTTTCTTGGCAGGATGTTGCGGAGGGCTCAGTCCGTATGGCGGGAGAGAGATATTGATGCCGAGATTGTGGCGAGGATCGAGGATGATGGGGGGGTGAGACAGACTTTAGCCATGAGCGGACTCTTGAAGTTCGCTCAGATACCTTATATCCGTTCAGTGAGGAGACTCCTGAACAAGCTCGTTCAGTGGTGGGTGCCGGCAGAGGGTGCCTTTATTATTGGTGGTGAGAGGTTGGAGATTACTCTCACTGATGTATATTTTTTGACCGGTTTGCCTCGCTTGGGTGAGGTGGGTGATATCTCTCCGAGGTTGCCTCCAGGCGTGGATATGGAGGACCTCTTACAGACCTTTTGTGGGGATGACGCTGTTTTGGTAAACAACTCTATCAGTCTGAAGTTCCTACGTGAGTGGGATATGCGGGCCGTTGGTGCCTGCGTTCTGAGGGTTTTGGGTGCTGCTGCACCACATCGTATGTCTGGGGGGCAGACGGTGATGGTGGACTCCGTTCTACGGGGTACTTACTATGCTTGGGCTCAGATGTTCTTGGCCGGTGTCCGGAGAGATCTGGACAAGGCCGTGAGAGAGGGAGGTGAGTTCTGTTACGCCTCATTTTTATGTTGTTTTTTCTTTGAGCGGGTGCCGACCCTACGGCCACGCGTACCGGTTCGTGCTGGTCTACCTAGCGAGCCTCGTATGATGAGGTGGGGGCAGATGATGCCTCGTGCTGGCGGTGGTATCCGTGGCTTCTTTACAGAGGATTTTTTCCAGCAGTGGGAGCAGATGCCACTGGTGATCGAGGACTATCCATACGCTGGTATGGACTACCGGGGAGACCCGGAGATGCCACGTGCCCCAGGACAGGCCTGGAGCTTAGACGGTATGTTTTTGTGTCCTATGTGATGTTTATACCATATGTATTATGTTTGATCATGATGATGTCTGTTGTATAGTATCTGATGGTTCTACTTGCTTTGTGCAGATATTGGTCCGGTACCACCACCTGACTATGTGGCTCGGCAGGGGCGGGCGATAGTGGTTGCGCGTCCTCCAGTACCTGTACGTCCTCCTCGTGGTGGAGGATTTGGAGCCCGTGGGCGAGGGGTTGGCCCTCAGGACGATGCTATAGATGGTGTTCGACGGACTTTGGCCCGGATCGTAGCTAGACTTCCGGAGGATGGCTGGAGGGACCTTGATCGGGACATTTTGCAGGGATGTCTCGGTGCACCGCCCGAGTGGCAGTCACTGTTGTTGAGGGCAGCGGTGCTTGCTGCGAGACACGGGGGTGGTGGAGGAGATGCTCCGGCAGAGCCGGCACCGGGGAGGATACGTCTGAGGGACGACCCAGCAGGGCCAGCCGAGCGGCGAGTTCGGGGTCGTCGTGACCCGGCTGGGCCAGCGGAAGTGGAGTCGGAGGAGGAGCCGGAGGAGGATCCTGAGGATCCGGAGGATCCTGAGGATCCGGAGGATCCTGATGATTAGACGTCATGGTACTTGCCCCCAAATGCTCATGAGCATATGGGGAAGCATTTTTGTATGACAGATGTATTTTGTGTATATCGAGTGCTGAGGGCACTTATGACATGTAGACCTTTTTGGTTCGTATATATATGTGGATATATATTTTGGATATTTTGATGTGTATGCACGTGGATGCAGTGTGTTTGTAGATTTATATATGCCCGTGGAGGCACATGCTATGCACATGGATGCATTATTTTGGTTTGTTTTATGCCCGTGGAGGCACATGTTATGCACGTGGATGCAATATTGGTTTTTTGTATATGCCCGTGGAGGCACATGTTATGCACGTGGATGCAATAATGGTTTTTTGTATATGCCCGTGGAGGCACATGTTTTGCACCTGGGTGCATGTTTGTTTATGGATATGACATGATGTGATTGGTGTGCCAGTCGAGGACACTGTTGGCCATATTATCTGCTACACTATTGAGGTGTCTTGGGACATGTGCGAATGTAATGGATTCAAACTGTCTAACCATTTGTTTAGTGCGCAGGAATTTTCTGAACAGACAGGGATCGCGTACCTGGTAATCATTGTTGAGCTGGGAAACTAGGAGCTGTGAGTCCAAGAAAACGTTGAGGTGACGTATGCTCATCTGGAGAGCAGCGGCCAGGAGACCGGTCACGGCATCGTATTCAGCTTGATTATTGGTGGCGGCACCTAAACATACTCCATCGATGTGAATTAACTCATGTGAAGGGGAGTATATTACCCAAGCTGCGGAGGCGAGATTGGGAGACCAACGGCTTGCACCATCAGCGAAACCGATATGGCAGAGTGGAAGGGGCTCCATCTGTGGTCATGCAGGAAAAACAAATATTTTAGGTTTTTTGAAAATTTTTTTTGTGAACGAAAAACGTATGCCTATACTAAAAAGTGGACGATGGTGTCCATGAGATTTTCTATGGGTAAAATCTTTTAAGGTACAACCCGTTGCGTGGGTTGCGTAAGGTGTTGCCTTCTGAGTCGGTCAGAATGTATGCCCCCTGCCCGAGGCAGGTGTGTATGATGTATGGGCCTTGCCACATAGACACGAACTTCCCTTTTCCGGTTTTATCATGAGCTTGATCGTAAGCGAGGACAAGGTCTCCCTCCGAAAAGGTTCTTGGGTGGACGCGTTTGTCGTAACTTAGTTTCGATCTTTGTTTAGCGGCTTCCATGTTTTGAATGGCTGTGCGCCGATCTTCATCGGCCTGCTCTAGGAGCAGTAAACGTTGCTTGATCGGGGAAGTATCTGGTAGGAGCTCAACGGCGATGTGTAAAGCTGGGATCTGGCACTCAATAGGGAGGACAGACTCGACACCGTGAACTAAATGGAAAGGGGTAAAACCGGTGGCGGTTTTGGTTGATGTGCGGTAAGCCCAGAGTGCTGGGAAAAGCATGTGATGCCAATTGGACTTGTGCTTGTCTACAGTGCGTTGGAGAATGGTCTTCAAGATTTTATTGATCGCTTCGACTTGGCCGTTTCCTTGGGGGTAGTAAGCGGAAGAGAAATGGTGTTCGAATTTCAACATGGTTGATAATTCTTTCCAGACGGCATCTTCGAAGTGAGAGCCGTGGTCAGAGACTAGCTGTTGTGGTACTCCGAAACGAGCGATGACGTGGTTGAAGAAAAACCGCGCCGCGGTGTCGGCTTTGCAGTTATAGGTTGGCATGGCTTCTGCCCACTTGGTGAAATAATCTACGGCCACAATGATGTGTTTGTGACCGCCGGCTGACGGGGGGTTGCAGTCGAGGAAGTCTATGGCCCATTTGCAGAATGGTCCAACAGTGATGACTGGATGAAGGGGGGCAGGGGGGGTTCTTGCCTTGGGGGCAAAGAGCTGGCAGTTCTGGCAATGCTTGACTGCGGTGATGCAATCAGTAAACAACGATGGCCAAAAATAACCTGCCCGAATGATTTTCTGGGCGGTAGCCATGCCGGAGAAATGGCCTCCACAGGCCCCGCTATGACAATCATTGAGGACTTGTTCTGCCTCACTATGGGATAGGCAGCGGCGTAAGATTGTATCAACGCCGCGTCGGTAAAGTACATCTCCAATAAGTAGGTATCGGGGTGCGTGGTGTCGTATGCGACGGCGTCCATCACGATCGATGTGTGGTCGGAATTTTTGAGTACGGAGGTAAGTCAAAATGTCTCCGTACCAAGGGTCGTCCGACGAAATGACGAAGATCTGCTCGTCAATCAGGTCCGTATGGATAACGGGTGATGTCGAAGAGGACGGGAGATCTGTAATTAAGTGAGCAAGCGCGAGGGCTTTGGTGCTTTTGGGAGTCTTGAAAGTAAGGTCATATTCCTGGAGGATAATGACCCATTTAGCGACACGACCTTGAAGGATTCTCCTGGTGAGGAGGTAGACCATGGGGTTGGAGTCGGCCACGACCGTGGTATGACTAAGCAAAATGTAATGTCGTAGTTTCTGTACGGAAAAGACTACAGCTAGGGCTAATCTTTCCTCGTATGGGTAACGTAGAGGTGGGCCAGACAAGGTCTGGCTGACGTAGTAAATTACATGCTCTTTGTGGGAAGCATCTTCTTGGACCAAAACTCCGGATACGGCATGTTCGGATGCCGAGACGTAAAGGGTGAAGTCTTGGGAAAAATCCGGTGGGGATATCAAGGGGGCTTGTGTGAGAGCCTTCTTGAGGGCTTCGAATGCCGTGTCTGCTTGTTCGTCCCAGACAAAGGGTATGTGGGTACGAAGTAAGCGTAAGAATCCATGGACTTTGGTGGCGTAATCAGGAACAAAGCGCCTAAGAAAATTGGACCGACCTTGCAAGCTCTGAAGCTGGCGAAGCGTGCGAGGAGGGGGAAGTTCTAAGATGGCTTTGACTTTCAGGGGATCAACGGTGATCCCGTCCTGAGAAACAATGAAACCCAACAACCGGCCTGCCGGGACGCAAAAGACACACTTGTGTGGGTTCAAGCGGATTTTATATTTACGACAACGCAGGAAAACTTGCCGGAGGTCGCTAAGGTGGTCTGATCGTTTTCGGGAACGCGCTGTGAGGTCGTCAAGATAGACCCGCAGGATATGGACCAAGTCGTGAAAGCAGTAGGTCATGGCTCGCTGGAAAGTGGCACCAGCATTTTTAAGGCCAAAGGGCATGACTCGATAGGCAAAGGTGCCCCATGGGGTGGTAAAGGCAGTCTTGTACTGATCCTCCTTGCGGATGTGAATCTGGTTGTATCCGGAAAACCCGTCCATGAAGGATAGGACCTCATGGCCCGCACACTCATCAATGAGTTGGTCAATGAATGGCGTGGGGAAATTGTCTTTTGGACAAGCGTGGTTTAGGTCGCGGAAATCAGTGCATACTCTAAGGGTGCCTTGCTTTTTGTTGACCGGGACGGGGTTCGACACCCATGTGGTGTACGGAATAGGGTAGATGAAACCTGCTGTTCGAAGTTTCTCGACTTCAGCCTTGACAGCGGGGAGCTTGGCAGGGTGAATAGGTCGCTGTTTCTGACGAACAGGGGGTACTTCCGGCCATGTATCGATATGGTGTTCAATGATGGCGGGGTCGAGACCAGGCATCTCGGTATAGGACCAGGCGAAGACGTCTCGGAACTCTTGAAAGAGTTTTTTGTATGCCTGAGTTTCTGCTTGAGTGCATGATGCGCCCAGCGAGATGAGCTCAGGTTTCCCTGGTGTTATGGAAATGTCTATTTGTATGGTGGGGGAAATGTTGGACATGTTCCCTTCTTCAAAGGCATCCGGTGCTGGGATGGGGTCCTTTAACCAATCGACCTTAGCAGGTATGAAGTCTTTCGACTCGACTGATAGCTGGTTGGATGCGGTGGAGGTAGATGCTTCCGGGAGGAAGTACGAGCGATGATGCATATCATCCCAAGGGTAGTCGGGTGCAGTGAGTGTTTCCAAAATCTGCTCGTCAGTATTGAAGTAGTCAGACCATAAATCAAGGGGTTCTGGTTTGAAGGTTGTCGAAATCATATATATCGTATTGACTTCTTCTGACGAGGATGATGGTGGAGGGTGAATCTCCTCGATGAGGGGAGGAGATATCTCTAAATCGGCATTGTTTAATTCGTACAGCGCTGCTCTATAGTCTGGTAGATCAGGGCAATGGTGTGAGTAGTGGCCGTAGATACTGCATATAGCACAAGGATGGTTAGTGCGCAGTGATTTGTCGCGAGGCTGTAGAGGTGGCTCTAATTTGACTACTGGGATGCCGATGTCATCCTCCAACATATTCATATGTTCTTGGAGTGCCGGTAAATGTGGGCATTGATGAGTTGGATGGCCAATTTCATCGCATAATGAACATTTGGGGGGAGCTCGAAACACCGGTGGAGGTTTGGCTGCCTTAGGAGGTGGTATGGCAGTGTAGGGTTGTGGACCTCTGCCCCCAGTGGGCTTAGCAAGGAGAGGGGGATCCTTTGACGTCGACGCAATCGTGAGACCCGGAGGAGGTTTCATTGACGACGAAGGAATATTGAGGTTAGGAGGAGGTGTCGTTGCCGACGAAGGGATCGCGACGCCAGGGGGAGGTTGATTTGTGGTAACAATAGGTTGTACCGGTTGGAGGATGACGTCTGGTGTCGGTAATCGAACGGGAGGCGGAATATACCACACGGGTAATCCCAATGTTAGCCCGGGTAAGCTAAGGGTAGCCATAACCGGGGCGCTTACTACGCCCGAAGGAGGAAATAGGAAGGGGATGGTGTGGATGGGTGTAACACCGATGTGACTGGGGATCAATGGTGGTTGACCGCCGGGTGTTTGTGTATTCTGCGAAACAGTACAGAGGTTTGCGACTTGGGTCTCCGGTGACGGTGGTGGAATGGCCTGGAATGTAGAGGTCATTGGTGTATTTGAATACAGTCCGGGTGCCACAGAAGACACAAAGGAGGTAACAGCACTAGAAGCGGGTTGTTCAATCATGGGGAGAACATTCTCCGGTGCTGCAGGGGCGTTGGGGTCATAGTAGGTGAGCTGGTCAATTTTGACCACGCGGCCCTCATGGGGGAACATCATGGTGCGGAAGACGGAGGAGGCGACCGCTTTCATGGCATACATGTAACTGCGGCCAAGTAAAAGGTTATAGTCTAGTTGGGCGTTAATGACCTCTATGTCGATGAGCACGGTCTTCCCACCTAATTGGACGGGTACCTTGGGTAATAAACCGTGAGGTTGAGCTGACCGGCCGTCGTAGGCCCGCAATGCAGTGGTGGATTGCTGGAGAGCAGGGGAGCCCAACTTTTGCCAAACAAAAGTGGACATGACGCATGTGGAGGCACCCTCGTCGATGATACATCGATGGATGACAAGATTCCGAATAGAAACGGAAACTTGGACTGCTATGGTAGAAGGCAGCCGTGGTTCAGATTGGTCTAAGTCAAAGGTCATCAAGTTCGAATCATTTGGGTCAATAGCCCCAATGGCGGAAAGTAAAGTCTTGCGCTGAGAAGGACAGGTTTTTAAGACTTCTAACGCAGACATGGCTGCGGGAGATTGAGCTAAGTCGTCTACGATGTTGTAATTGGATGCAGCTCGTGCATTGGGGTTGTTGTTGATTCGGCGAAGGGGGAAGCGAGGTGCTTTAGAAGCGCCATCAAGTGGAACCTGAGGTATACGCAATGTCTGATCAGTGGGATTAGCAGTGGTATCCTTTTCGGCGGGGGGGGCTTCAGAAGTCGGTCCGTATTGATTTCGACGGGTTTGGACATTGACGTCAGCGGTGGACATCATCAATAAGTGGTGGGTACCTGAATCAAACATGGGTTGATCAGGAGCTGCGTAAGTTATTTGTTGTGGTTGCACGTTGCCCTGTTGGGGGGCTAACGGCTGGGTGTTTACCACTCCTTGTGTTGGAAAGGGGTTTTGGAGAACCAGAGGTTGTTGTGGAGGTGGTGGGGGGTTGGGTGGTGGCTGAGGAGCCGCCTGCCCTTGACGATGGGCGTCATTTGTCCATAGTTGTCGAGCTCGCTCGAGATGTGGGCAAGCGTGGGTATAGTGGCCATAGACATTGCAAATGGAACAAGGATGGTTTGTCCGTAAATTAGCATTTTTAGGTTGCTTAGGTGGCCGATCAGGATTCTGATGAGCGGGCGCCGCGTTATTGTTTTGCGGGGGCTGGGTAGGTTGTGGAGCTTGGTTGCGGTTTTGATTGTTTCCACGGTTGCGTCCTCTTCCGCGGTTGGGTTGTCCACCCTGGTTGCGCTGGTTATTTTGATATTGGGGCTGCTGTTGTTGTGCGTACACATGCCCTTGAGCATTGGGGGGATTCTGAGGAGCCGCAGGTGCGGGAGCAGGTTGCGGTGGATAGTATGCAGGTGGAGCTGGAGGTGGTCCAGTTGCCTGTTGGGGATGTTGGTACCCCTGCGCTGGTGGAGGTGTGAGGTTAGCCGGTGCAACCGGTTGTGGGTAATGCATGGGCTGTTGTGGAAACTGCATGGGGTTTTGTACCGCAGGTTGAGCATAGTATGTAGGAGGTACATATGCTGATGGCGCTTGGCCATAACAATGTTGTGGACAAGAGGGTCCATGAACATGATGGGTCTGGTTTATTGGAGCATAAGAAGTTGTCGCTCCGGAACTGGATGTAGCCCTAGAAAGGTCTGGGGCGGGCATGGTGCTCACCATACTGAAAGGTTTTGCTTGCGGTGTAATTTGGCCAATAATGCCATCAGCGGCATGTGATGCCCCCGGTGTGTCACCGCGTGCAGAGTCGCCTCGTGGGGCGTCAGGTATGATGGTGTATAGGTAACCTGACTGGGCATAGATAAGGTCAAACTGTTGGGCCTTAAGGATGGCCTCCTCTTCAGACTGGGGTCTTTCAGAAGCTACATCCTTCGCAATGAGGGGAAGGAGGGATTTAAGGAACCAGTCTAAAAAGATTCGGTCGTCTAATTTGATCTTGCATAGGCTTCGGCGCCGACGCCAATCATGGATATGGTCAGTGATGTGCGTGGCCGTGTTCTGTCTGCAAGACAGTAGGATTTCGACGCCCGCATCATAGCGGACTGGTAGCTGAAAGAACTGCAGGAAGGTCGAGGCAAGGGAGGTAAATGAGGAATGCGTCCCATGGGGTTGCTCGATATACCATTTGGCTGCAGAGCCAGTGAAGGTGCGCTGTAATAAACGAAGGCGGACAGAGTCGTCCACTATGGAGTTGGAGGAACACCATAAATGGAAGGACATGATGTGGTTCTGGGGGTCTTCTCCGGCCTTTCCCTCAAACTTAGGGATGTCAGAGGGAAGCTTAGTGGGCATATGGGGCCAAGCAGGATCATGCCTAATGGGGTCATTCGTAAGCCTAGCTAAATCTGGCAAGTTGAGACTTGCCATGTATGGTAGACTAGCGGATGTGGCGATTGGAACGGGGATTGGCCTAGCCATTGTGGTATGGTGTAGGGGTCCAGTAGCTCCTATAGGTATGCTAGGTATGGCGGGTATGTGCCCTCCAACAGGTGTGGCCTGATATGGGTTAGTACTCCCAAGTGCAACTTGGGTTACACTTGGGTTAGGAATCGCACTAGGGATTCCTGGTATATTACTACCGAGTGCAACGTGGGTTACACTTGGGTTAGGAATCGCACTAGGGATTCCTGGGATAGCATTCCCAAGTGCAACATGAGTGACACTTGGGTTAGGAATCGTACTAGGGATTCCTGGGATAGGGTTTGTGGAAACCGAAGGGGGTATGACCCCCATGTTGGGCATGCCCATGACAGGTTGTGGTCCTGTGGTAGGCATTCCTAAATGTGGAGTGTTACCCATATTGGGCATACCCAAGGGGGTGGGTGTTGTCATGGATGGTATCCCCGCAGAAAGGTCTGCGGATGTCTGACCTATGGTTAATGTAAATTGTGGATCTTCTGGTGTTCCAGACATAATTGTGGTAGGTAGTAACTCTGTGGGGTTTTCGGATTCTACCTCCAAATCAAAGGTGAAGTGGGGTATGTCAGAATCGGATGACCGTCTAGATGATCGACGATGTGTCGAATCAAGGGATAATGCTCTGCGTCTGTGACGTGGAGAGCCAAGTGGACTAAACTCTGGGAGTTCGCCCTGTAGACGACGAGAACGTCTAGAATTCTCAATGGTGAGAATATGGTTTTTATGTAAAAAATTGTTTTAAGTATCAGGTGGTGATATATATGTAAAAGACTCAAAACCCTAATGCAACCAAGGGTGCAAAAAGGGGAGTGAAAAAAGAAGGCTCACAGGCCAAAAAATCAATCCTCAAAAAATGCACTTATTCTAGCAGCTGTGCTACAATAAGTGGAGGAATGCAACAACCGGTCAGAATACCAACATGCAAGCGGCTCCTAGAAAAAATAGGTGTAACTAGACTCAAAAGGTGGTAAAGATCATGCAAACACCTAATCTAAAAGTATTGTGACTCAAACAGACGATATCCCCTGCAAGGTGATGAAATCCAAGTCAGACAATATGAATGTAGAGACAACGGCTAGATATCCCCCTACCGGGAGGGACACCGGGTAATCAATCCTAAAAAGACAGGCTACTAGGATACTCCGTTCATGACGCGTCGAGAAAAGGTAAATCTGCCGTTTGGTCCTTTGATCGCAATATCCCAATACAGGGATATCCCGAGAACTGCGAATGGTAGCCCTTCGGTTACTGAATGGGTTTCGGTATCCCACTCAGGCTTCCGGAACCATCCTCGCGACTTCAACCCTCCTAGGGGAGAGGCCTTCCCACAAACCGGTTGTGACCGCGCCAAAAAGTACTAAGAGATTTTAGCTCCCTAATTGGACAACTTCTATGTCTCAGATGTATGAACTGAGGGGTGTTATTGGAACACCTATCCCCCCAATACTACCTAGCTACAAGAATTCTTTTTGTGTTCCCCAAGTGGGGTTAAGAGTGTGTTCAAATTAGGGTAAGTTTTAAGTCTTAGTTCAATTAAGTGATCGTGTGAGTGCACGTGAGGTGTTGTAAACTGAACTTGAAAAAATTAAATGCTTTAAGGGAAATTTTTCAAAAAATAAAGGACTTTTCGAAAAATAATAAGCAAATATTTAAGACTTTTTTCACTAAAAGAAATTAAATTGCTTTTTCAAAAAATAACTCGAAAAAATAATGGATTTTTTGGATTTTTGAAAGCAAATAATAAACTTCTAAAAGAAATAAATGGATTTCTTCGTTTCAATAAAATTTGCTAAGGGCAAGATTCTAAAGAAGTAAACAGGAAAAAATTTGAATCTAGATAAAGAATGCAAAATGAATCTTTCTTTCACTTTCTTGAAAATTTTTAAAAAGATTTCTATGTATGCACTTTTAAATAGTAAAAAATTTTTCTAAATCTGGAAAATATGCAGAATTTGATACTGTAAAAAATGTGCTATGGGCAGAAAGTACAGTAAAAAAATATTTTTCAAAATCGGGATGGCCGAATGAAAAAATTCAGCCGCGCGGGTTTTGGACGAACAGCCGCGATGGGCCGCGCGGGTTTTGGCCGAACAGTCGCGATGGACCGCGCGGGTTTTGGACGCACAGTCGCGATGGACCGCGCAGGTTTTGGGCGCACAGTCGCGATGGACCGCGCAGGTTTTGGGCGCACAGTCGCGATGGACCGCGCGGAAAAAACACAGAACAGTCGCGATGGACCGCGCGACTGTCTGGAAAAAGGCCGCGATGGACCGCGCGGAAAAATGCAGAAAAGTCGCGATGGACCGCGCGACTGTCTGGCAAAAAGCCGCGAGGCGGAAACCGTGCACGGAAAACGAGAAACGAACTCGAAAATTTAAAATTTAGGGCTGTTTTTTGGGGCCAAATCTCAGAACAGCAATGGATCTGCTGTCTAAGATGGCAGATCTATGGATCTAATGGTTAAAAACTCATAAAAACTAAGATTTAATGGCAAAGCTAGAGATCTAAAGTTCAAACCAAAGCGGAGTCGCCAAAACTGTTGGCTCGGTTTTGCAACCAAGCTTAGTGCTATGGGCACCTACTAACTAGTAGTAGCAGTTTCAATAGAAATAAAAGCAATAAACTAAATAAACAATACTTTTCATGGATCTAAACAAGAATCTAAGCAAATAATTTAAATATTTCAAAAATCAAGAACAAGAAACATAAGAAATAAATTTTGTATTGAAAAGTGGGGGGCAAGCAAGTGCTTGCGATATTACCTCCAATGGTGAAGGTTGATGTTGAGCAACTCCCAAGATGAGTAGCTCCAAACTCCAATAGGTCTCTTTCTCCAAGGTTGCTTCAATGGCTAAAAGTGCTCATGGGAGATTTCAGCAGCATAAGGATGAGATAATGGAAGGATATCAAATGAGGAGCCCCTACCACCTTTTTATAGTTTTTGGTGGTGAGGAATACCATTTGTGGTTTTGTGGAAACCAATGGTATTGACCAACATAGTTTAGGTATTTTTCCCTCCTTTTTCCTTTTTTGAATAAAAATAATATTTTAATTCCCTTTTTAATATTTTTGGGAATTTGGACCCTTTTTGAGGGTTTTTTATGATATTCTTGAAAAAATAATCTTTTTTAATGGAAAAAGGGGTGTACCAAGGTCTTTTGGTGGCCTTTTGTTGGTTTCAGAGGCTCAGGTGGTGGAAAAGTGGACAAATGGGTCATGTGAGTAAGGGAATGAGCTAGTGAGCACTTTTTAGGTGTTAACAATCTCATCATCTCAAAGTAAAGGAACTGGCTGAAATGTGCTCTGGAATCTGAAAAATAATGTATGGTAGCCCGGCTACTATATATGTGATAACAGTGCCCTTGGTGGCAAGTCTCGAGTCAAGTATGTCACTTGGTTCTTGACTCCTATGTTTAGGCAAAAAATCCCAACGAAATCCAAGGAGGGTAGTCCATATGGAAAGTTAATAAGGTTGTTAGGGTCTTGTTGGCAGGCAGTTAGATGGGTCATTATCGCAGCACAACAAGTGCTGCGATACTGCGGAAGGTGGAAAGCCGAGCGTAAATGATATTTTTTTTGTATTTTTGGGTCAATTGTACCGCGGTACGCAGGTTTTTGGGTCATTTGGACCATGATAGTTAGATTTTGGGTCATTTGCTCGAAGTGTCGGTTAGGAAGTTGTTAGTAAGTGGACAAGCAATGTAAAGGCAAAAGCTAATAAATAGTTGTAGATTTGTAAGTGTTGGATCATCTTGGAATTTGTCTGTGATTGTGTATCTGAGATCAAGAGATATCTGCAAGATCTGTATTTTGTGGAGATGTTGTATCTGGGTTTTTGAGGAGTTAATATGATATGACAGAGCTATTTTGCGGAATACCTGTGTCTCTTTTGTGGTAATGCATGTTGCGATATATGAATGATGCTATGTTTTCTTGCTACAATTAATTCTTTACTATTATACTTGCTGCGATGATGAATGTCTCTATTGAATGATGCTATGAATATAAGTGATGTCAAAGCTAAATGCATAGATCTACTTCTGAAATGTCGCAATAAGTTAAGTAATTGAGCCACAAACATCCTTCTTCATTCGGCGGAAACATGGTTCCGTCAACTCTCCCTTGAACATCTCGGGTGAGACCTCATCTGCTCTGCAGGTGTTGATGGACAGGGTAAAACCTATCTGGGCCAGTGCTCAGGAAGATTGTGGTGGTTTGGGTGTCGACAGTGCTGGGAACCCCTGTCGACTAGGTCTGTGTCAACAAATGGTTTCGTTTCCGGGACCTGGCACGAAGTGAAAGGAGGATATGTTGTGGCATCCAACGCAACCGGAGATACAAAACTGGTTTGATCAAAAGTTGTAGGAATTTGCTAAAGAAGAAAGTCGGAACACTCGACTGACGGTAGATCAGTGAGTGGAAAGATATATTCACGACGGTCCGCGCAAATATTTTTTCTGCGAATTCCCAGTCATCTTGTTCGAGTGGTTGGCAAAGTTGACCTTTCAGAAAAGGAACTTCCAAGATAGTGAACCAACTACCTGGACCCCAGAGCTGATCCAAGAACTGCAGGAAGTTGACAATAAAGCATCGCAGGCTGTCAAAGTTTGGCTTGAAAGCATATTAGAAGGCCATATCACTGAATTTGCGGTCGATACGAACAAGTCTTATAGTGAAGCTGAAAGATATTTTTTTCGCGGACCTCCAGGAAGGTTTATGCTATCGCTCCAACTATCCATTAAGATTCTTATTTGCGAGAAGGGTATATTGAAGATGCATTTGGATCAGTAAAAACCCTGGTGCGCAGAGGCCGTGGGTACCACGACGGTAGGGGGAGGTACATGGAATGATAAGGGGTAGATGGGTGCAGGTCATGATGAGACTGTGAGTGAAGTCGAGGAAGAGAGTGGTCTTACGAGGGGAGGAGCAAGGTTTTCACAGGAAAAGAGGCAGAGGACAGGAGAAGGTCCTGCTGTGATCGAACTACAAGGCTGCGAAGGAAGACCACGCGGGACGAAGCGACCTCATAGTTCAGACAAGGACAACCAGGCTATGCCCAGGATAGAGGCAGGACCAAACCCCAGTGGCAACATACCCACACCTCCGCTCACTATATCTCAACCAATAAGAAATACAACTACAACACCACTGTGCTCTTCAAGTCAACAGAAGTTAATTGCTAGTGACTCGGCGACTGGAGGAAGGAAGCCTAGAATGGTAGGTGAGGATACTAAGTTACCGCTATTCCACGGAAATGGAACAGATAATCCTGAGCAGTACTGGTTTTTATGTGAAGCCATATCGACGGTAAAGCATATTACCGATGATGATGCTAAGAAAGGACAATTGGCGACAACCCTTTGGGGTCGCGCCCTAGACTGGTTTATGAAATTTGTGTAGGTTCCTCTCAGCACCCCAGAGAAGACATTGGACGACATTCGCACGGGACTAATCGTAGAGTTCCGGAAGCCCAAATATGAAGCATAGTATATTATAGAACTGAAATAAATTAAGCAGTATCCCAATGAAATGGTGTGGGACTTTGACCAGCAATCTAAGATGCCGATGGGAAGGGTTAGTTTTGATATGAGCACTATCCAACACAAAGAATGGTTCATCATGAAACTAATCCCGCACATTCGACTACCGCTGATGCAATAGAACATTACAACGCCCAGTGAAGCTCTGGAGATTGCCATGTGGTTGGAAGCATCGCTAATTGGTGAAAAAACAGTTGGGATGTCATAGATTCAGACACAACTGGATAACCTGACTATACAGCTGCAAGATCTTAAGAAGGGCAAGGAGCAGCGTGAAGAAGTATGGTGTACACGATGTCGAGGAGAAGGACATACTAAGGATAATTGCCCTGACTTC
The DNA here is from genome assembly GCA_027924585.1 of Larix kaempferi. Lineage (NCBI taxonomy): Eukaryota > Viridiplantae > Streptophyta > Pinopsida > Pinales > Pinaceae > Larix > Larix kaempferi. The sequence continues at coordinate 132,612 of BSBM01000194.1, forward strand.
TGCAATTATCTGTTTTCAGGAGCACTAAACCCATTGAGTGGTGGTGGCATGCAGTGGTGTCGCGTTTGTCAGGTATATGGGCACTGCCATGAGGAATGTCCATACATATAGAAAATGGTCACCAAACTGATGAATCTGTATTGTACATTCTGCAAATCTGTGGGACATGATGACAAAGATTGCCATGCATATGGGTTTCTTCATGAAAGGATGTACGATGCTTTTTATGTGAAGGATGACCAGTGTGCCGTACAACAACCACAACCACAGCCACAGGTATCCTAGTCAGTACCTCAACCGCAGGTGCAGTTTGTACCGCATCAACAACAACCATAGCAGTTCATGCCTCAATATGCTCCGATGCAGATGGCTCCACAGTAGCCATAGTACGTTCAGCAACCGCAATATGCGCAGTAAGGGCAAGGCATGCAACCGAATCCTATGCAGCAACAATTCAATCAACCGCAGTACCAGCAGCAAGGAGGGTTCCATGGAGGATTCTGGGGTGGACGTGGTGAAGGATTGGATCGCGAAGGAGGATGAGGATGTCATGGACCTATTCAATGATATCACTTTGTGGTGTGGGGACACTACTAGCGAGAGTGCTCATTGTTGCAAGTGCAGTGCATGTTTTGTTTTGTTACAGATCACACAGTGGAAAACTGTCCGCAGTTGATTGCACGATGGCAAGCAGGGAATGTTCCACAATTGTAGAATCAGAATCAGGTGCAACAGCCAGTACAGAATCAAGTGCAGGAAGTGGCACAAAACCAAAACCAATGTCCAAATCATAATTCTAACCAAAACGTGAACCAATCAGGGAATCCACCGCTGAACCAGAATCAGGGTGCAAGCGCTGCGACAATCTCTGCAAAGCCAAGACCACAAGATGCGGCCGTTGCAGTTATCACTCGGGGGGTACAACAACAGGAGGGGATAGTTAACACCCACCCATCTGATTGGAAGGATAGAAGAAGGTTTCATTTGACATTGAGTCCGAGCACGATGCATTCTTTCAGGCACATCGTGCAATGGACCAAGATCACGGTAAGGCTATTATATGTGACATGCCCCCTGTCTTTGATGCTACCTCAAAGGTAGGTCCATCGACGTAGTATGGAACCCTGCAGAAATGTTTTGAGAGCTGTCTACTATTGGCAAGGGATCCTGCTACTCTTTCTAAGATAGAGGGATTGTTGCAACACCCAGCTAGGGGACGACAGGAGTCTGCGGTAAAATCCTTACAGCGACGAAATACTGGTAAGGAGATGCGCATGAACATACAAATTGGGGACTATGAAGTTGATTCGGTTATTCTTGATCTTGGTTCAGATGTCAACATCTTGACCAAGCAGGCATGGCAGAAAATGGGGAGCCCCCCATTGAGCTGGTCTCCTGTACAGCTCCGGCTGGCTAATCATGCCAAGGTGACACCAATCGGGAGAGTTCCACTCCTAGTGGTGGAAATTGAGGGAATGAAGACTTATGCTGACTTGGAGGTCATCGAAGTAGTTGAAGGGGTAAGCTCTTATCCCAGGTTGCTGGGGATTGGATGGCCTAATGATAGTGGAGTGGTAATCAACTTCAAGCGGTGGATGATGACTTTTGAAAACCGCGATCTCCCAATCTCTATTTGGATCACTTCAGAACTCACACTTCCATCACTTAGAAAGTGGCGCACATGTGAGGAGGAGGATCAGCTACTAGGAGGAGTCTATCTCTGTGTACTTTGGTTGTATCATTGCTCTATCTATCTTTGAGGAAGTTGTGGGGTTTTTCACCTTAGGGTTTTTCCCCATGGAAACTCTGTGTGTCTAATGTCTCTTATGTTTGGATCTTGTGATGATTGATATGCTTGATATGCATTGATATACTGTACATGTTATTCTCTCAGTAAAGATCCTAGAGTATATTTAATTAATGCTAAAAAATTAACATATTTTGGAAAAGTAATATGATATATTGACTCTCCTTAGCAAGGTGAATCTATATGTCCAATCAGAATTCAGTTCTGAGCACTTTCAGTTTTGGCCCTAAAAATTAGGGTTTATTAAAAAATAGGAATTTCTGAAATCTGAAGACACTGTTGGAAGCTCCTTGGAAAAATCGAAGTTTAGAGCTTTGGATCGAGATTTTTGGCTGGGTAAATCTTCAGGAAACTCAAACCCTAATTCAGGGTCCTCCTTAGTGAATCCGGAAAGACCAAATGACACTTATGAAGGGTGAAACTTTGTAGAAATCAAATTCTGAGTATACTAGGCTGATCAACTCATCAAGGCGCATCTTTCTATCCCTTCAGAAAGTTGAAATTCACATTTTGAATTTTTAGGGTTTCTCTGACAAACCCTAATCCGGGACTAGATCCAATTTCTCAGCAAATCAAGTGGTAAGACCTAAATATTTTCTATTTACATTTGAAGTACTCTTTAAAGATGTCTCACCACACCAAGCTTGAGGACAATCTTGAAGGGGATGATAACTTCCGAGCCTAGAAGTATAGGATTGGGTTAATCTTGGAAGAGAATGAGTTGGACTCGTATATAAAAGAAGAGATCCCTATCCCAGAGGATGAAGAGGCTAAGATATTGCATAAGAAGAACTTGGTCATGGAAAAGAGAATCATTGCTGATTCTATCAAAGACCATCTCATACCACATGTGTCATCTCTGAAGACACCCAAGGAGATGTTTGACTCTTTGACCAAACTATTTGAAGGGAAGAACATAAATCGGAAGATGACTCTGCAGAACCAATTGAAAGGGGTCAAGCTATTGAATGGAGAGAACATTCAATCTTATTTTTCCAAGGTCTCTCAGATCAAGGAACAACTTGAAGCTATCGATGAAGTAGTAGATAATGGTAAAGTGGTTATGACTACCCTAAATGGCCTACCTAGGTCATGGGACTCTTTTATTCAAGGAATCTGTGCAAGAAAGAAATTGATCTCTTTTAGTAGACTATGGGAGGAATGCTCTCAAGAAGAATCAAGGCTTGTGGCGGAGAAGACAAGATGGGGAATGAAGATCAAGCTCTCATAGCTCACACCAAGAAAGGGAATTCCAAGAGATATCCATCCCACTTTAGGAAAACTTCACACCACCATTATCATAAGGATAAGAAAGATCTCAAATGCTTCAATTGCAATGAGAAGGGACACTTTGCTTCAGATTGTCCCAAGAAGAAGAAAGACAACAACAACAACTTCAACAACAAGAAGAAGAAGAACAAAAGAAGATATCATGGTCATGTTGCTAAGGATGATGAACCTCTAAAGAAGAAGGCTAGAGCAAAAATTGATGATAATCACTCATCAAGCAAAGAAGAGTATGTTCTAATATCTACTCTCACATGTACTATTTCTCATGGTTGTAATGATTGGATTATTGATAGTGGGGCTTCCAAACACATGACTGGGTTTAAAGAATATTTTGTAAATCTATCTGAACATGAATCACCCCATAAAGTGAAACTTGGGGATGACTATCAATACCCTATCAAAGGAAGTGGTGAAGCCTCCTACAACCTAGATTCTAGAAAGTCTTTGAAGATGAAAGAGGTTCTTTATGTACCTGGGCTCAAGAAGAACCTACTCTCCATATCTACATTGGATGCAAAAGGTACGAGGTTTGCATTTGTGGATGGCCAAGTTCTAATGTGGCCAAAAGGTAAAACTACTGATGATGCAGTAGTGATTGGAGAGCAAGAGGGAGGATTGTATAAATTGAATGGAAAACCTAAACATGCCATGGTGCATGATTCCATGGAGCCAAGTGAACTTTGGCATAGAAGACTTGCACATATGCACTACAAAGCATTACCAATTGCAAGTAAATATGTAGAAGGTCTTTTTGAAATCAAGACCAAGCATGAAGGTGTTTGCAAAGGATGTGCAAAAGGAAAGAACATAAAGAAGGCATTTCCAAGCAGTGAAAAAAAGGAAAAAGGTATCTTGGAAATTATCCATTCCGATGTATGCGGTCTGATGTCATCCGGTTCTCTGAGTGGGTATGTTTACTATGTCTCTTTCATTGATGACTTCTCCAGGAAGACTTGGGTTTACTTCTTGAAGAATAAAGATGAAGTGTTTGATAACTTCAAGGAATTCAAAACCTTGATGGAAAACCAAACTGATAAGAAGATCAAAACATTCAGATCCGACAATGGTGGAGAATTCACTTCAGGTGAGTTCAAGAAGTTATGCAATGATTCATGGATTAAGAGGGAGTTGACTAATCCTTAAAATCTACAACAGAATGGAGTTGCAGAAAGAAAGAATCGAACAATGATGGAAGCAGCAAGGGCAATGTTGCATGACCAGGATCTACCTATGCATCTATGGGCAGAAGAAGCTAGGACAACTGTATATGTGCAGAATATAACACCCCACAAGATATTGGACAACAAGACACTATAAGAGGTCTTCTCTAGTAAGAAACCTGAAGTCAACCATCTCAGAATATTTGGTTGTCTAGTATACACTCATGTTCCAAAGGAGAAGAGGACCAAGCTAGATCCTTCAAGAAAGAAGAGTATCTTTGTGGGTTACAGTGAAAGCTCGAAGGCTTATAGAATATACTTTCCAGGGTTCAAGAAGATTGATGTCAGCATGGATGTGACATTTGATGAAAACTCAGCATTCATCAAATCAAGGAAGACACCTGTTGAAGATTATGAAGAACCTAAGGAAACTAGATTTCAAGACACTACTATGACTAAAGCAATTCCAAATGCAGATCATGAAATTGAAGATCCGCAAGAACCTATAGATCCACCCCGTGAGAATAACTCTCACAAGAGGAAACCTGCATGGGCTAGAGAGCTCATTCAAGATGCAGAAAGATATGGCATTCCAAAAGAAGAACACAGAGCAAAGAAGAGAACTAGATCTCATACCAGCTATGTTGCTTTACTCTGTGATATCATGAATAAAGAACCTTCCAATTATGAAGAAGCAGCGGAAAAGAAAGAATGGAAGGATGCCATGGTCGAAGAATACCAATCAATAATGAAGAATGATGTTTGGGATGTTGTCCCAAGACCTGAAGGGAAGTCTGTTGTGACTTCCAAATGGATCTACAAGATCAAACATGCTGCAGATGGTAGCATAGAGAAATACAAGGCAAGATTCGTAGCTCGTGGCTTCTCTCAGAAAGAGGGAATATATTATGAAGAAACTTTTGCTCCTGTAGCCAGGTACACTTCCATCAGATCAGTACTTGCTCTGGCTGCAGTGATGAAATGGAAGATACACCAGATGGATGTCAAGACTGCTTTCTTGAATGGTGTAGTTGAAGAGGAAGTGTATGTGGAGCAACCACTTGGTTTTGAGACACATGACAGGAAGTCATATGTGTGTAGATTGAAGAAATCCTTGCATGGCTTGAAGCAAGCTCCCAGTACTTGGTATGGTAGGATGGACAGCATTCTATCCAGTTTGGGCTTTACCAAGAGTAAAGCGGATTCCAACCTTTACTACAAGGTTGAGGAAGGAAATCCTGTGATACTACTCTTGTATGTGGATGACTTGTTTGTTACAGGTAATGATAGTTTGATTACTGATACCAAGAGGAAGCTTGCTGTCGAGTTCGAGATGAAGGACTTGGGGATGATGCACTATTTTCTAGGCATGGAGGTGTGGTAGAGTACAGATGGGATCTTCCTTGGACAAGGGAAGTATGCAGTAGAGATCTTGAAGAGGTTCAAGATGATGGACTAAAAGGCCATGGCCACACCTATGGCATCAAACCTGAAGCTTCTGTGTGATGCTTCATCTGAGCCGGTTGATGTCACTATGTATCGTCAGATGATTGGGTCCCTGATGTACCTAATGAACACGAGACCAGATATTTTCTTTGCGGTGAACACATTGAGCTAGTTCCTGACGGATACGAGGAGTGTTAACATGGTTGCTGTAAAGCATATTCTGAGGTACCTGAAGGGTATAGTTGATTATGGGCTCAAGTATGATGCGAATCAAAAGTTTAACCGACGGGGTTATGTTGATTCAGATTGGGTAGGCAGTGCTACAGATAGGAAGAGCACATCTGGGTGCTGCTTCAGTATGGGATCAGGTGTGATCTCTTAGTTTAGCAGGAAGCAGTGCTGTGTAGCACTGAGTATAGCCTAAGCAGAGTATGTTGCAGCTTGTTCGGCTAGTTGTGAGGCAGTATGGCTCTGAAAGCTACTGTTTGAGTTATTTGATCTCTCGCTGGAGGCTACTGGTATCTTTTGTGACAACTAGAGTTGTGTGAAGATGTCTGAGAACCCTGTGTTCCACGACAGGTCGAAACACACAGAGATCAAATATCACTATATCATGGATATGGTGCAGAGAGGAGCAGTGAAGCTCCTATATGTTGCGACGGATGAGTAGGTTGTAGATGTGCTGACGAAGCCACTAGCCAGAGTGAAGTTCAAGTACTTCAGAGAGGCTTGGTGTTCTTCATATTGATGACACTTCGAGGAAGAAGTGATGGAAACATTTGCAGGAGCCATTCCGAGCATGGTGAGAGGATGATCCTTCCATGGCTGTGGATGTAAGTGCTAGATGATGAGCATCAGGATGATGTTCTATTTTCTGCTCTGTATGATCAGTTGGATCATTTATGTATGTATGCATCATGTTGGATGCTAGATATGATCAGTTGGATAATTTATGTATGTATGCATCATGTTGGATGCTGGATATGATCAGTTGGACCATTTGTATGTATTTTGTATATGCATCATGTTGGATGCTTGGACCATGTATCTGTATATGTATCAGGTAGATACATTGTGTGATCAGGTGGATCATGTATCTATGTATGTATCAGGTGGATACATTGTATGATCAGGTGGATCATGTATGATGATATGTATCAAGTAGATACTTGGTATGCATCAGGTAGATGCATTGCATGATCAGGATGATCATGGATGACGAGCTTCAGGATGTTGCTCCAGATGACATGCACCAGGATGATGCAGTGTTGATGATCAGGATGATCATGTACATCAAGATGATGTATGGTAGGTATCAGGTTCATACTCTGTGGCCGTGGACAGGTTGTGCAGATGAGCATGTAAGTAGACCTGGGAGATTTGGACAGGATGAAAAATGCCTCAGATGCTCTTTCGAGGCATTGCTATAGGAGGATTTGTAAGACCTGGGAGATCTGATAGGTTGGGCTATGTGCTCGTAATAAGTCCCGGGATTTTCTTTCAAGGGTTTGTCCTGTGCCCACATGTAAGACCTAGGAAATCCGAGAGGTTGGGATTTGTGCCCGTAATAAGTCTTGGGATGCTCTTTCGAGGGTTTGTGGCGGTGACTACATGTAAGACCTAGGAGATCTGATAGGTTGGGCTGTGTGCCCGTAATAAGTCCTAGGATGCTCTTTCAAGGGTTTGTAGTGGAGATCACATGTAAGACCTGGGAGATCCGATAGGTTGGGCTATGTGCCCGTAATAAGTCCTAGGATGCTCTTTCGAGGGTTTGTGATGAGGGTCACATATAAGACCTGGAAGATCCTATAGGTTGGGTTGCATGTCTGTAATAAGTCCTGGATGCTCTTGCAAGGGTTTGTGATGCACATAATAAGTATTGAGAATTCCATAGTATGGCCAATGATGATGAAGACTTGTAGGTGGTAGGCCTACATCCAGTATGAAAAAGGACTGGCTCTGTAGAACTTCCTATGATGAGTAGATTCAGAGATTGATTGAGATAGCAGCAGCAGTGACAATGACGATGATTCAAGGACGATGCATCTAGAGAAGAAGACTTGTGCTAGCATATATGTGTCGAGAAATACCTTCCTAGTTAAGAGGGAGTGTTGATGTATATGTAACTTTAGAATGTATTTCATATATATATTTATTGTACTCCTATAGAGATGTATTATACCTCTATACGGAAGTGTCGTCATTTGTATTGATAAGTGTTTCAAGTGTGTTAACTTGCCAATGGGTTATTAGACCACCTTGTAAGGGGTCGGTCCGGATTAATGTAACATGAGGTTATTGTGCTAAGCTAGACAAGTTGGCCCCATAAGTTTATTGGGAAGTTAGGACAAGTATAAATAGAGATCTCCCGATCTCTATTTGGATCACTTCAAAACTCACACTTCCATCACTCGGAAAGTAGCGCACATGTGAGGAGGAGGATCAACTGCTAGGAGGAGTTTATCTCTGTTTACTTTGGTTGTACTTTGGTTGTATCATTGCTCTATCTATCTCTGAGGAAGTTGTGGCATTTTTCACCTTAGGGTTTTCCCCACGGAAACTCTGTGTATCTATTGTCTCTTATGTTTGCATCTTGTGATGGTTGATATGCTTGATATGCATTGTTATATTGTACATGTTATTCTCTCAGTAAAGATCCTAGAGTATATTGAATTAATGCTAAAAAATTAACACCGATGAGATACTGTGACATTGTGTTTTGCCTCATGAGAAAGAGTAGATCTTGTCAGAAGTGCATGCAGGACTGGCTGGGGGGCACTATGGCGGTCGTGCGACTGCAAGGAAGGTGCTTCATGCGGGGCTATGGTGGCCCACGCTGCACAACGATGCGACAGAATATGTGCGGTCCTGTGATGTTTGTCAGAGAACCAGGAAGCCATCTAGGAGGGATGAGATGCCGCTGATACCTCAACTGACACTGTAGCCATTTGACAAATGGGTAGTGGACTTTGTGGGACCAATCAACCCACCTGGGAAGCGAACTGGTGCCAGATACATCATCACGACAATAGATTATTTGACAAGATGGGTGGTTGTTCCGCAGCCACAACTGTGTGGTTCTTGTTCGAAAACATCGTTACTCGCTTTGGCTACCCGAAGATATTGATGAGTGATCAAGGAAGCCACTTTCTCAATCGCACCATCAGCGCATTGATAGAGGAACTACAGATACAACACATGAAGAGTATGCCATATCATCCGCAGGTAAATGGCGCGGTGGAAGCTTTCAACAAAATATTGGAACATGCGCTAACATAGGTGTGCAACACGAATCGTGATGACTGGGATCTGAAAATCCCAGCAATCCTATGGGCGTATCGCACAACATGTAAAAGGTTGATGGGACAGACACCATTCAAGCTGGTGTATGGGAAAGAAGCGATTATGCCTATGGACTACATCATTCCGAGTCTGCGCATAGCGGAAACAACATGTATGGATATTGCAGCGGCATTAGAAGAGCGTTTAGCGTAGTTAGTACAACTGGAAGAAGATCGCTTTATTGTAGGATTCCACCAAAGTGTGGAGAAGGATCGTCAGAAGGCTTGGCATGATTGCCGCATAAAAAACAAGCATTTTTAGCAGGGTGACTTGGTGCTGTTGTATGACAACAAGTTTATGAAACATCTATGGAATTTGCAGATGCATTGGCTTGGTCCATATCGCATCAATCGCATAAATTTAGGAGGAGCAATATAGTTGCAACAGTTAGACGTAGCGATGCTCCCAAAGTTGATCAATGGTAGCAGGTTGAAGCCCTACAGGTCAGGCTTGGAGCAGTGCAATGCCTGAGTCGCATCGGCAAAAAAGAAATAAAAATGCAGGATGATCAGTGGCAGGATGGTGCACCGATAGGAACAGATTTCGCAAGCAGGGAGGGTTGGGCCGCAAGTTATGAGCAGTTCGCGACAGGAGCAAGACGGTGACCAAGTCAACTCAACAATAAATGCCAAAAGTTAAGACAGTTAATTAACGACGCTCGTTCAAATGATGGGAATTAATGGTGGATTCGGCTGATCAGATGACAAGATCGACGATGGATTTGGTCCGAGTTAATGCAGGATTTAGTTATGATTACGAGGGATTCAGTTGGGCGCTATAAAAATGTTCTGAAGTTGGTCGAAAGGCATCATTTGTGACAAGTGAGTTCTGTTGCCAGTTCAGAAATTGTGCAAGGTTGAGACTATGTTGCAGAGTGTAGTTGGGGTGTGTTGGGCAAGTTCTGGGTTACGCAAGGTTGAGCCATTTGTTGGAATTGCGGGAATTGAGAGCGGCATGCCGAGTGAGTCGAAGACGGTGGATATTTCTAGCGAATCCGAGTCACCTCTCATCCCTGCTACTCATATTGAGGAAGAGGTCAATTTAGTGGATGAAGTTACCAACATGCTAGTGGGATCGTCCTCCATAGTGCACCAGAAGAGGGGAGGGACGCAACTTAGCTCCGATCGGCCTGAGAAGCGGCACACTCGTTCCACTGCCCAAGTGCTGGAAGGAATCCCTACGGGGAGCCCATCGAGCTCGGGAGTTGTGGAATATGCAGTTCATGCATGCATTTTGGCTGCAAATATCCCAGGCTACCGACCACCATGTCGAGTTGGGGTGTAGCCAAGGAAGGTCACAAAGAACCAGCGGTATCAAATACGGATGTCGACAATACCGATAGGGATGAGTTGTACCACCAACATCATATCGGCATTGATGCAGCTGCGGTATGATGATCACAACTTACTGGCGTTGGAAGATGTTATGATGGAGCTCTTTCAACCACGAGCATTAGGAGAGACCAGTCTGGCGCCATGCATTCCACTTGACTGGGCGTGCGGCTTGGAGAAGTTTGGGTTGTTGGCATTGATCTACATGCCACATTTTGGGTGATTGACAGAAGTTAATGCCTGTGTCAAACAATTGCTGGCTTGTTTCCATGGTGGGGTGCTATGGTTGGATAGGCAGGTCACGGTGACGGTGGACTTGATTTCAGAGATCACCAAATTTCCAAAGGATGGGGTTGGCCCATCACAGTACTTTCAGGGGAAGAAAAATGACAAAAATATTGCATTAAGGTTGCAGAAGGGGTACAAAATGTAGAAATATGGATGGGTGTATCGCTTGGACACTATCAACGAGCCTGCAGTCAAGATTGGGGCAGGAATCTTGGCTACCAAAATCCTACTGAACGCTCTACCCAATCAAGGTAACTCTGGGGTTGTCTCTTGCACGGAGCTATGTGCGGAAGGAGTGCAGATGAACTGGTCCCTATTTTTACTTAACCAGTTGACGGAGGACACGTTGGCGGCCCAAGTAGGACAACGCTCATTCACTTATAGCTGGTTGCTGATATTAGTCGCATTGGTCGCCTGGATGGAACTCGACAATTATCAAGGAATGGAAGTGGATGCGATGGACGAATGTAAGGGAGCGCGCTACCAAAACCTGTGGTGGGTGTAGGAACCGGAGCGGCTCAAAGACTGTGCCATGTAGTTTTTGTTTTATTGGGAAGCGCTGCAGGCTACCACTGAGCGGATTCCTCGGTTGACTCAGGTCACTGTTGACAAGTACAAGGGGATTTTCCAGTTTGTAATTGGACCGCACAGTATCTACATGCAAGCACACCGCGATACGGATAGACAGTGGTTGTAGACCCACTATAAGCTAACAGATGAAGACTTGGATTCGCTCATTGATGACTGGTCGGTCGAATGGCGTGAACCAACTATTCATTAGGAGTCTACAGGGATACCATCCAATATGCCAATTATGGATGAACCGCATCATCTGACGGATGAGGAATAATCATAGACCCTGACGGATGATGAGCGTCAGGTTGGAGAAGGAAGAATGAAAGGAAACCAGGACCATGCGACAATCAGTGGGATCCCCCTGACATCGAAGGCACAACTTGGCCGGCTAATCCACTCTCTCAATAGTGTAACCAATGTCGCAGTTCACACAATGATGGTTAAGGCAGACGAAGGTTTCTATGTGATCACTACCCTCCTGGATTCCCTATGCGACATTATTTTGAAGAAGGCATCAAACGGAGCATCGGTGTAGGAAACTGGCACAATCAACACTAAGCTGCGGGTCAGGAATGTTGATATTCCCTTGACTGTGATTGTGATAGAAAATGAGGATTTGAAATCCTTGCTGCAATCATTAGAGAAAGTGACTGTCAATGTCAATGCGCTACCAGCGAAAGCATTAACAACTATGCAGGCGGTTACCACCCGAGAGATGGCGGACATGATGCATGAGATCATCAGTAAGTGTCTGCGCTTGGAGGAGAGCGAGGTAGCTGCGAAAGAAGAGGTTGCAGAGTTAACAGGGAGGGCTACTACAACGCGACAGGATGTGGACGAGTTGGAAGCGGACATTAAGAAAGAACGAGATGAGAAGGCTTAAGAGATTGAAGAGTTGAAGCAAGAACAAGATTTCCTTATTGTGGAGAAGGCCACCTTGTGGGATCAGAATGTGTGGATAGAGACAACCGTTGTTGAGGCTTGTCACCATGTGTCGGAGCCCACCGCAGAGTTGGATGTGCTTCAATGCATGCAACAACTTGGGGCTGTCATTTCCTAGTTGCAGCATGACAACCGGGAGTTAACAGCCCTGGTGGACCCTGGTACACCCCAAGTGAAGGTGGATGACTGCAAACGGGCTATTGAGGAGATAGAAACACAGATGGAGGAGCTGGAAATGACAACGACAAAGCTCACAGCCGACATTGTACAGTTTTGGGGATGAATTATTCAGGATAAGCAGATTGAACAATTGACCAAGTATCGGTAGGAGGCGAAGGGGCAGTTGGTGACACTAAAGATGACGATGCCACCAATGGAGCAGGTTGCCAAGGCCATGGATTTAAAAGAGTTACAGCAATGCATCACCAAGGCCAACGAGCGTCAGAAGAAACGCACTATGCAGTTAGAGGAGTTCCAGGAAGTTGATGGTCAATTTATGACTAAAGCTGGTGAAGTACTCCAGGCGGTACAGGAGGGTCACCTGTTGGTTGTGGAGCCAGATCTTCTAGTCTCATAGATGATATTGTATGAGCCGTGTTTGTACCCTAGTACTATATGATATGTAGGTGGACTGTACACTCACCCCAGCGGGGGGCATCACCCCCCCACGGGGGGACCATCCCCCCTGGCTGGGGGGTCCGGGGGCAGCGCCCCTGAAGAAAATTTTTGGGGCTGTTTTCGCCAGCTGTTTTGCGAGCCCATGGTTTTGGGTATCCCGTGGTATTTTCCCATTGTATTTCCCCTATAAAATAAAGACATTGTAATACGGCTAGGGTGGTTGATGTATTAGGTTTTATGCATTGTAAAGATCTTTAAGATCAGGAGAGAGACTGTGAAACAGAGAAGAGGAAGTGCAACGGTTGTGCTGCAGGTTGTATCCCTTCATCTTACTGGACGGTAATAATAATAAGGACTGGCAAATTCAGTGTGGACGTAGCCCAAGTTGGGTGAACCACGATATATCTGTGTCTCTCTTGTAATGTGTATGTGTGATTATATTTGCATTTCTGTTTATTGTTATTGCTCTGCGATCCTGTTTTTCTAACATCACAATAAGTTGCAGCGAAGCTAACTAAGCATCCATCTTCCCAGGCTGTGATAAAAAATCAGGCAGTGGCTATGGCAGTACAGGAATAAGTGACGATAGTCGAACAACAATACGAAGATTTCAGGGTCAAGACCACCAAGTACACCATGTCCTGCTGACGTGGCTCGAGGGTGAGCCATAAGATTGTGTTGGGGGCTTGTTGGCAGGCCGTTAGATGAGTCATTATCGCAGCACTGTGAGTGCTGCGATACCATGGAAGGTGGAAAGCCGAGCGTAAATGATGTTTTTTTTTGTAATTTTGGGTCAATTGTACCGTGGTACACAGGTTTTTGGGTTATTTGGACCATGATAGTTAGATTTTGGGTCATTTGCTCGAAGTGTCAGTTAGGAATTCGTTAGTAAGTGGACAAGCAATGTAAAGGAGAAATCCTATAAATAGTTGTAGATTTGTAAGTGTTGGATCATCTTGGAATGCATCTGTGATTGTGTATCTGAGATCAAGAGATATCTGTGAGATCTATATTTTGTGGAGATGTTGTATCTGGGTTTTTGCAGAGTTAATATGATATGACAAAGTTGTTTTGCAGAATCCCTATGTCTCTTTTGTGGTAATGCATGTTGCGATATATGAATGATGCTATGTTTTCTTGCTGCAATTAATGCTTTACTATTATATTTGCTGCGATGATGAATGTCTCTATTGAATGATTCTATGAATATAAGTGATGTCGAAGCTAAATGCATAGATCTACTTCTTAAATGTTGCAATAAGTTAAGTAATTGAGCTGCAAACATCCTCCTTGATTTGGCGGAAACATGGTTCCATCAACTCTCCCTTGAACATCTCGGGTGAGACCTCATCTGCTCCGCAGGTGTTGCTGGACATGGTAAAACCTATCTGGGCCGGTGCTCAGGGAGATTGCGGTGGTTTGGTTTTCGACAGTGCTGGTAACCACTATTGACTGGGTCTGTGTCAATAGGTCTTCCAATTAAATGATGGGTTGTTTGTTAATATTTTTGGGAATTTGAAAGTATTGGGGTTCAAGATGTAATTGCAACAATAGTTTAGATAGCATTCACCAACATAAGTTCAAATAATCACTGTGAATTATAAAAGAGGCACGATAACTTGATATTGATAATAAGAAAATGAAAAAAGTGCAAGGACTAGTGCCTTATGGAGTCAAACACAGTGTAAAAATAACAATGCTAGAAAAAAGAAATGTTATGCAATTGTCTCTTGGTGAATTTTAGATTTTTAATGATGAATCTTGATTAGGGAAGAAAAAGGGGAAATCTCAAGATACTGTAAGGTACAGAGAGGAATGTTTGGAAATTTAGAGGTTGGTGGCTCCGTACAAGGACATGTTGGCTGCCAAATCCTTGAGCGCGTGTTCAACACTACACCAAACAAGGATGTAGTCTAACGGTGCCCCAAGGTCTAAGTACAATGATCCTGCATCCCCGGGCATAATTTGCCAACACAAAGTCTATTTTGAAGTGCCGGATTTTCACTATCTTATGGGTAGTTAATTTTATTAGGTGACTTATTAAGTTAATGTGGAAATTAAAGAGTGCTCCCACTATTTATGTGTATCCCAAAAAGGATAGAGCATACGTAGTGGTAGCAAAATGTTTATTCAAGTTTGAAACAAGTAACCATTGACCCTCCGATAAAGAGCGCTCTTGACTTGCTTTTTAGCTAAGTTTAAGAGACTTTGGGATCTTTTTATTTAACAATTAAACTATGGAGATAAAAGGCAAAACTTTAAATGGAAAAGATATGTATGGCCAATCTTATGTGTCACTTTTCTGATCAACCTCCACTAATAAGCAAATTTCCTTTGGGTGGAGGTGAGAGCATACTTCGTGGCGACAAAGATGGTTTTATTTCTACTTTACTTTTGCAAAATGAAAATGATTAAAATGCAAAATATAAATGAAAGTATACACCCTACAATTCAATAGTGAGTGTGTGAGTGAGTGGAGTTAGAAAAATGCAATCTCATGAGATTTTACAAACTACAAAATTGTCCCCAGGGGGATGGGATGCGGGTGTTGGTTACCCCACTGCTCTCGTTTATACTTTTTACAATTATGCTCAAATAAAAGTTCCTCTTAGTCCTTTTAGACTTGGATCTAAGGGCTTACAAGATGGTATTTTAAAACAATGCTAAAATGGGTCCCTTGGAAGGTGTTTTTGGAAAGTTTTATCTATTTTTCGCCAGAGCTTCCTCCTCTTTTTCCTTGGACCTTCTAAAAAACAGCAATTAAACTACTTATAATATGATGGAAAATGCAAAAAAGAAAATAAAAATTTTGAAAAAAAATTACACTTAGAAAAATTTCGAAATTTTTTCCAAGTATAAAAATTCAAAATGTAGCTTAGATCTAGTGCAAAATGGAATTTTAAAGTACTTAGATCTAACTAACAATATGCTAAAGTGCTATAGATCTTAAACATAATCTAAGTATGATAGATCTACACTTTTCAAAACAAAACGGAAAAGTAAGAGACGGTTTGAATTTTGTTTTGTAGAGAAGAGAATGGATCAATCCAAGCCAAAACTTGCTTGTTGGAGTTGTTACTTGGCGAATCCTGTAACAAAATGTAAGTAAAAAAATATGTAGACCAAAGTATAGAATATTCAACCAAGTTCTAATCCTTGGGTTTCCTGTGATCTACAACTTACAAAGAACAAGCTCAATACACAAATTAATAGATCTAGTGTGCTAGAAATCAAAGAAATGAAGAAGAGCCTAAGTATAACCGAATACAATTGGCTACTTCTCTACCTCTAAAACTCAACACAATTAAACAAATTGAAAACTGCAAATGCTTAATCAATATCAATAAGCTAGATCTACCAAGGCATGAAAGCATGAACAAATAGTAAGAACAATTTCACCTCAATAAGCTCAACACATTGCACAATGATGGACCATGAAAGCCTTTCAACAATATATTCAATAAACAACAATTACAATTTGGAATAGGTTCTATGCTTGTTGACTCAAACCCAGTCGACAGAGGTTCCACTTATTTTCAACATCCAGAGCACCGCGATCTCCCTGAGCACTGGCCGGACAAATTTTACCCCATCCAACAACACTTGCAGAGCAGATGATGTCTCACCCGAGATGTTCAGGAAGAGTTGACGAAACCAAGTTTCTACCGAATGAGGGAGGATGGTTGTGGCTTAATTACTTAGCTGGTTGCAACATTAAAAATAGATCTTATGCAATTCACCCAGACATCATTTATATTGATAGCATCATTCAACAAAAACATTCATTATCGTAGCAAGTATAACAGTAAAGCAAATATTGCATTAAGGAAACATTGCATCGTTCATATATCACAACATGCATTACCACAAACGAACAAAAGAAACAAAGGGATTATGCAAAATAGATTTGTCATATCATATTATCTTCGCAAAACCTAAATACAATATCTCCACAACAGACAGATCTCTCAGATATCTCTTGATCACAGATGTATACCATCAAGATGCATACCAAGATCATCCAACTCTTACAACTTATGTCTATATATAGGCTTCCGCCTTTACATTGCTTGTCCACTTCCTAACAACTCTCTAACCGACACTTCGGGCTAATGACCCAATATCTAACTGACATGGTCCAAATGACCCAACAATAACTAACATGGTCCAAAATGACCCAAAAAACCCACATACCGCAGTACAATTGACTCAAAAATACAAAAAATGACATTATTTGCTCTCGGCTTTCCATCTTCCGCGGTATCGCAGCACTCGCGGTGTTGCGATTATGACCCATCCTAACTGCCTGCCAACAGCCCCCCAACACAATCTTGTGGCTCACCCTCGCGCCATGTCAACAAGACATGGTGCACTCTCTAGTCTTGACTCAGAAATCATCGTACTGTTGCTCAACTGTCGTCACCTGCTCTTTTGCCGCCATAGCCACCGCTTGACTGTAGATCACGTTTGGGGGAGGGGGATGCTCAGTTAGCTTTGCCACAACTTGTTGATGACCTTCCTGTACCGCCTAGAGGACTTCCCTAGATTTTTTCATGAATTGACCACCAACGTCTTGGAATTCCTCCAGCTGCGTAGCACTCTTCTTCTGACGTTTTTTAGCCTTGGCGACACACTGCTGCAATTCCTTTAGTCCGCAGACTTAGTAACTTGCTCCATGGGTGGCATCATGTGCATTGTTGTCTTTAGTGTCACCAGCTGCCCCTTCGCTTCCTATCGAAACTTGGTTAGTTGTTCAATTTGCTCGTCCTGAACAATGCGCCCCCAAAACTGTACGGTGTCGGCTATGAGCTTTGTTGATGCCATTTCCAGCTCCTCCATCTGTGTCGCTACCTCCTCGATGGCCTGTTTGCGGTCATACACTTCTACTTGAGGTGTACCAGGGTTCACCATGGCTATCAACTCCCGATTTTCTTGCTGCAGTCGAGTAATGGTAGCCCCAAGTTGCTACACGCATTGAATCACATCCAACTCTACGGTGGGCTCTGGCACATGATGACAAGCTTTAGCAACGGTCGTCTCAATCTATACATTGTGATCCCACAAGGTATCCTTCTCTACAATGAGGCGATCATGTTCCTGCTTCAACTCCTCAGTTACCCAAGCCTTCTCAGCCCATTCTTTCTTGATGTCCTCTTCTAGCTCATCCACAACCTACCGCGTTGTAGCAGCCCTTCCTATTAACTCTTCGACCGCTTCTTTCGTAGCTACCTTGTTCTCCTACAAACGTAGACACTTACCACTAAGATCGTGCATTCTGTCCGCCATCTCTCGGCTAGCAACCGCCTGCATAGTTGTCAACCCTTTTACTGGAAATGCATTAACATTGATGGTTATGGTCTCCAATGGTTGCAACAAGGATTTCAACGCCTCGTCGTCAATCACAATCTCAGTCGAGGGAATACCAACATTCCCAACCCGTGGCTCAATGGTGATTGTGCCAATTGGCTGCACCAATGCTTCTGTGGGTGCCTTCCTTGAAACCATATCGCACAAGGAGTCCATACGAGCAGTAAGCGCATGGAAACCTTCATCGGTCTTCACCGTCATATTTTGAGCCGTTGTGGTGGATACATTAGTGATTGCGAGTATTAGTCATCCCAACTATGCTTCCAATGATAGTGGAAACCCACTGATTGTCATGGGATCCTGGTTCCTTTTTGTTCAGTACTCCTCAATGTCCCGGTCACTTTCATCAGTCATCGGTGTCCTTGTCGATTCTTGATCTGAGTCATGATGACATTGCAGGTCCTGCATTGATAGTGAATCATCGGGGCCTATCGGCAGTACTCTAGCGTCAATCTCTACCAACCCCAATAGTCACCTGGTATACTGACGACCTCTTCCTCAATGCCTACTCCTGGAGGAGGGGATTCTACGCCACTCAAAACATCAACCACTAGGTTGCTTGGCATGCTGCACCAGATCCCTTCTTGACTGAACTGGCCCTCACCCGACAACTTAGCAACCACTTCAACTCTGTCAACCTACTACAATACTAACCGAACGCACTCTGTCAACACTCTGGAGCATCACTACTACTCAACTCCACAATCAACGACTGAAATTAATTTCTACGAACAGGTGCCTTCTGACCGGTCTCGACCTGTTCTTATAGCATCCAACGCAATCCCTCATAATCATAGCAAAATCCTGCATTAACTCAACCTAAATTCTGTATTAATGACCCAAATTCGTCGTCGATCCTGCTAGCCGATCAACCGAATCCTCCATTAATGCCCATCATTTGAACGAGCACCGTTAATGAACTATCTCAACTTTTGGCATTTATTGGTGATTTGTTGTCTGAACTTCTAGCATTTATTATTGATTTGACGTAGTCGCTCCCCAGCAACTATTGCATGCTGCTTCTAAATTGTGGCACAAGCCTCCCTACCTACGCATTCCTTTCTCTATCGGTATGCCATCTTGCCACCGATCAACCTGCATTTTTTTTTCCGATGCGACTCAGGCATCACGTTGCTCCAAGCCAGACTGATAGGGCTTCAACCTGCTACCATTGATCAACTTGGGGAGCATCACCCCATCTGACTACTGCAACTGTACCGTGCCTCCTGAGGTTGATGTGATATGGACCAAGCCAATGCATCTACAACTTTCCAGGATGTTTCATAAACTTGTTGTCATACATCAGCACCAAGTCACCATGCTGAAATTGTTTGTTTGATGTGGCGATCATGCCAAGCCTTCTGGCGATCCTTCTCCACGCTCTAGTAGAATCCTGCAATAAAGTGATCCTCTTCCGGTTGTACTAACTATGCTAACCGCTCTTCTAATGCTGATGCCGCATCCATACCTACTCTTGCCGCAATACACAGACTTGAAATGATGTACTCCATAGGCATGATCGCTTCTTTCCCATACACTAGCTTAAATGGTGTCTGTCCTGTCAACCTTTTGCATGTGGTGCGATAGGTCCACAACACTGCTGGTATTTTGAGATCCTAGTCATCGCGGTTCACATTGTACACCTTGGTTAGCGCATGTTCTAATATCTTGTTGAAAGCCTCCACCGTGCCATATGCCTGCAGATTATAGGGCGTACTCTTCTTGTGTTGTATCTACAACTCCTCCGTTAATGCGCTGATGGTGCAATTGAGAAAATGACTTCCCTGATCACTCAGCAATACCTTGGGGCAGCCAAAGCGAGTGACGATGCTGTCAAACAAGAACCGCGTAGTTGTGGCCACTGAACAATCAACAACTGGTGTAGCCTCTGCCCATCTGGTTAGGTAATCTATCACTATAATGATGTATCTGGCACCAGTGCGCTTCCCCGAACGGTTGATTGGCCCCATGAAATCCACTGCCCATTTGTCGAATGGCTGCAATGTCAACTGAGGCATCAACGACATCTCATCCCTCCAGTAGGGCTTCCCAATTTGCTGACTAGCATTGTAGGACCATGCATAATTTGTTGCATCACTATGCAGTGTAGAACCACCAAAGCCCCACACAAAGCACCTTCGTAGCAGTTGCATGACCACCATAGTGTCCCCCAACCACTCCTGCATGTGCTTCTGACAAAATCTGCCCTTGCTCATGAGGCAAAACACAATGCCGCAGTATCTCATCTGCTCCCAATTTGTATAACTCGCCTGCAATGAGCTAGAAATCTACAACCTTAACCACCAAATGCTTCTTATGACTAGTGGTGAACTCTTCTGGGTGGTACCCGTTGTGAGAAACTGAATCATTTCTTCAAAATAGCCATCTGCGACCTCGACTTTAAACAGTTGCGCATGCGAAAATCCATCTTCAATGTTGGTTGGCTCCTCTCTTGTCTCAATCCGCGACAGATGGTCTGGTCCTGCGTTCAGTTGCCCTGGCTTCACAATCACTTCAAAATAGAACTCCCGAAACAGTAGTAGATAGCGACATATCTTCCCCCCAAACATAGGCTTATTGACTAGGTATTTCAATGCAGAGTGGTCTGTGAACATCTTAAAGTGTCCTCCCAATAAGTAATGTCGAAACTTCTACAACGCGTAAACCATCGCCAGACCTTCCCTCTCCATAGTGGTATAGTTTCATTCTGTTGATGACAACTTACGACTTGCAAAAGCAATGGGGTGATCAAGATCCCCCTCTCCTGGTTACGCCAACACCACACCTAGTGCGATCGATGATGCATAAACGTGGACATGAAATTCCTTACTCCAATCCGGAAATACCAGGATCGACGTTGAAGCCATCTTAGCCTTCAGTGTCTCAAAACTATCTTTACATTCAGGACTCCATTGAAAGACCACATCTCTCTTTAATATCTTCTCCATAGGGGCCGTGATCATGGCATACCCCCTGCTAAACTTGTGATAATACTTGGTATGTCCCAATGTCGCTCTTAACTGCTTAACATTAGTCGGTGGCATTAAAATCAGAATGAGTGCAATCTTCACTGGGCCGACCAACAATCCTTGCTTGCACACAATATGACCCAATAAGATGCCAAATGGTGCACAAAAGATGCACTTCTTTAAATTCAGTGATATCTGATGCTAGCGACAGCGTTCCAACATCAATCGTAGATTCGCCAGATGATCGCAAATCAAGCCATAGACTGTCCAATCGTCCATGACACCTGTAAAATTTTTTGAATAAAATCCTTGAACGCAACAACAACAACCCGCGAGAATATCGCGGGTGCATTCTTCAATCCAAACGGCATCACCGTATACTGGAACCAACCCCATTCCATCACAAAAGTTGTCTTATGGTGGTCTTCCTTTGCAATACGAATCTGATGATAGACCGAGAACCCATCCGTGAAAGAAAACATCTCCTGGCCACCTACACCTTCAAGCACCTCATCGGTTAACAGAGTTGGAAATGGATCATGCAAACATGCATCATTCAGCTTCCACAGATCGACACAAATGCGCACTTCACCGGTCTTCTTGTCCTGCACCACCATAGGACTGATCCATTCAGACTCTTCAACTGCTTCAATAATACCAGCATCCAACATGCGATCAATTTCTACCTTGACCCTCTCCTTATGTCGCGGATTCAATAGATAGGGACGCTACAGGATTGGCTTTGCATCGGGTTTCAACGAGATCTTCATCTCCCCTAAATCGCCTAGAATTCCCTTCATGTTAGAAAAATTCATAGGAAACAAGTCCTGAAATTCATGTAGCAACTCGGTAACCTTGCTCATCATCTCATCATCCCAATAGTCCCCAACATTTGTGAACTTGGGCCTGTCCTCTGTCCCAATGTTGATTTTATAGAGCTTCAAAGGTTGGCTAATTGGATCACTTGGCACATCAGGCGCTACCACATCGTGACTTCCTTCAGACTCCAGAATGTTGACATTCCACGGATCGTCACCCTCCTTTGGCCCACTAGTGATATTATAGCATTTCATCAAAGCCTGCATCTGGCAGTGTGTATGCGAATCCATAGGATATTCCACCGAAACAACCTTGAGAACCACATCGCGGATGAGATGCAAAGCATTGAGGACATCAGGGTTGGAATCCACAAACTTGAAGGTGTGTGTAAAACATATTGTCAACTCTAACCAAGTAGTAATTTCTCCCCACAATTTGGCTGTAGTATACCATGATCGCGGCATCTCATCCAAAGTATGGATAAAGGCATGGACCCACTCATCTGATGGTCGGTATTCCCACAACCGTTGACACTCCATCAAGTGACTTCCCGGATCATTCTATCCATCATACTTCCCTACGTGGTAGACCTCAGAGTCGCCAAAGCGAACCAGCAGCAATCTGCGGCACTGCGACCATTCTGTAATCGATTTCTTATGGGTTGCCCACCAATGTGCTGGAGTAGCCTTCAGTGCTTCCTCCAATGCCAGCAGTCGCTGTGGTTCAGAGAATCTCTCTTCAAACATCACAAGAAAGTCAGACAACCCAGGCAGCGCTTCATATATTGGTAGCGTAACAGTTTCAGTTGCAATGCGGCATAAGGACTTTATGACTAACCCACACTTGCGGAGCGACACCTCATGCAAACAGTTCTGCCAATTCTCTAGTGCATGATTTGAGTCGGAGGACGCAGAGCTGTCACTACGCCATCCAAGGTCACCGTTGGTAGTCAGATGAATATAATATTCTAAAATATTGAATGAATGGTCCTAGTCACTGGGATCGTCGTCCTTCACTGGTTCAAGGTATCTGCATCCTTTATCCGGATTCAACAGGGCGATAACTCTGAGATGGTGGTTTTCAAAATTCATCATCCGTCGCTTGAAGTTGTTTACTGCTCCACTATCATTAGCCCATCCAATCCCCAGCAAGGTGGGATAAGAACTTCCCCCTTCAACTACTTTGATGACATTGAAATTGGAATATGTATTCATTCCCTCAATGTCCACCACCAGTCATGGAACTCTCCCGAGCGGTGTCATCTTGGCATGATTATCTAACCGGAGCTAGACAGGGGACCAGCTCAATGGGGGACTTCCCATTTTTTTGCATGCCTGCTTGGTTAAGATGTTGACATCCGAACCAAGATCCATAATAACTGAATCGACTTCATAGTCCCCAATTTGTATATTCATTCGCATCTCCTTACCTATCTTTCATCGTTGTAAGAAATTTACGACAGTCTCCTGTCGTCCCTTAGTTAGTCACTGCAACAATCCCTTAATATTAGCAAGGGCGGTGGGATCCCTTGCCAATAGAAGATAGCTCTTGAAGAATTTCTGTAGGGTTCCAGACTACACCAACAGTCTGGCCTCCGAAGTAGCATCAAAGATAGGGAGCATGTCGCAAATAATAGCCTTACCGCGATCTTGGTCCATCGCATGATAGGCCTAAAAGAATGTATCATGTTCAGATTCAATGTCGAATGATACCTTGTTCTGTCCTTCCAATCGAATGGGTGGATTGGAGCTATCCTCTCTAGTCGCTTCACCTCCACGAGTGATAACTGCACTAGCCGCATCTTGGGTTCTCGGTTCTACAGAAATTATCACAACACTCGCACCTTGATTTTGGTTTAGCGGTGGATTCCCCGGTTGGTTCATATTTTGATTGACATTCTGGTTCAACCACTGATTCTGGTTCTGCATTGGTTGTTGTACTTGATTCTGCACTGCCTGTTGTGCCTGATTCTGATTTAGTAGCTGTGGAACATTCCCTGCTTGCCATCGCACAATCAACTGCGGGTATTTCTCAACTGTATGATCAATAACAAAACAGAAAGTACACTGTGTCTGCAATAGCGGACAATCTCACTGGTAGTGTCCCCATATTGCACAGTGATAGCATTGAACAGGTCCACGACCTCCTCATCCTCCTCTGCGACCAAATCCTGCACCACGTCCTCCCTGGTATCCTCCCCGGTACCCTCCTTGCTGCTGGTACTGCGATTGCTTCATAGGATTCAGTTGCATACCTTGTCCTTGCTGCGGATACTACGGTTGTTGAACATACTGTGGCTGCGATGGAGCCATCTGCATTGGAGCATATTGCGGCATGAACTGCTATGGTTGTGGCTGTTGTGGTACAAACTGCACCTGTGGTTGAGGTAGTAGCTGGGCTACCTGTGGCTGCGATTGTGGTGGTTGTACAGCACGTTGGTCGTCCTTCACATAGAATGCATCGTGTTAGATTTTGAGCATTAATTCAACATACTCTAGGATCTTTACTAAGAGAATAACATGTACAACATATCAATCATATCAAGCATGTATCAAGCATATCAAGAAATCACATAAGACAATGGACACACATAGTTTCATTGGGGAAAACCATAAAGCTGAAAAACCCCACAACTTCCTCAGAGATAGAAAGAGCAAATAGTACAAACCAAGTACAAGAGATAGTCTTCTCCTAGCAGATGATCCTCCTCCTCAATAGTGCGCCACTTTACGAGAGAGATAGAAGTGAGTAATGAGATGATCAAATAGAGATCTCCCGATCTCTATTTATATGAACCTGACCTTCCTAATAAACCAACAGGGTCGACTTGTCTAACTCAGTCTAATAACCCATGGTTAACTTAATCAGGGCTGACCCCACACTTGGTGGTCTAATAACCCATCACCAAGTTACGACACTTGCGACACTTGTCAATATAAATGATGACACTTCCGTATAGAAGAATAATACCATCTCTATAGGAGTACAACGTAAATAGGTGAAATACATTCCGAAGTTACATATACATCAATACTCCCTCTTAACTAGGAAGGTATTTCTCGACACAGATCTGCTAGCACAAGTCTTCTTCTTTGGATCATCATCACGGATAATTGTCAAATCATCGGCATCGTCACTGCTGTTGCTATCTCTAACTATCTCCAATCTACTCGTCATAGGAAGTTCTACAGAGCCAGTCATTTTTCATACTGGATGTAGGCCCACCACCTGTAGGTCTTCATCATCATCTATAGAGCCAACTCTTTTTCATGCTGGATGTAGGCCTAGCCTCCATGTAGGTCTTCATCATCTCTGTGAGCAAGCCATGAAGTAGGTACACCTCAAGACTGATTACACTGCCTCTGCAAAACCTGCAAGATCTCCTAGGACTGATTACACTGCCTCTGCAAAACCTGTAAGAGAATCTCAGGACTGATCATATGCCTCTGCAAAACCTATGTACCATACATCATCGTCTTCAGATCACCGTCATAGTCCACGGAGCACAACCCAGATGCACACACACAGTCTCCAGTATGGGAGGACTTTCCTACCACCATATGAGACCCTATCTACCAACATGCGAGGACTTTCCTACTAGCATGTGAGACACAACACTTACATAAAACGACATGGGAGGACTTTCCTACCACCATTCGGGAATGGCCCAGCACTTACACTCACCAACATGGAAGGACTTTCCTCTAACCATCTGCGAAAGGCTCACAGCACTTACATCAACGACCATGGGAGGACTTTCCTACCACCATGTCGGAATGGCTACAACAATTAAATCACGACCATGGAAGGACTTTCCTCTGACCATGTTGGAAAAGCTACGCCCAACACTTACATCTTACCATGGGAGGACTTTCCTACCACCATGTAAGAATGGCCCAGCCCTTACATCTTACCATGGGAGGAATTTCCTACCACCATGTAAGAATGGCCCCAGCCCTTACATCTACACCATAGGAGGACTTTCCTACCACTATATGAGAATGGCTCCAGCCCTTACATCTTACCATGGGAGGACTTTCCTACCACCATGTAAGAATGGATCGTGTGCATCTGTGTCTCCGAACTCATCACTTCCCCTTGGAAGGTATCTCGATCTGAAGTACACCAAGTCTCCCTCTGAAGTATTCAAACTTCACTCTGTCCAGCGGCTTGGTCAACACATCGACTATCTGCTCGTCCGTCGCAACATATAGGAGCTTCACTGCTCCTCTCTGTGCCATATCCCTGATATAGTGGTCCTTGATCTCAATGTCCTTCGAGTTGTCATGGAACACTAGGTTCTCAGACAACTTCACACAACTCTAGTTGTCATAGAAGATACAGGTAGCATCCAACGGGAGATCAAATAACTCAGACAGTAGCTTCCTAAGCCATACTGCCTCACAACTAGCCAAACAAGCTGTGACATACTTTGCTTCGGCTATACTCAGTGCCACACAGGACTGCTTCCTGCTAAACCAAGAGATCATACTGGATCCCATACTGAAGAAACACCCCAAAGTTCTCTTCCGATCAATGGCACTGCCTGCCCAATTCGAATCAACATAACCCTCTAGGTTAAACTTCTGATTTGCATCATACTTGAGCCCATAGTCAACTGTACTGTTAGGAACCTGTTATCACCTAAACTATAGTTACCCCTATGGATGGATCCAGTCATGGATGGCAATAGGGAAGGGCAACTCAAAAGGTGCAACCACGATCACCTCGACCTCCAAAATATATATGGTTGTCACGCCAGTCGAGGCAACCTTCGCTTTATGTTATCTAGCCCAGACAACAAAGGGGGAGACCCGATCTACTCCCGACAGGAGAGATCAAAACCAAGACACCAAATCAGGGTATTTCTAAGTGAAGTTAGGTGTATGGTTTATCCTAGACCTAAGGGTAAAGTCACAATCCAAGTGAGGGGTTCAAGGGATATAGCTTTGGTTCATAGTTGATGTGAAAGTGACTTACAATGTTTGAAGTGAGATCTAGGATGAGTGTACTAGGTCAATGTCAAAAGATCCACTGCCTTGGGAACTGTGTCCAATGCAGGATAGTTTTGAGGGGTGTATTGGGGCTAACTAGTACATAAGACAAGCTTGACCATGATTCATGATAGCTTTAAGGGTATAGTTCACCATGCAAAAGTCAAACCACAAGTCAATCCAACAATCTAGGAGAGTTGGGTTGTCTTGGAGATAAACCAGTGCCTTGGGAATTGGGAAGTGGAGTCAAAGTAGGGTTGACTTATGGTTTAGGACTCCTACAACATGAGATAAGTGGGCAATATAGGTCTTGATGGTTGAATGTGTCTAGATCTAGGTTTAACCCAAGTGGACCATAATCCCTTAAAACAAGGAATGCAGTCCCCAAGGCAAGATTTGACAAAGTGACAGCCTAGACCTAGGTTTTGAATTATTCCGGTTTCAGATCTCCAAAAATCTCAAGTACCCAGTTTCTGGAAGTGAGTCAACTCACTTCTCCAAGGTGGTGCGACTTTACCCAAGGAGGCTTCAATTGGGATTTAGGTGGGTCAAATCATGTCGGATGGCATCCAAACTTTAGATCCTAGTAGATCGGTCAGGTAGAAGTAAGGATCTATAATTTCGTGGCAATCCACCGGTTAGATCTTAGTAGATCTGAGTTTTAGTGTTCCAAATGGTCCAAAATGGGGATTAAATCCCTTAAAATGTGGAATGGGGCCCACAAGGTAAATTTCAAGAAAGGGACAACCTGGGTGTATGTTATTTGATGTGTAGATGTCAAATCAAGTGGAATCTCAAACACCCATCACTTAAATCTAGGTCAACTTGCTCAAATGGTGAAGTGCGCCTTCCTTGGGAGAAGCTAAGTTGGCTTGGGAGAGGGGTCAAACGGAAGCCAATCCTCACCAAACTATAGATTCGGGATGTCGTGGATGCTATAGAGGTGGGTTTTCAATATCATGCCCAACAACCCACTAGATCTAAGTAGATCTAAGAAAATGTAAAATGGGGGTTTTGAAATATTTAGGGTTTTAACAATTTATGAGTTATGTCAATGGATTGGATAAAGGAAAGAGAAACAAACCTGTGGATATTACCTGGATAACCTTGTAGATGCCTTGATGATGATGATCTATGCAATCCCGATCAATTTGGAAGCTTTGAGGTAGTTTCTATGCAAATCGATTTGGTCCAAGAAGCCAATGCGCCTTCTCTCCTGCACAACAAACGTCAACAATATCAGATTTGATGCATCAAGAGATAAGACTAATGCCACAAAAGAAGTAACAGAAAGATAGCATAGATCACAATTATACTAATGATAACCCCCTGATACAAGCGAATGCCAAGAAAGTCGATTTGAAGAAGCCTTGCAAAATCGCCCTTGTTGAAGTCGCCCTCCTGTAGACAAACAATGATTTCCAAAAAAGATAGATCTTACCACAATTTCCAAATGCTAGGTTGCAATATACTTTCCAATCACCATCTAAGAACACCAGATGCAAAGGAGACCACAAGAATTTCCACAAGAATATTTTTCTATACCAATAATCCAAGAGCCAAAGACCCCTTACAATGAGAGGCTCTCTCCTTTAAATAGGAAGGAGAGGCACCAAAACCCTAACCACTTTTTGAATGAGTGGCTAAGATTAAAAGATACAAATGTCTAATCAATGGTTGAGATGAGCTCAACAATATAATACATGGATCATACATAAAATATAATGTAAGTGGACAAAATCGCCCTAGAAGAGGGGAATCCCACCAAATCATGATGATGAAATATCATAAGAGGCTTATGGTGGGTCCAAGGGGTAATTTTATCCCTCCTTAGTCAATCCCCATAGCACAATAACCAATAAATAATCATGAATGTACCAAATCGTGCCTCCATAGTGAAGTCGTGGTCCTCAAAAGACCTCAGAAATCCACAGAAAGTGCCATAAGTGATGGATGCGGGCCCCGATGAAGCTGAAACTGCTGGAGAAGGTGTGGAAGGTCCCGATCTATCATCACTGATCATCCCATGCCATAACTTTGCCTCAGTAGCCCAAATCGATTTCCTCAATAGCCATTTCTACCAATCCTGAAATGCCTCGGGAAGCGTGAAACTGCCCCAAACAACCTCCTGGAGTGCTGGCGCTGTCAAGGTGAGGGCACCAGTGTGTCCGGGAGGGGGGTAATATGGTAAAAACAAGTGGCTGGACCACCCCCTCCATCATCAGCGCCCTAGGTCAACCGGATAAAAATCACATCTGCTCCGACAGGGCCTCCAGCAGACCAAAACTGCACTGGGACAGCCTACTAAGGCTCAATCATCATTGTAAGTGCCCGGAACTGAAAACAAACTGTCCCATTGGACTCAGAAGGTCCAAATCTATCCAAGATGTGTACTCATACACCATATGAGTCTCTGCATGATCAAAATAAATATCCAATATACCGGAACAAGGCCAATAATAGTGCTCTGTAAATGATCCAACACTGCTGTACCCCAAGAATCATCATCATAACCCTGTAGCTGCTGCATAGAATCATCCTGTATGTGTACATAGACCATATATCATCTATCCATATCATCATAAGGTCTATCATCTCATGTCCCATGGTCCTCCATGGTCAAACTAGGTCCAACCAAGACCAAATATAACTCAGTCCATCATCCAAGGTTGCTGTAAAGTATCAAGGTTAATACATGCTCTACAATTTATTCAAATAGCAATTATAACACATAGTAATCATAACTGGCGATCTAAATCCAAAAATATAGTGTCGTTAATTATTATTATTACTCAGACTAGACTTTCAGGATCATACTCACTTCATAGCTGTGATCAATTTGCTAGTGAAGGGTGAAGGCTAAATTAACTGGCTAGGCTAAGGGATGACTTGACTGACTTGAATTTGTGACACTTTGGCAAGGGAAAGGGAATACACACCATAGCATATACCGAATGAGCAATAACACAGGGAATGGCGGTGTCTCACAAATGGATGAGTTGTTTAAAGAGGGTTTATTCACCTTCACAGATGCGCACAATCCATAATACAAATAAGGCCAGCAATTGTTTAGATATAGCATTTAAGTTCCATTGCTTTTTGGGCCTGAGGTTTCCATAGCCTTGATCTATGTGTGTTTACAAACACATTGCATAGATTTTCATTTTTTCTTTTAGGCTTTCTGCTGCAGGTGTGTTTTTAAGGCACTTGTTTACCTGAGCACTTCTAGGTGTGTCATGGACAGCTTGTTTACCTAGGTATTTATTTTCCACAAGATATAACATTTTATTTTTATGGCCACTTTCATCTGGCACGCCTTTCATTCATGTGTGTTTAGAAACACATTGCATGAATGGACTTTTCATACAAGATATAGCATTTCATTTTCCAGATTTTGTATTGATGGCAGCACTAAAAGTTTCAGGTTTAGCCAACACAACTTTAGTGACTAGGGGGAATTCACAAGGAACTCCAACTCACCATAGGTAAGTTTTGTCACCAACTCGGAGCCGAGACACAATAAACAGGGAAGCTCATCCAATACAGAGGCTACAGTGGGGAAAAGTCCTCCATGCCACTAGTCAAGTAGTAAGTCAGGGTGATAATCTAAACGGTAGGTCATGGATGGATGAAGACAATGAAATGATGGAGCCAACACTAGCAAGCCAAAGTATGGTGTAATGATCACCTCTATTCTCCCTAAGGAGGGTATGTACCAATGAGTATGAATAGTGAACTTCTAAGTCTGAGTAGGGACAATATAATATATATAATAGATCAACCAGGTCCATATATCTATATGATCGCCAGATCATGACACTAAATGCTAAGACATGCTATAAGAATAAGTATAAAAGCCATCTAACCATAACACCATGATATACCTGCTGAGTCATATACCTGCAAGCTCATCAACCTGTACCATCATCTGTCCTCTGAGACTGTTGCTGTAACTCTGGGCACTACTGTATGCTCTGTACCAATGATATAATGGCTACATCGGTCATCTCTCTGAGTGTCCTGAAACTCAGTCATGGCATGGGGAATGCAACTGTTTTCCACAATCTGATAGTGATCCAATGTAGATGCTCATCTCGGCATCTCAAATGCAAGGGAACTGGCTGAATAGCGTACTGGAATGAGAAAAATAATGTATGGTAGCCCGGCTACTATATATGTGATAACATCTGGCTCCGGCTGGGACAAGTGCTCTGCTGAAATGAGCGCTTGAGAACCTCAGAATCTCTGGTCCTCGAATCTCTGCTACTCGAATCCACGATCCAGCACTCTACCATTTTATTTCAAGCTTTTATTCTTGCAACCTATTTTCTGCATTCACAAACATCAAAAATACCTCATGCCGCATGTGTGGGAAAAATATAAACCAACTGAAATAACATCTATTCTATGTCAGAGATATATAAATGCATGAAATATAAGTGCAGTAAGTAAGTTAAAATACTAACATAATTTTGCAAAATTTGAAATTTATTGTGCAGGAAAAGAAAAAGTGACAGGTACTCAGCTAAACTAGAAGCTTACAAAGGAGCTTAGAGACTAAGAAGGTGCCAGACTCAATGGCTGAAAAGACTAACTACTGCCCAAGTAGGCTTATTCAGTTCCTACCTACTCTAATCTAACCAGTTAGCACAAATGCTAGGTAAAATCATAAATCCAGTGCAACCATTCATCAAATAGGTCAATGATTCTTATTTGATTTTTGATAATAGAACAAGTCAAGATTGGGCTAAGTATCAACAAATTTAAGGGCACAGTCTTCTTGATTTGTTCATAAATTGAAAAATGGTTTGAATGATGCAATATGAAATTATGCCAAGGGAAAGACTGATTACTGCAAACATCCTCCATCCAAGAATTGATAGGATCATAAAATTCATGAATATGATTGTTTAAAGTTGATGGAGGGAAAATACATGACATTTCATTTAATAAACTACTTTCCTCATTGACTTCTCTTATATATTCAATTTGATTCTCCTTGGGACTGATGATCAAAAATTCAAGTGGGGAAAAATTAAAGCTTAAAAGACGGAAAATCAAAGTCAGACCCACTTGATGTTCAAAAATGGAGAAAAGATGGAATTGATCTTTAAACACCTTTTCTAGCCACCAAGAATGATTGATAACTTGACAATATACATTATGGTTCCAAAGTGACTGAAAAGGGACATGAAGTGCTTTTTCTCCAAACATGTAATCATGCTTATACTTCCTATTAAAAATTTCCAAGGCAAAAGATTGACTAGAGCACCAACCCAAAGATGATTGAAAGAATTGGGAAAGGAGGGTGGATTGCAAATATGAAATTTCTCCCAAATGGATAGACAAGTTTGACCTTGGATCTTGATAGTAGAAAACATTCTTTATTTTAGGAATAATTTCAAGCTGATGATCAAATTTAATTTTTACAACTTGAGGACAAAATTGACCATAACTATCTAACTCTAAGTTATCTTGATTAAAGATGAAAAAAGGAAAATTTAAAGATTCATTGTAAGAAGTGGAACAAAGATTAGAACACCTAGTATGATTTATAAACTCTTCCTCATCTTGATATTGATCTTTCATTAATTCATCATTAAAATTATAAGAGGATAAGTGATCATTTTCATTTAATTGATCAGGGGTGAGATTAATAATTTCATTTAACATATCCTGATTATTTGTACAATGATCACTTGAAATCACCACTAGAGGATCTTGATCTATGTCCCTACTTTCTTCTTCTTCAGTAAGTTGATAAGGAATTGAATGATCACTAAAAATAGAATGACTCATGAGGTTCTCTGAGGAAGGAACTGTTATCACATATATAGTAGCCGGGCTACCATACATTATTTTTCTCATTCCAGTACACTATTCAGCCAGTTCCCTTGCATTTGAGATGCCGAGATGAGCATCTATATTGGATCACTATCAGATCGTGGACAGCAGTTATATTCCCCATGCCATGACTGAGTTTCAGGACACTCAGAGAGATGCCCGATATAGCCATTATGCCATTGGTACAGAGCAGATAGTAGTGCCCAGAGTTACAGCAGCAGTCTCAGAGGACAGATGATGGTACAGGTTGATGAGCTTTCAGGTATATGACTCAGCAGGTATATCATGGTATTATGGTTAGATTGCTTTTATACTTATTCTTATAGCATATCTTAGCACTTAGTGTCATGATCTGGCGATCATATAGATACATGGACCTGGTTGACCTATTATTTATATTATATTGTCCCTACTCAGACTTAGAAGTTCACTATTCATACTCATTGGTACATACCCTCCTTAGGGAGAATAGGGGTGATCATTACACCATACTATGGCTTGCTAGTGTTGGCTTCATCTTTTCATTGTCTTCATCCATCCGTGGCCTACCTTTTAGATTATTACCTTGATTTGCTACTTGACTAGTGACATGGAGGACCTTTCCCCACTGTAGCCTCTGTACTGGATGAGATTCCCTGTTTATTGTGTCTCGGCTCTGAGTTGGTGACAAAACTTACCTATGGTGAGTTGGAGTTCCTTGAGAATTCCCCCTAGTCACTAAAGTTGTGTTGGCTAAACCTGAAACTTTTAGTGCTGCCATCAATACAAAATCTGCAAAAACCAAATGCTATATCTTGTATGAAAGAAATGCCAAATGAAAATGGCCATGAAAAATAAAATGTTATATCTTTTGGAAAAATAAATACCTAGGTAAACAAGTTGTCCATGACACACCTAGAAGTGCTCAGGTAAACAAGTGCCTTAAAAACACACCTGCAGCAGAAAGCCTAAAAATAAATGTAAATCTATGCAATGTGTTTGTAAACACACATAGATCAAGGCTATGGAAACCTCAGGCCCAAAAAGCAATGGAACTTAAATGTTATATCTAAACAATTGCTGGCCTTGCTTGTATTATGGATTGTGCGCATCTGTAAAGGTGAATAAACCCTCTTTAAACAACTCATCCATTTGTGAGACACCGCCATTCCCTGTGTTATTGCTCATCCAGTATATACTATAGTGTGTATTCCCTTTCCCTTGCCAAAGTGTCACAAAGTCAAGTTAGTCAAGTCATCCCTTAGCCTAGCCATTTATTTCAGCCTTCACCCTTCACTAGCAAATTGATCACAACTATGAAGTGAGTATGGTCCTGAAAGTCTAGTCTGAGTAATAATAATAACTAACGACACTATATATTTGGATTTAGATCGCCAGTCATGATTACTCTGTGTTATAGAAGCTATTTGAATAAATTGTAAAGCATGTATTAACCTTGACACCTTGCAGCAGCTATGGATGATAGTCTGAGTGGTATTTGGTCTTGGTTAGACCTAGTTTGACCATGGAGGACCATGAGACATGAGATGTTGGACCTTATTATGATATGGATAGATGATATATGGTCCATGTACACATACAGGATGATTCTATGCAGCAGCTACAGGGTTATGATGGTGATTCTTGGGATACAGCAGTGTTTGGTCATTTACAGATCATTATTATTGGCCTTGTTCCGGTACATTGGATATTTATTTTGATCATGCAGAGATTCATATGGTGTATGAGTACATATCTTGGATGGATTTGGACCTTCTGAGTCCAATGGGACAGTTTGTTTTCAGTTCCGGGCACTTACAGTGATGATTTAGCCTCAGTAGGCTGTCCTAGTGCAGTTTTGGTCTATTGGAGGCCCTGTCGGAGCAGAGATGACTTTTATCCGGATGACCTAGGGCGCTGATGATGGAGGGGGTGGTCCAGCCACTTGTTTTTACCATATTACCCCCCTCCCGGACACATTGGTGCCCTCACCTTGACAGCGCCATCACTCCAGGAGGCTGTTTGGGCAGTTTCACGCTTCCCGAGGCATTTCAGGATTGGTAGAAATGGCTATTGAGGAAATCGATTTGGGCTACTGAGGCAAAGTTATGGCATGGGATGATCAGTGATGATAGATCGGGACCTTCCACACCTCCTCCTGCAGTTTCAGCTTCATCGGGGCCCGCATCCATCACTTATGGCACTTTCTGTGGATTTTTTGAGGTCTTTTGAGGACCACGACTTCACCTTGGAGGACCACGACTTCACCTTGGAGGCACGATTTGGTACTTTCATGATTATGTATTGGTTATTGTGCCATGGGGATTGACCAAGGAGGGATAAAATTACCCCTTGGACCCACCATGAGCCTCTTATGATATTTTGTCATCATGATTTGGTGGGATTCCCCTCTCCTAGGGCGACTTTGTCCATTTATGTTATATTTTATGTGTGATCCATGTATTATGTTGTTGAGCTCATCTCAACCATTGATTAGACATTTGTATCTTTTAATCTTAGCCACTCATTCAAAAAGTGGTTAGGGTTTTGGTGCCTCTCCTTCCTATTTAAAGGAGAGAGCCTCTCATTGTAAAGGGACTTTTGGCTCTGGATTATTGGAATAGAAAATTATTATTGCATCTATCTCCAATGTTGTGGTGAATGTTTTTGGTGTTCGTTCGTTGGTTCTTCCTTTGCACTGAGTTATTGGAGATCTTGTTTGCCATATCTATTGTACCACGATTTTGCATCTATAGGTGGAGGCCGATTTGCTTGGAGGAGGAGGTATTGGTAGGGGAAGACTCTCCCTACTTCTTCTTTGGAGCTCTTCGTTGGTAACAGGGAGTATTACTGTCCCAG
This sequence comes from Larix kaempferi, assembly GCA_027924585.1. Classification (NCBI taxonomy): domain Eukaryota; kingdom Viridiplantae; phylum Streptophyta; class Pinopsida; order Pinales; family Pinaceae; genus Larix; species Larix kaempferi. The sequence continues at coordinate 168,243 of BSBM01000194.1, forward strand.
GACCTTCTATTTCATGTTACTATTTGCATTTCTCTTGTATTTCTTCCATACTTGATCTTACTGATTGAATTTCATTCCTTGGTTTGACAGGTAGAGGAAGGCGCACTTGTGGACTTGGGCATCAAATTGGCAAGCAAATCAACAATCTCTCATTTGATCTCTGCGGGAATCTTCCTCAACATCAAGGCATCTCAACCACATCATTCAGGTATGATCTCAAGGTAAGTTCTATCTCCATAGTCTATCCAATTGTCAAAAACTCTTAAAACCCTAATTAATTAAAACCCCAATTTTGCATTTTCTTAGATCTACTAAGATCTAGTGGGTTGTTGGGCACGATATTGAAAACCCACCTCTATAGCATCCATGGCATCCCGGATCTATAGTTTGGTGAGGATTGGCTTCCATTTGACCCCTCTCCCAAGCCAACCTATCTTCTCCCAAGGAAGGCGCACTTCACCATTTGAGTAGGTTGACCTAGATCTAAGCGATGGGTGTTTGAGATTCCACTTGATTTGACATCTACACATCAAATAACATACACCCAGGTTGTCCCTTTCTTGAAATTCACCTTGTGGGCCCCATTCCACATTTTAAGGGATTTAATCCCCATTTTGGACCATTTGGAACACTAAAACTCAGATCTACAAAGATCTAACCGGTGGATTGCCACGAAATTATAGATCCATACCCCTACTTGACTGATCTACCCGGATCTAAAGTTTGGATGCCATCCGACATGATTTGACCCACCTAAACCCTGATTGAAGCCTCCTTAGGGAAAGTCGCACCACCTTGGAGAAGTGAGTTCACTCACTTCGAGGAACTGGGTACTTGAGATTTTTGGAAATCTAAAACCGGAATAATTCAAAACCTAGGTCTAGACTGTCACTTTACCAAATCTTGCCTTGGGGACTGCATTCCTTGTTTTAAGGGATTATGGTCCACTTGGGTCAAACCTAGATCTAGACACATTTAAACATCAAGACCTATACTGTTCACTTATCTCATGTTGTAGGAGTCCTAAACCATAAGTCAACCCTACTTTGACTCCACTCCCCAATTCCCAAGGCACTGGTTTATCTCCAAGACAACCCAACTCTCCTAGATTGTTGGATTGACTTGTGGTTTGACTTTTGCATGGTGAACTCTACCTTTGAAGACATCGTAGACCATGGTCAAGATTGTCTCTTGTACTAGTTAGCCCCAATCTGACCCCTAAACAACCCTGCATTGGACACGGTTCCCAAGGCAGTGGATCTTTTGGCATTGACCTAGTACACTAGCCCTAGATCTCACTTCAAACATCATAAGTCACTTTTACTTCAACTATGAACCAAAGCTATATCTATTGAACCCCTCACTTGGCTTGTGACTTCAACCTATAAGGTCTAGGATAAACCATACACCTAACTTCAACTAGAAATACCCTGATTTGGTGTCTTGGTTTTGATCTCTCCTGTCGGGAGTAGATCGGGTCTCCCCCTTTGTTGTCTGGGCTAGATAACATAAAGCGAAGGTTGCCTCGACTGGCGTGACAACCATACATATTGGAGGTCGAGGTGATCGTGGTTGCACCTATTGAGTTGCCCTTCCCTATTGCCATCCATGACTGGATCCATCCATAGGGGTAACTACATCCTAGGTGATAACATATTGGCGCCGTTGCCGGGGAAGGCATAGGCTTACCCTGGTTCGATATATTATTTTTTTTTTTAGCTCTCCTCCCCTTCTCTTTGCCTAACATTTTGGCGCCGTTGCCGGGGAGGCAATAGCTTGCCCTAGTCCTTCCCGCATATACAAACGACACATATCTTGGTAGAAGAGTTAAATCTACCTGGCGACTCCCAATCGTGACTCCGCTGAGGAGCGAGCTCATTTACATCCTTACATCCCTATAAACAGATCTTATCGTTATCTAGAACCCATGGGGTGTATCATTTTGTTTTCAAGTTCTTAAATTTAAAAATAAATATAAAAATATAAAAAATAAAAAATAAAATTATTATCCATGGCTGCTTCTGAGCGACCTAGAACTTTCGGTCGTTTAAAAGCCTTTGACTTCTCTAAAATTTATGGGGCACCTCATCCTATGCCAAACAATTTTAATCAAAGATTACCTCGTTTCAATGGAAGCGATGGTGTTTCAATTATAAATCATTTGTATGATCTCTGGTATTATATGGATAGTTTGGGAACAACCGAGGAGGATGTTCTAATGAGGGCTCTGGGTTCATCTCTAGAGGGAAATGCTCGGATATGGTTTGATTATCTAGCACCGGGATCCATCACCGGGTATGACATGTTCCAACAGTTGCTAGTGAGTCAATGGAAAGAAACAATTGGTGAATCTATGGAAGGGCAATCAGACGATGAATGTATTGATGAAAATCAACTTGATGAAGATGATGAATATTACGATAATGAGTTAACTAACGATTGTTCTTATCAAAGTAATTCCTCTTCTCCTGAACCAATTGAGTCCCATGATGAGGTAATGTATGACACTGAGCAAATTTCAACCCCTCAGGATTATTGCCTTAATATTGACATAAGAGGGGAACTTATGAGAATTTTATCATCATTACCTGAAGAAGTTTCAGATGAAGAGGATGATTCCAATGATTTCCATCAAGAAGCATCCATGGTTGAGTCTTCCATTAGTGAATCTTTTGAAAATATCTCTGAGATCCCTTTTCATAATCCTTGTGTAATTGATGATTTTTCTTACCATGACACTGAAGAAGAAAGTAGGGACAACAACCAAGTTTCTTTAGAAGCCAATGATCATCCTGTTTTTAGAGATCAATTTTATGAAAATGTTCAAATGGTTGTTAATCAATTGGTCAATGCTATTCCTGATAAATTATCGTCATATGAATTTAGTGATGAATCAATTGAGGAGAAGTCTCATGATGATGGGTTGGTGAATCAAACTAATCAAGAGCTTTCCTTAATCAAATCCTCAAATCAATATCTTAATGTTTATGGGAAGCTCGGCAATAATCCTTCACTTAACTCATCCAATGGTTATAATTTTTCCAATTCAATTTTTATTCAGGATTGTCTTTTTCAATTGTTGGGGTGGGGTGCTCGCAATAAGTTCTGTCCTTTTTCTAAAAAAATTGGGTCAATCAATTTTCAATCCGCCCCCCCATCTAATTTTTCTAAGTCTACTTTGAATTTGTGGTCTGGTAAATCTTTGAATGTTGAAATTTTCAAACCAGAGTCTAGGTATTGTCGCATAAATGGAGATACAAAGTTTTATTTTCCCTTTCAGTTATCTTTAACAAATAACATTCTTAAATCTTCTTGGTGGCTGGAAGGGGTATATGAAGATCAATTTCATCGATTTTCCATCCTTAAACAACAAGTGGGGCTAATCTCAATCTTAATTTTATTCCACAATTTATCCCTACTTGGTTTATGCATCATTCCTGTAGCTCTCAGAATTGAATATCCTGGTCAGGCAGATGAGGAAAGCATTTTGAAACAAGGGGAGTTAAAATTGTTATCACATCTTTTTCCTCCATATATTTTGAATAATAACTTGCACAATTTTTATGACCCTATCAATTCTTGGATGGAGGATGTTTGCAGTAATCAGTCTTTCCCTTTGCATGATTTCATTTTGCACCATTCAACTCCTTTCTCAATTTTTGAACAAGTCAGGAAAGTTATGCTATCTATTTCATTAATCCTTAATCTAGTCTTGACTCGTTCTTTAAGCAAAAATCAAAGAAGAATTATTAACTTATTTGATGAATGGTTGCACTGGATTTATGATTTTACCTAACATTTGTGATGACTGGTTAGATTAGGGTAGGTAGGAAACCAAATAAGCCTACTTGGGCAGTAGTTAGTCTTTTCAGCCATTGAGTTTGGCACCTTCTTAGTCTTTAAGCTCCTTTGTAAGCTCCTAGTTTAGTTGAGTACCTGCCACTTTTCTTTTCCTGCACAATAAATTTCAAATTTTGCAAAATTATGTTAGTAGTTTAATTTACTTTCTGCATTTATATTTCATGCATTTATATCTCTGACATAGAATAGATGTTATTTCAGTTGGTTTTATATTTTTCCCACACATGCGGCATGAGGTATTTTTGATGTTTGTGAATGCAGAAAATAGGTTGCAAGAATAAAAGCTTGAAATAAAATGGTAGAGTGCTGGATCGTGGAATCGAGTAGCGGAGATTCGAGGACCAGAGATTCTGAGGTTCTCAAGCGCTCATTTCAGCAGAGCACTTGTCCCAGCCGGAGCCAGATGTTATCACATATATAGTAGCCGGGCTACCATACATTATTTTTCTCATTCCAGTACACTATTCAGCCAGTTCCCTTGCATTTGAGATGCCAAGATGAGCATCTATATTGGATCACTATCAGATCGTGGACAGCAGTTATATTCCCCATGCCATGACTGAGTTTCAGGACACTCAGAGAGATGCCCGATATAGCCATTATGCCATTGGTACAGAGCAGATAGTAGTGCCCAGAGTTACAGCAGCAGTCTCAGAGGACAGATGATGGTACAGGTTGATGAGCTTTCAGGTATATGACTCAGCAGGTATATCATGGTATTATGGTTAGATTGCTTTTATACTTATTCTTATAGCATATCTTAGCACTTAGTGTCATGATCTGGCGATCATATAGATACATGGACCTGGTTGACCTATTATTTATATTATATTGTCCCTACTCAGACTTAGAAGTTCACTATTCATACTCATTGGTACATACCCTCCTTAGGGAGAATAGGGGTGATCATTACACCATACTATGGCTTTCTAGTGTTGGCTTCATCTTTTCATTGTCTTCATCCATCCGTGGCCTACCTTTTAGATTATTACCTTGATTTGCTACTTGACTAGTGACATGGAGGACCTTTCCCCACTGTAGCCTCTGTACTGGATGAGCTTCCCTGTTTATTGTGTCTCGGCTCTGAGTTGGTGACAAAACTTACCTATGGTGAGTTGGAGTTCCTTGAGAATTCCCCCTAGTCACTAAAGTTGTGTTGGCTAAACCTGAAACTTTTAGTGCTGCCATCAATACAAAATCTGGAAAAATCAAATGCTATATCTTGTATGAAAGAAATGCCAAATGAAAATGGCCATGAAAAATAAAATGTTATATCTTTTGGAAAAATAAATACCTAGGTAAACAAGTTGTCCATGACACACCTAGAAGTGCTCAGGTAAACAAGTGCCTTAAAAACACACCTGCAGCAGAAAGCCTAAAAATAAATGTAAATCTATGCAATGTGTTTGTAAACACACATAGATCAAGGCTATGGAAACCTCAGGCCCAAAAAGCAATGGAACTTAAATGTTATATCTAAACAATTGCTGGCCTTGCTTGTATTATGGATTGTGCGCATCTGTAAAGGTGAATAAACCCTCTTTAAACAACTCATCCATTTGTGAGACACCGCCATTCCCTGTGTTATTGCTCATTCAGTATATACTATAGTGTGTATTCCCTTTCCCTTGCCAAAGTGTCACAAAGTCAAGTTAGTCAAGTCATCCCTTAGCCTAGCCATTTATTTCAGCCTTCACCCTTCACTAGCAAATTGATCACAACTATGAAGTGAGTATGGTCCTGAAAGTCTAGTCTGAGTAATAATAATAACTAACGACACTATATATTTGGATTTAGATCGCCAGTCATGATTACTCTGTGTTATAGAAGCTATTTGAATAAATTGTAAAGCATGTATTAACCTTGACACCTTGCAGCAGCTATGGATGATAGTCTGAGTGGTATTTGGTCTTGGTTAGACCTAGTTTGACCATGGAGGACCATGAGACATGAGATGTTGGACCTTATTATGATATGGATAGATGATATATGGTCCATGTACACATACAGGATGATTCTATGCAGCAGCTATAGGGTTATGATGGTGATTCTTGGGATACAGCAGTGTTTGGTCATTTACAGATCATTATTATTGGCCTTGTTCCGGTACATTGGATATTTATTTTGATCATGCAGAGATTCATATGGTGTATGAGTACACATCTTGGATGGATTTGGACCTTCTGAGTCCAATGGGACAGTTTGTTTTCAGTTCCGGGCACTTACAGTGATGATTTAGCCTCAGTAGGCTGTCCTAGTGCAGTTTTGGTCTATTGGAGGCCCTGTCGGAGCAGAGATGACTTTTATCCGGATGACCTAGGGCGCTGATGATGGAGGGGGTGGTCCAGCCACTTGTTTTTACCATATTACCCCCCTCCCGGACACATTGGTGCCCTCACCTTGACAGCGCCATCACTCCAGGAGGCTGTTTGGGCAGTTTCACGCTTCCCGAGGCATTTCAGGATTGGTAGAAATGGCTATTGAGGAAATCGATTTGGGCTACTGAGGCAAAGTTATGGCATGGGATGATCAGTGATGATAGATCGGGACCTTCCACACCTCCTCCTGCAGTTTCAGCTTCATCGGGGCCCGCATCCATCACTTATGGCACTTTCTGTGGATTTTTTGAGGTCTTTTGAGGACCACGACTTCACCTTGGAGGACCACGACTTCACCTTGGAGGCACGATTTGGTACTTTCATGATTATGTATTGGTTATTGTGCCATGGGGATTGACCAAGGAGGGATAAAATTACCCCTTGGACCCACCATGAGCCTCTTATGATATTTTGTCATCATGATTTGGTGGGATTCCCCTCTCCTAGGGCGACTTTGTCCATTTATGTTATATTTTATGTGTGATCCATGTATTATGTTGTTGAGCTCATCTCAACCATTGATTAGACATTTGTATCTTTTAATCTTAGCCACTCATTCAAAAAGTGGTTAGGGTTTTGGTGCCTCTCCTTCCTATTTAAAGGAGAGAGCCTCTCATTGTAAAGGGACTTTTGGCTCTGGATTATTGGAATAGAAAATTATTATTGCATCTATCTCCAATGTTGTGGTGAATGTTTTTGGTGTTCGTTCGTTGGTTCTTCCTTTGCACTGAGTTATTGGAGATCTTGTTTGCCATATCTATTGTACCACGATTTTGCATCTACAGGTGGAGGCCGATTTGCTTGGAGGAGGAGGTATTGGTAGGGGAAGACTCTCCCTACTTCTTCTTTGGAGCTCTTCGTTGGTAACAGGGAGTATTACTGTCCCAGGACCTTCTATTTCATGTTACTATTTGCATTTCTCTTGTATTTCTTCCATACTTGATCTTACTGATTGAATTTCATTCCTTGGTTTGACAGGTAGAGGAAGGCGCACTTGTGGACTTGGGCATCAAATTGGCAAGCAAATCAACAATCTCTCATTTGATCTCTGCGGGAATCTTCCTCAACATCAAGGCATCTCAACCACATCATTCAGGTATGATCTCAAGGTAAGTTCTATCTCCATAGTCTATCCAATTGTCAAAAACTCTTAAAACCCTAATTAATTAAAACCCCAATTTTGCATTTTCTTAGATCTACTAAGATCTAGTGGGTTGTTGGGCACGATATTGAAAACCCACCTCTATAGCATCCACGGCATCCCGGATCTATAGTTTGGTGAGGATTGGCTTCCATTTGACCCCTCTCCCAAGCCAACCTATCTTCTCCCAAGGAAGGCGCACTTCACCATTTGAGTAGGTTGACCTAGATCTAAGCGATGGGTGTTTGGGATTCCACTTGATTTGACATCTACACATCAAATAACATACACCCAGGTTGTCCCTTTCTTGAAATTCACCTTGTGGGCCCCATTCCACATTTTAAGGGATTTAATCCCCATTTTGGACCATTTGGAACACTAAAACTCAGATCTACAAAGATCTAACCGGTGGATTGCCACGAAATTATAGATCCATACCCCTACTTGACTGATCTACCCGGATCTAAAGTTTGGATGCCATCCGACATGATTTGACCCACCTAAACCCTGATTGAAGCCTCCTTAGGGAAAGTCGCACCACCTTGGAGAAGTGAGTTCACTCACTTCGAGGAACTGGGTACTTGAGATTTTTGGAAATCTAAAACCGGAATAATTCAAAACCTAGGTCTAGACTGTCACTTTACCAAATCTTGCCTTGGGGACTGCATTCCTTGTTTTAAGGGATTATGGTCCACTTGGGTCAAACCTAGATCTAGACACATTTAAACATCAAGACCTATACTGTTCACTTATCTCATGTTGTAGGAGTCCTAAACCATAAGTCAACCCTACTTTGACTCCACTCCCCAATTCCCAAGGCACTGGTTTATCTCCAAGACAACCCAACTCTCCTAGATTGTTGGATTGACTTGTGGTTTGACTTTTGCATGGTGAACTCTACCTTTGAAGACATCGTAGACCATGGTCAAGATTGTCTCTTGTACTAGTTAGCCCCAATCTGACCCCTAAACAACCCTGCATTGGACACGGTTCCCAAGGCAGTGGATCTTTTGGCATTGACCTAGTACACTAGCCCTAGATCTCACTTCAAACATCATAAGTCACTTTTACTTCAACTATGAACCAAAGCTATATCTATTGAACCCCTCACTTGGCTTGTGACTTCAACCTATAAGGTCTAGGATAAACCATACACCTAACTTCAACTAGAAATACCCTGATTTGGTGTCTTGGTTTTGATCTCTCCTGTCGGGAGTAGATCGGGTCTCCCCCTTTGTTGTCTGGGCTAGATAACATAAAGCGAAGGTTGCCTCGACTGGCGTGACAACCATACATATTGGAGGTCGAGGTGATCGTGGTTGCACCTATTGAGTTGCCCTTCCCTATTGCCATCCATGACTGGATCCATCCATAGGGGTAACTACATCCTAGGTGATAACAGGAACTTCAGTAGACTTGTTAACTAAAAGCTCATCCTTAGAAATTCCCTCAGGATCAGGACTAGGGCTACCTAAGAAGCAATTTGAAATCTTATGATTTGTACAATGATTAAAGATTAGACTTTCGATTGACTCAAAAGTAGAAGACTTATCATCAGAAGAAATTGGGCAGGAAAGGTCATCTCCGGATGTTGACAAATTACTTGATATTCGATTGTTAAATGATTCAACAATAGGATTGGAAAGGGGAGGGTTTTGATCTCGGATTTGATTTGAAAGATACATATCATTGAATTCACTTCCCCATTCTTCTAGGAATTTATCTTCAAACATATCATAACCAGAAATGCTATTGGGTTTCAAATTCGAAAGCCAGAGTCCAGCTCTTTCTTTGAAAGATGAAGCCAATAGTCTCATACACACATCCTCATGGGTTATGGATAACTCTTTAATAATTTCCCTAAAAAGTTCAAGGTGTCTTTTAGCAGAGATTTCATAACTTCCATCGAAAATAGGAAACCTTGCACATGCTTGATGAGGAATATGATGAGGATACCCAACAATTTTTGAAAAGTCAAAAACTTTTAAACGACCGAAAGTTCTAGGTCGCTCAGAAGCAGCCATGGATAATAATTTTTTATCTTTTTATTTTTTTTATTTTTTATATTTTTATATTTATTTTTAAATTCAAAAACCTGAAAACAAAATGATGCACCCCATGGGTTCTAGATAATGATAAGATTTGTCTTAGTGTTGTAAGGATGTAAATGAGCTCGCTCCTCAGCGGAGTCATGGTTGGGAGTCGCCAGGTAGATTTAAACTCTTCTACCAAGATATGTGTCGTTGTATATGCAGGAGAGAGTGAATAATGACTACTAGCTTGTCCAAGGTAAGCCCTATGCCTTTCAATATCAAAATGTTAGGCAAAGAGAATGAAAGGGCCTTGAGAAAGGAATGTCAAACCAGAGTAAGCTATTGCCTCCCCGGCAACGGCGCCAAAATGTTATCACCTAAACTGTAGTTACCCCTATGGATGGATCCAGTCATGGATGGCAATAGGGAAGGGCAACTCAAAAGGTGCAACCACGATCACCTCGACCTCCAAAATATATATGGTTGTCACGCCAGTCGAGGCAACCTTCGCTTTATGTTATCTAGCCCAGACAACAAAGGGGGAGACCCGATCTACTCCCGACAGGAGAGATCAAAACCAAGACACCAAATCAGGGTATTTCTAAGTGAAGTTAGGTGTATGGTTTATCCTAGACCTAAGGGTAAAGTCACAAGCCAAGTGAGGGGTTCAAGGGATATAGCTTTGGTTCATAGTTGATGTGAAAGTGACTTACAATGTTTGAAGTGAGATCTAGGATGAGTGTACTAGGTCAATGTCAAAAGATCCACTGCCTTGGGAACTGTGTCCAATGCAGGATAGTTTTGAGGGGTGTATTGGGGCTAACTAGTACATAAGACAAGCTTGACCATGATTCATGATAGCTTTAAGGGTATAGTTCACCATGCAAAAGTCAAACCACAAGTCAATCCAACAATCTAGGAGAGTTGGGTTGTCTTGGAGATAAACCAGTGCCTTGGGAATTGGGAAGTGGAGTCAAAGTAGGGTTGACTTATGGTTTAGGACTCCTACAAGATGAGATAAGTGGGCAATATAGGTCTTGATGGTTGAATGTGTCTAGATCTAGGTTTAACCCAAGTGGACCATAATCCCTTAAAACAAGGAATGCAGTCCCCAAGGCAAGATTTGACAAAGTGACAGCCTAGACCTAGGTTTTGAATTATTCCGGTTTCAGATCTCCAAAAATCTCAAGTACCCAGTTTCTGGAAGTGAGTCAACTCACTTCTCCAAGGTGGTGCGACTTTACCCAAGGAGGCTTCAATTGGGATTTAGGTGGGTCAAATCATGTCGGATGGCATCCAAACTTTAGATCCTAGTAGATCGGTCAGGTAGAAGTAAGGATCTATAATTTCGTGGCAATCCACCGGTTAGATCTTAGTAGATCTGAGTTTTAGTGTTCCAAATGGTCCAAAATGGGGATTAAATCCCTTAAAATGTGGAATGGGGCCCACAAGGTAAATTTCAAGAAAGGGACAACCTGGGTGTATGTTATTTGATGTGTAGATGTCAAATCAAGTGGAATCTCAAACACCCATCACTTAAATCTAGGTCAACTTGCTCAAATGGTGAAGTGCGCCTTCCTTGGGAGAAGCTAAGTTGGCTTGGGAGAGGGGTCAAACGGAAGCCAATCCTCACCAAACTATAGATCCGGGATGCCGTGGATGCTATAGAGGTGGGTTTTCAATATCATGCCCAACAACCCACTAGATCTAAGTAGATCTAAGAAAATGTAAAATGGGGGTTTTGAAATATTTAGGGTTTTAACAATTTATGAGTTATGTCAATGGATTGGATAAAGGAAAGAGAAACAAACCTGTGGATCTTACCTGGATAACCTTGTAGATGCCTTGATGATGATGATCTATGCAATCCCGATCAATTTGGAAGCTTTGAGGTAGTTTCTATGCAAATCGATTTGGTCCAAGAAGCCAATGCGCCTTCTCTCCTGCACAACAAACGTCAACAATATCAGATTTGATGCATCAAGAGATAAGACTAATGCCACAAAAGAAGTAACAGAAAGATAACATAGATCACAATGATACTAATGATAACCCCCTGATACAAGCGAATGCCAAGAAAGTCGATTTGAAGAAGCCTTGCAAAATCGCCCTTGTTGAAGTCGCCCTCCTGTAGACAAACAATGATTTCCAAAAAAGATAGATCTTACCAAAATTTCCAAATGCTAGGTTGAAATAGACTTTCCAATCACCATCTAAGAACACCAGATGCAAAGGAGACCACAAGAATTTCCACAAGAATATTTTTCTATACCAATAATCCAAGAGCCAAAGACCCCTTACAATGAGAGGCTCTCTCCTTTAAATAGGAAGGAGAGGCACCAAAACCCTAACCACTTTTTGAATGAGTGGATAAGATTAAAAGATACAAATGTCTAATCAATGGTTGAGATGAGCTCAACAATATAATACATGGATCATACATAAAATATAATGTAAGTGGACAAAATCGCCCTAGAAGAGGGGAATCCCACCAAATCATGATGATGAAATATCATAAGAGGCTTATGGTGGGTCCAAGGGGTAATTTTATCCCTCCTTGGTCAATCCCCATAGCACAATAACCAATAAATAATCATGAATGTACCAAATCGTGCCTCCATAGTGAAGTCGTGGTCCTCAAAAGACCTCAGAAATCCACAGAAAGTGCCATAAGTGATGGATCTGGGCCCCGATGAAGCTGAAACTGCTGGAGAAGGTGTGGAAGGTCCCAATCTATCATCACTAATCATCCCATGCCATAACTTTGCCTCAGTAGCCCAAATCGATTTCCTCAATAGCCATTTCTACCAATCCTGAAATGCCTCGGGAAGCGTGAAACTGCCCCAAACAGCCTCCTGGAGTGCTGGCGCTGTCAAGGTGAGGGCACCAGTGTGTCCGGTAGGGGGGTAATATGGTAAAAACAAGTGGCTGGACCACCCCCTCCATCATCAGCGCCCTAGGTCAACCGGATAAAAATCACATCTGCTCCGACAAGGCCTCCAGCAGACCAAAACTGCACTGGGACAGCCTACATCACTGTAAGTGCCCGGAACTGAAAACAAACTGTCCCATTGGACTCAGAAGGTCCAAATCTATCCAAGATGTGTACTCATACACCATATGAGTCTCTGCATGATCAAAATAAATATCCAATATACCGGAACAAGGCCAATAATAGTGCTCTGTAAATGATCCAACACTGCTGTACCCCAAGAATCATCATCATAAACCTGTAGCTGCTGCATAGAATCATCCTGTATGTGTACATAGACCATATATCATCTATCCATATCATCATAAGGTCTATCATCTCATGTCCCATGGTCCTCCATGGTCAAACTAGGTCCAACCAAGACCAAATATAACTCAGTCCATCATCCAAGGTTGCTGTAAAGTATCAAGGTTAATACATGCTCTACAATTTATTCAAATAGCAATTATAACACATAGTAATCATAACTGGCGATCTAAATCCAAAAATATAGTGTCGTTAATTATTATTATTACTCAGACTATACTTTCAGGATCATACTCACTTCATAGCTGTGATCAATTTGCTAGTGAAGGGTGAAGGCTAAATTAACTGGCTAGGCTAAGGGATGACTTGACTGACTTGACTTTGTGACACTTTGGCAAGGGAAAGGGAATACACACCATAGCATATACCGAATGAGCAATAACACAGGGAATGGCGGTGTCTCACAAATGGATGAGTTGTTTAAAGAGGGTTTATTCACCTTCACAGATGCGCACAATCCATAATACAAATAAGGCCAGCAATTGTTTAGATATAGCATTTAAGTTCCATTGCTTTTTGGGCCTGAGGTTTCCATAGCCTTGATCTATGTGTGTTTACAAACACATTGCATAGATTTTCATTTTTTCTTTTAGGCTTTCTGCTGCAGGTGTGTTTTTAAGGCACTTGTTTACCTGAGCGCTTCTAGGTGTGTCATGGACAGCTTGTTTACCTAGGTATTTATTTTCCACAAGATATAACATTTTATTTTTATGGCCACTTTCATCTGGCACGCCTTTCATTCATGTGTGTTTAGAAACACATTGCATGAATGGACTTTTCATACAAGATATAGCATTTCATTTTCCAGATTTTGTATTGATGGCAGCACTAAAAGTTTCAGGTTTATCCAACACAACTTTAGTGACTAGGGGGAATTCACAAGGAACTCCAACTCACCATAGGTAAGTTTTGTCACCAACTCAGAGCCGAGACACAATAAACAGGGAAGCTCATCCAATACAGAGGCTACAGTGGGGAAAAGTCCTCCATGCCACTAGTCAAGTAGTAAGTCAGGGTGATAATCTAAAAGGTAGGTCATGGATGGATGAAGACAATGAAATGATGGAGCCAACACTAGCAAGCCAAAGTATGGTGTAATGATCACCTCTATTCTCCCTAAGGAGGGTATGTACCAATGAGTATGAATAGTGAACTTCTAAGTCTGAGTAGGGACAATATAATATATATAATAGACAACCAGGTCCATATATCTATATGATCGCCAGATCATGACACTAAATGCTAAGACATGCTATAAGAATAAGTATAAAATCCATCTAACCATAACACCATGATATACCTGCTGAGTCATATACCTGCAAGCTCATCAACCTGTACCATCATCTGTCCTCTGAGACTGTTGCTGTAACTCTGGGCACTACTGTATGCTCTGTACCAATGATATAATGGCTACATCGGTCATCTCTCTGAGTGTCCTGAAACTCAGTCATGGGATGGGGAATGCAACTGCTGTCCACAATCTGATAGTGATCCAATGTAGATGCTCATCTAGGCATCTCAAATGCAAGGGAACTGGCTAAATAGCGTACTGGAATGAGAAAAATAATGTATGGTAGCCCGGCTACTATATATGTGATAACAGAACCCATGTCAACCCTTCTATTTACTTTGTTAATATATTGTTGTTGGACGCATATGCTTTGTAAGTTGTCCCGTAGTATTTGTTGATCCATAGTTTGTATTATTTTTGTTGGACGCATATGCTTTGTAAGTCGTCTTGTAGTAATTGTTGATCCATAGTTTTTATTGGCCCATGGTTTGTATTGACACACGGTATTGACCCATGGTATTGGTGCCTAGACTTAGTATATAAGTTTGTGTTGAGACCAATGAAGGTACAGTGAAGTTATTTGTATTGAGCTTGCCCAAAGGAGGTTGCCCCCTTGAAGTGTCCTGCGATCAATAAAAGTGATTCTGAGTTCTATTATTTTTGCTATCTCGTGTATTTTCATTAATTAATTGTTGCAGGTTCTTCACATTTGGTATTAGAGCACTTTCTTGGGCTAGTTGGGTGGAATTTCTGCCAAATTTTGTTTTTCCGCATCTGTTGCAATTTCGGATCTAGAAATAATCCCTATCCACTTAACTGTGGGAAGTACTTGGGCATAATCCCTAAAACTCATTGTGAGGAGTACCACAGGAACCCCAAAGTAGCTGGCCCATTGAGAGGACCTGCTAGTGAAACGAACAACGACCCCTACCTGATTGACTAGTTCCCCTCCGTGAGGTAAACCAAGAGCTGTTGCTTGTGGAAAAGTGGTAATCAGTTTTACTTGAGCCGTGGAGTGAGGGGTACTTCCCCAATATGCAAGTCGTCAGACAACATTGGTGGCTAAGTGAAACCCCTGAATTGTTAGGAAGCCGCACATACCTGGGGTCCATATCTATTTTCAGCTGAACTGTTGCCGAACACTTCCGTGTCATTTCAGCTCTATTCTGAAATCCGTTTCAGATCCAACCATTTTCGATCCATTCGGTGCCATTTTAGATCCATTTGTTGTTGATCCCTTCCATGTTGTTTTAGATCCAATTGTTCTGATCCCTTCCGCGTCGTTGTAGATCCATTTCTGATCTACAAAAAATAAAAATAAAAAACATTCCTGGACACCCCTGCAATCCCATTCTGCATATTTCATTCCTAAGGACCCTGTTACAAATTCTATTTCCCAAATTCAGAAATCTCACATTTGTCTATTTTTAGGGTTTTCCCTAACTTCTTCAATTTTCACTCATTCGCCTCCAAAGTTTGCCACTGTGTTCATTTCCTATTTCTGCTTCTTTGTCCCTTTTTGACAAATATTCTCATTCTTTCACCCCACTTCTAAAATCCCCATTTTTTGCTTCCCTGTCCATCAGAAAGTGTCCAAAACCTAGTCAAACCCAAATTACCCATCTGAGTTTTTCCCAAATCCAAATTTCCCTTTACTAAGTAAGCTTTTGTTTGTGTTTTTCTATCCATTCCAAAAAAAAAAAACTCCTGGTTATGGTTGTCACCCACGCAGGAGAAAAAACCATGGAGGAAGCACTTGCAGCCATCCAAACCAAACTCCAAGATCTGGATGAAAAATTTCTCAGCCTCCATCTTCAGCATTCAACCATGAACAATAACCGACAACAAGAATCTTATGCAGCCAATGGGTTCTCTTCTTCCAGTATTTTCGTGGTCCGAAGTTTGAATTTCCTCGCTTCAATGGTACTGATCCACTTGGATGGATCTATCATATTTCATTCCTGAGGACCCTGTCACAAATTCTACTTCCCAAATTCAGAAATCTCACATTTGTCTATTTTTAAGGTTTGCCCTAACTTCTTCAATTTTCACCCATTCGCCTCCAAATTTTGCCACTGTGTTCATTCCCTATTTCTGCTTCTTTGTCCCTTTTTGACAAATTTTCTCATTCTTTCACCCCACTTCTGAAATCCCCATTTTTTGCTTCCCTATCCATTAAAAAGTGTCCAAAACCTAGTCAAATCCAAATTACCCATCTGAGTTTTTCCCAAATTCAAATTTCCCTTTACTAAATAAGCTTTTGTTTGTGTTTTTCTATCCATTCCAAAAAACAAAAAAAAAACTCTTGGTTATGGTTGTCACCCACGCAGGAGAAAAAACCATGGAGGAAGCACTTGCAGCCATCCAAACCAAACTCCAAGATCTGTATGAAAAATTTCTCAGCCTCCATCTTCAGCATTCAACCATGAACAATAACCGACAACAAGAATATTCTGTAGCCAATGGGTTCTCTTCTTCCAGCAATTTTCGTGGTCCGAAGCTTGAATTTCCTCGCTTCAATGGTACTGATCCACTTGGATGGATCTATCATGCAGAACAATATTTCAGTCTGCATAATACTTTTGATGTCCAAAAAGTTCCACTTGCATCCTTTCATTTGGAATAGGAAGCCCTTTAATGGTACCGTTGGTACATCAAGGCTCATGACGAGCCAAAATAGACAGATTTTTTCCAATTCCTTTTGCAACGATTTGGTCCTAGTGCTTTTGATAACTTCATCGGAGCACTCACTAAACTTCATCAAAGTGGCACTGTGATAGAGTATCAGACAGAATTTGAGAAACTAGCCAATCACATAGAAGGATTATCTGATGAATTCTACAGGAGTTGTTTTATCAGTGGTCTTAAGGATGAAATCCGGTCAGAGATTAAAATGTTCTATCCCAACACAATGATGGAAGTCCTAGGGTTGGCTAAGCTGGTAGAAGACAAGATTGCAACCCAACAATGATCCACACCCACTTTTTTTCCCTTCCGAAATAAGGGTTCTCAATGACCTCCCATCCCTCCAGCTCCTCGACCAACTCCTATCAAACATTTGTCTAAAATAGAGATGCAAGCACGTAGAGAAAAAGGTCTTTTTTATAATTGTGATGAGAAATTCACTCGGGGACATAGATGTGTTCAACAAAAGCTCTATCTCTTGGATATGGATTCTCCGCCTGCCTTTAAACTTGGTGAAGAAGCTCTAGATACAATGGATGATTAGGTCGACATTCAGGAGCTGCCTATTGACCCCCCATCTCAGGATGAACAACCAGAGATATCTCTCCATGCTTTATCCAGCGTCACCACCCCCCAAACAATGTGGGTCAGGGGTTACTTCAAGAAGCTTCCTCTTACAATACCCATTGATTCTGGTTGCACTCATAACTCCATTGACCCTCAGATTGCCAAACATGCTGATTGTTTTGTTCATCCTTGCTCCAACTTTGAAATCATGGTTGCCAATGGGGGCACCTTACCTTGCAAGGGGAAGTGTCACAATGTGCATATCTCTCTGGAATATTATAACCTACGCTCTGACATGTTTTCCTTGTCCCTAGGCAGATGTGATGTGGTTTTGGGCGTTCAATGGTTATGCACACTTGGCCCCATCTTATGGGATTTTGCTGAACTTTCGATGTAGTTTTCAATCAATGGGAAACAACACAAATTTAAAGGTTTATAGCAAGGGTCTCTCTGCATCATCAATTCACATCACCTGGAAAAGATCCTTAAGAAGAATTCACATGGTGTCATCCCTCAACTCCATTCCATTCAGATGCACCCATCAATGGTCTCCCCTACTTCCTTGGATAGATATGCAGGTGTCATGGCTGAACCAGTGGGCTTGTCGCCTTCAAGATACCTTTCCAGTAAGAATTTAGCCACATCTACATCTCAGCAGGAAATGATGGTTATTTTGCATGCAGTACATAAGTGGCAACCATACCTATTAGGGAATTATTTCTACATCAAGACTGATCTCCAGAGTCTGGAAAATTTCCTGGAACAATGGGTCTCCTCCCCAGCACAACTGAAATGGGTTATCCAACTCATGGGTTATGCCTATGCAATCACTTATAAGAAGGGTAAGGACAATATGGTGGCAGATGATCCTTCTCGCACATTTGATGACCTAGTTTCTCTTATAACTATTTCTCTGCTTGTTCCAAATTGGTTGCAATCTGTTCAACCAGGCTATCTCTTCTATGAACTCCATGCTTCTTCATCAGCAGGGAACTCTAGGCTCCTCAAAATGTATGATCGGGAACAATGTAACTTCTTTTGGCAGGGACTAAAAATGACAATTCAACAGATGGTGGCGGACTGTGATACTTTCCATGTCAACAAGGGTGAAACGACACTCCTTTTGGGAATGCTTGAACCCTTTCCCATCCCTATAGAGATTTGGACAATTATTTCTATGGATTTCCTAGAAGCGCTCAAGTGGTACAATACCACATCTAAAAGGACACCATATGAAGCAGTCTATGGATAGGCACCGCCAGTTCTTCTTCCATACACCTCAACAGCTCCCTAGTTTAGGCAATTGACTCGGTTCTTTGAAACCATGATCAGATTCTTCTCATTCTGCAGGACAATCTTCACATGGAAAGAATTCGACTGAAACAACAAGTCGATCAGCACCGTTCTGAGCACACTTTTCACACAGCTAATATGGTTCTTCTTCATCTACAGGGTTCCAAGCAACCCTCCATGAAACTCAAAAGGCGTTAGTGGCCCGGAATGCAACCCGAGGATGCTACAGGGGAACCACTCCTTCAGATTCTACATCAATTTCCACATCTAAAGCTTTGAGGACAAAGCTTTTTCTAAGGGAGAGGGGATGTTAGGAATCCATGTCAACCCTTCTATTTACTTTGTTTGTATATTGTTGTTGGATACATATGCTTTGTAAGTCATCCCGTAGTATTTGTTGATCCATAGTTTGTCTTATTGTTGTTGGACGCATATGCTTTGTAAGTCATCCCGTAGTAATTGTTGATCCATAGTTTGTATTGGCCCATGGTTTGTATTGACACATGGTATTGACCCATGGTATTGACGCCTAGACTTAGTATATAAGTTTGTGTTGAGACCAATGAAGGTACAGTGAAGTTATTTGTATTGAGATTTCTCAAAGGAGGTTTCCCCCTCGAAGTGGTCTGCAATCAATAAAAGTGATTCTAAGTTCTGTTATTTATGCTATCTTGTGTATTTTCATTAATTAATTGTTGCAAGTTCTTCACATGTACCCTTCAGGTACCTCAGAATATGCTTTGCAACTATCAGGTGAACATGTCTTGGATCTGTCAAGTACTGGATCAAGGTGTTCACTGGAAAGCAAATGTTCGGTCTCGTATTCATTAGGTACATAAAGGACCCAATCATCTGACGATACATTGTAGTAGCAACCGACTCAGATGAAGCATCACACAGAAGCTTCAGGTTCGATGCCATAGGTGTGGCCATGGCCTTGCAGTCCATCATCCCGAACTTCTTCTGGATATCTACTGCATACTTCCCTTGTCCAAGGAAGATTCCATCTGCACTCTTCCACACCTCCATACCAAGAAAGTAGTGCATCATACCCAAGTCCTTCATCTCGAACTCGACAGCAAGCTTTCTCTTCGCATCGAAAATCAATCCATCCTCCCCTATCAGAAACAGGTCATCCACATATAATAGTGGTATCACTGGATTGCCTTCCTCAACCTTCTAATAAAGGTTGGAATCCGCTGGATAGGAAGCCATCTATCTTTCCATACCAGGTCCTGGGTGCCTGTTTCAAACCATATAGGGCTTTCTTTAGTTTGCACACATGTGACCCACGGTCATGTGTCTCAAACTCGAGGGGCTTCTTCACATACACTTCCTCTTCAACTACACCATTCAAGAAGGCTATATTGACATCCATCTGGTGTACCTCCCATTTCATCACTGCAGCCAGAGCAAGTACTGATCTAATGGAAGTGTATCTGGCCACAGGAGCAAAAGTCTCCTCATAATAAATCCCTTCTTTCTAGGAGAAGCCACGAGCTACAAACCTTGCTTTGTATTTCTCTATGCTGCCGTCTGCAGCATGCTTGATCTTATAGATCCATTTGGAAGTCACCATAGACTTCCCATATGGTTTTGGGACCACATCCCAAACATCATTCTTCATGATCAACTGGTATTCCTCAACCATGGCATCCTTCCATTCTTTCTTTTCTGTTGCTTCTTCATAACTGGAAGGTTCTTTGTTCATTATGTCACAGAGTAAGGCAACATAGCTGGTATGTGATCTTGTCCTTTTCCTTTCTATGTGTTCCTCTTCTGGAATGAAAAACCTTTCTGCATCTTGGATGAGCTCTCTAGCCCATGTTGGTTTCCTCTTGTGAGAGTTCTTCTCATGGGGTGGATCTACAGGTTGTTGTGGATCTTCTATTTCACGATCTTCTTCAGGAATTTCTTCATTCATGGTGGTGTCTTGAGTTCTGTATATTCTAGGTTCTTCATTATCTTCAACTGGTGTTTTCCTTGATTTTATGTATGTTGAGCCTTCATCAAATGTTACATCCCTACTGATATCAATCTTCTTGAATCCTGGGAAGTAGATTCTGTAAGCTTTCGAGTTTTCACTGTAATCCACGAATATGCCCTTCTTTCCTGAAGGATCTAACTTTGTCCTCTTTTCTTTTGGGATGTGAGTGTATACTAGAAAACCAAATATTCTGAGATGGCTAACTTCTGGTTTCTTACCAGTGAACACTTCTTATGGTGTTTTGTTGTCAAGTATCTTATGAGGTGTTATGTTCTGCACATATACAACTGTCCTAGATGCTTAAGCCCATAAGTGCATAGGTAGATCTTGGTCATGAAGCATTTCCCTAGATGCTTCCATGATTGTTATGTTCTTTCTTTTGGCAACCCCATTCTGTTGTGGATTGTAAGGAGTAGTCAACTCCCTTTTAATCCATGAATCATTGCATAGCTTCTTGAAGTCTCCTGAAGTGAATTCTCCGCCATTGTTGGATCTGAAGATCTTGATCTTCATATCAGTTTGGTTTTCTATCAAGGCTTTGAATTCCTTGAATTTGTCAAATACTTCATCTTTGTTCTTCAAGAAGTAAACCCAAGTCTTCCTAGAGAAATCATCAATGAAGGAAACATAGTATACATACCCACTTAGAGAACTGGATGACATAGGACTGCATACATCAGAGTGGATGATTTCCAAGATTCCTTTTGCCTTGCTTTCACTACTTGGAAATGTCTTCTTTGTGTTCTTTCCCTTTGCACAACCTTTGCAAATGCCTTCATGTTTAGCCTGGATTTCAGGAAGACCTTCTACAACTTTGCTTGCAATTGGTAATGCCCTATAATGCATGTGTGCAAGTCTTTTGTGCCAAAGTTCACTTGGCTCTACTGAGTCATGGACCAAGGCTTGTTCTGGTTGGCCCTTCAATTTGTATAATCCTCCCTCTTACTCTCCAATCACCACTGCATCATCTATAGTCTTACCCTTTGGACACATTAGGACTTGGCCATCTACAAATGCAACCCTCATGCCTTTTGAATCTAATGCATATATGGAGAGTAGGTTCTTCTTGATACCTGGAACATATAGTACATCTTTCAGCTTCATAGAATTTCCAGAGTCTAGCTTATAGGAGGCTTCACCGCTCCTTTTTATGGGATACTGGTAGTCATCCCCAAGTTTCACTTTGTGAGGTGATTCATGTTCAGATAGGTTCATAAAGGATTCCTTGAATCCTGTCATGTGCTTGGAAGCCCCACTATCTATAAGCCAATCATTACTTCCATGAGTAATGGTTCCAGTGAGAGCAGAAATCAAAGCATATTCTTCATCACTTGAAGAATCTTCACTTTCTTCTCTAGCCCTCTTCCTAGGAGGTTCGTCATCTTTTGTAGCATGAGCATGATGTCTTCTTTTGATGTTCTTCTTGTGAGAACTATCTTTCTTATTTATGGGACAATCTCTGGAATAGTGTCCCTTTTCATCACATGTATAACAACGGACATAGGACATGTTTCTTCGAGATATGGGACTACCCCTTTGATTCTGATGGTGATGTTTATCATTCTTACTGTTGTGATGTCCCTTCTTATCATCATGTCTTTTGGAGTGTGTTATGAGAGCTTGATCTTCATTCTCCATCTTCTCTTCTCAAGCCACAATTCGATCGTCTTCCCATGAGCATTCTTTCCACAGCCTACTGAATGAGATAAGTTTCTTCCTAGCACAAATTCCTTGGATGAAGGAATCCCATGATCTAGGAAGGCCATTAAGAGTGGTCATTACCACTTCTCCATTTTCTATATCTTCTCTCACAGCTTCAAGCTGTTCTTTTATCTGGGAGACCCTTGAGAAATAAGACTGCATAGTTTCCGCATTTTGGATCTTGACATTCTTCAATTGATTCCTCAAGGTCATATTCCAATTTATGTTCTTCCCTTCAAATAGTTTGGTCAGAGAATCAAACATCTCCTTAGGTGTCTTTAGAGATGACACATGTGGGATTAGATGATCCTTGATAGAATCAACAATAATCCTCTTTGATTTGACCAAGTTCTTCTTGTGTAAGGCCTTAGCCTCTTCATCCTTTGGGATAGCGACCTCTTCACTTGTATAAGTGCCCAACTCATTCTCTTCTAGGATTAACCCAATCCTATACTTCCATGCTCGGAAGTTATCAGCCCCTTCAAACTAATCCTCAAGCTTGGAGTGGTGAGACATCTTAAAAGAGTACTTCAAATGGAAATAGAAAAGATTTAGATCTTACAACTTGATTTGCTGAAAACTGGATCTGGTCCCGGATTAGGGTTTGTCAGAGAAACCCTAAAAATTCAAAATGTGAATTTCAAATTTCTAAATGGATAGAAATATGTGCCTTGATGAATTGATCATCCTGGTATACTCAGAATTTGAAAATGGCAAAGTTTCACCCTTCAGAAATGCCTTTTAGTCTTCCCGGATTCACTAGGGAGGACCCTGAATTAGGGTTTGAGTTTTCGAGAGCTTCACCCAACCAAAAAGTTCGATCCAAAGTGATTTTTCCAAGGAGCTTCCAGCTATGTCTTCAAATTTTAGAAATTCCTATTTTTGTGGAAACCCTAATTTTTAGGGCCAAAATTGAAAGTGCTCAGAATTGAATTCTGATTGGACAGAAAGATTCTCCTTGATGAGTAGAGTCAATCTACCTTACTGCTTTTCCAAAATATGTGGAGAGAAACCCAATAAACAAGAAACCCTAGTTTCCGCCACTGCACAATGTCTTCTTCTTAGGGAAGCTCTGATACCATGTTAGATTTTGAGCATTAATTCAACATACTCTAGGATCTTTACTGAGATAATAACATGTACAACATATCAATCATATCAAGCATGTATCAAGCATATAAAGCAATCACATAAGATAATGGACACATAGAGTTTCACTGGGGAAAACCATAAAGGTGAAAAACCCCACAACTTCCTTAGAGATAGAAAGAGCAAATAGCACAACCCAAGTACAAGAGATAGTCTTCTCCTAACACATGATCCTCCTCCTCACTAGTGCGCCACTTTGCGAGAGAGATAGAAGTGAGTAATGAGATGATCAAATAGAGATCTCCAAATCTCTATTTATACAGAACCTGACCTGCCTAATAAACCAACAGGGCCGACTTGTCTAACTCAGTCTAATAACCCATGGTTAACTTAATTAGGGCCGAACCCACACTTGGTGGTCTAATAACCCATCGGCAAGTTACGACACTTGCGACACTTGTCAATACAAATAACGACACTTCCGTATAGAGGAATAATACCATGTCTATAGAAGTTTAATGTACATAGGTGAAATACATTCCAAAGTTACATATACATCAACACATCGTACGTTCTCTCCTAAAGCAACCCATATGCACGACAATCTTTGTTGTCATGGCCCACAGATTTGCAAAATGTACAATAGAGGTTCATCGATGTTGTGACCATTGCATATATTGACATTCCTCATGGCAGTGCCCATATACATGGTAGATGCAACATCACTGCATTCCGCCACCATTCAACGGATTCAGTGCTCCCGAAAGTAAATAATTGCAAAAGTCTGGGAACGTATCCTTAGTATGCCCCTCTCCTCAACATCGCGTGCACCAGACTGTTTCACGTTGTTCCTTGCCCTTCTTTAGATCTTGCAACTGTATGGTCAAATTTTCTAACTATGATTGGATAATAGTAAGCATGACAAACAAAGGAGTAACAAGGCTGACGATATGGCAAGCATTTGAAGGACAACAAGAGATTTCAAGATTGTGGGCATCTTCTAAGGCCCCTTGCGGGCATTTTATAAGGATTAATGTGGGCATATCCTGGATCCCTTGTGGGAATCTTCTAAGGAGTAGTGTGGGCATTTCTATGGAGCTTGCGGACATATGAAAAGAGACCCTATGGGCATCTGTAAGAGCCCTCGCAGGCATATGAAAAGAGCCCTTGCAGGCATCTGTAAGAGCCCTTGCGGGAATTTATGATGGAGCAGCTTGTAGGCATATGGAAGGGTTACATGCATACTGGAAGGGTAGTCCATGACATGGAAAACATTTAAATCACACCTTGATGACATGGCAAACATTTATTGTGAAGACATAAAGCAAGAAAAGTGGAAATGCCTTGCACATGAAGATTTGGGTCTTGGACCCACACGTGTTGGTTCTTGATATTGTTGATTAAAGCCATATCTACTTGATTGAAGGGTCGACCACCTAAAATGACTGCTTAATTAAATATTATTTGAATTATTTAATTATTGTATGATAAAAAATAAAAATAAAAATGATAATTTCTTTGACATGTCGGCCTAGCAAAATTTATGGAGAATTGTATAAATAAGAGACAATGCTCCAATTCGAAGGGTGGAAAATTTGGTGGGGTGAAAGAGAGATCTGAGATTTTCGGGGGTGTACTGAGGCAGCAGCAGATCCGTAGGAGAAGAAAATGACTAAAGAATTTCGACTTTTATCCTCTAAACTTTTTGGTGAAGCTTTCTATGTTAAGGACTTACTTGCTGATCTATGTACATGATGGGTTGATCCAAAGTTGTTGAAGTAAGAAGTAGCTGCAAGATAATATTTTTTATCTCTTCTCTGATTTTGGGTGACTAAAGGAGCAACATACATAGCTAGTTGGGTGGAACGTTGCAACGACATAGCTAGTTATTTGGGACAATTGCCCAATGAAGATAAGTGTTTTTCTGTCTATATATTTACTTCTGCAATGTTTAATTAATGATTATTTTGATATGCTAGATGAGCATGAATTGTGTGTGGATGTTGTTTTAATTCCGCTGTGCATAATTGATTTGTTTTACATCTGCACACTCATATTTTAATTATATGAATCTAACAAATGGGATGAGATCATGTGAAAGCCCCGAATTTGGCATCATGTTCTCTACCTTGCATTGGATAAATGGGTGGGTATGTGACAGATGGTATCAGAGTTGCTGGTTGCAGCATTGGGCCTTCATGGGCTACCTATCACAAATTATAGAGGTAAGTATGCTTCCTACTCAGCAGTAATCATTAAGAAAATTTCAGAAATAATTTGGGAAATTTGACATTTTCTAAGTGTTTTTGAGTTTTTATGTTAAGTTTGTTTCGGTGCAAGATTTTGAGTTCTGCCGAAATGGTCGGCTCAAGTTAGCAAGTTGGGCCAAAACAGTCGGTAGAAAATTAAAAAAGTTCATTGAAAAAGATAGATAAATTTTGGCGAAACTCACTAAGTTGGCCCGAAACTGCGGAAAGAACTGGCGAGTTTGCGTCGAAGTTGTCAGAAGGAAAAGTTGAGTTTTCGCCCGGAAGAACTCGGCGAGTTGGTCCGCAACGGAAGAAGGACTCGGCGACTTGGTCTGCAACGGCGGAAGGACTCGGCGAGTTGGTCCGCAACGGTAGAAGAACTCAGCGCCTTGGTCCAAAAAATCTCAAAATTTTTCTAAGTATTTTCGGCGAAAGAACTCAGTGAGTTGTCCCGAAACTGTGGAAAGAACTAGTGAGTTTGTGCCGAAGTTGTCGGAAGGAAAAGCTGAGTTCGATCGAAAGAACTCAACAAGTCTCCCCGCAACGGCGGAAGGACTTGGCGAGTTGGTCCGAAAAACTTTCTAAGTGTTTTCGGCGTCAAAGAAGAAATTTCGGAAGAACTTGGCGAGTTGTTCCAAAACAGCGAGAGAACTTGGCGAGTTCGTCCGCAACGTCGGAAGAGATGGGCGAGTTGCTCCGCAACGTCGGAAGAGATGGGCAAGTTGCTCCGCAACGTCGGAAGGAACTTGGCAAGTTGGTCCGCAACGGATCGGAAGGAAAAAATGAGTTTTCAATCGGAAGAACTCGGCGAGTTGGCCCGAAACAGGTTGGAAGAACTCACTGAGTTGCTCCGAAACAGAGAATTTCAGCCATTTTCCAAGGGAATTTTGCAGGTGCCGAAAGCTGAAAAATGGCCGTGAATTTATGCGCCAGATTGTGCAAAATTGAAGGTTTTAAAAAAAAAAATGAGGGCGCTGCCCTTGACCTGCCTTGCAGTGGCCCAGGGAAGCCACAAGGGGGCAAGCCCCCTTGACCCCCATCATCCCCCGGAAGACAGTCATTGAAAGTGTGAAATGCATTCTTGGGATGAGAAGCAGGAATTGCATAGAAGGTTGTGGAGAGTAAGTGGCTGTAATATGAATTGCAGAAGAGCAATGGGAGCAGCAAGACAACGTTGATAAGAGGTAAACTTCTCACCTTAACTATTTCTATTATAGCATAGGAATTTCATGCTTGAAAAGTAGCAACTAAGAATGTTTTACATTTGTATTAAATTGCTACTTGGTGATAAATGAAAACTAATGATTCCTTGCGTGCTTGGTAGGGAAACCAAGAAAAGGATCAACTATGACGTGGAGAAGGGACCCCATGTCATGCTTGGAAAGGGATAATTCCTTAACTCTGCTATTGCTATTGTTTTTGTATTTTACAAGTTTTATATGAATAGAAGCTATGGCATAGGAATGCTGGAAATGCAAAAGGGATAGATAGATGGCATATTGCACAAGTGCATGTGAAAATGTTTTTGCATGTATATGATATTGCATATTGGTAAAAAAGTGAGGATTTACATATGCAATGAGCCACTTAAGATCAAATGATGGTGGTTGCTAATAAATAGTTGTGTTCACATTGGTTGTAGGACCAGAGACAACCAAAGCATGGCTAAGGATGTGGATGATGATTGTTGCATATAACCTCATGAAGAGAGGATGTTGCAACAAATCCATGATCATGATGTTGGAAAAAGGACTGAGTAGCCTTGGTAAGAGGACGACTGACCAGGTAACATCAAGCGATATTAATAACAGCCATGCAGGTAAGGGTTAACTGTGCTTAATTGCATGAATGTTGAAAGAGGATTTGGTGAGTCTCTTAAACTAAGCTTAAACTAAGGTGATTTGGTTTGCATTGAGTGCCTGAATGTGAATGCCAACCCACTAAGTATGGTGAGGTGCGAGTAGGTGAAGGCAGGGAGCCTTACACCCTATAGTTTCTAGAAACCTCAATGCATTCATATGAATTCATATCATGCCATTTGTGAATATTGGTTGTGAGTTTAACAACCAAAGCAACTGAGGACTTATGGACCTGTCGTGGTAGTGCATGCTATATGTAGTAATCATGGTTAATCCATAGTATGTTTGAATGCATAGTATTCATGAAATTATGCAAGATGGCATTGGAGAAATGTGCATTGAAATATTTGGTAAATGTTGTAAATATGCATGCATGTGTAGGTGCACATGTTGAAATGCATTGTGTGAATGCATGGGTGTGATATATATATGTTTCAATGTAGTTAGATAATAGATGAAATGGTGGACTATTGCTAATCCTGAGACCATTTCATAAGCTGCTATGAATGCAGGAGAAGGATTGCATGAAGAAGGTAGACATGTGATGGGCTACCAGAGAACTCTGTTGGAAGGACAGAGCTGCATGGAATATGAAGTAATGAGTATTTATAGTTATTTAAATTGCATGGATAGTGTGACTATGTCTTCAATTTTATTGTGATAATGATGCATATATAGAAATGTATATATTTCATTGCATTGTTAAACAGCTGAAGGTGTTTGAATTATTGAGTATTATAATTCTGAGATCACTTCAGTGACTGTTATGGCAATGAATGATTATGTGCATAGATACTCACAACGTGTTTGGCTGATTGAAGTTTCAGTTTTTAGGTAGAAAAGTCTTGCGTATGGCAATGAGGATAAATCCATAGTAAAGACCGAGATCTACCATGTGCAGAAGCCAAAGGTTATGAGAAGGTTCTCATGGTTGTAATTTATGCATGAAACAAATCTGAAAATTGTCTGGTTTAAGTTTATGAGAATAGTCTCATAGTTGCAAATCTAATTTCTGTAGGAAAATAGATTTACAAATTTCAGATTTGAGAATTTGCTTATAATTGCTAATGATTGTTTGGCTTATATAGAATTGTGTCAGGAGGACATGTTGTAGGTGGATGTTCAGGTATGGTAGCAAGGGTGAAACCATAATGGACAGAGTGATACCACTTACGAGAGCCAAACAATATGAGGATAGCCTCATTGCTAAACAAATCAATTTCTGTAGGAGACAGAATTGTAAATTCATGTTGAATTTAATTATTAATGTTATTGATTGGTTATGAAACAATTATATTTGAGGCTTATTGCTAAATGTTGCTAACTGTTTGGCTATTTGATAAGTGTGCCAGGATGACGCATTGTAGGAAGAACATGTGTGATGGCCTGCAGAAGCCAAACTAGATGGGAAGGATCCCATGCTTTGGAAATGGGTTTCGGGTGAAACACCATTGTAAATGTTGATAATGTCTCAATCGAACTGCATGTTGGTAAATCATGTGAGTGAGACAGTAAAATTATGCCAAGAAGGCATGTGTGGGTTAAGGAACGTGAAAATATTGGGGTGGCAACCCGAAGGACTGTTGACTCAGAGAAGGGAGTCCCCATTCTTCTCCAATAAAGAAAAGATACATCTGTAAAACGGATGAGTATTCTATAGCCCCAGCTAAAGAATATGCATGTCTGGCTACTAGAGTTAATATGAAAATCATGTTTTATTATTTCATTATTATTCCAGACCGCTTGAGTATGATTAGGTCCTACATGGCTCACATCGAAAAGGGATGCATACCTTTCAGATGTTGGGTTATGATAAGGGTTTTCAATATTGACTACACCCTAAGGGAATGGACGCATCCTTGGTGTTTCAATACTTGATAGTGAATGTTATGAAATATGGTTACAATTTTAGAGAAGCAATACTGATGAGTCGGCTTATCCTTCTTGTGCTATCAGCTTACATAGATGCAATTTGATGTTGCATGTAAGAGGCAAAGTGAAGAAAGGGTGCTCAAGAGGACTATATGGGAAGTGGTAACCTTTCTATGCTCACACTAAAGGACACTAGAAGAGATGGATAGGCCCGAGGAGCTATGTTGCAGAAAAGGGGTATCATCCTTGTGTATTGTGAGTGGGTATTGTGGGGCCATGCTAGCCTACAGTCAAGTGAGTCACCTATGGATTTCCTGGAGGGAACCACTGGTTTGCATAAGAGAAGGAGCCACATAATCATATTATGTTGTTCTCATTGCCTGATAAACCTAGTAGGTGTACTGGCTTGGCATTGGTTATTTAGATGTTGTGGAGAAGGGTTGTTGAATGCCTGAAAAACCCAGTTGGTGTACTGGCTTGGCATTGGTTATTTGAATGTTGTGGAGGTATTGGTGAAGGGTGTTATTTCCTGACAAACCCAGTCGGAGAACTGGATTGGAAATGTGTAAGTTTTAAACCTTAACAGTGAAGTACAAACTTATATTGATTCTTAAGCATTAACAGAAAATACACAATGGCACACACATTATACAGAGATTTTCACCTGGAAACCCTTAACCGGGAAAAAAACCAGCAAAACTTAGAGCTGCACAGCTCCTTTTCATTATATGTTTACAATATATGGTATTCTGCAGCATCTAAAACCCTAATTCGCTTACCCAAAATTAGGTTACAACCCTAATCCCTTTTACCGGGATTAGATAGAGTACAATGGGTCGAAATCGCGAAAAAGCAAAAAGCAACCCAAAAAATTTTTGCGCTCTACACGGACTCCAGGGCCTAACGGCCCCCTCCGTGGCATTTCAAAACCTAACGGTCCAAAACGAAGGGGGTGGGCCCTGCCGGGATACTACTGGGAAAGGGATCGTGTTGTACACGCAGCCACCATGTGAAGAGATATAACATTCCCAACATTCTCCCACTTGTTGTTCTCTTCACATACAGGAGAAATTTATGACTTTAACAATTCAGGGCAGCAATTCCCATGTTCTCTTTACACCAAGAGAACTTCTGAGTACTCACAAACTTTTTCAAAGAGTCTGCAACATTTACCAAAGTGTCAACCTTCTCCAGCAACACTTTTTTTTGTTCAACCATGTCTTTGACGAAATGGTACTGCACATCAATGTGCTTTGTCCTCGAGTGATAAGCAGGGTTCTTTGCTAGAAATATTGCATTTGAGCTATCACAGCCACTATTTACTGCATTCTGAACAAAACCAATACCTGAACACAATCTTTGCAACCATACAGCTTCCTTACTTGCATGGGTAGCTTCCATGTATTCAGCTTCTGTAGTTGAGAGTGCAACTACAGCTTGTCTTCTACTCATCCAACTGATTACTCCTCCAAATAGATTAAAAACGTAGCCACTTGTAGATCTTCTGTGATCAAGATCTCCAGCCCAGTCAACATCAGCAAATCCTTGTATATCTATCTCTCTGTTTAGATTGGGTCTTCCTTGGTAGCAGATTGCAAAATCTGTAGTGCCACGCAAATACCTGAAGACCCTCTTTACTGTAGTCCAATGTTCCTTTCCAGGTTTTGACATGTATCTACTCAAAACTCCCACTGCATGGGCTATATCTCGTCTAGTACATACCATGGCATACATAAAACTGCCAACTGCACTAGCATAGGGAACATGAGACATGTCCTCTACCTCTTCTTGTGTCGTGGGACACTGTTCTGCAGATAACCTTACACCTACAGGAATGGGCACCTTCACTAGTTTGCTTTCCTGCATATTAAATCTCTTCAATATCGTTTCAACATATTTCCTCTGATTTAACCAGAGTTTCCTGTTTTCACGATCTCTTTTTATTTCCATGCCCAAAATAAAATTTGCAGCACCAAGATCTTTCATGTCAAATTCAGATGGCAGCTGATTTTTGACATCCTTGATGATTTCCTTGTTGTTTCCAATTACCAACATATCATCAACATACAATATTACATAAATAAAATGATCACCAGTTAGCTTAAAATAAACACAGTGATCAGCTTTGCTTCTTGAGAAACCAAGTCCCAGTATATAAGTATCAAATTTTTGATACCACATTCTTGGAGATTGTTTCAATCCACAGAGAGATTTTTTCAGCTTACAGACCAACTCCTTTCTTCCTTTCACCACAAACCATTCTGGTTGCTTCATATAGATCTCTTCATTAAGATTTCCATGTAGGAAATCCGTCTTTACATCCATCTGTTCTACTTCAAGGTCAAAAGCAGCAGAAATAGATAGAAGAAATCTAATAGAAGTCAATTTTGCAACAGGTGAAAAAATCTCACCAAAATCGATGCCCTCAATTTGGGAATAACCTTTCGCTACTAGTCGAGCCTTGTACTTCTCCACTTTACCTGTTGCATTTAACTTCTTCTTGAATACCCATTTGCTTCCAATAGGATTTCTTCCTTCTAGCAACTCAACCAGATCCCATGCCTCATTTTTGTCCAAGGCATCCATTTCTTCTGTCATGGCCTTCTTCCATAGTTTACTATCTTCTGAATCCATTGCCTCTTTAGCAGTTCTAGGATCATCATCAGTAATAGATAACATAAAATTAGAACAAAAATCAGGGGGACTGTACCTTTCAACTTGCCTTCTTACTCGGTCAGATCTCCTCAATACCAGAGTCTGTGGATCCGCCTCTTCATCTGATTTAGATGATTCTGCCTCCTCATCTGATTCAGACGAATCTGGTTCCTCAAAAGAGTCACCTCTTTCATCCTTGATATCAAAGTGTAGCTTCTCTGAATCCTTTTCCTTTGGTACATCCTCAATCTTGGAAGTGCTTTCAACTTCTCTGAAGATCACATCTCGACTGTAAACTGTTTGCCTTTTTACTGGGTTCCACAGCTTGTAACCTTTCACTCCATCCTTGTAACCAATGAAGATACATTTTTCTGCTTTATTATCCAACTTGCTCCTTTTCTCCTTTGGAACATGTACAAAAGCATCACACCCAAACACTCTGAGATGAGAGAGAGAGGGTTTCTTACCAGTCCAAACCTCATGAGGTGTCTTGTCAACCAACACTGATGTGGGTGTCCTATTCACTAGGTAACATGCAGTGTCAACAGCTTCTGCCCAGAATTGTTGTGTTACCCCTGCACCACTGAGCATACTCCTTGCCTTTTCCATCAATGTCCTGTTCATCCTTTCTACAACCCCATTCTATTGAGGTGTGTATGGAGTAGTCTTTTGCCTTGCTATTCCACACGTTTTACAGAACTTCTCAAATTCACTTTCACATAATTATCCACCATTATCTGTTCTGAGTACTTTTATTTTCTTTTCAGTTCGATTCTCTACAAGAGCCTTAAATTCTTTGAATCTTTTAAAAACCTCAGATTTCTTACGCAGGAAATAAATCCAAGTTTTCCTTGAGAAATCATCTATAAATGAAACATAATACACAGATTTACCAAGTGATGGAACAGGCACAGGTCCAAAAACATCACTGTGTATTAACTCTAAGATCCCTTTAGCTCTTACAACACCAGATGAGAATCTTACCCGATTCTGTTTACCATATAAGCAATGTTCACAGAAATCAAAATCTAATGTGAAATCAGACATGCCTTCAGCCATACTTTTACCTTGTAATAGTCGAAGACCCTTCTCTCCAATATGTCCCAGTCTTCAATGCCATAGCAATGTCTTCTCACTAGAGACAGTAAGGACTCTGTCTCCTTCATTTTTACCCTCAGGAACAATAGTACTGTTACATCCATTTTTGAAGGTGCTTCCCAACAACTTGTATAGAGTTCCAATCCGAACTCCCCTCATCAGCACCAGTGATTCTCGAACCATCTTGCATGTGTTCTTTTCAAATAAAGTTCACACCTACATCATCCATTTTACTTACAGATATAAGGTTTCTAGCTTTGGAATGTGCAGAACCCCGGGAAGAGTTTTAACCCTTCCATCTTTGAGCAGTAGCTTGATCTTTCCTCGACCTATGATTTTTGCCACCGATTTGTCTCCCAGAAATACATCTCCTCCATCATACTTTTCGTATTCAGAAAACCACTCCCTATGAGGAGTCATATGATAAGACACACCTGAGTCAATCAACCATGAATCATGCTCTGCATGTGTACTTGAAGATGCCAGATACACATCTCCTCCTTCCTCTGTAGATTCTTTCCCGTCTGTGGATGGAGCATCATTAGGTCCTCTGATTTTATCAGTATTTTTGGATTTACAATCCTTCTTGTAATGCCCAGCTTTAGCACACTTCCAGCATTTTCTTACAGAAGGTCCTGGAGATTTAGATCTCCCTCTAGATTTAGATTTTCCACCTGAAGACTTATTTTTAGATCTGTCTCCAGGGCGACCTCTTACAAATAAGGCATCCTTGGTTGCACTATCTATGGATCTCCGCCTCATTTCCTCCGATAGTAGGGATGCAACCACATCATCGAAGTTTAGCGTGGTTGCATTACTCCCAATAGCTATAACCAGATTATCCCATGAATCTGGAAAAGAGCACAACAGACTAATACATTGTTCATCATCAGCAATTGTAATACCAACAGATGTCAACTGACTTACCAGAGTATTGAAGGCGTTTAGATGCTCTGACACAGAGTCTCCATCAGTCATCCTCAGAAGGTACAATTTCTTTCACAGAAATAACTTATTTACCAGGGACTTTGACTGATACAGATTTCCCAGTTTATCCCATAGCTTCTTTGCACTGTCTTCTCCAGATACGTTCACCAATACCGAATCTGCGAGGCAAAGACAAATGGTGCTCCTTGCTTTTCTTTCCAGCTTTTCCCATTCTTCTTTTACCACACCAGTGGGCATGGTACCTAGATCTACAGTGATCCATTGTTCTCTATCTACCAGAAGATCTTCCATTTTGAGCTTCCATAGCTCAAAGCTCTGGCCATTAAATTTCTCAATCTCGAATCTAGAACTACTCGCCATTCTTTAAAGAAAAATAAATCACCGCTGCAAAGCTCCCACTGAAACCAGGTTTATCACAAATCCAAGATTGAGCCAAACCCTTGGAAACAAAGGCATCCCTCTGAACCCAAAAAAATGCTCTGATACCAAATGTAAGTTTTAAACCTTAACAGTGAAGTACAAACTTATATTGATTCTTAATCATTAACATAAAATACACAATGGCACACACATTACATAGAGATTTTCACCTGGAAACCCTTAATCGGGAAAAAAACCAGCAAAACTTAGAGCCGCACAGCTCCTTTTCATTATATGTTTACAATATATGGTATTCTGCAGCATCTAAAACCCTAATTCGTTTACCTGAAATTAGGTTACAACCCTAATCCCTTTTACCGGGATTAGATAGAGTACAATTGGTCAAAATCACGAAAAAGCAAAAAGCAACCCAAAAAAATTTTGCGCTCTGCGCGGACTCCGGGGGCCTAACGACCCCCTCTGTGGCGTTTCGGAACCTAACGGTCCGAAACGAAGGGGGTGGGCCCTCTCGGGCTACTACTGGGCAAGGGATCGTGTTGTACACGCAGCCACCATGTGAAGAGATATAACATTCCCAACAAAATGGTTGTCGTATGCTTGATAAACCCAATCAGCGTATTGGCTTAGCATACTGATTTTTGAAATGCTTGATAAACCCAGTCAACGTACTAGCTTAGCATATTGATTTTTGAAATGCTTGATAAACCCAATCGGTGTACTGGCTTAGCATACTGATTTTTGGGATGCCTGATAAACCCAGTCGACGCACTGGCTTGGCATTGCCTATTCGGATGATGTTGTGGAGCAGCATGTGTGCTGGCCAAGCATCCACCCCACAGGTGATCCAAGGCTTGTAAAGCAGAGAAGGAAACCTGTGGAGTAGCGAGGAAAATACATAATACAGATAAGTATTCATTTTCATTTATTTCTTGTTTGGAATAATGAAGATTTCAGGTATAAGTCTTATGACAACCGAGCTAATACATTGTTGTTTCTTTGTTGGAAACCTTGGCCATTACAGGAAGCAAGGACCCTGAAAGAACTATAAATTCTTGGTAAACCTAGAGAGTAGCTGGTTGGAGCTATAAATGCTTGGTAAAGCCAGAGAGTAACTGGTTGGGCGCTATAAAATTCTTGGTAAAGCCAGAGAGTAACTGGTTGGGCGCTATAAAATTCTTGGTAAAGCCAGAGAGTAACTGGTTGGGCACTATAAAATTCTTGGTAAAGCCAGAGAGTAACTGGTTGGGCGCTATAAAATTATTGGTAAATTCAGAGAATAGTTGGTGGGAACATTAACCACTTGATGTTGTGGAGCAGCCGGCGTGCTGGCCAAACATTCCCTAATTAATTGATAAAAACCAGTCGACGTATTGGCCTTGCATTGCCCATTTGAATGGTTGTGGAGTAGCCTGCGTGTTGTCCCAACATTTATTATTGTATCCACGGGAAATCCAATGCTTGGAAAGCAAAGAAGGATCCTGTGGAATAAAGTGAATACATCCGATATAGATAAGTATTTGGTTATCTTGCAACTTATTGCTTATGAATATACGTGTGTATATGATTTGATTATGATTTTCTCAAACTCATGTCTAGAGATAAACCCTATGAAAATACACTAAACATGTGAATTAATTCAATGTTTGAGTGTAGGTATTGCTGGAAGCAAAGACTATGAAAGCATATGGAGGATGCATGTGGACATATGACTGTCCTAAAGAGCTCAGTATGAGTAGTAATAAAAGATGGTGCTAGTGGAACTATGTGGGTCCTAGCAGCCAAAGGTTCTGTAAGCAACAACAGGGAAGGGTTCCCTAGTTGAAAAGCATTAGATAGACCTTAGACACTAAAATGTCATAGCCAAGAAATGGCATGCCAAGCATTCACATTGAAGTGAAAGAGGCTAAGGAGCATAGAACCACAAGTGATGGTGTGGCTCCGAATTGGAACAAGACTAAGAGGGGGAAACTCTTACTCTTCTCTTTCCTTTTGACTGATGCATCTCAGAAAGAAAAGACTGTTGAGTGCATGTCATAAATGAAAACAAATTGTGTTTAATTGCTGAAAATGAATTGTGAATGCTGAAAAGGTTATTTTCCGGTGAAAGGATGAACATGAATGAGTTCATGTGTATATTGGGAAAGCATGAAATGTGTGGAAGTCTCATGAGTAAAGCATGGACGTTCCATGTCAATTGGGAAAATAATTGACTAATTTTAACATTGTGTTATGCTTGTCCTAATAGGAATTGCCATGATGAGTCTCACAGGTGAGAAATTGAAAGCCACTGATTATAGCTATTACTAGCCAAGTGTTGCTGGTGAGAAAAGAGAGAACCATTTGTGCACCGTGATCATGGTAGCAGACCAGAGACTATTTTTTTTGGGCTAGAAATATTCCTCAGATAGTTGTCGGGACAACAAGAAAGATGGCATCCATGAAATTCTAGACTTGTAGATCAGCTAGAAGGTGAATAAAGGGAAGGGATTGCTCTGGAGCAATGCCCACCTGTAGAGCTGGAAGACCAAAGCTAGCAGGAGAAGCTTGTGGAAGCCAAAGGACTTGATCCTGAAAGTTCAAAGTAAAGAGATGAAATGCAGGATAGGCCTGCCACCAGTTGTGAATTTTGAGGCATATGTAAAGTGGGTATATATTCTGAGGTATTGGAACACCGAGGACGGTGTTATTCCAAGGGGAGGGGAATGTCACGTCCCCACCTTGACCCTATTGCATTAAAAAGTAAATGATGTAATATTGTTATAAAATCATGGTGAAGAGCTCAAGGCCAAGGCCCTGCCATTGATTTATTGATGCATATGGTTTGTGTGCTAGTAATGCACATTGGAAATTCAAACATCATGTAAATATGCATTTTAATAAAATACCCACAACTAGATATGTAATGCAACAAGAGATGGGGGCATGATTTTACAAGGAATTGGGAGGGAAATATTCAAACCCTTGGAGCCAATCAGGTCAAGCCAAGTGTCAATGAGAGAACCAATCAAACCCTCAACTACCCATGTTGACTTTTGTACCCAATCATTGATTTCTCCCAAGAGTTGGTTGAGGTAGTTAATGCCTTGGGGAATGGGAGGTATGGTTGTCCAAATTCAGGTATGGGCAAGCCACCCTGCATGGAAAATCGCGTTTTGCTTCCTGGGCAAGAAAATAGCCATAAATTGCTCCCCAAGTCATTATCCATGAACCAATTGCTCTCCCTCATGAGTGGAGAGCTACCTAGGCGTTTTTCTCAAGAGATTTCCTGTGTTTTCATTCATCTTGTAGGCTGGGAAGGGCTTTTTTACTTTGGTGACCAATGGGGAAGAGAATAGATCGATTTGGGGTTTCAATGGGGCCGTTTTGGGCCATTTGAAATGCTCATAGCATGGGGGAGAAATCAAATTGATCCCTGGAGATGAATTTCCCTTCCCACAGTCTAATTTAGTGAGCCACGATTTGGAGATGAACCCATGGATCCTGTTTTATAAATCCCATTGTTAAATGTGTATTCCCTTCCCAATGATTGTGTTTGCTGTGGGAGAAAAGAGTATGTTGGGGTATGGGTTATGGGTCTCCATTGTTTTGGCTTGAGCTTGAGAGAAAGCATCCAAGGTTCAAATGTATCCTGATAAACCTAGCTCTGGACTGGCTTGGCTCAGATGAAATGGTTAATTGGGCTGTGCATGAGTTTGAATGTCCCCTTTTCCTTGTAAGAATCATGCCCAGCACGGGGGTGGCAGTTGTGTTGAGAGATTGATGAACACAATTGGCCTATGGTTGGGTGGAACGTTGCACCGACATAGCTAGTTGTTTGGGACAATTGCCCAATGAAGATAAGTGTTTTTCTGTCTATATATTTATTTCTGCAATGTTTAATTAATGATTATTTTGATATGCTGGATGAGCATGAATTGTGTGTGGATGTTGTTTTAATTCCACTGTGCATAATTGATTTTTTTTACATCTGCACACTCATATTTTAATTATATGAATCTAACAAATGGGCTGAGATCATGTGAAAGCCCCGAATTTGGCATCATGTTCCCTACCTTGCATTGGATAAATGGGTGGGTACGTGACAATGAGCGAGCCCAACAGTCTTTCGACACCCTTAAGAAAGATTTGGTATCGGCCCCTATGCTTAGTCCACCAGATTTCGCACGAGATTTAATTCTTTATGTGGCCGCGTCTCAAGAGACTATTGGCATGATCTTGGTTCAGGTAGATGATGCGGTCATCGAGCATGTTATCTATTATCTCAGTCGAAATT
This sequence comes from Larix kaempferi, assembly GCA_027924585.1. NCBI lineage: Eukaryota > Viridiplantae > Streptophyta > Pinopsida > Pinales > Pinaceae > Larix > Larix kaempferi. Next base: position 206,902 of record BSBM01000194.1, read on the forward strand.
TTGTAGATGCTGAGCTAAGGTACACTCACGTAGAAAAGATGGCACTTGCGATTGTCCACGCAGTCTAGCGGTTACGACATTACATTTTACTTCAAACAAACACTGTTGTAGCTCACATCAATCCATTTCAGTTCGTGCTATCACGACTCCTTATCGGGGGTAAGTATAACAAATGGATTGTGATCCTTAAGGAATTTGATCTTGATTTTGCTTCGGCAAAATCGGTGAAATCATCGGTGTTCGCTAAGCTTATGTCAGACCTTCCACGACTTGATGAGGATGTCATTCATGAAGATTCCTTTGTGGATGAACACTTAGTTCTTATCTCGTCCTAGGACCCTTGGTATGGGGATGTCATTGTATATCTCCAAACTTTGAAGTTTTCTTCGCATTATTCACGAGACGAGCGATGGTGTGTGAGACATCACACTAAAAATTATAATATCATCGGTGAAACTCTGTATCGCCGAGGAAAGGATTCCATTCTTCGTCGTTGCTTGACTCATGATGAAGTGGAACGGGTACTTAATGATTGCCATGAGGGGGTGTGTGGCGGTCACTTATCTGGGCTTGCTACAGCCCAGCATATCATGCGAGCTGGTTACTTTTGGCCTACTATCTTTAAAGATTGTATTAACGCTGTGAAGAGATGTCACCCTTGCCAGGTGTTTTCTCGGAACATACACTTGCATCCAGTGCCCCTCCATTCGGTCATCACTGTCGGTCCCTTCACCAAGTGGGGGGTAGATTTCATGGATTTCAAACCAGCTTAGGCTGGGGGGCATCACCATATTATCGTGGCCATGGATTATTTTTCCAAGTGGGCTAAGGCCATGCCTACCATAAAATCCAATGGTGCTACTGCAACCCATTTCGTGTTCAACCAGATTATCACTCGGTTCGGTATCCCGAAAGAGATTGTCACTGACCATGGCAGTCACTTTCAAAACAAGATGATGGAGGATTTTTCTCTCAAGCTTGGGTTTCATTAGGAACACTCGTATTCCTACTATCCTCAAGTGAATGGTCAGGTCGAAGCAGTAAATAAATCTTTGAAGACCATTCTCCAACATACCATCCAACAAAGCAAGACCAATTGGCATATCATGTTATATCCTTCTTTGTGGGCATATCGAACCGCAGTTAAGACTACCACCGGGTTCTCACCTTTCCAGTTAGTTCATGGCATGGAGTCACTTTTACCTATTGAATGCAAAATCCCTTCGCTCAAGATAGCCATAGAGCTCCTCCCTGATACGATGGATATTGAGCAACATTCAGTACACCTCGAGCAACTTGACGAGCACCGTCGAGATGCCGTGGTGGCCATTGATGTTAACAAGCATCGTGTCAAGGTTCAATATGATAGGTCTGTCTGTCCCCGGCAATATGCTGAAGGTGACTTGGTACTTTTGTATGACCAAGCTAAAGAACTCCTGGGGGAGGCAAGTTCAATCCCATGTGGCACGGTCCTTACATTCTGAGGTGTGTCCTCGAAAAAGGAGCTTATGAGTTAGAAGACTACAAGGGGGTTGCTTTGAAGGAGCCTAGAAATGGGCTCTACCTCAAGTGGTATTATGCTTGAACCACTGGTTCAGGCTGATACTTTTGTACACTATTGTATAGTTTTTCTGTACATAGTTTAGATTTCCTTTTGGTTGTCAGGTCTGCTGATTAACCTCTGTTTGATTGACAGATGTCAAAGGGTTTCCCTATGTTCTTAGGTTTCGCGGATGGTGCTAGCCGACATATGCAACAGCTTGCTTCTGCTGCCTCGGTTATCTTCTCACCTGAACACCTAGTTGTGTCCTCAGGAGGTGCTTGTCTCGGTCCTACATCTAATAATGTGGCTGAGTATAGTGCCGTTATTGAGCTACTTTGGGATGCTATTTCACATGACATCCAGTCTTTAGAAGTCCTCCTGGATTCACAACTAGTTGTGTCTCAGCTGAATGGGCAGTACCGTGTACGAGACCCTACATTACTATGGATATTCCTTAAGGTACGACTCTTGGAAAGACATTTTGTTTCAACTACATACATTCATATTTCGAGAAGTCTTAATTATATATCTGATGCATACGCTAACTATGTATTAGATTGGCATTTGTCAGATTCATCATGAAGCACATAAATACAAAGACATTCATACATTTGTACATACACATGTATAGTAGAACCGAGAACCAAAGTTGTATATATATATAAATATGTCAAAAAATGGTAGTGTCATACAAAACTGGAGCCCGTAGCCCTCAAAAATATACATATCGATACAAAAATAATGAGACCCTGGGATATCTATTCCCTTCGAGGAGGTCTAGCTGCTGCCTCGATGAGATGTATCTCATCGAAGTACTATACTGCATTGGCCACCCGCTGTAGCAGCCGCACCCACTCCCCAGGAACACCCACTACCTAGCGCTGCATGTCCTCAGGTAGTTGGGCCACCTCTATCTGTGGTACTCAGGAAACCATCCGTGATATGTTGCGCCACAATGTCTGGAGTGTGCGCCCTGCTGCAGCATCTACTACCACCTCATCTCTACCTGAACAACCATGTCTCGGGAAGCCCTCAGGTCTCATTGGGCCTTTGTCTGCGAGCAAATGGTCACCCATTAGCACATGACACTACCACCAAAAATATTTTTTGCATTTCTACTATAATAAAAAAATCCAAAAAAATTTAATAAACACAAAACCAAAAGAGTACTCACCGATGTCTCTAAATGTTGTGCCTGGTGGGAGCGGCATGTCATGGTCCTGTCTGAAGTCGATCCCCACATAGGGGTAGTCCTCTATAGCGATCACCTACCGGTTCCACTAGCGGAAGAACTCCTTAGTATATGGTGACTCCAGACGGACACCACCCTGTCGTGTCAGAATATCAGCCCATCGGGTCAGGGCTGGATCACGGAGACTGTGAGGAGGGACATCCACCCTCGGGCTAAGCCCCGAAACCCTCTCTAAGAAGAAGCTGCATAGGATGCTCCCGTACCCTAAGTTTTTGGCCTTCCCCTCTTTGCATTCCGTCAGTTGTGTCTTCATAGACACCAGCAGAGTAGTACACCAGTCGAATATAGTAGGTTGCAAGCATTATGATGCATAGAACATCACCAGTCTGGATGCCTGATGTAGTGCTTTGGATCCCGTGATCCGCACTAGGGTAGCCAGAATGATCTTTGTAATCAGATCTACTATGGTGTTGATAGGCACTTGGATTCCCACTGCTCGTGTGTTGGCAGGACAATACCGCTCTATGTAGTCTTGCACAGTGATCCCACCACCCACGGTCTGTGACCGAAGACTAGCAACCTCCCCTCTGTGGGACAAAGTAGTAATGAAATAGATATCCTCTACTTCCAGTGTCAGTGTTTTCCCGTTTAGGATGAAGTGTTGAGCATCCACATCCCAGTAGTTGATCATATGACAGAGTAATAGGTTTTGGGCCCTTAAACCCCCTAGACTCCAGTATTTATACAAACCACATGCTTGCAATGCTTGTTGTGCTTGCAAATCATTGCGCACGGCCTCAAAAACCTGGTCATGCTCTCTTTCCCTACACTCTAGAACCATCCTAGAGTGCAAAGCAATTAAATTTTGGTCAGTTTCATGATTAAATATTTCTTCACGACCGTACCCACAAGCTAATTTGTAGATAGTGGCGGGTACCGGTGAGCAGTCTATTTTTTGACTGCACGTTTCGTGCCCTACCCACAACCCGCATAGTTGTAGTCCGCGGGTAGCGCCAAAGCCATCTAGGGCTTGGCCAAACAAAAATTTCCACCGACCAAAACTGAAATAAAAACATTAAAATGAAAGGTATGGAGGTAACCACCAACCTACTCTGGACGATTCGCTAAACAGTCGCTTGTAGCTCCCATGATCGGCAATTGAAGTTTTAGGTGAAAACTTACCAAATAACTCCAAATTGGTGAATAGTGAAAATGAATTGAAAATTATAAAATTTTATTATTATTTATAGTTTTCTAGACCCACTTTTCTATAGTTTTTGTCATTCTGAGCCGTTATGAACTAATATCGTGTCATGGAGTAGTGTTTTTTAATAAGATTTCCTTGATGAAAGTTGTTCTGAACCATTTCACACCTACGGCAGGTACGTTTCACACCCGGAATATAGGTTAGATGCCATTTTCGCATGCATTATGCATTTGACCTATTGACCATTTTCATAAACCCTAGGTGTGACCCCGCTTCGTAACTGACACAGAACCTTCACATTGCTATAGAAGTGTCGTTATGTGGCGGTAGGGCTTTTCTGAACATGGGTACCCTAGTTAGAACCCCTTATGCATTCTGGTGCCCATGCCATTGTTTTTCCTTAGGATTGGGAGTCCTTTGTAGTCACTCCATGACGTTGCGATAAATACTCATACTCTACTTTGTCTTATGCTGGTCATCTCCCTTAAGGACTCCCTGTAGTTATATCATATTGTGATTGCATTGCATCATCCTTCTTGCCGCTTGAGCCTTGTGCCGGCTCCCGCTTACTCAATTGTTAGCCTGGTGCCTGAGCACTTTTCCCTGTCGAGCCTTGCAGAGCTTATATATTTTCCCTTCACAATTTGATGACCCTTTTGACCCTGAGGGAACATACCCCCGAGTGTCCACATCCTGCACGCACTTTGTTGCATTGAGCATAGGTATGTTCCAGTACTTGGAACTAGTCTTCTATCTATTTGACACTTGTTCCCTCACTTGTTGTACTATAAGCAATTTTATTCTTTTTCAAGCTTTTCCCAAATATGAAAAAGACCAAAAAAATCAAATATTCCAAAAAGCCGGACGGTATTATGGTCACTATTTCTTGTTGGCAGCTGTTGTGTCGCCTTTGAACAGAGCATTCATTCCACTCCATACGTTATGAGTCGGGACTATAGTTGGGCCTTAGGAGCTGTACTTGTTTCTCAGTTTTCTCCACCGATTGGTTAAGCTTCCAGTCATTATGGAGCCCTCTGTAATGCCTCCTGCATTGCACAGTTTATGTCAAGTCTATGCTACCTAAGTCTATCCATCTACTCATGCTCTTGTTCAAAGGAAGTCTTGAAACTAGTGTCGGCCACTCCTCAGATTTCTTGACTATTGCATGTCGACCATCCTTATTGAGTCAGTCCGTTTCACCTGAGATATTCCAAATCTTTCAGCATTGCTGGTACCTCGTGCTGGTCGATGGGGGATGCCTTAATGCCCTCCTTCCAGCGAGTCTCATTCCGTCGACTTCAACCCATTTATTCCGGGACTTGAGGCTTAGAGTTCGGTTGAGTACCTTGATGCTTGCAGTCATTAGTGGCAGGTTCTCTCGCCATCAATAGTTTTGGGAATACATCAATGTCCCCTGATTGATGGATTCATCCTAGTGTTCGAATTCAACCCACCTATTCACACTCCCATGATTGTGCTCTGTGCCTTGATGCCCATTTTCATTATTGGTGGGTCATCTCGTATCTGTTAACGATATACATCATTGACCAGTAATCAGATGATGTCTCATCAGGTTTGACCCCAACTCCTTTATTCACTTGATGGGACTTGCACCATCGAAGACTTGTGTAGAAGACCCCAGGCGATTGTGGCATTCAGTATGCTACATATGACTTTGACTTTACATCTGAGATATCACCTCTCAGAGATCAACAGTTTGTACCTCCAGTTTGCACCAGTATTCAGGGATACTATTGTATTATGACGAGTGAGCTGCTCTTTCCACTTGTGTCTCCATCACTCCACTTCTGAGTTTTATAATGTATTTTGGTCATTGTAGCATCAGTCTCTAACCTCACACATTAGGGGGCATCTATTACATCGTAATCTTCCACCCTGTGAGCATCAGCATTATTTGGCCTATAGGATCCATTTCAATGACTTAGATCCACTTATATCCTTCAGAGATACTATTTTTCCCTATTTTTGTTCCTACTCGCATGTTGCATCACTATAGCATGCGTATCCACGAGTTGCATCACTATAGCCCGCGGGTATCAAGTAAAATGGTAAAAACCACTATTTTATTACTTTTTACTCCCATAAAGCGCTCATTGGGTGACCTTTGGCTCTCCATCTGCCCAAGTAATGCCTCGATGTGTCCTTTCACCTACCTTTGAGAGGAATATATATTGAGCACATATGGCTTATGGACGGGAGGAAAGAGGAGAATAGTAAGAGAACTCTAGTGGATTTTCGCCCTATCTTGAGTCTGCACTCATTGATCCTTGTAGTTGTGAACCTTTTATGTTCACCTTCCAAACTCCTATCTAGTTTGAGTTTTCCATTCATGGAGGATTGAAGTGGTGGAGGCACAAGTGGATTGATCTAGATCTTGGTTCAGATTGGTTGCCGGCAAGAGTTCGTATCACTTTGTACTTCTTCTTGTTTATTAATAGAAATACTCATATTCTCATCTATCATGTTGTGAATGTCATTTGTTATACATTGGGTTACATTTGGTTGTGATATTATGGACCATTGTTATTGATAATGTTAATGCCATTTATATATTATATGTACTTGTTGGATATTGGCTGTCAAGACTAATTTGCAGATTTCAAGTGCGTGTATTGAAAGCTCCAACGGGGATCTACATCAAACGCTTGGATCGCGGTTGGTTACATTTCTCCATTATCTTAACATTATCATTTATAATAGCATTGCTTTGAGAATTGAGTTGATTTCTGGTAGTCATCAGTCTGTTGTGGTATTCCCAAGCCATAGTGAGTTTTCTCCAATACAATGAATAAACCTATCACCAATGGCAGGGTGACTCGATGGCTTCTTTTGTTACAAGAATTTAATATTACCGTTGTTGTTCATCCCAGTTGAGAGAATTTAGTAGCTGACTTCCTCTCTCAAATTCAAATTGACGATAATGCCAACCCTGTTGATGATAGCTTCCCAGATGAACATTTGTTTGCTGTATCTATTCGAACCCCATGGTTTGCAGACATAGCCAATTATTTAGCAACTGGAAAGCTACCAAACCATCTCTCACCACCTGAGAAACATAGGATCATAGTTCAAAGTTCTAATTATTCTTGGGTGGATAATGATCTCTTTCACACTGGTCCTGATCTCATTATTAGACGATGTGTACGGGAGGATGAGATGGCAGAGATCCTACATGCATGCCATGGTGGACCTTGCGGTGGACATTTTTCTGATAAGAGAACAACATACAAAGTATTGCACTCTGGGTATTATTGGCCAAGCATTTTCAAAGATGCTGCCAAGTATGTCAAGGGGTGTGATAGTTTCCAAAGAATGGGTAGACCTATGCCATCTGATGAGATGCCCTTGCAACCCCAAGTTATGATTGAGCCATTTGAAAAATGGGCTCTAGATTTCGTTGGGAAAATTTCCCCTATGTATCGCAAGAAGAAATACATTCTAGTCTGTAGAGATTATGTCACCAAGTGGGTAGAAGCCAAAGCTTTATTTCAAGCCATAGAGAAATCTGTGGTGGAATTCATTTATGAAGAAATATTTACCCAATTCAGTGTACCTAAGGAAATTGTAACCGATCAAGGATCTCAATTTACCTCCAAATTAATGAAAGATCTTACTAACAAATATGGTATTAGACATTTCCAATCTTCACCATACCATTCGAAAGCTAATGGTCAGGTAGAATCCACCAACAAAGTATTAGAAGCTATCATGACTAAGACTATCCAATTACACCACAAAGATTGGGAAGATAGGCTTCCTGAAGCTCTGTGGGCTTATAGAATAACTTGGAGGAATACCACTGGCCACACACCTTATGAACTCGTTTATGGTAAACAAGTTCTCCTACCTATTGAATTTCAAGTCAAAACCTTTCATATGGCTGCACAACTAGGGATGAATTTAGAAGAAGCACAGAGACAACGAATCCTGCAAATAAATGAATTAAACAAGATTAGAAAAGATGCTATTCAACGTACAATCTTAATACAAAACCAATGCAAAAAGTGGCATGATAGATACATTAAACAAAAACAATTCAAAACTGGAGTCTGGGCACTGCTTTTTGATTCGAGATATAAAAACTTTAAAGGTAAACTAACTACTCATTGGATGGGTCCATATGAAATTGTTATAGCTTTCGATAATGGATCTGTTAAAATTAAAACAATTGATGATTCACAAATTTCTTTTGTTGTAAATGGACATAGACTTAGACTTTATCATCAACCAATATCTAAACAACATTTTGCGCAGAATACTTTATGACAAGAGAAAATGGAGCTGGTAGAAGAGAAAGTCATTCCTCCTCCTCCTAGTCCTTAAATTATTTTGGGTTATCTTCTTTTGTACATATATGTAAATATGTTTTTGATTTTCAATAATAATGAGTCATTTCTAACAACTGATTGTATTTGTACAGGAAATCTGCTATGATCAGTTTATCAATCAAACAGGAAGACTCTTTTTCCTTTCGTTAATTTTGAAAATTTTACATAACTTGTTTTGTACATATGTTTTGTTTTGAATCAAATTTGAATCATTTGACAAGTGGTTTTGCAGCTTAATCACAAGAAAACTATCTTTATAATCAGCTCATGCAATATTATCTGAAAGGGAAGTGCTCTAAAAAGAAAATACTTATATTTCTCCCTCTCTTTCGGTTACTGTTAAAATTGAAAATTTATAGTGAAAAGATCAAGTATCTTGATATCATTTGTAACCACTTTTCTTTTATGATTCTGTATATGGTATTTGATTCAGACATGCACATTTCTGATTTCTCATTAGAACAATCGCTTAAAATACCTACTTCAATCATTTTGATCTACACAAAACTCTATTTTACACCGATGGACTGCTAGTTCATACTAGACTCATTATCAAAACTTGTCTCTAAAGTACCTTTAAAAGGTAGCCTAAAAGTGGGTGATATTTTCTATTTTGTGGGGAACATTACTGACATTTTATGAAGAAGATAGATTGGGAATTCAAAGAAAAGCGTTAGGTTATTATCTTTTGACATGATTATACTTTAGGCCATTATAAATAAAGTTACTCATAAGGTTTTTGTTAAAAATTTGGATTATGTGTTTAACAGGCTTAGCACACTCTAGTGCTAGCCGGATTCTTTACAAATATATATATATATATATATATATATATATATATATATATATATATATCATTATACAAAGCAAACCCACCGGGGTACTGAACAGGCTCACTTGTAGCGGTTCTATGCTAAGTAAAATATTAAACAAGGAAGCTCGGTAAATGTAAGTAAACTCGTCGAGGTACTGAACAAGCTTGCTGGTAGCGGGGCTATGCTTTCATGGTACCAAGATAAACCCGCCGGGTACTGAACAGGCCTGCTGGCAGCGGGTCAATATTGGGTAAAAGAGGTTTGGTTAATGCATTTCTATTCACATGGCTCATAAAAAACCTGAGTATACAAACACATGTTTAGGCCGATTATTTATACTGTCATTAGATAATGGATATAAGTTGGACTTGGACCCTGTCATCTAATTCAAACAATACCTAGGATATGATTATCCTATAAATGGGACCCATAATTATAGTAGATCTCACAAACTTTATGGTGAACCTTATCTATAATCTTTGGATGACAAGAGATCTTTACAATGAGTCATGGATGACTAGTTTTCCTATGGCAATTTTCGCATCTCTTACACTATTATTCTTCATATGGTATTTTAAGCACTGTTGTATTCCTTTTGATGAATGTACATATCTGAATCATCTACCTTTATTAGTTAATATTTCATTTCCTTATGAGAATTATTGTAGTATTAAAAAAAAAAAACTATCTCTAAGACTTTCAATTGAAAATTTTAAATATTAATCATTTTCTCTTTGATGGCTTGAGGACACGCCATATTTTTGGTTTGGGGGGAAGGTTAGAATTATTCTTCTATGTTGAACATTTATGAAAATTTTATTTATCTCTGATACAATGACAGGTGTTTGCAGGATTAATGCAAAAGCAGAATGCAAATTATTTTAATCAAAGACAAACAAAAGAGGAATGCAATTAAAAGATCCAGAAAAGCAAAGTTACAGTATCTTCTGTGCACTTACAGCCTCAGAAACTCCTTGCAAAAATCAGTTCTAGTCAGCAGCAACAATAAGATCTTGTACGGACAAAAGTCTGTATGAAGGACTGAATGACGGGTCGAATGCCGATCCAAATAAGGTGACGAATGCAGCAAATGAACAACATTCTGAATGAAAGTGCTGAATGAAATCGTAGCCTGCATCAATATCAAATAACATGCCAAGATATTCGAAATTCTGATTTAGTAATGATAACAGGGATCAATCAAATGTCAATATCATACATGATTTCATTTCCCTAACCATCATGTTTTTGTTAAACGAATAAATCTTGTATCATTTTGAATCATTGCATGATCGTCATAGTCTTAGTTATCGTACAAACTGCCAGCATCTGGATCGAATATTTATGATTTTCCACGTGTAATCTATCCCATTACGTGAATTTCGTTCAACCTGTCCAAAGCTCGGTTTTGGACATGATTGAACATACTCTAAATGAACACGTATTTGTTGAATTCACGCACTTTTATGTTGGTACTTGACTCAATATCTTCATATGTAATCTCTCAAGCGTGCTTCATCTACGACCATTCAGTCATCCAAATGGACCTTAATTTAACCAATAGCTGCATGAACTTTCATTCATTCTATTTTGTTTTCATTTCTCTCTGTGAGTCACGTCCTCTACAAATTCCTAGCATCCCTGTACCTATCCATTTTGCATTCCCCATCCTCTATCATCAATGCATAACCGTAATGAGCTTGGTAGCTACCAAGATCTCCTTCATGTCCCTGATTTTAAAAGATGCCATGAGCTATTCCTTCAAGTAGGTTGGAAACCATTTCTCCACCTTCTCCAATACCACGACCACGAGATTTCATTACTATTCACCAAAGGATTTGATGGTAAGACGGCCAAGGTTGGCCATCTTGTTTTCTCTGTGACAGAAGAGTCAATAGCATTAGCCACCAAGCTCCTGAGGGAAGGTTCCTATTGACACAAGCATTTGTTTCTTCCACGAACTGCCCACCAGTTCGCTCTCAAGCCCGATTTTCAACACATTGCTGGTACTAAAGGCTTCCACAGAGAATGGATTAAGCCAGAATATTTAGATCCTCTGACTAGTATCATTCACTTAATCACTTGTGAAGGTAAATTCACTATCTTCAAAGCTTGCCATTTCAGATTGTTAGCACATTTTGTCAATAATCAGACCCTCAATTTTCCATTTTATTTCTTGAAAATTTTGGAGAAGATGTCTAGCCAAGTTAGGAATGTTAAGATTTAATATGCTAAGACAGAAAATAGCAGCATTGCATTCCATTTCACAATAATAGCATATACAGGATCACTGAAGAAACAACAAGCACAGCATAAACACAAGAGACACAAATTTATCCGGGGAAACCCTCATGGGGTAGAAAACCCAACAAAGCTTCCTCAATATAGATGACCAACAATATACAAAGATGCAAACCAAAGACATGATCTCCTCCTCCACCATAGCAGACCTCTCCTCCACAAGTGCGCTACTCTCAAATGAGTGAGTGTGTGTAAAATGAGGAATACACCTCCTCTATTTATACACTATCTTGACTTTTCTTTTACACAAATCATGTAGGCTCGTATTTAACCATTGGATTAAATACCCCACTACAACTGACTAGGCCGACCCCTCTAGGGTGGTCTAATAACCCTTTGACCCACATAACACATATAGGGCCGACCCCCACTAGGGAAGTCTAATAACCCAAGTTACCACATTCTGACGGAGGAATAAACATCTCCGGATATACAATAAGATCTTCACGGAGGAATGAAACATCACCGGAATAATAAAGTACAAATATACTATTCTTTGAAGTTACAATATCTCAACACTCCCCCTTAACGAGAAGGATATTATAACAGCATCTGCACGAGCAAGGAGTCATCAACATCATACATTATACATCTATAAATCATTGGAAGCTTTCTCAACATCATCAGTAACTCAACCAGTTACTGGAACATCTTCAATACTGGAACATCAACATCTTCAGTATTGAGTCTTTATCTTCTGCAGCACTCAAACAACTACAACAACATCAATATCTGAATCCTCACGATCGTCAGCATCGTCATCACACAATCATCAGCATCATCATCACACAATCATCAGCATCGTCATCACATGATCAACATCGTCGTCTAGATCAACACGATCATCATCGTCACATCATCTCGATCTACAGCATCTGGTTCATCACGATCTACAACATCTGGATCATCTCGATCTACAGCATCTGGATCATCTCGATCTACAGCATCTGGATCATCTCGATCTACAACATCTGGATCATCTCGATCTACAGCATCTGGATCATCACGATCTACAGCATCTGGATCATCTCGATCTACAGCATCTGGATCATCTCGATCTACAGCATCTGGATCATCTCGATCTACAGCATCTAGATCATCTCGATCTATAGCATCTAGATCATCTCGATTTACAGCATCTGGATCATCACGATCTACAACATCTAGATCATCAGTATTAGTATCCACACCAATACAAGTATACACATCATCAATACAAGTATCCTCATCAATACAAGTATACACATCATCAATACAAGTATCCTCATCAATACAAGTATACACATCATCAATACAAGTATCCTCATCAATATCAATACAAGTATCCTCATCAATCAAGTATGCATAGCAGCATACCCTGCAACACACACGATCATATTACAGGATGATCAATCCCGCTCTCTTTATGACATAGGTCCATGGATGATACAATCCAGATCAAGTTCCAGGATGATCAATCCTTATCACTTTAAGACAAGTCTCATGTCTAGGGATGATGCAATCCCATCATGTACATTTTGAACCTAGTTCACGGACAATGCAGTCCTCTCACGTACATTTTGAACCCAGTTCATGGACGATGCAGTCCTCACGTACATTTTGAACCGAGGTCCAGGGATGATGCAGTCCTATCTTCAATTCTCAGAGACATCAGTCTATGGCAATTCTAGGACCGAAGTCCGGGGAAGATACAATCCCCTACCTGTTCATTCAGGACTTCATTATCGGAGACCCAGTCTACGGCTCAATTCTGGGACCAGAGTTCGGGGACGATACAATCCCCCACCTGTTCATTCAGGACTTCATTATCAGAGACCCAGTCTACGGCTCAATTCTAGGACCAGAGTCCGGGGACGATACAATCCCCCACCTGTTCATTCAAGACTTCATTATCGGAGACCCAGTCTACGGCTCAATTTTGGGACTAGAGTCCGGGGATGATACAATCCCCCACTTGTTCATTCAGTACTTTATTCTCAGAGACATCATGTCTACGGCTCAATTCTGGGACCGAAGTCCGGGGACGATACAATCCCCCACCTGTTCATTCAAGACTTTATTCTCGGAGACATCATGTTTATGGCTCTCTTTAGGACTGAAGTCCAGGGATTATCCAATCCTCACATGTCCACCAAGGACTTCATTCTCGAATACATACGTCTACGGCTCTCTTTAGAACATGTGTTCAAGGATGACACAATCCCTCTTCTTTCTCGGAGACATCTGTCTATAGCTCACTTTAGGACTGAAATCCAAGGATGATTCAATCCTCACTTGTCCACGAAGGACTTCATTCTTGAAGACATCTGTCTACGGATCTCTTTAGAACATGTGTTCAAGGATGATACAATCCCTCTTCTTTCTCGGAGACATCTGTCTACGGCTCACTTTAGAACTGAAATCCAAGGATGATTCAATCCTCACATGTCCACGAAGGACTTCATTCTCGAAGACATCTGTCTACGGCTCCTTTTAGAACATGTGTTCAAGGATGATGCAATCCCTCTTCTTACCTTAGACCTTGTCTAAGGACCATCCACCAACCTCTCTGTCGGCATCACCAATTAAGGTATCCACATCAGCGACCTCACTGTCGATGCAGGCAATCTCATCATAATTGATCACATCACTCCCCCTTTCGAGGAGGGTCCTTCTAAACTATATTAAGTTTGTCTCGGAAAACTTTACTTTGAGGTAGAGGTTTGGTTAGTACATTGGATCGGTAGAGGTTTGGTTAGTACATTGGTAACTTGTTACAAATTCGAACATTAATTCCTTTCTGCACCATATCTTGTATATAGAAATGTCAGATCTCTATGTGCTTTGACTTATCATGGAACACTGGATTCTCTACCATTTTGGTACAACTCTATTTGTCACATAGGATCACAGTTGAGTCTATCTCTAAGTCAAACATTCCTGAAGCCATACTACTTCATAACTTAGCAAAGCAAGCAGCCATATATTCTGCTTGTGCTAAGAGCCACAGTAGATTGTTTCCTACTAAACCACGAGATCATGGCTGATCCCAGACAATAACATCCTCTCGATGTGCTCTTCCTGTTTGATACACTTCCTGCCCAATCAACATCTGTGTAGCCATCTGAAGTCATGATCTCCAAGATAACATAGATCAAATTCTATTGTATCCTTTAGGTACCGTATCACATGATTTGCAACTTATCAGGTGAACACATCTAGTTTCCACTAGATATTGACTCAAGGTGTTCACAGCAAAGCATATATCTAACCTAGTATTCGTTAGATACATCAATGACCCAATAATTTTTTCTGTACAGAGTTATATCCACCAACTCTGATGAGTCATCTGGTAACAGCTTCAAGTTGGAATCCATGAGAGTGGCCATTCCAACACATCAATTCTTCTCAAGATTTCTCAGCATACTTTCCCTAGTTGAGCAAGATTCCTTACGAGCCTTGCCATACTTCTAGACCTAGGAAGTAATGCATCAATCTGAGATCTTTCATTTTCATTTTTGCAGCCATCTTCTTCTTCCTTTTCATGATCTATTTCTCATTCCTTGTCAAAAAGAGATCATCATCATATAATAATGGTATGATAGGTTCATCATCCACAACCTTAAGGTAAAGGTTATGATCAGCTTTACTTCTGGTAAAGCCCAAGCTTTGTCAAGAAGCCGTCAATTGTCCATCATTCACACTCTGCATTGAGTGATCTTCTGCATATCTATCTGTGCCATCTCTCGTCAGATGGGTCTACTGATATGAGCCTCAATATCATTCGAACTCTGTGGTGAGTTCCATCTTGTATCTCTGTATAGAAACCATATTCAACCTTGTAGCAAAGGTTGAGATCCACATCACCCATGGTGATCATTAAGCTCATCAATTTACTATCGATCCTGGGTACCCATACAGAACCTGATTCACACTTCTTCTTTAATTACATCATTAAGAGAATGGTCTTATCTAGTCACTTGGAGCAAACATCTCGTCATGATTCTCTTCCGCTTTCCAAGAGAATATTCTAGCCACAAGCCTTCTATAGTGTGTTTGATTTGAAAATATTTTTTTGAACATCCATCGCTTGTTCAGTGTTCATCATTCATCATGATCTTTCCTACAAATCAAAATTAAGTACATGATTAGTAATAAATCATAATCATCAAATCATATTGACATGATAACCTATTATGCATACAGATATCATTTACATAGTTATGCAACTATTTTGACCAATACTTTGGCACAACACTTTCCCATATCCTGTATGCATACAGTGGCTATCTAGATGCCTTCCATCTCTACCAGAACATACTATCGAGAGTGTGCACAGCTCTCAGCATGTCACCAAAGAGGTTTCATTCTAGACAAGCAACAATGGAATGTTTGTCCAACTTACCAATCATATGCATATTAGTAGTATATTGTTCAATGCTCTATGAATGTTTACACTCAGCATGATATATTCTAGGGATACAAATATGCATACAAGCAATATCATTTACTATTTGAAATAACAACTCAAATACTTATCTTTTATGTTTGTGTGGTTTCCTCCCGCTTGATCTTCTATATGTCTTTTGAACTTCTATTCATTCTGCACCACTGTGCATGTTCAAGTGTGCACTAGTGTCATCCTCATGATCTCATACACAAACATACATTCATTGGTATATTCTCAATATTATCAAAACATTCTAATTCTAAATAATCTTGAATATGTATAGTCATGATCATTAGTATTCAGGGTTTCAAGGAAGTCTTCTTTTACTCATGCATATTCTTGTTTGATCATAGTACTCTTCTGGTTAATTAAATCATCAAGATAAGAGACATAATATGCATAAACCCTTGATTACTAACTTTATGAATAAGCATAACCGATCATACCAAGTATACTTGTATAAGGGATCCTAACACAAGGTAATATTCTAACTTGACATAGGAAAACATACCTGGATTAGTATACCTGCTTAGTTAAGTACAACATACCTAAACAATCTCTTCAATGATTTAGAGATCCTGAGCTAGAACCTACATGTCTCATAGGTTAAGCATAATATAACAAGGTCATACATACCTCGTAAGTAGAACAAAGATTATGGATGAGTCTTTGTTTTCATGTTGTCATGGACATGGAACTTGATTTGTCTTTTGTGATGTACCTGTATCCTGTTAGCAGACAACATCAACCTCGCACAACACCATAATGCATTAGTACAATCATATAGCCCTAATCAATGAATGTATTCGATCATTCACATGCATTCATACTGTTACTAGGGTGATAAGACAATTCTAACATTGATCAAGATTGTACTAATAAATAATATGAAGACAAACACATTATGAACTTAATCAAGAATCAGATTTCAAGACATACCTGAACCTCCTTAAGTCATACCTGTCGAGACTTCTTGTAGTCTTCTTATGTAAGGCCTTAGCCTCAACTCCCCCTGAAAATTGATGTGGAGATTGATTAGGGTTTGCTAGAGAAACCCTAAAAATTCAATCTTTGACTTTCACACTTCTGAATGGATGGAAGGATGAGTCTTGCTAAGCTGATCAAACTAGCATACTTCAATTTTGAAATCTCCAAAATTTGACCCCTCAAAATTGCCTTCGAAACTTCTGGATCTTCTGGACAGGAACCTGAACTAGCGTTTGATGAAGCCCACCCTTCTGTCCAGTCAAAAGGTTCGATCCTAGGCTCAACTCTTATTTTTCTAAGGAGCTTCCAGCCATGGTTACAGACTTCAAAAATTCCAACTTTTGTTGAAGCCCTAATTTTCCATCTTTCCGATCAAAATCCCGAACTAGTGTTTGATCAAGCCCGGTCTTCTACCCAACCAAAAAATTCGATCTTGGTCTCTAAATTTTGATTTTCCTGAGTAGCATTCAGCCGTGGATTCCAATTCCAAAAATTCTAACTTTCTCTGAAACCCTAAATTCCGTGTATTTTCCTGAGTAGCATTCAGCCGTGGATTCCAATTCCAAAAATTCTTTCTCCGAAACCCTAAATTCTGGAAGCCATGAATGAAGGTGCTCCAAAAAATAATTATGTTTTGACAGAAATATGTACCTGATTGTTTCTGCTGTAAATCCAAAATTTTCGCTCCACAGGGTCTGAAAACTTTTTCTATGGTATCCTGACCTGTCATCTTTCCATCCAGATAGGTCTGACCTCAATCGGATTTTCTGAGAGAGAGTTATGCCAAGTGTCGTAACGTGACCTGTTTATGGGATAAAACAAGAGAGTGAACTTTTATGGCGTGCCACGTGTCACTGGTTCAGCTTCGGCCTTTGAAAATTTTTCCTAAGATATTAAAGTCTGTGTACTACCTCTCACTTATTACGAAATTTCATTTGGAGCTTCCTATCCCAAGTTATGCCAAGTGTCGCAACATGACCTGTTTATGGGATAAAACAGGAGAGCGAACTTGTACGGCGTGCCACGTGTCACTGGTTCAGCTTCGGCCTCTGAAAACATTTCCTGAGATATTACCTTCTGTTTACTACCTGTCACTTTTTATGAAATTTCATTTGGAGCTTCCTAGCCCAGGTTATGACCTTTTTACCTAGGTCACCTGATTTTGACTGAGATCTAGAAGAGGCAAAAACCCTAACTTGTACTGATCATAACTCACAAAGTACAACGAATCTGAGGGTTCCCTTTGGACATAAGGTACCTGGGGATGTAATCTACGACCTGTAAAGGTTTCAGATCTTGAACCTTCACCAAAATGTATTTATAACGAAATTTCCACAATGACTAGTTTTTGCTATATAAAACCCTAACCTTCAAATTATCGTAAGTAAAGCAAGTGTCGTAAGTGCCATACCTTGCCTTCCTTCAGGTTAGCTCTGATACCATGTTAAGATTTAATATGATAAGACATAAAATAGCAGCATTGCATTCCATTTCACAATAATAGCATATACAGGATCACTGAAGAAACAACAAGCACAGCATAAACACAAGAGACACAAATTTATCCTGGGAAACCCTCATGGGGTAGAAAACCCAGCAAAGCTTCCTCAATATAGATGAGCAGAAATATACAAATAAGCAAACCAAAGACATGATCTCCTCCTACACCATAGAAGAACTCTCCTCCACAAGTGCGCTACTCTCAAATGAGTGAGTGTGTGTGTAAAATGAGGAATACACCTCCTCTATTTATACACTATCTTGACTTGTCTTTTACACAAATCATGTAGGCTCATATTTAACCATTGGGTTAAATACCCTACTACAACTGACTGGGCCGACCCCTCTAGGGTGGTCTAATAACCCTTTGACCCACATAACACATATAGGGCCGACCCCCACTAGGGAAGTCTAATAACCCAAGTTACCACATTCTGACGGAGGAATAAACATCTCCGGATATACAATAAGATCTTCACGGAGGAATGAAACATCTCCGGAATAATAAACTACAAATATAATATTCTTTGAAGTTACAATATCTCAACAAGGAAAAATACTATTAACCCTTCTGGTAGCTTGTATCACCATTGTCTTATTAATCTTTTAATCATTCACCAGTTGGAGGAGAGAGGTCAAACTTGGTATCACTTTGTTTTTGAGATACTGGACCCTCATTTATCAACTGTCAAATCTTTCCCTTCTCAAGAACATCATCGTACCCAAGCATAACCAAACGCCAAACATGTACGGTTTGATGAGGACCCCTTAGATGATATGCACTCTGCCCACTCATTACCTTCTCTTGAACTTACCCTTGGTGACCCTACCTCGAAACCCCCACTCTTTTCCGAGCCCAATAAATCCACGAAGACAAATTGTGACCAGTCCATCGATCAGTCTATTATGCAGACTGTCATTCAGCCTTCATGTTCAAATATTCAGTCGGACGATCACACCTTCGAATCACCTCTCCTCACATTGGATAATGTATCCACTCAAATAAGTGAAACCCCTGCTGCTGGAAGTTCTCCTACATATAACAGAGATAAAAGTTCCGAAGAACAGACCATTAGTATTGAGCTATCTCCAAAAGAGACAAGCCCTCAAACAAACTTAGAACATCCTATAGAACAACCTATTTCAAATCAGCAGAAATGGGATAAGTTGACCCAAGTGATAGCACGATTAACAAATGAAAATCAAATCTATGTGGAAATGATCTCTGAGCTTCATGAGGAAAACAAGTTATTGCGCTCACAAGTAAAGAGTATTGAATGCTTGGTCAAATCCAAAACAACATCCCATACTACTCTTCGGATGAAGTATGACACCTTGAAGAACCAGTTTAGGAAGCTCCATAAGTTTAAAGATGAAACCACTTCCTCTTCCATGTCAAAGGCAGCTGCTACTGTAGCTCAACCTTCTTCCCGAACTTCTTTGTTTTGCTCAGTGGGACCTAGCATATCTCCAGTTTGGGGGAGTGTTGGTGTCCATTTTGTTACTATTTTTAATCATCAAATCTACTCTGAATGGCGTTAATCTCACTATTTTTGCTATATTAAGTTATTATTTTCATCATTCAGCCCATCAAACAGACCAGGTATGCATATATTTGTTTATCATATGAATGTTGATCAAATCTTGTTATATTATGATTTATTTATGTTTAAATGACATTTTTTGGGTATACTTGGCATTTAATCTTTGATTTATAGGCTGTGTTTTTCAAACAACCCTTCATTCAGACAGTGTGCTTATGATGCTAAGCTCAACCGCATTCAGCTCATTGCTCAGCCTCGCATTCAGCCCTCGAAATCCACGGTTGGCATATCCCAAACCGTTAAATGCAGAAAAAGGCACGTGGGTTCTGTTTCCCATGCAATGGGCATGGTTAATGAGTCGTTTCTCTAGAAGATCCATCCCTAGGATCGCCAAGATTGACAATGCATCCACATCCACGTCAATACTCCAACACACCGGTTCAACCTTGCATTCAACCTGGAATCACGCTACTTGTTCATGCCATTGTTCTGGAAGGAGTCCAAGTCGCACACGTTCAGTCTGCTAGCACAACATCTTGCCACGACGGTGCTCCGACAGCCTCTCCTCCATTTTGTTCAGTTTGCTAGTGTGATACCTCTCTGAACATGTCAAAGTAAATTGACGCTGCAGCTGCTTCGTGAAAGGACCTACTCCGTTCATCCTAGAAGATGCTTCCTGTGCTGTCATGTACCATTCAAGGAATCCATTTACATCCATTAAATTATTTTTTTATTAGAGAGGTCGACTCTATCAACCCTCTCATCCATTGTAAAATGTATAAATAGATGCTTGTAGATAGAAACAGAGTTAGTTCATAGCATGTAGTTGGAGAAGATCATCAGAGTAGCAGGTAGTTCGTAGGATTTGCAAGCAGATAGAAGACACTTTGTAATTTTCTTAAGATTAATGGAAGTTCCAGTTTGTTGATATTCAGAGTAGCAAAACCAGTTTCGGTTTCCATCTCTAATTGCTGGGAAGGGCCCCTCATCAACCAGAGGTTTTGTCTTTGTTTTCTGTATTTTCTTTTCTGCAAATAGTTAGTTTATTTTCCTGTATATGTAATTAATTTGTTTTCCTGTATATGATATTCCCTTTTATTTTGTAATTCATGTTGCGCTGCTAACATAGTTTGTGTTTACAGAATTAGCAAATGGTCGACCATAAGTATAGTTTTGATAGCTTCATTTCAATCTTTTATAACTAGATAGTTTGTTTTTCTAATCCTCTGCAATTAGATAGAACTAGTTAGTTGTTGTTTCCAGCTTTGTTAATAGTTAGAATTAGTTTAATTAGCTTCTCCTCTATAGCTGTAGGTTAATTCCCTTCTTTCATCTCAGTCTTTCTCTAATATAGAATAGGAATAGTTTAGCTCTCCAACCATGATTAGAATAGGCTGCTTTCTCTTATCTTAGTTTCTCAACAAGTCTTCTCACTGATTTATTTGCATTGTAGGTTCATCTGCATTCACCAGCTGACGTCAAGATCATCAAAACTCTCCTTTTCCTTAGATTAATTCATTTTTCCTCCATTCAGACCATCATTCGGATTGTCATTCGGACTGTCGTTCAGACTGGCATTCGGATCATCGTTCGGATTTTCACTCTTTCTGCACTGTTTTATGTTTATTTGAATCCAGTTTCTTAGTTTTCTTTTCTGTAATCTTTCCTAGTCTTAATTAGTCTTCTCAACCATAATTAGGACCTTGTTTTATATTCCATAAAGTTTTACTTCAAGTCTTGTTATTATTCTTAGTTTGCTTTAACTGTCTTTTAAATTATGTCTTTTATATTTACCTTGCTAACATGTTGTTGTTTTAGAATTTATCAGTCTTATTCCTAGTCTAGTTTCTTACATGCTCTTAAGACTTAGTTATAATAGAGTCAATAATTTCATTCTTCAAGTATTATAGTTTTGATAGTTTCCTTCATTAAGATAAGTATCAGTTTCTTATTTCGATAAATAATGAAGATATTCATGATTTAAGATTTGGATCAGAAATAAGTATCTGTATCAAGTTTTCTACTTGCTTCCAAATCAAGATTCAAAAATAAATATCTTTGTTTAAGTTTTCTACTTGCTTCTAGTTTTCATTAGTTTATTATTCTGCTCATGGATAGTAGATAGATCAGAATGTTTAAAGTTAATTGTAATTTACCTTTTTGTAGTTTACATCTTTTTGTTGAAGTTAGATTAGATTTACTTCCATTTAGTTTTGCTATTACATTTGAAATCCATTACGATACATTCACTCCAGTTCCTGTTACATGGGAATAGATGTTTTTTCTTGAATTAGTTGCTAATTTGTAATTTGCTTTGATTAGCATAGTTTCTGCTTATGTAATTTATCGCCGAATTAAGTCATCTCATAGAATTATTTACATTTACAAGTTCTCCCTAGCAATTATAATTTGGTTATCAGTTCTTTTCATTTTCTATCTATAGTTCTGATTTTGCTCATAATTGTAATCTAGAAGTTTAAGTTCAGTAATTTCTCAATTGTTCAGAAGTAGTTGCTTCTTAGTATTTATTCCTTTCCATTGTTTAAACATAGAGTAGAATATAATCTATGCTATTTTGATCTGTTGATTCCGTTAAATTTAATTAATTCAATATTTGTATCCTTTTTGAATTTTGACTTGGTTTTTCATTTTGAAAGATCTTTCGATCTTATCTTTATTAAATATTTTCAAGGTCTGACAAGCCGAAACCTGGGTACCATCCTACCTTAGCATATATTTTGCCTCAACTCTAAGATTACGAACCCCGATCGATAATTAAATATTAGGTGTTCTTTTTGAGATAGCTCACACACCCAACAAGTATCAGAGCACACTCAATTTTTCGTTCTTAAGTTCCGCGTATACACCCAACAAGTGCAAATGATCTGGACATACTGAATCTTGAAGGTAAGATTGATGCGGAATCCGTCGATAATTGGGTGCAACAATTGGAATCCTATTACGCTGTAAATCAACTCTCGGAAACTGAAAAGATTACCATTGCATCCTTAAAGATGTCTAGCTCTGTGCACTGCTGGTGGGAGAACCTCTCGATAAAGATGGATAAAAGTGGAGAAGCCATCGAAACATGGGATAAATTCGTCGAACACATCCGAAAGGAATTTTACCCACCAAAATACCTCGAAAAACATATAAGAAGTGGCAGCAGCTAAGGAAATGGAAAGACCAATCAGTACAGAGTTACACCGTCGAGTTCTACTGACCTATGGCAAGACTTGGCATCCAAGAAGAAGAAAAATTACTTGTTTTGAAATATACCAGCAGATTGTCTTAATACATCTAGCAGGAGATGGAATTTTTGACTATAAATATGCTTGCGGATGATTTCCACTACGCCAGCAAACTGGAAGCCAATCAGAAAGGAAAAGCATGTTTCGTGAAAAAGCCGACATCAGGATAACCACTTGACAAGAAGGCACCAGTCGACTTCGACAAGTCAATATCTTCTCAGCCGACACTGCCAAAGCTTGATAGCAGTAAGAAGCCTTTTCATAAGAGGGAATGTAGCAAACAAATGCTGACCGAAAAATGGTGCGATTACCACCACTCATCTTGGCATGATAGGTTTGAATGCAAAGCCTGGAAGACATTTCTGACAAAAGTGTCGACCTCCGACACATTCGACAAAACGGTGGAAGAATCTAATCCAGATGTGATGACCCTTTTGACATCGACCACTTGAGCAGCCTCGACTATCATCGACGAGGAGGAACGAGAATGCCTGTTGCATACACAGATATGGGTCCAGAGCAACCCATTGCATCTGATTGTGGACAATGGGATTCAAAAGAACTTCGTTTCTGAAGAATTGTTGAAGAAATTAGGTCTTGTTACCACTATGCATCCTCAACCTTACAACATCGGTTGGATGAAGAATGGACAAGAACTACTGATCACTCAACAATGCAAACTCACCTACTTCTTAAATCCTTTTGAAGATGAAGTACTATGTGACGTGGCACCACTCTCCATAGCCGACGCCCTATTTGGGAAACCTTACCTCTGGGATAGACATGGAAGTTATCAGTCATGGCCTCAGAAGGTGATTGTCAGAATCCGAAATCGATGGTTCAACATACCAAAGTGTCAACCTACACCAACGGTCGCACTGATATTTTCCAAACAAACAAAGAAGCTCATCAACCATGCTCATAAGTTCACATTAATCATGATCAATCCACAACATTCTAAGAAGACTGCAGCAAAAATTCGAGTCACCGACCAATGCAGTTCCAGATAGAAGCAGCAAGTTGATCATATTCTTGATGAGTACCAAAACCTCTTTCAAGCTCCAGACAGAGTACCGCAGCATTTCCAGGTAAAATACTCCATTGAACTTGTTCCTGGTTCTTCTTTTCCTAACGCATCTATTTACAAAAGATCCATTCTAAAAAATGAAGAGATTCGCAAACAAATCCAAGATCTAATTGACAAAGGTCACATCCGACCCAGCTCCTCTCCTTGTGGAAGTCCAGTCATCCTAGTTCCGAAGAAATATGGGAATTGGCGCATGTGCATCAACTACAGAGCTCTCAACAAAATATCAGTGAAGAATCGGTACCCTCTACCACGGATAGACAAGCTCATCGACTGTATGAAAGGTGCTAAATTCTTTACTAAGCTCGGCTTCAAGTCGAGATACCATCAAATTCCAATTGAGCCCTCAGATGTGTGGAAAACTGCTTTCAATACCAAGAAGGGATTGTTCGAATGGTTAGTCATGCCTTTCGGCTTAACCAACGCACCTGCGACCTTCATGCGACATATGGATAACCTTCTTCGACCTTTCATCAGTAAATGGGTTATTGTCTATCCCAATGACATATTAATTTTCAGTCGATCATGGGAAGAACATGTCGGACATCTTCGACAAGTCCTCGACACTCTCCAGCAACATCGATTCTATCTGAACATGGAAAAGTGCTCTTTTGCAATGACCAGCATCAAATATTTGGGGTATGTAATTGACTCTGCAGGCATTCACATCGATCCAGACAATGTACAAATCCTCAAAGATTGGCCCATTCCTAGAAGCATTCAAGAACTAAGAAGTTTTCTTGGTTTGGTGAATTTATATCGACAATTCATACTCGGCTTCAATCACATAGCCTAGCCTTTGAATCAGTTGACGAAGGTAAATGGGAAAAATGTCTTTCAATGGACATAAACACATCAAGCAAACTTTGAACAGCTCAAACACAAGCTCTGCACTGCACCAGTACTTGTGTTACTTGATTTGCATCATCCCTTTGAGATTGAAACAGATGCATCAGACTATGCCTTGGGCACAGTGATCACCCAGTATGGTCACCCAGTTGCTTTTCATTCTGATA
This sequence comes from Larix kaempferi, assembly GCA_027924585.1. NCBI lineage: Eukaryota > Viridiplantae > Streptophyta > Pinopsida > Pinales > Pinaceae > Larix > Larix kaempferi. The sequence continues at coordinate 232,123 of BSBM01000194.1, forward strand.
CTTTTAATGAAACAGTTAGAAGATACTCAATGTACGAAAAAGAACTGTACACCATTATGCAAGCTCTCAAGCAATGGAGGCATTACATCCTTGGCAAGGAAACGGTCATTCTCACTAATCACAAGCCTCTACAGTTTGCTCCGACACAATTAAGGTTGCAGACAAACTGACAACTCAAGTGGATTAATTACCTACAATAATTCCAGTTGGTGATTAAGTATCGGAAAGGTAAATCTAATGCCACCGCCGATTGCCTCAGTCGACCACCCATTACTCTCCTTTTGACAATGATGAGTATGCAGGGATACGACACGACCACTTGGAAACAGTTGTACGAGGATGACAGCAACTTCTCAATAGTCTACGAGCAGTTACAGACTAATAAGTCGTCGACCTCAGACTCCGACTATTTCCTGAAAGACACCTTGCTATACAAGCTTGGACAGCTTTGTGTACCGACCGGTGAGCAACGAAAGCAGCTTATTTGGGACGTGCACTACAAAAAGACTGCATGACACTTTGGAGTAGCAAAGACACTTGCTATTCTGCAGAAGTATTTCTTTTGGCCTACACTTAAATCTGACGTCAACAAGTACATTCGATCATGCGTGGTTTGTGCCATTGCTAAGCCACTTAATCGACGACAAGGATTGTATACACCTCTGCCAGTTCCTAGTCGACCATGTCAATCTATTTCTATGGACTACTTGATGGGTTACCCTACTACCAGATATCAGCATGAATCAATATTAGTAGTAATCGATCGATTTTCCAAGATGGCCATTCTCATACCATGTAATAAGACCACGACAACGCAACAGACCGCTTAGCTCTTCTTTACACATGTTTAGAAACACTTTGGTTTACCCACAACCATCATTTCCGACTGAGATGCCATATTCGTCATCATCTTTTGGAAGACCCTTTGGCAACAGCTAGACACATGAATCTCATTGTCGATAGCTTTCCATCCTAACACCGACGGACAGACGGAAGTTGTGAATCGCTTGGTAGTACAACTGCTTCGCATGTACAATCACCAGTATCGACACACATGGGATGATAGTCTTCCATACATACAACACAGCTACAACCGTGCTCAACACAACTCTACAGGAAAGAATCCCTTTGAAGTTTGTTATGGATTTCAACCCTTAGTGCCTATCGACTTGGTCAGCCCTGCGATACAACTGAACTCTAACACAGACTGCAGCTAGCGAGAAGTTGACAAAGCTGTCAAGTTTCGAGAACAGATTTGTGACATTCAGCGATAAGCACAGGATATGTTGCACAGAGCAAATAAGAAAGCTAAGGCCTGACACGATAAGCATCGTATTCCTCATACTTTCCAAATTATGGATAAGGTCTGGCTACATCTAAGGAAGGAGCGCTTCACTGGTCCATTCAAGAATCTCAAGCCTTTGTGATATGGTCCATACAGTATCCTTCAACAGATTGATGAAAATGCTTTCTAGCTCGACATTCCAGCTTGCCTGGGTCTACATCCAGTTTTCAATGTGGATCTACTTCAACCATACCATGCACCCTTGTTGGAACAGAATGACTTCTCCATAGCAGAACCCGAAGACATCAATCCAAATGTTCAGAATCCCCTTACTTGAGACACCATTGTGGGACGACGAGTATGCCTTACAAGGACGAACACAATTCCCTTGTTTCAGGTTGCCAAAGCTGGCCAGCTCCCATCTCAAGGAAAGTGGTACTCTGTTACCGAAGTGACCAATAAGTTTCCTCACCTTCACGAGCAAACAATGGGGTCCATTGTTTCTTAAGGAAGGAGGTCTGATCCGCATCGCAGTTGGCATTTGTTGTCGGATGCTAACTTCGACACATTTTCGACTAGTCTTCGTAGTTGATACAACTTCGACAAGTTTCTACACGACAGGACTTCGACAACTTCAGCACTTCGATATGTTCCACACTTGAGACATGTTCTTCACCTTCGACATGTTCAACAACCTCATAGTTTGCGACATCGACATATGACCAGCGACGGTCGAACTTTGACAGACTGTCTCTTTGTCTTCCAGTCGACTGTAACGGTTGAACAGTTGAACCGCTCTAACTTCTTCTTTGTAACTGAATGTAACGGGAAGGCACCCAAGCGTCTCAAACTTCTTTATAAGCATGTAAACTATTGTAGCACATATGGGATCTTTATCAATCTAGAACAGTTCGCATTCCTGCATATTGTCTGTGCATATTTGTGTTTATTTGTATTGTGTATTCCTGCTTTTGCTAATTCAGTTTATTAAGCTTCCACCATAACAGAGCCGACTCATTTAGTCGAACTGTTGTCCCCCTCATGCTTCCTGGACACGATACGGATCACCTATTTCTCCTGCTGATCTCCTTTACCAAGCTGTTCTCTACATATTATGTTCTGCTGCTTCCCAGAGACCCTCGAAAATCAAAGCTCCTCTTCACACCTCTGAATCCTCCACTAACTCCGCACTCACAAAAGAGAGATTTGTCTCTTATATTTATACCTTTATTTTTCATAACTTCTGGAGGCCGACATGTCAAGGGTTATCATTTTATTTTTTAAATAATTTCAAAAGAAGATTTATTCTTTCCATATTATCTTTATCAAATATATATATACATTTTTAGTCATTTTTCCACATCATCAACACTTAAAACAAGAACTTGCTCCATATGCCTACACATGACCTCTGAAATTCCCGCAAGCAGCTCTTTAGATGCCCGCATAAGACCTTCAATTATGACTGCATGGCCTTCACCATATGCCCGCATGCTTCATTAAAATTATCGCAAGGGCATTACTGTTATGCCCTTCAGGGATTCTGAAATGCCCGCAAGGGGCCTTGGAAATGCCCGCAGGGGCTCCATACAAATGCCCGCAAGGGGCCTTGGAAATGCTCGCAGGGGCTCCATACAAATTCCCACAGGCCTCATTTGGAGATGCCCACAAGCTCCTTTTAAATATGCTCGCATGGGAACTTGCAAGGGTATTCAAGGATGCCCATAGGGATAACATACAATTCCCTCATATGACTCCAAAGAATATGCCTGCAAGGGCATACAAGAATACCCGCAAAGCTGCTCTTCAAATTCCCGCATGAGTACTAAGGGATTCCCATAATGTTGCTTTGTCCTCCATGTGAAGATGCCATGTCATCATCAAGTCTTTGCCTTCCATCATGATTGCTTTCCATGTCACCATATTTGTCCTTAGCCATGTCATTAAGCTTGCTTGTCTTCAACCTTTGTCAATTTTTCATGCTTGCCAAGTCATCAACCTTTGTCCTTTTACTCATGTCAAGTCTTCTTCATGTCATTTCCTTGTCATTTGTCCTTGTTCTTGTTTGCTTGCCATGTCTTGAGATTTTGTCATGTCTTCAACACTTTCCATGTCATGCTTGTTAGAAAAACAGGATCGCAGAGCAATAACAATAAACAAAAATGCAAATATAATCACACACACATTACAAGAGAGACACAGATATATCATGGTTCACCACAACTTGGGTTACGTTCACACTGAAGTTGCCAGTCCTTATTATTATTTTGTCCAGCAAAGTGAAGGGATACAACCTGTAGCATAACCATTGCACTTCCTCTTCACTGTCTCACAGTCTCTCTTCTTGATCTCAGAGATCTTTACAATGCATAATACCTAATACATCAACCCTAGCCATATTACAATGTCTTTCTTTTATAAGGGAGATACAATGGGAAAGTACAACGGGTTACCCAAAACCATTGGCCCGAAAATTGGTGGCGAAAATAGCCCTAAATATTTTCCTTAGGGGCTACGCCCTCGAACCCCCTACAGATCATGCCGGGATCATAACCAAACCTAGGGTACAGACACCGCTGAATAATAATATCTATGAATTTGGAGATCAGGCTCCACAACCAACAATCTCCCACTTGGAGACTGATCAAAACAACTCCATCGCTGCTACACTTGCTGGACTTGGATTTGGCAACTTTCTCCTCTTCACCTTCATGCTAGAAGGCCAAGTGAAATGGAGCAGGAACTCAGTTTCTCTCTGGTCACTACCTTTGTGAACATGTCTGCAGGATTCTGGCTCGTGTGTATCTTTTCTAGCTTCAACAGTTCATCTTCTAGAATAGAGCGTATGAAATGGTACTTGAGATGTATATGTTTAGTCCTGGAATGGAATGCTGAGTTCTTTGCAAGATGAATGGCACTCTAGCTGTCACTGTACAACCTGCTATCCTTCTGCTTCTTACCCAATTCCTCCATAAACATCTGCAACCAAGTCGTTTCTTTACTAGCCTCTGTAACAGCAACATACTCTACTTTTGTTGTTGAAAGTGCAACAACCTTCTTCAGTTTTGAAATCCAACTTACTGTTGTTCCACCTATAGTAAACACATACCCTGTGGTGCTCCTCCTGCTATCCTCATCACCTACCATATCTGCATCAACATTTCCCTGTAGAACAGTGTCTGAACCTCCAAAACATAATGCTTGAGTGGTAGTACCTCTCAAATACCTGAGAATCCATTGTATTGCCTTCCAATGTTCTTTACCTGGATTGTTCATATATCTGCTCACAACTCCCACTGCTTGTGCAATATCTGGTCTTGTGCACACCATGGCATACATCAAGCTGCCAACTACTGATTGATAGGGAATATTAGACATGTAATCTGTCTCTTCCTGTGTCTTGGGACACACTTCCTTACATAGACTAAAATAGCTGGCCAAAGGTGTACTTACTGGTTTTGCATTATGCATTCTAAACCTCTCCAACACCTTTTGTATGTACTCACTCTGAGACAATGTCAATTTGCGATTTTTTCTGTCTCTCGTTATTCTCATACCAAGGATTTTCTTTGCAGCACCCAAATCCTTCATCGCAAATGAATTCGCTAGCTTCCTTTTGAGTACATTTATATCCTGCATGTTAGACCCTGCAACAAGCATGTCATCCACATACAATAACAAGATAATATATCTTTCATTGTCAAGCTTCTTGAAATAAACACAGTGGTCAGAATGACATCTACTATAACCCTGTTCTATCATAAACCTGTCAAATTTTAAATACCACTGCCTTGGAGCTTGCTTTAAGCCATACAAACTCTTCTTCAACCTGCATACCAAGTTCTCCTTACCTTTGACCTCATACCCTTGTGGCTGCGACATATATATCTCTTCCTCCAAATCCCCATGGAGAAAGGTTGTTTTTACATCTCACTAGACATTACTAAAATTAACTTGATACTAACCATGCAAATAAAATATATATTCAAGTTGATTAGGAAAAAATCCTAATAGCACCCTATTATAAAACTTTATCGAACATCATGAACTGTTAGAAAAATAGCTAACTGTAAAGATCTTGATGTCGACAGAGATCCAAAGAACAGTTTCTTGATTTCAATTCTTTTTTTTTATACATTTTTTGTTCCATCATATATTGGGGGATCCCACAACTTGGCACCAATCCATCAGATGAGCAGATCATCCCACAAAAGGGTAGCAGATCAGTCCACAAGAGGCCTCCTCAAATGAGATAGCAGCACCTCCTTACAGGATTGAATAAGATAGTGACACCCTAAAGCATGCAGAAGCAGACCATAACAGATCTTGGCACTCACAAAAATAAGGCAGTGAAACCTTCGCAACACTCACAGTCAAGATAAACCAATGGGACGCAGCTTTAAAAAACATGGCTCAGCCATATCAAATATAGAGACGTAGAAAAAATAAACAATATAACGCATGAGCAATGTCCCAATGGATGCACAACACTCCAAAAATCAAGGCAGAGATAAAATTATGCTCTGATACCAACTATTATTAATTCTTTTCGATTCTTTAAAATTTTATTCCACATGTAAAGAATAGTAATTTTTCTAACATGTCTCTAAGAAAGATTCCTTGCACGTTATTATGGCATTAGTAGCTCATTTTGACTTGGAGTTGCATCAGATGGATGTGAAAACAACATTTCTCAATGGAGACATAGAGGAGGAGGTTTACATGAAACAACCTGAAGGATTCCCCTCAAGTGATGGTGAGCATTTGGTTTGCAAGCTCAAGAAATCCTTATATGGTTTAAAACAAGCATCCCGCCAATGGTATTTGAAATTCCATAATGTAATTTCTTCTTTCGGTTTTGTAGAAAACATTATGGATCAATGTATATACTTGAAAGTTAGTGGGAGTAAAATTTGTTTTCTTGTTTTATATGTGGATGACATTTTGCTGGCAACCAATGATAAGGGTTACAATTTCTCTCTAAAAATTTCGATATGAAGGATATGGGTGAAGCATCTTATGTCATTGGCATTAAGATCCATAGAGATAGATTTCGAGGCATCTTGGGTCTGTCTCAGGAAACCTATATTAATAAAATTTTAGAGAGATTTCGGATGAAGGATTGTTCACCAAGTATAGCTCCCATTGTGAAGGGTGATAGGTTCAATTTGAACCAATGCCCGAAGAACGAATTTGAAAGGGAACAAATGAAGAACATTCCATATGCTTCTGTTGTCAGAAGCCTAATGTATGCTCAGGTCTGCACAAGACCTGCCATTGCATTTGTTGTTTTGTTCTTCTCCTGTTTTGAGGCTACTTTACATGGTGTATGGCTTAAGAGTTTCATTTCTGAGCTTAGAATTATGGATTCTATCTCTAAGCCATTAAGAATGTATTGCGACAATTCAGCTGCTGTTTTTATGGATAAAAACAACAAAAGTGGGAGTCGAAATAAACACATCGACATTAAGTATTTAGCTATAAGCGAACGTGTTAAAGAAAAGAAAGTGGACATTGAGCATGTCAGCACTGAGTTGATGATCACTGATCCTTTGACTAAGGGGATGCCACCGTTTAAATTCAAGGATCATGTATTGAATATGGGACTTGGTGTCAGAAAAACAAGATCGCAGAGCAATAACAATAAACAAAAATGAAAATATAATCACACATACACATTACAAGAGAGACACAGATATATCGTGGTTCACCCAACTTGGGCTACGTCCACACTGAATTTTCCAGTCCTTATTATTATTATCGTCCAGTAAGGTGAAGGGATACAACCTGCAGCACAACCGCTGCACTTCCTCTTCTATGTTTCACAGTCTCTCTCCTGATCTCAGAGATCTTTACAATGCATTAAACCTAATACATCATCATCCTTAGCCGTATTACAATGTCTTTATTTTATAAAGGAAATACAATGGGGAAATACCATAGGATACCCAAAACCATGGGCCCGCAAAACAGCTGGCGAAAAAATCCCCAAAAATTTTCTTCGGGGGCGCTGCCCCCTGACCCCCCAGCCAAGGGGGATGGTCCCCCCTGGAACCCCGGGGGGGGTGATGCCTCCCCACACTCCCCCGCTGGGGTGACTGTATAGTCCACCTACATATCATATAAAACTGGGGTACAAACATGGCTGATACAATATCATCTATGAGACTAGAAGATCTGGCTCCACAACCAACACTTGGTTCCATTATGTAGTTTCTCATTGTATGGACAATGTTATTTTAATGAAATTCTTAATTATTGTGATGATTTTCTCATACTTATGTGCACCTTCATTTAATTGAGATAATTCATCTGTATAGGACCAAGAATAAACATAAGGTTTATTCATTAAGAAATTGTTGCCACATAAATTCTAATAAGAATAAATACATAGTAATACATGGAAGATAATACTCGTCTTAAGAGGACTTATCGCCATGATTCATGTATTTATTTTTAATATATATTATCAATGGGTTTTAAGATGAGACATTAAGTTTGGAAGTATGGATCAAGTGGGAGAATGTAAGCTCTCTTAACGAATATTGACAACTCTTTAACTAATTAAGGAAATAACTGATTTCTCGTTGAGAGCTCCAGGAATGGTCCATAACTCCCTCAACGGTTCTCTATATTGATCTGTGGAACAATTGACACATAGCCAATAGAAGCTTGATGGAAGTTGGGCTATAAAGACTTATGTTTGGTCCCCAAACTTGCTAACTCAATCTCCTTCAGTTTTGCACCATCAATCAGAGTGAGCAGAGTTTGGAAGTGCCATACGGAACTGTTGTTTTGGTCTATCAGACGGAAGAAGTATCGAACAGAAGTGGATTGCCTCAAGAAAAATCTCAAGTCAGAATGTGAGCAATATCAGTGGATGGAGGTATGATCCTGACGACATACATTATTAATTCTTTTCGATTCTTTAAAAGTTTATTCCGCATGTAAAGAATCATAATTTTTCTAATAGTGGAAGTTGGGCTATAAAGACTTCTGTTTGGTCCCCAAGCTCGCTAACTCAATCTCCTTCATTTTTTACACCATCAATCCAGAGTAAGCAGAGTTTGGAAGTGCCATACGGAACGGTTGTTTTGGTCTATCGGACGAAATAGGTATCAGATAGAAGTGGATTGCCTCAAGCAAAATCTCAAGCCAGAGTGTGAGCAGCATCAATGGCTGGAGGTATGATCCTGACGGCATACATTATTAATTCTTTTCGATTCTTTAAAACTTTATTTCGCATGTAAAGAATCGTAATTTTTCTAACAGTTGGTATTAGAGAATAATTTTATCTCTGCCTTGATGTTTGGAGTGCTGTGCGTCCATTGGAACATTGCTCATGCGTTATATTGTTTATTTTTTCTGCGTCTCTATATTTGATATGTTTGAGCCATGTTTTTTAAAGCTGCGTCCCATTGGTTTATCTTGACTGTGAGTGCTGCGAAGGTTTCACTACCTTATTTTTGTGAGTGCCAAGATCTGTTATGGTCTGCTTTTGCATGCTTTATGGTGTCGTTGTCCTATTCAATCCTGTAAGGAGGTGCTGCTGTCTCATTTGAGGAGGGCGCTGCCTTGTGGACTGATCTGCTACCCTTTTGTGGGTTGATTTGCTCATCCGATGGATTGGTGCCAAGTTGTGGGATCCCCCAATATATGATGGAACCAAAAATGTATTAAAAAAAAGAATTGAAATCAAGAAACTGTTCTTTGGATCTCTGTCGAGATCGATATCTTTACAGTTAGCTATTTTTCTAATAGTTCATGATGTTAGATAAAGTTTTATAATAGGGTGCTATTAGGATTTTTTCCTAATCAACTTGAATATATATTTTATTTGCATGATTAGTATCAAGTTAATTTTAGTAATGTCTAGTGATCCATATAATTTTTATTGATTAGAGAATAGCCACAGCATCTCTAATTAAATAATGTTATATATTATGATTGATTAGGATCACATAAAGAATATTTAGAAATTAATTGTAATTAATTATACTAAATGTAATAAATTTTATCCCACATAAATTTTTATTATATTTATATAATTAATTAGGATAAAATATTTCATAACTTACCCACAGGAATTATGAATTAATAGTTTTATCATGAAGTTCAATTCTATCATAAAGAATCATTGAATCTGCATGAATTGAAAATTTAGCCCACAGACAATTTTTATGTCATTAGATTCAATTTTAAGCATGAATTTACATTGGTAAAGCATGAAATTTTATTTTTAAGGCCTCAATTTAAAACAAGCATCCCGCCAATGGTATTTGAAATTCCATAATGTAATTTATTCTTTCAGTTTTGTAGAAAACATTATGGATCAATGTATATACCTGAAAGTTAGTGGGAGTAAAGTTTGTTTTCTTGTTTTATATGTGGATGACATTTTGCTGGAAACCAATGATAAGGATTTGCTGCATGAGGTGAAACAATTTCTCTCTAAAAATTTCGATATGAAGGATATGGGTGAGGCATCTTATGTCATTGGCATTAAGATCCATAGAGACAGATTTTGAGGCATCTTGAGTCTATCTCAGGAAACCTATATTAATAAAATTTTAGAGAGATTTCGGATGAAGGATTGTTCACCAAGTATAGCTCCCATTGTGAAGGGTGATAGGTTTAATTTGAACCAATGCTCGAAGAATGACTTTGAAAGCGAACAAATGAAGAACATTCCATATGCTTCTGCTGTCGGAAGCCTAATGTATGCTCAGGTCTGCACAAGACATGACATTGCATTTGTTGTTTTGTTCGTCTCCTATTTTGAGGCTACTTTACATAGAGTTTCATTTCTAGGCTTAGAATTATGGATTCTATCTCTAAGCCATTAAGAATGTATTGCGACAATTCAACTGCTGTTTTTATAGCTAAAAACAACAAAAGTGGAAGTCGAAATAAACACATCGACATTAAGTATTTAGCTATAAGGGAACGTATTAAAGAAAAGAAATTGGCCATTGAGCATATCGACACTGAGTTGATGATCGTTGATCCTTTGACTAAGGGCATGCCACCGTTTAAATTCAAGGATCATGTATTGAATATGGGACTTGATTCCATTATGTAGTTTCTCATTGTATGGACAATGTTATTATTATGATGTTTTTCTTATACTTATGTGCACCTTAATTTAATTGAGAGAATTCATCTGTATAGGACCAAGAATAAACATAAGGTTTATTCATTAAGAAATCGTTGCCACATAAATTCTAATAGAAATAAATACATAGTAATACATGGAAGATAATACTCGTCTTAAAAGGACTTATCACCATGATTCATGTATCTATTTTTAATATAGATTATCAATGGTTTTTAAGATGAGACATTAAGTTTGGAAGTATGGACCAAGTGGGAGAATGTAAGATCTCTTAACGAATATTAATAGCTCCTCAACTAATTAAGGAAATAACTGATTTCTCGTTGAGAGCTCCTGGAATGGTCCATAACTCCCTCAACGGTTCTCTACCTTGATCTATGGAACAATTGACACATAGCCAAAAGAAGCTTGATGGAAGCTGGGCTATAAAGACTTATGTTTGGTCCCCAAGCTCACTAACTCAATCTCCTTCAGTTTTTACACCATCATTCCAGAGTAAGCAGAGTTTTGAAGTGCCATACAGAACGGTTGTTTTGGTCTATCGGACGGAAGAGGTATCGGATAGAAGTTGATTGCCTCAAGCAAAATCTCAAGCCAGAGTGTGAGCAGCTTCAATGGCTGGAGGTATGATCCTGACGACATACAATATCAATTCTTTTCAATTCTTTAAAAGTTTATTCCGCATGTAAAGAATCATAATTTTGTTCAAGATGCAAATCTTCTACCACCACTTGACTTAATATAGTCCTAATTGAAGTCATCTTAACAACAGGAGAAAATATTTCATCAAAATCTATACCTTTCTTCTGTGCAAACCCCTTTACAACAAGTCTGGCCTTGTACCACTTCTTACCTCCTTCTTCTTCCTTCAACCTGTAAATTCATTTTTTCTGCAATGCTCTTTTACCAGTAGGAAGTTGAACCAAATCCCAAGTCTAGTTTCCTACCCATGAGTCCATCTCCTCATTCATGCCTTGCTCCCACTTCTTTCTAGTTTCCACCTGCATTACTTCTTCATAACATTCTAGTTCACCAGCATCAGTCATCAATAAATAATACATTGAAGGAGAGTATCGTTCAGGGAGTCTACTTAACCTGGTAGATCTTCTTGCAGTTGCAGGAGTTTCAGGCACTTGCTGTTGTTCTTGATTTTCTGGCACCTTTGGAACTTCATTTTTTCATTTTCTATAATTTCATCAAGTACTATGTACTCAGTGTTTTCTTTTTCCTGTTTCTTTCCTTGAAACTCATCTTTATACATGACCTTTTCATTGAATGTGACATCTCTACTTCTAATGATTTTGTGATTTTCATAATCCCATAAACGATAACCAAAATCATCAACCCCATATCCAATAAAGGTACATTTCTTGGATTTAGCTTCAAGCTTTGTTCTATTTTCTTTATCAATATGGACAAATGCTTCACAACCAAACATTCTTAGAAATGAGTAGTTTACCTCTTTATCTGTCCATGCCTCCTCTGGAATACCACCATCTAAAGCACTTGAAGGTCCTCTGTTTATTAAATAAATAGCTGTATTTATAGCATCTGCCCAAAACTATAAGGGAAACCCTGCATGCAATCTCATACACCTTGCATGCTCCATGATCGTTCTATTCATCCTTTCAGACACACCATTTTCTTGTGGTGTTCCTGGTACTGTCTTCTCTCTACGAATCCCATGGTATGAATAGTAACTATCAAACTCCTTGCCGCAGTACTCACCTCCATTATCAGATCTGAGACACTTCAACCTTTTTCCTGTCTCATTCTCAACCAAAGCTTTCCACTTCTTAAAAGTAACAAACACATCAGATTTCTGTCTAATGCAATAAACCCAAGTTTTCCTAGTTGCATCATCAATAAATGTAACATAATAATGAGAGCCACCAAGTGATTGTACCTGAGTTGGTCCCCATACATTTGTATGCACAAGCTTTAACTTTTCATTCTTCTTTTGTTTCCCAACCTTGAGAAATCTGGCTCTCTTATGTTTTCCATATACACAGTTCTCACAGAATTCCAAACTTACCTACTTCAAATCTGGAAGCAACTTCCTTGAGTGGAGAATCTACGTCCCCTTCTCACTCATTTGGCCAATCCTATGATGCCACAATGCTGTATATGTTCATGTGGAAGCTAAAGAGATAAAATGGTCAGTATTATGAGGACATAAATACAATGTACCTACCCTGTCTCCTTTTGCTATCACCATTGATCCTTTAGTGATCTTCCACCACTTTTCTCCAAATGTAGATAGACAACCGCCATCTCCCAACTTCCCTGTTAAGATCAGATTTCTTTTCATAGCAGGGATATGCCTTACATTTTTCAACATCCAATCAGTTCCATTCTTAACTTTTATCCATACCTTACCCATTTCAACAATTTTACATGGCTCATCATCACCCAATAAAACATGTCCGAAATCGCATGGAACATAATCATGAATATATTTCCTATGGAGTGTAGCATGACATGAAGCCCCTGAATCTACTGCCCAATAATCACTAGTATTATCTAATGCAAGAATCAAAGCATCTTGTAACACATCACCTGCTACATTTTCTTCATGGGTAGTTTCCTTCTGTGCATCTCCTTTCTTCTTTAGAGATCTGTAGTTTTTCTTCAGATGTCCTTTCTTTCCACAGTTTCAGCACTCTATCTTTCCCAATATGGACTTGGATCTGCCCTTTTCAGAGTTGCTGCGATTACCTTGGCTCTTTCCTCTCTCCTTTTGTCTTCCCTTGCTCTCCATGTTCAATGCATTACCTAATGTCTCACCTGTGATTTTTCTTCGCATTTCTTCGCTAAGAATAACACCAATAACATCATCAAATTTCAAGGTGTTTGAACTAGAGACAAAGTTACTTACAGCCATGACCAAGCTATTCCAGCTTTCTGTCAATGAACACAAGATTAGAAGAGCCCTAACCTCATCATCGAAGTTCACACTTACAGAACTTAGTTGGTTTGTAACCGTATTAAACTCATTTAAATGATCAATAACACAGATCCACCTTCAGACATCTTCATATTAAATAAACACTTCATTAGAAATACCTTGTTGGAGGTCGAGGGTTTTTCATTCAGCTTACCTAGTGCACTCATCAAACCCTCTGTTGTCGTTTCTTTTGAGATATTGAAAGCCACCGATGAAGCCAGGCTCTACCATATTGTTTCCAGAGCCTTTTTGTCAAAAACCTCCCATTCTTCGTCCTTCATGGCCACCGGCTGCTTTGCTTTCCCTACCAATGGTAGGAATAGATCCTTTTGGTATAGATAGTCCTCCATTTGCATCTTCCATAACTGGAAGTTTTGGCCGTTAAACTTCTCGACCTTAAAATTTCCTTCTTTCGCCATTGCTCCCACTCGAACCAGAAACCCTAGCTTCCTACGGGTTTATTTTCCAAATAGACCTTTGGCTCTGATACCAATTGTTAGAAAAACAGGATCGCAAAGCAATAACAATAAACATAAATGAAAATATAATCACACACACATTACAAGAGAGACACAGATATATCGTGGTTCACCCCAACTTGGGCTACATCCACATTGAAGTTGCTAGTCCTTATTATTATTCCATCCAGCAAAGTGAAGGGATACAACCTGTAGCACAACCGCTGCACTTCCTCTTCATTGTCTCATAGTCTCTCTTCTTGATCTCAGAGATCTTTACAATGCATAATACCTAATACATCAACCCTAGCCATATTACAATGTATTTCTTTTATAAGAGAGATACAATGGGAAAATACCACGGGTTACCCAAAACGATGGGCCCAAAAACTGGTGGTGAAAACAGCCCCAAAATTTTCCTCGGAGCCCCCTTAGGATCGTGTCGAGATCATAACCAAACCTGGGGTATGAACACGACTGAATAATAATATCTCTCAATCTAGAGATCAGGCTCCACAACCAACAATGCTTTGTCCTCATCCTTTTCCAAGCTTTGCTTTAACCTATGTCATGTTCTTTGATATCCTTGTCTTGTTCTTTCATTTCACTTCAATGTTCTTGCCATGTCAACAACTCTTGTCCACCTTAATGCATCTACCACATCATCAAGCCATGTCATGCCTCTTGCCGTGTCAACAACTCTTGTCTACCTTAATGAATCTACCACATCATCAAGCCATGTCATGCCTCTTGTCATTTCCTCAAGCTCACCATGTCCTTAAGCCATAAATGCTTGCCATGTCCTCAAGCCATAAATTCTTGTCATGTCATCAATCTAGCTTGCCGTGTCATCAACTTAACCTTTCATCAATTCAACCTTTGTCATGCCCTCCTTGTCTTTTGTCTTGTGTCATGTCCTCGTCATTAATGTGTTGTCATCAATGAAAATCATGCTTGTCACATAGAGGATTGACAAGATAAGAACCTTCACCCTCTATCTATTTGTTTCTCCATGATGCTTGAGAATCCATGAGTGATGTTTCAGGAAATTCTCTAAAATAATACAACATGTTGGACTCTTTCTACACACATTGAAGAGCAATGTAAGGGTTGGGTAATCTGAGGGACTTTTGAACAAAGAAGGAGTAGGCCTTTCTTGTGTCGTGCGGGTTAGTGGGAAATAGTACCATTCCTAGGATAGATGAACAAGATTCCTATTGTGTTTAGTGGTGATAATATTGGGTAAGCATGAGAGAAAATGGGTTTTGGGATGAGAAAGAGAATCTTGTAGATGTTTCCTTCTACATTGTGGCCTCATATCCCAACTTGGGTGCAGTATCTATAGTTGATACCTATAGTTGGGTGGAAACTCTCTTACAAATCTAGTTGCCTGGATCTTCTTTTGTTAAAATATAAGTATTCATTGTTATCCATGTTTATGCAATGATGTGATGAATATGTTTGTTTATGCATGTTGTGTGTGTGAAATATAGTTCTAATTCCCATCATGTTTTATATTCATGCACTTCTTAGTTTGTTTTTCCTATGTGGCTTAACTTAGTTTTGAATTCTAATAATAGACTAGATGTGAAATTTAGAAACATGATATTGGTCACTATCCCCTCCTATAGTTAGAATGATGGATGGGGACACCACACCAAGTTAGTCATTGAAGCATGCTTTGAATTAAAATTTAGCTTAAGGGCCCCATTGATCCATACAAAATTCTACAAGACTTTCCACTGGGTTGTGAGGGTTTTGATGGAATTTCCACATGAAACCATGTGGATTTCCCCTCAAAAATCACACTTGGAACGGGACATTGTTTCCAAGTGTTATACCGTTAAACCGTGCAACTAGTTTTCTGAGTAGTCGTGTGGCCATGTGGTCAAGTGCAAATCTCCCATGTCGAATGTTCATGCAACTAATTGTGGTTACAATCAGGAACTGCATGAAATGTGGCCATCCCACTCTACATAGAAAAACAATCCAGTTATTGATCGAAGTAGTCATACACATGTGTGATCTAGTAGTTGTGGTTGGTGCATGGATATATCATTTTCCCATCTATTAGTGATACCCACACTATGGTGCAAGTTGAGGCATTTGGTCCTTGCACAAGATCAATATGCGGGTCATGATCCTTTTGACTCATGTGACTATTTGATAAACAATTGTGCGGTTGTGTATTTGGATAGGTTTTGAGATGTGTGAGTTAATTTGAGGTACTAACATCTTCTTCACTTGGTTTATTTTTGTATATTGCACATTTTTAGGTGGTGATTGAGTAGCGTGAGAAACAGTTCAATGCCTTTCATATGGAGGTGGTGACTCACCTGGATGTTCGATAATGTTTATGTGATGTAGTACTATTGAATTTCTTGGTATTCCTTGTGTTGCGGTCGAACGACTATCTATTACAAAATTTTATCAGTCTCTAGAGTGACCAAGTGGGTCACTTCATGGTGGGTGGTGAGAGGGTACCTATCAACCACTTTGATATCTACTTTTTTATTGTGCTACCAATCTGGGGGGATCCAGGATGAGTCCCACCCATCCTTGAGTTTCTAGAGGATGGAATATCAATTGATTGGATAGTACTATAGGGGATACTTTTGAGTGAAGAAGGATGGGGGAATCCAGACAACCAATATTGAAGAGCCTATGGAAACAATTTTTTGATGCACCTCCACCCCCATTAGGTAATTTTTGATGCAGCTTGTGAGGCACATGATGTATATGTACAAAACTATATATATACATATCTTTTTTTGGAGTTTTTTTTATGTATGGAGTGATTTTGATGATGTGTTTATGTGTTTGAATTTATGTATGTATTTAATGGACATAACATCATACATGGAAAACATAAATACTATTTCCCTTGTGATTTGATATTTATTTTCTTGATAAATGCCAATCTAATAAAGTGAGGAATTGATTCACCAAAAGGTATATTGAATTCATATTCTTTGTGTTGGGACCAACAAATTGAAATTTTGGCAAAGCTAACATAACATTCCATACTTGAATTCATCTGCAAAGGAACATATTGTGGGAAAATTTGCACAAAGGAGTGCAACACTTCCCACTTTAGAGGTTAAGCCTTTGGGGTTGTCAACAAGGATCAATATTGTAGTATAGAAAGGAAATATGATTGACTACAAATTGATCCTACAAGCCCTTGCTTGTAAAAACAAAACAAAATAGAACCAAAACTTGAAAATAACTTGAAATACAAAAACAAGTGAGCTTATGCAAACCACAACAAGGATCAAATTCTAGAACCAATTTAGATTTCCTAATGGTCAATCTTGTTACATGAAGTGTAACCCAAGAGGTGTGGGATTCAAAGGGAATCCAACAATATCCCTTAGGGAGGTCCTTTTTGTCCACACTAAATGATAAATAACTTGAAAGAACAATGGGAGAAACACTTTCCCCTTGGAGGAAGGTGGAAAGGGAGCTTGAAGAATGCTAGTAGGTATGCAAAGAGGTGGAAGAAGTTCCAACACATTTCCAACAACATAACCTTGCTCTAATTTCTCCTTACTAGATGCATGCCCATGGCTTTTTTTTATAGGCGAAGATGTGGCCAAGAAACAACTAGATTCAAATGTGGACTCATTAAATCTATTATCTATCTCAAAAGTACAAAAAGGGGGGTCATTCAATAAACCCAAGTACATGAGGATCCAAATTTGAATTCTTGGAGGTGATGGAGCCTTGATGAGCCTTCAATGCACCACAGGTGGTTTTGGTCTTGTTGTTTTGACAGTCACATGGATTTTGAAGGGAAAAATATATGCTAGTATAACACTGCCATAGAACTGATAATACGCATTGTAGTGCAACCTATCACAGTTTTAATCACGCTAACTCTTCTTTTGATTGTTTTTTACTTTTTTGGACACATGATGCTTTTTGGATCTGATGAGGATGTCTTTGGTGGACTACATTCTATATGTTGATAATTCCTTACTAGAATATTAGCCAAAATGTTGTATGTGTGCAAAATTTAGGCATTAACAAATTCCCCCTGATGTATGAAGTTCAAAAGTTACTATAGTGCCGATAATGCATCACCATTTGTTTTATGTTTTCCCATGTTCTTAGAAGTTATTGAGTGAGTGTGGATGGAAGGTTCCCTTGGGGTAATATTTCTAGTGACAACCGATGAAGCTATAACAAAGAATAATGGTTTATACAAAAAAGCTGGGCATACCCATGCTCGTGAAAATCTGTCAAGATGACTACAATGAGAGGAGACCGAGGGGTCAATTCTTAATAATCCTAGTACATGGATGAAGGAAGATTCAATCCATGTAAGAGTGAATTAACCTGGAAATGCTGTTATAGGTTCCGAAGAAGCAAAATTGCTAAGTACCATGGTAAACTCACTGGGGTGGGGGACCATAATACTAGTGAAGTTTTTGGGTGGAGAACTTCACTGTACTACTGCTACCATGATTTGTAAATGTGAACACTGCTACCTTCGAAATGTATGACTCTCCTTGATGCAATAGATGTGTTGACGTCGAGCATAGGAGAGACTACTAAGTTAGGGAGCATTGATGACACTCCCTATCTAGTCCAAGGTGATCCCTTATGTTGATTGAAAGGGACCCCAAGGCACAAACGCAACTACTACAAATATCAGAATATGAGTATTTGGTGTTGATGAGAGATGAAGTACACAATAAGATGAGGGTCTTATCCTAAGAACCCAAATCATTTTGTAACCATCTGTAAGTATGACAAACCTAACACCAACTAGCTGGTAAGCATCGGGCTCATAACTTCCTTTGATCAATGTCAACTTGGGGAGTAACTAATAGCATCATTCTTCAGATAAAGGTACATAGTGTAACAGAGGGAGAAAAACTATTGATGAAGGGATTTGATGGAGACACGACACTGAGGGTGATGGTGACTAAAAAAATTTATAATTATAGGGATATGGAGACTCAATGATATCGATCAAAGGTGACCAAGGGTTGCTTCCAAAAGAATAGTGATGTTCCCATGGTTGTGAATGGATTTGCGAACTGTTTGTTCATAAAGAATAATTGGTTTCACTAGTGGAAAAAGTCCAACGAAATGTTTCGATGGTTTGCTAAATTTCGTCGTTTCACATACCATTGGAATTGCAATGAAAATCCCATTTTTTGTCAAAATTTCGACATTGGTTTTTCGAATTTCCTAACATTCATAGGAATTGCGACAAAAAATGTGCTTTTTTGTTGCAATTCCGATGGTATGTGAAATGAGGAAATTCAGCAAAACATCAAAAATTTTCGTCAGACTTTTGTATTTTTCCACTAGTGTTTGGAACCCACAATTTTGAGGGTGTCAAGGGACCAATTTGATCATAGGTGGGATTCCTGTTGTTTTGGGTGTGTCAGTGAATCAATTTGATGATGTGCAAAGTTCCCATAGTTTCGAATGAGTCAGGGTACTTTTTCCATGATGATATGAGGGTTTTTTTGCAAATGTGAAGATGATTTCCACATGAATCAATGACGTATCATTCATGCAGGAATAACTAAATGGAATTGGTTGCTTTGGAGGGTGGGGGCCCCATTGGTGTCGTTGTAGGGGTGATGATTCTAAGAAGATTGTAGATGGTGTATTTCTCATGGAGGTATGTGTGGCCAACTTTGATTCTTGGTCGTAACATATGTCCAGGAATTTTATGGCATCGACTGCTGAAGGTGGGGAAGTAAGTGCACAACTATAAAATAATGAACTATGGGTTGATCTTTTCAAAGGGGATCAAATTCATCAGACTTATGGGGGTTCGACATCATGGGTGTCAAATAATGACTAGGAGGAAATGGTGCACACACCCATGGGGAAAACATGCTATCCTTAGTAGTGACATTGATGGCACATCATTACTGGGAATGAGGACCCTATGGTTATCAGTGAGAAAACTGGTAAATGCAATGCAAACAAAGGGAAAATGTTTCCTATATGCCATTTTCAGGATGATACCTATGATGTAAGTCCTGTGACGATGTTGAGGGATGGATTCTTATTCTTATAATGTAAAAAAAAGAGGTTATGGGATCTTGGTCATGATCCCGCACACATGGTGAAAATACCCAAGTGTAATAAATAACATGGCAAAGGTATTGACAATGCATACATAGTAACCAAAAATATGGCGCACCTATGGAGTGCATGTGAATCAAAGATAGAATCATTTGAGGTACAACCTGTTGAATGGGATGTTGAGGGTCATGCACTCAATATTTGTTAATATATATTCCCCTTTGGGGAGGCATTGCTTTATGACATATGGACCGATCCATTTTGAAACAAATTTACCTAGACTAGGTTTGTTGTTTTTCTTGGCATTGAATACTAGGACCAAGTCTCCCTCGTTGAAGGTGCTAGTTTGGACTTGGCGATCATAGTGTGCTTTGGATCACAAATTCATAACCTTGTTATATTGGAGGGAGTCCCTTCTTTCTTCGTTAAGATGTTCCAAGGTGAACAACCATTGTTCGAGAGTTGGAGTGTCGGGTAACAATGTTACATACATAAATATATAAATAATAATAATAAATAATTAAATAATAAACAATTAATAAGTTAAGTCAAGAGACACATCTTCCCTCCTCTTAGAGACACATATTTCCGCCACCTATTTATATGGATACATTTCATTGTAATAATTATCTATCTCATATTCACTATTATATTACATTCTTATTTATGGCTTATTTAATATTCCAAGTATTTTGGTAATTATTGTGTGAGTGAACTATTGTTCGACTCATTTTATATCAAAGCTACGTTCATGATACAGGCCTTTGGCCATATTGTGGTTTTTAACCATTATCCCAGGGCTTCCCTAAATTTGTGGTCTTTTAACAAGTAAAAGAAGAAAAGAAAGTACAAAAAAAGGAAGAAGAAAAAAAAAGAAAAAGGAAGAAGTAAAAAAGAGAGGAGGAGGAAGAAGATCCCATATAAAAAAGGAAAGAAGAAAAAAAAACACAACATAGGTTTTATTTAACTAACCCTTGGTTTTATAAAACCACACATAGTAGAGGTTTTTATATAACCAACCCTTGGTTTTATCAAGAAACCAACCCACACATTAATTGGGTTATTTATTTATTTAAAGGTGATTGGATATTAAATAATAACTCATACCTTAATTAGGTTGAGTTTAGTATTTAATTATCTTTATTAAATAACATAAAAGCTAGAAGTGCATAAGAAGTATTAAAGCTACCAAGCAGCAAGTGATAATTGAACTTGGGTGAGGAGGGTAACAATCATTATTCCCAACCACCTAATCTACACACAATCCACAAAGAATTTAATCTAGAGAAAAAGGTTACCCAATGTGGAGATCCAAGTTCCTTTTGAGCACAACTTTCTCTGTGTGAGCCTGTAGTGTATACAAAGAAAGGAAAATACCATTGTGGTTAGTTGTGAGACAAAGGTGGCAATGTGTATAGTAATTCTTCACCGTTTTCATGATCTAGAGTCACTGGTGTAGTCCGAATTTGGATCAGAGCAATGGATTTTCTGCATCAGCAACAGTGAGTCATAGAATAAAATATCCAATATTTAGACATTTTTAAGTATTAAAGTATTAAATAAGTTTTAAGAAGACTCATCAAAGAAGTCGAAATACCATCTATAGTCAAAAGAATGACCATCTATCATCAAAGAAGTCAAAGACCATGGAAGCCAGTTTGCGACTACAAATAGAAAAGTTAGAAACAAAGTTAAAGAGCTACCGAAGAGACAATAAGGAATTACAAGACTTGAATAAAGACCTGGAA
This sequence comes from Larix kaempferi, assembly GCA_027924585.1. Taxonomy (NCBI): domain Eukaryota; kingdom Viridiplantae; phylum Streptophyta; class Pinopsida; order Pinales; family Pinaceae; genus Larix; species Larix kaempferi. Next base: position 253,733 of record BSBM01000194.1, read on the forward strand.
AAGACAAGTAAGTTTCAGGAAATTCATATAAAAATAGATGAATGGAAAATTTCCAATCAAAAGGATTGCATAGAAAGGTTGTCCTCACAGATTGTCGAGCTTAAGGACGAAATCGGTTTTAATCAAAGATTACAAAATCAAGAGATAAAAAAATAATTTAACAAAAATAAAGCAGAAATAGTGCGATTAACGAAAAGCATAAACGAAAAAAATGAGGAAATTGTAAAAGTCCAGAAACAACTAGAAGATCGAGAATCGGAGATATGTCGATTTCAGAAACTGATAAAAAAACTCCAACAAAAAGACATCGACACAAAAAGGGCGCACAAGTTGGAAATTTCAAAAGTCAATAACACATTATCAAGTAATACAGAAGAAATATATCGATTAAGAAATCATAATAAGATATTAGTTACGAAGATCAAGAAGTTAAAAAGTACTACGAAGGAAGACAAATCAAATGAGGAAATCGAAAGGAAAGTCCTAGAAAAGCAAGAATAAAATCAATGCCTTCAAAATATTAATGAATAATTTAAAGAACAACTTAACAAATACAAAGAGGAAGAAAAAGCACAAGAAAAAATGATTAAGATTCATAGTGAAAAAAAAATCAACTAGAAAACAAGTTAAAAGATATACATAACAAAACATCAAAATCATCAGGAATACAAATTATGGAAAAGGGAACAATTGCCAACCTATTTCCAATCATCACTCTAGATGTCGCTCCAGTAGAAGATAAGCACACATGAAGATCAAACCAACGAGACACCACAAACTTGATAAGGGAAGACGACGTTACAAAAACTCTCTATCGACATCCAAATCATACAAGTCGGTATATTAAGAATTGTAAACAACTTACAAAAGTCACTGACACCCGTGCACTCAATTCTGAGGATGTCAATTCACTTAAAGAGTGCATCGTTCAAAAAATAATCAATCTAGGATGGATTGATCCGTCCACATTTTGGAAGTTATGCCCTACCTTTAGAATTTCATATCGACACGTTTTGTCATCTACGGCATCGCAAGGAACGATGCAACAACATTATAAGGCTTTGAGGACAAAGCCTCTATAAGAGGGAGGAAATGTTACATACATAAATATATAAATAATAATAATAAATAATTAAATAATAAACAATTAATAAGTTAATTCAAGAGATACATATTCCCTCCTCTTAGAGACATCTTTCCATCGCCTATTTATATGGCTACATTTCATTGTAATAATTATCTATCTCATATTCAATATTATATTCCAATCTTATTTATGGCTTATTTAATCTTCCAAGTATTTTGGTAATTATTGTGTGAGCGAAATATTGTTCAACTTTGATGCCAAATGATCTGAAGAATAGTTTGCTCACACAATAATCACCAAAATACTTGGAAGATTAAATAATCCATAAATAAGAAGGGAATATAATATTTAATATGAGATACATAATTATTACAATGAAATGTAGCCATATAAATAGGCGACGAAAAGATGTTTCTCTAAGAGGTGAGAAGATGTGTCTCTTGACTTAACTTATTAATTGTTTATTATTTAATTATTTCTCATTATTTATATATTTATGTATGTAACATTACCTCCCTCTTAGAGAGGCTTTGTCCTCAAATCCTTATAATGTTGTCGCATCATTCCTTGCGATGTCGTAGTTAAAAAAACGAGTCGATATGAACTTCTAAAGGTAGAGCATAAATTTTGAAATGTGGACGGATCAATCAATCCCAAATTGATTCTTTGTTGAATGCTACACTGTTTAAGTGAATTGAAATCCTGAGAATTGAGTGCATGGGTGTCAGTGACTTCTGTAAGTTGTTTACAATTCTTAATATACCGACTTGTATGATTTGGATGTCGATAGGGAATTTTTGTAACGTTGTTTTCCCTTATCAAGTTTGTGGTGTCTCCTTAGTTTGATCTTCGTGTGTGCTTCTCTTCTACTAGAGAGACATCTGGAGTGATGATTTGAACTAGATCGGTAAGTGTGCCCTTTTCCATAATTTGTATTCCTGACGAATTTGATGTTTTGTTATGTATATCTCTTAACTTGTTTTCTAGTCGCTTGTTTTCACTCAGAATCTTCTTAATCATTTCTTCTTGCTCTTTTTCTTCATCTTTGTATTTCTTAAGTTGTTCTTTAAATTATTCATTAATATTTTAAAGGAATTGATTTTCTTCTTTCTTTTCTAGGACTTTCCCTTCGATATCTTCATTTGATTTGTCTTCCTTCCTGGTACTTTTTAACTTCTTGATCTTCGTAACTAATATCTTATTATGATTTCTTAATCGATATATTTCTTCTGTATTACTTGATAATGTGTTATTAAATTTTGAAATTTCTAATTTGTCCGTCTTTTTTGTGTCGACGTCTTTCTGCTGGAGTTCTTTTATCTGTTTTTGAAATCGACATATCTTTGATTCTCGATCTTCTAGTTGTTTTTGGACTTTCGCAATTTCCTCATTTTTTTCGTTTATACTTTTCGTTAATCGCACTATTTATGCTTTATTTTTGTCAAATTCGTTTTTTATCTCTTGATTTTGTAATCTTTGATTAAAATTGATTTCTTCCTTAAGCTCGGGAATATGTGAGGACAACCTTTCTATTCAATCCTTTTGATTGGAAATTGTCCGTTCATTGATTTTTATATGAATTTCCTGAAAATTACTTGTCTTTTCCAGGTATTCATTCAAGTCTTGTAATTCCTTATTGTCTCTTCGGTAGCGCTTTAACTTTGTTTCTAACTTTTCTATTTGTTGTCGCAAACTGGATTCCATGGTCTCTGACTTCTTCGACGATAGATGGTCGTTCTTTTGACTATAGATGGTATTCAAATTCTTTGACGAGTCTTATTAGAAATTATTTAATACTTTAATACTTAAAATTTTCTAAATCTAGGATCTTTTATTTTATGACTCAGTGTTGCTGATGCAAAAAATTCACTGCTCTGATCCAAATTATTACTGCACCAGTGACTCTGGCTCATGAAAACGATGAAGAATGACTATACACACTACCACCTTTGTCTCACAACTAGCCACAATAGTATTTTCCTTTCTCTGCATACATTGTAGGCTCACATAGAGAAAGTTGTGCTCAAAGGGCACTTGGATCTCCACGTTGGTTAACCTTTGGTCTAGCTTAACTTGTTTGTGGATTGTGTGTAGATTAGGTGGTTGAGAATCTTGTGTTACCCTCCCCACCCAAGTTCAATTCTCACTTGCTCCCTAGTAGCCTTAATACTTCTTATGCACTTCTAACTTTTATGTTATTTAGTAAAGAGAATTAAATATTAGACTCAACCTAATTAAGGTATGAGTTATTATTTAATATCCAATAACCTTTCAATAAATAAATAACCTAATTAAGGTGTGAGTTGGTTTCTTGCCAAAGGCTGGTCTTATAAAAACCTATACTATGTGTGGTTTTATAAAACCAAGGGTTGGTTAAATAAAACCTATGTTGTGTTTTTTTTCGTTTTTTTCTTCTTTCTTTTTTTTATGGGATCTTCTTCCTTCTCTCTTTTTTTTACTTCTTCCTTTTTATTCTTTTCTTTTTTCATACTTCTTTTTTTTTTTACTTTCTTTTCTTCTTTTACTTGGTCAAAGACCAAAATTTTAGGGAAGCCTTTGGATAATGGTTAAAAAACACAATATGGCTACTGTGAATATTTAATTAATATTATTATTTATATATTAAATAGATTATTAGGTTAATAAGCGAAAGGGTGTAACCCTTTGCTATTCTTGCTCAAGCCCTATAAAGGCGAGCTTATTGTATCTTTTATCCTATCATCTAATATATTATTCTTATCTATTATTCAATATGAGAGTTGGATTCGACTATTAAATTAGTGAACGGATACGTTCACTGCATTTGGTATCAGAGCGGAACGCTCCTCCATCTGAGCTCGATTTCGGCTCACACACACTCAAAGTGGACTTGCTCCTCCTAAGGTGAGCTCGGACTCGGCTCATTCCTCTCCTTCGTTGCTTCCACGTTATTCCTCCCTTTCATTTCCTCTCACGTCCTGCCCCCCTCCATCCTGGTCTACGCCCCTGCCCTGCTCACTCACACCCCTCATCATCCATGCCTCCTCCACACTGCCTCTCTCATCCACCATCGACTGTGCCCCAAACATCTAGTCCCCCTCTCAACCGCCACCTGTCGCTACTGAACCGTGCCCACGTCCACCACTGTCGGTCCTCTTCACCTTTCCCTATTTCCTATGCAGTCACCTCTGCACTACTTCCACACGCACTCCCGCACACTCAACTTCCACATCTGCCCTTACTCCTGCGCGTCCACCCCCCTGCCTCTCCCTCCTCCCACGCCATGCCTGCTTGCCAACCCATTTTCCCCTCCATCAATCCCCACTGCTCCTTCACACCTTCGCTCCACCATTTCCCTTACTCCGCTCACTCCCCACTCCAACTCCAACGCCTCCCCCCAGCCCAACGCCTCCCCCCAGCAGTCAACCATCGTCCCTCCCACCTTCCGTCTAGCACCGTCCCTCTCACCCGCGCTCACGCACAAGCCCGCATTCCCTGTCCGCAGCCACTCCTCCCTTCTTCCACACCCTCCGTTGCAACCACTGTTCTCTCTCCCCGCCATCTCCCCTCCGCGTTTCCATTCCCGCCAACCATATCCACGTATTCCCTACAAAAAAAAAAACCAAAATTAATAAAACAAATATTATTATATAATATTTATTCCACCTTATAATAAAAAAAAATATTTAAATATAATATTTATTATACTTATTTTTTTTTTTTAATTACACAAAAAAAATTATAGTAAATCTTATTACTATAGTTATTATTGATTCATCACTTTCTCAACACCAAAATCGATTCCAAATATTCACCTCCCCACACTAGGTCAAGAACCATGGCCGAGTTACAAGACCGACTAGAAAAAATAGAAAAAGACCAAATTAGAGATTTAAAAATCGTCGAAGGTCTAAACTCCAGAATGGATGAACTTGAGAAAGTGTTTCGAGAAGATTTAAAGGAAGAGATGAAAAATAACAATGCCGTGCTTAAAAAAGAAATCAAAGATGAAGTTGTTCTGGTACTAGAAAGAAGGTTGAGTGAAAAATTTGACACTCTAAACGAAAAACAAAAAGACTTGGATGAAAAAATTAGTGCTATGACTCAAAACATAAACACCATAACCCAAAACTTGAGCACCATGACGCAGAACCATAATATATTAATGGAGGTGTTACAAAGACTAATGCCTAAGACAGACCAAGTCAGTAGTACAGACATGCTAGATGCCTCATTTCATATTTTCACATAGGAAGCACTTGCCAAGAATCAAGAAGAATTCCAAAAAGAAATAAAGATTAACAATGTGACGCTTAAGCAAGAGATGGAAACAAAAGTACTGCCAGATATGGAGGCACGATTAAACAACCAAATAGAAGCTATCAGTAAGATAGTAGAGAATAAAAAAGATAAAAATCACCGTCAACAACGAAGCAGTTCAAATATGTCACTTACATCATCTAGTAGTTCCGATCCACCATCAAACCATAAAGCAAAAGGGAATCAATATCACCCTTACATAGTGTACCCACCTAAGGCAAAAATAGTGTTGTTGAAATACAATGGAAGTGAAGACCAATGCATTGCTTGGCTAAACAAAGCAGAAGAATACTTCGACATTTACAATATTCAATCTGACGAGGAGAAGGTGAAATATGCATCAATGCATATGGAAGGGTACGCCTATAATTGGTACTTATGGTGGAAGAGAGACAATTTTGTCTACACCTGGAACTTGTTCAAAAATGATTTTTTTAATAGGTTTCAAGGAATCAAAGAAGATGAATTTTTCAGTAAACTTACCAGATTACAACAGGTTGGAAGTGTTGAGGAATTCACACATCAGTGGGAATCCTTATCGACACGAGTATTTGGGTTATCGGACAAACAAAGACTCGAAACCTATTTAGGAGGTCTTAAACCGTACCTCCAAAAAGAGTTAAAGTTACATGACATACCTAACGTAGAGGTAGCAAGACATAAAGCAAAAGCCGCAGAACGAAAACTGGAAGGAATAAAAACAAGAGGTGATAACCATTATCGACAAGAAAAAGAGACACAATGTAGGTACTGTGCAGATACTTGGTCACCTGGCCATCAATGCCACAAACCTCAATCAAAGACACAATGTAGGTACTGTGCAGATACTTGGTCACCCGGCCATCAATGCCACAAACCTCAATCATATGCCTATGAAATGGAAAATAGATCAAAGTCATCTAACAGTTACTCTGATAATAGAAAAAAGAAGAAAAACATATGTCGTCGATGCAGTGATGATTGGATCCCAGGCCATAAATGTAGGAACAATCAGACAATACAGTGCAAAATCATCAATGGAAAGGAAGTGCAAGTCTCTACACAAGAAATCACATCCGATTCTAATACCGACACTGAATCTGAATGAAGGACGACATTAGGAAAATACTCAAGCTTTGAGGACAAAGCTTTCCAAAAGGGGAAGGCAATGCTGTGAATATTTAATTAATATTATTATTTACATATTAAATAGATTATTAGGTTAATAAGCGAAAGGGTGTAACCCTTCGCTATTCTTGCTCAAGCCCTATAAAGGCGAGCTTATTGTATCTTTTATCCTATCATCTAATATATTATTATTATCTATTATTCAATATGAGAGTCGGATTCGACTATTAAATTAGTGAACGGATACCAAATGCAGTGAACGTATCCGTTCACTAAGTTAATAGTCGAATCCGACTCTCATATTAAATAATAGATAAGGATAATATATTAGATGATAGGATAAAAGATACAATAAGCTCGCCTTTATAGGGCTTGAGCAAGAATAGCGAAGGGTTACACCCTTTCGCTTATTAACCTAATAATCTATTTAATATATAAATAATAATATTAATTAAATATTCACAGCAATGGCCAAAGGCCTGGATCATGAACGTAGCTCTGATTCCAAATGAGCGGAACAATAGTTTGCTCACACAATAATCACCAAAATACTTGGAATATTAAATAAACCATAAATAAGAATGGAATATAATATTGAATATGAGATAGATAATTATTACAATGAAATTTAGCAATATAAATAGACGACAGAAATATGTGTCTCTAAGAGGCAAGAGGATGTGTCTCCTTACTTAACTTATTAATTGTTTATGGAAGAAGAAATGGCGGTGCCTGATCATAGATTGCTTCATATGGATTCATTTTAGATGCAGTATTGTACCACAATTCAGCGATAGGGAGCCACTTTGCATATTATCCCATGAATGATATGCATGGCTAACCCCTGTAGGTGGTTGATATGTTAACTAGCTTAGTTCAATAGATATGTTGGTTTATCCATAGTATTTCCCTTCGAAAGGATGACTGGACCTCACCTATACTTGGGGAAGGAAAGGGGGTAAACCTAGTGGGTTTCCGGACCCCTCTATAGGTCAAGTGGAGGAAGAATTTATGTCAAGAAGGAGGCAGAAACCTTGCAAAAAGCTAAGTCACCTTGGTGGGATTATGAATAAAAACTCACTTGGAAATTTTGGCATGGTTAGAGTGCTCAAATGTGGTGGGGATTCATACCATTGGGTAGATATTTCCAAGAGCTTTCTAATGTTACTAACCTTGTCCAATTTGGACCAAGCATGAGGAAGTTATCACCCTATGAAGTTTCCTTAGAAGCTTTCGGGAGCATGGATTAGTGGTCCTGACCTTTCCGCACCCGCAAGGACCATTTCACGTCCACAATGCGGATTGCGAATTGCAAGAGGTAAAGTTGCCCGGTGTGGATTTCCACATTTCCGCATCCGTAATGCGGATTGCGGATTACGAGAGCTAAAGTCACCCAGTGTGGATTTCCTCATTTCCGCATCCGCAATGCGGATTACAGATTGTGGAAGGAAAAGTCGTTCCAGAGATGGAATAGCGATTTTCACATTTCTGCATCCACAATGTGGATTGCATAACGTGGAAACAGTAATCGTCGGAAGGACCATTTTGAGGACTCCACATTCTGAATTCCACAATTACGGATCACAATTGCGGACTGCAGATTGCGGATTGCAGATCGCAATGGTGGATTGCGGATCCGTTGTGTGTGGAATTGGAAGAAATAAAAGAGTAAGGAAAAAAAATTATAATGTACAAAAGGAGTCCCATAACCTCTAAAGACCACCAGGGAGGTCAAGGGACGTTACATGACATCTGCTTCATTTTCTAACAAACTTGTAACAAAAAATTAACTTTGCTCAGTATAATGCCCATTGGAAGGTTTCTTCCCAACATGATATCGAGAGGTTGTAAGTTTTCCCCCAGCATAATAAGTTGATGTGTGATATCCAGATGCTAGAGACATGCCCCCCCAAGCTTCATTTTGTTCGCCTACTTGTTTTCTTCATCCAATCAAACTCATGGTTACTAATAGGAATATATTCAACATGGGAGGAATTAAAAAAGCGGATTAAATATCATAGACGAATGAAATGAAGGTTCATATATTAAATCTGACGAAAGACTCGACTCAAAGGGAGGGGATCTATTTCATTTTTAACGAGCTTGACACAGGAATAGAACTATGTCCGTGGGGTGTTGTTTCATTATTATTGTTATTATGGTGAGATATACTCTGTTACTTTAAGAAATCATTTTTGTTGTTATTGAGCTATATTTTACCACGCGTTTTTTTACTTAAGTCTACTTTTCTTTGTATTTGTCTATCTTAAAAGAACGTATACATATAAAACGATGACGATGAGGCCATAAGAATTATCTCAACAAATAAATAATTATCTCAAATAATTGTAAACCACCGCATGTAGGAAAGAAAGGGGTCTTGGAGCTTTCTTCACTTCCATGTTCTCATGAAAAACTATTACCTGCAAACGTCCACACCAGTAGTTCGGTAAGTTCCCAAGTGTCGATCTCTTCCTAGAAAATGTTTCTCTTGAACGTGAAGTTTTAAAATCATCGAGTGACCTGCTATCGCTTAAGTGGAAGAGGTGCCCTCACAAAAGCGTGAGCATTTCTTCATGGATTCCTATGAAATGCTTACGACATTTAGAGAGTCGATGGAGAGCTCAAAAGAATTATGGCAGTGCAACTTAGGGGTATCTATTCTTTTGAATATAAAATGATTTCCAAATATGTGTCTATCAATTTAGAGTTTTTTCAACTTGCAGTTGGGCCTTTATATGCCTTTGTATTGAAAAGTGAGATGTGAGATGTGTGATGTCTGGGGTTTTATTTAATCAGCAAATTGATTTGGAGCTTAAAGCTTTAATATTTTATGCTTCAATGCAGTTACAAAAAAACTATACTCCTTGAAAATTAATTAGAAGTTCTTCAATCGAATAACTAGTTCACTAAAGTGCTGAATAGAATCATCATATCCTATAGAAAATGCCTTAAAGACAGAGACCAAATAAAAACTCAGTTTTAAACATCGTGGGATGATCCCAATAATTAAAACCCTTAAACGATAGAAAATTACATGTGCATCATATGAAAAAACTAAGGGTTGTTCACTCCATTGAAGCAAGAGGTAAAATAAAAACTTACTATTCCAAATATGAACCAAGAACGTAGGTATACTTCAAGAGAGCCCACAGGAGCTCTACCATAAACAAAGTAATTCAAATATAAATAACTGGTAAATGTAAATAAGATGCAAATAAGAGATATTAAAAAAGGGAAAATAGAAATGATACAACCTGTGAGGCATGACTCCTTGAGTGACGCCCTCATCCTGCTAAAAAAAACAATTCAGTTAATATTCGTATGTTTTTCTGGCTGGCCTACTGTAGTGGTATGTGAGGCTGCTTCTGTCACGGTACTTGATTTCCTAAGACTGTAGTTTATTTTTAGTGGGTGGGATCAAAGGTTTACATCTATCCTGAGCTTTGGGGTCTGAACTCCGAGAGGGGAAACATCAGGTTATAGAGAGAACAAGCTTGACAAACTCTGTCTATTAACACCGAGTTATCATGCCTTTTTCTGGTATCCCCACCTGAGTTTATACATGCTCAAGGTTGTCGATACGATTCATCTGATATGATAGTGAGAAGATGTGAGGAAATGCATGTTTATACAAGTGTGGCATGGTACAACCAGTGCAGTGTAGAAGTAATTCATTTTCGAAATAATTAGGAATTCAAGAGAATAACTAATAAAAAAATTTTACCCATGAGAACAGCAACTTCTCAAGGGTATATCCAACAGCCAGCAAGTCAGATATACCAGAAACTTGTGACTCAGCAACAGCCCGCAAACCAGATATACCAGAAACTTGTGACTCAGCTGAAGCCGAAACATCCCAAGACCCTTTATCTTAGGAAGAGCCTCTATCCCAAGGGTCGCCTACCCTTCGAGCCTTGTCACAGCCCAGGAATAAATTACCAGGAATGTAATTATCTTTCACCACCCCTGACGACCTTATCGGGAACACTCTTGTTAAAATCCCCCAAGATCTAGGCTAATGGGAAGGTGATGTAGGAAGAGGCAGGCGAGGAGGGATCGAGAACTGGGATTTATGTGTTGTATGGAAGTGTTAGCATCAATGAAATTGAGTTGCGGGTGGCGAGGTGTCCTAAAAGAGGATGAATGTTAACACAATTTGCAAACAATAAAATTATTAATTTACGAAAATTAAGAATGAAGGAACTTACAAAACCCGAGTACCTTTTCCCAAGATAAAATGGGGAGTTTACAAAGCTTTGCAGGTAAATTTTTCTCGTGATATAATCTTTAATTTTGTTTAGGTCTCGAGGGAATTCAGACAAAAAAAAATTAGATTAATTAATGGGAGTTATGTTGATGTCGTTTTATGTGATTTTCCTAGTTTAATAAGGAAGGTATTCAATGTTTTCATGCGCAAACAGTTCAGTTTTCCAAATATTTCAAAGAGGTGTATATACAAGTATAACTCGTCTGCACGAGATAGAATTAGAAGTTATACAGAAATAGAGAACGCTTGCAGTATTACAAACCACCGAAAGTTTCTAGTCTTCATGGGGAAGAAAAATCCTCGTCTAATTACATGTCTTGGCTGATAAAATATCTATTCATATAATCTTCGAGCTGGCTGACATCCCAGGCATCTTCATGCACTGCAAACTATTGATAATTTTCTTCCCCATGAAGACTAGAAATTATAGGACAAATACTTAGAAACTTGGGATGGAGGTGGCAAGTGCAAGTAGCGTGTGGGGGCAAGCGCAGGTCATGCTTTCACCCACCGACATTGCATGTCCTCCATCTGTCACAACAATCCAAAGTGGTAAATGTAGGTAATGTGCATGGAAATCACAGGTCATGCAACTTCTCAAATAAGATAATGCGTTGTTTCAAAAACATAAGAGAAAACATAAAAACCTAGGTTCAAATATCGGTTATGCTGGCTATTAGAACCATTCTTAAAAAAACGTAGTTAAGTAGGAATAACGTTAAAACCATTCGACCAAACTTCGGGAAAAGGCCAAATAAGAATTCCATGGCAGTGGTTCAATGAAGCTAATTGATGCCTCTACTTCTGAAAATTCTGGTAAAAAACGAAAATGTGGCAATGCTATTATCATGGAGGATTTAATCCAAATCTTGTTTTCCAGCTCGTTTACCATCAACAAGCCAGAGCTAGAAGAAAGCAATGTTTCCATTAGGATAAATAGCGAAGGATGCAACGATCCTCCCGAAGGCAGTACAGATGTTGAATATCTCAATGATAAGGAGCTTGGTTTCGTCTCACATTTCCAACATCAATCTATTTGCATCATTGTTGCCAATGAAGGGGAAAGTTCAAGCACAAAAGCCTAGTCTAGCTGGGAACATATAGAAGTTGAAGAAAAACTCTCTACTGCAATGAACACTTAAACTTGTAGGTACCTGGTAGCATCCAGCGAATCTTGACAATAAGTCAAACATATACAAAAAGTTTTATGGTTAGGAAAACAACAATGTTTTTCTTAAAATTTTCATGCTAGAATTCTGCAACATGTTTTGAAAATTACTTCAATTCAATTCCTTTAATAGAATTCATTTCGTTTAATAGCATGTCAGGTCCACTAGGTACAAATTTCACATGATATATGAGCTTTAGAATTTAAGAACAGACCGGAATCGGTAACTCATATCTTGCAATTGAAGAATCTAGTCGGTTTTATGTCATAATGCAGGAGTTCCAATTTATATTTTTGTCAGATCAACTTTCAGAAAAATCATGTGTTAAGTTATGGTGATCACTATAACAGCTTTGTACAGGAAAGGAATTTCTCATAGCCAACAATTTAACCATCACACTAACACATCAATCAACAACAAATATCTCAAGTATGAGAAATAGAACAAACAGAATCCAACATAGGTTTCGCTATGCTTATAGACGAAATCAAATACCTAAAAATCCAATTTAACCTGATCACCATTGAGTTACATAGAATAGTTACAGCCATTTTAGCAGAACATTTTTCATTTTTTTCTTAACTTTACAATAAGCAGAAGACAATATATTTTTTACCGTCTCGTTCTGCAGTTCAGAAGCAGTTGGCTTCCATGACACGAAAGTCAAATTTACGTCCCAATAAACTATACAACCAAATCAGATTGAATGAATGTTGGATTTAAACAAGATGGCCAAATCATAATCATATACCTGCAAGCTTGTAAGCCCGAGTGAAGAACCGAGGAAGAGGGTGTTGGACCAATTCTTGAATTTAGAGAAAAAGATTGTCAGTGTGCCAAGAGAATTAGCTTGACACCCAACTCCATGTGCAGAAGAAGGATTGTCATTGTGCCAAGAGCATTAGCTTGACACCCGACTTCATGTGTAGCGATTCTTCTTGGAACCATGAAGACGAGCGAGACATTCAAGATTACAGTGAGCAAGACCAGCAAGCCATTATTCATGAGGCTTCCAATTACAGGCCATCGAATAGCAACCATTTTTTATATCTTCCATCCCATGCACAACCTCCGGGACTAAACCAAGAAACCACAACAGCACAACAACGACAAGCTACAGGTGGAGGACGATGTAGCTCAGCAAGAGGACATGCAGCTTGGAGCATCAACAGGTGGAAGATGGAGGATGTAAGGTGGATCATCAACAGGTGGAAGATCGAAGGTTGATAGATTGGACGGTAGGATAACCTCATAGTATTGACCATTAGAACTTAGGATAACTTCCTGAAAAGGCCAAATCAGGATTCCAATAGTGCGATTGGTCAGAAGCATAAATTATTTCAAAAACTTAGAATAAAATAAGTTTTGGTGAAAACAAATGCAAATAAGAGCAAGCTCGTTTCTATAGTCCTTACTGCTTGGTAAGCTAGAAAGGAACTAATAAAGACCAGGAAGGGACTAATAAGAAGACCATTTTAGAACAACCACCTTCTAATAATACATTAATAAATTTATCCCTTATATCTCAAAAACCCCTTTCTTCATACATTTATTACTCAAATATATGGATTGGACCTAGCAATGCAAGATCACCCTACTACTTTTGTGTTTACTCTTATTTAATCGAGAGAATGTCTATCATTTATGCTAAACTCCCTAAAATAAATAATGTATTTATTCTACATTGTTAATAATTGTTTAAAGACAATCACTTAAACATTTCTTCTCATAAATTAACTTTTACGTTTAAAGTAATATAAGATCTATTATGTACCTCATTTTCATTCTACGTTTAAAGTAATATAAGATCTACTGTGTACCTTACTTTTTTATTTTAACCATGGGAACAACAACCTCCCAAGGGTATATCCAATAGCCTGCAAGCCAGATATACCAAAAACTTGTGACTCACCAGAGGCCGAGACATCCCAAAATCCTTTATCCCAAGGGAGACCCTACCCCTGCCGTATTTAAACCTCACTTTCATTCTAAGATAATTATATCTCAAAAGGATATAAATTCAGTGTACCCTTCTAAAACATAACAATTAGTTACATTCTATTAATTATCTTATTTAAAAGGGTATACTCTAGACTTATCCATCCCTTTAAAAAGAAACATAAACACTTTCATACTTCAATAAATACACATTAACATTCTTAGATTTACAGGTCTTACAATAGGGGAGTCAATCACTCAATTTACCTCCTATATTAATTTGTTCAATCTATACTGGAATTATAATCTAGTCAAACATTTATGAATTTAATATTAAGAATACTTATTCCTTTATGCCAAGCTCAGCTTATTCTTCCATATTTTTCAAATTATTCTCTATATTAATAAAAAAAACTAAGCTCTAATGATAATGTAAATATTTCAATCATTATTTATAAAACCAAATAAAGATTAACAGCTTTCCAACACCATTTAAATAATACAAATGAATGGCCCATGTAGATATTTGCACCAATTTCACTTTCTCATGATAATAAAAATGAACGATATGTTTAATATTCTATACAACTCAACAATAATCATATATTAATTGAAGAATACTTATCTGATGTAACTAGATTAATGCTAGAATGTGATTGTAACGTTTCAACTAACCAATATGACTCTATGTTTTCTCACATATCATCGTTAGTGGATAATCTAAGTCAGAAGATGTCTCAACAAAATTGAACTCAGATGGATGGAATGAAATCCGAAATCCATCTAACCCCACCAACGAGCCACCCTAGCCTTACCATATATATAAAGGTGTAGTAGAAATATTATAGTTTTATTTTGAATCTATTTACAATTAAAAACACAATTTAAACACGTAAAAATTTGGATTCTACAAAAAAGCTTCACTTGATTCCGACCAAAACAAAAAAAAAAAAAGAGGAAGGAAACCCCTCTTCTTTAACAACTGCTCTATGGAAACCCCTCTTCCTCGCAGCAAAATAAACAATCTAAAAAGACAAAAGGAACAGTCCAGACTCTTCTCATGAAGACTGCAAAGAAAGACAACATTAAAAGGAACTATAGCCTTTCTCCAGCTGCAAAAGAACTGTAACCACGGTGTATACTAGAAGCTGCGTTCGCTGCTTCTTTTCCAATCCAATGAGAAGAGAAAATCATGGTAAAATTAGTTAAAAGGGATCTGTACATAATACAGATTATAAAGACACCTAACATCGGCTGCGCATCTTTACCTTTTCTTCTGTAGGTGTGCATAAAGGGGCCCTCTCTCGCTGAGTCAAAATTATATATATAGTTTCATTATATATATTAACGCTCTATGCACCTTAGCCTAGGGCTGCGCCCTCTCTGCGTAATTCTAGACTTAAACTAATGCATTCACAGAAGTATTTCTACAAACAATATTGGGCATGGGCCCTCTCTGTTTACAGCTCTACGCTTCAGGCTTAAACATAAAATATGTATAATAAAACATATGCGAGGAGGACTGGGCATGCGCCCTCTTCCTTTGACGCAAGAATTCATAGAAATAATGCTAATATGCAGAGAAGGAGAGTACTTATCGATGTGAATACTGCTACAGTCGAGTTCATGCCCCCATCTGTGCAGATCCTCTTTCAATTAGCAGAACCGAGCCCTCTCTCAGATCTTCCCCTTAGCTATCGACACCCAGGAAAAGATCCTCCTTTCCACTAAGCAGTATCCAAGGAAAACTTAACTGCTTCCTCTAACTGTTTTTGCTAGATATTAATATGGTTATTAGGAAAGAGAGCAAGCTGCCGCAGCATTCATTCTTTGTTTAAAACATCAAGTGAGAGCCATACGAATTTTTAGAAGCAATTATTATATAACCGTTTTTAGAACCAAGAACTCGCTCTCTTTGGAGTCGCCCTCTCATCCGAACGGTGACAAAGAAATAAATTCAAATAAGAATCGCCTTTTTTTTTTTCTAGTCGAAAAATCACTTTCTTGTTATTCCAAAGGAATCAAGGAAAGCTAACAACGCATGCGAAATCTCAACAAACTTCCTCACATATCGTGGATGGTAGGTCGAGCAAACCGTCACCCTATAATCCAAGCGAGAAGATGTCTCAACGGAATTGGACCCGGGTGGATGGAATGAAATCCATCTAACCCCACCAACGAGCCACCGTATCCTTGACAAGAACCGCCTATTACAATAGAGGCAATTCTTTTATAATTAATTTATTTTCAAATATTTCTTTTATAGGTCTATAAAACCTATATATATACATTGAACCTTTTTCTTGTGGTACACTTTTCACCCAATAATCGTAATTACTTCTCATAATTGCTAACGCATGCCACGATAATAAGCTAATAATACATATAGTTTTAATTTACTAAGCTTAACAATAATTCTTGACACCCTTTGTCGAAACTAGGATATCAATGATATCCATAGAAATTACTTAGTCTTACTCAATAACACTTAGTAATAATTAGCCTAATGCTAAAAGTTAGGTCTTAGGGGTTTGTTATTGCCTTGCCGTGGATAGTATTTTCTTCGACGTCCTTATCTAGGACTAATTGTGAACAACACTTAAAAACTTAAGTGATCTACCAGTGAACATCACAGTTCACTTCTTTTAAGTGTCGGCAGCACCATGATGACACCCGTCATCACACTCATGGCCTACCGGTCATTAAGCCTCTCCCCCTAGTGGATTCGTTCCCCCTTCATTTACTTGCGTCAATCCCTTTAGTCTTCTAAGTATACTAATTAACAATAGAAAACAACTTAGGAAATTACTTACAGAGTTTACTAACAAGGCCTTAGCCTTGATGTCCTTGTCACGAACTGCTACATAATGTGTTTTACATTTGTATTTTGGTTACAAAGTAGTAGGGGTAAAAGTGGATATTACAACAACCACATGCAGTGCATTGAAGGCTCATCAAGGCTCCATGCTCCATCGCCTCCAATAATTTGAATTTGGCTCCTCATGTGCTTGGGTCCATTTGATGCCCCCCCTTTGTGTACTTTGGAGCTAAATGATGGAGTTAATGAGTCGACATTTGGATCTAGTTATTTCTTGTCCACCCCTTGGCCTATAAAAGGAAGCCATGGGAATGCATCTACTAAAAGGAAATTACAGCAAGGTTATGTTGTTGGAATTGTGTTGGAACTTCCTCCACCTCTTCCCATAGCTATTGGCATTCTTCAAGCTCCCTTCTCACCTTCCTCCAAGGAGAAAGTGTTTCTCCCATTGTTATCTCAAGTTATTTAGCATTTAGTGTGAACAAAAAGGACCTCACTAAGGGATATCATTGGCTTCCCTTGAATCCCACAACTCCTAGGTGACACTTCATGTAACAGCTTGACCATTGGGAAATCTAAACTGGTTCTAGCATTTGTTTCTTGTTGTGGTTTGCATTTCCTCCCTCCCTTTCAATTTATTTCCAATTTTTTATTTCATTTTATTTTGTTTTTACTAAGGGATTGTAGAACTGATTTGGGGGCACCTAAATTTGATTTTTGTTTTTACTAAAGGATTGCAGGACCAATTTGGGGTCACTTTTCCCTCCCTCTTGTCATTTTTCCCTCAACGGTATTTATGGCGACTCCACTATATTTTTGTTCATTTTTCTTTAACTAGGTTGTTGTTTGCTACATAGCTAATTATGGGTGCTTGTCTTGTGCTGGTCAAGAGGTTCCTACCCTTCCTTCCCAAAGTTTGGTCTCCTTTAGGACGTAATTGTTGTTTAGACAGTCGCATGGATCTCGATGACCCAAACGCGCTACCTGTGCATATTTCGCTTCGACAGTCATGCCACAAGTGCATTTTAACATACCCTCGGTCGCGCGGTAATTTTCTCTATGTTAACGCATCCTTGTTGTGTTGTAATCACGCTATTGTATGGTAATGACTATATTTTCACGATGCTGCGAGTCTGTTTTTTTGTTTTCCATGCTATTGCCATTTATTTGATTTTTATCAGTTATGCATACAATCTTGCAGTCCCAATGGCTTCTCAGTAATGAACGAGAAGTAAATTAACTTGGAATAGTTAGTTTTTTTTTAGTAATTATCCCATTTAGACCAAGGTTAGGGATTAAACAATCCTTCTCTCTTGAAATCTACTTAGGTAACCAACTTTGAGGCTTTTAACGGGCCTCATTGTTGTCACTAGTAATAAGGAAATATTTTGTTTTTGTTTACTTTTCATTTAATTATGCAAAGTAGTGTAAATTCACTTTTGCACACAAGCAAAGACCTAAAGACTCTAATATCCCAAAGTATGCTCTTCACCTCGCACCTCATGTGAGCTTGGTGATTCAAAAATGGGTGAGAAGTGTGAGATACCTCCATTGAACACTTTTATTTCATTATCATTTTGTTAGCAAGCACCATTATCATCTTTAGAGTTGAAGTTAAATCTCCACTTGCATTTACTTTAATCTCTTTAGTTAATTGCAACAATCAATTTGCTTATCTCACATGTGTTTGCATCACTAGCACACACTAATGGCCCTAAAATCTCTTCCAAACCGAGTATGCTCTTCACCTCTCATCACTTGTGATCTTGGTGAATCAAAAAGGAAGGGAATTGTGAAATACCTCCCTTACACTCCTTAAGTGAATTTGGACCCATTAAAATCAACACTTATAATTTCCAACCAACTAAAATCCTCCACGTGATCGACAAGTGTTAAAATAAAACTAGGATAAGAAGTGAGTCATTCCAAAGGGTGTCAAAGCGAAGGTATAGTTTCCCTGCCCTCTCCAAAGAACCATTCAGTTTTTTGTGGAGGCGACACTATACCACCCATGCAGAACCACTTATCCACAGTTGACATGGGCATCTTAGTGGCCAAACTTAGGATATCAACAAGGAGCAATTGTGAGTGCAATTGAATCTTGAAGTCATATATTTCCATTGGAAAAATTTGCCAATCTCTTTCGATACATAGCCCCATTGCCAATATAACTGACCCTTCGTTACCTTCACTAGTTAATTGGTGTGTGGATCCCATTATCACCATCAATTGTGCTTTTGGAAGGCCCGATTACATTTGAGAGGAAGGAGGTTAGGTATTTAGGGAATTTACATTTATTTTCTTTTTAAATACAAGTTCTTTAACGCCTAATTAAAAACCTACATGTGGGAACTCTTGCACTAAACTGACATATCACATATCACTCAATTTGCACCATTTTGCATCTGTTGTGGTTGGCATATTTTTGCATTTGTTCAATTGTGTTTATTTCCATCATCACTCTCACTTGTCACTAAAATTCCACCATATAGGAACAAAACCCCCTAAGGAAGTCCCGCATATTACAAAGGCCTTTCCCCTCTCTTGAGGGGTGCTTACCCACTTTCTCCCCATGATTCATGAGGGAGATACTCTAGCCAGGGCCGTTCCTAAGCCACATTGATAGGATCATCACGGAAAAGTCACTCTATAATACCCCATTTTGACCTTGATGTAAATACTGCTTATGTACAGTATGTGTAAATGCCCTAGTGTGGAGCTCAAGGCCAAGGCCCCACTAGTGGATGTTTTGGCTTACTGCTTAGGAAAGTATTGATACAGTTTGAGTATTCATGGGCTGCTAAGCCATGAAGAATGTAAATGATGTAATTATTATTGAATGAATAAAATTACCAAGAAGCTGGCTAAGGAGGCAACGAACGAGAAGGGGGTCGTGTGTATCCACTAGGGAGAGGTGAGGGGGTTGGGATGGGTTGACCATGTGCCACATGTCTGACTAAGAACCCGTTTGAACTCCCTGTTGACATTAATGTGATTTCAAAGAGTGGTTGAGAACCAACTGCTAAATCTAATGGAGTATGGAGCATGCCTGCGATTTCGTATGGCAGGGCATGGCTTTGATCACTTGTGCGTGAAGGCATCGAACTGCCTGGAAAAACTCGCAAAGCCTGTTGTGAACCGGGGGGGAGGATTCATTCAGGGACACACTCGTCCATTCATGACCCATGCACTCGTTCCCTATTGAAATGCTCGTGCTACCATTGTGGAGACCATTGACACTCGCAGAGGAATAACTTGCATGTTTCCTGTATGTATCATGCCCCTATGTGTGAGAACTACCTAAGAACGAACAACCATGACACCCTGTGTGTAAACTCTTAGTACAACGATGGATAGAGTCAATAGAGAAGGTTGTAGAGCGGTTTGAGCCGAGCAACCATGGGAAAACCCCAAGTCGGGATATGTCTTGTTGTAAACTGTGGGAGAAGGTTTGGATTGCTCGAGGAACTCAGTGAAGGCTATGGTCTCAATGAACTAGTGACTGGACCTTTCTATGCCCTTCCTGGAATAGAAATGGAAGGGAAGGACCTTGTGAGACTGTATAGCAGTGATAGGATCTCCTTGTGTTGGATGTGGTAGGTATTGTGGGTGCTAGGTCAACAATGAGTGACTAGACCTTTCTATGCCCATCCTAGAATAGCATTGGAAGGGGAGATGCCTTGAGAGACTGTGTGATTGTGCAATAGGTATTCCTTGTGTTGGATGTGGTAGGTATTGTGGGTGCCAGGTCAACTAAGTGCTGAGATGCCTGCAGTTCTATGGTTGAACTCACTGGTTCAGCAATGCCTCCTTATTATCCCTGTATGCTGAAAGAAACCTTGTAGGTTGGATTAGCATGGGTAGGTGCCCTATAATGCTTGGTAAACGCAACTACAGACTGGTTTAGCATGTGAACGGAGCCTTGACTGTGAGAGAACATATTAGCCCTTCTCAGTGGATACACTGCCCAGCTCAGCGGTGATCTCTCAGCCGAAAGAGTATAGGCTGGACAGAGATCTAAGGTTGGGTGGAACGTTGCTCTCACTTAGCCAATTGCTTCGGAATTCAAAGATAAGTATTATGTTATAGTAAATGATGTGGTTTCATTATTATGATGAATGCTTGTATAATCATGGAATTGTTGTATGTATGGTTATATGAATGGTTGACATGAAGTCATGTACAGGCCTGAGTAACAGGCTGAATCCACTGTGTGTATTTATCTTGTATTGTAGGAACTAATGCTTGTAATTCTTGCATATGATAGATGTGAGAGTTAAATCTGTAGATGCATTTTACATGTGATGATGTATGATGGATTTTCCTTGTTTTGGTAATGAATGTGATGTATACTAACCATTTGAAGGAAAGGTATATTTATATTTGATCCTTGAAAAGTTGGAGAAGCCCTGGAAGTGGCTTCAGGAACCTCTGTGGGTCAGATATTAGGAAGAGGCCTTGACAGGTTGAAAGTTGGAATGTTTAATTTTGAGTAATAACATAACTTTAGAGAAGGAAATGAGAATTTAGTTGCCTTAACTGGTCAAGTGTATGTCACCATTGGATAGATCTCTCCAATAGCTTTCCAACAGTACCGACCTTGCCCCATTTGGACACTGGAGGGAGGAGTTATGCCCCTTGGAAGATTGGTGAAGTTTCCCTCACAGAAGCAGGATCCAGCAATTCCTGAATCCGCAGTGTCAGATTGCGGGTTGCTGGAATCGCTAAGTTGTAATGTGCATGTTTGGGTTCCTGCAAACCTGAACCCGCAATTGTGGGTTGCGGGTTGCGGGATCATCAAACGCACATTTTCCTACTGGGGATACTGCAACCCCGCACCCGCAATTGCGGGTTGCGGGGTCAGGGACTTGCGGGTTGCGGGATCAGTGGGTTGCGAGTTGTGGGCATGCCAAAATTCGCGTTGGGAGTTTTGGGCTTTCTGCATTCCCGAACCCGAAACCGCAGGTTTCGGGTGTCGGGTTTTGGGTTACGGTTATCGAGATTGACAGTTTGGGATTTCCGCATTCCCGAACCCAAAATTGCGGGTTTCAGGTTTCGGGATCGCCGGGTACACAATTTCACATTCGGATTTTTGCAATCCCGAATCCACAACTGCGGGTTGTGGGTTTCGAGATGCGGATTACATATTTGAGTTTTTCCAACTGTGTGTATGGGTGCACAGTCATGGTTTTTGGAGAAAAAAAAATGGATCACGATCTCCAGTGACCAGGGAGGTTTGAGGGGATGTGACAGAGTGGTATCAGAGCTTCAGTTGCAGCACTGGGAGCTGTTGGGGCCGAACGACGCATGAATTTTGGTCAAGAAATGCACCCAGGGCGTGATTTTTCTATGAACTCAATTGCTCAGATGAATAATTCCTGGTTTGGATGAGTATGATATAGTTTATTTGCATGCTTATGATGTCTAACAGAATGTATGTGATATACACAAAATTAGCAGTAGCTGTCAGACAAATTGTATCACGGTGCAGTGCACAGTATGGGGTGAGAATGGTTACCCTGAATGATGCACAGGACCCATTTGCGCCGGAATATGATGTATTGGGTGAGAATGTGCAAGAAGCACATACAGAAGCCGAGTTTGATGGAAGAAGGGAGCAAATGACACCCCCAAACTTAGCTGAAACTATGGTTAGCTTCAATGAGAGAATGATGAAAGCACAAGAAGAGCAGCATCAGCTTAATGCAGCCATTTTGCAGAGTCTCATAGACTTGCAGCAAAGGATTAATGGTGGTTCTAACCCAAGTCACGAAGGCCGAGAAGAAAGAAATGCAGAAATTCAATCTAGGGAACATTCCATGAAAAGAACTCCAAGCCCTAGAAGGGGTTCTGTGGGCCGGAAGCACAGGACACCCTCTCCTAAGTTTTCTTCCAGCAGTTCAGAGGATTCTAAGGGTTCTCAAGGGAGCCCAAGATGCACTACTAGTAAGAGTAAAGGCAGGAAGAAGCACAGAGGTATTCCATAGGGTGAATTCAGGAATGCTAGGCCTCCTACTTTTGATGGTGAAAGTAAAGAAGGACAAGAAGTAGAGGCATGGCTTCTTGGGATGAAGAAGTACTTCAGAATGCATGAGTATTCGAAGAATGAAAAGGATAAGGTTGCTATCAACAACCTTAGTGGAATAGCTTTTATCTGGTGGGATCACCTCATGCAGGTGAAAGGAATCAGTGAAAGAAGAGTCAGCTGGGGTAGGTTCCAAAGGTACTTCCAGGAGAAATACTTATCAGCTAGATATTATGATAGTAAGAGGAAAGAGTTCAATGAACTCAAACTTGGACAAAACACTATGGATGAGCATGTTCACAAGTTTCTGGAGTTATTGAGGTATGTAGACTACATCAGGGATGAAAGAGTGAAGATTCAATGCTTCCTTGGTAGTCTGCCACAGAATTACAGAGACAGGATAGAGTTTGTAAACCCACCCAGCTTGGATGAAGCTATCAGAATGGCAGAGCATTGCTATGAGCAGAATAAAGGTAAAGTAGAGGCACAACCACCATGGAAAGGTAAACCCAAGGGAAGGTTTGATCAGAAGAAAGGTGAGTCTAAACCACCATTCAGGGATCAGCGTAGGAGATTTCCACAGGGCCAACAAGCAAGAAGAGAATTCAGGCCAGCAATGGACAGGACACTAATGGGGCCACTTCAGTGTTGGGGTTGTGGAGAGAACCACAAGCTCAGAGATTGCCCAATTGCAAAGAAGAACCCCAGGGTCTTGCACAATGTTAGAAGAGAAGCTACAGTAGGGGATATGGCCAGAGAAACACCCAGGATTTATGTAGCACTGGATGATCACCAAGCAAACCATCAGTCAGCAGTAGTAGAAGTTGCAAGTAAGATTGTTGAGCAGCCTATTTCTGTTTTGATTGATTCAGGGTCTACTCATAGTTATGTATCTCCTAAGGTAATTGAGAGTTGTTCCCTTGGTAAAGTGAAGCATGAAAATGCGTGGTTAGTTCAATTAGCCACCGGTACCAAGAGAAAGGTCAGTGAAATGGTGAAGGAATGTCCTATAGAATTGAATGGACTCCTCACACATGCAGAATTGAATGTCTTGCCATTGGGGTCATATGATGCCCTGATTGGCATGGACTGGTTGGAAAGGCATAGAGCCAAGGTGGACTATTATGAGAAAGCATTGGAATGTCTTGATGATGAAGGCAAGCCAAGGTTAGTTAAAGGGATTCCAAA
Source organism: Larix kaempferi (assembly GCA_027924585.1). Taxonomy (NCBI): domain Eukaryota; kingdom Viridiplantae; phylum Streptophyta; class Pinopsida; order Pinales; family Pinaceae; genus Larix; species Larix kaempferi. The sequence continues at coordinate 277,634 of BSBM01000194.1, forward strand.
GCATGTTTCAGTAAGATAGATTCCAACTCTGCAATTAAGGAAGTTTCATAAAAAGGGTTTCCAGTTATATGTTGTACATATATCAGGTTCAGTAGAAGATAAGGGACCTAGGATAGAAGACTTCCAGATATTGCAGGAGTTCCAGGACGTGTTTCCATATGAGGTTCCAGGATTTCCACCTAAGAGGGACATTGATTTTTCTATTAATCTTGTTCTGGGAGAAACACCCATCTCCAAAGCTCCTTATAGAATGAGCACACCAGAGTTGGTAGAGTTGAAGATGCAACTGTAGGAATTGATAGACAAAGAATATGTCAGACCGAGTGTATCCCCATGGGGGTGCACCAGTATTGTTTGTTAAGAATAATAATGGAACACTAAGGTTGTGTATTGATTACAGGCAGCTCAATAAGGTGACAGTTAATAACAAGTTTCCCTTGCTAAGTATTGATGACTTGTTTGATCAGATGAAGGAAGCTAGAGTATTCTCCAAGATTGACTTGAGGTCGGGGTACCATCAAGTGGGGATAAATGATGAAGACAATCATAAGACAGCCTTCAGGACTAGGTATGGTCATTATGAATTTACAGTGGTTCCGTTTGGTCTTACTAATGCACCTGCTATGTTCATGTGCCTCATGAATAACGTCTTCAGCAAGTATTTGGATAGGTTTGTGATTGTGTTCTTGGATGACATTCTTGTGTATTCCAAGAATGACGAAGAGCATGATGATCATTTGAGGATGGTGTTACAAGTCCTTAGGGAGCACCAGCTGTATGCTAAGCTAAGTAAATGTAACTTCTATCAAGAGAAGGTGCAGTATTTGGGTCATATTATATCAGCAGAGGGTATCGCAGTAGACATAGAGAAGATCGAGGCCATTATGGATTGGTCCACTCCAAGGAATGTAGCAGATGTTAGATCTTTCATGGGCCTTGCTGGTTACTATAGAAGGTTCATTGAGGTGTTCTCCAAGATAGCCCACCCCATCACTTCATTGCAGAGGAAGGACATTAAATTCACATGGTCTGAAAAATGTGAAAGAAGTTTCCAGCAGCTGAAGGAGTTGCTTACTAGTGCACCTGTATTGAAGGTTGCAGACCCAAGTAAGGATTTCGTGGTATGCACAGATGCTTGCATCGAGGGACTCGGTGGAGTGCTAATGCAAGAAGGTTCTGTAATTTTTTATGAGTCGAGGAAACTGAAAGAGCATGAAAGGAACTATGCCACCCATGACTTAGAGCTAGCAGCCATAATTCATGCTCTCAAGAGATGGAGGCATTATCTTTTGGGAAGAATATTTGAGCTCTGAACTGACCACATGAGTTTGATGTTAGGATATTTAGACACTTAGGAGTTAGTTAAGATCAACTTGTGTAATATATCCGTTAGGGATAGTGTGTTTCTTTAGTATGCATTAATATGCATTTGTAAATACTTAATCCGACGATAATGATATGTTTTCGACATAGAGTGATCCAACGGCTCAACTTCTCTTAGATCAAACTTAACCTTGATCCGTGGCTTAACACCCGATTGGTCCATGATCTCTATTTAAAGAGCATGGAGGGTCATTGTTTAGTTGATCGATTATGAGAAGCTCATTTGTAACTTTCTTTCTTTGCATAATAAATTGTCCCGTAGAAGCTATTTGGCCGGGGCCGTGGAGTGTTTCCCTCAAGAGGGTTTAAACCACGTCAAAACATCGGTGTGTTGATCTGTGATCTGTTTGTGTGAAGTGGTTGCTCTTGGTGTTCGGTCCTTTGGTAGTACCCTGTGTACCCGAACATGGTATCAGAGCATAAGCTTGCTTTGAGCACTCTAATTTTTTCAAAGTAACAACGCCGGAACCATGACAACAACAGTTCAAGATCTAGATCATAACCGGAAGTGGCACTTCATAAAAGCTCTGATACCATGTTCGGGTACACAGGGTACTACCAAAGGACCGAACACCAAGAGCAACCACTTCACACAAACAGATCACAGATCAACACACCCGATGTTTTGACGTGGTTTAAACCCTCTTGAGGGAAACACTCCACGGCCTCGGCCAAATAGCTTCTACGGGACAATTTATTATGCAAAGAAAGAAAGTTACAAATGAACTTCTCATTTGTAACTTTCTTTCTTTGCATAATAAATTGTCCCGTAGAAGCTATTTGGCCGAGGCCGTGGAGTGTTTCCCTCAAGAGGGTTTAAACCACGTCAAAACATCGGTGTGTTGATCTGTGATCTTTTTGTGTGAAGTGGTTGCTCTTGGTGTTCGGTCCTTTGGTAGTACCCTTTGTACCCGAACATGGTATCAGAGCTTTTATGAAGTGCCGCTTCCGGTTATGATCTAGATCTTGAACTACTGTTGCCGAAACTTGAAAGGGTTTCTAGTTCTGGTATTTCTGTGCATTTCTGGGCTGTAGGAGGTGTTCCATTGCGTCCGGAGCGTCGTTTCCATTGGAAAATAGTTTTCATTTGATCGAAAACGGTTCCCGGTTGCTCCAGAAACGCGTATTTCATCAGATCTGAAGGTATAATGTTACAGTGACACATTTTTTTATTTCATTTTTTGAAAAGAAAAAAATCTCATATTTCATCTTTTTTTCTGTTAGATTTTTTTTGGGTTTGGATTGTTACTTTCCCGTCTGCGTATGCTCTTTGTCGTGCACCTTGAGCGATCTCGGCAAATCAGAAACAGAAAGGGAAAGGGTTTTTCTCGGCTGCGTATGCTCTTTGCCGTGCACCTTGCGCGATCTCGGCAAATCAGAAACAGAGAGAAAGCGTAGACTTTCTAGGAAAGCTAACAAGATCTAACTCCACAAGTGTGAAAAAAAAAATTTGTTTCGATTTGTGGTTTGTTTTGCAGGAAAAAGGGCAAGCACGCAAACCGAGCAAGAAGAGTAAAAAAAAAAAAACCCTTCCTCATTCCCATATTTTACATACATTTTAATCTAGCTCACTTGGTTCAAAGTTGTTTTATTCCTTAATAGGTCTTGAGTTCAAGTCTTAGGAAGTTACTTTTAAAAGAAAAAGTGCATGCAATTTCTAATTTCAAGTTACTTTATTGTAAAAGTGCATCTCACTTAAATAATAAAAAATAAAAATACAAGTGAGTCACTTAAGTTTTTTTAATTGTTGCACTATTTAAAAGTAATATCATTGTAAAAGTGAAATCACTTATTTTACAAAAGTGGTTCACTTAAAGCAACTTTCTTGTAAAGTGATTGTCAAAAGGTTCATCTTGGGAAGAGGGGGGTTCTTTTTTTTGCTGGACATTCTCTCGCTGCCACGTCACTATTGGGGACATCTTCAACAGTTTCTTTGTTCAAGCATAACTTCATCATACAGAGTCAGTTTTCAGTGCCGTTTTTTTTGAAACCGCCTATTTTTTTGAGCTCTTCACATCCATACTATTGGTTCTACTTTTACAACCATTAATTTATAAATATGGCCGCCCCTTGTGATATTCTACTTAACAGTTCTAACTATTTCTCATGGAAATCTCGTATGGAGGATGTTCTACGAAGTAGGGGACTTTTTAGAATTAACACAGGGAAAGAAAAAGAACCCACTGATGATGATAAGAAAATAAAATGGAAAAATAGATGTGATGAAGCTCATGGATTGATTGGGATGTCAATCTCTACTGATTTGCGATTCCACATATCTGGAATTGATGAACCTAATGCTGCTTGGGACAAGTTGGAATCTGTGTTTGGTAAACACAATGAAATTTGAGGTCACCAACTCGAAAATGAGTTGATTTCTTTAAATCCAAGTGACTTTTCATGCATTCAAGATTATTTATCTAAGTACAAAACTCTTAAACTCTTATGTGCAGAATGTAAGATTGAGAGGGAAGACAAACAATGCATTTATCATATTCTTTTCAAACTTGGACCTGCATATTCTGTTTTTGTATCTACATTTTACTCCATGAAAGCATCCTTGAATGCAGCTAGCTATCAAGATCCTAGTCTTGAATCCTTTTGTGATTCCTTGATTAGAGAACAAGATAAACTCATTCACCTTGGAATAATCAACAATGCAGATACATCTGGGAAAGCCTTATTGTCCCAACAGAAAGAAATGTCCAAGCCTCTCAAGAAACAAAATTTTCACAATAATAAGTCAAACAAGGGTCCCAAACCCTCTCAGTCAGCTCCTTCTTTAAAAAATAACAAAGGATCCAATCCAAAAGGCAAGAAGACTGAGTGTCATTGCAACTATTGCGGGAAAGATAATCATGATGAATCTAAGTGTTTCAAGAAGATGGAAGCCTTGGAAGCAGCAATGAAGAAGCACCACATCAGCCTAGATTCGCCTTCAGAATCTGCCTCTCATGGACATGCACTTTATGCTTCTGGTTATTCTTATAATGCATCTTCTTCTTCTACTTCAAATGAATGGCTCATTGATTCTAGAGCATCTTATCATATGGCTAAGGATCAAGCCATCTTTTCTACTATGCATGAATGTAACAACAAACAAATATTTGTTGGTGATGATAGATCTCTAAGTGTTGTAGGAGCTGGAACAGTTCTAGTAGATAATGGTCATTTTAGTGATGTACTATGTGTTCCAAGAATTTCCTACAATTTGTTATCAGTCTATCAGATCACTCATTTTGGTGAAGGTAAAACTGTAGCCTTTACACCTCACCAAGTTGTAATCAAGGATTTTAAAGATCCTCAACAGGTCCTAGCTACCGGAATTGTTGATGATATTACCAGGTTGTACAAGTTTAACAACTTTGGGTCCTCACCTTTCCCTTCAGTTTTTGTTGTTCATAGTGATAACTTGAGCAAACTTTGGCATGAGTAATTTGGTCACTTAAATTATCGCTCATTGCAACAACTATGTAAAGAAAATATGGTGACAGGTCTTCCGATGGTATCTTGCAAGGATGGTGTTTGCTCTGGTTGTGTACTAGGAAAACATCATCGGGACGGTTTTGACAAACGTGCCTCTTGGCACGCCTCGGTTCCCTTGGAGCTTGTGCATAGTGACTTGTGTGGTCCTCTTCCATCTGCTTCCTTTTTTGGTTTCAAATATTTCTTAACTTTCATTGATGATTACACCAGGCACACTTGGGTTTATTTCCTAAAACTTAAGAGTGAAGTATTTAACATGTTCTTGGCCTACAAGGTCCTTGTTGAAAAACAATATGGTCATCAAATTATTAAGTTAAGATCTGACAATGGAGGAGAATATGTTAACAAACAGTTCACTACTTTCTGCACTGAACAAGGCATCCAACAACAGCACATTGTTCCATATACACCACAACAAAATGGTGTAGCTGAGCGGAAGAACCGCACTTTAAAAGAAATGGCTAATTGTATGATCCAATCTAAGGGACTAAGTCTTCAATTTTGGGCTGAAGCCATAAATTGCGCAAATTACATAGTTAATCGCACCCCCACAAAAGCATTACAAGGTATAACACCAGAAGAAGCATGGAGTAAAATTAAACCTAGTGTAAGTCACTTTCGTGTGTTTGGTAGTGAAGCATGGGCTCACATTCCGGATGAAAAATGGAAAGCATTGCAGCCTAAAAGTGAAAAGTGCATATTTGTTGGATATTTTGAAGATGTAAAAGGTTATAGACTTCTTCAACCACATTCTCATGCTATAATCATTAGAAGAGATGTTAAATTTGATGAAAATCTCTTGGCCTATGAGCCTAACTCGGCGATTGTGCCATCTTTGGCCTGTGAGCCTGATTCGGTGTTTGTGCCTCCTTCTTCTTCTTCCAACTTCCTTGACAGGTTTCCAACTCCAGTTTCTGATGATGACAGTGAGGATGAAAATCCACCTCCGCCTGCTCATGTTCCTCTAGTTGCACCAACACAAGTGCTTCCTCGATGGGTCCGTTCAACATGTGAAGCAGCTGGTGATCTTGCTGGTGATCCTAGAGATCAACGTCGAACACGTTCTCAGTTTCAGCGAGCCTCTTCTCTTTTGGCTCAAGTTTCCAAAAATCATGATCCAGAAAATTTTGCAGAAGCTTCAGGGAATCCAGATTGGGATGCAGCCATGGATGAAGAATATCGTTCCTTAATGGCGAACGATACTTGGGATTTTGTACCTCTTCCAAAAGGAAGAAAACTTGTCAGATGTAAATGGGTCTACAGAACTAAGTATGCATCAGATGGAAGTGTTGAAAGACTTAAGGCCAGGTTAGTTGCCAAAGGTTTTTCCCAAGTTGAAGGGATTGACTACAATGAAACCTTTGCTCCTGTCGCAAAAATGAACTCCATCCACCTTGTTCTTTCCCTTGCAGCCTTACACAACTGAGAAGTCCATCAAATGGATGTCAAGTCTGCCTTCTTACATGGTGATTTACAGGAGGAAATTTACATGGAACAACCTCCTGGCTATGTTCAGAATAACTCTAGCCTTGTCTGCTGCCTTAAGAAATCCTTATATGGCCTTAAGCAAGATCCTGGAGCTTGGTATGCCAAAATGGATAACTTTCTCCTTGACACTAGTTTTTCTAGATGCCATTCTGACCCCAATGTCTATACCAAGAAAGTAGGAAACCATCTCATCATACTTGTTCTATATGTTGATGACCTTATTCTTACTGGTAGTGACCCTAAGCTTATAACCCATGTGAAATCCAGTCTTAAACAAAATTTTGAAATGTCAGACTTAGGACATTTGCATTATTTTCTTGGTCTCCAAGTCCTGCAAACCAAAGAAGGAATCTTTCTTTCTCAGTCTAAGTATGCTTGTGACCTTCTTCGTCGCTTTCACATGGAAGATTGTACACCAGCCCCTTATCCCTTCCAGTCTGGAGTCAAACTTTCTGCCACTTGTACTTCACCTGAAGTCGATGCCACCTTGTATCGTCAGCTTGTTGGTAGTCTCTTATACTTGACTCATTCCCGTCCTGACCTTTCCTTTGCCGTTGGTTGAGTTGCCCGTTATATGCAGACACCTCATGAAAGTCACTGGAAAGCAGCTAAAAAAATACTTCGATATATGCGAGGTACAGTTCAGTTTGGGATTCATTACAGTACAGGGGGGGAACCTTTGTTGGTTGGTTTCACTGATTCAGATTGGGCCGGCGATCCTGATGATAGAAAGTCTACTGCAGGTTATGTTTTTAGTCTGGGATCTGGACCTATTACTTGGGCTTGTAAGAAACAACAAGCTCTTTCTCTTTCTTCAGCAGAGGCAGAATATCAAGCATCCGTCAATGCTAGTCAGGAAGCTTTATGGATTCGACATATCCTTTCAGAGTTTGGATTCGAGCAGCAGTAGCCTACTCCACTTTGGTGCGACAATCAAAGTGCCATCAAGCTTGCCAAAGATCCAATTCTACATCAACGCAGCAAACACATTGAGCTACATATGCACTTCATCAGAAATCTTGTTCATGATCGGGTTCTTGAAGTGCTCTTTTTCCCTACAGATGATCAAGTTGCAGACATCTTCACCAAGTCTCTTACAGAAGCAAAGTTTTCTAAACTTCGATCTATGTTAGGAGTTCAGGAACTTGTCATTAAGGGGGGATAGGCTCTAATGCCTCCTTCCTTCTCCTAATAGTGTCACTTTTGTAAATCCTTCAATCCTATCCCAAGTTGTTCTTAAGGGGGGATGTTAGGATATTTAGACACTTAGGAGTTAGTTAAGATCAACTTGTGTAATATATCCGTTAGGGATAGTGTGTTTCTTTAGTATGCATTAGTATGCATTTGTAAACACTTAATCCGACGGTCACGATATGTTTCCGACATAGAGTGATCTGACGGCTCAACTTCTCTTAGATCAAACCTAACCTTGATCCGTGGATTAACACCCGATTGGTCCATGATCTCTATTTAAAGAGCATGGAGGGTCATTGTTTAGTTGATCGATTATGAGAAGCTCATTTGTAACTTTCTTTCTTTGCATAATAAATTGTCCCGTAGAAGCTATTTGGCCGGGGCCGTGGAGTGTTTCCCTCAAGAGGGTTTAAACCACGTCAAAACATCGATGTGTTGATCTGTGATCTGTTTGTGTGAAGTGGTTGCTCTTGGTGTTCGGTCCTTTGGTGGTACCCTGTGTACCCGAACATTTGAAATACTTGTTTGACCAGCCAAACCTAAATGCAAGGAAGACTAGATGGATGGAGTTTCTTTGTGAGTTTGATTTGGAGATTAAGCATGTCAAAGGTAAAGAGAATAAATTTGTTGATGCACTCAGCATGAGATTCCATATTGCAACCATAAGTAGATGTGAATCAGATTTGAAAGAAATAATTTTAGAGGCTCGGGATAGTGATGAAGTCTATCTCCAGATTAAAAATAAATTGCAGCAGAAGGTTATAGAGGAAAAGTATGGAAGATATCAGTTGAGTGAAGGTAATGTTCTCATCTATCAGAACACCAGACTGTACATCCCAGATAGTGCATATTTAAAGAAGTTGGTGATGGATGAGATACATCAGAAGCCATACTCAAGACACCCAGGGTATCAAAAGACTATAACAGCAGCAAGAAAGCAACACTTTTGGCACGGTATGAAGAAATACATAGTTGAGTATATTGCTAGATGTCAAAAGTGTCAACAGGTCAAGGCAGAGCATCAACATCCAATAGGATTGTTGCATCCCTTACCCATTCCAGAGTGGAAGTGGGAAGTGATTTCCATGGATTTCATAACAGGACTGCCCATGACAACAAAGAAACATGATTCAATCATGGTTGTGGTGGACAAGCTATCAAAGGTAGCTCATTTCATCTCAGTCAAGTCCTCTCACAAGGCTAATGACATTGTAGATATCTTCATGAGAGAGATATTCAGATTGCATGGATTGCCCAAGGCAATAGTTTCAGATCGTGACACCAAGTTCACATCCAATTTTTTGAAAGGTTTGTTCCAAGAGTTGGGAACTCAATTGAAATTTAGTACAACCTATCATCCTCAGACAGATGGTCAGACTGAGAGAGTGGATCAGATCCTTGAAGATATGCTAAGGATGTATGTGATAGATAAGCCATCTAAGTGGGAAGACTATCTACACTTAGTGGAATTTGCTTACAAAAATGGGCATCAAGCATCATTGAAGGTGAGTCCTTTTGAAGTGTTGTATGGCAGAGGATGCAGAACTCCAGTGAGTTGGGACAACCCAGTGAACAGAGTAGTGTTTGGACTAGAGATGGTTGAGGAAATGGAACAAGAAGTTGTTAAGATCGGGCAGAATTTGAAGGCAGCACAGGACAGGCAGAAGAATTATGCAAATAAAAAAAGAGTGCATAAGGAGTTTCAAACTAGGATCATGTCTACTTGAGAGTGAGACCCAGGAAAATTTCCATGAAATTGGGAAGTTGTGCCAAGTTGGCACCCAGATATTGTGGGCCATTTGAAGTCCTAGATAGGATAGGACCAGTTGCATATAGAATTGCATTGCCTGCTAACATGAAAGCTCATAATGTTTTCCATGTATCTTTACTTAAGAAATATGTACATGATCCTAATCATATCATTGATTGGCATGTGATACAGGTGGAACCGGAGGGAGAGTTCCAAGTGGATCTTGCCTGCATCCTCGACAGGAAGGATACCTTGCTCCGAAATCGAGCCATAGGGCAGGTAAAGGTGCAATGGAGGCACCTTAGCCTAGAGGAGTCCACGTGGGAGCTGGAGGATGCCATGAGGGAGGTATTTACATTTTTATTCAGTTTTGAGAACACCGAGGACAGTGTTATTTTAAGGGAGATGGAGTTGTAATACCCCATTTTTCCCTTGATGTAAATACTGCTTATGTATAGTATGTGTAAATGCCCTAGTGTGGAGCTCAAGGACAAGGCCCCACTAGTGGATGTTTCGGTTTATTGCTTAGGAAAGTATTGATATAGTTTGATTATTCATGGGCTGCTAAGCCATGAAGAATGTAAATGATGTAATTATTACTGAATGAATAAAATTACCAAGCAGCTGGCTAAGGAGGAAACGAACGAGAAGGGGGCCATGTATATCCACTAGGGAGAGGTGAGGGGGTTGGGATGGGTTGACCATGTGCCACATGTCTGACTGAGAAACTATTTGAACTCCCTACTGACATTAATGTGATTTCAGAGAGTGGTTGAGAACCAATTGCTAAATATGATGGAGTATGGAGCATGCCTGCAATTTCGTATGGTAGGGCATGGCTCTAATCACTTGTGCGTGAAGGCATCGAACTGCCTGGAAAAAATCGTAGAGCCTATTATGAACCAGCGGGGGGGAGGATTCATTCAGGGACACACTTGTCCATTCATGACTCACGCACTCGTTCCCTCTTGAAATGCTCACGCTACCATTGTGGAGACCATTGAACCTCACAGAGGAATCACCTACGTGTTTCTTGTATGTATCATGCCCCTGTGTGTGAGAACTACCTAAGAACAAATAGCCATGACACCCTGTGTGTAAAATCCTAGTATAGCGATGGATAGAGTCAATAGAGAAGGTTACAGAGCGGTTTGAGCCGAGCAACCGTGGGAAAACCCCAAGTCGGGATATGTCTTGTTGTAAACTATGGGAGAAGGGTTGGATTTGCTCGAGGAACTCAGTGAAGGCTATAATCTCAATGAACTAGTGACTGGACCTTTCTATGCCCATTCTGGAATAACAATGGAAGGGAAGGACCTTGTGAGACTGTACAACAGTGATAGGATCTCCTTGTGTTGGATGTGGTAGGTATTGTGGGTTCTAGGTCAGCCATGAGTGACTAGACATTTCTATGCCCATCCTGGAATAGCACTGGAAGGGGAGATGCCTTGAGAGACTGTGTGATTGTGCAATAGGTATTCCTTGTGTTGGATGTGGTAGGTATTGTGGGTGCTAGGTCAACTGAGTGCTGAGATGCCTACATTTCTGTGGTTGAACTCACTAGTTCAGCAATGCCTCCTTGTTATCCCTGTATGCTGAAAGAACCCCTGTAGGTTGGCTTAGCATGGGTAGGTTCCCTGGAATGCTTGGTAAACCTAACTACAAACTAGTTTAGCATGTGAACGGAGCCTTGATTGTGAGAGAACCTATTAGCCCTCCTTAGTGGATACACTGCCTAGCTCGGGGGTGATCTCTCAGCTGAAAGAGTATAGGCTGGATAGAGATGTAAGGTTGGGTGGAACGTTGCTCTCACTTAGCCAGTTGCTTCGGAATTCAAAAATATATATTCTGTTATGGTAAATGATGTGGTTTCATTGTTATGATGAATGCTTGTATAATCATGGAATTGTTGTGTCTATGGTGATATGAATGGTTGACATGAAGTCATGTACAAACCTAAGTAACAAGCTGAATCCACTGTGTGTATTTATCTTGTATTGCAGGAACTAATGCTTGTAATTCTTGCATATGATAGATGTGAGAGTTAAATCTGTAGATACATTTTACATGTGATGATGTATGATGGAGTTTCCTTGTTTTGGTAATGAATGTGATGTATACTAACCTTGTGAAGGAAATGTATATTTATATTTGATCCTTGAGAAATTGGAGAAGCCCTGGAAGTTGCTTCAGGAACCTCTGTGGGTCAGATAGCAGGAAGAGACCTTGACAGGTTGAAAGTTGGAATGTTTAAGTGTGAGTAAGAACATAACTTCAGAGAAGGAAATGAGAAGATTATATGCCTTATACGGTCAAGGGTATGTCACCATTAGATAGATCTCTCCAAGATATTTCCAACGGTACCGACCTTGCCCCATTTGGACACTGGAGGGAGGAGTTATGCCCCTTGGACGATTGGTGAAGTTTCCCTCATAGAAGCAGGATCCAAAAATTCCCGAATCCGCAATGTTGGGTTGCGAGTTGCGGGAATTGCTAAGTTGTAATGTGCGTGTTTGGGTTCCCGCAAACCCGAACCCACAATTGCGGGTTGCAGGTTGCAGGATCGTCAAACGCACATTTTCATACTAGGGATACCGCAAACTCGCACCCACAATTGCTGGTTGCGGGGTCAGCGACTTGTGGGTTGCGGGATCAGCGACTTGCGGGTTGCGGGATCAACGAATAGTGGGTTGCAGGTTGTAGGCATGCCAAAATTCGCATTAGGAGTTTTGGGATTTCTGCATTCCCGAACTTGAAACCGCGGGTTTCGGGTGTCGGGTGTCGGGTTTCGGGTTGCGGGAATCGAGATTGACCGTTTGGGATTTCCGCATTCCCGAACCTAAAATTACGGGTTTCAGGTTTTGGGATTGCCGGGTAGACAATTTCACATTGGGATTTCCGCAATCCCGAATCCACAACTGCAGGTTGCGGGTTTCGGGATGTGGATTGCGGATTTGAGTTTTTCCAATTGTGTGTATGGGCCCACAGTCATGGTTTTTGGAGAAAAAAAAATGGATCATGGTCTCCAGTGACTAGGGAGGTATGAGGGGATGTGACACCCTACTTACTGGATTCATTTTATCCCCTTGAAGAAAGCATAGATCCTTTTGCTTCATCCTCTTGTGGAATAGGCAAGCCTTCATTTTATCCCCTCTGAAATATTGTAAACCCCTTTGGTTCACCCTCTCACGGAAGATGTCACAATTTATTTCCGCCTCTCAGTAGAAATCCACCTACTTCTTCTCCACCTAGGAGGAGGAAATATTGTATATTCATCTTTCCATAAGATACAAAGATCCCCGCCACATATCCCGCATTCTCCCCCTCAAGGAAAAAACACACAACATATAATGGAAGAACCTACTCCCAACCTGTACCTTTCATGGCTAGCCTAAATCTCCCTAATTTGGCCAAATTGAGCAATGAACCCATACTAACATGTCCAAACATGGCCAGTTATGCCGGATAAAATACCCTTCGATATCCCTAAGTTTGAATGGAAACAAGGAGATGATCCGGCCAACCACATCATGTCATTCCTCTTATGGTGTTCCTAAAATAGCATAGTGGAAGACTCAGTGAGGCTATTCCACTTTCAGCGAACCCTTACCAAAATGGATGCAAAATGGTATGTCAACTTACCAAGAATGACCTATGCCACCTTTGGGACATTGGCCACTACATTTCTCACATACTTTCGGCTTCCTTTTTTCCATGACCTCGGTCTCGAAATTCTCATAGAATTTCAACATAATACTTCTACCCACATAGCGAACCACATCTATGAGTGGTGTAGATGTTGCACATTGTGTAAAATCAAAATACAACCTCAATTCCTATTGGATTGGTTCATCAAGTCACTCCAACTGGCTATTTCAAAAGATGTGGCAACCTCCATGCTAAAAACTGAGGAAGAGGTCACCCTAAAGGACCAACATTTTGATCTTGTCTATGCACAATCCAGTTACTTTTACCATATCCTACTTAATGCCCCTCAGCATCGATATTTGGATCCTACACCTGCAGGTTCATCACATTCAGTAGATGGGCTTATTAGGTCCATTTCCCAACAAGAAAATGTTCCTCCTCCTCCTACTCATATTCCATTTAACATGGAATCACAACACCCATCCATCCCTCTCGTGTCGGCAGCTCCTTCTCCTGCACCAAAATCCTCAATTCGGTTAGTTATAGTATGGACCTTAGAGTTCTACTTATCCCAATGCAATCAAAGCATCGATTGTACCACCACTGCAAAGGGCACAAGTCACTCCAACATCCACATCGTATGGAGTGCAAACAACCTATATCGCACCTCCAGGGTATAATCCTTATTACATGTTCCCATGTCCTCCTAGTCCTGCCCCCATGGTGCATTTGGGGGTTAATTTAGTTCAACCTTCTTTCGCACTAGAATCTCAACAATTTGAGTATTTGAACACCGCAAATCCCAGGGATCCTAAAAATCAGGGGAAGAAAAAAGGTAAGAACTAGCAGAACTAGCAACAAGAGAAAGGGGGAAACCCCCCTCCCTAGCAGAACTAGAACCAGGGTAACCAACCTGCATGGGATAATAACCTCCCCAAGCAAGGGAAGAATGCTAACCTGAGGACCAATTATTCATATTCCATTTGCGGGGATTATTTTCACTACACTCACCATTGTCCACTTCTCCCCGAATACCAGTACTTGGTGGAATCCAATAAAAATATAGTCGTGAATCCCCCTCGGGTGCATAACCCTCCACAACCCCAAACCATTTTGTTATAGGTCAAATGTGCACTTCTCCAAATGTGATCACATTGCCCTGTCGATCACACAAAAGGAAACTAGGGATGGAAGAGCTAGATTGACCCTGGATGGGTTATTGCTGAAGCCACACTTTTTCAGTCGAAAAACATATTTTTTCTACAGTTTTCACCATGTTTGCGCTACTATTGCCACAGTGATCTAGCATTCTGAACGTTGGTCTTATTGAAGACAACATGTGCACATCCTCTAAAATGTTGCAAACATTGGTTGTCAAATGCAGAAGTTGCATACTGTGCACTAGTATGGTTGTATAAAACCTACGCACATCTTAAGATGAAATTAAAAAAATATATTAAGATTACGAATTGGGATTAGTTGAAGTTAGTTCTGCAACTTCCCCAACCTCCCAATTCAACCACCTCTCGAATTCAACTGCCTACCTTGCCCCATAAATACAAAGAGAAGCCATGAGAGAGGGACCTAGAAGGAATGATTTAACTGATGTTATGTTGGAGGAATTCTTAAGTCATTGTGAGGAGCAAGAGCCCAGGACTCAGTTGCAGAAGTGTCTGGACAGATCAGGCATATCTATACTTATCTACATTTCTTTGACAATAAACGGTGGAAATACCCTTCCTATCCCAATTAAATGTCTATTCAATTGAATATTTGATTGTAGTTGATGTTTAATGGTTTCCAATTTCATCATATTTATTACAGTCAAGATATGCTAAGGAAGGTTAACTTGTTTTGCAGGTTCATCATCGTGGAAGATTGGGTGAAAGCTAGGACCAACCATCGTTAAAAAGGTACAACTTTTGGAAACCCTAATCTCTTTCCAGTCGTAGTAATTAATGCAAAATATGAATGTATTTACCTGTCACCCCATGTAAGTTGGTAGTGTCGTCTTCCCCACTATAAGGTATTTTCCTGCACAACACATTTTCTTGCAAAAACCCTTTTCCAATCAAGGGGTCATTACTCAGTAGTAGGATCCTCGCCCCTCCGGTGATGGCTCCTTCAAGAATATCTACATGAATACGACAAACATTAAGCTACATACTCGATCCAAAGGCTATGGTGGGCGTAAACCTCCCAAGTGGAATATGTACCTAACCCCTTGTGGGGGCCTTGTTGGCACCCTAACAAATCCCCTTGATTTTTACAAAATAAAGGGGCCCCCATGTAAATTTTTATAAATATTTAGCTTTTAAGTTTTCTTTCATTTTATCTTGCTTGGTTTGATAGGTGATTTTATGGCTTCCTTTTCTTCGATCTATCACTCTTTGTATTGCTTTCTCTTTGGCTTGGCTTGATAAGGATTTGGTGATTTCTCCGATCTTTGCCATTTAACTCTCTTGGTTTCCTAATTTCTCTTCAAAGATTGCATGCCCTTGTTTGAGATCTCCTAAGATCATTATAAGCTTTGATTTTACTTTAATTTGATCAATGGGTTCTTTCGATAACTCTACTCATTTTCAGTCTACAATGGATAAATGAATAAATAAGCACTTAGTAAATATAGATAAACACTTAATTTTAACATGATTCATTTAGACATGAAAATAATATGCATCAAGGTCTAGTGATGAGTACTTGATTATCCGATTGAGCGATTGGTGATATTTTGCAAGATCATTAATAAATGTGAGTTTCTATTCTATTAAAAATGCATTATTGATATGAAATTTCTATTGATGTATTTGTAACTTCGGAAGATATTCACTTGTATATTACATTTGTACCTTATTGTATATCCAACAAAGATGTATTATTCCTCTGATTGGAAGTGTTGTCATTTGTATTTGCAAGTGTCGCAAGTTATATTGTAAGTGTCGTAACTTATACTTGATGGGGTCGGCCCTATATGAGTCTTGTGGGTTAAAGGGTTATTAGACCACCCTAGTGGGGTGGGCCCAGTTAGTATTATGTTAAGTGGTTAAGTTGGGGCTGACCTAGTTAGAGTTAAAAGGCAAGTCAAGTTAGTGTATAAATAGAGAGTGTGTCTCTCTCATTTTACACATTCTATTATTCACTCACTTCACATTAGTGAGAGAGAGGAGGAGTGCGCACAAGTGTAGGAGGAGCATGCTGCTGAAGATATCTATCTCTTGGGTTTGATCATGGTGATCCGTGTATTGATGCTTATTCTATCTCTGAGGAAGTTGCGGGTTTTTTCACCTTCTTGATTTTCCCCGGTGAAATGTTTTGTGTCTCTTGTCTCTTGTCTCTTATGCTTGATATGCTATACATGTTGTTATTTCAATTAAGATATAAGAGCTATTGAATTAAATGATGAAAATCTAACATGGTATTAGAGCTATCCTAAAGGAAGGCATGGTATGGCATTTATGAGACTTGTTGCACTTGCTACAAATTGGAAGCTAGGGCTTGATATAGAAAAACCCAGTCATCGTAGCACTTTCGCTATAAATCTATTTTGGCGAAGGTTCGGGATTTGAAACGTTTACAGGTCATAGATAACATCCCCATGTACTTTGTGTCTGAAGCACAACATCTGATTCATGTATGTTGTGATTTATGATCCGTACAAGTTAGGGTTTTTGCCTCTTCCAGATCTCAGTCATAAACAGGTGACCTAGGAAAAAAGGTCACAACTTGGGCTAGGAAGCTCCAAATGAAATTTTGTAAAAAGTGATAGGAAGGGAATAGACTATACTTTCATAGATCTGCTTTTCAGAGGCTGAAGTTGAAACAGTGACACGTGGAACTCCGTACAAGTTCACTCTCCTGTTTTATCCCATAGACAAGTCAAGTTGCGATAGTTGGCATAACTCTCTCTCAGAGAATCCAATGGAGGTCAGACCTATGGGGTTGGAAAGATGACAGGCCAGGCTACCATAGGCTGAATTTTTAGACCTTGTGGATTCGTAATTTCAGATATCCATCAGAAACAATCAGGTGCATATTTCTGTCAAAACAGAATTGGATTCTGAGCACCTTCATTCTTGGCTTATCACTGCTGTGGGAATTTAGGGCTTTAGAGAAAGTTGGAATTTTTGGAATCGGAGTCCAAGGATGAATGCTCCTCATCAAAATATAAATTTAGAGACCAAGATCGAATTTTTTGGTTGGGCAGAAGGTCGGGCTTGATCAAACCCTAGTTCAGGATTTTGATCGGAAAGGTGGAAAATTAGGGCTTCTGCAAAAGTTGGAATTTTTGAAATCTGTGACCACGGCTGGAATCTCCTCAGAAAAATCAAAGTTTAGAACACAAGCTCAAACCTTTTGGATGGAAGAATACCAACCTTTATCAAACCCTAGTTCGGGATCCTGTCGAGAAGATCCAGAAGTTTCAAAGGCAATTTTGAGGGGATCAAATTTTGCAGTTTTCAAAATTGAAGTATACCAGCTTGATCAGCTTAGCAAGACACATCTTTCCATCCATTCAGAAGTTTGAAATTCAAAGTTTGAATTTTTAGGGCTTCTTTGACAAACCCTAATCCAGCTCTAGATCCAGTCTCAGCAAATCAAAGTGGATTGGGTTAATCCTAGAAGATAATGAATTGGACATAAGGCTAAGGCCTTACATAAGAGGACTACAAGTAATCTCGACAGGTATGACGTGAGCAAATACAAGTATGTTTTGAAATCTATTCATGATTAAGTTTCTAATATGTTTGTCTTCATATTATTAAGGTTCGTACAATCTTGATTAAATTTTAGACTTGTCTTATCACCCTAGTAAAAATATGAATGCATGATAGAAGACATTCACTGATTAGGGTTATGGCACTTATGATTGTACTAACGCACTGTGGTGTTGTATGTGGTTGATGTTGATCACTAACATGAAAGGTACATCAAGAAAGTTCTAGTTCAAGAACATATGCCATGGTGAAATGAAGACAAAGACTCATCCATAGTCATGGATCGCATAGAAGCTCTACTTATGAGGTATGTATAATTTGGTTCTACAATGCTTAACCTATGAGTTATGCAGGTTACTGAGCACAAGTCATTGAAGAGAACAAGAATACATTGTTTGGGTATGTTAGACATAACTAGCAAACATGATAACCAGGTATGTTTTTCCTATATCAAGTTAGAATCCTACCTTCTGTTAGTATCTTATACTTTTGTATGAATGATAATAATTATTCTTGAAGTTAGAAGTTTAAGTAATCAATGGTTTATGCATATTATACTTCTTACTTTGATTGATGATATGACTAACCAGAAGATTCCTATGGTCAAATAAGAATATGCATGAGTAAAAGAAGTCTTCCCTGAAACCTTGAATACTAACGCTTATTACCTATATATGAAATGATCATGATCATACATATTTAAGATTATTTAGAATCATGATGTTTTGATAGTATTGAGATTATACTAATACATGTATGATTATGTATGAGATCTTGAGGATGACACTAGTGCACACTTAAGCATTCATAGTGGTCCAGGATGGATATAAGTTCAAAGACAGATAATCCAGGAAGCAAAGACCAAGAGGGAGCTGACTCTAGTTGTTCCTACAAGGAAGCAAAGATCAAGAGGGAGCACACTCCAGTAGTTCCTGCAAGGAAGCAAAGATTGAGAGGGAGTCCACCCTACAACCAAACAAAGATAAGTATTTGAATTGTCATATATATGATTACTTAAATGATGCTTTCCATTCATACTTATTTTCCTAGATTTAGGTTGTGTATTATGCATATTAGAATAATTGCATCAATGAACAGTCATACTACTAATACCCATGTGTTGGGTAAGTGGCTTATGGTACTGTACAACATTCCATTACTACTTATATAGAATGAAACCTCTTTGCTGAAATGTTGGGAGTAGTGCACACTCTTAACAATGTTCTGGTAGAGATGGAAGGCATCTAGAAAGTTACCATATGAATACAGGATATGGATGAATGTTGTATTGAAGCATTGGCTAAGATAATTGCATGACTGTATGACATATGTCTTTATGTGTAAGGATTTGTTCTGGAATCTATGAGATGTCTCTAATCATGCAATTGAACTTGTCTTGTAGGAACTACCGTGTACCATCACCTACAAGAGAAGGACTACAACATTTGTTCCAACAATGAAGTTCAAAGAAAACTATCTATTGAAGATATTGAAGAATCTGAAGTTCCCATGATCTCGGATGCAGTAATGGAAGAATACCATGATCGAGGAATACCAGTCGATCATGAAGAATGATGTTTGGGATGTGGTCCCAAGACCAAAAGGGAAGTCTGTTGTGACTTCCAAGTATATCTACAAGATCAAGCATGTTGCAGATAGTAGCATAGAGAAATACATGGCAAGTGATGAAGTGGAAGATACACCAGATGAATGTCAAGAAAAGCTTTGTTGATTGGTGTAGTTGAAGAGGAAGTGGAGCAGCCACTCTGATTTTGAGACACATGACAGGGAGTCATATGTGTGCAAGTTGAAGAAATCCTTGTATGGCTTGAAGCAAGCTCCTAGGACTTGGTATGGTAGGATGGATAGTTTCCTATCCAGTTTGGCCTTTACTAACAATAAAGAGGATTCCAACCTTTACTACAAGGTTGAGGAAGGAAATCCTATGATACTACTACTGTATGTGGATGACCTGTTTGTTATAGGTGAGGATGGGTTGATTGCTGACACCAAGAAGAAGCTTGTTGTTGAGTTCGAGATGAAGGACTTGGGGATGATGCATTACTTTCTAGGTATGGAGGTGTGCAGAGTGCAGATGGGATCTTCCTTGGACAAGGGAAGTATGCAGTAGAGATCCTGAAGAGGTTCGGGATGATGGACTGTAAGGCCATTGCCATAACTATGGAATCAAACCTGAAGCTTCTGTGTGATGCTTCATCTAAGCCACATGATGTCACTGTGTATCGTCAGATGATTGGGTCCTTGATGTACCTAACGAACACGAGACCATATATTTGCTTTGCGGTGAACACATTGAGCCAGTTCCTGATAGATCCGAGAAGTGTTCACCTAGTTGTTGTAAAGCATATTCTGAGGTACCTGAAGGGTACGGTTAATTATGGGCTCAAGTATGATGCAAATCAAAAGTTTAACCTGGAGGGTTATGTTGATTCAGATTGGGCAAGCAGTGTTGCAGATAGGAAGAGCACTTCTGGGTGTTGCTTTAGTATGGGGTCAGGTGTGATCTCTTGGTTTAGTAGGAAGCAGTCCTGCGTAGCACTAAGTACAGCCAAAGCAGAATATGTCGCAACTTGTTCGGCTAGTTGTGAGGCAGTATGGATTAGGAAGCTACTATTTGAGTTATTTGATCTCCCATTGGATGCTACTGGTATCTTTTGTGACAACCAGAGTTGTGTGAAGCTATCTGAGAACTCGGTGTTCCATGACAGGTCGAAGCACATTGAGATCAAATATCACTATATCAGGGATATGGTGCAGAGAGGAGCAGTGAAGCTCCTGTATGTTGCGACGGATGAACAGGTTGCATATGTGTTGAAGAAACCACTAGCCAGAGTGATGTTTGAGTACTTCAGAGAGAGGCTTGGTGTTCCTCAAATTGAAGATACTTTGAGGAAGAAGTGATGGGACACATTTGTAGGAGCCATTCCAAGCATGGTGAGAGGAGGATCCTTCCCATGGCTGTGGATGTAAGTGTTGTGTGATGAGCATCAGGACGATGCTCCAGTTACTACTTTGGATATGCATCAGCTGGATGCTTTGTATGATCAATTGGATCTTGTATATGTATATGCAGCATGTAGATGCTTTGCATGATCAGGATTATCATGTGTGATGAGTATCAGGACGATGCTCTGGATGAAATGCATCAGGATGATGTAGTGACGATGATCAGGATGATCATGTGTGATGAGTATCAAGACGATGCTCTAGATGACATGCATCAGGGCGATGTAGTGATGGTGATAAAGATGATCATGTACATCAGGATGATGTATGGTGAGTATCAGGTTGATACTCTGTGGTCGTGGACAGGTTGTGCAAGGGTAGCATGTAATACATCCTAGAGATCTAGATAGGTTGTGCTAGTCACGTAAAAGGCCTCGGATGCTCTTTAGGGTTCTTTCTAGGAAAGACACCCTTTTAAGGTTTTGCTAGACCACATGTAATACATCCTGGAGATCCGGACAGGTTGTGCTAGTCACGTAAAGGGCCTCGGATGCTCTTTAGGGTTCTTGCTGGGAAAGACACCCTTTTAAGATTTTGTGGGGACCACATGTAATACGTCCTAGAGGTCTGGACAGGTTGTGCTAGTCACGTAAAAGGCCTCGGATGCTCTTTAAGGTTCTTGCTACACAAGAAACCCTTTTAATTTTTTGTGGAGATTACATGTAATCAGTCCTAGAGGTCCAAATAGGTTGTGCTAGGCACGTAAAAGTCCTCGGATGCTCTTTAGAGTTCTTTTTAAGCAAGACACTCTTTTAAGGTTTTGTAAAGGTCACATGTAAAAGATCCTGGGAGATCCAATAGGTTGATATGTGTGCTCGTAAAATACCTGGGATGCTCTTTCGAGCTTTTGTTGATGCACATAATTAGTCCTCGGATCCATAGTATGGCCAGTGTTGATGAAGACCTATAGGTGGTGGGCTTGCATCCAGCATGAAAAACGGTTGGCTTTGTAGAACTTCCTATGACGAGAATAATTCAGAGATATCCCAATGATAGAGATACCGAGTACAGCAGCAGTGATGATGATGATGCTCCATGATCCAGTGATGATGATCCAGCTCCAAAATTGAAGATTTGCGCCAATATGTATTGATGACCTGTGTCCAGAGAATAGATTCCTAGTTAAGAGGGAGTGTTGATGTATTTGTAACTTCGGAAGATATTCACTTGTATATTCCATTTGTACCTTATTGTATATCCAACAGAGATGTATTATTCCTCTGATTGGAAGTGTTGTCATTTGTATTTGCAAGTGTCGCAAGTTATATTGTAAGTGTCGTAACTTATACTCGATGGGTTATTAGACCACCTTGATGGGGTCATCCCTGTATGAGTCTTGTGGGTTAAATGGTTATTAGACCACCCTAGTGGGGTCGACCCAGTTAGTATCATGTTAAGTGGTTAAGTTGGGGCTGACCTTGTTAGAGTTAAAAGGCAAGTCAAGTTAGTGTATAAATAGAGAGTGTGTCTCTCTTATTTTACACATTCTATTATTCACTCACTTCACATTAGTGAGAGAGAGGAGGAGTGCGCACAAGTGGAGGAGGATAATGTGCTGAAGATATCTATCTCTTGGGTTTGATCATGGTGATCCGTGTATTGATGCTTATTCTATCTCTGAGGATGTTGTGGGGTTTTTCACCTTCGTGGTTTTCCCGATGAAATGTTTTGTGTCTCTTGTCTCTTGTCTCTTATGCTTGATATGTTGTACATGTTGTTCTTTCAGTTAAGATCATAGATCTATTGAATTAAATGATGAAAATCTAACAATTTCTTCACAATTTATCTTATATTATCATGAAGATTGGAACTATCTTATTAAACATATAAAATGAAGGTCTTATATGTGTACTAACCTTAAGAGCTACATTTTTATGCACATTCATCTTAGCTTTTGGAAATTATTTAAATGATTTTATATTAAGACTTATCCATTATTAATATAGATATAAATTCATGATATCTTCTAATTTTCGTAAGAAATTTATTCACACATCCAAATGGATTTTACATTGGAACTTTTTCTAATTAAATCTAGTATTCCTTGGTGTTATCTATTAAATCTGTTTCAAATTGATGAGAGGATTTGTGTTAGGAAAAGGGATATAAGTTTGCATAATGAGATACTTGGAGATCATTAGAGGGTGAATCATATTATTCCATATTTTAAAACATTGATATGTATCATTACAATATTTATTAAGTTTCAAACTTTATTTATGTGGATTTTATTTGGACCTCCTTTGATTCTTTGGTGAATATTCATTGATTCATATAACTTTTGTTTTCCTTTTCTAGCGATCTCAAATATCAGTGGAGATTTATCTATATGAAATAATAATCAAAGAAATGGATGGACATTATATGTTTGAAATCATGAAGGAAAAGAATGTTTATTAGCTTTCTATAGCTGTCAAATGGATTACCAACACATAATAAATATTTAGAAAAGAGGAACCAAATAAGACGGTATGTGGGGATTTAGAAAGGAGAATGCCAGCAAGTTAAATATAACATAATCGCGCACCTATAGAGAGACGTGTTTTTGCGTGGATGATTGTGGGAAAACTGTGGGTAATTAGCTCAAACGGTTTACAACCCACTTCAGAAGTGGGCCTATTTACCTTTCAACATGGGATGTTTCCCAAACAAATGAACACGTTGTGAGATATTCGGGCATGCTTGAGCCATATTTTTCCATAATTTTATGTTGTGTCCAACTGTAAGATCCATTTTCTGGAGTTTGTTGTGATCCCTTCCCTCTATTAAACAGAGACAATTCCACTGCCAAAGTGGGTTGAAGTCTCTGGAGAATGGGAGGACTTTGATTCTTTCCATATATGTATTCTTGTTGTAATATTTTTGTTAACGGGAAGGAAGAAGAGACACTGCTGCAACAGTTGGGGGAGACTCTCTTCATGGCAGAGAATTTTATTTTCATGAATTTTGTTCTATTTATGAATTTTCAGTTTGAAGAAGGCACCACCAGCTATCATCCTAGAATTGGAGGAAGAATTTGTAACTTTGTTTATGAAGGTTTAGTTTTCAAAACCAGAGATCATTGCAATTATCTTCTAATTGATTGTATGTTTGAAAGATTTTTCTTATTTACAATATTATTAAGAGATCATCTAATGGGAAATGTTTTATTCATTTTTGTTTCAAAACATTTCTTGTTCTGACTTCTTGGAAGTAATTGTAGAACATAGTTTGGTGTATAACAATGTTTCAGTTTCATTTAAATTGATTCAGAAATGTTGATGTTTTAATTTTATTATTGTCTTCTGAACTTTGTTTCAATCAGTCAATGATATAATCTTTCAACAAACTATATGTTCATCATTTTTTTATTTGTGTACTAATTCTTCTTTCGATTCAATTATCAATCAACACAAATATGTTAATAATAATTTTATGTGTTCTGGTACATAAATAGAACATGTTAGAGAAGATGACATGAATCTTAATCACTTGACTAGATGTTGTTCAGGAAAAGAGATTGATCTTTTTCAAGAGCATGTTAATAAAAATTTTGATCTACATGAACGATTATCAATTGATCTTGATCTCAAAACATCACCAAATTATATTGAAAATGATCTGGTAATAAAAGAGAATTGGTTTGGAAATTTAAATAATAATGATATTTCTAAGTTGAGAGACTCTTTTAATTTCCTCACTTCTAATTCTTACTTTTTTATTTATCCTGATTTATTTTCTGATTTTGATATGCATAAGATTCCATCCAATTTACCTAACGTTATGCCCTCAAAATCAAATTTTTATGAGATATATAACATTGATGATTCACTTCTTAAGCATGAAGTTGAGGGATCAGGACATATTTCATTATTAGATCATCATTCGATACAATATTTTAAAGAGAAGAGGGTTCATCGCAAGATAGTTATATTCAACCAATTTTTTATGAGATCAACACACCATTTTTTTTTAAACTAAAAATGCCTGTTCTCATAAGAATCACTTATATAAGGGATCTAATTTTATTGGTGATAATAAAATCTTTGTCGAAGAGTTTCCTATAACTTGTGATCACCAAAAACTTGCATCTTTTTCAATTGATTCACCTTTAGTTGTTGACTCTTTTAATGAGATTTCTTCTTTCAATTTTAGACCACTACCGATTCATTCACCTATTACATCATTTCATGATCCTACTCTATATTTGAAACCAATTCTTCCAGTTGTTAGTGTGACTAGTGCTAGTAATTTGATTCTTCAAGTTGATTATCCTAATATATGTTTGCCACATATGGATTTCATGTTGTTAGGCCATATTTTGTATTATGATTTCCATGACAGGATTGCAGAATGGCTTGAAAATTCTTATCTTAAAAGAATTTCTAAAGTTAGTAAATTTGTCATATCATTACATGTATATAGAATTTCAAATGGTAAGGATGATAGATTTATTTTTAGTTTTCTCTTAT
Source organism: Larix kaempferi (assembly GCA_027924585.1). Lineage (NCBI taxonomy): Eukaryota > Viridiplantae > Streptophyta > Pinopsida > Pinales > Pinaceae > Larix > Larix kaempferi. The sequence goes on from BSBM01000194.1 coordinate 302,776, forward strand.
TGACATATCATTCTGGTTGCTAATTCGAAATCTTGTCATTTTTACAGGATTACAAATGCTTCGATGGTTCCATTGGATATTTCATTTTACTTGATTATGTTGTATATTTGATTTCATTGTACATATGTATAGATTTAATTTTAGAGTTAATTTTATATTTAACTTAATTAGTACATTCGGTACAAGTAGGTTGCTTTCTTTTCAATAATGTGCAGTTAATAAGAAATATGTCAATTTTGGGGATGAAGACAAAAGGACAAACTATTGTTTGGGGAAGTACACATGAATTTACTCCTTTTTCAATTGTTTTATTATGTTGCTTATTCTTTTATATGATTAGTCATATCATTTTTAGTCTTATTTTCCATTAAGACTTAACGACAAAATGCTTACATATGATCATTTGAATCGAGAAGATTTGAAAAGGGTAAATTATAAAGAATGTGTTCATAATTTTTAATCTCTTAAATCACATAAAGAACTTTAGGAACATAACTCACTCATGTTGTAATTATCACCATAAACTGCACACTCTATCATCTGTCTTTCTTATTTTGGTTTTCTTGTTGTAATTAAGACTCAATAAAAGGACCTATTTTATCCAAATATGTCTTCCATTGATTTGGCAAATGTTATCACGATCTTAATGAAAGATGGACTCTTTATATCAACAATTAAACGATTTTTCCGAAACCTGATGATGAACTCATTTTGTCATACTGACATTCATATTATATTCGCATCTTTTGTTCCTATTTGTGTTTATATTTGACCCTTTTGATGAAATTACTAAAAGCTTAATCCTTTGTATTAACATATCGTGGTCAAATTAAATATTGGGAGATTTGTCGTCATTCATTATGCATGTCATGATTTTGTGATTTCTACCTTATTTGGTATAGCTCGTCTTATGGAATAGGATCATATATAGATTTTTGAACTTTGAGTTCATTTACCTTCTTCGACAATCAGTTAAATTTTCGAAAAAGTACCAACCTTTTTTCTTATCATTCAAGATTTAACATGTTTGTGAATCCTTAATTCTTCTTCTCTTTTGATTTGTGATACATACTTTTTGCTTGAAATTTTGATTTGATTAGGTCCTATCTTGTATATAAGTTTTAGGTATTTTGGTTAAATTAGTGATTTTTATTGATTTCAAGATAGCTTCGTTTTCAATAATAGTTTTGATATTTGTGAGTCTTGAATTTTCATTTTTTTTCTTAGTTTGCTTAGAATTTTGGGGTTGTAAAGAAATAAGACTATGTTGGCACACTACCTTGTTTTTACATGCTTCGCTGTTTATAAACCTGACAATTTTAAAAGGGAGATCATTACAAAGACTCTCTTCTTTTGTCAAAATTTTGGCCATGGCAAGATTAGTCTTGGCTTTGAAAAATCTATTGTGGACCATAACGATGGATTGGTTGAGTTACCTGACTATTATCTAGAATCTTCATCTTTGAAAATGATGCTATAATGTAGATGAGCTTACTTTCAAAGGAATCATTTTCCCTAGATTGAAGTAAGTCAAGAATCGTAATTTATTTTTAGACTTTTTACGCTACCATTTGCTCTTTAGTGGGCCATTTGGATCTTCTTCCCCATCCACTAAGTAATCTTTGTTGAGATTAACAATAACCCTAGTATTATTCGTTTTACATAACATTAATAAAACCTAAGGTATTAACTAAAGAACAAAATGTCTATTTATGAGCTGATCTGCTCTTGATCATGGGTCCTATTGGATTGACATTGTTGATATCCAGTCACCAATCCGGGGTAGTGGATCTTGGTTTCAAAAATCAAGAGACAAGGGTTCTCATCACGAGCCAGCCTGATCAATTTCTTATAGTGCTTGTGAATGACATTGGCGTCATCTAGTTACCATGCTAGGACAATGGTCCTTAGTTAATGTCTTTATTTATTGATTTAAAAAAAATGAAATCTGAGAAAAAATGAAATTTTACTTTTAATTATCTATATCTAGTGGATGGGATACAAGCATCTAAGTGAGGTTAAAAGGTTTATCATATGGTATTGAGGTCATACCTATATACTACGTGTTCTATGACTTGTTTTGGTTAAGAGAAACTGATTCCTTGGAAAAATTTCTTCCTGCATTTGTAGAATAATCATTTGTCTTTATAAGCTTTTTGATAATGGTCGGGATAGTTTGATTGATTTTGAAAGTTTTGGTTCAATATTTCCCATATAAGCCAATGGCGGGATTAAATTATGTGATTGGGAGTTTGACATTTGAATAGGCCTTTATCATTATTTCTTTTATATTATATATAATATTCAGGAAAAACATACAAAGATAACTGGTTCGCCCAACATGTCGCCATTTGTTGGCCCCCCAACAACTCCCCTTGATTTTTAAAAAATAAAGGGGCCCCCATGTAAATTTTTATAAATATTTAGATTTTATGTTTTCTTTCATTTTATCTTACTTTGTTTGGATAGGTGATTTTGTGGCTTCCTTTTCTTCGATCTATCACTCTTTGTATTGCTTGCTCTTTGGCTTGATAAGGATTTGGTGATTTCTCTGATCTTTGTCATTTGACTCTCTTGGTTTCCTGATTTCTCTTCAAAGATTGCATGCCCTTGTTTGAGATCTCCTGAGATCATTATAAGCTTTGATTTACTTTAATTTGATCAATGGGTTCTTTCGATAACTTTACTCATTTTCAGTCTATAATGGATAAATGAATAAATAAGCACTTAGTAAATCTAGATAAACGCTTAATTTTAACATGATTTATTTAGACATGAAAAGAAAATGCATCAAGGTCTATTGATGAGTACCTGATTATCCGATTGAGCGATTGGTGATATTTGTAAGATCATTAATAAAGGTGAGTTTCTATTCTATTAAAAATGCATTATTGATGTGAAATTTCTTCGCAATTTATCTTATCTTATCATTGAAGATTGGAACTATCTTATTAAACATATAAAATGAAGAAGGTCTTATACGTGTACTAACTTCAAGAGCTACATTTTTATGCACATTCATCTTAGATTTTGGTGATTATTTAAATGATTTTATATTAAGACTTATCCAGTATTAATATAGATATAAATTCATGATATCTCCTAATTTTCGTAAGAAATTTATTCACACATCCAAATAGATTTTACATTGGACCTTTTTCTAATTAAATATAGTATTCCTTCATGTTATCTATTAAATCTGTTTCAAATTGATGAGAGGATTTGATTTAAGGAAAAAGGGAAATAAGTTTTCATAATGAGATACTTGGAGATCATTAGAGGGTGAATCATATTATGCCATATTTTAAATACATTGATATGTATCATTCCATTTATTAAGTTTCAAACTTTATTCATGGGGATTTTATTTGGACCTCCTTTGATTCTTTGGAAAATATTCATTAATTCATATAACTTTGGTTTTCCTTTTGCAGCGATCTCAAATATTGGTGGAGATTTATCTATATGAAATAACAATCAAAGAAATGGATGGACATTGTATGTTTGAAATCATGAAGGAAAAGAATTTTTATTAGCTTGCTATAGCTGTCAAATCGATTACCAACACATAATAAATATTTAGAAAAGAGGAACCAAAGAAGACGGTCAGTGAGGATTTAGAAAGGAGAATGCCAACAAGTTAAAGATAACAAAATCGTGCACCTGCAGAGAGACATGTTTTTGTGTGGATGATTTTGGGAAAACCGTGAAGAATTAGATCAAATGGTTAAAACCCCACTTCACAAATGAGTCTATTTACCTTTCATGAAGGGTCGTTTCCCAAAAAAATGCAGGAGATGTGAGATATTCGGGCCTGTCTGAGCCGTATTTTCCAGAAATTTTTTGTTGTGTCCAGTTGTAAGATCCGTTTTCTCGAGTTTGTTGTGATCCCGTCCCTCTATTTAAACATAGACAATTTGGATTCCAAAGTGGGTTGAAGTATCTGGAGAATGGGAGGACTTTGATTCTTTCCATCCCTATATTCTTCTTGTAATATTTTTGTTAACGGGAGGAAGAAGAGACACTGCTACTGTCACCTACCCAAATTCTGAAAATATTATTTTATTTGCAAAATACTTTATGTTAAATTTTAATTTCAAAGTTTTGAAATTATGACCAAGTTTGGTCAAGGATGAATGTAATTACTGATTATCATTATTTAAATAAATTTAGTAGGAGTCAAACACCCAAGGGAACTGTTAAATGAGTGTTCACTGACCCACTAGGAGGAATGGAAGCTATTGGAAGGTATGGGACAGATGGAAACAACTGCACTACACCACTAGCTGTTGGTTATGGGACAACTACCCCTAATAATGTGGCACTATCCCCCAGGTGGTGGGAGTGGGAAGGAAGCTCATTTAATGACCAAGTAACAACTGAAAAGGCCGAGGCAGCCTACATAAGGCAAATTCGAATTGAGCAAGCAGCTCTTACACAATATTTTCTGCAGAAATATTCGTCATGTGCATCAGGCGATCACTAAGAGATTTGAATAGGGAGGTTAGTTGTGAGTGCAATCATAAGTCTGCACACTATTTTGCTAAGAAGAACCAGAGGTGATGGTGCAAGTCTTTTGGACTTTTAATTCTTGAAGATTCGACAGTTAGTGCTACTGCAAGTGGAGATCCTAAATTCCTAAAGTTTCTTCCTCCTGGTGGTTCAGTGAACAGGTTCGGGGGTCCTAAGGCAAGTACTTGGCTGTCTTCAAGAATTTGTTAGGTGGAACCGTCTTCTTGGGTTGTTTGTTTCCCTACATATTAATCCAGGTTTTACAGTTTTCTACTTTATTTTAGTTAATAGTTATGTTTTAAGTAAAATTAGTAATCTTTGTTTTGAATAAGAATTGATCTCTGATTTTATTTAAAGTTTGAATGTCAAAGTTTAATGATATTCTGAATTGAAAATCCAATCTCTACATTTTTCCACATGTTGTTATTTGCATCGTACTCTCATGTAGAGAAGCAAATTAAGCATAGATGATTAGATAGGCAAACTGCCATTGATTCGATTGATAAGTATAGTAATTTATATGTTTATCATTTTCTGCCCTATAATTAACAATAGTAGAATATACTGTATGGTATCTAAAATATTATAGAATATCTCATTGTCTCATGAAAAACAAATATGGTTTATTTTCTGTATAATTACCTTGTGTTTTTCTTATTTTTATTACTTACATAGAAAATAAATGAAATTCAAATTTCCATACATCATATCTGTAATATAAATAGTATTGCTGCAAATAAATAAAATTGCTATCTATGGACATAGTTACAGTCATCACACAACTTTCACATTTCACACACATTGTTTTCATTTCCTGTTATAACAATTTCATTAATTATTTTATTTCTATCAGAGAATGAAAATAATGTAAACCCTATTTTGTTTTCATTCATGTTACTTCTATATATATTACAATCTTTATGTACTGTTCAAAATTAGTTTTCGTATCAATCCTAGTAGTATTACTATATCCTTATCATCGTTTTGCATAAATAAACAAACACGATCTACACAAGCTACAAATCAAAACCCAGTTTTGGCTCGAAAGTCCTTTCTGGAAGTATTTATTTAAAACATCTTTTATATTCGAAGACAAGACTAGAACTTGGGTGTGGCCCTGTTCTTTTCCACTTACAAACGAAAAGAAAAACCATTCCATCATTTGCAATATAAAGAGTTTATCATCTACAAAAATGCATATAGATTTTTGCATAGCTCGATAGTCACGTTATCTACACAGTACTCAAACTTATAACATAATACGAATAAGAATAAACACAACCTTTTTTTCCATTGTTGAGAGTTAAAATTTAGCACACAGAGTTAACAAGCTTTGGTTCCAACTGTCATTTCATCAAACTTCAAACCAAAACATTTTCCAAGTTTGAGTTTCGAACCAACACAGGTTCTAGCTTCACAAAGGAAGCATCATTGCACAGGTCAACTTTACATTTCCAAAAATGAAAACCACACAGGGTTTATCCCCACTCTTAAAAATGAGTTTTACAACTCCTTTTTGATGAAAACTAGACATCAAAAGTAAAAGATAGAGTATCATTTAAATAGACGAGGGTCATTCCCTGTATAGTTTTCACTTCAACCATAAAAATATTCATAGATGCTCAACTGACAGACAATGCCGAAGCATGGAAAGACTGGTTACTCATTTGTTGAAAAACCACATCAATCAAGAGCGAAAGAGCACCTACGAGGGTTTGAAGACCCGGAGATTACCAAGAATGGAGAATTTCCATTCATTTCCAAACCCTGGTTCACATTTTTCTTTCCAAAATTGATACCTGCCATTTAAATGCTCAAAGGTTAGACATTATACATTTCCAGCTGTAAAACGAACATTACAAACATTACTTAGTTATGAAGGAACTTACCCTTTTGCATCTGGTGACCGAGATCTGTACCTACACCTTTAAAATGACGAGCTCCTTGCTTTGGACGAGACCAGGGTACCGTTACTCTTGTTGTAGGAAGGTATTTTTCTACTCAGAAATGAAACAGGTAACCTATCAACTCGACATTATTTCAAACCTGAGACACAACAAGTTTTCACAACGCTTTGGCAGAGGAACGAAACCTGCAACTATCACCTTAAACCTATAGGTTACGAGGTCAAATCCTCTTGCATTCTCTACTAACCCTAGAATCTGGTAGCCTGTCGGCCTCACAGACCGAAACAATAGTGAATAATGAAACACATTAACTTCTATCAATCAACACCATGATGAAATGTTAAGGTTGTAATCCAATGCTCCAGATTCACTACAAATCGACGATCACAAACGTGCCAACACAATTGCATTGGAATGAACAACAATTGCATTTAATTGTTCATTCATTGCCCAAAGCACGACCTTGCCACATATTGTACATGATGGATAGATCGACAGCTAGCTCGGAGGAGTGCTAGCATAAAGTGTCATACAGGAACCTTTGCAGTCAACTTATGAACAAAGTTGCATTACGTGGAAGCTTGTTAGTCCTCGTCACCACAGTTAGTGGACGGCCATTAATGCTGGACTGTAACATGATCACCAATGCTAGCTCGAAACGCATGACAATCAACAAGATGTCCATTCGACATTTAATGTCAGTCAGTACCATAGATATTTCAACGATTTAGTCTGCAAGCTTGATTCACGACATTAAGACTTTAGTGTTAGCATTTTATTTATTGATCAATATTTATATATATAGTTCCAAGCCTATGTCACACTATAGAAACATTATGTTTCGTTTTTCTTAACATTTTAAAGTTTATATAGTTCCCAAGTTAGATTCGTAGATTATAATGTTAAATATATTGTTTTTATAGTAGTTGTTAGTATGATCATAATCACGATAATTAACATAGTGTTCATTCATATGCAAGTTTATATAATGAATGTTACTATATATATAATCCCTTAAGGCTTATAAGTATTACATATAGTTAAATATTGTAAAATTATGGTTTAGCATAGTCAAAACGTAAGAGATTTAAATATTACTTTGTAATTTGTGATTTTTGTCCATACTTCTTTATAATTTTATTATTCCAATTATATGAATGGATAGTTTGTATTGTAGATATTTCAAAATAAATCCAATGATAAATATTTAGCATGAAAACTACTTGAAAGCTATGTACTTCTTACCATATTTTCTCATTGTAAACAATTAATGATTTTGCGGTGCAATTTACTACATCAGTACTATGAAGATCATTAATTATCTTAAAATGACGACAAATCCAACTACAACAACGACGATGATTACATCGACAAACTTATCAGTTTGATGGTTTTAATAGACGTCTTTGTTTCTAAACATTGTTGAGTTGTAATACAACCTTTGAAAGCAGGAATTATAACCATGTAATTCATACCTGCATGCTTTTTGTGAGTCGCAACAGATTTCATACATTCTATCTATTTTTGACGTTGAATTGAAATACACACGTACTCTTAATTTACGCAGTCATGGAACTTCTTACCTGTCGTCTGCACATAAAACATTTCAAATGCTTTAGCGTTGCAGCTAAGTAAACTCTAGGGTACCTCGTAGGACACCCTTGGACATCAAAAAGCAAATTGTTAGTATCATGTCAAATTAAAAGTATTGCATCATATTTCTGACCTGTCAGTACATTTATTACAATAATCATGTTTGTCAATTGTATGTTAAAGTTGTCATTATCACAATTCTACTAATACAAAAATTAAATTATGTTTAGTACTAATGACCTTTTAATCATTGCTGTTGTAATCTAACAATTATTATTTTCCGCAACTATAATTATCGTATTTAATGTTGTTTTCAAAATTTTAAATTTTTATGAAAGTTCGGGATGTCACCGCTACAACAGTTGAGGGAACTCTCTTCAGGGCAGAGCATTTTCTTTTCATGAATTTTGTTCTGTTTATGACTTTTCAATTTGAAGAAGGCACCACAAGTTGTCATCCTAGAATTGGAGGAAGACTTTGTAACTTTGTTTATGAAGGTTTAATTTTCAAAACCAGAGATCATTGCAATTTTCTTCTAATTTATTGTATGTTTGAAATATTTTTCTTATTTACAGTCTTATTAAGAGATCTAATGGGAAATGTTTTATTCATTTTTGTTTCAAAATATTTCTTGTTCTGATTTCTTGGAAGTAATTGTAGAACATAGTTTGGTGTATAACAATGTTTCAATTTCATTTAAATTGATTCAGAAATGTTGATGTTTTAATTTTTTATTGTCTTCTGAACTTTGTTTCAAGCAAAAAATGATATAATCTTTCTTTATACATCATACTCCTTTAAATCGTTGTTGGCCAAGATAGGATCCATTAAATTAGATTAATTTTCAATTCATAGTTTAGTTTTTCTATCTTTTATTTAACAGTTGTTAATTAAGTTAGTTCACTTTTCACTTATTAAACAATCTTTAATAAAAACTTTGAAAAACTTAAACAGAGACTCTCCTTAAGAGAGAGAAACATAGATTAGAAATAGACAACTAGCTTTTATTTATAAGTTGTTAAATAGAAATTTCATTTTATATAGATTAGCATAGCCTATTGATAAATAGATAGTTTTAGCTTAGTAATTTTCATTAGGATTTAGTTTAACTTTTAAATTTGTTAATTAGTTTAGGACACACTTTTTCTAAGTTTAAGTAGTAGGAATCTCCTTAAGAGAGTGAAACTTAGATGGTAGCAGGACCATAACCTGCAAGAATTAGCCATACCAGGGGTTGGTTTAAGCACCTTGTGTGGGTTACTTATCCTTAGTTGGCCATAGACTAAAAATCCGGCCAACAGGCCTTTGAAAATACGATTCCCAAGTGGTGAATAGATCCCACGAATCCCAAAGGTACCACTTTGGCACACTCCCCATAACCCCAAAATGAAAGCCACCCATAATTACAGTATTGTGGATGACATGTAATGTCCCCCATTTTGACCCTTGTAATATTTTGGGCTATAATGTAAATAATGTATGCATATTATGTATGATTCCTAGCGTGGAGCTCATGGCCAAGGCCCCGCTAGTGAACGCTCGATCTAGAAGAGGCAAGTATTTGAAATTATGCTACACATGTGCTAGTGAACCATGGGAATTGTAAATATGCATTTTAATATAAAATCCCACAACTAGCTATGCAATGCAACAAGAGATGGGGACATGATGTTACAAGGAAATTGGGAGGGAAATATTCAAACCCTTGAGCCAATCAAGTCAAGCCAAGTGTCAATGAGAGAACCCATGATCCCTCAACTACCCATGCTGAATTTTGTACCCAATCATTTACTCTCCCAAGAGTTGGTTGAGGTAGTTAATGCCTTTGGGAATGGAGAGGTATGGCTGTCCAAATTTGAGTATGGGAAAGCCACCCTTCCTAGATTTTCGTGTTTGGCTTCTTAGGAAAGAAAGGAGCCACGAAATTGCCCCCAAGCCATTATTCAACCATCAATCTTGCTCCCTCACGAGTGGAGAGCTTCCTGGGCATTTCCCTCCATGAATTTCCTGTGTTTACCTTCGTTTTCCTAGCTGGGAAGGGTGGTTTTGTTGTGGCTAATAGTGGGGAAGAGAGGGGAAACAATTTGGGTTTTAATTGAGGCTGTTTTGACCCACTGAATGCTCATAAATCTGTGGGAGAAATCAGTTTTCTTCCTTGGGGTTGATTCCCTCTTCCCACAATCCGTTTTTGGTGTACCCACGTTTTGGGGAAAACCCATAGACCCTATTCTGTGAATCCATGGTTGAATTTTGTATCCATGCCAGTTTTGAGCTACTATGTGTAAAAGAATGTTGGGGTTGAGGTGGGTATCCATTGCTTTGGCCGTGCAGGGTTTAAGAGTCCCACGTTCCTTGTAGATATCATGCCTAGCTCGGGGGTGGTCTCTGAGTGCTGAAAGAATACAGGTTGGGCAGACACCTATGGCTGGGAGGAACGTTGCAGCGACATAGCTAGTTGTTTGGGACAGCATTGCATGAAGATGAGTATTTTATTGTGTATTTACTTCTGCAGTGTTTAAATTAATGACTTTTATTGATATATTGAATGCATATGAAAATATGTGTGTGGATGAGTTTATTGCCACTGTGCATGTTCATTTGATTTACAGTTGCACACCTTTGCTTTTAACTATATGCATCTAATGAATGGGCTGAGACTTATGAAAATCCCCATATATTGGTAGCATGTTCCCCTCTTCGAATTGGGTTCGTAGGTGGGTACGTTACATTGGCTCAGTCAATAGCTTCCATGTCCACGTTAAATATGCTACAGTCTTGTTTATCCCAACCAAAGGAATTACTTAATGCACTTGGTACTGTCGACCCTTCTTACTCGTTCCTTATGACCTTTGATTTTGACAAAGGTGAACCACAGATACCCTCATCAGTCACTTTCCAAGTCCCCGTTATGGTTTAAAAAAGAATGATTCATCAATGTATCATTTATGAAGGCACGTCCACATGCGCCATGGACTCTTATTTCTGGAAATGTTTGGGTTTACCTAAGTTAGTCCCCTCATCTATTGCCCTCGGCACATACGATGGGATACCATCACAACCTAGTGGATTGCACCATAATTTCCCCATTGGTTTGGGGTGGAAATGGTCATGATCAATATCGAAGTAGTTAATCCACAACTCGACTACAATATCCTGTTGGGTCGTAGTTATATGTACACCATGAAGGTGGTTGCCTCTTTGGTTTTTTGCATCATGATGTCTCCCTTTAATGGGAATATCATCACTTTTGACCAACTCAATTACTATGACCCCCATACCAACACCGATCCTGACAACATACTACCCATTGTCACCGGAACTACTCAACCTCTTTATGTTGATATCTTCCTAGGAGTGTACAAGGACTCCAACTTTCTATGGGTATATTCAGGCCCATCGCCTGAAATCCATGCATCGACTAATGGCCTTATGTGCACCATTTTCACCTCTAAAAATTCACCCACCACTCCCTCAACATCATCATCAACCCCTCCAGTGAGCCATGGCATTGAACATACTTTCAATCCATCAGTGCCTCCCATATTCCATATACCATTCTTGTACCCCCCAAGAGTGCAATGTACGTCGGTTATGGCTCAGTTGACTCTACCTAGTCTCACTTCGGGTATACATGTGTGGTAACTTATGCCACCCTACCTATAGATGGATTCTCAACCAATACCCCGTTATGATTTTGTCTATGTCTCGATTGTTACACCAGATAGGCTAGTCACACCGTCTCTACCACAAGATGAGCCTATGACACCTATGACTAAAACACCGTTGGCAGTCTCTAAACCTGCCAATGGGAGCATGAGACAACCTAAGTGGAAATATCCCCTCATAACTAACTCTACTCCCAAATCATCATCAGTGGTCACCAAGCCTAAAGCAGGGGTGACAGGACAAAGAATTGAAACCATAAACATTGAATCCCTTATCTCATTACTTAAATTAGCAATTCATGAGTTTGTACAAACTTAAGAGGTACCATGCATTGTATATGCAATTGCAAAGGAAATATATTGAAATGCTAACTAAGAAAGACAGTAACTACAAAGCAACAACTAACTAGGAAAATAAAGACGCCAAGGAAATAACTTCAAATGCTAACTAAGAAAGATGCTAAATGTAAAGCAACAACTTAATCTAGGAAAATAAAGAACTGCATGAAATAAATTGAAATGCTAACTAAGAAAGACGGTAAATGTAAAGAAACAACTTAATATAGGAAAATAAATAACTACAGGAAATAGCTTGGAATGGTAACTAAGAAATATGGTAAATTCAAAGCAATAACTTAATCTAGGAAAATAAAGACATTCAAGGAAATAACTTGAAATTCTAACTTAGAAAAATGATAAATGCAAAGCAACAACTAATTAGGAAAATAAAGAATGACTTGAATCATGCAAGAAATAAAATGTTGAAATAACAAGAAATAAATTCTAATTTAATCTAAAAGCGCTTGTAACAAAAAACTATGGTAACGTCAGAGTGACAACTATATAGTTAGCCATTGATTCAATCTTCACTTCCTGTGCCAAAGTGACTCGAATTGAGGCAACAACCTATTGTGATAAGGGAATCTGACTCAAAGGTAATAGTCCTTGAATAAACCATTCCTTTTGATGCGATCATGCACAGCGAATGAAAGCTTGGCCAACACATCTCTAAATCATTTCACATAATCCTAGACGAATTCTCCTTGTATCTGATAGATTACGCTTAGTTCTACCATTCCTTGTTGTTCTGGATTTAGCAGTTGAAATTCATCTAAGAACAAATTATTTACCTCTTGTAGAATTAGGGTTGGTGCATTGAGATCCATATGTTCGATCAACTTCATATGCCATTGTAGATCTCTTTTGTTTATTGTATTTTAAAATTTAATTAGCTTCCATGAAGTAAGCGTCCCTTTGGAGTTCCAAATGACTTCACATAGAAACTAGTGATGCCCCACGCCTACTTTGTTTCCTCTTCTCCAAAACTCTGGTCATTTCATAGATGGGATTGTTTGTATCCTAGCCATACTGGTGATTGGAGGTCCTACCAACACAAGTCCTTGGATTCTAGGATGACAAAGGATTAACCTCCTGTTGTGTGTGCTTTTTCACTCCAACAGGTGAAAAAGGGTGATCTACTGACTTGAGGAAGCCAAGGTAGAGAGCATGCAAGATAATATCTCTTGCGGCTCTATGTGTGAGGGAAGTGAGGTAAATGTAAGTAAAAACCAATAAATATGGAAACTAAACTATGAAAATTGAAATGGAAACCAAAGTGCGGGGCTTATGAGTTGTGAATGAAACACTAGAATGAAGATACCATGCCATAAATACAAATAGTAATAGTGAATATTAAACCGTAACAATAAAAACAAACAATTAACTTTAAACTTTCCCTTTCAACACACACACATAAATCGTATGAAAGAATCTAATTTATTTTATTAAAAGAATTCGACTTTTACATGAATAGAGAATACCTCATACAATGGTGTCCTTTGCATCTAGGTCGAGTGTGTCTCTCTTGGTTCCAGGAAGCCTAAGGTCTCCCACACTCTGTCAAAGGGGTGTCGAAGCTCAACCAGGGTGAAATGAGATCAATACCAGAGGGTTAATGGCTCAGAGAGAATTATGGCAGAGTAACGGTGCTTAATTTGGAGATGTGTAAATGGTAACCTTCATATCTTATAAATAGGAAACTACATAGGATTTAGGGTTTCCAAACCATGGTGGTTTCTCCATTTTACCACTAGTCATTTTTGAATTTGAGTGGGACTTTCTTTTCATGTGGACTTTCCCCAATTTTGGTGGTTTTTTCCCTATTTTGGTGGAGATCTCTATTTTGGTGGGATTTCCTAACTTTGTGGGATAAGTCCACTTTCCATGGTATATCGAATTTTCTTTGGATTTTTGGTGTATGAAGTTTCACCATATTGATTTTTTGGCATGGAAATTAATTATTTAGAAATGGTAAGTAGGATATGATGTATGGACGAGTTTTTGTGTTAACAGATTGCCCCCTAATGTCTGATTTTAGGAGCTCATCGTATGACCTATTGGTCACTTTAATTTCCTATTAATTCATAAACAATGTGCTCAATATAAATTGTCAACCCAGGGAAGTCTGGTTATTTCAAAGGTAATCAAGCAAAATATATGCATAAACATTCAGTAACTAATCAATCAACTATAAGTCACTCAATATACTCAAGGAATGGTTTCATCCTAATTACTAAGTCTGTGCTCTGCTCACTATTCAATACAAAATTCAAATAATAATTCGATTGCCAAAAATAAAAAGAGTTCACAATCCTTCTAATTGCATTAATTATGAAAATAATGCTTAAAGATTGAAATGGATAAATTAATTTTGCAAGAAGTTAAATACTAAATAATAATCATAAGAATGGGTCCAATCCACAATTGCAATATTCAATCATAAAGAAAATCAATCCTCCTACTCTATAAATCCATATTCCATCTACCTGTTTTAGCAGTTCATGAAAGGAAACACACAATAGTAAAATGCAGCAGCAGAGCACAGATGTAACAACAATAATTGCATAATCCAATAACACACTTGCAAAGAGAAACTACGCACTATTCAATTGATTGTTTCAGCAAACCAAGAAAAGATGTAATTGAAGAATCCTACACTTAATACTAACACTATTTCAGTGACTCAAAAGTAAATTTAATTGAAATTCCACACCAAAACAAAATAAAGGAAATAAGCAACTAGCTAACTAGGCAACTCTCAAAGAAGGTGGGCCCTTGCCTTCTAAAAAATATGCCTCTAAACACTACCAAGAATCAGTACATAGAAGATCAAGAAAATACTACCAATTTCATTGATGGAATAAAGTTCAGATACAAAGTTCTTCCACTCCTGTTACAAGTTCTCTCGAAAATAATCCTAACCTCTTTTAACCATCCTGTCCTCCTTTAAATAATACAACAAGACAATTCAGATCCTTATAATTTGGACAACCATGAAGATCGAAGATCTTCAGCCTGTCGAATCAATACCCTAGAATAGAAATAGTTACATTCACTATTACATTGAGATAAAATATGTTTCATCGACATCAATGCTCTCACAGTTTGAACTGATCCAATACCAAGTGAGTTTCAGCTAGCCGCGTGGATGGATAACTTAGGCTACTTCTGCAATGATCTGAACCGGAGCCCTGAAAAGGTGTAACTGCTTGCCAAGTACTTCTTCATCCAGGTGTATAAGTAGGCTGATACACCTGAATTCCCTACGGTCTCAGTTGCTTTCATCAATCCATCACAATTCAGCTTAATTAGGAGACAAAATCCATAAACATGGGCAAACTTTAGGAATTAATATAACAAATTAATAATAAATTGTACCTACTCAAGACCATGCTTTTCCTTAGGAAAGATAATGACTTGGTTATAATAATAAGAAGAAATAGGGGAAAAGGATCAAAAGAGAAGTGAGCAAAAAGGGTCATTTTTGGAACCCAACATCTCCCCCCAACCATCCAGTTGCTTGTCCTCATGCAACAACCTCCAGTGAATCTAAATCTGAATCTAAATCAAAACTTCTCTTGTGGAATTTAGTGAGATTGAAGGAAGATTCGGGCTTATCTCCTCAGTTTATGTACCCTTTGCAAGCAACTAATTCTGCGCAACACTTATTCTCTTTCTTTTTATTCAACTTATATATACTCGTGTACTTCTTCTCAGGAAACCATATGAGTGGGAATCTAAATCTTAATCCTAGCCAGTTTGGTCCACAGGTCTGAATACACTTGACATACTCAGGAACTCGAGATAAAGCATATTTAAAATTTTCAAAACAGTAAGGATATCTTGTTCTCATAGGCTCATAAGAAGCTTCCCACCTGTACTTACTACCTTCTAATGCATAAGGCTCTTGCTATGATATGATATTGACACATGTAGATATAGCATCGTGCTGAAGTGTTGTTATCTGATTAGCCTTTTGGGGAGAGGAGATGTATTCTCTATGTCTTTCAATAATAGAAGTAGTGGATTGTGGTTCACCTCGGATCCATAGAGTAGAATTATCCTCATTTCTTCGAATGGTCTGAGAGGCATTCCACCAATTCATCTTATTGGTGACGAAGGAATTAAATTCCCTTAGATGTATATCCCCTATATAAGGAACAGTATTAGACTGAAGGTCCATGAAGCATGCTAACTCATGTAAATATAATTCACATAATAGATTTTGTTTAGGGAAATCCCTCTGAGTAAAGGTATCCAAAAACTGAGAATTTGTAACAAATTGATGGGGCCTCCCTTCCTAAGATATTTTAGCTTAAAAAGAGTCAATTGTTCATAAACGAAGACTAGATAAGATGGTGATGGGGAGCTGCAACTTAGTAGCTCCTAAACTAAACAATACATTGCTCCTTCTCTTGCTTCATGGCCTTAAATTTTCTTAGTTCCTTTAACTCTTCTTGCATTTTTTCCCAGCGAAACCATTGGAAAGTCAATTCTTCAGCCCATATTTCTCTGAGCTCCTTAATGGCCTTCCTACGTATAGGCAGGGGAAGCATCCCTTCCTCACAAAGGGTATATTGATATTTCCATTTATTTATTTCATCCTTCAACAAAGAGATTTCCTCTGCCACCTCCTGATCCTTTTCATCTTATTTGTCCAATTCAATAATCTCTAGGGGTTCCTGAACTTTTGATTCAACATAATTCTCCATGGGTAGAGGTTGGTCCTGAGTTGCTAGATCTTGGGTTTCAGCAGCTAATCTCTGTGTTTCAGTAGCTTCTTTTTGACCCACCAGTTTTGGAACCTCAGTGATTTCTTCTAGTGCCACTGGTTCTTGTGTTACAATGGCTTCTTTCTCTCTTTATGTCACAATATCTTCTTCTTGGGTCACTGGTTCTTGCGTTTCAGCAACCCTTAATTGTTGAGGAAATTATCCCCTTGATTCTTGTATTCCCTAGTCAGGTGTCAGTATTTCCCGTGCAATAATATCCTCAAGCTCCTTAGCCAATAATTCTTGATTGTCCATGATCGAAGGAGTTGTTTTCATGTTCTGATTCTACACATCATCCACCATTGATTCCGCTTGTACTATTCCAGTCCTTTCTTGTTTCAGTTGCATGAGTCTCCAGGCCAACAGTTTCATGAGAGTGACCTTGTATCCTTCATTATTAAAGATGTCCCCACATTCTGGGCACATATACTCATCGTGTTCCATATTTTCTGAAATGGAGGGTAATATTCCCATTTGATCAGCAACTTCAGCCAATGTGCTCAATCTACGAACTGCCTGACTCTTTAGCACCTCCTTCAACCCTTGAAGTTCCTCCCTAAGCACATGCACCTCCTATTTCAGTAGGTCATTTTCTAACAGCAGAGTTTCCAATTGAACTTGACCCTCTCTTGCAGTAGGTTCTTGTGGATCGACAGGCCTCGGAATTGGAGTTGGGTTGCTCCCCGGTTCTTGTGTTTCAAGGAGTGACTGAGATTTAGAATTGGAATCTCAATATCTTCCTTAGACATTTGTAGTAACTTTGTTGCAACAGAAACTCGGGTCCTTATTCTTTTCAATGGATTGGGTAACTGGTTCTGGGTACACAATATCTTCTTATTTCTATGTGGCACATGGGGAGTGGAACCCTCTGTGAGTATTTCAACATATTCTGAGACATGAGGAGGAGAATCATCCTTTTGTGATGATTCTTCCCTCAACTCACTAGCTCCTCCATGTTCACCAGAAGGTCCATCCTCCTGAGTTATTTTTGTCTTGCTCTCAGTCCCCTCCCTCATTTCTTCTTCAATGACTTATGTCTGTTGGAACGAGCTTCCAATAGTCTCCTAGGAATTTATATTTTGAGAATCCTCCCCATTCATAGCTTCCTCTATATCCCTTTCTTGATCCTTCTCTACTCCTCTGGATTCCCTATCCCCCCTTTCTCTTTCTGACAGGATTCGATCATCCTCCTCTTCAGTTTCATTCCCACTTTCCTCCATGGCCACATGGTTTACCACTGCCCCAACAACAAATTGACCCCATGATTGGTGTCTTTTCTCAAGGTCCCTTAATATTAATAATTTGATGAGGCCATGGTTTGTAATGGAATTTTGGGGATATTGATACTTTCGCACATAATGTGCCATCTTTTGCAAAGTCCTCAAAAGCTAATAGGGCATATTAATTAATGTGCCATGACGCAGATGAGATAGCAAAACAAAGTCATAAGTATAAACAACTTGGTACCTACCTTCACAGGTGTTGTATTTTTTTAAGAATACTGCAACCTAGTCCCATGGGCAAGGCAGAGATTCCAATGTTGTTCCTCGTACCCTTGATTGAACATTATCTCCTGCTATGAGGAAGTCTTATTTTGCATTTGGAATGGGCACCTTTTGGCCAAACCATCTCCTCCTGTCCCAGGAAATCCTGTCACCTCTGCTCAAATGTGTTCAGAGACCTCAAGCCTCAATCCCTCAACCTATGAATGGACTCCCATCAAATTTTGGGAAAACTGTAATGTCATACCTTCATCAAACCCATTCAATTTTTTGAAATAAGTCATCAATCTCGCTTCTTCAAAATTCCTGAAAAGATCTTCATTCCGTCGTAGGACATCCATTGTTTTTGGTTCATGTCGGACTGTGAATCCTCCCATGATGTCTTTCTTCAACAATCTCAAATGATGCAGGAAAATTTTTCCTAATTTGGATACCAAAGTTGCAGCATGTCGGAACAACAGTGAACAGTGGGAGAATCCATTGGTTGGTTTTAGAAAGGTGGTATAATTATGGAATAGGCTCGTGGGAAAATTCATTACATGGATTGGGCGAGACGGTGGCGGTTAATAAGTATGGGAGAGGGTGGTGATATGTCCCTCCAACTGGAAATATTGGCTAGAAATTGTTGACAAGGATAAGAAAAAGTAGTATAATCATAATTACTTGTCAATTCATGCCTAGTCATACCCATGGTTAGGATCCATACCTTTGCACTTACCGTGACAGATCATCAGCAATCCAGAGTGGCCCACTTTTGCTGTCAAATCGCTCGATGAAGGCGCCATGTCAGAATTAATTGTATTACCGAGTGGAAGATTTGGCAGATTTTCATCTTTATATTTGGAAAAATGTAGCAGGAATGATATTGATTATTAAACTGGAAGAGTAAGATTGCCACCAATTCCATCGAAATATTCCTCACATAATATTACAAAATATATTTTGACTGGTTACGAGGATAGCTAATGAATTTCATAAATGATGCAAGCTGAAAATTGGAAAGATGGCAGTGTTTCAGCAGATAGCGGAGAGATTGGCAGAGTTCCAGCCAAAAGTGGGAAGATTGGCGGTGTTTCGGCGGAGAATTTAGTGATGTTTCGGCAGAACGATTAGCGAAGTTTCGGAAAAAAGTGGAGAGATTAGTGGAGTTTTAGCGGAAAGGTTCGCGGAGTTTCGGAAAAAAGTGGAAAGATTAGCAGAGTTTTAGCCGAAAATTTAGCAGAGTTTCAGCGGAAAGGTTTGCGGACTTTCATAAAAAAAAAAAAAAAAAAAAAGTGGAAATATTGGTGGAGTTTTAGCTGAAAATTTAGCGGAGTTTTAGCGGATGGTTGGCATAGTTTCAGCAAAAAGTGGAAAGATTGGCGGAGTTTCAGCCAATGAAAAAATTTCAGCAACGCCTAAATGAAGTTCAATGGACTTGACAGAAATAAACAATTCCCTTCGTCGATCCTTGTAAAGGGATACTCAGCATTTGCATAGGACCAACCATAATTCCTGCAATCTATTGGCCCATTACGACTGCTCCTTTTCTTTTCAGGTCCTTCGCATATATCCATGCACACAGTTCCTATAAACAAACCAATCAAAGCTGAAAAACCGAAAAATCATCAAACTATCAATCAAACAAGTGAAATCAAAGAAAAAAGGAATAAAATCAAACAATTTTATTTATGTACAACTTCTTTGTGGAAAATGCGCAAAATATTAAAGAGTTTAGGAAACATGAGCAGACTCCTGCTCTTGCACCAATTGACAATTTGAGTCAGAAGCAACACGAGAAGCAAATGCATCTTTCGAGACTGGCTTATGATAGAGTCGCATCTGATGACCTGATTGGAAAATAGAGGTGTCTATTGTTCGTCGATTGTGGTCAATCAAATGGTCCCATTATCAAATACTGCATCCAATTTGTATGGTCCCAACCATCTAGTGCGCAATTTAAAGTCCCTCTTGAATCATGAATCTTATAATAAGTCCCAATCTCCTTCATGAAACATATTCTTCTTAATAAACTGGTCATGCCACTTAGAGCGTTGCTGTTGAATTACTGAATTTTGGTGTATAGCAGTTGCACGCTTCTCATCAAGTTCGTTTAATTGATTCAGCCTATCCGTTTAGGCTTTCAAATCCAATCTTGCTTCTAAATAGGTCCTCAAAGTTTTAATCTCGACTTTAACATGGAAGACAACATTTTTCCCATATACCAACTTATAAGGAGAAAACCCTATGGTGTTACGCCACTATGTAGTTCTATATGCCCATAATGCTTCAGGAATTCTTATAGCCCAATCTCTGCGACGACTCTTCACAGTATTTGTGAAGATAGCTTCAATAACTTTATTCTTACTTTCCACTTGGCCATTGGCCTATGGATGATAAGGTGAAGTTATTTGATGCCGAATATGGTATTTCTGCAGAAGAGCTTCAATTTTATGAGAAACAAATTGTGGTCCCCATTTGTGTCTATCTCCTTAGGCACCCCGAAGCGAGTGAATATTTCTTCAAACAAGAAATCTACAACAACTTGATTAGTATCTCTCACCAAGGTTGTGGCCTCGACCCATTTAATCATATAATCTGTGAAAACTAGAATATAATTTTGTTTTCTTGAAGGAGGGTTGATGGGTCCTAAAAATTACAGGGCAAACCTATAGAAAGGTTCAAAAACCAATTGTGGTTGTAGTGGAATTCCATCCAACCTATTAGGATGACCCATTCTCTGGCAGTTATCACAAGCTTGCACATACTTATTTGCATCCTGAAACAGGGTTGGCCAAAAGTATCCCATTCTTAACACCTTGTGTCTAGTCCTTTTATCAGCAAAGTTCCCCCTGCAAGGCTCGTCATGACAAGCCTTCAAGATATTGTGGATTTCATATTCCTTTACACATTGTCTAATTTCCAAATCTAGCTCTATGTAAATAGGTATCCTTCTATCCAACAGTACCTAGCACTCTGTTGTACAATCCTTATTCTTTCCCTTTTGGATAAATGCGATGGAAGATTCCCTATAGCAAGGTAATTAGCAATGTCTGTATACCACGGTGAGTGAACTAATACTGTAAATAGATTTTCATCAAGAAAAGAATCCTCAACTAGTGAATTATCAACATTATTGGTTAGTCGAGAAAGAAAATCAGCAACAACATTCTCTTTTCTTGGTCTATCAACAATAGTTATATCAAACTCTTGTAATAACAACAACCACCTAGTCACTCGAGCATTAGTAACAGGTTTATTCATTAAATATCTAATGGCCGAGTGGTCAAAATGCACAAAGGTAGGGTACCCGGTAATATAATGCCTGAATTTATTGATGGCATAAATGACAACAAGAAATTCTTTCTCAGTTACTGTGTAGTTGAGTTCAGCAGGAGCCATATTTTTACTGATATAGTAAATAGCACACGGGTTATGATATTCATGTTGTCCTAGCACAACCCCAATAGCAGTATCTGAAGCATCAGAAGAAATGTGTAAAGGTAAGTCCCAATTAGGCCCACGCAGAATAGGTGATGTAGATAATATTTTCTTTAATTCTGCAAACGTTGTCTGACATGCATCTGTCCAATTGAATTATGCATATTTCATTAGTAAGGTAAATAGAGGAGATGATAGCTTAGAGAAATTTTTAATAAAGTGTCTATAATAACCAGCATTCCCAAGAAAACTATGTACCTCCCTCTGCATTCCAAGGATAGGGATGTTCAGAATTACCTTTATTCTGGCAGGGTCCACTTGTATTCCTGCAGCAGATATAGAATGTCCGAGGACTATACCTTCACTCATCATCATATGACATTTTTTCAGTGCTCAGGGACAGGTGAGTCTGTTCACAACGTTTTAAGACTTTTTCCAAATTTTCCAAAGCCTCATCAAAGCTACTACAATAAGGGGTGAAATCATCCATGAAAATTTCCATACAATCATTAACCATCTCGGAAAAAATTCCAATCACAGCTCGTTGAAATGTAGCTGGTGCATTGCATAATCCAAAAGGGAGCACCCTATACACAAAGGTACCCCAAGGACATGTGAAGGTAGTCTTATATTGGTATTTAGGGGCAATCTAAATCTGATTATACCCACTAAATCCATCTAGAAAAGAAAAGAATTTTTTTCCAGACAGGGTATCCAGAACTTGATCAATAAATGGAAAAGGGAAATGGTCTTTTTGTGTAGCTTTATTCAGATCTCGGTAATTCACACATATGTGCCATTTACCATTTTTTTAGGCACAATTGCTAATGGAGAAACCCATTCACTGTCTAAAATGGGATGAATAAATATTTCCTTTAAAAGTTTCTAAATTTCCTCTTTCACGATGTCTCTCAAATTCAGATTCGTTCTGCGCTGAGGTTGACATATAGGCCAGCAATCACTTTTAATGTAAATGTGGTGAGTACAAAACTCAGAGGGAATACCTCTCATGTCCGTGTATTCCCACGCAAAATGCTCCCTTATATTGTTTCAGCAGCATATTCAAACACTCCAACTCATGAGGTGCTAGATTGGGATTAACATTCAAGGTTCTTCCAGGCTCAATCTTGATTGGAAATCTCTTTGAATTATCAATTATGGGAACAATTTCAGTGTTAAATGTTTTAGCCAAGACATCCTCAGTAAGTTCCTCTTGATCGAATTCACTCATGGCACTATCCAGGATCGGATATCCATGTTTGGTAACCGTCGTTGGTTCACTAATGAAACTACTGATGGTATCATCCTCAGTTTAATTTTTAAGATTCAAGGCCCTCCCTATAGTAAGAAGAGGTTGAGCGCTTTCTTCCTCTTCTAGATCTACCCACAATGGAATTTCAGCATCTAAGCTTGGTTTAGATGGAGAATATAGGGTCAAGATTTTGGTGTCAATTCCATCAGATATTGTCATAGATCCTGATCTAAAGCTAATGTATGCGTCTATTGTAGCCAACCAAGGTCTTCCCAGAATTAGTGGATGTCCCCCCAATTGAGATTTAGGCTTTAGAACAAGAAAATATTTGGGGTATTCCCATGAATCAATAGATACTAACAAGTCATCCAAAATTCCCTCAGGTTGAATCGTGGATCTATCATCCAATTCTATTACAGTGGGGGTTGGTCTGAGGTTAGTGAGCCCCAATTTCTTTACGGTTTCAGCAGTCATCACATTTATTGCTGCACCCAAATCAACTAAAACATTGGGGATCTCAGTATACCCAATATGCACCGTAATAGTGGGATTGCCTGGATCATCATATTAGCCAAAGGAACCTTTCCCTCCTTAATTCAGACAATTTCCCAACCACGTGGACTATAAGAGGATCCTTAGGCTTCCTACTTGGTTTCTTCACACACGGGTCTCTAGCAGTTTTAGCATAGATGGGTACATCATACAGGGCTTGCAATAATGGAATTTTAACATAAATATTTTTCAGTTCCCCTAGAAGGTTGAAGCATGGTTAATTCTCTACTGCTTTCTGTAAGACTAATCGCTCAGGATATGGTGGATTTATTGGAATTTGTATAGGGGTAGTTTCAACGTGTGTTTGAGAAGGTGTTTTAGCATCCTCAATAATGGGAATTATTGTGCTGATTGGGATATCAATATGTTTATTCATTTGTTCTTCAGTCACATGGGATGGAACATACTCAATGACAATGGTTTCTGCCACTCTCCCATATCGTAGATGTAATTCATTACATGGAATAGGAGTGATATATTAAACTGGCATTTTGATGTTTCAAATTGTTTCACTACCTTATTGTTGGGGTTAGGATTAGGTTGGGCAGGCATCTGAGGTCATAATGGTGCATTAATTGGTGCAGCATTAGTAGGGAGTTGCAGTTGTGGTTGTTGATACTATGGGTGAGGGAATTGATTCCCTGGATAAGGACTTCTCCAACCTGGAGGCCAAGGGGTCTATTGATTTGGTTGAGGTGACCATGATATCCATGGGGTAGGATATTGCATTGTAGGTTGAGTAGATGGATTCCATTGAGTAATGGGATAAGAATATTGTGGAGGAAATTGATTGTTCATATTATTCCAAGAATTAAAATATGTGGTAGGATTTGGACTCATACCTGGAGCACGAGGTTGCCGGGGCTTATTTTGTGAAATGAAGTAGGCTTGTTCCACATCCACACTTGATGCCTTAAGGACTGCCTTAACTTTTGGTAGTGAGGGGCAATCCTTAGTATTGTGATCCAAATCACATATACCACATACCTCTACCTTGTCAAGTGGGAATTCTCTCAATGGATGTTTCTTTCTGCATTTCGAAAAAAATATGTCCAATGCCAACTCTGCCTCGGCCTATTTCTGCTTTTCCTTTAAAACATCCAATTGTGAGGAAATAGAAATCATCATATCAGTCTTAAAATTTTCTAAAAGATTACCTATTTCTGCTCGTGTAGCTCCACCGATGGCTTACTTTTATGCCCTTGTAAGGACATCTTGGTCTCTTGTGTTGGTTCTAGAATATCCTCTAGAGTATCTTCGACACAAATCCACAATATGATCAAAAGACTCCCTTGATATGTCCCCCTTTCCTAGCAAATTAATCATATCCATACAATCTTCTCTAATTCCTCACAATAGGATGACTTTAAGAACATCCTTTCCAATATTAGCATGACCAAATCTTTTTAAATTATATAAAAATATTTCTACAAAATCTTCCAAACTTTCATCCTCTTTTTGAACCATTTTGAACAATTCTTCTCTCTTATCGTTGGTTTTGCAATAATCCCGATATTTAGCAAGGAATACTTGTTTCATTCGGTCCCATGTTGTAACAGTCTCACCACCTAGACTCATAAACCAACGTAGGGCATTTCCCTTTAAAGTAGCAGGAATTTGTTTTTACTTTTGTTCACTGGTGGTATAATCATAACTTAGACAGAGAATGTCAAATTCAAAGAGAAACTCATCTGGATCTTCAGTAGACTTACCATAAAAATTTGGCAATACCGAGGGTGAAATGTTCTTCATGGGAGCCACCTGGGTGTCTGTCGAATATGGAATTCAAGTGTAGCAATTGTCTCTCCATGTTGATTATTACCACTATCCCCCATCTCCTCTTCATGATCATAATTAGGTTTCCCCTGATGTTCTCTGTTCTCTTCATTATTCATATCTTCCTCATTCTTCTGCTCGTCTCTCCTTCTTTCTTCCTCCAATTCTTGTCGATAATACGGACACTCCTTCTTAGTTAATTCCTTCCCGTTAATTTGATAAATCTCCTCTAGATTTCTTTTACCCACAGCACTTCCCTTATATTCTAGAGGTCTCTTATCAGAAGTGAGGTTTGAAACTTTCATTACCTTATCCATGGTTGATATTCATGATTCAAGCTTGAGGAGAACATAGGTTCCTCTTCCTAAAGATGTTTGTTGGAATAAAGTTCCAATAGAGGAGTCAGCTCTGGCGATCAGCTCATCAACAAATGTCACTCTTCCTAAACCTGGATTACTACCAATATCTCTTCCACCTGCAAGTTTAGTGCTTTTGGGGGTTTCACGTTCTTTTCTTTTTGTATTCATGCAAGCTTAAACATACCTTGTTTTTGCGGTAGGAACCCATTCAGTCTATCGAAGGATGCACAACTCTTCATTGCGTCTTATCGTCCCTACAACCTCAAAAATCAAGATAGATAAAGAAAAAACTTAATCAACTACACTCTATGTTTACCAATTACCTTCCCTATACATAAACAACGCCAAAATGTTGGTCACTTTAATTGCCTATTAATTCATAAACAAGGTGCTCAATCTAAATTGTCAACCCAGGGAAGTCTGGTTATTTCAAAGGTAATCAAGAAAAATATATACATAAACATTAAGTAACTGATCAATCAACTATAAGTCACTCAATCTACTCAAGGAATGGTTGCAGACTAATTACTAAGTCTGTGCTCAACTCACTGTTCAATCCAAACTTCAAATGCTAATTAGATTTCCACAGATCAAAAGAGTTCACAATCCTTCTAATTGCATTAATTCTGAAAATAATTGCTTCAAGAATGAAATGGATAAATTAATTTTGCAAGAAGTTAATCCTAAATCATCATCATAAGAAGGGGTCCAATCCAAAATTGCAATATTCAATCATAAAGAAAATCAATCCTCATACTCTATAAATCCATATTCCATCTACCAGTTTCAGCAGTTCATGAAAGGAAACAAACAATAGTAAAATGCAGCAGTAAATCACAGGTGTAACAACAATAATTGCATAATCCAATAACACACTTGCAAAGAGAAACTATGCATTGTTCAATCGACTGTTTCAGAAAACCAAGAAAAGGCTTAATTGAAGAATCCTACACTTAATACTCGCACTATTTCAGCAACTCAAAAGTAAATTTAATTGCAATTCCACACAAAAAAATAAAGGAAATAAGCAACTAGATAACTAGGCAACTCTGAAAGAAGATGGGCCCTTTCCTTCTAACAGAGATGCCTCTAAACACTACCAAGAATCAGTACACAGAAGATCAGGAAAATACAGCCAATTTCGTTGATGGAATAAATTTCAAATACAGATTTCTTCCACTCCTATTACAAGTTCTCTCAAAAATAATCCTAACCTCTTTTAACCATCTCGTCATCCTTTAAATACTACAACAAGACAATTCATATCCTTATAAATCGGACAACCATGAAGATCGAATATCTTCAAGCTGTCGAATCAATACCCCAGAATAGAAACAATTACATTCATTATTACATTGAGATAAAATCTTTTTCATGGACATCAATGCTCTCACAGTTTGAACTGATCCAATACCAAGTGAGTTTCAGTTGGCCGCGTGGATGGGTAACTTAGGATACTTCTGCAATGATCTAAACCGGAGCCCTAAAAAGGTGTAACTGCTTGCCAAGTACTTCGTCATCCTGGTGTATCAGCAAGATGATACACCTGTATTCCCTGTGGTCTCAGTTGCTTTCATCAATCCATCACAAGTCATCTTAATTAGGATCTACAAAATCCATAAACACAGGAAAAATTTAGGCATTAATAACAAAGTAATAATAAATTATACCTACTGAAGATCATGCTTTTCCTTAGGAAATATAACGACTTGCTTATAATAATAAGGAGAAACAAGGAAAAGGGATCACAAGAGAAGTGAGCAAAAAGGGTCATTTTTGGCACCCAACATGACCGATGGACATCATAGGACTTGGAAAGGAATGTGACTATAGTGTGGAGAACTGAGGACTGCATTTGAGAGGAAAGAAAACTCGTTATTCGGGCTACAAGGGGAAAATATGTGGATACAACACTCAAAATGGATGAGGTTCATATAATCACAAATATATGGACGAGGCAGGCATTCCCATGCTCATATCAATGTCTCAAGATATACAAATAGGGAGGCCCATATGGGGACCTAAAAAATACATAGATAATTGTTGTGTACATCATAATGGTCTAGAGGGGACACAAATCCGAGACATATTCATGGTCCAACCATGACTGATCTGAAGAAATTATAGATGGAAACAATGGCATCCATCCTGAATGTAGTATCACAACAAATGATGCTTGGTTGGATCTGAAGGGGTCCAGCAAGTAGAGGGATTAATGACTGAGAGTCGGAATATCAAAGGTACATGGACTGCATCTGAACTGGATACTCTAGGAAGCATATAACTGGAGGGCTTCCAATCACTGTCGCCAACACATCCCAGATATCTGCAGGGACATACAATTCGGGGGTTCCAAATAGACCCACCAATGTGCTCTTCTACCAATAACTGAAGGGACCAACACCCTATACAAATCTCAATGGTGCGATGAGGGAGTTGGAGTCAAGCATGTGAGAAACAATCACCCGAAGAGGCACTAAGGGATCCTCTCGGATGACCCATAGGAACTCACTATTGTTGGGGGTGAGGCTAAGATACAGGGACCTATGGGTCTATCCTATGGAATAGATATGTTGGTGTCGGTAGAGGGAGTACTGAAACTACCAAGGCAATGAGGCTTCCTTGATAGGAGCGTGAGTTATACGAATAAAGTGAAATAATACTAGATCTGAGACTGGGACACTATGGAGGGATATGAGGGAGGTGGAGTGATGGGATTCAAACTTCCTTTGTTTAGAGTATGATGGAGGGGATAACCTGGAAGCATATATATGAAACCAATCTTGGGGAACGAGGACCATAGCTTAGGGGATCAAGAACTATGACTACAATGGGGGAGAATTTGGTGGGGGAGGGCGAACTGATTAGTGATATCAGGAGACTCCAAGGATGACTTATTGCAGTATACTCTAAACAAAGGCGACCATACTTAGAAATGCTTCCATAACATGGGGTTGTACGTGATCTTTCGTGGTGCCGAGAAGCACCGTTCAGGCCTTCTTCAATGTTTAAGGAACTCAAAGAAGGGATAGAAGTGCGCTCGATATGGTACCATCGTGTAGATTTATATGAGACCAGGATGGTAACTGCTCATGGGTGCTTTCAATTTTAAGGAGTCTGAAAGCAATAAGAAGACTCTGAAGTGGTGATAGGATACCGTCCCGTGGATTTATATGAGCAAAATGGTGAATGTTTGTGGTCGATTTCAATTTTAGAGAGTTTGAAAGTAATAAGAAGAATCTGAGGGGTTTCTTTTTCGTGTGTTAGTCCCCAAAGCCCAAAAAAGCATAAAATTATGCCATGGAAAACTCTTCTAGCCAAAGAGACTAGAGTATTCTCTTTTCATAATTAGTCCATATGGCCCAAAAAAGGGGTAAACGTATACTAAAATGGACGCCCTTTCAGATACTTTAACGAGCATGAAAGGAAGAAATATTTCTCGACGATCTTTTCATTCTTTAAGGAGTTAGAAAAGAGCTTAACAGAAACTCCATGATGGGAGCCTAGGGAAAGGCCAATGAGTGACAATATGAGGAAATGCATGCGGCTTCAACTCAATATGTCAAACTATAGGGGCTCCCAATCCTAAGAGGGGATTGAATGGTACGGGTTCCAAATGCAAGGGGTTATAAGAACGGTCACCAATGTGGAGGGGGGACTCTACTACTGAGCAAGGGAAAATAAAAGGGTGGTTGGGTGGGACCACCTACTTGGGAAGAGGGGAGTCCTATAAGTGCAAGGGAGAAAACAGAGGCAATGCATCAACTTTTCAGAGAGAAAGAATGTCCTATATGTCAGTCAAGGGGTTATACCTTTGGGGATTATTTGTCAACTGAAACAAGCGGAGCTCAACGCGACTTGGACCTATACACATGGAAATGATACCAAAGCATAAAATGTGCGTCTAGAAATAAATAAAAAATATACAAGTGATGTGTGACCTCGAAAAGGTTGAGATCACACATGTGAAAAAAAATGAGCAGGGTTAAGGTCCTTCCCCCATGCTATGGGCATGGGGTTTGTGATTTTGGATCACATATATGTTGGTTTGAGCGATGGGCTCATTGCAATACTGAGATAGATGTGATGGGGAAGGGTCAAAATGATTGAGCATGCCCCTTATTCCAGGGTCGAGGTAATCAATTATTTCCCCTAGCCTATAGGTGTTAATGTGGTGTGGATGCTCTCTCGGAGAGGGATCAATAGGGAATCGACCAACTGCTAGCAGGGGGGTGTACCATGAAGCTATTAGCCATGGTGGAATACTGAAGTGATGATATGATGATGGGGGATTCCTCTGATGGGGTGGCTTCCCCCAATATCTTCTATGAGAATGACTATGATGATGAGTAGGTAATTTTTTGGGCCTGCCCCCATGCTGTGGACATGTGATTTCCTTGTCAATTCAAACAGATAGATCAGAGGGATCAGTTGAAGTTGACAACATGACTGTGGTCTCGATGGTTGAAATAGTATAAATGGTGTTTACCTTATCCGAAGAGGATTCTGGGGGGTGTATCTCCTCAATAACAGTAATCGACGACTCTAAGGATGGTTATTGCAACTCATGGAGCACCAACCGATACTCTGGTAAGTTGGGGCAGTGGTGGAAATAGTGGCCATAGATGCCACAAACTGCGCAGCATTTAGTGGTGAACAGTGATTTGTTTTGTTCCTGTGGGGAGGTTGATAGTTGAATGACTAGAATGTTTGTGTTATCGTCCAATGAATCGATATGGGCGCTAAGATCAAGCAGGTGCGAACAGTTATGGGTAGCATGAGCCAAGGTATAGCATAAATCACATTTCATAACTGCGTGTGCTTGATGATGGGGGTTCATAGATTTGTTTGCGGTTGTCAGGATGTTTTTTTTCGTGGCTTTACCCCCAAATCTTTTGGGAGGCTGTGGAACGGGGTTGTGGGAAGTTGCTGCCGACATGCCAGGAGGAGGGTGGTTGGCGGTGTTGATTGGCTGTGTTTGTGCCAAAAATTGTCCCTAGAATACAAAGGGTACAAGCTAGAACAATCTCAAGAACAATAAAGGAAAATGAATTTGTTTTTGTAATTTTGGTTTAAAGGTTTCATTCATAAGAAGAGAATAATTTAATCATCAAACAAATGCAAACACTGAATCATAAAGCAATCTTAAAGAACTGAGACATAAGGATATAAAACACATAGATAAACCATAAGCATCATAAAACAAGGAACTGGTTCTATCCACAAATTTATAAGCATTCACATGAATAATACCTTAATCAAGAAATGAAATTATAAATAGGGTAGTCAAACATACCATAAACACAACCAATGAAAAGAGTCAATAAGTGTCTTATGTATATATTCAAATCAAAATTCAGTCTTCAAAATAGAACTTACATGAGAGTATATAGCATAAGTTTGAGTATACAACAGTGCATTATCCTATGGATCTCCTCGAAAAAAATACCAACCCCTTTAGTGTATTTTGTCTTCCTTTTATCATTACCAAAATGTAGTAGTTCCATAACTACCTTTAGGTCAAGCTTAGAAACAGTTACATAAAATAGTTATACACTAACTTTCGAATGTCTTAGGATTACAAAAATTACTATTAAGAACTATGCATAAGATAACTAAAACAAAATACTTGGACATCTGTGCACTAGGTGGCATTTAGAATTGCTTAGCAGCTTCTACTAACATTGTTATTCCTTCCAATGTATGATGTTTTTATCATGTCGAGACTGCTCTACCTCCATGCTTTGAACCTTGTTTGACAACAACTTATTCTTTTTGCTCAAATCCTGGATCTACTTGGTTAATTTCTCATCCTGAATCTTTGTTTCTCCTTTTCTTCTTAAGTCTTCCTTTGCTACTGCAATCAACTCTTGATAATGACCATTGAAATCTTCCATGGTCTTCCCTTAGAATTTTATTTGTATTCATGATCCTTTCATTGGATTCACTCAGGAATTTTTCTTGTGACTTGTGCTACTTTATTGATTTCTTTAGATTCTCTATCTCTGAGTCCATCTGAACATCTCCATGCAATGTTGAATCTTGAACTAATCGCAATGGGATATCCAATTTCTTGAAAATCAAGTCTTCTTCCTGCTTATTTCTCATTGCTACTTCTGAAAATGAAACCCTTGAACTCATTTCTTGTTCCATGTTGGGAATAATTACCTCTTATGTAACTTCATGACATTTTTTAACTGGTTCTAGTATCATTGGATAATCCTCTTCTATGCTTGTCTGAACTTGTTTTAGCTTAAATTCTTCTTTGCTATTTGTATCTTCTTCACCCGAAGAATCCTGAATGATGGTGACCTTCTCCTTCTCTAGCTTAGGGTTTAAAATCCTCCTCATATTCAATCTAAGTTTATTTGTGGCTCTAGCCTTAGGTCGCCATTTAGGCTTTTCAAGATCTGCCAAAGCTTTCACATCATCACTAAAATCTAAAACATAAAATATCTTCTCCTTGGTATTTATAGTAGGAGAAATTAGGGTTGAGCTCCCTTCTTCAAAAATGCAACTATGTATTTCCTCCTTTGAACTAGCAGCTTCTTCTTTGTTCATAACAGCAAGGTCTTCCACTGTGTTATCCCCAGGAATATGTTCATGCTTTTCTCCAGTCATGTTCTCTTGCTCTACACCATCAAGGTTTATTAACTCTCACTGTACATTGTCATTCTGCAAATTATCTTGTACTATGTCTTCTGTTGCATCCCTTTTGAATTTTTTAACAAAACTAAATTGTTTATTGGATAGAGGTTTCTTTTCATGCTCGTCATGCTCGATTACAAACCCTGACCAAAACAAAAAATGATCTCAACTTCAATTCTCCTTCTTCAAAACTGTCAAAACAATCAATTTGATCAAGCCATGATGAAATAGTGACTAGCTCGTATGATCAACGTGGCCCTTAACCCTGCTCGACATCTTCTGAAGGATTTTAAGTAGGAAAAATGGTAAATTTATCTTGCATTGTTGATTCAAGTGCAACAAAAACCTAATAGGATACTTAAATACTGATGCAAACCTGCCTTCACATGTAATATAGCTCTGCACAATTCCAATAACCTCCTTCCACTCCTATTTGAAGTTCTTTAAATGATCCTCTTTGCTCTAGTCTAGGGATTCACAACCTGGAAGTAGAAACATGCTTGGGTCAAAGTTAAAAGGGGTTTTCTTAAACCATGATTCTCCCTCAATGGGTGCACCAATAGTTTCTGCTATTAAATTTTTTGTTAATTCAAACTTCAAAGTCTGAAAGATAGCAGTGGAATCAAAAAGGTTTTGAGCAAAAGCATGGGTCACATCTACATTAAAACCTACAATTATTTCAAAGAAGTCAAACCATCCAATTGCCTTAAACAATGTTGCACCCAGGTAGTATCTGTTTGCTCAAACCGACTTAGCTTACCACTCTTACCCATAACTTCTACAGTTATACACTGAGTAGCTTCTTGGAAGTAAAGATAATTGAACTTGATAAAAATCAGAGTACGTGGCTTCAAATGTTAAAACTCGTGGCTTCTCCTATGTTCAACTCCTTTGATGATGAATCATCATGGGCTTAACAAATGTCATGATATAAGGAACAAGTGCCTTGAGGTCTATGAACATCATAGAATATAATGTACCAACATTTTCCATGAATCAACCACGATCCTCCATTATTTCGGATTCCAACGGCGCCTTAGTGTATGCAGTTTAATTACCACGCTGCGGGAATGTCTCTATATGAACATTGTTGCAAACAAACTCAATGTAAAGGTTAAACTTTAATCATAGGAGTTATGGAAAAATTTAAATAAGTATTTTGAAGACTGTAAAATGAATGAAATATTTTATAATCCACTATGTATAGAGGTAAAATAAAATAAAATAAAATAACATTCATAATATAGAAAATGAAAAGAAAATCAAAACTATTCAAATTAAAATAAAACAAAATAGAAGTAGAAAGGAATGAAAAACTAAGAAAAAATCAAATAGGGACTAGCTACAATTCCAGTCCTAACATCTGGCTCCAACTGGTGGATGAAAGCCTCCTTGTGAGGTCTCAAGATCCTGTAGACTAGTGCCTTCTGCAATCTAAACTGAAACTTCCATGTTATTCTTCAAACTTCCATTGGGAAATTGGAGTCTTTATTCATCTTATCTCACACCCGTATGTACAATGAGTGACAACTTCTTACCTTTAATGATTGTAAAATGCTTAAGGAATCGTCCATTCACTGGATTGGACAATTCTTCACCTTCCAAACTCTACAGTATAAAGGTATTATTCTCCAAAATTTTAGAAATTAGGAAGGGACCCAACCATAAATTATCAAACTTACCATGCTGACCCTTCTGATCTCTTATGGAATCCCACCTGAGCACCATGTCTCCAAGAGAAAAAGTGTCTTGTTTAACTTCCCTATCAAATTTCTCTTTGATTTTATTCTTGTAAGCCTGTACTCTTTCTGCTAAAGCTTCTTGTTCCTGCTAAAGTTTAATCAATGAGAAAATTCTTCTCTAAATACCATTTGGTTCTTCCTGACTGTCTTGAAAAAATTTCATTACTGGAATTCCTAATTGAATGGGAAAAACAGTGTCAGTACCATATACCAATTGAAAGGGAGACAAACCTATTGCTTTATTTGTAGTTATCCGATCTGCCCACAGAGCATACTTCAACATTAAATCCCAAGATCTCTTGTTCTAACTTAACAACTTCTTGATACTCTATATGATGTTCTTGTTGGTCGATTATGCCAATCCATTCCCCTAGGGGTAATAGGTGGTAG
Source organism: Larix kaempferi (assembly GCA_027924585.1). Taxonomy (NCBI): domain Eukaryota; kingdom Viridiplantae; phylum Streptophyta; class Pinopsida; order Pinales; family Pinaceae; genus Larix; species Larix kaempferi. Next base: position 337,205 of record BSBM01000194.1, read on the forward strand.
AATGTTTTAAGATAATTCCATTCTCCTCACAAAAATTAACCATGGCTTTGGAATTAAAATCTTGATCGTTATCAGTCAACAACTTCTTAGGACAACCAAACCTACTCAAAATATTCTCTTGTATAAAGTTAATGATTACCTTATCAATTGCATTCCATGTAGGAATTGCTTCCACCCATTTTGTGAAAAAATCAGTAGCTTTCAGTATCCATTTGTGCTTTCCACTAGAAACAGGATTGATTTCACCTATGAAATCCAATCCCCATTGCTGGAAAGGAGCATTTAACACAATAGGTTTCAAAGGTAAGGATACAAGTTTTTGTTTACCAGCAAATTTTTGACATTGAACACAAGATCTAACCTGCTGATATATATCTAAAAATAAAAAAAGGCCAGTAATAACCAGATCTTAGAATCTTGTAAGTTGTAGCTTTCCATAATTTGTGACCCCCACAGGCACCTTCATGCAGTTTTGAAATTACGTCTTCGGATTCTGATTTCTCCAAACACCTAAGCAATAATCCTCCCAGATTTTTCCAATGCAACTGCTGATTTAAACAATATTTGGTGGCTTTCAACTTTAATGATCTAGCTGCTTTTTTATCTAAATGAGCAGGACATTGCAAATGCAATAGAAAATGAATTATATCAGCATACTAGACTGAATCTACATATTTATCCATGATCTCTTCCTCATTTTTCCTTGTTTGCAACTCCTCCTGTGTTGGTTGACCTGCCACTAAATGAAGGCCAAGAGCTTCACAATTTGAATCAGCCAATAATTTTGCTAGACCTTGTCCTTTTACAAGCTTAGTAGGTTTTATCTCCACATCATATTCCATAATCTTCGCAATCCATCTCCCCCTCTTACCTTCACTGTCTGGTTGCATCGAAATTTCCTTATTAACAACATTAGGTACATAAGCAATAATCTTAGAATGCAAAATATAAATTCTAAAGAACTTCAAGGCCTTAACCAGTGCATATGCTTGTTTTTCTAGTGTATTGTATTTCAATTCCGAATATCTGAGAGTTTTGCTAAATAAAGCAATAGGTTGTTCTAATCCATCCACATTCTTCTGTAATAGAACAACAGTTATAGTGTCCTGAGATGAAAAAGAGAAAGTAAAGAATTCTTTCAAAACATTAGGGCTTACTAGCACTGGGGCTTCTGTCAGAGCCTATTTGATCTTCTAAAATGAAGCTCTAGCTTCTGCTATCCACTTCACCTCCTGATCCTTCCTCAACATAGATGTTATCTGTTTGATTATTTCGGCAAAATTTGGAATGAACCATCTCCAAAAATTTATTTTTCCAATAAATGATTCAACATCCTTCTTGCTTCTAGGAATACTGATCTTCATAATAGCCTTAACTCTTTCAAGATCTATTCTAATCCCGTCTGCTGAAACTAGATGTCCCAAAAGCTTACCTTCCTGAATAGAAAAATGTGACTTATTAGGATTTAAGGATAGTCCAAACTTTCTACATTTCAAAAAAGTTTGCCTGAGATGTTTCAAATGCTCTTCATCAGATTTAGAAAAGACAGTAATATCATATAGATAAATTACTACAAATTTTTCATTTTCTCCAACAAAAGCTATATCCATAGCTCTTTGAAAAGTTTCACCAGCATTCATCAAACCAAATGGAATCTTGTCATACATAAATGTACCCCAAGGGGTAGTGAAGTTTGTTTTCTCCCTGTCCTCCGGATGCACATCAATTTAATTGTAACCCAAGAATCCATCAACCATCGAAATTCTGTGGGCACCTACCACCTTATGTAAAATTTTCTCAATATTGGGCAATGGATACTTATCCTTTAGTGAAGCTCTATTCAGATTGCGAAAAATACACACATAATCTGATCTCTCCATTCTTTTTACGCACTGGAACCAAATTTTCCACCCATGATTAATATCTAAGTGGAACTATTATTTTTGCATCTAATAGCTTTTTTACTTCTTTCTCTATGACTGGAATCAAAGGTGGGTTAATTCTTCTCAATTTCTGTCTAAAGGGTTTCACATTTAGCTTCAAAGGAACCTTATGTTAAATAATGCTGGTATCATAGGTTTTCAAATCCTCATAAGACCAAACAAAAATTTCAACAAACTCCTTCAGCAACTTTACATACCTGTTCCTTTCTTCAATTGGAAGGGATTTGGAAACTTTCACCATCTTAGGATGATCTTCTGTACCAATGTTACAACTTATAATGTTCTCTTCTGAGGATTGCATGGTAGGTTTTAACAGAGTGTTATCTTTAGAAAAAATTCTCTCAAGAGGAACCAAACCCTTGGGAATGAAGTTTCCCTTCAACTCAATAATCTTATGTTCAGCAATTGTATTTTCTGAATATGCAGCAGTATCATCAACTTCATCATCCTAGTCCTAGTCAATCATTGAAATAGAAAACTCCCCAATCAATTCTAAAAACTTTTTAATTTCCAAATCATCCTCAAAAACTCTCCATTGTTTAATATTGTATGGTACTACAGGCCTGTACTTAGCCTCAATAGGATATTTTAGCTGGGTTTGTTTTGGAATTTTGAAATGTGTGGCTACCAAAGCATGTGAATCTATTGTTTGGTTTTGATCCCTGGGAATAAAGGAAATATTGAATGCTACAAAGAAATTATCAATCATATCCCATGATTCATTCCTATACACTTTCAACCAGTCATGTTTTACCTGATAAATGTCCTTCACCTGCTGTACCACTAATTCGAAGTTGCCAAAAACAGTAAGTTGTTGAATTCCCAAATCCTTTGCAGCTCTTATCCCAAGTATCAATGCTTCATACTCAGTTGTATTATTAGTAGTCAAAAATTCTAATTTCTACATCAAACAAATCGCCTCCCCTCCTAGAGAAACCAAAACAATACCTTCTCTTGCTCCCTCCTTGGATGATGATCCATCAAAGTACATCTACCATAATTCATCTCGCTCTTCAATACTATGTTTGACTGGTGTTTCTTTCTCCACACGCAGTATACCTATGTCTTCATTGCTGAAATGTAACATGCAAGATCCCAAATCTTCATCTATAGCATAAATAGGATGGTTTGTTGGATTCTTATCATCACTAACTAAAAAAGCAATCTACACTTCCCTGTACAATCTTCTGTGTTCTCCCTTGAATACTGGAATAGTTGCATATGTTAAATCCATCTGCAATGTACCTCCTATTTTCTTTTCCCAAGACCTTGAAAGTAACATGCCAAACTTGGGTGAGATGTCGGCAACCACCACATCCATAATCACACTCTTCATTGGTAACTGAGCAAAGCTTACCACAAGATCCTTAATTACCCCTAGGCACTTTACTGCTTTGGAGTCAAATGCAAACAAATCATGATAAGGATTTGTAACACTCATACCAAGAGCCTCCATGATTGCTTTAGGCATTAGGTTATGAGAGGCTCCAGAATCTAATAGGAAGTTATGGATCATTTGATCATGAATAGTCAAAGTGATGTAAAAAGGAGGAGGGAAGTTTGAATTATTTTCAGGCTTATCAGATGAGGCAGAGCCAAGAATAATTGTAGGGTTCTCTTCTTGTAAATTCACAGTGTCTGAAGGAAAATGATTAACTTGTGAATTCAGAATTTTAAATGCAAGATCTCTATAACAGGGAGTCTTCATCAATTCAGTTAATGGCACCGGAATTTTGACCTTGCAAAGTTCATTCTCGAAATTAAAATCTTGCACATTTTTATTACTTTCTTCAATCTCTGTAGCTTTGGCTTGATCACCATGATTTTGTCTCTTTTCCAGTGCTTGGTTAGGTAACTGCTTGGTAGGAGGAGCCATCTTCTTTTTGGGAATCTGAGTAAATTGTTTTGGACCCGACTTAGGTTATAAGACTTCTTGGGTTCTGATTGATAAATACTAGCTGAAATTTCAGGACCAATATCACTTCTTCTTGATAAAAAGTTGAATCAAAAAACTTAGAATTCTAATAATTATATTCAGTGAGGAAACTTTCTGATGACAACTCTCCAAAGTAATTTAAATTATGATTCAATATTCATACTGTAAGTCTTCAACTTCTTCTACTTCATCTATTAGATTGTTCTGAAATGGGGGAGGAACTCTCTGGTCTTCATTCTCCCTTCTTTCCCTCTGAATGTCATTGTTTCTTCTCTCTCTAGGAAGAAATCTAGGAACAAATGGTCGTCTAAACTGATTAGGATTTCTTTCTCCTTCCTGTGTAGGTTTATTTGGATTCTTTTCCAATTCCATCTTACTCACTTTTGCAGATAAAATTGTGACCAACTTAGTCATCTCATCCATTTTACTCTATGTTGAATTTGATGTGGAAGTTGATGGCATCATTTCATTTTTTCCTTTCCGATCATGCACCTGATAATCTGACTGATCTTTAAGCCCATTCGAAGCCAAAATATTTGATTCAAACTCGAATGCAGCTTCCTGCATGTTCAACAAAGTTACTGACCTTCTTTCTCTTAGATGCAAAGAAAATTCACGATCAAAGGAATTGGCATAGGTTAACTTGGTTGAAGTTTCAGAAGGCTTAATTTCAATTGGGATCCTTCCATACATCTTATTGAAGTGTTTAGAGAAGTCTGCTACAGTTTCATCCTTTTTTCTTTTCAAAGCTGCAAATTCTTTAATGTAATAAGTATGATCCTTTTTATCCCCCCACTGTCTCATAAACATCTCCTGTAGTTGTTCTATTAGGGTTATTGAATTGGTTGGTAGTTCTATAAACCATTTCCTTACCTCTCCATCTAAACTTTGAACAAACATCCTCATCCACACATCTTTAGCTTCGATATTCTGATTATCTGCATAACTAAGAAATGCATTCTAATGTTCCTCTACAGTGGTTTCACCCTGACCATTAAACCTAGGAAGGTATTTTTTATAGTCTCCAGCAGGAAGAGAATTCAGGGGTTGAGGAAGAACTAAAGGATCATATCTAGTAGCTACCATTCAGTCCACCATATCAAGAGGTTGTCCTGCCATCTTGGAACTACTTTGGTTTGGTGAAGAAAGAGGTTTACTAACTTTAATCGGGCTTGGCTGAAAAAAGAGTTTACAAGGTTTAAACTGAAACAAAGGAGTCTTACCAGGAAGCTCAGTTTTTATTTTTTGACAAGACAGTGGATTAGTGAAAATATGAAAGGTGACAACTGGTGTAGAAGGGATTAGCCAAGATAAAATAAATAAATAAAAATTCTCTCCTAATTGAAGTTCTGAACATGCAAAGGGGGATACTGATTCTAACTGATCAGGAGTAAATAAAGTAGGAGAAGATTGAGATCTTTGAAAAGGAGAAGAAATTATTTTTTTCCTAGCCTCCTTCAAGATCTGCTCTGGATCTGAGACTCATATATGTAAAGGAGATGTAGGTTTTCCACGTGTGTTTGCTTTCCTAGAAGCCACTATGAACCAATACTAGTGAAAATGTAGTATGTAAAACTGTCCGCCAAAGATGTTTGTTCTAGAAATTGTCCCTAGACTACAAAGGGTACAAGCTAGAACAATCTCAAGAACAATAAAGGAAAATGAATCTGTTTTTGTAATTTTGGTTTAGAGGTTTCATTCATAAGAAGAGAATAATTTAATCATCAAACAAATGCAAACATTGAATCATAAAGCAATTTTAAAGAACTGAGACATAAGGATATAAAACACATAGATAAACCATAAGCATCATAAAACAAGGAATTGGTTATGTCCACAAATTTATAAGCATTCACATGAATAATACCTTAATCAAGAAATGAAATTATAAATAGGGTAGTCAAACAGACCATAAACGCAACCAATGAAAAGAGTCAATAAGTTGCTTATGTATATATTCAAATCAAAATTCAGTCTTCAAAAGAGAACTTACATGAGAGTATATAGCATCAGTTTGAGTATACAACAGTGCATTATCCCTATAGCTCTCCTCGAACAAAATACCAACCCCCTTAGTGTATTTTTTCTTCCTTTTAGCATTACCAAAATGTAGTAGTTCCATAACTACTTTCAGGTCAAGCTTCGAAACAGTTACATAAAATAGTTATACACTAGCTTTCGAATGTATTGATTACAAAAATTACTATTAAAAACTATGCATAAGATAACTAAAACAAAATACTTGTACATCTATGCATTAGGTGGCATTTAGAACTACTTAGCAGCTTCTGCTGACATTGCTATTCCTTCCAATGCATGAGATTTTTTATCATGTCGAGACTGCTCTGCCTCCATGCTTTGAACCTTGTTTGACAACACCTTATTCTGTTTGCTCAAATCCTAGATCTGCTTGGTTAATTTCTCAGCCTGAATCTTTGTTTCTCCTTTTCTTTTTAAGGCTTCCTTTGCTACTGCAATCAACTCTTGATAATGAGCATTGACATCTTCCAGCTCTTCCCTTAGTCTTTTATTTGTAGTCATGAGACTTTCATTGGATTCACTCAGGAATTTTTCTTGTGACTTATGTTGCTGTATTGATTTCTTTAGATTCTCTATCTCTGAGTCCATCTAAACATCTCCATGCAATGTTGAATCTTGAACTAATCGCAATGGGATATCCAATTTTTTGAAAATCAAGTCTTCTTCCTACTTATTTCTCATTGCTACTTCTGAAAATGAAACCCTCGAACTCATTTCTTGTTCCATGTTGGGAATAATTACCTCTTATGTAACTTCATGACATTCTTGAACTGGTTCTGGTATCATTGGATAATCCCCTTCTATGCTTGTATGAACTTTTTGTAGCTTCAATTCTTCTTTGCTATCTGTATCTGACCTTCTCTTTCTGTAGCTTAGGGTTTAAAATCCTCCTCATATTCAGTCTGAGTTTATTTGTAGCTCTAGTCTTAGGTCGCCATTTAGGATTTTCAAGCTCTTCCAGAGCTTTCACATCAGCACTAAAATATGGAACATATAATATCTTCTCCTTGGTATTTACAGTAGGAGAAATTAGGGTTGAGCTCCCTTCTTCAAAAATGCAACTATGTATTTCCTCCTTTGAACTAGCAGCTTCTTCTTTGCTCATAACAGCAAGGTCTTCCACTATTTTATCCCTAGGAATATGTTCATTCTTTTCTCCATTCATGTTCTCTTGCTCTGCACCATCAGGGTTTATAAACTCTCCCTTACATTTTCATTCTGCAAATTATCTTGTACTATGTCTTCTGCTGCATCCATTTTGAATTTTTTAACAAAACTAAATTGTTTATTGGGCAGAGGTTTCTTTTCATGCTCGCTTTGCTCGATTACAAACCCTGACCAAAACAAAAAATGATCCCAACTTCGATTTTCCTTCTACAAAATTGTCAAAACAATCAATTTGATCAAGCCATGATGAAATAGTGACTGGCTCGTATGATCAGCATGGCCCTTGACCCTATTAGACATATTTTTAAGGATTTTAAGTAGGAAAAATGGTAAATTCATCTTGGATTGTTGATTCAAGTGCAACAAAAACCTAATATGATACTTAAATACTGATGCAAGCCTACCTTCACATGTAATATAGCTCTGCGCAATTCCAATAGCCTCCTTCCACTCCGGTTTGAAGTTCTTTAAATGAACCCCTTTGCTCTAGTCCAAGGATTCACAACCTGGAAGAAGAAACATGCTTGGGTCAAAGTTAAAAGGGGTTTTCTTAAACCATGATTCTCCCTCCAAGGGCGCACCAATAGTTTATGCTATTAAATTTTCTGTTAATTCAAACTTCAAAGTCTAAAAGCTAATAGTGGAATCAGAAAGGTTTTGAGCAAAAGCGTGGGTCACATCTACATTAAAACCTGCAATTCTTTCAAAGAATTCAAACCATCCAACTTCCTTAAACAAAGCTGCACACTCAGGAAAATTCATTGCCCAGGTAGTATTTGTTGGCTCAAACCGACTCAGCTTACCACTCTTACCCATAACTTCTGCAGTTATACACCGAGTAGCTTCTTGGAAGTAAATAGAATCGAACTTGACAAAACTCAGAGTATGTGGCTTCAAATGTTAAAAATCATGGCTTCTCCTATGTTCAACTCCTTTGATGATGAATCATCATGGGCTTAACAAATGTCATGATATAAGGAACAGGTGCCTTGAGGTTTTCGAACATCATAAAATGTACCAACGTTTTCCATGAATCAACCACGATCCTCCATTATTTCGGATTCCAGCAGCGCCTTAGTGTATGCAGTTTAATTACCACGTGGCGGGAATGTCTCTATATGAACATTGTTGCAAACAAGCTCAACATAAAGGTTACACTTTAATCATAGGAGTTAGGGAAAACGTTAAATAAGTATTTTGAAGACTGTAAAATGAAATGAAATATTTTAATAAGCCACTATGTATAGAGGTAAAATAAAATAAAATAAAATAACATTCATAATATAGAAAATGAAAAGAAAATCAAAACTATTCAATTTAAAATAAAACAAAATAGAATTAGAAAGGAATGAAAAACTGAGAAAAAATCAAATAGGGACTAGGTACAATTCCAATCCTAACAGGTTGGACCGGTTGAAGAATGACCTGGGGAGTTGGTGTGGGCTAATGTACGGGTAGGTACCAAACAGGGAGCCCTAACTTCAATCTCGGAAGGTTCGGCGTTGCCATGACAGGAATGCTTACAATTCCTGATGGGGGAAACAAGAAAGGGATTGTGTGGATTGGGGTTGCTACCACATGACTAGGTACTAACGGCGGTTCAGGTTAAGGTGGCCGGTGGGGTTGCGGCAGAGGTACCGGTTGAGCTACAGTCTATACTGTAGGAGCTAGTTGGCCTGATGCCAAAATGCACAAATCCGATATATCAATGGCTAGTGGGGGTGGGGATAAGGTGATGAATGTGGAAATTATCGGGGCCTTGGAGTAAAGACCATACCTACGGTTGAAATCAAAGAAGTAGGCATGCCAACTATAGGTTTTTCGACCATGGGGAGGAGATTGTCTAGTGTATAGGGAGTGTTAGGGTCATAGTAGGTGAGTTGTTCGAGTTTGATGACCCATCTCTTATGGGGGAACATCATGAGTTGGAACACAAATGAGGCAACGGCCTTCATTGCGTACATGTAGCTACGGCCTAAAAGAAGGTTATAGTTGAGCTGAGAATTTATGACTTCTATGTCGATCAAGACAATTTTTCTAGCCAGTTGGACGGAGATTTTGGCAAGAATGCCTTGCGGTTGGGTTGCAAGGCCATCGTATGCTCGAAGGGTCTTCGTTGATGCTTGCAAAGGAGGGGATTCTATTTTTTCCCATACGAACATGCACATGATGCATGTAGAGGCACCCTCATCAAATATGCATCATTGTAAATCCAGGTTTTGGATCGTCATTAAGATCTGAAATGCAATGGATGAAGGCATGTGGGTTTCTTACTCGTCTAAGTCAAATGCCATCAATCGTGAGTCTGAAGGGTCGATCAAACCTAACACGAATAGCAATGTTTTTCATTGTCCTGGGCAGTTCTTTAGAACTTCCAAGGCTGACATGGCAGCAGGGGACTAGGCCAAGTCATCCATGATGTTATAATTAGGGGCAGCATGAGCATTGGGGTTATTAGTAATGTAATGCATGGGGAATTTTGGGGCTTTAGGGGTTCCTTCATTCGATAGCGGTGGAAGGTGTAATGTTTAGTCAATAGGGGTTGACGTGGACGCCTCATCTGCAGGTATGGTTTCCATGGCCGAACCATATTGGTTACGATGAGTCTAGAGATTGACATTGGTCGATGACATCATTAGGAGGTGGTGAACTCCTAACTCAGAAACTTGACATGAAGATGCACCATAGGTGGCGAGTGGTTGTGTGGTGAGGACCCCTTGCATGTGTAGGGGGTTTTGCAATGTCATAGGTTTCTCTGTGACGACCCCTTGCGTGGGTAAGGGGTTTTGAAACACCATTGGAGTTTGTGTCATTTGGGGTGGTTGAGGTTGTGCCTAAGGGGCGACGGTAGTGTTTTGGTGGTTAGCCTCGTCCCAAAGCTGGCAGGATGTTGCTAAGTGGGGACAATGGTGAGTGTAGTGGCCATAAACATTACAAAAGGAACATGGAAGATTGGTTCGCAATTGTGGGTTCTTACCCTGTCGAGGAGGTTGATTAGGGTTTTGATTCGTAGGATTGGGGCCATTATTAACCGGGGGTTTTGGAGGAGGTCTGCCCCTCCCCTGGAGTTGATTATTTATGTGATTTTGTATGTGTCTTTTGTGTTGTTGGCCTTGCTAGTTATTGGGGGTGAGTTGGTTTGGTTGTTCGTTCTGCTGAACATAAACCTGTCGTTGAGGTACAGGGGGAGCCTGAGGTTGGGTGAGTGCGGGGGCAGCCTACAGTGGATAATAATTAGGGGGAGATTGAGGTTCAGGGGAACGAGAGCAGGCGGTAGATGGTAGTAAGTTGGTGGAACCGCGGGAAGGGGGTACGCTTGCTGGTTATGACCATAGCTAGGTGTTGCGTATGTGGGCCCATGTGTTTGAGCATTGTGTTTGAGTCAGTTTGTATGCCCATGGTCACTGGATGCAAATTGAGTAAAGAAGATGAAGCTAAGGAAGTTGATTAGAGAATTTATATATCTATGATTGGAAGCCTACTATATGTAACTTACTCAAGACCAGATATCATGCAAGTTGTTGGACTTGTCGTAATATTTCAAGCAGCACCTAAGGAAACACACGTTCAAGCGGTTAGGAGAATCTTCAGGTATTTGAAAGGGACCATGAACTTTGGTTTGTGTTATCCACCAAACAGATATCTAAACTTAGTAGCATACACTAATGCAAAATGGGCAAGAAGTGTAGATGATAGATGAAGTACTGGTGAAGCTGCATTTTTCTTAGGAAATTGTCTTGTATCGTGGATCAGCAAGAAATAGCCACCGGTCACATTATCCATCGCAGAAGCAGAATATATTGCAGCAGCTGCCTATTGCGCACAAGTATTATGGATGAAACAAACCCTGAAGGATATGCAAGTAGATATTGATCATCCAATACAAATTTTATGCAAATATACAAGCACAGTCAATATCTCCAAAAATCCTGTTATGCACTACAAAACTAAACACATTCCCCTCAAATATCACTTTGTGAGAGAGCAAGTTACTGAAAACGTTATCAAGCTAGAATATATTAAGACTAAATAGAAAATAGTGGATATATTCACAAATCCTCTTCCACAAAGTACGTTTGAATATCTCAAATAAAAACTAGGTGTGGTTCTCAACCTGCAACATAATGAGAACATAAACAAAGAGGCGTGAATGCAGATTGATTTTGGCACTACGTAGATGGTAAAAAAGGATGATTGCATGAATCACTGCACAAAGAATGATGAAGTGGTGTGACAGGAACAAGAGATCAAGATACAGAAGTACAAGGAAAGCAATCAAAGATAACTATGAAAGCAATATGCAGATTGTAGGATTTCAGCAAAAGAACGGTGAAGCATGAGGACAAGGGGGTTATCCCTGTGAGCAGTAAGTAAAGGTCAGCGTAAAACAAAGAAGAACCATAAATTTCACATGTAATGACACCTCTTTTCCATTGATTTCAAGGTGGGAGAATATTCATGAAGCTAAGAAGTAAGATGCATGAAGCTGGAAAGTAATGTGGTTAAGAAGAAACAGCAAGAAGCTAAGAAGTAGTAGCATGCAGCAGCAAAGACATGAAAGAGTGTGAAGCAAATTATTGGAGAATTGGCATGAAGAAGATACACAGAGTAAGAATGAAGCCGAAGTGTATGAATATAATCTTGAATCATGTAGCAGTACAGTTCAAATAATCATAAAGCATGCGATCTATATAGAGGTTACAAAAAGTAGAAGAATCACTACTAGAAGAATGCATAGATGTCAAAGGTTCAAACTAGAAAATAAATCAAGGGGAGAATATACACAGGGGGAGTACTGTGACAAGCATAGATGAATCATACGAGTTCAAGAAGATGATTATGCACAGCTTCATAAGGTGTTGACATCAATGCCAAAGGGGGATATTGTTGAAATTTGGTTTTCATTGATGTCAACTAATGTCAAAGAGTATGTCAACTGATTCAGCTTAAGTCATTGATGTAAATTGAAGTCAAGTGGATTCAATATTCACATGACATCTTGAAGAAGTATCGAAAAAACCACATTGAAGAAGTATATGCGCAAGCAAGGTGGTGAACGATATGGATGCCAGTGTCAAGAAGTATATCTAGAAGTTGCAACTAGTATGAAGAATTGTGTATTGGGGTACATCATGCATATCCATTTTGAAGAAGTACATAAGGAACATAAACTTGAGCTAGTCACAAGTCCATTCAGTCATAGTCCTTCAAGGCACAAGTTGAAGTGTTGGTCGGACAGAAGTTTGAAGAGTGCGCAAGAAAGCCAAAGAATACATGGGACAAAGTCTTGTGTGCGCAAGCAAGTCCAAAGAAGATTCAAGAGTGCACAAGAAAGTCAAACGGAGTGCGCAAGAAGTATGGAACAAGATATGGTTGAACAATTATGGAAGTCCTGAAAGCGCATAAGTCTCACCAATTAGAAGACACTTTCAATTGTTGAAGCGCGCACAAGTTTCAAGAAGGGTGTAGCAGCTGAAGTCATCATATGCGCAAATTCCACAGTTGATGACATAGAAAATGCGCAAGACCCACAAGTGATGGTACCAAAATGGTCAAAGTCCCACCAAGACGAAGATCATGTATGTGCAAAGTTCTGCAAAGCATTGAAACATCAAGAGCGCAAGACCCACAAGTGATGGTACAACAAGGATGAAATTCCCACCAAGTCGAGGACCATGTATGTGTTTTTGTCACTGTATATGCTCACTAATTATAGTTAACAAACAGAGTGCTCAATATAAATTGTCAACCCAGGAAAGTCTGGTTGTTTCAAAGGTAACTAAGCAAAGTATATGCATAAACACTTCAGTAGCTGACTAAATAAATAAAGACCATTCATCCTACCTAACTTCTAAGCCAAACTCAATTCTCTATGAAACCAATCTCAATTATCAATCTAAGAACTGAAAGGATTCCTATTTTCTCACATCATCAATCCTACAGCAACTAATCTAAGAATGAATTAACTAGAATTTCTTTTGCAAGAAGTTAAATCCTAAAATATCAGAGTAAAGATAAATCAAACCACGACCTATCTAATTCAGCAAATTCTGGGAAATATAAATAACAATAACACACAGGAGTTGACCTTGGCTATAACAACAATACTAATTAGCACACTTTCATAGGAAAGAAAACAACTCTACATAGTTGATTGTTCACACCACACTGTTGCAGCAAACCAAAGTAAAATTATAATTATGCAATTATCTAATAACTATTGTTGCAGCAATTTGAAAATACTCTCTACTGTAACTCCACACCAAACCAAAATAAATTAATATTTAAACATCTACTTAAATTTGGAAACTCTGTGAGAAGGTAGGCCTTGACCTTCTAACAGAGATGTCGTTAAATGCTAACAAGATCTACAACAAAGAAATATTGAGAGTTGCAGATCCTTTAATTAAATAATGGGAATACAATGTTACAGTATCCTTCTGCTACAATCTTTCTCTAGGAATGCTAACCCCTGGCTCGATTGGCCTTTCCATACTTATACAAAGATGAGATAGTTCAGATCCACTAATTTCGGGCAGCCATGAATATCTATGATCTTCAGGCTGCCAAATCGAAACGGAAACAGTTACATCCATTATTACACTGAATGGGGTTTGTTCATAATCCTGCATGTGCTTTTAATCTGAACTATCACAGGCTAAACAGGTTCCAGCTGATTAGGAGGGAATATGCTCAGACTGTTTCAGTGTGTGTCTATGTTGGTCATGTGGGAAGACGCTCAAGATGTATCATCAATGACTTGAACCAGATCCTGAAAAGGGGAAACTGACGCCAGGTATCCTTTACTCCACGAGTTTCAGCAAGCTTCTACACCTGGATTCTTTTGAGGTTCTGAACTTATCTTATCAAATCAACATGATTCAGCGAAATTCAAAGAAAAATTTCATAAGCATCGATAATTTTAAGCATTAATGAATCAAAGCAATAATAGATTATACCTGATAAAATCCATGCTTGGTTTGGAAAGATATATGCCTGAGTTGTAGAAAAATAGGGAAAACAAGGGGAAAAGATATTGATGGATATGGACAAAAAGGGTCTATTTTGGCTCCCAACATCTCCCCTCATCTATCCAATTGCATGTCCTCATGTCGCAAGCTCCTTCTAGTCTGAATCTGTCTCTGCATCCAAACTCCTTCGATGAAGATGAGTGATATTGAAGGAAAGTTCATATGTCTCTCCTGAATTTCTAAACCCATTACAGGAAATTAAATCCTCCCAACATTTTTTCTCTTCCTTCTTAGTCATCATGTACATGCTCTTATACTGCCTCGTTGGAAACCTTATGATGGGAAACCTGAACCTCAGTCCCATGCAACTAGGTCCACAAGTTTGGATACATGTAACATATTTAGGAAACTGGGATAGGGCATACTTGAAGTTTCCAAAACAATTTGCGTCACTTTCTTTTAAATATTTAGAAGAAGCATCCCATCTACTCTTACTGCCTTCTATTGCAAAGAGATCTTGCTAAGAAATCATTTTAACACAAGTAGAGATAACCTCTTGTTGGAAGGCTTCCATCCGACTAGCCCTCTGAGGAGATGCCAAGTTTCTCAAATGTTTGGCTCTCAATGATATCAGATATTGAGGCTCACTTCGGACCCAAAGGGTGGAAGTGCCCTCTTTTTTGGTATATTCTAAATAGCATTCCACCAATGCATGTGATTTGTAACAAATGAAGTAAATTATCTTAGGTGGATGTCTCCCAGATGAGGAACTGGATTGGAGTGGACATCCATGAAACATGCTCTTTCATGCAAATACAATTCACATAGCAGGTTTTGTTCTGAAAAATCGCTTCTAATGAAGGTGTCCAGGAATTGAGGAGTTGACCCTATCTGATAGGGCCTCCCTTCTTTTAAAGATCTAATTTTGAATAGAGTCATATTTTCATACAAAAACACTAGATAAGATGGATATGGAGCCCTGCAACTTAACAATTCTTGTATTATACTGTACAATTGCTCCTTTTCTTTATTTAAGGGCTCGAGCTTCCTCAATTCCTTTCTCAGGAAGGCTAGCTCCCTTTGAAAAAATTCCCATTGGGATAGTTCTTCATCCCATCTATCCTTAAGCTCTTTAATAATCCTCCTATGTGTGATATTTTAGAGGAGATATCACACAGATGGAGCAAACCTCACTAAAAATCACTCAAGAATAGCAGAGAAGAGAAGAAGAATGCTGAATCAATAATTACTCATTAAGACAAGAAATGGAAAAAACTGTTGCATCATACATCAGCTGTAAGATGGCACTGTGAAAAGTGAATAATAACTAAATACAATCAAATGGATTTGAATTCCCCTAAGGTCATTCGAATTCTCCTCAATGTGTGGCTTGGATAGCATTGGAGACATCATCTAATCAGTGGTAGTAGTCACAAATGGTCAAAAGTCAGTCAAATGAGTCATGTGAGCACAAATCAGGGGATGGAGACTCCAAGGAGGGAGCATGAGGCTGTTAATAGATCAAGTGGCACCCCGATACATAAAATTAGGAGCTACATGTAGTTAAACTGAGCAATAAATGAATAAACTAGTCAATGAATGTTGCAACTGACTGTTAGTGATCCAAGTATTGTAGTAGGGCGCATTAGTCTTCTAGGTGAGAAAAAAAAGGCACACGAGGTAGGTAGGAGGGCTCCTGAGGGCTAAAAACAGGCTCTAGGGGGATGAACATAGGATCCAGGTGCTGGGGAGACTACCATACTGATGACTGGATGCATGCAGATGCATGCATGATGACTGGATGCATGCATAATGCATGCAAGAATGCAAATATATAAAAAATGATGGTGAGAATATTCCAACACTGTGTTCAAGTAGGGAAATCATCCCCTTCTCACATAGAATGGTATGATACCTCCATTTACTCAGTTCAAATTGTAACAGGGAGAGCTCCTTTTTCAACTCTTGTTCTTTTTCCCTTATTTTATATTTTTCTTCCCCTTTGTCCAACCCACTAATTTAATTCTCAACTTCTCCCACTAGGAGTGAGTCCTATGTTTCAACAATATTACCTTGTATCATCAACTCAACAGTTTCTTCTCCCCACATTATCTCAGCAGCTTATGTTTGTCATGTTGCTTCTGCAACCAATTTTGGGAATGTTGGTTCTTGTGTAGCAGCATCTCATTTTTGTACTTCAATCCCAACATCTTCTGTTTGTGTTGTTGCCTCAGTGACCGTTTTTAGGAATGTTGGTTCTTATGTAACAACATCATGTTCTATGAATATCTTAGTGTCTCTTGACCGATGAGATTTGTCTTGGAGAATTTCAGTATCTCCTAACTGTTGAGACTGGTCTGGGAGTAATTCAGTGTCCCTCGACTCCTGAGATTGTTCTTGGAACATTTCAGTATCTCCTTACTGTTGAGACTGTACTTCTTCATGTTCCTGTAAATCCTGATCAGGGGTTATATTCAACTCTGACTTCTTCTCCTCCATTGATTCTGCTATTGGTATTTCACCTCTCCCTTGCCTTGATTGTGCAAGTTTCCATGTTGACACTCCCACCATTGTAACTTTATAACCTGCAAGTTTAAATAAATCTCTTCATTCTGGGAATAATAGTTCATCATGTTCCCCAATCTATAAAATAGAAGGTGGATTTTCCAATTAGTCACCAACTTCATCCAATGTGTTCAAGCCTTGCAATGTCCGCTTTCGAAATGCTTCTTTCAACCCCTGCAACTCTTCTCTGAGTAATTGTACTTCATCTTTCAGCAGTTCATTCTCAAAAAGCAAATTTTCAATTTGAGGTTGATCTACAACACGTTCTTATGGATTGGCGGATTCTAGAATTACATTACCCTCTGGTTCTTGTGTTATAGAGTGTAATCAAGGTTTTAGAATAGTAATTTCAAATTTTCCTCGATTGTATGTGTCGCCTCTGCTGTAGTGGAAGCTCTGGTATTCCTTCTTTTTGCGGGACTAGATGACTGACCTTTAATACTTTCTCTCCTCCTTCTTCTCCGTGACACAGAAGGGTTAGAAGCTTCTGGCAAAAATTCCTCTTCTTGAATTATAGTTCCCCTAATTTCAGGAGAAGATTCAATGTCCAAAACTTCCACATCTCCTTCACTTATTTCCCCTACATGATATTATGTTTGATGTAATGGGCTCCTGCTCAGCTCTAGAGGGTTTAATCCCTGAAATTCTTCTTCCATCGTAGCTTCTTCTCCAATTGCAGCTTCCACAGTTACAGCTTCCACTGTCACGTATTCTACAGCTACTCCAGTTTCAGCTTCTACTGCTACAGCTGCTAATATTACAATTTCTTTTGTCACATCCACCACTATAGCCTCCTCTTCCACAGGGTTTTCTGCTGTTGCAGCTTCCCCTAAACCTTCCTCCTGAATATTTTCCAACTCTCTTGATTTTTTATCCCTCCCCCCAGCTGATTATGAGGAGCGTCGCTCGTCATATCCTTCCTCAATACCTCTTATTTCCACTGCAAGCCCCCAGTTTACCCCATCCCCATCGATGAATTGTTCCCATGTATGATTTTCATGTGCTAAGGCTCTTAGAACTAACAATTTGATAATTCCATGGTTTGTAACAGAGTATGATGGATGTCAAGACGTTCTCACATAATGGGCCATGTTTTGTAGGGTTCTAAAAAGGTAATATGGCACATTAAGCAATCTACCATGGCGCAAATGAGAAAGTAGAAAGAAATCATAACTATAAAAAACTCAGTACCTTCCCTCACAGGTGATGTATTTCTTTAATAATATTGTGACCTAATCCCAAGGCCTTGGCAGTGTTTCCAATGTTGTTCCTCTGTACCTTGGCTGAAAATTCTCTCCTGCTACAAGAAAGTCCTCTATTGCAGTCGCATTGTGCCTCTTTCGGCCAAACCATCTCCTTCTAGTTCTGGGTAACCCTGTAACCTCTACCAAAGCTTCCTCTAAGACGTCTATTCTCAATCCTCTAATCTCTGAATGGGTTTTGATCAATTTCATAGCAAATTGGAGTGTCATCTTGTCATGGAAATCATTTAATCTCTGAAAATATTCTATCCATCCGCCTTCCTGGAAGATGATGAAAGCTTCTCTCTGTCTACACAGAGCCTCATGTCTTACTAGAAAACCGATAATGACTCCCTTCTTTGAACTCTAACGGCAAATGCAACAGCTACCAGCTTCAAATGTTGGAGTCACAACATGCAAGAACAATTGATGGATAATCGAGTTTTGTTTGGATATTTTTAGAAAGCTAGCACAGTTATGCAATAGCATAATTTAACAGGTTATCGCATAGATTGGGTGGAGTGACGGTCGTTTAATAAGTACAGGTGAGGTATTTGACATTTTTTTCTTACAGGTTGATTGGTTATGAGTTGCTAACGGGGGCTAAAAGACACTGTATAATAATCATTGCTTTATCGATTCATGCCTAATCATTACTATAGTCATAACTCGTAGCTTTTCATTTCCATGTTGAACCATCATATTTCCAAGTTAGCTTCCCTCTAATGTCAAATCAGTTGATAGGAACATAATTACGTGTGTGCCTTCATAAAATAAGTTGGCCCTCGTCCAATGAGCAAGTTAAATACGTCCACGCTCGCAGAGATTACAAGGATGTGTGGGAGCTAAATGGACTCTTCAGAGTTCTTCTTGGGAATTGTAGCAGGGTGGTGGAATTTTAGCATCATTTTGTCAAGGAACAGGAAGGCTTGGGCGAAAACCCACCAGAGATGTGGTGAAAATTTGATGAAAGTTATCGAAACATTGGAAAAGTTTCAGCCTAAAGATTAGCGGAGTTGCAGCGCAATGAAACGGGTAGTTTAGCGAAGTTTCAACGAAATATTAGTGGAGTTGCAGCAGAAATGAATGGGCAATTTGGTGGAGTTTTAGCGAAATATTAGAGGAGTTGCAACAGAATATTAGCAAAGTTGTAGCGGAAAAATCAGGTGGAATTTTGGTGAAAATATTGGGATATTGATGGATCTTACGACAGAAGTCCGCAATTCTGTTCACTTTTCCTTCCAAGGAGTCATCCAAATTTGAGAAGGGTCATCCAAAATTCCCACAATCGCTTGGACCAACGTGAATGCCTTCTTCCAACTGAACCTTCACGCATATTTCTGTACACAATTCTAAAAAAAAAACAATCAAAGCTTTAAAAAAAAATCAACCATTTATTTATATACAATTTTATGTGTGGAATTGCAGTAGATTTTAGATACTTTCATAAACGGGGGAAAACCCATGTCCCTGTATCAGTTGATAATTTGGATCAACTACAACACGAGAGATAAACACATCCTTTGAAATAGATTTATGATAAAGTCGGAGCCGATGACCATTAGCAAACAAAGGTGTCTGATTTTCATCAATGGTGGTCAAGCGGATGGTTCCGTTGTCGAATACCTTGTCTATTATGTAGGGTCCCAGCCATCTCGTATGCAATTTTCCCTTAAAATCCCTTTTGAACCGTGAATCATATAGTAAATCCCAGTCTCCTTTGCAGAATACTTTATTTTTTATGAACCTGTCATGCCATTTGGAGCGCTATTGTTGAATTAATGATATCTGATGTATAGCAGTTATGCGCTTCTCATCTATTGTTCATTTAACTGATTCAACCGGTTCCTCTGATCCTCCGTTAAGTCCAAATTTTCTTTTATAGTTGTCTTCAAAGTTTTGATCTCAAATTCAATAGGAAAGACAACGTTCTTCCCATATACCATTTCATATGGAGAGAAACCTGTAGTGTTTAGCCATGTAGTACGATATGCCCATAATGCTTCTGGAAGTCTTTCAGCCCAATCTTTGCGGTGACTCTTCACTGTTTTTGTAAGGATATCCTCAATTACCTTATTCTTGCTTTCCACCTGGTCATTGGCCTATGGATGATATGGTGAAGTTATCTGATGTTGAATATGATATTTTTGCAATAGGGCTTAAATCGTATGGGACACAAACTGCGATCCTCCATCTGTTACTATTTCCTTGGGTACCCCAAAGTGGGTGAAGATCTCCTCATATAAAAAATCTATCGCGGCTTGATCATTGGCTCTTACTAGAGCCACATCCTCCACCCACTTGGTCATATAGTCTGTGAAAACCAGGATATAAACTTTTTGTTTTGAGGGAGGGTTGATTGGCCCTACAAAATCCAGAGCCCATCTTTCAAAAGGTTCAACCACTAACTGTGGTTGAAGCAGCATTTCATCCAATCTATTTGGTTGACCCATCCTTTGGCAGTTGTCGCAAGATTGAACATATTTATTTGCATCCTGAAACACGGTAGGCCAAAAATATCCCATTCTCAGTACCTTATGACCAGTTCTCTTATCAGAAAAATGTCAGGCCCACAAGTCTCATCGTGGCACACTTTCAGGATACTGTGAATCTCATCTTATCTCACACATCATCTGATCTCCGAATTTGGTCATGTGAAAAATAGATGTCCTTCTATCCAACAGTATCTCTCACTCTGTTGTAGGATTCTTCTTCTTTATCTTTTTGATAAGTGCACTGGAAGCTTACCTGCAGCCAAATAATTAGTGATATCTGCATACCAGGGGGAGTGTGCTGAAATTGCGAACAAATGCTCATCAGGAAAAGAATCTTTGACTGGTGAATTATCATCATTGTTAGTTAGTCGAGAAATAAAATCAGCAATGACATTTTCTTTTCCTAGTCTATCTACAACAGTAATATCAAATTCCTGTAATAGCAGCAACCATCTAGTCACTCGAGCATTAGTGATAGGTTTATTTATTAAATATTTAATGGTTGAGTGATCAGTATGCACGAAAGTAGAATACCCAATGGTATAATGTCTGAACTTATTAATGGCATAAACAATATCAAGGAATTTTTTTTCTGTCGCTATGTAGTTTAGTTCAGCAGGGGCCAAATTCTTACTAATATAATAGATAGCATATGGATTATGGCCTTCTTGTTGTCCCAACACTACTCCAATAGCAGTATCTAAAGCATCAGAGGAAATATGAAATGGAAAGGCCCAATTAGGCCCTCTTAAAATAGGTGTTGTGGAAAACCTTCTCTTTAGTTCTGCAAACGCAGTCTGGCATGCATCTGTCCAATTAAACTGTCCATCCTTCATTAACAAAGTGAATAAAGGAGATGCTAATTTAGAAAAAAATCTATGAATTGTCTATAGAAACCATCATGTCCAAGAAAACTGCATACCTCTTTCTGCGTTCCAGGATAGGAATGTTTACAATTACCTTTATTTTAGATGGATCTACCTGGATTCCTGCAGCGGAGATAAAATGTCCAAGAATTATACCCTCACTCATCATCATGTCACACTTTTCAGTACTCAGGGATAGTTGGGTCTGTTCACCGCATTCTAAAACTCTTTCCAAAATTCTTAAGGCTTCGTCAAAACTACCACCATATGGAGTAAAATCATCCATAAATATTTCCATGCAATCATTGACCATTTCATAAAATATTCTAATTACAACTCGTTGAAATGTAGCTGGTGCATTACATAACCCAAAAGGAAGCACCCTATATGCAAAGGTGCCCCAAGGACAACTGAAAGTGGTTTTATCTTGATCTTCAGGGCGATCTGGATCTAATTAAATCCACTAAAACCATCCAGAAAGGAAAAGAATGTTTTTTCAAACAAGGTATCCAAAACCTGATCGATAAAGGGTAAAGGGAAATGGTCTTTTGTGTTGCCTTGTTCAATTCTCTATACTCTACAAAAATTCTCCACTTCCCATTTTTCTTAGGTACAATCATAAGTGGGGAAACCCACTCGCTGTCTGAAATAGGATAGATGAATCCTGCCTCCAAGAGTTTCTAAATCTCTTCTTTCACAATATCTCTTAAGTTTGGGTTCATTCTGCATTGTGGTTGGAATACTGGCCTAGAATCATTTTTGATATAGATGTGGTGAGTACACAGTCCTGAGGGAATACCTCTCATGTATGTATACTCCCACGCAAAGGACGCCTTATTCTTTTCAGCAATGTACCCAGAAGTTCCAGTTCATCGGGCACAAGATTAATAGGATTAATATTCAAAGTTTTTCCAGGATCAATTTCTACTGGGGTGCTTTTTAAGTTCTCAATTACTGGGACTATTTCGGCATTACTAGCTAGGGTCTCTTCAGTGATTTCTTCTTGTTCCAGTTCTCTTAAGGTACTATCCAAGATTTGATATGCGTGTTTGGTGATAGACATTTGCTCACTAATAAAACCGTTGATAGTGTCATCTTCAGTTTCATTTTTGAAAGTCAGGGCTCTCCCAATTGTTAGCAGTGGTTGAGTGCCTTCCTCTTCCTCCAAATCCATCCATAATGGAGTTTCAGCATCTGAGGTTGGTCGGGATGGAGGATATAAGGTTAGGATTTTGATATCAATTCCATCGGAAATCATCATGGATCCTGATCTACAGCTGATACACGCATCTGTTGTAGCTAACCATGGTCTCCCTAAGATTAATGGGTGTCCCCCTAGCTGTGATTTGGGCTACAAAACAAGGAAGTCTGCAGGGTATTCCCAAGAGTCAATGGAGACTACCAATTCATCCAAGATTCCTTCAGGTTTGATCATAGATCTATCATCCAGTTCTAGTATGGTAGGGGTAGGCCTGAGATTAGTGAGTCCTAACTTCTTTACAGTCTCAATGTTCATAGTGTTATTGTTGCACCTAAGTCAACCAAAACGTTGGGGATATGGGTATTCCCAATATATACTGTGACAGCGGGATTACTTGGGTCATCATATTTTTCCAGTGGAGCCTTTCCGAGCATTAGTTCAGACAACTTCCCCACTACATGAACTATAGGAGGATCCTTACGCTTCCTTCCTGGTTTTTTCACACACAAATCCCTAATCGTTTTTGCTTAGATAGGTACATCGTGTAGGCTTGTAATAGTGGAATCTTAACATAAAGGTTCTTCAATTCAACTAGGATATTGAAACGAGGTTGTTCCACTGTTTTCTATAAGGACAAACATTCAGGATACGACGGTTCTTTCGAAAATTTTATAGGTTGAGTTTCAGTATGTGTTTTTGCATTGCATCAATAGATGTCTCAATAGGTGTTTCAGCATTCTCAATAATGGGGATTCTTGTACTGACCGGATTCTCAAATCATTGATTCATTCTCTCTTCGGTCAATGGCGATGGAACATCCTCAATGACAATAGGTTCCACTACCCTCCCTGATCGTAAGTGTAATTCATTGCAAGGGATAGGGGAAATGGAATAAGTTGGCATGTTGACAGTTTCGAATTGATGTATTTCCTTATTATTAGGATTAGGGTTAGGTTGAGCAGGAAGCTGAGGTCATAGTGGTGTATTCATTGGTGTAGCATTATTTTGGAGTTGCAGCTGTGGCTGATGATACTGTGGATGTTGATATTCTGGATGAGGATTTTGTTTGTGAGGAAAGTGATTTCCTAGATAAGGATTTCTCGAACCAGGAGACCAAGGAGCTTGTTGGTTTGAGTGTTGTGCCCATGGTGTCCAAGGACTAGGATATTGCATTGTAGATTGAGTAGATGGATGCCATTGAGTATTAGGATAGGAATAATGTGAAGGAAATTGAATATTCATATTATTCCAAGAATTGCATGATGAGGGATCTGGATTCATACCTAGATTCCGAGGTTGCCAAGGCTTCTTCTGAGATATGAAATAAGCTTGCTCCACATCCAAGAGATATACCTGAAGAAATTCTTTGAATTTTGGGAGTGAAGGACATTCCTTTGTATTATGCTCCAAATCGCACAAGCCACATACCTCTACCTTATTAAGCAGGCACTCCCTCAATGTGTGCTTCTTCCTACATTTAGCACAAAATACACCTAGTGTCAAATCTTCTTCTGCTTGTCTCTTCTTTGCTCTCAAAATATCCAACTGTGAGGAAATGTAACTCATCATGTCAGTTTTAAATTTTTCAAGGATATTACGTATCTCTGCCCGAGTAGCCCCCTCCATTGGTTGACTTATGTGCCCTTGTGAGGACATCTCGATCTTGGGTGTTGGTTCTAGAGGACCCCCTAGAGTATCTTCGACATAGGTCGATGATATGTTTAAATATTTTTTTGAGATGTCCCCTTTTCCCAATAAATTAATCATTTCCAGGAAGTCTTCTCTGATTCCACGTAGTAGAATAACTTTGAGAACATCCTTCCCAATGTCAGCATGACCATATCTCTACAAATTGTATAAGAGTCTTTCAACAAATTCCTCCAAACTCTCATCTTCTTTTTTGACCATCTTAAACAATTCTTCCCTCCTGTCCTTAGTTGTGCAATAGTCTTGATATTTATCAAGGAATATTTGTTTCATTTTCTCCCAAGTGGTAATAGTATCACGACCCAAACTCATGAACCAACGCAGGGCATTTCCCTTTATGGTGGAAAGAATAGTTTCAACTTCCTTGCACTGGAGGTATAAGCATAGCTCCAACAGAGGATATCAAACTCGAAAATAAATTCATCTAGATCTTTGGTGGACTTACAATGGAAATTCGGCAAAACCGAAGGTGAAATATTCTTCATGGGAACCACCCCGAGTGTTTGTCAAATAGTAAATTCAAGTGTGACAACAATGTCTCCATGTTGATTATTACCCATTTCCTCTTCAAGATTATTGGGACATTCTTGATGCTCTCCATGATCTCCATTATCCATGTTTACATGGTTCTCCTGTTCTTCTTTTCTTCTTTCTTCCTCTTCTCTTCTTCTTTCTTCCTCTTCTCGCCTCCTTTCTTCCTCCAATTCTTGACAATATTCTAACCACTCCTCCTTAGTTACTCTATGTCCATTGATTCTATAAATATCCTCTGCATCCATAGCATTTCCCTTATCTTCAGGAGATTTCTTCTCCAAAATAGGATTTGAAGGTCTCGTTGCATTCTCCATAGTTGATACTGATGATTCAAGCTTAGGGAGAATGGAGCTTCCTCTTCCTGAATATTTCCGTGGTAGTTTGGTAGAGGAATTAGCTTTGGCAATCAATTCATCAATGAATGTCTATCTTCCCAAACCTTGGTTGTTGATGTATATGTAACTTCGGAATGTATTTCATCCATATATTTCATATATGTATTTTATATTCCTATAGAGATGTTATTATTCCTCTATACAAAAGTGTCATCATTTATATTGTAAGTGTCGTAACTTATACTTGATGGGTTATTAGACCACCTTGTTGGGGTCGGCACTGTATAAGTTATGTGGGTCAAAGGGTTGTTAGACCACCCTAGTGGGGGTCGGCCATGTGGATCAAAGGGTTATTAGACCACCCTATTGGGTTTCATCCCAGTCAACATTGTGTTATGTGGTTAAGTTAAGGCCAACCTAGTAAAGGTTATTAGGCAAGTCAAGTCTAGTATAAATAGAGATCGAGAGATCTCTATTTGATCATTCTATTCTCTCATTCACACTTGGGAGAGTGGCGCACTTGTGGAGGAGGAGGCTCTGCTGCTAGGAGAAGACTATATCTTGTATTCTGGTTGTATCATTGCTCTATCTATCTCTGAGGAAGTTATTGGGGTTTTTCACCTTTATGGTTTTCCCCAAGTAAACTCTGTGTCTCTTATGTGCTTGCATTATTGTGTCCATGGTTGATATGTTGTAGATTTGTTGTACATGTTGTTCTCTCAGTTAAGATCCTAGATCATATTGAAGTAAATTCTGAAAATTTAACATGGTATCAGAGCTAGCCTAAAAGAATGCATGATATGGCATGTATGACACTTGTTGCACTTACGATGCTAGGGCTTGATATAGCAAAAACCAGTCATCGTAGAACTTTTGCTATAAATCCATTTTGGAGACGTTTTCGGATCTGAAACTTTTACAGATCGAAGCTCAGATCCCCATGTACCTTGTGTCCAAAGGAAAACCTCTAATTCGTTGTACTCTGTGATTTATGATCTGTACAATATAGGGTTTCTGCCTCTTCTAGATCTGAGTCAAAATCAGGTGACCCTGGGAAAAAGGTCATAACTTGGGCTAGGAAGCTCCAAATGAAATTTCATAAAAATTAATAGGTAGCACACAGATGGTACTATCTCAGGAAAAGTTTTCAAAGGCCTAATTTGAACCAGTGACACATGGCACGCCGTACAATTTTGCTCTCCTGTATTATCCCATAAACAGGTCATGTTGCGACACTTGGCATAACTCTCTCTCAGAGAATCCAATTGAGGTCATACCTATCGAGATGGAAAGATAACAGGTCAGGCTATCTCAGGAAATGTTTTCAGAGGCCGAAGTTGAACCAGTGACACGTGGCATGGTGTACAATTCTCTCTCCTGTATTATCCCATAAACAGGTCACGTTGCGACACTTGGCATAACTCTCTCTCAAAGAATCCAATTGAGGTCAGACCTGTCGGGATGGAAAGATAACACGTTGGGATATCTCAAGAAAAATTTTCAGACCCTGTGGATCAAAAGTTCAGAGTTACACCAGAAACAATAAGGTACATATTTCAGTCAAAACAGAATTATTATTTAGCACCTTCATTCATGGCTTCCGAAATTTAGGGCTTCGGAGAAAGTTGGAATTTTTGTAATAGGAGACCACAGATGGATGCTAATCATCAAAATTGAAATTTAGAGAACAAGATCAGATTTTTTGGTTGGGTAGAAGGCTGGGCATGATCAAACCCCAGTTCGGGACTTTGATCGGAAAGATGGAAAATTAGGGCTTCTGCAAAAATTGGAATTTTGGAAATCTGTGACCACGTCTAGAAGCGCCTCAGAAAAATTGAAGCTTAGAGCTTTGAATCAAATATTTTGGTTGGGTGAAGCTCCAGGAAACTCAAACCCTAATTCAGGGTCCTCCCTAGTGAATCTGGAAATCTAAAAGGCAATTTCGAGGGGTGAAACTTTGCAGTTTTCAAATTCTTAATATACCAACTTGATCGGCTCATCAAGGCGCATATTTCTATCCTTTCGGAAGTTTGAAATTCAAAGTTTGAATTTTTGGGGTTTCTTTGACAAACCCTAATCCAGCTCCAAGTCCATTTCTTGCAAATCAAGTGGATTGGGTTAATCCTAGAAGAAGATGGATTGGTCACCTGCATAAGTGAAGAAGTTCCTGTCTCGGAGGGAGATGAGGCTAAGGCCTTCCATAAGAAGATTACAAGCAATCTTGACAGGTATGGATTACAGGTATGTTTCATGGTTAAGTTTATCATATGTTTGTCTTCATATCATTAGAGTACAATCTTGATTAATTACTAGACTTGTCGTATCACCTTAATAGAAGATATTCATTGATTAAAGTTTTGACACTTATGAATGTACTAATGCATTATGATGTTGTATGAGGTTTATGTTGTTCGCTAACATAAAAGGTACACCAAGAAAGACAAATCATGTTCTACTTCAAGAAGAAAAAGATTCATCCATTGACATGGATCACATAGAAGATCCACTTTCGAGGTATGTATAACTTGGTCCTACAATGGTTAACCTATGAGACATGTAGGTTACTAGCACAAGTCACTAAAGAGAACCAGAATACATTATGCGGGTATGTTAGACATAACTAGCTAGCATGCTAATCTAGGTATGTTTTTCCTATATCAAGCTAGAATCCTACATTGTGTTAGGATCTTATATTGTTGTGTTGTTGATAATGATTATTCATGAAGTCATAGGTTTGAATAGTCATGGTTGTATGCATATTATGTTTCTTACCATAATTGATGATATGACTAACCAGAAGAATTATGAAGGTATAGGTTTGAGTAATCACGGGTTTATGCATTGATGATTTAACTAATCAGAATAGTCCTATGATAAAATAAGAATATGCATGAGTAAAAGAAGACTTCCCTGAAATATTGAATACTAATGTTTATTATCTGTGAATGATCATGACTATACATGTTTAAGATTATTGTGTTTTGATAGTATTAAGATTATACTAATAAATGTGTGATTATCTATGAGACCTCAAGGATAACACAATGATGATACTAATAAGCATGCATAGTGATTAAGGATGGATGTAAGTTCAAGGACAGGTAATCCAGGAAGCAAAGATCAAGAGGGAGCACACTCCAGTTGTTCCTACAAGAAAGCAAAGGAGCACACTTCAGTAGTTTCTGCAAGGATGCAGATATCTAGATGGAGTCCACCCAGCAACCAAACAAAGATAAGTATTTGAATTGTCATTTCTTACATAATGTTATTCAATGATATATATGCTTATGTTCCTAGAATTAGGTTGTGTATTATGCATATTAGAATAGTTGCATTGATGAACAGTATACTACTAATATACATGGGTAAGTGGCCTATGGCACTATACAACATTCCATTTCTACTTATCTAGAATGAAACCTCTTTGCTGACATGTTAGGATTTGTGCACACTCTTAACAATGTTCTGGTAGAGATTGGAAGGCATCTAGAAAGTTATGGAATATGGATAAATGTTGTATTGAAGCATTGGCTAAGATAATTGCATGATTGTATGACATATTTCTTTATGTGTAAGAATTTGTTCTGAAAACTATGAGATGTTTTCTAATCATGCAATTTAACTTGTTGTGTAGGAAAGATCGTATACCATCACCTACAAAAGAATGACTACAACATTTGTTCAGCAACAAAGTTATCTATTGAAAATATTGAAGAAGAAGTGTACGTGGAGTAGCCACTTGGTTCTGAGACACATGATAGGGAGTCATATATGTGCAGAACTTGGTATGGTAGGATAGACAGCTTTCTATCCAGTTTGGGCTTTACCAAGAATAAAGTGGATTCCAACCTTCACTACAAGGTTGAGGAAGGCAATCCAGTGATACTACTATGTGGATGACCTATTTGTAACAGGTGAGGATAGATTAATTGCCGACACGCAAAGGAAGCTTGCTGCCGAATTCGATATGAAGAACTTGGAGATGATGCACTATTTGTTTTTGGCATGGAGGTGTGACAGAGTGCAGATGGAATCTCCCTTGGACAAGGGAAGTATGCAGTAGAAATCCTGAAGAGGTTCAGGATGATGGAATGCAAGGATATGGCCACACCTATGGCATCGAACCCGAAGCTTCTGTGTGATGCTTCATCTGATCTGGTTGATGTCACGATGTATCATCAGATGATTGGGTCCTCTATGTACCTGACAAACATGAGACCAGATATTTGCTTTGCGGTGAACACATCGAGCCAGTTCCTGACGAATCCAAGAGATGTTCACCTGGTTGTTGTAAAGCATATTCTGAGGTACCTAAAGGGTACGATTGATTATGGGCTCAAGTATGATGCGAATCAAAATTTTAACTTGTAGGTTTATGTTGATTCAGATTGGGTAGGCAGTGCTGCAGATAGGAAGAGCACATCTGGGTGTTGCTTCAGTATGGGATCAGGTGTGATCTCTTGGTTTAGCAGGAAGCAGTCCTACGTAGCACTGAGTACAGCTGAAGCAGAGTATGTTGCGATGGATGAGCAGGTTGCAAATGTATTGACCAAGCCATTAGATAGAGTGCAGTTTGAGTACTTCAGAGAGAGGCTTGGTGCACTTCAGATCGAGGTTCCTTCCAAAGGGAAGTGATGAGTCCGGAAGATGCAGATGCACATGAGCTTTTCTGACATGGTTGATGTGTTCTCCCTTGGTCGTGATGTAATTGCTGAGCCATTTTTCACATGGTGGTATATGTGTTCTCCCATGGTGAAAACGTAAGGGTTGGATCCTTCCTCGAATGGTGGTAGATGTGTTCTCCCATGTCGGTGGTGTAAGTGCTGGATGATGTGCATCTGGGCTGTGCTTTGTGGACGATGAGATGATCTGAAGAGGATGATGCTATGATGATCAGGAGAATCATGGATGATGAGCATCAGGACGATGCTCTAGTTACTACTCTGTATATGTATATGCATCATGTTGGATGCTTGTTATGATCAGTTGGATCATTGCATCATATTGGATGCTTGTTATGATCAGTTGGATCATTTATGTATATATGCATCATGTTGGATGCTGGATATGATCAGTTGGATCATTTGTATGTATTTTGTATATGCATCATGTTTGATGCTTGGACAATGTATCTATATAGGTATCAGGTGGATACATTGTATGATCAGGTAGATCATGTATGTTGATATGTATCAGGTATGATCAGGTGGATCATGTATTTGTATTTGTATCAGGTGGATACATTGTATGATCGGGTGGATCATGTATGATGATATGTATCAGGTAGATACTTGGTATGCATCAGGTAGATGCATTATATGATCAGGATGATCATGGATGACAAGTTTTAAGATGTTGCTCCAGATGACATGCAGCAGGATGTTGTAGTGATGATGATCAGGATGATCATGTGTACATCAGGATGATGTATGGTGAGTATCAGGTTGATACTTTGTGGCTGCGGAACAGGTTGTGCAAATAAGCATATAATTTGGCCCTGGGAGGTTTGCAGATAGTCTTGCAAGGTTTTGCCTATGGCATGTAATGTGGCCCTGGGATATCTAGCAAATGCTCTTTCAAGGTTTTACTTTGGAAGGACATATAATTTGGCCCTGGGAGATCTGCAGATAGTCTTGCAAGGTTTTTCCTATGGCATATAATTTGGCCCTAGGATATCTGGTATATGCTCTTTCGAGGTTTTTTCCTATGGCATATAATTCGGCCCTAGGAGATCCGATAGGTTGAGCTGTGTGCTCGTAATAAGTCTTGGGATGCTCTTGCAAGGTTTTTCCATGACCACATGTAATATGGCCCTGGGGGATCTGATAGGTTGGGCTGTGTGCCCATAATAAGTCCTGGGATGCTCTTGCAAGGTTTTGTGGTAGGTGTCACATGTAAGAAGTCCTGGAGATCTAGATAGGATGAAAAAGGCCTCAGATGCTCTTTAGGGTTCTTGCTAGTCAAGAGACTCTTTTAAGGTTTTGTGACAGTCACATATAATATGTCCCTGGGAGATCCGACGGATAGAGTTGTGTGCTCGTAACAGCCTAGATGCTCTTGCAAGGTTTTTTTGACGAACATAATAAGTCCTGAGATTTCCATAGTATGGCCAGTGATGATGAAGACCTACAGGTGATGGGCCTACATCTAGTATGAAAAAGCACTGGCTCTTTAGAACTTCCTATGACAAGTAGATTCAGAGATTGATTGAGATAGCAGCAGCAGTGATGATGACGATGATTCGAGGATGATGATTCCCTGATGATGATCCAAAGAAGAAGACTTGTGCTAGAAGACCTGTGTCGAGAAATACCTTCCTAGTTAAGAAGGAGTGTTGATATATATGTAACTTCAGAATGTATTTCACGCATGTATTTCATATATGTATTTTATATTCCTATAGAGATGTTATTATTCCTCTATATCGAAGTGTCATCATTTATATTGTAAGTGTTGTAACTTATACTTGATGGGTTATTAGACCACCTTGTTCGGGTCGGTCCTGTATAAGTCATGTGGTTCGAAGGGTTGTTAGACCACCCTAGTGGGGGTCAGCCATGTGGGTCAAAGGGTTATTAGACCACCCTATTAGGTCTCATCCCAATCAGCATTGTGTTATGTTGTTAAGTTAAGGCCGACCTAGTAAAGGTTATTAGGCAAGTCAAGTCTAGTATAAATAGAGATCGGGAGATCTCTATATGATCATTCTATTCTCTCACTCAGACTTGGGAGAGTGGCGCACTTGTGGAGGAGGAGGCTCTACTACTAGGAGAAGACTATCTCTTGTATTTTGGTTGTATCATTGCTCTATCTATCTCTGAGGAAGTTATTGGGGTTTTTCACCTTTATGGTTTTCCCCAAGTAAACTCTGTGTCTCTTGTGTGCTTGCATTATTGTGTCCATGATTGATATGTTGTAGATTTGTTGTACATGTTGTTCTCTCAGTTAAGATCCTAGATCAGATTGAAGTAAATTCTGAAAATTTAACATTGGTTACTTCCACGACCTCTTCCACCTACAGGATTAGTGTTTTTGGGGGGTTCCCAAACTTTTCTTCTTGTATCCATGCAAGCTTCAAATATTCATAGCTAATGAAATCAAATTAATCAAATACCATCTATGTATACCAATTACCTTCCCCGGCAATGGCACCAAAATGTTGGTCACTCTATATGCTCACTAATTACAGTTAACAAACAAAGTGCTCAATACAAATTGTCAACCCAGGAAATTCTGGTTGTTTCAAAGGTAACTAAGCAAATTATATGCATAAACACTTTAGTAGCTGACTAAATAAATAAAGACCATTCATCCTACCTAACTGCTAATCCAAACTCAATTCTCTATGAAAACTAATCTCAATTATCAATCTAAGAACTGAAAGGATTCCTATTTTCTCACATCATCAATCCTACATCAATTGATCTAAGAATGAATTAAGTAGAATTCATTTTGCAAGAAGTCAAATCCTAAAATATCAGAGTAAATATAAATCAAACCACGACCTATCTAATTTAACAAATTCTGGGAAAGATAAATAACAATAACACACAGGAGTTGAGCTTGGCGGTAACAGCAATACTAATTAGCACACCTGCATAGGAAAGAAATCTACTCTACACAGTCGACTTTTCACACCACATTGTTGCATCAAACCAAAGGAAAATTATAATTATGCAATTATCTAATAACTACTGCCGTAACAATCTGAAAATACTCTCCACTGTAACTCCACACCAAACCAAAATAAATTAATATTAAAACATCTACTTAAATTCAGAAACTCTGTGAGAAGGCAGGGCCTGGCCTTCTAACAGAGATGTCATTAAATGCTAACAATATCTACAACAAAGAAATATTGAGAGTTGTTGATCCTTTCATTAAATAATGGAATACATTGTTACAGTATCTTTCTACTACAATATTTCTCTAGGAATGATAAACCCCTGGATCGATTGGCCTTTCCATACTTATACAAAGATGAGATAGTTCAGATCCACTAATTTTCGGCAGCCATGAAGATCTACAATATTCAGGCTCCCAAATCAAAACAGAAACAATTATAGCCATTATTACATTGAATGGGTTTGTTCATAATCCTGCATGCACTTTTAATCTTAATTGTCACAGGCCGAACAGGTTCTAGCTGATTCGGAGGGAAGATGCTTGGACTGTTTCAACGTGAGCCTTTGTTGGCTGTGTGGGAAGACGCTCGAGCTGTCTCATCAATGACTTGAACTGAATCCTGAAAAGGGGAAACTGACGCCAGGTATCCTTTACTCCACGAGATTAATCAAGCTGCTACACCTGGATTCTTTTGAGGTTCTGAACTTATCTTATCAAATCAACACGATTCAGTGCAATTCAAAGATAAATTTCATAACCTTAGAAAATTTTAAGCATTAATGAATCAAAGCAATAACAGATTATACATGATAAAATCCATGCTTGGTTTGGAAATATATATGCCTGAGTTGTAGAAAAATAGGAAAAACAGGGGGAAAAGGTATTGATGGATATGGACAAAAAGGGTCTATTTTGGCTCCCAACAATGCGCAGAAACCACAAAGAAAGGACACATTAATGGTGCAGAACATGACAAGTGGTAGAAGCACAATCCGTGAAGAAAGGAAGAAGGAAAGCCGCAACCAACTTGTGGACATACAATCCATGCAGGACATGTATAAATATGGAAGCAAGTTGGATATTTTAAGTAAGCTTGATGTCAAGGATGAAAAACTTCTAGGTGGAAGATACAGATTTATATTCGGGGCATCAAGGGATCGAGGTACAGAATAGGTTTGATCTAGCGAGGATCTGAGTGCGCACAAGGAAAGGAATGATATAGCTGATGGTGAGCAGAATGATGATGTAGATCTGTGACGGTTGTGCAAAGATAGAAAGGAAGAATCCAGAGGATGCACAAGTGCGTGAGGACTGAATGTCGATAGCAAAGGAAGCATGCATATAGTCACAATTTTTTTAAGAAATAATCGCAGAGACATAACTAAAGTATATCATAAGATGTGTAGAATTTTAGCTGATGCACGAAGGGTTAAGTAAAGTGTTCCAAGTAGAGAATTCCATTAGATGCACAATGATAAAACAACAACATAATCTAGTATGCGTGTCATGATGAAGATGATCTGAGACAAGTGCATTAAACTGAAAGGACGAATCATATGATGCACAATATGTCACAGATTGTCTGAAATACTATGGCAATTAAACCGAACGGAGACATCTCAGTAAGTGCGCAGTTCCTCTTGGGTGTTTTATTGTCTTAATGATTTCACAAAATATTTAATTATTGACCAGGGTTGGTAATCTTAGAGTTGTGTCAAAGTATATGCTAAGGTAGACGGGTACCTAAGATATCGGCTTGGCCAACCTTAGAAATGTTTAATAATGAAAAGATTGAAATATCTTTCAAAATGAAAAACCGAGTCAAACTTTAGAAATACAACTACTAAACTGATTAGACCTAACCAAACCAATAGATCAAAATGGTATCAATCTATACTACTCTACTCTATGAACAATAATTGAAAATATAAAAACAATACTATTCTAGGAAACAAGACTTGATCAAAAGCAACTCCTCTTATGAAAATGGAAACTACTGATCAATTATTCAAACTCTAATCTAGGAATTAGAAAGACTAGCTACTATGTAATAACTATGAACAAGTTCAGAAACATATCTATGAAATGCTCTAGTTTACAACTAACTATGTAAATACAAGAAACTATGCTATCTTGAGCAAGATTACAACTACTTAATAAACCTAAGAAATCCAATAGTTAAACTACTCATGTATTGGACAAATACTCAAAACTAAGCTAAGCTACCTAATTCCACTCTCCTCGAGGAATTTGAGGGAATGCATCAAAATGACTTTCAAATGTGATAGAGAAACAAAATGGAAGTAAATCTAATTTGACCTCTACAAAGAGATTGACCAATTACAATTGATTTTAAACATTGTAATCTATTCTTTATCCATAAGCAAACGACACTTAAAAACTAGCGACAGTACTTGAAATGAAATGTTGATTAACAAAAGTACAAATCCTAAGTTATTTAATCTCTAATGACTACTTGGAATTAAAACATGAAATGTTTGTCTAACCCATGCACATGCCTATCAACATCAAATGATATCTATCAATACTTCAAACGTGTTTATGAAACATTAACTACAAGAAAAGAAAACTAAACTAAATACAAGACAAGAACTTAAATGACTGAAATCAATACTAAGTTGTAATCAAAACCTGCAGTAGAAAAACAAGATGTTCCTACACTATCTTTACTACAAATTAAACTATAATCTAAGACAACTATGAAAGTGCAATAAAGCTGATCTATAACTTGAGAAGTAAACCTATATTAAACTAAGTTATGAAAACTCTTAGAGATTGAAAACTAATGCATCTATATTAAACACACATGAACTTATTAAACTTGGATTGGAACTAGTTCCTAGTCTATTCTACCTACAGAAATGAAAGAGCAATGAAATTAAACCATATCAAAACACTATGTAAATAAAAGTGAAAGATTAATTAGAAACTTGAATGAAAATTGGAAATGGAATACTGAACTAATTCAGAAATAAAACAAACTGATATTTAACAAAGTCTATGATAACATTGTGAACAAATTTAAGCTAATATAGGTCCTAGGCATGAAAGTAAGTGAAAGTAACTCATAAACTACCTAAGCAAAAGACATTTATACTGCTTCTACTTAAACCAAAACTATTTCTCATTTGGATAGTAAAACATATGCTGAATGTAAATGAATTTCATCATTAATAAAACTGAAATGGTTAACCTATGTGTAAATGTAAAATGAGATATGAAATGTTAAGGGTGGATTCGAATCCCAAACTAGCTACAAAATGTGATGAAGTACTGGAAAATCAACCTATATCCTAGTTAACTATCTCTATATAAAATGAAATACTAGCCATTCTAGAAATGACTGCAAATTCTGGAAAATTCTGTCTAAAAGCGAATGAAAGACTGAAAGAAGGTCTGAAAGGTAGTCTGAAAGGATGGTGCGAATGGCCGGCCGAACGAATTCTGAAGGTGTAAATTGCATAAAAACACAGGAAAATCATATTTTATGGACAGTAAAATGTCACCTACAGGAAAACGAACTACTTGCTTGCAAAAACGAAATGACTTATAGGAAAAAGTAATAGATACATGCAAAAAAAAAATGACTTAGTTGCAGATATAAAAAGAAATTGTTGAATATACACAAATGGAACCTCTAATTGTTGAGGGGACCTTCTCAGCAATAGGGCTTTATCTCCTAAGCTACTCAGTCACCAACCATTAACAAAAAATTATCATCCACAGCTAAAACAGAGTCTTTTTATTAAACAGAAGCAAAGTTACACAACGTTTTTCTCTTCTATCTCTACCGTATATGTCTAACTGCGTTTCTCATCCTGAGATGTCTTTATATAGCTTTTACAAAGAGAGAGTAGGTCGACCCTTTCAGTGGTCAACCTCTCTAAAAATAGGAGGTCTTTCACTGCTGTAAAAATGGTCCATTACAACACACAGGCCGTCTTCCTGATTCTGTGTGTGTTGGTTCCCTTAATGTGAGCAATTGGTGTGTTGGCAGGCTAGGCGAGTGAAAATGCAGATATTCTCGAACAAGGGCTCATAAACCATAAGGGCGACGTTGCCAACAGAACCCACGTCGTGGTTTTTGCCTTGAATGCCCCGAAATATGCTAACCAACAAATCCGAGGGTGCAAACGGAGGTCTAAACGATGGTCCAAATGCGACTAGGCGTCTTGAACGTGAATGCGCGTCTAAATGAGAGTCTGTTTGAAAACCATAACCTGTAGAGTGAAGTCTATGTGCCAAGCAGGTCGAAAAATGTTAAATTAATGTTAATCAACCACAAAATGATGATAATCAATCAGGATTCATGCGATATTAAAATAAGTTCATACCTGAGTTCGAATGGTGGTCTAAATGGAAAGAAATATGACTTATCATATCAAAAATGGTAAAAATAACGCCAACAGAGCACGTTTAATGATCAAAAGTGATAACAAAATTGGACATCAACACTCCCCCAAACCGGAGATATGCCAGGTCCCACTGAGCAA
Source organism: Larix kaempferi (assembly GCA_027924585.1). Classification (NCBI taxonomy): domain Eukaryota; kingdom Viridiplantae; phylum Streptophyta; class Pinopsida; order Pinales; family Pinaceae; genus Larix; species Larix kaempferi. The sequence continues at coordinate 374,346 of BSBM01000194.1, forward strand.
AGCAGAGAAGAAGTCAGGAAGAAAGCTGAGTTGCGGAAGCAGCTGCCTTCGACTTAGAAAAAGAGGAAGTAGATTTGGGCTTAAAATTCCTGGCTTGGACCCTCAAGGTATCGTGCCTCATCCGGAGAGAGTCATGAGAAGATGTTATGGCTATGTTCAAGTCTTCAACACTCTTCACTTGTAGACGCAGTTCCTTATTCTCTTGGCGAAGCTCAGAAATTATTTCAACAAATTTCTGATTCTGGCTTTCTTACACCCAAAATCTACTCATCATAAGATTTAGTGTATACACCCCTAAAGATACCTAAACTAAGTATGTTAAATTTTCAGCATTAATTCACAATACTCTAGGATCTTTACTGAGAGAATAACATATACAGTATATCAATGCATGACAATCACAATAAGCATGACAAGCATCACAAGAATCAAAACCATGAGAGACAAGAGACACAGAGTTTCCGTGGGGAAAACCCTAAGGTGAAAAACCCCACAACTTCCTCAGAGATAGAGAGAGCAATGGCTCAACCAAAGTACAACCAAAATACATTGAGATAGTCTCCTAGTAGCAGATGATCCTCCTCCTCACTAGTGCGCCACTTTCTGAGTGAGAGTGAGTTACTTTTTCGAATGAGTAAAATAGAGATCTCCGATCTCTATTTATACTAACCTTTTTTCCCAGTGACCTTATGGGGCTGACTTGTCTAGCTAGGTACATCCACATTATAATATATATAATTCAGGGCCAACCCCACATGGTGGTCTAATAACCCATCGGCAAGTACACACACTTGTGACACTTGTCAATCCACATGACGACACTTCCTTATAGAGGAATGACACATCTCTTATAAGGGTACAATAAATATATATAAAATACACAAATGAAATACATTCCAAAGTTACATATACATCAACAAAGTAGTCATCCTGGGAGGATTTATACCCAGTTGTGCTCAGCCTTGAAGGGTCATCGCACATTGCACACTAACAACATGCGACGTCGCACCTTGCTCCATTACAGGGTGCGACGAAGTCCGTTAAGTGGCAAAAATACCTTCTTCGAGGTCCATCTCGAAGCTTGCTAACTTGGGACCCTATCCCTAACCTCTTGGGAAAGATGGCACTCGGTTCCTAGACCGTTGGAGATATCCCTTAAGCCTCTTCTACCATCTCTCAACCTATCCTATCCATACCCTATCCATTTAGTCCTATATAAATGAAGCTCACTCCCATCCCAAAGGGAGGAAGACTATGGTATCTACATGCTGGTGAAATCACTCTTATAACATCTCCACTCACCTATTGGAGAACTCATACTTCCTTGGAAGGATATGGTAATTGGCTTTGTCGGAGAAGGGCTACAGCGTTAAGCCTTGGTTGTGGTTCTATATCTCTATCATGTACTCCTCTATTTGCAGTAATACAAATGCTTTCCACCAATATTGTTCATGTGTGCAATGATATTGAGTAGTTTACCTACTTAACTGTTTACTTAGATCGCTTATTGTATAGATGTCTTTTAGTGGTTTCTCTTGTTTCTTGTCTTGACAGGTCTTGCAGCTTGGATATGACGATCGTGGGATGTGGAGAAACATTCAGGAGAAAGGATTGCGTAGTGAAAAGGTAAGACATCTAGTACTTGATCCTTAAGTAGATCTTGGAAATGCATTAGTAGTCTATTCTATTTGTTCTAGACTCACTTTGAGCTAGGGAGATCCAGCTTGCATCCACTTGAGTGGATTGTCCAATAAAAAATCTGGAGACCATACTGGGGAGTATAGAAATTGGTCAGTAGTTGTCAATCTGAGAGTCATTTTCAGTTGATTGCTTAACACAAGCCTTTTTATTTTTTCCATTTACTTCTTGGAGTTGATTTCGCTATTAGATCTTCATATTGAAGACTCTGATCTACTTCCTCTGAGTTCATACAACTCATTTTCAAACCATTCCATGGTTCATTGCTAAGAGATCTGATTCATTTTTTAATATAGACTTCGCCTGTCGCACCTGGGAAGTGGAAACAGAGTGACACTGTGTCATTCTGAGTCTCTGCTCTTTGCCTATTGGATACTCGTTGCACCCCTTGCATTGGCAAGCTGCGACATCATCGCACTTCCCGTGTAAGCAACATGTGACGTCACACTGTGTACAAGAACAGAGTGCGCTGATTTGTCAAATCTTGGCATGCAGGCATCTCTTCTCTGTTTGACAGTCTGGACTTTGGTTTGTTGTATGAACTCTATCTGTGCTGCAAGATCCAGCTAGGGATCCCATTTATGATTTGTGTTTTGAGTGTTTGGTTCTGTTTGGATTGATTTAGGTTCCATTTCGGACAAGCTTGAAGACTGGTAGTGGTGGATACTCCTGTCTCCTCCACCTTCATTCGTTCACCCTTGCATTCCCTTCTTTCCATCCCTAATCTGATCAGTATATTAGATCAGCTTCCAGACCTTGTTTACATTTGTTTTGAGCTTTGCTTGCTTAGTTTGTTTGTTGCTGCTTGATTTTGAGTTAAGTGCGTATTTCAGCTTGGTTGAGTGCTTGTTGTTTCTTGAGTTTTCTGAATGAACTAATGCTGCAAGTAGTGTTTTCTTTTCAGTCATTTAAATCTGAAAGCTCAGTTGTTATCAAGTTTACTCTTTGATGCATCCATTAAAAAAATTAAAAAGTGCTTCTTTCCCATCATTTCTCGAACATTATTGAAGAAAATTGTTGTGCATTGGAAAATTCTCGTTTGTGTTTTGGAAAAGTTGAATGAATGTATAATCTATTGTGTTTTTCTCGAATTATGAATCGCTCATTTTCTTGAAAGGCTCAAAGTACGCTTCGATTTTTGCAAAATTGATTCCATGCTAAGGAAAGATAAATGCATTTTTAATTTTTGTTGCTTTTAGACCATTGAAAGTGAAATTGAAAAACTTGCATATTCCATTTCAGAATCCTCTCTTTTCATTACCTAGTGTCGTTTTGATTTGAAAAGAAAAAGAAAAGAAAAATTGTTTTGATTTGGATAGTAGTGTTGTGATTTTTTGTGTTTCGTCGAAAAGGAAAAGAATAATTTCATAGTTAAGTTTTGTTTGAATTGGGATTGTGTTGCATTGAGTTTGTTTTGGAAATACTATTGGAAAAATCTTTCTCCTTCCCATAGCTAGAATTCATTGAAAGAAAAGAATATTTCGTGCATGTAGATAGGGCTTGCATTATGCTTCCAATTATGTAATCGCCTCATGCATTCACCTAACTATCCAAGATAAAATTAATGGTAGAACTAGGTAAAATGTTTAGCAACTTGTGTGTAAGTTAGAGACGTGTTCCGGCGTCGTTAAGCGTGGTAGCTGTCATTATTTTCCAGCAATGTATCCCGAGGGTATTGTAGTCTTCCATGTACTTATCGGTATATCAAGCTCCTTCACGTACCCACTAAGCACCATAATCCGTACTTAGCGTATATCAAAGGGTGTATCACATACTTGGTAGTATATCGGAAGGTCTCTTGCCAAATGGTTGTGCATTAGACAGCACCACTACGGATTTGTGCTCCCACGTACCTTGCATATATCGGGAGACACCATTAAGATTCCTAAAACCAATCGAGTTAACCATTTGGTCGTCTTGGAAAAGCAATACACTGAGAACAGCACTCGAGGAGATTAGCACGCATGTACTATCCAGGTAATCGGGTATGCATGCAAGAGTACGGTCCCAATCCTCCTTGTCACGTCATATTGTTGGACCCTACAGTATATCGCGGTTTGTGATGCCTTGATAATCCCGTGAGGTTCCATACTTTTGAATCCACTCTATCACATAATTTTTCTTGTTGCCTTAGTTTGAGTAGGTTTTTTTGGACTACTTTTCTTTTAGCATACCCTTAGGAGAAACATTGTTTCAGCCATCCTAGCTAATCATCCTGACACTTTGGTGGATTTTTCCTAGAGAAGGTCCCATAGGATCTTAAACTTATCACCCAAATATCCCCTTAATCCATAGGTTATTTCGAGTGTAAGAATGGATCAGTGTAACGTGGTCATAGTTACTAAAGTGGAAAACCCCACTTTGAATGTTGGAGGACTTTTGTTTCCACAAACCCCTCCAGATTCACCTACCTCTCATCCCCCGTAGGATGAAGGAGCACAAACACCTGCTTCACAAGACCTTTCTCCCATCATTTCGGGAGAACTTGGATCGTTGGAATGGATAAACCAACCCCAGGGTGACCCTACTGCAGCTGTTGGTCCTTCAGCAGCTTACTAGACATCTTCTACAGACCACCCAGCGGCTCATTTTTCCATTTGATCCCCACCTAACTGGACTACTCCAGATTTCTCTAGGCCTTAGTATAGGCCTGACCCCGCTGAAATTTTCAGCCCCATCCATGAATGTTTGGAACAGTTACACATTAGAGGTGATGAGCTTCGAAGACAAAGTCTCGAGCAACGCTCTGAAGAGTTTTTAAATCGCCATTTCCAAATAAGATTTGACGACGGAGACATCCCAGTTCACCCCATATCTTTAGGATCACCTGAAGAACCCCACCGCGAGACCACTAATAAGACTGGTCAGCCCTCACAAGAGTCCAGTCCCTACACCTTAAGTGAACCAACCGGTGGAAGGACAACAGTCCAACACACCTGTCACTACCGCAATTACTTTACCAGTTTTTCCCCCACCACAGAATTCGAGGGGAGGGTATTCCATTCCCATGAATTATCTCATTGGTAATGTTATTACTACAGTATCTAGTCAACAACCTATGTTGGTTCAACCTTTGAATAATGGTCAACCTGTTGTGGCTGGGGGGCAACCCCCGTTTCCTAACCAGAATGTAAGCGGTGGAATCCCCAACGGACCTCCCGTTGGACCTTCCGAACCTGCTAGACCGTCTACCACGAGATTATCTCATGTTGGGAGGCCATCAAATGTAACTCAACCCTCATGGATTCAAGCGTATCCAGGTTCTGTTAACCCTGTGCTGGGCCAACCTAATCCTGGAAACGCACCATACGAGATACCTTATCCCAGGAATCCATACACTCCATGGGGGAAACAACCTCTGTTGCAACACGGACCCCAACCGACTATCCCTCAAGTACCACCACCCTCGATCGGTCCTCCCCCACCTCCTGCTGGATTCGGCGGGCCCCCACCTAACCTTGGTGGAGGTCCACCTCATTTTACCAACAAGCTCCCTCACCCTTCCGGCGGTGGCGGGAATGGTCCACCACCCCCTCCCAGCAGGGGCGGCGGGGGACCACCCTATCATGGTGGAGGAGAACATTTCCCTTCGAGTGGTGGAGGTGTTCCACCACCCCCTCTAGGTGAAGGCGGTAGAGGAACTCATTACTATGGTGGTGGCGGTGGTGGTGGAGACCCTCATCCTTTCAGCAGCGGAGATGGTGGGGGCCCCCATCCTTCTAGCGGCGGAAGTGGTCCACCGCCCCCTCCAGGTGGAGACGGTGGTGGGCCACCTAATTACAGTTATGGACCCCCATCTCCTCCCAGTGATGGAGGTGGACCCCCACCTTATTGGAATGGACCACCTTATGGTGGCAGACCTCCTTACGGTTTAGGCAGCACACCCCCTTACGGTCAATTCCCTCCTGGTACACCTTACGGTCAATTTGGTCCTTACATGCCTTATCCTTATTACCAGTACGCGCAGCCTAACCCACAGCTACCCTTCCTAACTACTTTGGACCTACCTGACCTATCCCATTTAACCAATGATCCTATTTACCACAGATCTAACTGGCCACCAATTCCGGTGAAACTTCTGTCTGATAACCCCAAGTTTGACGGCAAGCCGGGTGAAGACCCTAAAAACCATGTGATGACATACCACTTATGGTGTTCATCTAATTCCTTAATGGACGATTCAATTCGTCTTAGATTGTTTCAAAGGACTCTCACCGGTTCGGCTGCCAAGTGGTACATTGAGTTGCCACCACACTCTTTTCCTGATTTTGGTTCTCTTGCCATGAACTTTTTGACACATTTCCATCTTCCCATACGGTATGAGACTGGTACCGAGCTTTTAACATCGCTCCATCAGAATACTATCGCTCACATTTCAGATCATATCCACGAGTGGCGAAGGAGATAACGTCTCATTAAAGCTCCCATTCCAGATCAGCTCCTAGCAAACTAGTTCACAAAATCCCTCATCCCTACCATAGCAAGAGACGTTGCTATGCGAGGTGCTATCACCGAAGAACAAGCCATCATGAGTGCCCATGTGCTAGACCTATTCTATACTCAATCTGGCACTTTGTTTGATATTCTTCCTGATGCACCCCGTGACGTTAATGACCCTGCGAAACCACATAAGGGACTCCAAGCTAATGGAATCATTGGTTCCCTTAACACCCAGCCTGCTACTAGCACTATTGGATCATCCAACCCGACTCCCGCTGGCCACAGCACCACCAAGTCCACCACTCCTGCTGTAACTGAAGGGGTGAATTCTGTCCAATCAGCTTCATCTCAAAATTCTAGCGGTAAAAAGAAGAACAAGGGGAAACCCAAAAAGTATTCCACCCAGCAGGAACCAAAGAGCACTCCTGACGATACCAAGCAGAAACGGAAGCTAAAGTATCCTTGTTTATTGTGTGGAGATGACCATTTCTCCAAAGAATGTCCCCATAGAGACGAAGGACAAAATTTTCTTAGGGGTAAACCAACTCTCGTAGTCCTCAATGATCTGTTTCCTACTCAGAACCAACAGATGATTGCTCAAACCCCCCCAGCCCAGGGGGAACCATCCAATACTATGCATGTTCTCATGCTGCGTAACAAGATTATCAATTTGAACACTCACTCGCGATCTTACGAACCGGTCCCTTCAAAGGAATCCAGTGGAAGTAATGCTGAAAAAGATTCTGACTCCTTAACTAATGTCACTATACCATCGACTTCTCTCACCATTGAGAAGCCCTCCTTAGACTCGATATTGTGACCACCCAAGAGTACAATTCGAAAAGTTGTTTTCAATCCCAATGCTCGGGCGGCACAAAATTACAATATCGTAGAAGACTTGGCACAAGCTCCTTGTGCCATGTCCACCCTGGAAGTTTTGCAGAATTGTCCTAATCAATGCAAAACTCTCCTTATAGCCATCGGTGCAGTCGACCCCGATTCCTTGAATATCATCATGTTCCGACTTGACAACTTTAAGTCGAGGCTCTCACACCAACTCACATTCCAAGTTTATGCGAACATTACTGGGAAGATTGTCCATCGTACCCTTTTAGACGAAGGTGCCTCCACTTCTGTCATGTCGATCGCCTGTTGGAGAGCCATTGGCTCCCCTGAATTGAATTGTTGTCCTACTACGTTTAAAGCATTCGACAGGCGTGGCTTTCAACCTCATGGGCTCTTACAAGCTCTTGCAGTTGAGTTGGGTGGAAAGACCGTAACCATTAACATGGAAGTGGTCTCAGCCCCGTTAGATTATAATATCTTGCTTGGTCGCAATTGGTTTTACACCATGCACACGATAGCCTCTTCAGTCTTCCACATAGTACGATTCCCCCACCAAGTACAAATTGTTACTATCAACCAATTATATTTTTGTACACCAGACGCTACTACTCATCCTGGTGACCATGTTCCTTCCATTGGACAGATGTCAAAATAGTATGAGAATGTAGGGGTTGGCCTTTCGAAATATTCATCTCTCATGGTTGTTTTTCCAGCCACGGACCCCCTAATCATGTTGCTACGGTGAACATGATCTCTACAGAGATTTTATCTCACTCTACCGATGCTTGGCTTGTACCAGATGAAGCCACAACACACCTACTTGGAGATATAATTCCTCTTTCACTTGCTGAATGTATTTACGAGGCTATCCAATCAGCATCGGAGGACCATTTAACCATGGCCTCTCCATCTTGTTCTCTAAGACGGATGTCATCTCTACCCGATCTCTTACTTCAGACTTTTCATTCAGACGAGTCCATCATGGAAGTTATGAATGTTGACGACGGTCCGTGGGATGATCTCCACCATAGGTCATCTTTTTTTCCTCCTTTAGAGTACATAGAGGACAACATCCATATCCTCTTTTCACCAGATATCTACCCATTCCCTCATTCCCCCATTCTTACATTCTTACGAACATGGAGGGAAACTTGGCCAATATTGAGCCAACCATCCCGGTAGACATCTCGGTGAAACCTGGTATATTGGAACACATTCACATAGGCCATAAGTGTTCCTCTGAAGAAATAACTGCTGGCATGGACTTATTCAAGCAATTTCGAGACGTATTTGCTTGGTCCTATGAGGAGATTCCTGGAATAGACCCCGCCATTGTTTCTCATGAAATAAAAACCTATCCCGACATCAAACCTGTACGCCAAAAGTTGCGATCGATACACCCCCGGAAGACTGCGGCAATTAAGGCAGAAATTGAAAAGCTCTTAAAGGATGGTTTTATTTATCCTGTCCCATTGACGGATTGGGTCTCAAACGCCATCCCTGTGAACAAAAAGCAGGGTACCATTCGCTTCTGTGTCGATAATCGGGACCTTAACCGAGCTTGTCCAAAAGACAACTACCCGACCCCCTTCATCGACCAGATTATCGATAATTGTGCTGGAAGTGTCATCTTCTCATTTATGGATGGCTTTTCTGGTTACAACCAAATTGAGATCAACCTAGCCGACCAACATAAGATAGCTTTCATCTGCCTGTGGGGAACGTTTGCATACCGCAAACTCCCGTTTGGCCTTAAAAATGATGGCACCATGTTTCCGCGAGCTATGGCGTATGCCTTCCATGACATTAAAGACTTTGTGGAACCTTACCTATATGATCTCCCTACTCATTCAAAGCAGCGCGAGTTCCACATTGATCATCTGACGGCCATTTTCCTTAGATGCAAACGGTACAATATCCGTCTGAATCCTCATAAGTGTATTTTTTGCGTTGAGTCCGAACGCCTCTTAGGATTTATCGTTTCGAAGGATGGGATCCGCATTGATCCCTTAAAGGTGGAGGCCATCATCAACCTACCACCCCCGAATGATGTGACGGAACTTCAAATTCTCAAAGGGAAGGCAACTTATTTAAGATGTTTTGTTTGCAATTTTGCAGAGAATACTCAGGGGTATATAAGACTGCTCAAGAAGGATGTCCCATTCATTTGGGACGACCAAGCTCAAAAATACTTCGACAGTATCAAACATGCCATTACGCATGCCCCTGTGCTCCAACCGCCTAATTATTATCGAGATTACATCTTATATCTCGCCGCTTCTGTTACCACTATCGCCATGGTTTTGGTACAAGAGGATCAAAATGCCCAGGAACATGTAATATACTATGCAAGCAAGAGTCTGGCCGACACTGAAACTAGATATTCACATGTCGAAAAACTCATATTCGCAGCGGTCATCACCATCCAGAAGATCTAGCACTATATCTTGCTCCGCACCACCACCATCATCGCTGACTTGAACCCCATGTACCACATACTGACACGTCAGGTGCTTGGGGGCAAGTATTCACGCTGGATCGTGATACTGCAAGAATTTGATCTTATTTTCGAGAAATCCAAGTCAAAGAAGTCTTTGGTGTTTGCCGAGCTCATTTGCGACCTTCCCCGTTCTGATGCATAAGTTGAGCACAATGACTCCTTTCCAAATGAATCATTGTTTCTCATCAGTACAACTGACCCATGGTATGGAGATATCTTATTGTATCTTCAAACCCAACGCTTCAACCGTCAACTTTCTTACAACGACTGTTATAAGATACGTCACCATGCAAAGTATTATTTAATCATCGATGATACTTTGTATCGCCGTGGCATTGATTCAATTCTTCGATGTTGTCTCACTCACGATGAGGCTGAACGCGTTCTCAATGACTATCATGCTGGGGCATGTGGCGGTCACCTCTATGGGATCGCTACAGCCCAGAAGATTCTGCGCGCATGATATTTTTCACCTACTATCTTCAAAGATTGTATCGAGGCCTTAAAAAAATGTCCTCCTTTCCAACACTTCCATACAAAGAAGCGTACCCATCCCGCCCCGTTACATCCGGTTATTGCCGTGGGCCCCTTCACAAAATGGGGCATCGAATTTATGCATTGTAAGCCTACCTCAGCCAAGGGGCATAGTTACATCATTGTAGCTGTGGATTACTTCACAAAGTGGGATGAAGTTATTCCCACATACCAGAATGATGGAAAAACCGTCGCACTCTTCATGTTCAATCATGTAATAGCGCGGTTTGGAGTTCCTTAGGCGATTGTTACCAATCATGGTTCCCATTTTAGGAACCATATTGTTGATGAACTGAGCGATAGGTTGGGTTTTCGCCATGAAAATTCAACACCCTACTACCCACAATCGAATGGACAGGTCGAGGCCATTAACAAGGTCTTGAAAACTATGGTCCAAAGGATGGTAGGGACACATAAGTCCAATTGGCACAACATGCTCTTTTCAGCGTTATGGGCCTACCGAACTTCCGTCAAAACCGCCACAGGCTTCACTCCTTTTCAATTGGTATACGGATTGGAGGCTATCCTACCTATAGAGTGTGAAATTCCGTCTCTACAACTCGCTGTCGAACTTCTCCTTAACACTACTTTCGAGGAAGAATGTCTCTTGCACTTAGAAAAACTTGATGAGTCCCGCCGAGATGCCTCTCTTGCTAATGAAGCACGCAAGAAATGAATCAAATCCCAATATGACAAGTCAGTTGAACCTCTTATCTTTAATGAGGGTGACCTAGTCCTCACTTATGACCAGAAGCACGATAAATTAGGAGCAGGAAAGTTCGAATCCATGTGGCATGGACCTTACATTGTCAAACGTGTTTTGGAGAAGGGATCTTACGAGCTTGAATACTATGACAGAATCTCTTTGGGTGAACCCTGCAATAGGATTTACCTGAAGAGATACTACGCCTAAATTCATCACACTTAGACTTTCTTGTATATACTATACATGTAATGTTTTTTGTGTTTTTGTGTGTGATATGACGCTTTTGTTTTTTAGTGTCTTTATATCTTGTTTCTGCTCCTTATACCATGTTATGTCTACGTGTGCAGATGGCAACGTGCTATGGATTCGTGGACAGCACCAGCCGGCATACCCGTAACCTTGCTTCGGCAGCCTGGGTACTATATTCCCCAACAGGTGAGCACATTAGCTCAGGAGGAAGTTGCCTAGGATTTGCGACCAATAATGCCACAAAATATCAGGCAGTAATCAGAACCCTAACTAACGCCATTTCCTTGGGTATGAACCACATTGTCATCCACATGGATTCTCAATTAGTGGTTTCCCATCTAAACCGGGTTTACGTCATCTGTGATACCACCTTACTCTGTCTCTTCAGACGAGTACATCTCCTGGAAAGGTCATTTGAATCCGTTCAATACCTGCACATTCCACGAGATTTAAACACAGTTGCTGACTCGATGGCCAACTTCATTTTGGATTGGTACATCACACACACAATAATCATAATATGTAAAAGCATTCACAACATGTAAATAATGTAATGTATAAAAGCAAACATGTAAACAAGATCACATCACTCATCATTTTAAAAACACATAATGTATAAATCGCCGATAATGTCTGTATATATATATCGCTCAAAAGTAGTGCTGCTACAAAATCTGAAGCACGATGGCTTTCAGTGAGTCTCTACAAAAATCTGAAGCATCATAGCTTTCAGTAGTACAAAATCCGATGCCTCTAAGCTCTCAATACAAGTATAAAAGTGTCATCAGGCCTGATGCCTGACTCGTACACCACCCCTAGCACGGACAGCACGTTGTCGCTGAGTGAGAAAGCAATCCACAGTCCTCGCCACCTTGCGGAGTAGGGCATTGAAGCGTACAGACGCTCCAACCCCAAACCTCTGCATAGGTCTTGGCAAGTCATCTATAACTGGCTCAAGAACCTCCACTATCAGCTGGGACAAGTTCCTGTATACCTCCTCCATCTCCTTGATGGCAGCATGAGCACCTGGGGGCACAATTGCTTCCCCACCTCTGTCTCTCCTTGCCAAGAGAGAAAGTCCTACTAGCCGTATGGGCCCCACATCTGCACACACATATTATATACTTGTCAGCACTACATCAAAAAAAATGATATAATATACAAAACTAAAAATACAAGGGTAGTTTTGTTCTCACCCATGTCACCCCATGCTGCACCCTCCGATAGCATCAAGTTGGGATCCTCTTAGAAGTCCGTGCCGCTGTATGGGAAGTCCTCGACCATGAGTAACTGGCCCTCTATCCAGCTGAAGAACTTGGGACCAAATCTAATGATGGGCCCGCCACCATGACGAGTCATGACCTCAGCCCATCTGAGCATATGGGGATCCCTGGGCTCCCTGTCATCAAGTAGCAACTACGGACATAGAAGAGGAAATCGCTCTAAGAGGAATGATACCACGATCGACCCATAACCAAACTGCTTGAGCTCTCCCCGCCGACACTTGGTCAGTTGAGCTTGGAGGTTTGCGAGGAGACCCTCGCACCATTTGAAAACCATGGGGGACATGCAGTCCTCCGCATAAAGCATCTGGGTCTGATTAGCCGTGTGTGGGGCTTGGCTACCCACCGCTCTAGTAATGGTAAGTAATATGGTATGCAGTGGGCGGCTCACCACATCCCTGATAAGAATCTTCCCACTGGAAGATCGAGAAGTAGCGATACAATGTTGTGACACCATGTCATCAACTGTGCGGTCACTGGCCCGTGTTCCAGTAAGATGCATAGGTTCCCCTCTCTAGGACAAACCGGTAAGAAAGTAGATATCCTCAATGTCTATCGTGAGGATATGCTCACCAACCACAAAGTATTGTTTGGCCGCATCCCAACTCTGGAGCATGTGTGTCAATAGTGGGATCTGGGATCTCATCCCCTGGATCTCAAAGAACTTCAGTAACCCGCAGTTTCTCAAAGCATCCACGCATTGTGGATCGTTCGCAGCTTGTTCATCTTCTAGTTCATGTTCTCTCTCTCGCCACTCCAACACCATATTGGCTAGCTGGTAACCTGCCATGAAGGACATTTAAACACTGTTAGGTCCTGCTTCAACCTCCACAAGTCCAGTTTTTGGATTCTTTTTAATGTTTGGAATTTGCAACTCCGTCGTCGCATTGTACGTTTGCGTACAGTGCGATGTCATCGCACTTTACCCATTCAATGCTTGCGATGACTCGGTCTCATCGCAGGTCCCGAAAGGGCCAATTGCGATGAGCCGAAAGCATAGTATCCCTCCATGAACTCATCAAAAAATCCAAAAAATGAACCTAAAAACAAAATCTAATCCACTAGAAAGTTATTGGATGAAGTTTAGGCCTACCTGATCCAGACGGTTGGTGAAATGGTGGATCGTAGCTCCCAGAATCGGCAAAGGAATTTTTGGCTCCAAATTGGTATTTCTCCTCCCAAATTGGCAATTGAAACAATGAAATCTATTTTGGCCCATTTTTCTATTTATAAATAGAACGGAATATTCCTTTTCAAATATTTTGATGCTCTTGGGCCATTTATCATAGTTTTTGACCATGTTTGTCATATTTGAGGCTATTTGACACATTTTCTAGTGTGCAAGAGTTGTAAGTGGTCTTTTGTGCCGTTTCTCATATCACAATGGTCATCACAGGTATGAACACTCCCTTGAATGTTTTGTCGTTATTTTTGCAATGGTTAGTCTGCAATTATTGCGTGATGATGAGTTTACTCTTCGTTTGTTCTCCTACTCACGGAACTATGAGAACAAGTACTGAGTTATGATTTATCACTTTTCCAGGCTCGTTAAACTTCCACGGAAAAGGACACCCCCCGAAACCTACTATTAAGCTCTTTTCATGCTCTCGAAATACGAAAAGATTGCCAAGCGAACTTGTCGCGTTCATGCTTGTTAAAGTATTTGAATGGTCGTCTTCATGGTGATAATTTACCCCTTTTTCGGACCAGGAGGCACTAATTACGAAAAATGAATACTCAAGCCAATCATGACTGGAAGAGTCCTCTCCCGCGTTGTTTTACCCTTTTTCGGGCGATGAGGCTAACTTTACGAAAAAGGACCGTTGGAGTCTTCTTTAGTTCTTTTCAGACTGTCTAAACATGAAATGACGACCGAGTTTACCTTCTATGGACTCGTTAAAATTTTCACATTGAAGGGCCCATCATGGGACGAACCCCTCCTATCCCAAGTTCGGAACATATTTGGGATTGGACTCATCTATGAGATGAGCTATATTGAGCATCTGGTTACCCTCATCAAGCTTGTAAAAAACACATGAGGCACTCATCATTCATGATTGGGAAAAAGGAAAGTGTTTGTGTTACATACCTTATTAGTGGCAGTATGTAGTTGTTCTTGAACATGGCACTCATCTGCATTTGCATACAGCACTTGGGCCATCCGTTTGTCTATGAGTCCCCGCTTACTTTCTGATTCCTATTACTCCTTTGATTCATTCAAAGAAAGCTCCCATCATCAGTTGCATTAGAAATTTGCATCGTACTCATTGTGTCAATATTGCCAAGTCATGCCATGCCCATGTTCAAGAACACATCTATCATTTGTCATCTGCACTCAAGTGTACCCGTCACCATATTGATTTACTTTGAGTCAGTCTTGCATGTTACTGTACCATCCGATCTACTCTACACATCTTTTGTCGTGTTTCGTGTCAATTGATGGGGGATTCATCATGGCCCTCCTTCGACGGATTCGTCCTTGTCGACTTCAACTCATCATCCGAGGATCAAATCTAGAAACCAACCAAGTACCTTGGACCTGCATGCCTCAATGGCAGGTTACCTCGCTTTCCTCATGAGTTTACATCATTGACTCTTGATTGAAAGATTTCATCTTGTGTTCGACTTCAACTCATTTATTCATGCTTGATGATATGTACTGTGACTTGGGAATCATTAACATCAATGGTGATCTCCCTCACACTTGTTAATGGTTTACTTCAATGGCCGGTAATCAAGTGGTTTCTACCATGTTCGACGTCAAGACATTTGTAATCACATGGATAGATTCGTATCATTGCAGGTTCAACTTGAAGACCCTGGGGAGTCATGTTTTACCCAGGTTGCGATGGAGTTTGTATTTGATTTATATTACACGGATCCAATTTTGTATTGGTCGTGGATGTGTTATCATCTCATCATGGATCTACTCTTGTGTCTAGTAGCCATGATTGTGTTCAGTTGGTCATTACTACCATGGATCTGCAATGTATTGGTCAATAGCCATGTTGCACTTCATATGAGATTGTCAGTTCAGAGTCAGTTGTATTGCAGTAGTATCCTTCGTCCGACGAGTCTATTGCCATTACTTCTATCAAATCACTTCACTTGGCTATCTTCAAGAGCTTCATACTTTGGGGGGCATTCTGTTACACCCAAAATCTACTCATCATAAGATTTAGTGTATACACCCCTGAAGATACTTGGACTAACTAATCATCCTGGGAGGATTTATACCCAGTTGTGCTCAGTTTTGAAGGGTCGTTGTAGGTTTCACACTATCAATATGTGACGCCGCACCTTGCTCCATTACAAGGTGCGACGAAGTAAGTTAAGTGGCAAAAATAGCTTCTTCAAGGTCCATCTCGAAGCTTGCTGACTTGGGACCCTATCCCTGACCTCTTGGAAAATATGGCACTCGGTTCCTAGACCCTTGGAGAGATCCCTTATGCCTCTCCTACCATCTCTCAACCTATCCTATCCATACCCTATCCATTTAGTCCTATATAAATGAAGCTCACTCCCATCCCAAAGGGAGGAAGACTATGATATCTACATGTTGGTGAAATCACTCTTAGAACATATCCACTCACCTATTAGAGAACTCATACTTCCTTGGAAGGATATGGAAATTGGCTTTGTCGGAGAAGGGCTACAGTGTTAAGCCTTGGTTGTGGTTCTATATCTCTATCATGTACTCCTCTATTTGCAGTAATACAAATGCTTTCCACCAATATTGTTCATGTGTGCAATGATATTGAGTAGTTTACCTGCTTAACTGTTTACTTAGATCGCTTATTGTATAGATGTCTTTTACTGGTTTCTCTTGTTTCTTGTCTTGACAAGTCTTGCAGCTTGGATCTGACGGTCGTGGGACGTGGAGCAACATTCAGGAGAAAGGATTGCGTAGTGAAAAGGTAATACATCTAGTACTTGATACTTAAGTAGATCTAGGAAATGCATTAGTAGTCTGTTCTACTTGTTCTAGACTCACTTTGAGCTAGGGAGATCTGGCTTGTGTCCACTCGAGTGGATTGTCCGATATCAGGCTTGTTAATCATGCTACGTCCTGGGTCAATCTATCCACGGTCTGATGGCTTATAGTGGATGGTTCTGCAAAATACTCAGGATATTTGTGATGACTCAATCCATTTGGAAATGTTTCGGGATCAGCAGAGGTGTTTTGATTTTCAGGAGCCTTGCCTTCAGTGATTGTAGGAGCAAGTTCAAGGACAGGGACTTCAAGCAAACGGGCAGAGACATCGGCTAATGTAAGAAGGGATGTTTCAGGGATAGGACCGTTCGGCTGGACATCAAGGCTATCTGAATGAACCGGATGAATGACGAGTTGAACGACAGACTGCACGACAGTCTGGTCGACAGACTAATCACGATTTGACCTTCTAGATTTAGTGGGTATTGGTGAAAAGAGTGGGGGTTTCATGGCCGTGTTCTCATGGAAAATCTCAGGAGAGAGGATGAATGGACAAGGTGCATTTCTCCTGAGGTACCCTCATCAAACTGCACAGACTTAGTGTCTCTTTTTGCTTGGGCATAGGTTTGAGCAGGCTCATTAGTACGAGTTTGAAATCTATTGCACTTTCGAGAAGCAGAAGCTTTAGCAAGGGGTTTCTTGACCAAATGGGGGTTCAATACTTCAAACACAAAACTTTCCAATGTTTTCCCCTTTTCCCTCAACTGGTGAATGATCAGGATTTTAATGAGACAGTGGTGATATAAGCTACCAGTGGGGTTAACTACGTTTTTCCTCACCTGGTTCGACATTTTCTCAAGGCTCTTCAGAAGATAAAATGGGAAATTGAGAGCTTGGTCATTAACAAAATGAGATAATAACTTGAGATGATAGGCTTTGAAGATGGTAAACTTACCCTCACAGGTTATCAACTGGATGATGATGGCTAAGGGCTCGAGATATTCTGGTTTAATCCACTCTCGGTGGAACCCTTTTGTGCCTACAACGTGTTGATAGTCAGCCCTGAGAGAAAATTCATGAGCCGTCCGAGGGAGGAAGAGGTGCTTGTGCCAATGAGCACCCTCCCGTGGAAGCTTTGTAGCCAACGCAATAGACTCTTCCGTCACAGGAAAAGTAAGGTGGTCAACCCTAGCTGTTTTACCATCGAATCCCTTGGCAAATAGGAGTGAGATCTCATGATCATGGCCCTGGAGAATATGGAGGAACCAACCCCAACCTACTCGAAGAAAAAATTCATGGCATGCTTTGAATTCAGGGATACAGAGCAAATCCTGGTGGCTCCTAGGATCATGGCGGATCAGCATTGTTAGACGGAGGTAGATGGATGCAAGGGATATAGGGGATGCGAAGAATGCAAGGAATGTGATTGAATGGACTCAGAGAGGACGAGAACAAGTAGAATGAAGGTAAAAATCATGCAAGCATTCGTTTAAATCGTGGTCCATTTGAACATTTGAGTGATCGTGAGATGGAGATTTGGCACAGTTAAACAATCACACCATCATTCAAAACTTTGAATCGTGTGCCCTAATAAAGATGTGTGTGTTAATGAACTTGTATGGTTGTGAAATATTCAACCATGTCCAAAGTAAACTTTGGACAAGTTGAATGAAATTTTCATCATGGAATTATAATCATATGGTGCATTGAAAAATCATGATGACCTTTAAGTAATAAAATGACAGCTCACATGATGATTTTTGCATATAAATTAATGAAGAGTTAAAACCATATGATAGTCAAAAATTTTGAAAATTGCATTGATGCGAGATTAGTCGATTCGTTTGGTGAAGTCAGGATGAGTTGAAAAATGAGATCGTGTGCAGAGATGGCATTTGATATTTCCTGATATGGTTAGTCGATTAGATTTATAGTCAAATTTCAAAAATTAGATACCTTAGCACACTTGATCATGCTATTATAAATTTATGGTTTCATTCGGATCGTCATTCGACGCTTCATTTGACATCTCATTCATTTGCTTCATTCAGATCATCATTTGACACCTCATCTGACCCTTCATACAGACCTTTTATCTGTACAAGATGTGCTTGCTGGATCTGACTATTGTTGATTGTGCAGAGAATTTATGAGGCTGCCAGCACACAAAAGGACGATGTAAATCTACTTTTTCTGAAAAATTAAGTCACTCTTTCTTTATTTATCATGGATCAAAACAGTCTTTCTTCCACTACTTGCATTATTCCTGAAACACATATCATTTTATCAGAGATAAATGAACCTTCTTTATAAATAATCAAAAAATAAAGACAATTTTGATCCTCCCCCAAACCAAAAATATGGCGTGTCCTCAAGCCATCAAATAAAAACTGATTGATATTTAAATATTTCCAATTGACAGTCAGCAAATAACTCTAAAAGCTGTTATTTTTGTAAGAAAAAGAAATACTAACTAATAATGGAGATGATTCATACATGCAAATTCATCAAAATAAAACAATAGTGCTTATGAAGACCATATGAATAATGATAGTGCAATCGATGCGAAAAAATCCATAGGAAAACCGGTCATCTTTGACTGATTTTGAAAGATCTCTTGCCATCCAAAGAATATAGATAAAGTTTACCCTAGAGTTCATTAGATTTCTATGGTTATGGGTCCCACTTCTAGGATAACCATATCCTAGGTATTGTTTGAATTAGATGACAGGGTCCAAGTCCAACTTATAGCCATTCTCTAGTGAAAGTATGAATAATTGGCCTAAACATGTATTTGTGTACTCAGATTTTTTTTAGATAAGACATGTGCATAGTAATGCATTAACCATATCTCCTTTACCCGATATTGACCCGCTTCCAGTAGGCCTGTTCAGTACCCCGACGGGTTTACCTTGGTACCATGCAAGCATAGCCCCGCTGCCAACGAGCATGTTCAGTACCCTGACAGGTTTACTTGCATTTACTGAGCCTCCTTGTTTAAGATTTTACTTAGCATGGACTCACTGCCAGCAAGCCTGTTCAGTACCCCGGCGGGTTTGCTTCATATAATGATTTTAGTATGTGGAAGTCGGTTGGCACTAGAGTGTATTAAGCTTGCTAAACACATAACTCAAATTTTGAGAGCGAACCTTATGAGTAACTTGATTTATAATAGCCTGCATTACCGATCATGCCAAAAGAGAATAACCTAAAGTTGTCCCCTGACCTCTCAATCTATCTTATTCATAAAAAGATCAGTAATGTTCCCCATAAGTAGAAATACCACTTACTCTTGGGATACCTTTTAATAAAAAAATGCTTAAGAGAAAAGTTTTGATAATGAGTCTGGGATGAACTAGCATTCCATAGGTGTTGGATAGATCTTTGAAAAACATGATGACTAAAGTAGGTCTTGAGCAACTGTTCTAATAATAGATCAAGAATGTGCATGTATGAATCAAATACAACATACAGAAGCATAACAATGAAAGTAATAAAAAAGAATCATAGAAGAGAGTGGTTAGAAATGATATATAAAGTACATTTTATCTTTTCACTATAAATTTCAATTCGCAACAATAATCAAAAGAGAAGGAATTAAGATGCATCATAAGTTTTTAGAGCACTTCCCTTTGCGAATAATGATCTTCATGAGCTGACTATAGAGATAAAGTTTCATACTACAAACCACTTATCAATTAATGATCCAAATTTATTTTAAAAAACACATATGTACAAAGGAAAATCATATGACAATATATCAAAAACTTAGGGAAAGGAAAAAGAGTCTTCCTCTTTGTAATTGATGCAGTCTTAAGAGTTGATCATAAGAATGAACTTCCTGTGTAAATACAAACCATCTTGTCAAAAATTACTCTTATTTATTCAAAGAAACATAAACATATTTACATATATACAAATGAAGATAACCCAAAAGAAATAAATCATGAACTAGGAAAAGGAGGAATAACTTCCCCTTCAACCAGCTCCATCTCCTTCTATAGTAAGACATCCTGCATAAAATCTTGTTTAGAAATTGGCTTATGATAGAGGCTCAATCTATGTCCATTTACAACAAAGGAAATTTGTGAATCATCGATTGTTTTAATTTCAACAGATCCATAATCAAAAGCTATAACAATTTCATATGGACCCATCCAACGGGTAGTCAATTTTCCCTTAAAAATTTTAAACCTCGAGTCAAATAGTAATTCCCAATCTCCAGTCTTAAACTATTTCTGTTTAATATATTTATCATGCCACTTTTTGTGTTGGTTTTGTACTAGAATTGTGCATTGAATGGAATCTTGTCCTATCTCATCTAGTTCATTTATTTGCAAGATTTTTTGTTTCTGTGCTTCTTCTAGATTCATCCCTAATTGTGCAGCCATACGAAAGGTTTTTACTTGAAATTCAATGGGTAGAAGAACTTGTTTACCATAAACAAGTTCATAGGGTGTGTGCCCAGTGGTATTCCTCCATGTTATTTGATAAGTCCACAAGGCTTCTGGAATCCTATCTGCCTAGTCTTTATGGTGAAACTGGATAGTCTTGGTCAAGATGGGCTCTAATACCTTGTTTGTAGACTCTACCTGACCATTGGCTTGTGGGTGATATGGCAAAGATTTACAATGTCTGATGCCATATTTCTCAGTAAGTTATTTCATTAACTTGGAGGTAAACTGATATCCTTGATCGGTTACAATTTCCCTAGGTACACCAAATCAGCTAACTATTTGTTCGTATATAAACTCTACCACAGATTTTTCTGTGGCTCGAAATAAGGCTTTAGCTTCCACCCATTTAGTGACATAGTTTGTACAGACTAAGATGTGCTTCTTTTTGCGAGACATAGGGTAAATTGGCCCTATGAAATCTAGAGCCCATTTTTCAAAAGGATCAATCATAACCTGGGGCTGTAAGGGCATCTCATCGGATGGCGTAGGTCTACCCATTATTTGACAACTGTCACATCCCTTGACATACTTGGCAGCATTTTTGAAAATGCTTGGCCAGTAATATCCAGAGTGCAACACTTTGTATGTTGTTCTCTTATCAGAAAAGTTCCCACCACATGGGCCACCATGACATGCATGGAGGATCTCTGCCATCTCATCCTATCGAACACATCATCTAATAATAAGATCAGGACCAGTACGAAAAAGATAATTATCAACCCAAGAATAATTTGAACTTTGGACTATGATCCTACGTTTCTCGGGTGGGGAGAGATGGTTTGGTAACTTTCCAGTTGCTAAATAATTGGCTATGTCTGCAAACCAAGGGGTTTGAACAGACACAACGAACAAATGTTCATCAGGAAAGCTATCATCGATGGGACTGGCACTATTGTCAATTTGAATATGAGAGAGAAAATCTGCTACCACATTCTCTCAACGGGGATGATCAACAACAGTGATTCCGAATTCTTGTAATAAAAGAAGCCACCGAATCACCCTGCCATTGGTGATTGGTTTGATCATTAAAAATCTAATGGCAAAGTGGTCTGTGTGTACAAAAAATTCATAGCCTGTGATATAGTGACAAAATTTATTAATAGCACAGACTACTTCCAGAAACTCTTTTTCAGTAACAGTGTATGTTGATTCTGCAGGAGTCAAATTCTTGCTAGCAAAATAGATGGAATATGATGCTTGTCCTTCCTTTTGACCTAAGACTCCTCCTATATCCATGTCGGAAGCATCAGTGGATATATGAAAGGGAAGGGACCAATTGGGGCCCCTAAGTATTGGTGCCACTGATAGCTTTGCCTTTAAAGTTTCAAAGGCATGTTGGCAAGGTTCACTCCATTGGAAATTTATATCTTTCATAAGTAATTTGAACATAAGTGTGGCTATCTTAGTAAATTTTTCAATAAAACATATGTAATAGCCTACATGGCCAAGAAAGCTCCTTACCTCTTTCTAAGTTTTTGTAGGAGGAAGATTAACAATTATTTATATCTTGGTAGGATCCACCTTGATTCCTTGAAAAGAGACATGATGTCCCAAAACTATACCCTCCGTTAGTAACATCTTGAATTTTTCATGACTAAGGGCTAAGTTTGTCTCTTGGCACCAGATAAGAATTGTTTCAAGGTTATCAAGGGCTTCTTGGAAGGTATTACCGTATACTGTAAAATCGTCCATGTAAACTTCAACACTGTCATGTATACAGTCAGCAAAAATTCCTAAGACTGCACGCTAGAAAGTGGCAGGTCCATTACATTGGCCAAATGGTAAAACTCTATAGGCATATGTCCCCCAAGAACAAGTAAAGGTGGTCTTGTCTTGATCCTCATGTGCTATTAAGATTTGATTGTATCCACTATACCCATCGAGGAAAGAAAAGTATTATTTCCCAGATAAGGTATCTAACACCTAGTCAATGAATGGTAAAGGGAAATAATCTTTAAGAGTGGTTTTGTTTAATTCTTGAAAGTCAACACAGATACGCCATTTCCCTATAACTTTCTTTGGAACTACTACCAGAGGAGATGCCCACTTACTGTTAAAAATTGGGTAGATGAAACCAGCATTGAGGAGTTTTTGTAACTCATCTTTAACTATATCCTTTAGGGTTGGATTCATTCTTCTCTGGGGCTGTCTGACATGTGGTATGTTTGCATCTGTGTAAATATGGTGAATACAAGTATCTGGGTGTATACCCTTCATATCGGTGTATTCCCATGAAAATGCTCCAGTTTGTATTTTAATAACTTTTAGTAATTTTTTTTGCTGACTCTCATCTAAACCTGCATTTATATGTAGAAATTTTTTAGGACTAACCTCACAAGGTATGGTATAGGATCCTATATGTTCTTCGATTGAAAAGACACAATGTGTACTTGAAAATGTGGAGAGGCTCATGTTCTCTTGGAATTCATCTCCAAATATTTGATCAAGTTGGGAAAAAGACTGGGAAAAGTCTATACATGTTGTGGAAGAGACAAATTGGTTCAACATATTTTCAATATTTTTTTCTTGAAGTGCCCAGGAGAAGTCACTAACAAGTGAAAGTTCTTCCAATTTTTCATCCCCGAAAGGACAGTCTAACCAGAAAAAAATTTCAGTTACTGGTTATGCTGGTGGGTATAAGGCAAGTTTCCTTGTAGATAACCCATCACAAATGATCATCTCTCCATCCCAATATCCTATAAATGCATTAGTAGTGGCTAGCCAAGTTCTTCCCATAATAATAGGGTGTCCTTTAGAAGGATCCTTTGATTCTATGACCATAAAGTCCACGGGATATTCCCATGAAGCCACTGATACAATAATATCATCTAGGATTCTAGTAGGCTACACCATAGTGCGATCTGCTAATTCCAGCATTGTTGGGGTAGGATGGAGAAACTGTCTTAAATTGAGACCTTCTAAAACTGTGGTTTCCATCAGGTTAATAGCAGCCCCTAGATCAATAAGTGTGTTTCCTATAGCAGTGTTATTGATGATAACAGTTACCACAGGATTTCCTGGATTTGTATACTTCGGAATTCTAGCTTGGTTTGCTATGTAATCTGACATTTCACCTATGACATGAATTGTCGGAGGGTCTTTTTGCTTCTTACTTGGTCTTTTAATATAGAGTTCCTTTATCACTTTACTATAAATTTGTATGTCTTTAATGGCTTGTAACAAAGGGATCTTGATACAAATATTCTTCAATTCATTAATAATATAATACTTTGGAAGAGTTACAGGTTTCTCTATTGCTAGATGCTTCGGATATGGGTGCAACATTTCTCCTGGAGTTGCTTCTTTGTGAGGGTGATCATGTGTTGGAACTTTTGGAATAATTATATTTTCGAAAATGGCATCATTCAAGATTTTGTTTGGTATGTCTTCTTCTTCATTCTCTTCACAAATAACAAATGATGATTTGGGCTGATCTTGCAGAACTCTTCCAAACCATAGTTGAATCTCATGCACTGGTGCGGTTGAAATGACATATGATGGAAGAGGTGGAAACCCAATGTTGTTAAGAGCTTGAGTTGGTTTATTGTTGGTATTTGGTATCGGTTGTGCAGGCAATATTGTGGGTCTTGGTGGATTCATATTCTGGAAATGGTGAGGCTGATGTGTTATAAGGGGTAGTGAAGGAGGCACAAATCCAAGCAAAAGTTGCTGGATATTAGGTGGGTAAGGATAGTTAGGCACAGGAGTAGGTGTAGATTGAGCATATGCTTGTCCCCTCCATCCTGGTGACCATTGTTGATGCTGAGCATTTTGAGGAGGATACTGAGGTGGCCAGTTCGAGGTGTTCCATTGTTGAGGTGGTTGATAAGGGTGATAATAGGGTGGAAATTGTAATGATGGATCATCATATGATGCTTGGTCTCTAGGTTGCCAAGGCCTCCTAGATGTCTCACCAAAATTTCTGCTCTTATATACGGCTTGCAACCCAGGCAACAATGGACAGTTATCAGTTGGATGTTCTTCTGTACAAAGGTGACATACTGAAACATTATTCAATGGGAATTCCCGTTGGGGATGTTTAGTTATACACCTAGGACAGAAGATACTCATTGATGTACGATCTTCATCTTGTCTCTTCTTAGCTTGTAATGCATCTAATTGAGAACTCGTGGCTCCTAAAATATCTGTTTTGAAATTTTCTAATAGGTTTCCCAATTCTACCCTTGTAACTCCACCAGGACCAAATGTATTTCCTTTTAGGTTTCTAGTATAAGATTCCCGAAAGCATCTCCCACTCTTCCCTCTGTTTCTAGAGAAATTCCTACATTGCTCACAGATTTGTGAAAATGACTTATGAGAAATATCTCTCGCTGCCATGAGGTTAATATTTTCTAAAAACTCTTCTAAGATTCCCTTAAGGAAGAGTGTTCTTACTTCATCTTCTCGAAGATCACTATATTTTGATTTATGTAACACATAGTTAAATCTTTCGAGATAGTCTTCTAGGCTCTCATCTTCAAGTTGTTGTATTTTAAAAATGTCATTCCGAGATTCCTTAGGTTTACAGTAATCCTGATATTTCCGTAGAAATACAGTCTTCATGTCTTCCCAAGTTCTAATGCTAGATTCTCCTAAACCCATAAACCACCTAAGAGCAGAATCTTTCAGTGTAGCAAGGAAAAGTTTTAACTTTTGGCCATCATGTAGGTAGTTATAGCTCCTACATAGAATGTCAAATTCGAACATAAATGAATCTGGATCCTCACTACTCTTACCATAAAAGGCAGGTAGTGAGGAGGGATGGATTTTTTTCATGGTTACATCTTGTGCAGTGTCTAAAATAGGGAACCCAAAAGTACCTTCAGTTCTAACCTGTCCCTCTTCTTCATCTTGTCGGACATGATCTTCGTTTTCATTCTCCATGTAAACTTGATTTCCAAAGAGAGTGTACCTAGGTGGTTCCTTTCTTGGTGAATATGGGATGCCAACGTTCTATTTCAGGGACAGCATTCCTCCGATGAGAAGAGTTGTCAGCTATGTGAGAGTCCACCTCTACAAGAATTGTAGGTCCTATAGTTGATGTTTCCATTTGTGAAACAATTATATTTGCAGAGTTTTCAAACAGAGCATCTATCTGTGAGGGAACAACAAAATCTACTAAATTCGGACCCCCTACTAGTGAGAAGGTTGTGTCTTTGGGTTTTGAAACTAATGGAGGATTAAGAGGTTCTTATGGTTTATCTTTTTGAACTTCTTCCTTCCTAAGTTCAGTTTCAATATGAGACTGAGGTTCTCCTAGTGGTGTTTCTTTATGAACAAACTTCTCTGATGTCTCTATGGTTCCCCCTGAATGGTTTCCAGAAAGGATTTCCTTAGCTTTCCAAGTAGGACTATCCCCTTTAGGTGTTTTCCGATACCTTTCTGCTGAGTTAGTAGTTGGGGTGTAACGCCCCCCGTATAAGTTAGTAGGAATTTTAGTGTTTTGGGGACTAGTTTTAATGTGTCTACCTTTTAAATCCCTAGGTCTATTCATGAAAACAAAGCTAAAACTAAAACAAATTTTAATTGCATTACTATTATTGTTGGGTTTTGGGGATGCCTGTTATAGCAGATGCGCGGGTTCTTACCTCTCGTCTTACCGCTCACCCGCCACCAACCTATATCTAAGTTTCAAAAGGAAAATTCTACCTATCACTAAGGTTTAGAAAGAAAATTCTACCTATCTACAACACCCCGGCAACAGCGCCAAAATGTTGAGTGTTTTATTGTCTTAATGATTTCACCAAATATTTAATTATCGACCAGGGTTGGTAATCTTAGAGTTGTGTAAAATTATATGCTGAGGTAGAAGGGTACCTAAGATATTGGCTCGGCCAGCCTTAGAAATGTTTAATAATGAAAAGATCAAAAGATCATTCAAAATGAAAAACCAAGTCAAACTTCATAAATACAACTAATAAGCTAATTAGACCTAACCAAAACAATAGATCAGAATAGTATCAATCTATACTACTCTACTCTATGAACAATAATTGAAAAGATAAAAACAATACTATTCTAGGAAACAAGACTTGATCAAAAGCAACTACTCTTATGAAAATGGAAACTACTGATCAATTATTCAAACTCTAATCTAGGAACTAGAAAGACTAGCTACTATGTAATAACTATGAACAAGTTCAGAAACCTATCTATGAAATGATCCAGTTTACAACTAACTATGTAAAGACAAGAAACTGTGCTATCTTGAGCAAGATTACAACTACTTAATTAACCTAAGAAATCCAATAGTTAAACTACTCATGTATTTGACAAATACTCAAAACTAAGCTAAGCTACCTAATTCCACTCTCCTTGAGGAATTTGAGGGAATGTATCAAAATGGCTTTCAAATGCGATAGAGAAACAAAACGGAAGTAAATCTAATTTAACCTCTACAAAGAGATGCAAGCTAAAAAGTGACCAATTACAAGTGATTTTAAACATTGTAATCTATTCTTTATCCATAAGAAAACGACACTTACAAACTAGCTACAGTACTTGAAATGAAATGTTGATTAACAAAAGTACAAATCCTAAGTTATTTAATCTCTAATGATTACTTGGAATTAAAACATGAAATGTTTTTCTAACTCATGCACATGCCTATCAACATCAAATGATACCTATCAATACTTCCAACTAGTTTATGAAACATTAACTACAAGAAAAGAAAACTAAACTAAGTACAAGACAAGAACTTAAATGACTGAAATCAATACTAACTTGTAATCAAAACCTACAGCAGAAAAACAAGATGTTCCTACACTATCTTTACTACAAATTAAACTATAATCTAAGACAACTATGAAAGTGCAATAAAGCTGATCTATAACTTGAGAAGTAAACCTATATTAAACTAAGTTATGAAAACTCTTAGAGATTGAAAACTAATGCATCTATATTAAACACACCTGAACTTATTAAACTTGGATTGGAACTAGTTCCTAGTCTATTCTACCTACAGAAATGAAAGAGCAATGAAATTAAACCATATCAAAACACTATGTAAATAAAAGTGAAAGATTAATTAGAAACTTGAATGAAAACTGGAAATGGAATACTGAACTAATTCAGAAATAAAACAAACTGAGATCTAACAAAGTCTATGATAACATTGTGAACAAATTTAAGCTAATCTAGGTCCTAGGCATGAAAGTAAGTGAAAGTAACTCATAAACTACCTAAATCATAAGCAAAAGACATTTATACTGCTTCTACTTAAACCAAAACTATTTCTCATTTGGACAGTTAAACATATGCTGAATGTAAATGAATTTCATCATTAATAAAACTGAAATGGTTAACCTATGTGTAAATGTAAAATGAGATATGAAATGTTAAGGGTGGATTCGAATCCCAAACTAGCTATAGAATGTGATGAAGTACTGGAAAATCAACCTATATCCTAGCTAACTACCTCTACATAAAATGAAATACTAGCAATTCTTGAAATGGCTGCAAATTCTGGAAAATTCTGTCTAAATGCGAATGAAAGACTGAAAGAAGGTCTGAAAGGTAGTCTGAAAGGATGTTGCGAATGGCCGGCTGAATGGATTCTAAAGGTGTAAATTGCATAGAAACACAGGGAAATTATATGTTATGGATATTAAAACATCACCTACAGGAAAACGAACTACTTGCTTGCAAAAACAAAATGACTTACAGGAAAACGTAAGAGATACATGAAAAAATGAAATGACTTAGCTGCAAATATAAAAAGAAACTGCTGAATATACACAAATGGAACCTATTATTATTGAGGGGACCTTCTCAGCAACAGGGGTTTATCTCCTAAGCTACTCAGACACCAACCATTAACATAAAATGATCATCAACAGCTGAAACAGAGTCTTTTTATTAAACTGAAGCAAAGTTACACAACGTTTTTCTCTTCTATCTCTACCGTCTATGTCTAATTGTGTTTCTCGACATGAGACGTCTTTATATAGATTTTACAAAGAGAGAGCAGGTTGACCCTTTCAGTGGTCGACCTCTCTAAAAATAGGAGATCTTTTACTGTTGTAAAAATGGTCCATTACAACGCACAGGCTGTCTTCATGATTCCGTGCGTGTTGGTTCCCTTCACGTGAGCAGTTGGTGTGTTGGAAGGCTGGGCGAGTGGAAACGCGGATCTTCTCGAACAAGGGCTCACGAACCATAAAGACCACGTTGCCAACAGAACCCACGTCGTGGTTTTTGCCTTTAATGCCCCGGAATATGCTAACCAACGAATCTGAGGGTGCGAACGGAGGTCTGAACGATGGTCCGAATGCGACTAGGCATCTTGAACATGAATGCGCGTCTGAATGAGAGTCCGTTTGAAAACCATAACCTGCAGAATGAAGTCTATGTGCCAAGTAGGTCGATAAATGTTAAATTAACGTTAATAAACCACAAAATGATTATACTCAACCAGGATTCATGCAATATTAAAATAAGTTCATACCTGAGTTCGAATGGTGGTCTGAATGGCAAGAAATATGACTTATCATATCAAAATTGGTAAAAATAACGCCAACAGAGAACGTTTAATGATCAAAATTGATGATAAAATTAGACATCAACAGTTCCATCTAATACCAGTGCGCAATCCCATTAAAGCAAGCTATCAATTGAAGCATGGTATCAGTTGGTGAGTGTAGTTGTGCAGCAGCAGAACAATAGAGTGAACCTTGGCGTAGACTGCGGGATCAGTTGAAGCAACACACGGTATATGAAGTGAGACATCAACAGAAGTGAAGTGATGAGTGGAATGAGAATTCAAGTGATGTATGCAAGGAAGTGACAACAATATGACTGCATACAAAAGGTGCAAACAACAGAACGAACATCAAAATTTTAGAAGTGTGTGCATGTTGGAAGTTCAAGAAGGAAACATCTTATTTTGTATATCTGGGAAGCAGTATGGGGCAAGGAGGAGGGGGTCATAGCCTCCTCCCAGTTGGTGCTAGAGAACACAGGGAGTTGGTTCTTCCTTCAGGTCAGTGCCTGTAAAGCTAAGGGGTTGGTGCCTCCTTCTAGTTGGTGCTAGTGAACATAGGAAGTCGGTGCTTCCTCGAATGTAATCTTTTCATTATAAAAGAGCATTTTGTGGTTTTCTCCCATTTGGGTTCCCATGCCAAAATTATGTGTTATGTGTTCTTTGTCTTGGTGCATATGTGGATGAATGTTTTATTTATGTTGGATGCATAATTGAAGATCAAGACTATGTTACAAATAACCTGTCAAAGAAGTTAAAACTGCTCATAACTACGCTAATACTGATTCACCCCCCCCTCTCAGTGTTAAATAGATTCCAAAAATACCTCCATGATAAATTTACCATCCGAAATATTCTTCATGTCATCACCCCCACGAAGACATCAATGGGTCCCCCTCCCCCCGAATTAACCAATTCTAGAAAGTTATTCCCGTTGGTACCATATGCATGGCATTGATTCATGGGGCACCAATCTTTTCATTTTGAAAAAAAAAACTCAAGTCATCATGGAAAATATTCCCCAATTCACTCGGAACCATGGGAACTTCACCCATCATCAAATCGATTCCCCAATTCACCCAAAACCATGGGAATCCCACCCATCATTAAAATGATCTCTCAACCCACTCAAACCTGTGGAGACCCCACCAATTATTCTTTATGTACAAATAGTTCCCCAATCCACTCACAACTATGGTAACATCACCATTCTTTCACTATTCCTTTGGAAGCAACCCTGGTCACCTTTGATCGATGTTGTTGAGTCTCCCTATCCCCAAAATTATGAGTTTTTTCAGTTACCACCACCCTCACCGTCGTGTCTCCAGTAAATCCCTTCATCAATAGTTTGTCTCCATTTATTACACCCTACATATTTATGTGAAGAATGATGCTTTCATTTTCTCCCCAAGTTGACATTGATCAAAGGAAGTTACAAGCCTCGCACTTAGCAGCCAGTCTTGTGTCAAGTCTGTCAGTCTTACAATTGGTTACAAAATTATCTTGGTTCTAAAGATAAGACCCTCATCTTATCATGTATGTCAGCTCTCATCGACACCAAATCCTCATATTTTAAGAGTTGAAGTAGTTGCAGTTGTACCTTTGGGTCCCTTTCAATCACCATAAGGGATCACCTCAAACTAGGTAGGGAGAGTCATCAGTGCTACCTAACTTAGAGGTATCTCATATGCTCGACGTTAACACATCTATCGCATCAAGGAGAGTTGTACGTTTCGAAGGTAGAAGTGTTCACATTTATAAATCATGGTAGAAGAAGTACAGTGAATTTCTCCTCTTAGCGATTTCACTAGTATTCCAGTCCCCCAACCCAGTGGGTTTATCATGGTTATCAATAGTTCCGCTTCTTCGGCACCTGTAAAAACATTTCCAAGTTCATTCACTCTTACATGGTTTGAAGCCTCCTTCATCCACATTTATCTTATCGTATTCATCTTGACAGATTTAACAAGCATCTATAGTATCCCCAATCTGAAAATAAAATATATTAACTCAATTCCTAACTCAAGAAATCAAAATTTCTCAATACTAGGTGTTTTTGCTCCAAACTAGGCACGGGGAGACATGCTTGGAATTGGATTTAGATAATGAATCCCATAGGGAATGGTTTTGGGCCTATGTTATAAACATGTTTAGTTCTTATATGAAGGATTGGCAATCTGACTTATGCAGGTCTAATTTGGGACTTTTCACAAACATTTTGCTTGTAACCTCAAAACAGTACTTTAACTAGCTCAATTTTGACACCCAGAGCTAGTCTTTTCCCAAATGATTTCTAATGACACAAAACCTGCCCAATTATCATAAATAAAGTATATGCAGGGTTATAATACACCCCAAGAGACCCATGACATCTAAACAGAAACCTCCTTCGACAGAGGCACATTTTATGGGTGCATCACACCTGGGAAGACTCCTTTGGATAAACCAAAGGCTTCAAGGAAATAGCCCCAGGATTTACATGGAAACCCAACAAATTCTGGTGCACTCTATATGTATTTGGTATGAAACTAAGTCCCAACCTGTTGTAGGAGTCACTGGGTTCATATTTTTGGAGGTCATTCTACAATTTGGAAAGAATTGGAGGGAGATTGAAAATCACGACTGCTCAACTAGTCTTTTTCCAAACGGTTCCAAATGACATTGGAAGGTCAAGAATTTATGAAAAAATGCTTGAGATGGGTTCACCTAATCCTTACCTACCTGCATCAACTTACATATCATTATTTGGTTGAGTATAAGTTAAATTGTTGCATTAACAGTGAATACTAGTCAGAATTACCATTGTATCTATGCATAGGAAAGGAGTACATAAAAGAAGAGAGAGAATTGAAGAGATAGGAGCAGAAATTCTGATTTATTCCTTATTAAGGTCTACATATTAAATTTGTATAACATCAAGTACATCATCCATGTCTCATAAAGAGTGATACAACATCCATCAATCACTACTACAAAATTATACTATTGAAAACACCTGCAATTGGAAACTAGACATTACATAGAACATGAACAACATTATATGAAATGGAAAGGAAATGGGAATGGAATGGAATTCCTACAAAATAATACTCATTGATATGGACAATGTTTCCAAATCCTCACTCACTAGCCTATTTCTCAACTAGCTACAATTGACAAAAGGGGCACATCTCCCAACTGGTTGCAAAGGGGCACATCTCCCAATGTTGGCAAGGGGTACACCACCCAAACCTCTAAAAAGCGCAGAGCTATCCAAGATGAATAATCAAAACGAAAAAATATGTGGAATGGAGTGTTCATCCTCCTTTTATTAAACTCCGCTTCCTTTTTCCTTCCTTCTAGAGCTTGCCTCCTTGGAAATTTGAACCCTAGATGAGTTAGATGTATTCTTTGGTAAGTTGCTCTTGCATTAGACCCACTTGAATCCATGAATGCGCCCTCACTGTACAAACTTAGAATCTACAGCTTTCCTAAGGCATATTTCTTGCTTTCCTGCTTTTACTATTCCTTCTGGAGCCTTATCATCAAAAATCTAGAAACATCTTGCCTTCTTTATTTTCTATTGTTTTTCCTGCTTTTGGCTACTTTTGGTTGCTTTTACTGCTTTTAGTTGCTTTCCATCCATATTTTCCTGAGGGAGACAACTCATATGCCTTATCTTATTCATATGTGCCCTCTTAATATACCTAGGTCATTTACAACTCATCAACAATTATTAGTAATATTAAATATTACAAAATTGTTTCCATCATCATTTCATGATTATTTAATTACATAAAGTAACTAAGACCAAAATTTAACTCCCTTATTAATTAATTTATTTTTCCACTAGAACCCATGGGAAGTGAATGGGTTAGTGGTTTGACCATGGTTCCCTCAAGGAGGGAACATCACAGCATGGGTATGCTCGCCTTGTTTGTATAAAACACTATTCTTTATTACAGCTTCACCGATTTTCACCAGCAATTTTCCGCCAAGGGAACCTTCTATCCACGCTCGCTTAAGAACTTCTAAAAACATGGAAAAATACACAAAAAAAAGATGATACATTATCGGCTCTACAGTACCTTTTGAACCTCATACATTAGGGGGCATCTATTAACACCTAAATTTTGTACACATGCCACATTTTGGATAATCTTGCAGTAAGACGCCATCAACATATAGCATGCAACCCGTCGAATACATCCTCATCAAATCCAAAAATAAACATGAGTCCAAAAATACAAAGAATAGTCAAAAACAAAGGCACTGTGGTTACTACTATGATAGACCATGCTACAACACATATTATCATTTTTGTTACCGCGCAATACTAGCGTGGATTTTCCTTTGAAATCTGTGCGACTATCAAAAACGGTGGGACCACAACCACCCATGGTGCATTGAAGACTCATCAAGGCTCCACCACCTCCAAGAATTTGAATTTCGCTCCTCATGTACTTGGGTTCATTGAATGGCCCTCCTTTGTGTACTTTGGAGCTAAATCAAGGAGTTAATGAGTCCACATTTGGATATAGTTATTTCTTGGACACCTCTTGGCCTGTAAAATGAATCCATGGGCATTCATCTAGTAAGGAGAAATTAGAGAAATGTTATGCTATTTCAATTGTGTCGGAACTTCTTCCACCTCTTCCCATTCATATTGCATTCTTCAAGCTCCCTTGCCACCTTCCTCAAAGGGGCAATTTTTTCTCCCATTGTTCTCTCAATTTATTTAGCATTTAGTGTGGACAAAAAGGACCTCCCTAAGGGAGATTGTTTTCTTCCCTTTAAGCTCGCACCTCCTCGATGACACTTCATGTAACAACTTGACCATTGGGAAACCTAAATTGGTTCTAACATTTGCTTCTTGTTGTGGTTTTAATTTCCTCACTTCCTTTCAAGTTATGTCCAAGTTTTTGTTTCATTTTGTTTTGTTTTTACTAACAATGGCTTGTAGTACCAATTTGGGGTCTCTCACATTTTATTTATGTACTACAACAGTAGGCCTTGTTGACAACCTCAAAGGCTTAACCTCTAAAGAGGGAAGATTGATGAACCTTGCGTCATTTTTCCCTCAACATACACCTTCTCTCCATATCCTCCTTTCTAGGTCATCCTGCACTTCTATTCTTCTTCCTCTCAACCATGAACCGACTAGTTACTCTCATTGATTTACCATCCACAACTCACTTTCCCTCTCTTCACTATTCTCTTTGTTCTACAGCTCCTCTTCTAGTTTCACACTTCTTTCTTTTTATTTCTCATCTGTCTTTTCAACCAATTTTCAGTTATTGTCATTTTTCTCGCTACACACTCAACCCTAGAATCACTAATAGATCACTCCCCCATTGCACGAAATTTCTACTTTATACAACTTGGAAGCATCACCTTGACCACATCTTAGTGGCGTGGGGGTTTTACTCTTCCATTCTAATGAGGTTCAGTGGAAAAAATTTGTACTCAACCATCCAGGTCTTAATACATGATGGAACTCTTCAATAGTCTTCCTCTTTCTCCCTTCTTGAGATCTTCTTCAGCCCTAGATATATATTGGTTGTTTCCAATTGCAAATTTCACAATATATCTAGTCAAATTGATTTCTACCTAGAAATCAAAAACCCTAGTTGGTGGAGTATCTAGTTGATGCAATGCTACTATATCTCATCAATCCCACTACAGAGTTCTTCGTTGTTGGTTTCTATGTTCTGGGCCTTTTGCAAGTCTTTTTAACCAATTGAATAGCTTTATAGGGAGGTTCACCCACAAGAATTTGTATTGATCAAATATTAGTCCATCGTAAATGATATATTATCTAAGTTTTAGTGGATCCCACTCTCGCAAATTAGATTTATGTATTACAAAGTCCTCAAACCTCTTTTCCCACCAATATTGAATGTTGCTTCTCAATATCAATGTATTAATGTAGTTATTAGATACTTGTTAGAAACTAGGTCCTAGCAACGAAACCATTTGTTGGCACAAAATAAGACTAGTGTTCCTGAACATGGGCCAACAAAGGGGGCCATTGTATTCTTAATTCTAGTGTTCTGGCATATTCAATCCCTCGAAGGAGAAGGTATCACTTGAAGCACATCCTAGACCTATTTATGATGAGGATTGCTAACTACGTGGGTAAATTGGAGAACAGTATACATATTCACCATGTCACAACACACACTCATCATACATGAAAATATATATTCATAATAGAGTTACACAACTGGTATAAATCAAAGAACATAATCCATAGAAAGCATCCATAACACATAACATACACACAAATTTTTTTGGGTCCCAGTGATTTTCATTTATATTAACCCATTGGTCTATCATACAATCGGCTCGATAGCCTTAATATTCATTCTACAGAATGACCCGTGCAAATCTAGAAACATAAATAGAACCTGCAATCCCATGATCCACATATAAAATCCAAAACTCGTCAATTACTATGAAAGTGTCCTTAGACTATTTTTCTCTTGATGCTCTTCTCTTCTTCTCTTCTGCTTTTCATCTCTTCGATTGCTTCCTCCTTTAGCTGATTTTCGTTGTACCTTTTTATAGTCATGGGAGTGGACCTTATATAGTTGTGATCTCTAACCGTTTCAATAACTTTTGCATGGTCTTCCACAAATGTGGACCATTCCAAAAAAGAAGGAGCCAATAGTTTTTCTTAAAATGCAATTTACAGAATGGGAATGAAGGGAATAGAAAACATTTAATCATATTTGAATATATGCATATTTTATCTAGTTAACCTATCATTGGTTATATTAAAGGTTGACCATGGTAAATTCATTGACCATGGGTAGTTTGAATAATATTATATGAACATTTATATGTTATGTATGGTCATTGTTTATTAATGTCCTAATCCAATGTTTATTTTTGTTTATCGATGTTATGTGTTTTGACTATTTGCAGGTTCCCACATTTCCTTGTCCTTATTGTGACAATTCAGAATTATTTAATGATCCCAATCCCCTTGGTTCTATTAGAAAAAAGGTTAATGAATGGGTTTTTGAACTTAAGGGCTTAGGGTGCATGAATTCACTCCAAAAAGAGGTCAATGAATAAAATTCTTGATTTCAAGAATCCAATAGTTAAATGTGTTGAAATTTGGTTGAGCTTTGATATTTAATTATTTTAGATGCGGAGACTTGAAGCAATGAGACAATTCAATCCATGGAATTCATACAACCATAACACAATATATACCCTGGGAAAAAACCTCAAGATTATGAGAAAAAAAACACTAGCAATTCTTCTCAGTATAATATAATGGATAGCAGAGAATGCTTTCTTTTACAACATAGTAGATTGCTTTCGGAAGATAAGAGATCACCAAACTTCTTGGTGAATATACAGAAGCAATAGAGAAGAGAGATCAATCGTATGTGTTCTCAGCACAACAATAACAAGCATGAACAATACCCTACACAAAGATAAGCACCTTGCCTTCAATGGAGAAGAGAATTCATTTCACACTGGATTCAACAATCCTGTATAACATATTTATACATTCTTCTCTTCTATTTTTAACTTCTAACTTCAGGATAAACTCGCCCTCAAACTAGATGTATTATTCTTGCATGGAGTGGTGAGCCCCACTTCTCATGCAGTGCTTCATATCACTAAGTTGTCACTTAGGATGAACTCACTCTTAACTAAAACCTTTCCCACTTAGTTAGGTGTCTAACTTAAGTGTTGACATGCAAGTGTCACATATCACGTGTCATCTTTTAGTTTAAAATAAGTGTCTTCATGCAATAACACTCAGTTAACTAGATCTTCTTTGTTGTCACTTAGTTAACTCTTTTTCACTGAAGTGTCGTCTTTTAGTTTAACTAAAGTGAAAATACTATAGTTAACTAGTCCATTTTATTTAACACTTAGTTAACTGAAATCATGCTGATTGATTTACTTGAAGTGACCACTATGATTTATTTAGTTAACTAAAACATATATTTAACTGATGCTTTAATTGAAGCATTGATACTTAACCAAAGCTTTATAACTGAAGCTTTAATAATTCGAGCTGTCTTTAATTAGTTGAAGTGTCTACATGGGAAATTTTGAATTCTCTTGATCTCTATGCTTTATCTTTTATTTATTTATCTCTTACTACATGGTCAATATGTGCTAACTTTAATTATCCATCATTACATTGTACTAAGAAGAATTATCGGATTCTATGATCATATTATATTATTTTGGACCAAATGATCATATGCTAAAGTAATTCACTTTAGAGGTGATCAATCTCTAAAGGAGACTTAATAGCAATCTAGTGATCATGGTTAATAATATATCACACAACATTAAATGTTTTTAACAAGTAAAGCATGACCTTTATACAGAAGGTTCGCCTCTATACGGGAGGTCGATCTCATGGATACCTTTATATGAAAGGTTCACATGATAATCATGACTTGACACACACAAGTCTGGAGCCTTGTCCAACAAGACTTTACAACATCACTACTTTTATCAATTACCTCTATACAAGAGGAATAACCTTTACATGGAAGGAAATCAAAGTTCTCACCTCTATACGGGAGGATCAATATTGAATACACAAGATTGGTTTGGAGAATGTCTCCTGATGTTGTATATTTAACACTCCCTCTCAGTGAGGGAGGCATTCTCTGCCATACCAAGCTTGTCTCCAAAGTACCTCAACTTCGTCACTAACAAAGGCTTTGTTAACACATCTTCAATCTGATCATCAGTAGCAATGTATTGAAGTTTCATTGTACCTTTATGGACCATGTCTCGGATGAAGTGATACTTCATTTCAATCCGCTTCGACTTGTCATGAAACACTAGGTTTTTGGAAAGATTGATGCAACTCTGATTGTCACACCTAATAACGGTAGGCTCAAGATTTTCACTGAACAACCCTACAAGTATATTTATGAGCCACACTACTTCTCGGAAAGCAACACTAGTAGCTATGTATTCTTATTTGGTAGTGCTCTGGGCTACGGAGCCCTACTTCCTACTGGACCAAGATATCATAGTTGATCCTAGGCTATAACAGTAGCCGGATGTGCTCTTACAGTCCACAATGCTTCCTCCCCATTCTGACTCTGTATAATCAAGTAACATGACTCCTCCACTGGAGTCATATCTGAGTTCATATGAAATTGTACCTCAAAGGTACCTAAGCACATGCTTAGCAATTGTCCAGTGTATGTGTCTTGGATCAGACATAAATTGACTCAGAATGCTCATAGCATAACATATATCAAGCCTCAAATGTATCAAGTACATTAGCGAGCCTATAAGTTGTCTATACAAAGTGGGATCTACTGGATCTGATCTAGATCCTGACTCATGAATTTTCCTCAAATTGGAAACCATCGGTGTAGTCATATATTTGCAATCTATCATGCCAAACATGCGCAATATATCCACATTGTACTTCCATTGAGATAGAAAAATTTCATATTTTCTTTTCCATATCTCAAGGCCAAGAAAGTAGTGCATTAGACCTAAGTATTTCATCTCGAACTCTAAGGTGAGATCCCTCTTGCACCAAGCAATCAAATGTTCCTCTCCAATGAGAAACAAATCATCAACATACATAACCAATATCAATGGTTGGTTCTTCACTACTTTGAAGTACAAATTTGGATCATCTTCACTCTTACAGAAACCCAGTTTCTGAAGGTAGCTATCAATTCTAGAGTACCAAGCCCTGGGGGCTTGCTTAAGCCCATATAGAGATTTCTTTAGCTTGAAAACATGGGACTCCTTCCCATGCACCACAAATCCTTTAGGCTGTTGATAAACCTCTTCCTCAACATCACCATTGAGTAAGGTTGTCTTCACATCCATCTGGTGAAGTTTCCATCCTAGAACAGATGCAAGTGCAATCATTGCTCGGATTGTGGTGTACCTTTCCACAGGGGAAAAGGTCTCATCATAATCGATGCCCTCTTTCTGAGAGAAATATCTGGAAACGAATCTGGCTTTATACTTCTCAATGCTACCATCCGCAACATGCTTTATCTTGTAATTCCATATGGAAGTCACAATGGAATTCCAATCAGGTTTGGGAACAACCTCCCAAACACCATTCTTCATTATAGAGTTATACTCTTCTGTCATTGCATCTTTCCAAACTTGTTTCTTTGCAACTTATTCATATGAGGATGGTTTTGAATCTCTAATGTGACTCATTAGTGCAACATACCTTGAATATCTGTCAGGTTGCTTGCGCTCTCTGGATGAGCCTGTTGGTGCTCCATGTTTCTCTGCATTTTGTAATATGTCTCGGCACCAAGAAGATCTTATTTTAGCGGTAGGTTCATCAGGTGACCTCTCAACCAGTTCTACTGGTTCTTCAGGCGCTAGTGAATCTGAAGCATCTTCTGGTTTCTCCCTCTCTAACTCTAAAGGGGGAGAATCAAACTCGGGATCCTCCATATCTGAATCACATTGAATCTATTTTGATCTTTTGAAAGCATCTTATTCTTGGAAGGTAACATCTCGGCTGACTTAAATGTTTCTCTCACCAGATACATATATTTGGTATGCTTTGGATGACTCACTATAAACCACAAAGGTGCCTTTCTTTCCAGAAGGCTCCATCTTTGTTATCTTTTCTTTTGGTACATGAATGTATACAGGGATCCCGAAGATCCTCAAGTGTGAGATGTCTGGCTTCTCACCTGTAAACACTTCTTCTGGTGTCTTCTCATCTAGAATGGTATGCGGGATTCTATTTTGGATGAACACAGCTCTATGGATGGCTTCTCCCCATAATGAGGTAAACATATCTTGATCATGCATTATGGATTTTACAGCCTTACATATGGTTCTATTCTTTCTTTCGACAACCCCATTTTGCTGAGGGTTGTATGGTACTGTTAACTTTCTATATATTCCTGCATCACTACATATCTCATTAAATGCATGTAAATCAAATTCACCTCCATTATCAGACCTTAATGCACGAATGTGATTTTCTTTTTTATTTTCAACTAGGGCTTTAAACTCTTTAAATTTTCTAAGAGTTTCACTTTTAGCCTTCATGAAATAAATCCATGACTTCCTAGAAAAATCATCTATGAACAGTACATAATATAAGAATCCACTCGGGGAGGGGGATGACATGGGAAAACATACATCATAATATATTAAATCTAAAATCCCTTTAGATCTAGTAGAACTGCTAGAAAATATTTTCTTAACATTCTTCCCAAGTGCACAACCTCGACATACACTATCATGCCCAAAACCAAATATGGGCATACCTTTTACCGTCTTTTGAAGTCCTAGTAGTCCTTTGTAGTGTAGGTGTCCAAGCCTTCAGTGCTATAGCTTGCATGCACTGATAGTGTGGTGAATCATATCTTTAATGTACTTCTCGGGTACCTTGTAGAGTCCTCCCTCTCGAACTCCAATCACAGCAGCAGATTCTAGGCTTTTGTTCTTCGGCCATAAAAGTGCTTTGTTATCCATGAAGATAACTCAGAAGCCTTTTCCTTCAAGAACTGAAACTAAGAGGAGGCTCTTCTTCAAGCCTGGAACATATAGAATGTCCTCCACATGTAGAATATCATCGGTGCTCAGTTGGAATGAGGTGGATCCAAATCCTTGGATCGAATAAGTTGATTTGTCCCCCAAGTCTACGATGCATGTGAATTATTTCTCTTTTAGATCAATGATGGTACTCTTGTAGCAAGTCATATGTTTGGATGCACCATTGTCAATCAACCATGTGTCTGCATTTGTGATGATGGGTTGCGAAAGGGATGAGACAAGATAATACTCCCTTCTTGTATCCTTTTCTTCAGATGCTGTAATGTCCCCATCTTGACCCTATTGCATTAATATTGTAAATGATGTAAATATTGTTATTTAGTCATGGTGAGGAGCTCAAGGCCAAGGCCCCGCCATTGATTTATCGTTTTATGTATCGGCAATTAGAATAGATGCATATGGTTCTTGTGCTAGCCGAGCACAATGTAAATTCGAACACCATGTAAATATGCAATTTTAATGAAAAACCCACAACCAGCTATGCAATGCAACAAAGAGATGGGGCATGATCTTACAAGGAATAGGGAGGAAAAATAACCAAACCCTTTAGCCAATGGAGTCAATCCATGTGTCAATGAGAAAACCCATGAGATGCCAACTACCCATTTTGGCTTATGCCCCAATCATTAAATTCTTCCCAGAGTTAGTTGAGGCAGTTAATGCCTTGGGAATGATGAGGTATGGCAGCCAATTTCGGGTATGGGCAAGCCATCCATCTGGTAATTCGAATTTTTGCTTGCAAGGCAAGAAATCACCCACGTTTTTCCTTCCCAAGCCATTCTAAACCACATTTTTTTTCTCTCACGCAGCCTGGGGCGAACGGGGGTTTTTCTTCACATTTTCACCATTCTCTACATTCTTCCATGCCTAGGAACTCGTTTTTGGTTAGCTTAGTGGCTGGGAAAAGAGAACCACGATTTTCTGGGGGTTTATAGAGGTCATTTTTGCCCCAAAATTCCCATGGACGTTTTCTGTAAATGATTATGCTCCTGGGGGTGTTTTCCCATTTTCCAATTTTCGTTTTGGGCTTTCCCACATTTTCTGAACTGGTGGAATTCCCATCATTGAGCATCCTACTGCAAAAACACCCAGCACTTGCATTTATGGCTGTTACGTTCCTCCCTGTTTAGTTTGAACCTGTGAGCAGGAGATTCAGGAGTGGAAGAGGACATATTTGGCTTGATGAGCCCAATGAAGTATCCATAGCTCAATGGTTGAGCCACTAGCCTAGTAATTCACTTCTGCCCCTTTCTTAGCATCCTGAGAAACCCAACTTTTGATTGGCTTGACTGATTCTGGTGTATCCTTGGCTATGTGAGAGCCTGTTTTCCCCTTTTTCCTTGTGGAGATCATGCCCAGCTCAGGGGTGGCAACGGTGCTGAGAGATTAAGGATCACACTGGCCTATGGTTGGGTGGAACGTTGCAGAAGCGTAGCTGGTTTCTCAGGGATTACTTGGTTTAAGATAAGTATTCTCCTTTGCTAATTTGATATTGCTTAAATTGATGAATGGCATGAAAATATGGAATGTATGATGGATGTATCTGGCAATCAAATTCTGCTGTGTATTCAAATGTTTATGCATTTGCATTTCTCCATTAATAATTTGTATGAATGCTTACCAATTTCGTGTATGGGACTAGATGTCCAGTATTATTATTAGTGTCCTCTCCATAGCCTTGTAGGATAGGAGGGACATTACAGATGCATTCTTTTGAGTGATTTCATCTTCTATGGTGGTAGAAGCATGAAACTTTCCCTTCTGCTTTGATCTACAATCTCTTGAGAAATGGCCTTTATTGTTGCAATTGAATCATATATATTTTGACTTGCCAAATTCTTTGTTGAACTCCTTCTTATTTGAATGAGATAACTTATTTTGGAAGAAGAGTTTCTTTCCTTTCTTCAATCTTGTCGTGAGGGAAATATTTTCTTCTTTGATGCACATTGGCTTGCTCTGGATTCGCCCCTCCTCTTGGAGGCAGTCATGCCACAACCTTTCGAAGTTAGGTTGTACCTCTCATCAATTTACCACAGCCAATAATGTCTCCCATGAGGATGGAATACCATCAATAGCGGTTTGGAGAAGATCATCTTCATCCACCACTAATACAATACTAGCAAGTTGATCTCTTACCTAATATATCTTGGAGAAGAAGGATGTCACTATCTCATCCATATCCATATTTAAGTTCCGAAGCTTATCCTTCAATGCCATCTTTTGACTCTGGGCCTTCTTCTCATATAGATTAGTCAATGTATCATAACATTCTTTCACGGTCTTCAACGATGTGACAACGAGCATCAAGTTATCTTTTACCAAATCATAGATGATCCATTTATCCTTAGCTTGATTCTTCTTGAAGTTGATGCACCCTGCATTAGATGTAGGCTCCTCCACCACAGTGGATACATAGCCATCCAAGTCATGTTCCTCTAAGATTTTGAGAATCCTAGCCTTCCAAGGGTTGAAGTTTGAGGTGCCCTCAAGACAGTCTTCCGATCATATAGGGACTGATGCCTTAGTCTTCAAATTTTGTGCTCAATTTCTCTGGATCAATGTAGGCTCTAGATGGCATGCAAAACTGATCTCCTTCATGCCCTGAGCTCTGATACCATGTTGAAATTTGGTTGAGCTCTGATATTTAATTCTTTTAGATGGAGAAACTTGAAGCAATGAGACAATTCAATCCATGAAATTCATACAACCATAACACAAGATATACCCTGGGGGAAATACTCAAAATTATGAGAACAAAAACCCCAAAAATTCTTCTCGGTATAATATAATGTATAGCATAGAATGCTTTCTTTTACAACATAGCAGATTGCTTTCGGAAGATAAGAGATCACCAAAATTATTGGTGAATATACGGAAGAAATAGAGAAGAGAAATCAATTGGATGTGTGCCCAACACAAAAATAACAAGCCTAAACAATACCCTGCACAAAGAGAAGCGCCTTTCCTTCAATGGATAAGATAATTCACTTCACACTAGATTCAACAATCCTTTATAACATATTTATACATTCTTCTCTTCTATTCTTAACTTCTAACTTCAGGATAAACTCGCCCTCAAACTGGATGTATTATTCTTGCATGGAGTGGTGAGCCCCACTTCTCATGTAGTGCTTCATCTCACTGAGATATCACTTAGGATCAACTCGCCTCTTAACTAAAAGCTTTCCCACTTAGTTAGGTGGCTAACTTAAGTGTCGACATGCAAGTGTCACAACTCACGTGTCATATTTTATTTTAACATAAGTTTCATCATGCAATAACACTTAGTTAACTAGATCTTCTTTGTTGTCACTTAATTAACTCTCTTTAACTAAAGTGTCATCTTTTAGTTTAACTAAAGTGTCATCTTTTAGTTTAACTAAAGTAAAAATACTTTAGTTAACTAGTCCCTTTTATTTAACACTTAGTTAACTGAAATCATGCTAATTGATTTACTTGAAGTGACCACTGTGAGTTCTTTAGTTAAATGAGACATATCTTTAATCGATGCTTTAACTGAAGCATTGATACTTAACTGAAGCTTTAATAATTTGAGTTCTCTTTAATTATCTGAAGTGTCTGCATGGGAAATTTTGAATTCTCTTGATCTCTAGGCTTTATCTTTTATTTATGTATCTCTTAATGCATGGTTAATATGTGCTAACTTTAATTATCCATCACATTACATTATACTAAGAATAATTATCGAATGTTGTGATCATATTATATTATTCCAGACCAAATGATCATATGCTAAAGTAATTCACTTTAGAGGTGATCAATATATAAAGGATACTTAATAGCAATATGGTGATCATGGTTAATAATATATCACACAACATTAAAGTCTTTTAACAAGTAAAGCATGACCTTTATACAGAAGGTCTACCTCTATACGTGAGGTCCATCTCATGGATACCTTT
Organism: Larix kaempferi; assembly: GCA_027924585.1. Classification (NCBI taxonomy): domain Eukaryota; kingdom Viridiplantae; phylum Streptophyta; class Pinopsida; order Pinales; family Pinaceae; genus Larix; species Larix kaempferi. Next base: position 418,936 of record BSBM01000194.1, read on the forward strand.
ATATAGAAGGTTCACATGATAATCATGACTTGACACACACAAGTCCGGATCCTTGTCCAACAAGACTTTACAACATCATTACTTTGATCAATTACCTCTATACGGGAGGAATAACCTTTACACGGAAGGCAATCAAAATACTCACCTCTATACGGGAGGATCAATCTTAACTACACAAGATTGGTTTGGAGAATGTCTCCTGATGTTGTATATTCAACAAAATGTATGTATTTTTTAAATTGAATTCAACCAATTTCTTTAATGAATATGACATATTGTTTTTGATGAATCTAAGTTCCTGGAATAGAGTTGTATTTTTATATCGATTCTTGAGAGTGGATGCATTGGGTGTTGTTAATAGCAAAAAATATGCATATGTTGTTGGATCCTCTACTCGTGTTTCACCTACTACTGATGCCTTTACTCTTGGTATCACTTTTAGTGCCCTTGATTATGCACCTAGTGTTGGTGTTGGGATGTTTACTACAACCACAAATAGTACTACCCCTACCTATACTCCCATTCCTCCTTCATCAGATGTTGATATGAGTCCTAGAAACTAGTTTCTTTATAGATGGACCATCAACTAGTTCCAATGAAGGGATTAAAACTCCATGGTAATTAGTAATCCATCAACATATTTCCACTTTATACAATGAATAATATCTTATGTTGATCTTATCTATCTAATCATAATATATTGCAATGTCAAGGTATAACTTGTTCTACAAGCATTGCAAGAAAAGGAATTTTTTTTCACCAACAATTAAAACAAGTTACAAATACCAAAAAAAAACTTGAAAAAAGAGTTGATGAAACACATGACCACATTATTTGGTCTCGTATTCAACCAAAATTTGGTTAAAACCATGGTGGGGAAGTACTTGAAATCAATTTGGGACAATTACCGCACTAGTCTCAGTCATTACTCCAATTATGAGCATATTGGACTAATTCCCATACAAGAGTGGGTTGAACTAATAAAGGATGCTCAAGGGAAAAATATGAAGAAAGAGGGGTCCTTGAAGCCAAGATTTGGAGAGACACAAAGGTAGATATAATAATATAACCTACAATGAACTTATAAATATGTGTTTGACCATATTGATTAAACCACATTAGCATACACTTCACACTTTTTGTAGGCTCAACGGCACTACAATGGACACATAGGCCATATTGGAGAAGGTTGGGCAACACAAACTTGGCTCAGGAGGGCTATGTTAAAGTAAAAGGGAGATATGTAAGTACTAAGATTTAAAAGTTGCCATTATTGTTTTTTTTTCAATCATAATTTAAAGACACTACAAAGGCGACACATGCTAGATTGGAGAAGGTTGGGAAACACAAACATGGCCCAGGGGGGCTAATGTTAAAGTAAAAGGGAGATATGTAAGTAGTAAGATTTAAAAGATGTCGTTGTTGATTTTTTCAGCTATAATTTAAAATCTTTCAATACTAAATTCCATTATGTTATGGTAGGTACTCAACATACTTTGACATATTTCCCACCTTTGAAGATCTAAAAGTTGTCTTGGCAGGAGGGTATAAATCCCTCGTTGAAATGAAAAAAGAAAGGAAGATAACACTTCTACTGTCAACAAGGAGGTATATAAGTTCAACAAAATTTGAATAATTAATTATAAATAACTTTATATTTTGTGGTCTTACAATAACTACAAATGTTATTGTAGGCAATACATAAAGATTGCACTATGGACCAGGATCTAGTTTTAGAGACTAAAAGTGTTGATCAGCCAAAGTTTAACCCTACTGCACTAGGTACCATGAATGAGGTCATTAGAAAATTATATTTTTTTGGTTCATGTATGATATGAACAAGGTGATTTATAAATGGTTTGCTTTAATTGTAGTTGACATGGATCCTACTTGGTCGTCTACACGAAGATGTTTCTTGTGTTCTTAGGAACCATCGGAACCAAGAGCCTATGAAGAGCATAAAAAAGAAGATGTCAATGTCAGAATTGTGGACCTTTAAAAAAAATCCTAAAAGGAAATAGTGTGGTAGAGATTAAACATTTTGTATGATCGTCAAATTTTGTTAGCGCATAGTGGGAAGACCCGGGTTTCAACATCAATTCACCAACAAAACCCTTAGATAATGTACCTTTCATCATCACCTACAAGTATATGAAGTCTCACCTAAGGCATCTATGGGTACTGCAGGAACCAAGTTTCTGCAATGGTGAAGAGAAGGGAGGTAGCTTTGCCAAACATTTTACTTAACCATCAAAACATGTGCGCGGAAACATATACCATATTCATAGCATAATCATTCTATTCAGTCCTCATAGCATGTGTGCATAAACAAATAATCCATGACAACATATATTTTACTCAAAGCAACAATCCACATATAAAACAAAGCATATCATAATTGTGCAGTAAACATAACATGCATCATATCACAACACATAACCATTTCATCCATAACAAATCATCGTCTTTATTATCATCCAAAATAGTTCCTTACAAAACAGGCACATTGCGCTCTTACATCAGACCTTTGTCTCAGACATACCCCAATCCCTTACCTACGCATATGCACATTATCTCTCTCTAAGCATCAAAGACATTTTATCTATCCCAAAACCCTTACATATTTATACAATTGAAATGGGGCTTAGCCAATAACAAGTGGACAAAAAATTCCTAACAGCTTCTAATTGTCTTTCACCTTTTTCATGCGCTTGTCCCTTGGCCGACTTGTCACGTGGTCCACCGCCTATGCACAATTCCGAAAACTGGTCCAAAATCTTGCTCCAACAATTTTTTTTGTACTCTAATGTATTATATGTATCATTTTATGTACCATATTATTTGTATTATACCTTTTTTCCATTATGATGTTTGTGTGTGTGTGCATTGTTTAGTAATTAAAATCATGGGTATGGGGAGATGAGAGTGATGTGAGGGGGTGGCGGGGGCACGGGGTTCGAGAGGCCATATGAGTCATAATTTATTAATTTAAACTGTATTTTTTATTTTAAATCCTTTAATAAACCTTACTCTACTAGTCCCTAAGATTTGAGTATCTAGGTATTCAAAAGGGTGATCAAAATGGGAAATCTAATTACATCATTGACTAGCTATTTATAAACAAGCATTTCCCTCTCATGAAGAGTTTTATAGAATATTTGAACACATTCATGTATACTAATTTCTATGTTATGTTGGATTACCTACCACCAAGGATTCCATCACAGTTTAGAACATTTCTAATACATATGAAAAATTTAGGAGATGATATTGGTATTTGAATTCATTGTCAATTATGCATGTTACATTAGTCCAGGTGGGATTATTAAGAGATATGTCACAACTCTTTTACGTCATCTTTATGATTCCCATTTTGTCCAACTTTTTGGAAACATACAAAATCTTGTGGTCCTTTCCATAGTACCCTAAATTTTGGAATATGCTAATGAGACAGACAACCCAAGCACTAAAATTGGGCTACAACTTATCTATAAATAGTTGTTTCATGACATGCAATGGAGTTGTGATTTAAGGAGTCTTAACACTACAATAGAATGGAAAAAATAAGTGCTCCTAGACCATATTCTAATGTTATTTGTATCTTTGGTGCTCATCATGGTGACACCATGTGACCTTGGGATTGGTCCTAAGGCATATAAAAACTTGTGCACCTAGGAGTCTTCTAGAATCTTTTCTATACACAATTTATTTGTGCAATTGTTATTATGGGTCACGTGATCCTTATTTCCTTCATAGGGCTTATGGATCTCAATTTGTTCACCACCCAATAAAGACACATATTGTAATTTAAATTGAGGTTAGGGCACAATCCTACGGATTATCAAAGATTATACTTTGGCCTATCTTGGTAGGTTATCTTTATTTGTGGCCCACCAATAGGTTGGAGTACCCTTTAGAGTAAATTCCAAGGGAGATAACCTATGATAATCTCCAACTGTATACTTCATTTCTTTCAAAAATTATTTCACATTGCCATTCCCATCATAAAGGTATTACAATTATGCACTATAATTATTTTTTTAAAGAAAGTGGAGGGACTAAAACAATGTCAAACGCGATAATGAGTACTCTCAATGTCTATTGTCAATCATCAAAGCTCGAGTGAAAGGAAGGTGAGAGAAAAAAGGAAAATGTGATGCATGCCATCCAATAGCAACTCCCCTTTAATTTGTCATGTGAACTAATGGCAACAAAATCCAAACCAAGAAGAAGTTTATCCTCCCATCTATTATAAAAAATTTCATCCATCATAGTTTTTGGCAAAAACAAAAAATATTAAGGTTATTTTAGGTGTTGGACCTAACACTTCAATGTTGAAGAAAATGCCAATCTTCTTCTTTTTTTTCCTGAACGTTGTGTTTAGTGTATATACCCAACCCTTCTTTTTTCTATACATTGTGTTTATTGTATATACCCAACCCTTGAATTGATGAAGAACCCCACTTGACACATTGGATTCATTGTATTAAATATATGTAAAATATCCATATTTATGGATCCCCTTAGTTAAATCAATGATGTATGAGCCTCAATTGCCTTCACACAAATTGGATTGGCCACATGAAACGCTCAATTTCACTATAACCTATGACCAAGTGCATTGCATACTGTAACATGCAACTCAAAGAATTGTGTACCTCAAGTGGTCGGCCTTTAGACTCAACTACTCCCACTATGTCCTTAAACCATCTAAAATTTCTAGTATGGGAGCCAACCAACGAGCATGGGCTCTATCAATAAAATATACATAGCCAAGGACAACGTAATGCCTAGACTTCCTAACCAAAACCCCTCATAAGTCACTATTTACAAAAACGAATAATGAAATATATATATTTTTTAATTAAAAAACTAAAAAGCAAAGGTGGCGAACAATTGTTGACCACCTCGTGTTTGGTGAAGACCAGAGGCGGCCCATACCGACTCTTCCCTCAGAATATTAATCAATCGAGACAAATATATATATATATATGATTTTATGGGGAGCACATCGCACCAACTTTCTTTTTTTATTACGAGGTTAGAGGTGGATAGTTGGTAGTGGGCATCGAATAAATCAGTGGCCAATGTCTGAAAACCATATAACAAATAGTTAAACTGCATAGGACAACCCACATTGCAGCCACAACTTCCTCCCAAAGTGATGGAATACCCTTGTAATTTATAATATATATGCAATGTGTATCTATCCAATATCTCTCGATTGAATTAATTTAATGTTTTTCATCCGATTAGGTCATTATTGTCATTGAAGATGGGCATGGGTCTTGATCGTACCTTTGATTGTCCCAACACAATCTAGATTGGCCTTATGACATACCTAACCTTTTCTCCTTATTGAGAATGGTGTGAGAAGATTTGCATGGTCTGATTGCATTTAGATTATACCTTATAAGATGGTAATGGTCTTTTTTACATTTTGATTGTATTGTGATAAGATTGTGCAACACAATCTTGATCGGCCTTATGACATACCTAACCTTTTTTTCCTTCATGAGTTAATGGTGTGATCTTCATTACATTTAGATTCTGCTATATGTTGATTCGAAATTATTTATTTTTATAATTATTATGTATATGTAGAATGAAATTTCATTATAAGGATATGTCATTATTGTGTTGAGAGATGTTTTCTACAAATCAAAGTGAATGAAATGTGTCACATCTGTAATGGTGATATGGCACATGTCGACTCCAAAAATAAATATATAAAAAATTATAAAACTAAACACACACATATATATATCAAATTTCAATTTCAAAATTCCCTTCATGCATCATGTGATATTAAATAAATCTTTTCATAAATAATTACATAGTTACAAGACAGCTAAAATTTTAGCTATTAGTTAAACTCTAATTAAGAATGGAAGCATTATGAACTCTACCCTATTAGGAATTCTAGTACTAGAACCTTGATTGGAATAATTACATCACAAGCCACCAATCTATACCTGAAAGAACTAGGTTTTCTTTAGTGGATTGTTCGATTACGAACAATCCACTAAAGAACTAAAGTTCGATTACGAACTCTAGCACATTCTCGAGCTGTATATTGCTAAACAAAAGTGACAGATATAATAGCTCCAGAAGGCTCAAATTGGAATTATCCTTCTAGATATTAGTGAGCGTATAATAAGCTTCAATTCCTTCTTCTCATTTTCTCCTTTTGTTTTATTCTTGGAATTTGTGATAAGTTATTTGTAGCTTTGGTTATTTTAGAACATTTCAATATGGAGAATACAAATGTAGGGGTTGAAGGGTTTATTATTCTGAGGGATTAAAATATCATTTAATTAAAGGAAAATTTTGAATATAAGATATATATATATATAATGATTAATATAAAAGTAACCATAATTTATTTATTTCATGATAAAAAATGCAAAGTAATTATAAGTTTGATAATTTGTTGGTTAAAATTGTTCAGCAAATCACTATGAATTTTAATTCAAAATCAATAATGAAATTAATGGATCCAACATGTTGGTGTGCTACTATAGATAATAAAATTTATGAATCCAACGTATGTCGTTGTGTGTTATTGTAGAATTATTAATCCGATGTAGAGCACAAATATTAATAGGTGGATAAAGACTTGAGCAAAGTATAATCTGAAGATGGCAATTAGTTCAAATTCATTAAACCCTACCTTAATAAGTTACGAAAAAAGTGAGGAATAGTAAGACATAAAATAGGTGATATTAAACTAATCTTTTCAAAATATCTTTTTCAAAAATCCATTTACTCATTATGTTATATTAAATAAATATTTTTATATATAATTATAAGATAATTAAATTTTAATGCATTAGTTATTTTTTCTTTGGTTTGATTTACACAAAGTAAAGGAGAGGTGTCACTCCTGCAATTATGAGGTGGTATATGTTGATTCAAAAATACAAATATTAAAAAAAACTCAACTTAAATTTCTCTTATTATTCAAATTTAACAAATCCTCTTAGCATTCAACTTTCTTTGAAACTTGATTATTTCCAATGTATTCTTGAAATTCAAATGAAATTATATCTGAAATGACAAGTCATGTACATATAGGCAAGAGAAGTTCAGAAGTTCTAATTTAATTAAATTTATATACTTGATTGAAATGAGTGTTGTTACATGACAGAATGTATATAGAGTTCACCGTATTAGTCGTCAAAATCTGAAGTGTGATGAGTAGGTTGTGAATTTCCTGGGATAACACAAAATTAGTGTTACAGACCTATAACACCAATTCACCATAAAAAATTTCAGAAGAGACATATTTTATAAATTATTCATAAATCAAGAAATCATGGTAGTTAAATTTAAAATTTAAATTAATGATTTGATTGAAGTACTACGATTTGTTTTTTTTTCATTTTAAATTAATTTAATTTTGATTTTACAATTATCTTAATTTAAAGTTCAAAACTAGAGATATATATTTAAATTAATTACTTGATATGGATAGTATTGCCCATATAACCAAGACTGTGGGTGACATGTTAGCTCCAATATATATATATATATATATATATATATATATATACATATAAACCAAGCACATAGTCTAAGTGGGTGTGATGTTAGCTCCAAAAAAACAAATATTAAAAAATATATATATAAAACCAAGCACATTGTCAGTCCAAATTTAAACTAGCATAGATCCATCTTAACTCTGGCTTTACCAATTGTCCAGAGGGATCAAATCCCCTGAGGTGTAAACCCAATTTAGAGTACTAAAATTGAGGAAAGGTTTGCACCTTAATGGATTTGATCCCTCTCGGTGCTTGGTAGAGCCATAGTTAAGATGGATCTATGCTGATAATAAAGATTTACAAGTATGATCGACATCACATAGATACTACAAGTCAAAGATGTCCACACTTTGTGACACTAAAATTATTGGCAATTATAGTATTGAAGTGAATATGATGTTATCACGTCAAACCAAAGGCGTACAAGCCAAACCTAATGCCTAGAGTGAGAAGAAAATAAGCTATAACACATAGAATCAGGAATCCATATAAGTATTTGCAATCTAGTTCTAGAAGATTCTCATTTTATCATCATTAATGAAATCATAAACATTTACCAACCCAAACAACCAACCATACAAGTTAAATATAACTCACACTAAACCATTTGTTGCAATAGTTCCATGATCTATTATCACATAATCTCATCTCGACAAGACGAGGGTAGAAACCCCTACTTTTCCCATTTGTATGGTTAAAAAAAAAAAATACAACTCTGGGCCAAACACGATTAAGGGTTTTCCAAAACATGAAACCAAAAATTTCACAATCCAAATCAGTAATCAAATTATGAATCCTTCGGACCATGGTTTTTCTACCAGTAATGTGAGATCTCTTACGTTTCATAATGCAAACTTCAATGCATACCATCAACATGGAAATTGATCACATCACCAACATCATCTAGTAAAGCAGTGGTGTTTGATAAAAAGCACAAAGTTTATTTTTAATAGGTTGAAAGAAGAATATAATGTATGGATATTCGGTCTTTAATTTCCTAGGCCCTCAATTCCTTAAGACAAAAGGCCTATGAGACTAAGTTCTACAACTATTCATTGAGAGAAGTGGATTGGGAAAGAACAAATGGAATCCTTTCCCATTATTAGGGCAGGCTTGTTTGGCATTGGCTAAACAGAACAATAGGCTTGGTTGATTAAACCTTTGGGGTAGGAAGACCTTTAATGTGTTTTTTAACCACTTCCGTTATATATGGCTAGAGCATTTTTGGGCTTGCCATTGTGAAGCAATATCAATTAAAAGTGTTAATTTAGCTATAAAAAAAATCTCAAATAAAAGGATGTAGGATTTGACATCTTAAATAGATGTTTGAGAGAAGGTAATATGTCTATAGGTTTGCTTATGTATGCAAACAAGGGCACTTTTATGTTGATATTGCCGATCTTAAATATTTTGAGGAACAGTACTAGGAAGTCTATCTTGGTCTACAATTATTGACATTTTTGTGTTCTTTTATATTAATGACATTTTTTTTTGTCTTTTGGCATTCTAGGAAGGCTTTTTATTTGCTTCCTAATGAAAGATGCTTTGGGTTGTGCAAAGTGCAATGGAGGAGAGTTCTTGTATTTTTTATTTTCTTTGAATAGAAAACATTAAAAAAAAAAAAAATTGACAAAATTTTTTTGAAATTAATTATTTATATATATATATATATATATATAAAATAAAGACAACCGTTTTCTCAATTCAAATGTACACATATTCTTATTGAGAGATGTTGTATGGTTTGAAAAAGTCTTTAGGTTCAGGATTTTCGAGGTTCTTGGAGCAGGAGCGGTGAGGTTTAGCGATTTCAGACCTGAGTAAAGGTTCTCCAGAACCCGGTTAAGGTTCTTTTCTTTTCTTGAGGTATTCTCTCGGCCAAAGCAAGGAGCAGTGGTTACCGACGGTGCAGTGGAGGATTATGGAGGCAAGGGAAGTGGCTCTGCACTGACCTGCGCTCTCAGTTCTGCCAGCATGGCCCCGGGAGGGGGTTATGATCCTTCTCTTCCTCCGTCCTAGATTCATCCTAGATTCTATCCTTTAAGAAGTTGGTAGCAACCAGTAGCAAGAGAAAACAAAGTGATTCTTCTCAGAAGTTTGTCAGGAAATTAGATAACATTCACATTGTCACTTTACCGGAAGCAGAATCTTGCCGATCTGCTCTGAATTTAGCAGAGAGGGATTTAATATGACAATTTACTGGCTTATGGCCCTCTCCCAAAGCCATAGAGGCATGGGTCCAAATAAACTGGAGATCACTTACTGTGGAAGGAATAAGAAGCTATTTGGTTGGCAAAGGATTCTTCGTTTTTGCCTTTGATAGTGTAGAAGATAGGCAACTCATTTTTAGGAATGGTCTGTATTTCATGGGCCCTCGGGGCTTGTATTTGAACCACTAGACTCCTGATTTTGATCCTACTCAAGATGTGTCATCGGTGGTTCCGATCTAGGTGCATTTACCTCATCTTCCACTCCACTATTGGAATCTGAAGTCTTTAGAATCAATAGGCAATACACTAGGTAAATACATTGACCAAGCAGAATGGAAGGATCAGTATTCTTGTGCGAGAATTTGTTTCGAGGTTGATCTGGAAATCAGCCTCCCGGAAGCCATTAAATTAACAATAGTCGATTGGACACATATCCAAGATTTGGATTATGAACAGCTACCCTTTAAATGCATATTTTTCCATGGTTATGGTCATTTTTCTAGGAATTGTAAAAAGAGGAATGAAGAAGAGGCGGAAAAAACAAAAGGTGAGCAATGGTCTCAAGTTCAGAAAGCAGCCAAGACAAAACAAAACATCAGTTCAAAAAGGAAAGGGATGTCGATGGTTCCTAGTGCATCCTCAGCAGGGCAGCATCAAGGTGAAGGAAGCACAACCCCATCAATTCCAGCAGCCATCAAAAATTCCTTTGAAATTCTCTGCAATCTGGAAGACATCTCAACTTCAGTAATTGAGGAGCCCGAATAGTAGAACATTCCCCTTGAAGGGGAAAAAGAAAAGACAGGCACACCTCTACCTCTTCCTGATTCTCCAGCATGGGGTCCCTCCCCCCTCTCCTATGCAGAAATGACAGGGAAGAAACCTCTGGAAACCTCTGGTTCTTCGGAAGATGAGACGTTTGAGAAGCCGTTGAAAAGAGCAGGAAGAAAATCTCTCAAAGATGCAAGAGAGGAAGAAGCAGAGAGGCAAAAAATGCAAGGCAATCAGTCTACCATCGAAATTTCCATAGGAAGAAAAACAAGAACAAGGCCCGCCAAGGGAGGCCCCACCCCTTCTCTTCTTGGTAAATAATGTGATTAGCCTATTGGAACTGCAGAGGCTTGGGAAATCCACTGGAGTCTGAAGTAGTTAAAGACCTTCTGAAAATATAGACTCCCGACATTCTCATGCTCCAAGAGACTAAAATAGATGGGGATGCCCTCCTTTCCCTCAACAATCAAAAGTGGAAGAAAAATGATGGAAAGGCCATCAGTGCTAGGGGCACCTCAGGAGGGCTTGCAACCCTTTGTTCGGCAGACCAGTTCCACATGGAAAAAAATTTTGAGACCTAGCATTGGATATTCACCGAAATCAGCCATTCTTCAAGTAAGCTTACCATTGCCCTTTTTAATCTCTATGTGTCAATACTCTATTCTGAGAAGAAAGAATGTTGGCATTCTTTAATTACTTTCCTAGAAACTCATCCACTTAAGAATATCATAATAGCTGGAGACTTAAATTTAGTACTTGAACCTAAGGAAAAAACAGGAAGTAATAGTAATAGGGACCCACTACAACCCCTTGTAGAGGAGCTAATACACTAGTGGGACCTCCTCGATTTTAATCCAAAGAAAGGTTTATACACCTAGACAAATAATAGATCCGGGACAGCGCACATCTCAGCCCGATTGGATAGATTTCTAGTGCAGAGCTCGCTTTTACTAGAAAAGAAACTAATTTCATCAACAAATCTACCTAAGCTCTCCTCGGATCATAATCCCATCCTACTACTATTGGAAGAGGAAGAAAACTTGGGTCCCATTCCTTTCAAATTCTGCCCTCTCTGGAATGAAAAGAATGGATTTATGGAGACAGTTTTGAAGGCTTGGGCTAACCCTGTCATTGGATCACCCAACTTTGTCTAGGAACAGAAGCTTAAAGCAACAACATTTGTATTGAAGGATTGGATTAAAATGCCTATTATTACCCATGCCAGCTATAGAAAAGAAACTGTTCAGAATTTATTAGATATGCAAATGGATTTGGAAAGCAAAGTCATTAACATCTCTGATTTCGAGAAATAACAGGCTACCCAACAAACCTCCTTTCACGCCTTTCGACAGGAAGAAGAGTATTGGAGATTAAAGTCTCGAAGCTTGTGGCTGAAAATGGGGGACCGCAACACCTCCTTTTTCCATAGACAATTCAGAGCTCAACTCTCTTGGAATCACATTTCTGAAATAAACTTAGCGGAAGGCACTGTCCTTAAAGGTAAGGAGATTAAATTTGTGGCGGAACTTCATTTTCATAACCTCTTTAAAGAAGAAGGGATAGGAAGTGAGGAGGCCACCATCGATTTCCTTTCACACATTCCCTCTCTTGTCAGCAAAGAAGACAATCTTTGTCTCATGAAACCATACACAGAGGAAGAAATAAGCAATGTCATTTGGGACATGGAGCCAGACAAAGCACCAGGGCCAGATGGCTTCTCAATCCACTTTTACAGAATCTGTTGGACAATCATCAAGAAATATTTGTTGTGAATGATCATAGCATCTCAGCAAAAGGCTAAAGCAAGAGGCAATATTAATTCCACATTCCTCGCTCTAATACCCAAAGAAGTGAACCCGGACTCCTTTGATCGATTCAGGCCTATCTCCCTTTGCAATGCATCATACAAAATTATCTCCAAAATTTTGTCCAACAAGATCAAGCCTCTGTTAGAGAAACTCATCTCCCCTTACCAGAGTGGCTTTGTCAAAGGGAGACATATTTTGGACAATGTTATCTTGGTTCAGGAAGCTCTGCATTCCAGCCACCAGTGGAAGGAGCAAGGGATGCTCATCAAGATAGACATGGCCAATGCTTTTGATTGGGTAAAACTCTCTTTCCTTTTCAAAGTTCTTCTTGCATTTGGCTTTAGTACCGAATTTGTTAACTTGATTAAAGATTGTATTGAAAATATGTGGATAGCTACATTAGTTAATGGCAGGTTGACTAATTACTTTCAAGCCACTCGAGGATTACGGCAAGGCTACCCTCTTTCCCCATTTTTGTATATTCTCATTGCAGATTCACTTAGTAGGAAGTTGACTGTAGAAAAGCATGTTTGGATAGCCCTGGGCATCAAGTCGTTGAAAGGTCTAGATTCCATCAATCATGCCTTTTTGTGGATGACTCTTTGCTATTGGGAGGAGCATCGTTAAAAATTGCTAAGGTCTATAAAGAAATTGTGAATAATTTCTGTAACATCTCGGGAGCAAAAGTAAACAAAAGGAAAAGTGCAATATATGGCTAGAATATGGATCATCATTCAGTCCTTCGAATTGCCCAATTCCTGGGGTTCATGGGCTATGCCAATTGGGAAAAAATAACTTATCTCGATCTTCCTCTCACTCTGGGAGCTAACAAGGAAACCCTTTGGCTTGGAATTTTTATTAAGATCAGGTCTAAATTAGCAACTTGGGGAGGACAGTGGCTCAATTATGCTGGGAAACTCATACTGATAAAAACAGTCTTATCCTCCAATCCAATTTACCAGGCATCTTTTCTTTTGGCCCCTAAGCTGATCACAGTACAGATTTAAAAAATGATTAGGGAATTTTTGTGGAGAGGAGGTAACGGGAATGAAAGAAAGTTTCATTTAGTCAATTGGTACATCATCAAGCACCCTCTTATGGAAGGAGGCTTACAGGTAAGAGATCCAGCAATGGCGAATATCGCTCTGGGAGGAAAAATTCTTTGGAAACTCTACACTAATCGCAAGCATTCAATTAGTCAAGTTTTGAGGAAAAAATACCTTGAGAGAGTCTTCCTAAGGAATTTACAGGCTGATAACACTCCTAAAGGCACGATGATATGGAATCTTTGCCAGTAAGGGATGAGTTTTTTCCAAAACCTGCTATATCGAGTCCCTGGAAATGGGTGCAACACTTGGATATGGGAAGATAGCATCTTGGGCCATCCTCCTCTCGCTCTCTCCACCGATCTCAATGAGCTCCTGGCATGGCTTTATCAGCTCAGATTGGAGAAGCTGGCAGACATATTAGAATGGTATTCATCAAGGATTTGGAAGGCGTGGTCTCTTCCCTAAACATCAGCACACTTACAGGATCAAACTTTTATCCTTCTTAAGGCACTGACGGGTTTGACCCCTGTCCATCACCATTTGCATGATAAATGGGGATAGGGAAAGACTGGTTATTATTCAGCAGCCCTCAGTTATGCAGCTACCCAACCTCACCATTCGCCTATCCATTCACCTCCATTCTGGACTCTTGTGTGGGATTCTTACGGATTGCCTAAAGTTAATTTTTTCACTTGGATTATTGTCCACAGGAAAGTATTAACTGGCGAAAAATTGATGAAGAGAGGTATTATAGGCCCACATCATTGTCCTTTGTGCTGCTCGGTGACTGAGACCCTAGAACATATTTTCGTGGACTGTTCATTTTCTCAATAAGTCTGGTCTTTTTCCTTGCTCGGACTCAATGTATTTGCTCCTTTTCAGGTCTCTGTTTTTTACCTTTTCTCCACTTGGAAAGCAAGGTATCCTCATACGTTAAAAAGAAATTCTACTTGGACAATAATTTGGCAAGCATTCCCCAAGTATGTCTAATGGAAAATTTGGTTGGCGAGGAATAATCATATTTTCAACAATCTCAAGTCCTCTCCATTGATGTTGCAGTAAAGGAAAAGGCTCTTCTGAAGGAGGCAGCAGTCCATCACCCTTCCTTCACCGATAACTCCTTGCTCCCTGAAGAAAAAAAGTGGTTTGGCACATACTTGTTTAGGGATAGACAAAAACATACAGTCCACCCCTTCAACAATCCAGGACGGCAACTTCGAGACTAGGAAGCAGTATTTCAAGTATGGTGGAGAATTCCGGGTAAAGCCACGATCTTCTTTGATGGGACCTCGAAAGGAAATCTAGGGATTGCAGGAGCAGGCGACGTCATTTATTCTCATAATGGTCTTAGAAAAGATAGTTTTCATTGGGGCTTAGGAATGAGAACAAATAATCATGCTGAAATTCTAGGAATGCTACAAGCTTGCCAGATTGCCCAAGAAAATGGATACAAAGAAATACAAGTTTTTGGAGATTCTAGAATCTTGATAAAGATCTTAAATATGAATGACCAATTCAACAATCCGATGCTCAATAAGATTGTGTTAAGGCTGCGTTATGTTCTCCGAGAATTCACTTCCTCTCTGTTTTTCCACATTTTAAGAGGATCCAATAAAGAAGTGGATGAAAAAGCAAACTGGGGCTGCCTTTTACCTCAAGAATGTACAACAAGAATGATGAAATGCCATTCTGGATACCTATACCATAGCCATGGCCTCAGTTGTCTTCTAAGATCCGGATCTGATACAATAGTGACAAGTGGATTATCGAACAGTTGTAATCTTGGTTGATTGGCTATGGCCAACTGTAATTCAAATCAATAAATATAACCATTTCAATTTTTTTTTTAAATGTACACAAACTCTTAAATGAATATTTAAAAAAACTGAATATTAACAATTAAAAATAAAACAAAAGACATTAAAAAAATATTGAAACAATAGAATTTGACCATTAATTATCATTAAGCGGTGTGAGTAAGGTGAATAAAATTTTCAACTATGTGAAAATGGGTTAAAATTGGTAAAATGGGTTAAAATTGATAAAAAGGAGTTTTGTTACAAGTTGATTGGAAGGTTTAGTAGGTTATTTTTTTATTATTTTATATATGTTTTAAAAAATTTATTTATTTATTTATTTAAACAAAGATAGAAGAATAAATAGTAAAAGTATTTTTTTTTAATTATAAATTTGATAAAAATTCAAAAAAAAGGATCGCGTGGCTAAAATTCTACCATGATTGAAGTTGAGCATAAGGTGAAAAGATGTTTTTGAATATTTGCATAAGTTTGAATTAATTCATACATTTAAAATTGAATCAATTTATGAAGTAATGAAAACTCTAACTTCTTCTTGTAATATCATAGTTTAGTAATAGAAAAAAAGTTTATTATAAAATCAAACAATTCCAATATCAAACCTTATAATTAATAATTTAAAAACATAATTAAATAAACATAATATGTAATCAAATAAAATATACATACAATATGCATCTATCCAACCTCAATTGAATTTAAAACCCCACTTTGGAACTGGATCAAAACTTACCCTCTCTCTTTAAGATGTTATTTGTTGAATGTATACAAAAATTATGCATATAAAATTGTGTATCTAATCAACCTCTTGAATGGATAATAACTCCAAAATGATATTAAATAAACGTATTTAATATGCGTCGCACATATATTCAGGATGCTGGTATTAGGATGATGATACACTGAACCAGCTCTTATTCATGTTTCTTAAATTCAATCTAGACTTTTTTTTAGACGTTATATATGTATATATATTTAATTGTTCAATTAAATTAAACCAATGTAGATCTATTTAGTATTGTAGCAAAGATTATGAAACTGTAATCGAATGTGGGTGTACGTAGGGAACTCTAAAAGAAAGTGGCG
This sequence comes from Larix kaempferi, assembly GCA_027924585.1. Classification (NCBI taxonomy): domain Eukaryota; kingdom Viridiplantae; phylum Streptophyta; class Pinopsida; order Pinales; family Pinaceae; genus Larix; species Larix kaempferi. Next base: position 435,218 of record BSBM01000194.1, read on the forward strand.
CTCATCCTCAATGCTCATAGTCTCACATAGATGGAAAATCCTTTTTACCCATGGTGTTTTAGGAATTGTCCAATGCCCTGTTTCAATATGAAGCTCATGGGAGTTCGTTCTTATCTTTGGTATATTAAGTTTCTTCTTCAAACTAGTTAAGACAAGGAGATACTTTGGATATCTAGATTAGGGTTAATGACCTCCTTGTAGTATCCTAATTTTCTTTTAACCTCTAAATATTTCTCGTCCCACTTTTTCTCTTTAAACTTAGATGTGATAGTATTTTTTATGTTGTTGATTTTTTGCAAAGTGGCATTTTCATTAATCCCCCAATGGTTTAACCAAGCCATGGTGTCTTTATACCAGCCTCTCTTGAGCCGTAGATGGTATTGACAAGAATTTAAATCAATTTTAGGGATTCTCTGGTCTTCCATGTTATTTATGATGTTCTTGTACATCATGTACCTAGTCATAGCAATGCTTTCGATGGGAGGAAGACCCACTTCTATCTGGAGAATAGGATAGGGCGTATTACTTTTAATTTTGAGATTATATGTGATAAAACATTTTTGAATTTGCTCAATCTTTCTCTAGGATTCTCGAGAGATGTTGCAACCCCAAACTTCACAATCGTACAAGATAATGGGAGTGACGAGAGTTTCAAAAAGGAACTTCCTTTTATCCCACATCACAAGATTTGTTGATTTACAGTTGTTTTCTAGATCAAAATAAGCTTTTCACCCTCCATTAATCATTTTCTCAATGTTATAGTTCTAATTGAGCTGGTGATAGATATCTAGATTAAATATTGAAAAAAAAACCCAAAAAAAATGAGATACTAATTTAAAATGGAACTTTTGATTAGTATGTACTTTCTAACAACAAAAAAAAAACACTTTATATTCATATTATATATATATATAATGGACATATGTTGGGATAGATAAATGGAATGAACATTACGATATTTTCAATGTTGAGTTGTAATTGTACTTTGTTTCTTTGATGTAAAAAAGTGTTTCAATCTCAAATTGATAGTAACTTGCAACTATATACATTGCATACTTTAACATGCCATTGATAAGGTATCTTAATTTATCATTAAAGTAATTATTGTCAAATAGCGAAATGATCTGGCTTGTATTAACATGGAAACCCAAATACAAATCTTAGCAATGGAACCAATGTTGTAATATAAAGGATTACATGAGATTGCTAATAATACATAGCAATCACATAAACAAGAACATACATACATAAAAACAATGAAAAAGAAATAGTAGTTACACAAACAACCAGTATTATATTATATCATGAGGTTATACAATGTTGAATAATCATCTCTATTATCATTATAGCTCATCAACCTATATTTCATCGACTAAACTCCTCCAACCTATCTAAAATACTCACTGCAACTTTAAATAAAATTAACTACTCTCACTTCACCCATAAAACATGTAAAATTTTAAGCATACACACCAACCAAGAAGCATGGCCTCAACGATTACTAAAATATACAACCCAAGAACAACATAATCCCTAGACTTCCCACCAAACCCTAAAACAACTCCTCATAAGTATCGACAATGAATTATATATATAACCACTTTATTAAAAAGCATATTAATAATCAAAAACACCTAAGGTGGCGAACAATTGTTGGGCACCTCGTGTTCGGTGAAGACAAGAGACGGTCCAAAATAGAGACGTTGGTCCCTTCGCATATTATTTAAAAAATAAATAGTACGTATTTTTTATTTACTTGGTCCATTGGTATATTATTTAAAGCGAAATAGTAAGTATTTATTTATTTTGTTTAAGTGAGAAATTTGAATAAGCACACCAACTTTGGTGGTGGGTGGGCATTAATAATTGAATGGCGAAAAGCATATAATGAATAAGCAAGCATTAAAAGGACAACTTGCATTGTACTTTTTAACTTTTTAGGTTAGTTATATTATATATATATATATATGAGTTAGTGGGTTAACGTTAATGGTGTGTAAGTGGACTATTATAGCCAATTATGATCTGAGAGTTAATTATGGATAAACATTATTCAATTAAAGATTAAATATAGTTAAATGGTGTTAATTAGTTAATTATGATTAACCATTGTTATTTATTAAAGTGGATTAATGATTAGTTGGATTGAGAGTTTAATAAATTAGTGATTTAATTACTTAAGGGTTAAGTAAGTTACATGTCAACCATAATGGAGGAAGAAGGTTAAACATTTTAGAATATTTTTGTTAAAATTGTAATTGTAGATTTTTTTAAAATCATTGTTTATAATGTAAAAATTGATTCAATACCCTCAATCCGCCTATTGTAACTTAAGTTTGTAATGTTAATTATTGATATTTGGAATTTTATCCATCCAAAATTATTTTTACCCAATTTCAAACAAAAGGCCATTTTAAGTGGTTGGAAAATGTCAAAGGTTAAACTATGACATAATCAACTATAATTAATTATAGATAAACATAGTCAGACTAGTTAACCATAATGAAGAAAATTAAGCGTTCGCAACTAGATTGTGCAATGTTAACATATTTTCAATTTGATTAATCCAAATGATTATTTTTGTATTTAAGCTGAAAAATAATAGTTGATCTTCCTAATATATAAAGTGACTAGAAAATGTCAAATTTGTAGAACATAAGAATACAATGACAATAATGTTCATCATGAAAACAAAAATAGACCATGCACAACCAAAGTTAAACATAGTCAATGAGTAAATTATAGTCAAACATTATTAATCATGATAATTTACCATGAATAAATGGGTTAGCAATTAGCATTGGGACATTCTCTAAGAAAAATTGGGAAAAATCCCCCAGGGCTTTGTTACACTGTGTATGAATCTTGGATCATGGTATTTTTTCCTTGGAATCTTGGATCATGGTATATTTTTGCTCATGCTTGAAATTTCTATTAGACTTTTTTTAGATTACAGGTCCAAATAAAATCTTTATTTACTATAATATTATCTTAGTCTTAGTGTTGAGAAATTGACCTTTGAGAACTTTAAAATTTAAGATGATGATGACAAGGATGATAGTTATTAATGTCCACCGAGATTAATTTTGTTCTATTGGACCTTAAAAAGGTGAGTAACTTGGTTTTCTTTATAATTTCATTTCCATGCTCGAAAAGCTTTAGGAGAAGCATTCCTAAATCATCATAGTCATGATGAGTTAAAATTTTAAAAAGGTTAGTACAGTAGCAAATATTTTTGAAATTGTGTTTTAATGTAGGTGTATGTAGGACATTATATGACAAAGTAATTTTCATCTTCAACCCTCTTGGTGTCACAAAGATGACAAATTCTTTCATCCCATGGCGTTTTAGGAACTGTCCAATGCCATATTTCACTATGGAGCTCGTGATAGTGTGTTCTTATTTTAGCAATGTTGATTTTCTTCTTTATGCTAGTTAAAACAAAGAGATACTTTTGATCTTCTAGATTAGGGTTGATCACCTTCGTATAATCTCTTAATTTTCTCTTACCCTTTAACTCTTTATTGCACCACATCTTCTCCTTAAATTTAGATGTAATAATACTTTTAATACTATCACTATTATGCAAAGGGACCTCTTCCTCAACTCCCCAATGATTTTGCCAAGACTTAGCGTCTTGATGCCAACCTCACTTAAGTTGTAAGTGGTTTTGACTAGAGTATGAAGCAATCTTAGAAAGCCTCTTGTTTCCCATAATGTTTATCTCGTTCTTGTACAGTAGTTACCTAGTCATATCCATACTTTGAACATATAAGAGACTAGGTTTTATGAAAAGGATAAGATATGATGTATTGCCTCTACTTTTGAGATTATATCTTATATGTTGCAATAGTAACTAGAGGTTTAGTAAATTGCCACTTCATTATATTCACACATAAGTAACTATAATCATATCATTATTAACAAACTTATAAATAACATACACTTAAATATTTCCATAAAAATACAAATTAACAATTTAATTACAATTCACATCACCCAGCACCAAAATTACTATTAATTATATTATTATTATACAGTAAAATTAGTTAATATTAATTATAACATTATTATTAATATAATAATGCATATTCTAGATGTTATTGTAGTCAACGAGGAGGGGTTCATAAATTGTATGTCTCATGAGGCTTTAGTGGGCTCACCTCAAGTGGCTACTATGGAGGAAAACATCGTGGAACAAGAATATGAGAAGATTGGAATGTAGGATCCACCTTACTTGAGGGTTGATCTTATTCCTTTTTCATATCCAACATTGCACTGCAATTTAATTCTTTGGTATATATATTCTTCTATGTGATACGAGGGTTTTATGACTGGAGATCGACGATAAGGGGCTATAGCTTCATCACATTATGACTTGTTTTCGTTCTCTCTCTATCTTCCACCTGGAAACAAACCCTCGATAGGGTTTTACATTTTGGATTAACCTCTCATCATAAAAAGGAGCCCATTGGACAATTTTTCAGTTGAGATGGGCTCCTTTTTATGATGAGAGAGTTTTCTTATGGGACTTGATTTTCCAGAAATCCTTTGTTAAAGTTGAATATGTGATCATTGGAGGCAAACTCAATTTTACTTTGGGTGCACATGAAATTTGGGGATCCAGGGTAAGGACTGATCCCATCGCCAATTATTTCTCTCAAAAATTGCATGAAGGTGGTCTCCTAGATATAGATCCATTCAAATTGAATCCTACCTGGAATAATAAAAGGGTGGGAGAAACTAGAATTGCTAAAAGATTGGATAATTTTTTGGTTGTTGAAAACCTCATGGAGCAGAGAATCTTGTTTAGGCAGTGGATAGGTTCGGGTGGAGAGTCAGATCACCTTCCTATTTTCTTGGAATTACAAGGGGGATCAGGAAATCCTACAAGTCCTTTCAATTTTGGTGTGGTCTAGATAAAGGATGAAGGATTTTTGAATCTTCTGCAAAATTCATAGGTTCCTTTCAACCCGAATGAAGGGGGACTTAGTGCACTTCAATTCACCCAAAAATCGATGAGGGTTAAGAAGGAAGTTCAAGAAGGGGAAAAAACAAAGAAAATTAATGATGAATGGGAGCTAAAGCATATTTAGGATTACCTTCAAGCTCTTTTTGATTCAAAGGGAGAGGGTTTTGCTACTTAAGAATTCAAAGAACTTTTAATTGGATTGGAGTTTAGAAGGAGGAGATATGGAGATTAAAAAGTAGAGCTATATGGTTGGAGTGTGGATATGAAAACACCAAATCTTTCCAGGCTTATGTGAAAGGAAGAAAGATGCAGAACACTATTTGGGGTTTAAAGGACCAAAACAATGAACTTGTCTCTTTGTTCGAAGTCCTAGCCATAATGGGAAAATCACACTTCCAGAATATTTTCAAAGCACAAGAGCAAGTTTCAATTGTTGAATTCGTTCGTATGGCACAATTTTTCCCTAGTTTTGTGACCCCGGAGGACAATAGGGAGTTAATAGAGGAGGTCACAAAAGAGGAACTAAAGGAGGTATTGCATAGTTTTCATAAGGATAAGATCCCAGTCCCAAATGGATGGACAATCAATTTTTTTCTTGCCTTGTATGATACCATTGGACAGGATCTTCTTAGGATTGTTGAATAATCCAAGTCCAGGGAATTTATGCATGCTCTTCTGAACACAACTTTCATTGTTCTCATACCAAAAACAGACAACCCTCAAGTAATGTAATACTTTTGGCTAATATCACTCTGTAACATCACATATAAAGTGGTGGCCAAAATCATTACCAGAAGATTAAACAAGATCTTGTCAAAAGTCATTTCATGTGAACAATTTGGGTTTTTGGAAGGAAGGAAAATTCACAAGGCAATAGGCGTGGCCTAGAAAGGGATGCATAGTCTAAAAACAAGGCCCAATGAAAGGGGCAGTGTTGAAGATTGACCTCTCAAAATCCTATGATCGAGTAAGTTGGTTATATATTCGCCTACTTTTGACTCATCTAGGTTTTGAATATACTTTTATCAAGTCGGTCATGAGATATATATCCACTGTCTCATTTGTAGTCCTTATTAATCGTTCAAATTCACCATTTTTTCACTCAAAAAGGGGACTTCAACAAGGATTCCCTTTATCTCCACTACTTTTTCTTCTAGTAGTAGAAGGACTAAGCAGGGCGTTGAGTGATACAAAAAGGCTTGGATCTTTCAAATTGATTTATATATCGGCCACCCTTTAAATAACTCACCTTTTTTTATGGACGATGTTCTAATATTTTGCAATGGCACAGTCGGGGATGTTGAAAAAATTATGGAGATTCTGGATTTATTTGGGAAATCCATGGGTATGCAAATTAATTCCAGAAAGTCCTCCCTTTCCACCATATACATGAGTGAAAATGAGGTACGTAGGTGCTATCATTTGTTTCCATATGAGCCGAAGATTTTTTATCAAGGTCTCAAATACCTGGGATTTATGCTTAGACCAAGCAATTATAAAAAAGAAGATTGGACATGGCTCATAGCAAAGTTAGCAAAAAGATTAAAGTGTTCTAGTCAAATGTGGCTATCAAGAGCCAGAAGGCTTGTACTTGTTAAGTTTTTACTGGAAGTTATTTCGGTATATTGGATGTCCTTGGCATGGATCCCAAAAGTATAGTTGAAAAAGCAGGGAAGATATGATTCAAATTCCTATGGGTTGGAATAGAAAAAAATTTGTGCTTCCATATATTAAATGACAAATAATTGCACGACCCAAGCTACTGGGTGGCTAGCATTTAAAGAATATTTTCCTTTTCTCAAAAGCTTTAGTAACAAAGGTTGGTTGGAGAGTACTTTCTACACGTAGTCTTTAGACCGAATTTGTTACTCATAAATACATTTCCCCCGAAACTTTAGAGGATTGGATTCAAAACACAAATAAGAGGAGGAAAAATGCATCAGTTATATGGAAGGCTATGATAAGCTATTTTCATCTTATTGAATATGGACTTGCTTGGAGGATTGGAAGAGGTACAAAAGTACAAATTGGGGCGTATCCCTGGTCGGGATGTCAAAACAAACACATTCCACCACAATATGTGATCCAACAACTCCACCTTCAAGGCCTTTATCACCTTGATCAAATTGCTGACCCCGGGTCATCATCGATATGTAATCAAGGTTGGAAAGAAGATCCTAGGCTTGGTCTGTCAGATGCACACTGGCACAAGTGGATGCATGGAACGTATATTTAAATTCCCTTCGCTCATCCCATGTCTGACTTACAGATAGGCCAGCTGAATTTATTTGGATATCCGTTCCTCACAGAAATTACATGCCAAAACTGGGATACATCCAACTTATTGCAGATTTTCAAAATAGGGAGCAATAGTGGTGGTGGAGGGGCATATGGAAATGTAAGTGTCCACAAAAAGCTCACCTTTTTATGTGGTGTTTGATTGTAAACAAGGCCCCGACATGGGGTAAAGTATCCAAACGACTTATTGAAGGACCAGGGTAGTGCTCCTATGTAGAGCACAAGAGGAAATTGTTTCCCATCTTTTTATGCATTGTTCCTTTTCTATCCAAATTTGGAAAGAATGTAGTCGGAGATTAGCTATAAATTTTGACTAGGCAAGTACAAATGTGGAAGAAGCTTGGAAATATTGGGTATTGAATCTGAATCTTGCAAACATATGAGCCCTGCCCCTGATTGTTAATTGGGGACTATGGATTTCCAGAAACTGGTCTATTTTCCAATACAAGCCCTCTATTCCTAAGCTTATATCAATGCATTGCTTAGATATCTTATCCCATTTTCCTCAACAAAAGGATGCTCCTACCGTTCGAGTCATACAAGATGAGCAGGTGAATAAAACCATTTCTTGGATGATTTTTTATGGCACCTCTCAAAATCAGAAGTCTGGGGCGGGGCTATCCTATACTTATCGGAAACTTCTTACTCCAAAATCTAAATGGGATTGGGGAATGGAACAAATAACTATGCAGAACTCATGGTCTTAAAACTTATTTTTGCCAAGGAAAAAGGTTGTAGATCTCTTCAATTGTTTGGAGAATCAATGAATGTTGTTAATAGGATAAACAAAGCACAAATATGTCATAACATGTTTCTTCTTACATTGGTTGATGAGGTGCATCGTCTTGTGGCCAATTTTGAATTTTTTACATGTCATCGTGTCTACAAGGAGAGAAGTTCTAATGCAGATAAACTTTTGAAACAAGGTTTACAATTAGCATATGGTCAATGGAAGAATGCAGAAGCTCAGAACAAGACATTTTTTGAATTCTATCATCATCCTTTCATTGATGGGATAATCCCTCAACCGAACCCACCATTGTTATAATTCTCTATCAGTGGATGCAGACATATCGGTTTTATATGTAGGGGACTATATCGACTTCAACAAATATACTTTTTGTTAAAATCTACATGGATACATATGTTTTCAAACTTTCAGAAATAGATCTTTTGGAAAAAAGAATTTGTATTTTTGTAACAAATTATCTAAATATGCTATTTTTGTGAAGACCTTAGGGTCAGAAGACATGAAATACATGGTTGACATGTATTTTGCAGAATGTAATTTTGTTATTATTAATAAAATTACATTTTTTTCCAAGGAAAAAATTGTAGTTAATGACATAGAAAAAACATAAAATAAAAGTAAGTTGGCTAATTACAACAAATTATAGGGGTATACGTTTTCAACATTTTCTGAGCATATTTTCCATCTTGTTTTGTGAGTCATATTGGAAATCTAAAAAATATTAGAATCAAATATATTAGTTATGGAAATTGCATAATATGGGTGCTATGGAAGTATTTGAGGGTGCTAAATCTATTAATGGATTCAAAAACACAATTTGAACAATTTCAAATTTGGATTTTACCAAGAAAAAAAATTACGGGATTCGGACTAAAACCCACCTGAAAGTCCAAAATGTAAAATAAATAGACCACTCATTTTTTTAAACAAACAAAAACCCCTTTCAAACTTTATAAGTGCAAGTAGTTTGAGGTTTATAGATTTATTTGTTAATATAATTATTTTATTGTGAATTTTTTTTATAATAGATTTTTTTTAATTGGAGTGGGGATTTAGTTTCTTTTAATTTTTTTTATTTTATTAGTAGAATTTAGTTGTATTAGATTTGTTTTAGAGTTAATAAATTATCATTTTTAATATATGTTATTTTGAGGATTCTCACTTTTAAATACCAAAGTTTATAATTGAATTAGAAAACTTACTAACATTGAATATAAAAAATATAATATTGAATAGTTTAAAAATATATATTATTATTAAAAAAATATAAAAAATTAAATATAATATTTTTGTTAATTATTTCGATAAGAAAATATAGACATAAATATTGAAAAAGATCATTAATAAAAATCATATAATTTATTATTAAAATCAATAAAATTAATATAATCATATTTTATGAAAAACAAATTTAAAGAATAATTTTAAAAAAATAAAAGAAATATATTTAATAAATGAAATTTTACTCTATAAAATGCTTTTATAAATATAATAAAAAAATATAATTATTTATACATAACATGGCATTGGAAAAATATATAATATTTTTTTGGGGGATGTATGGTGGAGTGAAGGTGTGTATTTGAGTACATTAATACACATATATTTTCTCAACAGTCTCTTGAGATAAAGGCGTGGATCTTGAAAATTCTAAAAAATTCTAATTGTGTTTTAAGCGTAAATGTTTTAATACACATTTTTTTCTCACCACTCACTCTCTTGAGATAAAGGTGTGCATCTTGAAATTTTTTTACAATCATATTTGTGTTTGTAAGTCTATATGTTTTAGAGTTATAGTGGTTTTTCCGCAAGTGAGTAGACTATGACATTTTCTTATTATATTTAAAACTCAATTATAAATATTTGTTATCATTTAAAGTATTTTATATAAAAGAATGGTGATATTTTATGTATAATAACTGTAACAGAAAATAAAAAATAAAGAGTATGAATATTTTATGTATTATAATAATAATAATAATACACATTTTTCTATCGCCACTCACTCTTTTGAGATAAAGGTGTGCATCTTGAAATTATGTTACAATCAAATGTTTTAAAGAGTTGTTGTGGTTTTTTAAAACTTAATTATAAATATAAAACTTGAAACTTAATTATAAATATAAAACTTAAAACTTAATTATAAATATTTGCTAGCATTTAAATATATATTTTATATGTGTATTTTATATAAAAGAATGGTGATATTTTTTGTATAATAATTATAGTTTAATTGACGATTGGCTTGATATGAAAGACATGTTGTAAATGGAGGTCTCGAGTTCAAATCACCCTGGCTTACCTGTGCTCCATGCTTACGGGTTGTTAACCTTGTCATGCGAGTACTAGCTCAGTCCCCAATTGTCGATTCCCAGTAAAAAACAAAAATAAAGTATAGATATCTTATGCATTGAGTAACATTTCTGAGGTTGAGGTATAGAGTGGTATTTTGAACCCTACGTTCTTTTTTTTTTCAAAGATGATTTGTATTGATGTGTAGATAGAAGCTGCGGTGTCATTTGGAACTGTGAGCATTCCAGGGGTATGTTGAAGAGCGTTGAAGTATGTGAAGAATATGAAGCTGGAGATTGTGGTGAGCTGAGCTGCGATTTGGCAGGAACAATCCTTGTGCTTTGTATCTGGAGCATGCGTAGGGTGAAACCTTAATTTATGAACTGAGCACCGTATGTTGTGTTTTTTTTTCCATGATAGAGATTGCTCGTATCCATTGTGTATGGTGTTGTTGCGTAATACTTCATGTAGAGTTGAATTTTTATGCTGAAATTTGGTGTAGGAGTGTTGTGACCTCTCATCCAACAACTGGAGGCTATGATCACTTGAAGGAAAAGACCTCCAACTTGAGTCGAAGTTAAAGCATTGGAGCTGCGATCTATCCTGGTGCCTATGGAACTGCACTGCGCTATTGCATTCTTGTGAAGATTGCCACTACTTGTGACTACTCGTAATATTGAAGCTGCGATATCATTTATTGTATGTTGTCCATGTATTTCTGGAGATCATAGTGAATGTAATCTTTTGTAGCACTATAATAGTGCTACAGAATTGAATGTAATACGTTGTACAACAAAATTGATAGCTGCAAAATCTAGTTCATAGTTGTAGAATTAAATTAATAGAGCTGCAGAATTGAATGTGACACTACTGCATAATTTAACCTGGTAGCTACATAATCAAATGTAATACTGCTACATAATTTAGCTGATAGTTTTACAATTTGTAAATAAGGGAGTAGGAATTTAGACCAACACCTTCCCATGTTTTCTTCTAAGTTCTGTTTAAAGTTGCAGGTTCCAGATTTAAGAAGATGCACTCACTGGCATCAATAGTTGGCGTTATTCTTACCGGCAAGGACACCTATCCAGAATGGTCAAGAAAGATTAAAGCTACGTTCATATACAATGACCTATGGGATGGCATATGTGAAGGAAAAACCATTCATATAGATGCAGACACAATCTTAACTACTGATCCAAACCTCCAACATCATAGAAAGAACTTATTGTCTGGCAGACCAGAGACAAGAAAGCTTTAGCAATGATCATTGCTACAGTCTATGAAGAGGTGAGCCAACATATATTGCATGCAAAATCTTGTTTTGAAGCATTAAAGACATTAAAAGACTTGTATGACTCACATTTTGAAATGGAGGTGATTAAATTAATGTTAAAGTTATTCATTATGGAAGTAAAGGATAATGATCATATGTTGTTTGCATCTAAGATCAGAGCAATCATGCACAATATTCAAGCATCTGGTATGAAACCAAACCTTCCACTTGCAGCATTTGTCAAGTCCCTTGATCCTACTCACTCCAACTATCTTGAGTCTCTTCAAGCAAGTAACAAGTTCCAAGACCTCACCTTTGACACCTTGGTAGAGAAGATTGCAGACATAGAGAAAGCCTTTGGAAATAAGACAAGCGAGCATCCTAGAGAATCTCTTTGCTTTGCTCACAAATCAAAGAACTGGTCCAAAGACCCTTCCAATGGATAAAGCAACAAGATAGGAGGAGGAAGAAGAAATTTCAGAGGCAAAGGGGCATACAAAACTCAAACAAAAGATCATATCTGAAGTGCAAGTGTCGTTGGAATATTGGACATGAAGTAGATCAGTGTTGGGATCCTTGGGACTCCATCAAAGGAAGACATAATTAGAACAAAGAAGAAAAAAATAAAAACCAAGAGGCTGGTAAAGCCCCTGATTCTACTCATTGTATTATTGCACATTGTAATATTGGCATTAACGAAATAACTTCTTTTTCATCTTACAAAGATTGTTGGTTGCTTGATATTGGTGCAACATCCCACATGACTTTTAGGAAAGATTTTTTTGAAGAACTCAATGACACTGTAGATGGCATAGTGTACTTTGTAGACAAATCTAGCCTCAAACCAAAGGGAATTTGTTCAATCAGGCTCAAGTTGCCTGGATTCCCTGAATTTGTGTTAAAGAATGTTCTCTATCTTCAAGAGTTGCAGAGAAGCTTGTTGTCCTTAGTGTAGATTCGACAACAAGGTTATTCCATCCACATTTTCGATAGAATCGTAGAAATAGGAAATTCCTCTGACAACAAGGTCATCATGACCGGATATGAAGATGGAAAGTTGTTGAAGTTGAGGGACTCTTTTGCAAGAGTTCAAAACTTTTCCTACCTATCTCAGCATGAAGAAGGTAATTTTCCATCCAGTTTGTTATGGAATGCTAGATTCAATCATTTGAATTATAACAATATTCGTTTGTTAAGAAAGAATGGTGTATATGGTTTTCCCACCATTCCTAAGCAAAAGAACAAATGTGAGCCATTTCAAGAGTCTAAATTCAGAGCATGTAGAAATTCAAAGTTGGTTCACTCAGACTTGTGTCGCCCCATGCCAGCTCCTTCTACAAATGGTAATAAGTATGTCATGACCTTTGTTTGATGACTATTCTATAATGTGTTGGGTATACCTATTGAAGAAAAAGTCTGAAGCATTTCAAATATTCAAGAACTTTCTTTCACGCATGGATAGAAAATCAAGCACAAGCTCATATTAGTACATTCCATTCTGATAATGGTAAACAATACACCTCTAATGATTTTGAAGACTATCTTTGTAAACATGGGATTACATATCAAACTTAGTTCCCTATAATCCTCAAAAAAATGGTGTGGCAAAAAGGATGAATATAACCTTAATGAACATGGCATGATCAATGATGTGTTTCAAAAATGTGAAACTGATGTTTTGGGGTGATGCAGCATTATGTGTAACATATTTGAGAAATAGAATTCCATCTCTTGCTCTTGAAGACAAGGCTCCACATGAAATGTTGTTTGGTCGCCTTCCTTCAGTTAGGCATCTCAGGGTTTTTGGTTCCACCTGCTATGCCTTGATACCAAAGGAGCAAAGAAACAAACTTGGTGCTAGAATTCGAAAGTGCATTTTCTTGGGGTATTTAAACACCTCCAAGGCATATCATCTTTATGATGAGGTAAATAAGAAATTTGTTGTTTCCAGAGATGTCATTTTTCTTGAAACTAAAAAAATGACAAGTCAATTGATAGATAGCTTGATTGTTTGGAGAATTTTTCTCATCTAAAGACATATTATGAAGTTGATAATGAAATTCTATATCTGGAAGGGGTGATCCCAATCTTAGATTAGAATCAATCTCTGGAATTTCCTTATGAAGCACCAATACTCCCTCATGAAGAAGAAGTTCTGACCACTTCAACTGAACAGAAGATTCAACCGGATGATGTGATTCAGAGGGTTGGAAGATTGAACCTTGAAGAGAATGAAGCACCACCAATTGATCAACCTGGACCACCAAGGAAGATTATGAAATGGGCCACAAATATACTTAAAAGAATTCATCCAGATGAATTTGGAAACATGAGAATGAGAAGCTCAACCAGACAAGAAGATGGACGAGATGCAAATAACTCAGGTGATGAAATAGATGTTTCATTTGATTGTGAATTGAATTTATCTGCTAACTTTGAACCAACTTCCTTTGAAGAGGTTGCTACTTGTGATAAGTGGAAAGAAGCCATGCAGAGTGAGTATGATGCACTCATAAAGAATGGAACTTGGAAGCTGGTTGACCCTCCAGTTGGAACCAAACCAATTGGCAACAAGTGGGTATACAAGAAAAAATACAAATCAGATGGCTCACTTGACAAGCACAAAGAAAGGATCGTGGTGAAAATCTATGCACAAAAAGAAAGAATTGACTATGAAGAAACGTTCTCCCCCACAGCAAAATGGGCCACCAGCCGCAACTTACTCCCTTTGGCTACACAAAATGGATGGAAAGTCCAACAAATGGATTTAAAAACAAATTTCTTGAATGGAGATTTGAAAGAAAATGTATTCATGTCTCAGCCAGAAGGTTTTGTTGTAAAGGGACAAGAACGCAAGGTATGCAAACTTGTCAAGTCCTTGTATGGACTAAAACAAGCACCTCGAGTATGGTATGAAAAGCTAACCAAGCATCTTCTAAAGATAAATTTCAAACATTATAATCTTGATGACACAACATTGTTTGTAAAGAAAGTTGGAAGATTTGTTGTGTTTCTTGTGGTGTATGTAGATGACCTTTTGATGACAGGGAACAATGAAAGTTATATAGCATTCATAAAGAAAGATTTAAAGAAAGGATTTGAAATAACTGATCTGATATATCTTCATTACTTCTTAGGAATTGAAATGACTCAACATCCTAAGTACATATTCATATCTCAGAAGAAGTATTTTGGAGAATTGTTGAACAAATTTTGCATGATAGAATGCAACCCTCTCTCAACTCCAATGGAACAAAAGTTGAATCTCACATCAAGTGAAGGAAAAGAATTTGAGAATGCAACCAAGTATCGACAACTTGTAGGAATCCTTATCTACCTTACCACCACCAGACTAGATATTTCTTATGTTGTTGGCATCCTTTCAAGGTTCATGCACAAACCTTGTGAATGGAACTGGTCTGCTGCAAAAAGAGTTCTAAGATACTTGAAAGGGACTCAAGACTTCAGACTGAAATACTCTAAGGTGGAGGACTTCAAACTCATTCGGTACTCTGATTCAGACTTCGATGGCGACAAAGAGATAGGAGTGTCCACTTCTAGATACACAACGAGTCTTGGATTAGCAACTATCTCCTGGAGATCATGCAAACAATCAGTTCCAATAGATTCAACAACATAGGCATAACATGTGGCTAATGTAGAAGCAACGAAAGAGATTGTGTGGCTCAGGAAGTTACTTGAAGATTTGCAGGAGAAACAAGAAAATTCCACTCCACTATTGATTGGAAACACTTCTGCAATCAAGCTGGCCAAGAATACCAGATTCCATGATCGAACCAAGCACATCAATACAAAGTACCATTTGATTCGACATCATGTATAGGCCAAGACAGTTCATTTACGACATTGTTCCATGAATGAGCAAATTGCATACATCTTCACCAAAGCACTTGGATGAGAAAAGTTTGAAAAGTTTAGAACCATGCTTGGACTCACAAACACCCCTTCGGATTAATAGGGGGAATGTTGGAAATCTAATCCTCCGGGATTATAATTTCACCCAAATTGTAAATATTGTAAATAGTGTAGTCAGTTAAATAAAGGGAAGATGAAGAGTCATAAGAACTCCAACGGATCTCTTTGGAATCTGAAGTCCAAGAGACATTTGGATAATGTATAAATAAACACCTTGATTAATGAAGAAAAATAATTCGGGAGTTATCCACTTGACACATGTAAAAAATAATTGTAACAATAGTGATGCAAGCTTATGGCACTATGAATTTTTGCTAGAAGAATGTTGTGAAGTCTTTAAGTATGAGTGATGTATCAAGGATTTTTAGTGGATAGTTTGTATGCATGTTTTTTCCTAAATCATTGTTAGTGAACACGATGTCTCAATTTTGGGATGGTAGGAATAGGAGGGGTACTCAGTGGCCACGATAGAAATACAAAAGTAAGCTTCTCTTAAAGGCTTGGAATTACCACAAATACCTAGGCAACATTATATGCTCTTTATCTTGGAACAATTCTATTATAAGATCTTCATATTTAGAAAGCAACAATCTTGGGGGATTCTCTAATCGCTATACAACATCTATCAAAGGATGGACATGGATGACACTGTGCCTCAAAGAATAATTTAATTAATTAGGAAAAATATGAAGGGGATTGATGAAGTTAATCTCTACCACATGAAGCAAATTCATAATCAAATTGCAGATGAATCCCCCTGTCATGATATGGATCCCTTAACTTATTATTCATAACTTCATGGTTTATCCTAATATCTTTATTCAAATTATAGAATTGTATGGATCAAACACTTGGCATGATGACCAAGTAATGATAATGGAGGGTCTTCTCAATATTAATGGATCACATAAGAGAGGAGTTGGTTCCCTCAATTCACTTGTATGTTTTTGGTACATTCACTTGATGGAGATTTATGAAGACTACATGTTAAGGATCATTGATGAAGGTGAGACATTATGGAAGGGGAGCTTGGTTTGGATTTGCAATGAATTTGGATGGAGATTTGGGTGCCTTTTTCAGGTGATTCCAGGAAGTGAAGGTCTAGTGCAGTCTCAAGCATTTGTTTTCTCACTTTGTGAACCATGCATTTCCTCTCAACTCTAAATTGAGTGAAGGTATACGGCTATCTTTATATGTGGAATCTCTGTCTTGGAAGGCTTCTCCAATTTGACTTGGATAATATTTAATTTTAACCATTTTAGTGAGTTGGGGGAACTTTTGGCAAAGCAAGAAGCATTATAAACTTGGCATGATTTTGGTAATTTTCCTAAACTTAACATGAAATATCTTGGCAACTTAGCTTGCAAAGGCACTATGGCACATCCATTTGGCTTGGGGTGTGATGAGGGCAATAAAAACAAAGAAGTAAAAAGAATTCTCTGTCAAATGAACAAATAGATTGAAGGTTCGAGGTAGTCCATTTAGTACTTGAATACTCAAATGGAAAAACAAGTGAAGAGGCAACGCGAGATGGAGGTATGAGAAACTAGCCAAAGATTCATAATGCACTTTAACATGATCCTTTATTTCAGTAGGGACACATAGTCATCAATATGTTTGTCACCCCTCTCAATGAGATTTGTTAAAGATATGGATAGCGAGGAGGAGACTGTACAAAAACCTAAATTAGTTGTGCAACCTCCCAGTCCAGAAGGAGAAGGAAACACACAAGAAGATAATTCAATGGAGGAGGGTGAATCTGAGCTCAACCTTAACTAATAAGTTATTAAGTTTTTTTCCTGTATAAGGTTGTTGGGACAATGTATTAGATACTACAACTATGGATTCAATAGAATAATAGTCTCAAGATACAGGCTTACAATGCCTTTTTTACTCCTTGTATATATCATGTTGGCTCAAAAGAGAAAATTTTGATATAGGACTAAAAAGCAATATATGTAAACTTTTGTTGTTTGGGGTCACCCATAGCTTTTTATAATATATAATTTACTCATTGCTATTTAAAAGAAACACAACGGCTTAGTTTTCCATTTTTAGTGGTTTTGTTTCAAATGTTGATGTTCCATTGCTCAAGAACTTGAACTCGGTGTTTCAAGCATTGGAAAGGTTCTCAGACTTCTCTAGAATCTATAACTTTGGCCTTAAAACCTCAACAACAAAGGTTGAGGGTTGGGTGCAAAAATTTTGTGGTGATTGTGTGAAGGAGAGATTGTTGTATACATTAATTCTACGAGTTTTTGTAGTGGAAATCTAGTATGAGGAAAATTGGACCTTTATTCCAAGTGTCATTGGTTTTGAAGATCTTTGAGACTTTTCTTCAAAGCACGGTTTGTTGATTTTGATTCTATCCAAATAGAAGTCATTGCAACCTTGATCTGGGTGTGGCATCCAAATTCATTAGTACACCTCTAGATGAAAGGGCATTTTAAGAAGATTGGGAATACTTTAGGAAACTATATTGTCTTAGGGTTTGAAATGAAGGCAACACAGATTACCACTTGTGCCAAAATGTGGGGAGTTGGATATAAGAGTTTACCATAATCTATCCAATGTCATGCATTGTTGGGAAAAGTTAATGCAACTTTTGGACTATGAGAAGGTTACCTTCAAATGTTAGATTTATCAAAAGCACAGACACATTAGTAGCATTTGCTCTTTGAAGGATGCGAGCTATGAAAGAGATGATATTGGTGTGCAACAAGTTGTTTACAAGCCAAAAGTTCAAGAGGGCCTCTAGACGAACCAAGTTTAGGTGGTTTAGAGGTTAAAGCTCAAATAGTTTTCAAGGATCTTTTGGAATCCATCCTTAATCTATTAGGGGTTGCACAACAACCCCTTAAGGATGGTAGAGTTGATATCTTTGTTGATAGTATGCTATTTGAGGAGGTCTCAATCATGTTGGGATAGTTAGATAATGCAATAAGTCTAAATGCTGAAGATAATTCCCAATATTGTGCAGAGGTTAATGATGACCCTTCTCAATCTAAGAAGGGAAATTCCAAATCAAAACCTTTGGAACACACACTCCAAAGTTCAAAGAAGTTATGAACCATAGGGAAAAGAAAAATAAGAAAGGGAAAGATAAGAATTTGAGCATTTCGAAAGGTACAACCCTAAGGTTAGGCAAAGGTGTTGGGTACACATTTTCTTTAGTTTGATAGAAATATGTTTTACAATGTTTTAGATATGATGTACTAGACAATACAAAGATGGTCAATTTATTCCATAATAAAAAACCTTGTTTAAGAAAAAAACTTTTTATATATTTTTAGACAGAACATCTATTACTTAGTAAAAGATAAAAATTTATGTCACACTATATATACATAACGACCTTACAATTTTATTGGACAAAACACAACACATTCCTAAAATACCTGAATCATTGTGAAAAGAATATCACTACCTTATTATCAAACAAAAATATAGTACAACTTCCTAATCACCCAAAAAAACATATAGTATAATCACACAAATAACATATGGTGCAATCATCTTCTCACATTGCTTTACATTAAAAAATGAAAATGAGCATTATATGATTAAAAAGTAAAAAAAATCTAGAAATCGTACCTTTGCATCTTTATATCAAAATTGCATTGAAGTGGCAAATAAGTCAAAATGTCCTCAAAGTCCCTTGCATGCAGTTTGAATTTTTGAAAGAAAATAATTTTACTTTATAAAAATATAATATACAAAACCCAATACAACGTGGCCCATGAAGTCAACATGATGAGAAGTTTTAACATGCACGGCACCTTACTATCGTTGCCTCCACAGTGACATATCTATTTAAATATTTTTTTCAATATTATAACTTAAAATGTTTTTTTAATATTGTAATTTATTATATTCTTTTATCCTACAATTTATTTTTATTCTTTTGACAATGAGTCCTTAACAAGAGACAAAGAAGTTTACCAAAGTCAACATTACTTAGTGTTATTCTCAAAACTTGGTAGGTATGATTGTTCTCCATTGAACTATATCATATAACCAAAATAAAATAAAATAATGACGAGACAGCCTGCAAAGCCAGAGCCAATAGCTTACCTAGCCATCCATGTAAGTTTCTTGCTCTTTCATGATATATTCCTGCTAAAGATTCTTCTTCTTCGACACAATCCAACTGGACCCGCAGAATACATAGTGAAAAAAGACTCAAGAATGGGTCCCAACAATCTAAGACCTGGGCCTCAATAATCTAAAACACTATATCTAAAACAATATAACTGTTATGGCTGAATGTAGAGTTTCTAGGACAACTATAATTTGATATATCATTTTTGGGATTATCTGAATAGTGTAAGTCATTAATCTATGACCTTCCCAGGAGTATAGTCTCAAGTTCAACTGATCGATTTCCACTAAGATTCCCAAAAATTTTCTGGTTCAAACGTGCTTAACTGTGGAGTTTTCTCCACAACCTAGCCCACTTAGCTTGTTACCCCCATTTGCAAAACCTTAACAAATATTGTACCTCATAAACTATTCAGTTAGATCTCCCTTGAAGTATAATCTGCTTCTTCTTCTCCTATTTGGATTTCTCACTTGGAAATGTAGAGGTTCCAAGACATCTTTAATATTGGGTTTCATTCCAATAAAATAAAATATATATACATTACACGCATTGAATAAAATCATTAAGTGGGTTGACTATACTCGACATTGTCTCACATGGCAGAAACTTATTCTTTGAGGCTAAATAGTAAATAGTAAAGCTCTCAATCTGACTTGAGACTTGAAAACAGTGAAGTGTTGATCTAATGCAAATTTTCAGTAATAACTAATTTCGAAGTACATAGATGATAGTGCAGGGCATATGCAATGAGCCCTTTTACTACAGCACACATTGGTCAAGTCTATGGGCTCTACAAACCCAGATTGATATGCAACAGAAAATACTCAACACACTATGAAGAAGCAATGGCAATGACAGAATAAAGGAAAAAATAATATAGAAAGATTCATGGACAAAGAAAAAACATAGGAAACTGATCTGTTCATTCTCATTATCAAATCAATAATATTTACAATACAGACATCTATATGCCTCAATGCTTCTCACACCTTTTTTGGTATATAAAACTCTTCACAGTCTACCATCTTCTTCTCTGCAACACTGCCCTTTGTCTTCGGCTTCGCACCAGTGCTCTTCCTTCTTCAAACTCTCCTCTTGCTTGGCTTCCTCTCTTTCTCACCCTCTTCAAACCTTCCAGAACCATGTTATTCTTCTTTCATAATCTTGCTCTCAGCATCCAACTTATCAAAGCCAATCCGATCTCCTTTGAGCTCTGCAAATTTATAGACACATCTGCCACTGATATACAACTGATATATATGCAGGTCGGTCATGATGTCTTCTTTTCCAACGATTCTGTAACTAATGATGTGGCTTCCTTGCGCATCCTTTTGTCTACTTTGTGACCCTTAACGTGCCACATCATTTTTGTGCCAACTGCTCCTTGACCCTATCTGCACAATCTTCTCACCTACACGCATCCTATTGTCTTCATGTGTCTCTGCATTGCTACCTTCTGTGCACTTCTCATCATCTACACTCCTTGATTTCTCTAGCATGTCCATTCTTCCTTCTCTTTTGTGCCTAGCTGCGTAAACATATTTGCTCCTGCGCATGATGCTCCTACATCAACATACTGGCTACAAAAAGCTATGGATTTTGGACAAGTGAGAAATGTGTTGACGGTCTGTGGTAAAATTGGGTCAGAAAAACAAAAAAAAATGGTAAGAGTCTAATACTATTGTTTTAAACTTATATATATATATATATCATTTCAGTATACAAGGTAATTTTTAGGGGTGAAATTTGGTCAATTGACTTCTTTTTCAAAAAATAAATTGGCTATATGGTCATTTTTAGTCTCTAATATCACCTATATATACATAAAATATATTTTTTATCATAATTTTCGTCAAAATTTACAAATTTCAGTAATAAATTGTATGTTTCATTATCTCTATATATGTTTTTTCAATCCAAAATAATCGCCTATAATACTATACTTAAATATAATATTAGAATCCTTAAAAAATTAAAATACCATAATTATATATGATCTTGAGTTCATATATATGTTTATATTTATCATTTCAAATATATGGGATCTATTCTTC
Source organism: Larix kaempferi (assembly GCA_027924585.1). Classification (NCBI taxonomy): domain Eukaryota; kingdom Viridiplantae; phylum Streptophyta; class Pinopsida; order Pinales; family Pinaceae; genus Larix; species Larix kaempferi. The sequence continues at coordinate 456,899 of BSBM01000194.1, forward strand.
GTGGACCAACAGCCAATTATCAGGATCTTAAAAGCTCGTTTTTGTGATTGAAAGCTCAAGTTCTCAAGTTCTCATGGAATAATCTATTGTGGTTATTATTGCACATATGCACATATATGTATGTATAGCACAAACACATCTGCCTTCCTTCACTCAGCCTTATCTGCCAAATGCTCTAGCTAGGTCTTAAAAGATCTTCTGCATCTATGTATATGTTTTAACTTGCTGTTTAAGATTGACTGTGCTTAGTATACAAGGAAAAGCTCGGCAAACAACTAGGGCAGGCTGCAGTAGATATCGTTCAAAGTGAAGGTTTTGCTTACTTTTTAGGCATTTATAATTGATGTGTCAACTAGCTTTCCATCCGTCTGTGAGTTGGACTCTCCAGGCAATGGATAACCTGTGAGTTACTCAGATGTCAGGATCTGACCCCACAAGTACTTGTGGGTTAGACATGCCAGCAGCAAGGCTGAGCAGAGTTTGACTGGGGAGTACTTGGACAACTCGGTATTGTTTCCATAGTTACCAAATTCGATTCTTGTGGGTTAGACATGCCAGCAGCAAGGCTGAGCAGAGTTTGACTGGGGAGTACTTGGACAACTCGGTGTTTGTTTCCATAGTTACCAAATTCGGCTGAATCGGCCAAAAAAATTCGAAAATTCGGCAGTTTGTTCGACTTGGCCGAATTGTTTCTTCAAATTCGATTCGCATGTTATCTGTGTCATGTAGTTGAATTAGGTATTCACTTGGCAACTAGACCATCATCCTTGACATTTCGTTGTACAGCGGAAAGGGTTGAACCCGCAAGGTCCAGTGCCTCTAGTTTTTGCTTGCACACAAGTTTGGAGGGCAGCAGGGATGGGTTTTTTTAAGGCTCAGTGCTGGGAAGGGTCATTGGATCTTAGCACTGTGAAAGTAATATCACACTGTGCGATTGTAGGGATAGTCTTAGTGTGGTCAAGATACTGCGGGCCAAAAGTGTGGGAATATATGCATTATACATGTATACTGTTGAATTTTGGATATATTGCCCATTTTTTTTCGCCAATTTTTTTCCTAAAGTGTAAATTGTATACATGAACTATTTCCATATGTGTAAATTGTATACATGAACTATTTCCATATGGTACTGAATTTGAATTCAAATTGTACCGAACTTAAATTCGAATTTGAACTTGAACTTGGTAACAATGTTTTCAACTATAGAAAGATAAGGAAATCTAGAGATGCTTGCATGCCAGAAAGATTAGATTGTAGCAATTGGCTTTCCCTCATGTACAAGAGGATGGGAAAATCCAACTGTAATGCAATGACTCTCTGAAATGAATAGATTCATCGCTCTTGATATACAAGTCAGGAGACCTCACAGTGTGTTATGCCATGATGTAAGCAATGCCAGAGGTTTCGTAGCTTTCTTTTATTCAGAATTCCCATTTCATATATATATGGGTATCTATGGTAAAGGAGTGCCTACCATTGGAATGTATCAGAACGAAGCAAAATATTCCAAACTGTGTACGTTATTAACTTACTGAAGAATCAGTTGGAACTGATTTTTCAGTCTGCTGGCTGCTGCAGTTGTAGATAGCAATAAGGAATCCTATGGTGCAACTTGTGGTTACATCTAACTATTCAAATTACAAATGATCAATTCAATGTAAATGAGTAATGTTAAGAATTACAAATATCATAATGTTGCACATACATGATAACTACACTATTTATTTGGTCTTGTTAACATCTTTGAAGTACATAAATGCATGAATATTAAACATCAAGCTGTAAAATTTGTCAAACAATATCTCCATCATGCCTCCAATAATATACTGTGTGCCTGGGTGAACTATTATACTGTCTACAATAAGACAAATTTAGCATAAGTTTAACTAATTTGGAATAAATCCCATAGCGAGTCTGGAACATGATATGATCTTGATTTAATGCTAGCAAAGCTCAGGGCTCCAGCATAATTTTATGCTTGTTAGGCATCCACATTCTCACTGTGGCTTGGGAGGTGCACATTCAACACTGCAGAAACTATTTTATTGCAATTAAATCAACTTTTCACGAATAACCACAATTTTCAAATTCAATGTCTAAACAAAACCTAGAATGGCATTATCATGCATTACATCAGATTGTCACAGTAGAAGACTGTTCAAACTTCAAACTCTGGTTAGAATGCTGGCCTTCAATGCTTTAATAGTAAGCATTGAACAAACTCAATAGACTTTCAAGCACAATATCCAATACAAAAAGAAAAACCAGAATTTCATTATCAAGTATCATAGAAGATTGTTACAGTAGAAGACAGCTGGTTCAGACTCCGGTCAGAATGCTGGCCTTCAAGGCTCAGCTAATAGTACACAAACTCAATACACTTTCAAATTCAATCTTCTTATTGTCACAAGCAAATTATTGCCTCTCATACAAACAAAGAATTAATACTAGACACAGTGCTCTGTTCAACAAATTCCTATACAATCTGTACCCAGTGGTCCTTTGGACCAACAAATAACACTACCTCAAGCAGCTCTAGAAGCTGAGAGATCTCAGGAAGAGAAGAATGAGAAATAAGAAAGACATGTACTAAGGAAACCAAGTTTGTTTCTGAGAGTCTCAGACTCTATGGTAAACAAACAGGATGGTGACGACCTGCAAAGTTGTGTTAGAACTCCAGCAAAATAAGGGATCCACAATTAAAATGTAATCCTTCCTGCATCAGATTGAATGAATCCTACGTTGCAGAAGCTTGATTTGCATTTTTCCTGGGGTTACAAGAGGATGATAGTCAGATTTGTTTCTTGTTCTATATCTAATGTTTCCGGAGTTCGTTGACAGCTCAGCATCCATCCTAAATTCAAGAATATGGGGTAATGGAATACTCCAATAACCAATGTCGCAGATGTCTGCAACTGGTCCAGGGTGGGGCTTAGAGCCACTAATAAGATCATCAATAGGCCATGATCAATCATGTAACTCCTGATCAGCTAAAAATCAAACCCAAACTAAACTGAATACCTTCATATTTTTTGGTCCTCTGTTATGTAGGTCTACTGAGAGTTGGCCGGGCGGTCATCGCCACTATCTGCACCTTGCTGCTGCTGATGGACTGAATCCATAGATTGATGGTCTGAATTCATGGAGCGGTTATTGAAGGCATTGAGAGCAGCCAGCATACCTAGATGGGTTTCCCCACCACCGAGACCTAATCCGGCTCCTGATAACTGATGGGAGCTATGCTGCTGCTGCTGCTGCTGCTGTTGAAGCAACATGGAACCTAGGGGCACATGACTCAAGCGGCCACCTTGAAACTCAAGCCCCATTCCTGCACCTGAAATATTGATTCTAGGCATGAAATGAAGAGGGGCTTGAAGGGTACTTATACCTGTAGGGCCTGAACCAACTGTGGTGCCTGCAAGGTGAATTGAGGCCCCGGCCGGCATCCGATACATTGTGGCAGTTCCACTGGGTCCTGTGGGGGGGAAGGTCCAGATGGGCTCTGACTGTCCACCGGCCATGACTCCAGGTGTACTGCTTGAACTTGCACTCACAGGCAACATCCAAAATCCTCCGGGCATGTGTCCACTGCTAGCCAAACCTGCAGCAGGGGCCATAGCCCACATGGCAGGGGTAATGGGTCTAGTTTGAGGGATCCCTGCAGAGCCTGCCATTTCATGTGTTTGTCTTCGTAAAGGTTTGGGGGCTTCTGTAGGCTCCTCCTTGAACAGATCCTCTCTGAACCTCTTTCTCAAATAACTGTCACTCGAATCCCCACCACCCCCACCACCACCTGCAAGTCCTATTTCTGACCCCCCTTGTTGCATATGATGATGATGATGCTCCGATGGGTCTGCGAGCAGATTCTCCTGGTGGAATCCTAACATGTGATCACCACTGCCACCGTGGCCCATTTCCCCACCACCACCACCAATATGCAGCCTTCTATCCTCTGATTGCCTGTTTGCTGCTGCTGCAAGTTCCATGGAGGTCCTATTCTCAGCCCTTTCCCACTCGTTCCTAGCACGCAAGTGGTCCAATCTTACCCCCCCCATGTCCACATTGTGTCCTAGTCCCAAGGTCCCATGGAAGGCCAAGGGCAGTGCTTTGGTGTGATGAGATGCTGAAATGCTAGAATTTGAACTACGAAGTGATACATTCAGAGATGAATAATTAGCAGGGATTGTCCCAGTCCCTGTGGCAGCTATAATGGCTGGCTCAGCATGTTGTAGCAGCCATTCTATTGTTTCTCCATCAGACTTGTGACCCAGTTCTCTTGTGAGCTGAAAAACTCTAGCAGCACATGTTGCAGGCATACGTATTCTCCTTCCCCGGCCATCTACTTTAGTATGCCTGTCCTTTGTTGATGAACGCTTAGCTGGGGCCTTCTTGTTTGGGTCCAGGGCTACAATCTCCTGCTGTTGTTGTGAAGTGGATATTGGAGTTTCATTGTTTGAAGTAGTTGCAGATGACATACTCATGGCCAAGGATGCATCCACAGCAATATTCATTTGTGAGTCTACTCTAGAAGTACTGGAAGTGGGCACATAAGAACCTACAAGCCCTCCTCGGCCCTCATATGTTGAGGCCGAGGCCGAGGCCATTGTAGGCTCTTGAGAACTGCTGCTTACCTTCAATGGCGGCCTGCCATGTTCTCCTCCTCCTCCCGATTCCATTCTACTCCTCCTAGGGGCCTAATAGATTCCCCCCAATTGATTGCTCAGTGCTCTATACATCAACATGGGTCCGTTCAACTAAAATAATCATCACCGCCCACATAGCTCCCCCACTGTCAGGTCCCTCTCCCCGTTCCGTCCCTCATTAAATCACTCATTCACCACGTGCAGTCCTGGTACCAACAAGGTCCTGCCTGATCAACCCTGGCTTGAACATAAGCGAATGAACCCTTTCAATTCGGCTAATAGGGTCCTGATAAACACTTCAACAGGGCCCAAGAGGGTAGAACGAAAGACCCTCCAAAGCCAGAGAGAGGGAGAGAAGGAGGACGATTTCAACCTTGAGGTGACAGACTTGTTCACACTTGGTTGTGGGGCAGACACATGAACGTGGGAAGCAGCAGCCACTCGTGGGGCCTTATGGTGATGAAAAACATGGTTTTAGCCTTAATTCTTCATTTATGATAAACATGAGGCCTCTCTGCACGAGTGCACAACTCTCCCTCTGGCAACCAGACGACAGCTTACAGATATAACAGTCTCGGAAAGGACTGCACCACTCACTCCACTGCCAAATCTGCTAAAACCGTATCAAGAACAGACACCCACAGGCCACAAAGTACTTTTCATGTTTTTCCTCCATTAACCATCTGTAATCCTCCCTAACTACCTATCATAGTCCTGATATCCCGTTCCCGGTATCAAACAGCTAGATAATCAGTAAGTACATATAATCACCGCTATAGTGCCCTGTAATCACCATGAACAAGCCTCGTTGGATTCTCTAATCATCCCTCGTGACAAAATATCCAGGTTGTTAGTATCCAAAACCCTATATTGCCATCAGGCTTTTAAAAATATGACAGCAGTATGAACGTGTTTGGTAGTTTTTGACCTCAAAAATTTGGATGGCATTGTCACTTTGAATATTGTGTGGTTGGACTTGAAAAACAAGTCCATTCTAATTATTCGTGTAGTACTTTACCAAGTCCGATCTTATCTCCTCTCAAGCTATAAGGGTTGGGTTGGGTTGGTCTTGAAAGGTATTGCCTTGCTAGATCCTCTAGCATTTATGAACAGCTGCATTAGATCTTATCACAAGGCATAATTAGGTCCTCTCATTAAGCTGCCTGCTAAACTTTCAATATTAAAACATGGAGACCTGCTAAACTATTAATATTAATAAATAGAGACCTCCTAATTGGACTGTCATTGAGGTTAATTAGAACTTTAATTACACTGCCAGGCTGAATTCTATCCACACCCACATGATGGTTTTTCTACTATGAATATAAATATAATGGACACATTAACAGAGAGTTATCTGACCTAATTTGACCCAGCACTGAAATCTAATTGGGTAATGTAATATTAGGTTCCTTGTCAGATTATTTTATGAAAACATGGAGACAGAATTGAGCCTTGCCATTAGGCCAAAGTGGATCCTCTAATTAGGCTTAGTCTTCCTGACAGAATACCAATTTTTTAAACACAAACCAGGATACTGGTTTTCCTATAAGATGGCTCTTTAGATGACTGAATCCATACCCACGTGGTGGTTTTATTCACTGTTCATCCAAAAACATGGTGGTTTTGAAGGTCATCCATCTTGTTTACTTTCTCCATTTAGATGTTTTATCAATGCTCTTCCACCATTTTAAAACCGCCCACATGTAGAGATTTACTGTTCCTGTTGTTGACATATACAATAACAATATATAATAGTCATACCAGCAATTAGCCTGCCTTGCTAATGCAGGCAGGCTGTGCGTTCAGGAATGGGTCAGAGAGAATACAGTGAGCAGGGAGCATCTAATGCAGAGACAGCTCATCCACACAACATACATTTAAAAAACCATTCAATAATTATCAGCCAGTCAACTCCACCCACTGCATACATACACAGACTCAGTGCTCATCACACCACCCTATAAAATAAATTTTAAATCCAAAAAAAATCATAAAATACAATTAAAATCCAAATATGCTGCTATCAAATAATATGCTCTGAGTCAACACTCATCCACATCCCTGTTGCATCAAATTTGTGCCTTTTTGTCTTCCAGAAGGCTATCTTCAGCATATTATAACTGTTTGTTTTACCTTTTTTTTCCACATATGATGGTCTTGGGCATCAAACATCGCTACTGTTTTTACATATCACTTTTTAACTATGATAAATCTCAGATATATTAACCAAAGAGATCATAATTTTAAGTATTTTTTTGGTAAAATTTATTTGTAAGAAGTTGTTTGTGGCAAGGGATCAAACATTTAACAGGTTGTTAACAGGTTGTGTTCGAGGATTTTTTATTTGTTTTGGACAACAACACTCCTTGTTTTTTGGTCAGAGTGGAGGACTTATATTTTATCATTCTTGAGACATGTTATTATGAGGACTCCCAGTTGTTAAAGGCACCCTCACTTTGATAACCGAATCTGGCCAGTGATGGAAACACCCACCAATTTACAGCATGACCATAGCTTAGTCAACCGAGGGCTCATCTTAAAATGTTAAGGAAGATCTCTATGTTTTATTTTCTCAAAAATTTAAAAATTATGTTATTTATTCCCAAAAATCAAAAACTATATTTTAATTTCCAAAAAAATTAGAAATTGTGTAGGTTGTGAGGGCTCACTCAGTTTTGCACCTTTTTTTAATGAAATGTACAACTCTCGAGAGACTTTCTCTCATTTCAAGGATGGTACCTCGCATAAATTGTTCATTATAGATTTCACAATCTATTCACACAAGTGAGGCCTACACTATTCATATAGGCAGTCAGTTTAGGGACTTGACCTTGTGACTTCCTACTTGCAATTCACAGTGCTCAAACACTCGAGATAAGCCACCAAGCTTGGGTGAGCCTCTTTTACTAGAGTTTTTATCCTTAGTAAACTCCATTCTTGAATGTGGCTTTCTTATGAGACCTTGTGCCTTGAGATTTGAACCAAAGACATCCTTACAACAAGCCCACTAACTTGGGTACTCAGGGTCATTGAGACTTTTAACTGTTAACTTTGGTTGTCATGGTTGCATGGACTTTTACTCAATCTTGAATGTAGTTTTTGTACTAGAGCTTCCCTAGTAGGATTTGTCTCGATTAATATTTATAACAAGCGCTCTAACTTGCGTTGCCCGGGTCTTTGAGATTTTCAACATGTCTTGAATGAGTTTCTCATTGGAACTTGTGTTACGAGGCTTTCAACCACCAACTTGCGCTATCAAGGTTATTGAGACTTTTGCCCAATCTTGAATGTGGTTTTTCTACTCATGCTAGCTTGCTAGGTTTGGATATGGCCTTGGTTCATCCTTTCAATAAACAATATAACTTAGTTTGTGAAAGTTGTCGAGACTCTTACCACTTTCACTAGCATTGGATTTGACCTTTCCATAGATTTACACTTGCGTTGTCAAAGGTCACTAAGAGTCTTGATATCGAATGTGGTTTTTCTACTCGAGTTTGATTGTTAAGTTTGGATTTGAACTTGGGTCATCCTTAAGCAACCACTCTAACTTGGATTGTGAATGTTGCCGAGACTTTTATCCAATTTCATGAACGTTAGGTACAATTTTTCCATTAGGTTGAATTTAGGTCATCGTTTTAACAAGCATTTGACTTGCCATAGACAACTAGGAAAGAAATATAATAGCATTAGTTTTTTATAAGAATATTTAGGCTCTAGTGAAATATTGTGTCATTGCATCGAGAGTAGCGAAGTGCTCTACAACTCAGTATGGGGAAGATGTCATCACGTAGCGTAATGTTATCTTACAAAAATAAAAATAAACAATAAAAATTACATGGCGTCTAAAACAGTAAATTTAAAAAAATATTAAGAATGTGTCACTTGGATGTCCACTTAAAAAATACACACATCATCTCTGGTCATAAGGATGGAATGATTATTTCTTGAAGATATAAAAATATTTACACCTCAAAATATTGGATTCCTCTCCATGTCTATAAATTTAGGTTTAAGATGGATCTATACTAATTTTTTTTTTCTTTATGCATAAACCATCAAAGTAATAAAAAACAATTTTAGTTTTAAATATAATTTTTTAAAAATTTATTGGAACTTACTTACTAAATTTTGAAATGAATAATTTTAACAATAAGTATTTAAACTTTTTATTAAACCATAATTCATTAATTTTTTTTAAAACTTAAAAATTAAAAAAAATTAAAATGGAATTGAACCCATTATATGTGCGTGCAAAATATAGTCTTTGGGTGTTACAAGTTCAACCTTTACCTTACAGTGGCCCCAGACTATAAGTGTTGAAAAGTTTGTAAGAATGGCAATAAATGTTTTCACATTTTAAAGAGAATTTGAAAATAAATTTAAATGAATAATATATATAGATATATATATATATATTACTACATAATGTTATAAATTTAATATGTACTTTCGTTTACTCAAATTACTTAAAAGTATTAAATAATGTATATATAATTGGAATTTATGTAGAAAAGGTTTATAAAATTAAGAATAAATTGATAAATTGGTTAGTAATTTAATCATATATTATTATTTAATTTTATTTGTTTTAAAAGACAAATTTATAAATTTATTGGTAATTGAATCATATTTTATTATCTAATTTTATTTATTTTAAAGATTAAATGATACATTTAAAAAAATGCTAACGTTTTATTTTAGAGTAGTACTTGATTTTTTGTGTTAAAATTTAATTTCAAGGGAGTACTTAGAATGAAAGTCCTCTTTTAATAGAAAAATACAAAATTAAAATTTTTTAATTTATGAATTAAATATATTTATAATATGTTTATATATAAAATTGGAATTTATATTTTTTTATAAATAAATTTAAAATATTTATAAATAAATACAAATAAATAAATGATACAATTAAAGCAAAATATCGTTAATTTTTATGTGTATATCTTTTCAGTTTGAATCAAGTTTACACTATTAAATAATCTTATATGATATGCAAAATATAATTTTGTTATAAAGTCAAGTTTGCACCATTATTTAATGGTCTTACATGATAAGCAAAACATAATTTTGTTATATTCATATTTTTTTTTGGAAAATATACTCTTGTTATGACATAGTATGATATTTGTGAGTGAATTTTAAGTAAATGAAAGAAAGAAATTATATTATTTTTTCCAAAAGAAAATTTGTATTTTAATTATGAGGTATAAGAATGCATTTTTCATGTGCTCAATATATATATAAAAACGCCAAAAATCATTGTCACACCAACTAAAAACATATGAACTTTCCACCTCTTCTCTAAAGGCTCTACTGTAGATCCTCCCTATAAATTGTGTGTATCCTCCCTCTAAATTGTGGGGAATTCTATTTCAAATGCCTTGTTATACAAAAAGTTCCAATGTGCTTGCAAGTATATAATACATTATTATATAGGAGTCCAAACTATGACTGTAATAGACAATAATAAAAAACAAAAAGTGTTTTATAGCTTGAAGACATAACTTATTGGAAAGGTTGTTGTCGCAATTCCACTACCATGTCCTCATTATAATCCATGAAGAGGAAATTTCCTATGTTCATGGAAAGTCCATCTTTTGAAAGAGCATCTGGTTGTTGATTTAATTCTTGGTAGATATCACATATTGTAAACTTGGAGAAAATAGAGGCTATCTCTCGTAGGTGTGTAGCCATAGTTATTAGTTCTACCTTTTATATATGTTGGTTCCCTTGCATCCACTAGACCACCATTGAAGCGTCACCATAAACTTGGAGCTCTCTTATCCCACAATCAAATGCTTTTTTTAGGAGAGTTTGCAAAGTCATCATTTCAATTAGATTGTAGTGCCCCAACCAACATTTGCTTTAAAAATATAGTGTGAATCATGAGAAATATAAAACTCGTCCCAAACCACAAAGTTGGTCTAGCCCTTGACAAGCGCCATCGAAGAACCCTCGGCTATAACTTTTTAGCAATTGTGAGCTCTCCAATTGCCTTACCGTTTTATGCAAAGGTTCCTCTTGGTAGAGGTTGAAGGCGACTACCACCTATGATAAGACATTATAGGTCTAGGGTTAAACTTCCTCAACAAATGACCTTTCGGAGCTAGCCATATAATATTCCAAATAGCCAAAAAGGGGATAGCTTGATATGCCTTGAGATTGTGCCAAACAAACCAAGTCCACAAACAGGATTTTATGGTATTGCCACCCCACAGATCTTGAAGCTTCAACTGAAAACCTAGTTCTCTCCAAACTTGTTTCGAAAACATGCAGTGTACAAAGAGGTGTTCAGTGGTCTCCTTTGCATCACAACAAAGGACATTGTGAGGCACCTGCAACAATTAATTAATACGAATATGCGAAATAGCAGAAATGACAGAATTCAGAATCACTTTTTTATTGATCACAGGCCACTTCGAGGGGGCAACCTCCTTTGAGCAAGCTCAATACAAATAACTTCATGGTGCCTTCATAGGTCTCGACACACACTTATATACTAATTTTGGGCGCCAATACTATGGGTCAAAACCATGGGCCGTTACAAACTATGGATCAACAATACTACAGGCGACTTACAAAGCATATGCGCCAACAACAATAACATAAACTATTGATCAACAAATACTACAGGACGACTTACAAAGCATATGCGTCCAACAACAACATACTAACAAAGTAAAGACATGGGTTCCTAACATCCCCTCCCTCTTAAAAAAAGCTTTGTCCTCAAAGCTTTAGATGTGGAAATTGTTGTTGAATATGAAGGAGTGGTTCCCATGTAGCATCCTCTGGTTGCATGCCGTGCCACTGAATTAAGACCTCTGTGATAGAGCGAGAGCGAAGCTGACGCGTGCGCCGATTGAGGATGGCCTCTGGATCCAAAAGGATGGATCCTTCATTATCCAGTTCGGGTAAAATCGTTTGTCCACTGATGTTGGTGCCAAGAACTTTCTTCAGACAAGAGACATGAAAGACTGGATGAATGTGGGAAGAAGGAGGAAGTTCCAATTTATAAGCAATGGCCCCAATCTTATGAAGAATCCGATATGGCCCATAGAACTTTGGAGCGAGCTTATGACGCCCTTTGAGTTTGCAGGATGATTGTTTGTACGGCTGGAGACGAAGAAAAACCATATCGCCGACTTGAAAAGTGCGCTCAGAACGGTGTTGATCAGCTTGTTGCTTCATGCGATTTCTTGCCATGTGAAGATTGTCCCGCAAAATGCGAAGAATCTGATCGCGGTTTCGAGGGACCGTGTCAACTTCCTGAACTGGTGAACTGGTGGGGGTGTATGGAAGAAGAGCTGGAGGTGCCTGACCATAGACTGCTTCATATGGGGTCATTTTAGAGGCAGTGTGGTAAGAGGTATTGTACCACCATTCAGCGAGAGGGAGCCATTTTGCCCACTGATGTTGTTGTTCCGAGGTGAAGCAACGAAGATAAGTTTCCAAGCATTTATTGACAATTTCAGTCTGACCATCTGTTTGTGGGTGATACCCCGAACTCATCTTCAGTTTGGTGCCAGTGTGGCGAAATAGTTCTGTCCAAAAATGATTGGTGAAAGTCGCATCACGATCCGAGACAATGGAAGAAGGGATGCCATGAAGACGAAAGATCTGGTCCAGAAAAATTTGAGCGACGGAGGAGGCTGTGTAGGGATGGATGAGAGCACAAAAATGACTATATTTGGAGAGGCGATCAACCACAACGAGAATCACTGTCTTCCCGCCAGATTTAGGGAGCCCTTCAATGAAATCCATAGAAATATCTGTCCAAATTCGTGTAGGTATGGGAAAGGGTTCAAGCAATCCTGGAAGGAGTGTTGTTTCACCCTTATTGCGCTGGCAGGTATCACATTCGGCCACCATCTGTTGAATTGTCCTTTTCATGCCCTGCCAAAAGAAGTTACGCCGTGCTCGTTCATACGTTTTGAGGAACCCAGAGTGCCCTGCCGATGGAGACGCATGGAGTTCATAGAAGACAACCTGTTGAAGATCTGTGCTCTAGGGAAGCACCAGATGACCCTTGTATCGCAGAGAAGCACCATCCCAAGAGTAATGTGGTACAACAGAAGGGTTGTTGGTCAAGCGTTGGATGATTTGAGATAAGGAGGAGTCATTAACATAACCCTGTTGAACAGATTGCAACCAATTTGGAACAGGCATAGAAATAGCTGAAAGAGAACCTTCGGCCACAAATGTGCGAGAAAGAGCATCTGCCACAATATTGTCTTTACCTTGCTTGTAAGTGATCTCATAGTCATAACCCATGAGTTTGCTAACCCATTTTTGTTGTGCTGGGGAGGAGACACGCTGGTCCAAGAAATATTTCAAACTCTGGTGATCAGTCTTGATGCAGAAATGATTCCCTAATAGGTATGGGCGCCACTTCTGTACTACATGCAAAATAGCCATCATTTCCTTCTCATAGGTAGAGGTAGCTAGATTCTTACCTGAAAGGGATTTGCTGGTGAACGCAATGGGGTGTTCATCTTGAAGGAGAACAGCACCAAGTCCATTGCCGCAAGCATCACTCTCAATAGTGAAGGGCTTGGAAAAATCGGGCATAGCTAGCACAGGTGTAGTACACATAGCTTGTTTTAGTTTGTCAAATGCACACTGAGCAGCAGGTGTCCAAGTGAAGGCGTCCTTTTTCAGTGGAGCAGTTAATGGAGCTGCAATCTTCCCATAATCCTTGACAAACTTGCGGTAGTAGCCAGTCAAACCCAAAAAACCATGAAGGCTCTTGAGTGTCTGAGGATGCGGCCAATTGTTCATGGCATCGATTTTGGCAGGATCCACGCGAACCCCTTGTGCTGAGATAATGTGCCCGAGATACTCAACTTCCTTCTGTCCAAAATCACATTTAGACTGCTTGGCATGGAGATGATGGTCAGAGAAAAGTTGCATGACAAGATCCAAATGCTGGAGATGTTCATCCCATGTTTTACTGTAGATGAGGATATCATCAAAGAATACCAGAATGAATTTCCGCAAGTAGGGTCGAAATATTTTATTCATTAAGGCCTGGAATGTGGAAGGAGCATTAGTGAGGCCAAAGGGCATGACCAAAAACTCATAATGGCCATCATGTGTGCGGAAAGCTGTTTTAGGGATATCATCCTCATGAACACGAATTTGATGATACCCAGAACGAAGATCCAACTTGGAGAAAAAGTGAGCCCCATGAAGCTCATCGACAACAGGAATTGGAAACTTATCCTTGATGGTGAGGTGATTAAGTGCTCGGAAGTCAATGCAGAGGCGCCATGACCCATCTTTTTTGTAGACAAGAATAACTGGAGAAGAAAAGGAACTAGTGCTTGGGCGAATAATACCTTGCTTCAATAAGTCCCGAACGAGCATTTCAATCTCTGTTTTTTGGTGAAATGGGTAGCGATAGGGCCTGATGTTGGGGGGAACGCTGCCAGGAAGGAGCTGAATACGATGGTCTTCTGGCCTTGAAGGTGGCAATCCCACTGGTTCAGCAAAGACACTTGTATATCGATCCAGAATTTGTTGTAGATCCAAAGGAGTAGTTGTTAACACCCAAAAAGTGCTCACTAGCTCATTTCCCTATTCACATGACCCATTTATCCACTTTTTCACCATCAAAGCCTCTGAAACCAACAAAAGGTCACCAAAAGACCTTAGTACACCCCTTTTTCCATTAAAAAAGATTATTTTTCCCAAAAAAGCATAAAAAACCCTCAAAAAGGGTCCAAATTCCCAAAAATATTAAAAAGGGAATTAAAATATTATTTTTATTCAAAAAAGGAAAAAGGAGGGAAAAGTACCTAAACCATGTTGGTCAATACCATTTGGTTTCCACAAAACCACAAATGGTATTTCCCACCACCAAAACCTATAAAAAGGTGGTAGGGGCTCCTCATTCCAGATCCATCCATTATCTCATCCTTATGCTGCTGAAATCTCCCCTGAGCATTTTAGCCATTGCAAACCACATTAGAGAAGAGACCATTGGAGATTGGAAGTTGCTCATCCTTGGAGCTATTCAACCTCACCATTAGAGGTATTGATTCCGCAAGCACTTGCTTGCCCCATTCTTTCAATACAAATTCTTTATTTTATATGTTCTTGTTCTTGATCTTAAATTATTTTTGTTATTTGCTTAATATCTTTGCTTAGATCCATGAATAGTCTTGTTTAATTAGTTTATTGTTATTTATTTTCATTGAAACTGCTGCTACTAGTTAGCAGGTGCCCATAGCACTAAGCCTGGTTGCAAAACCGGGCCAATAGTAGTGGAGACCGCTGATGGTTGCATCTGGATGGAATGGATCTGAGCGATGACACCATGTGAGTTCTTCTTGAGGAGTTTTTCCATGCGATGTGAAATGATGATGCTGAGAGAACCTGGTTGTAATCTTGTCAATGTGTGTTTGTGTCCATTGAGGGAAAACTGCATCCAAAGTTCAGCAAAATCCCATAAGATAGGGCCAAGTGTGCGTAGCCATTGAGCGCCCAAAACCACATCACATCCGCCTAAGGGCAAGGCAAACATGTCAGAGCGCAAGGTATAATCTCCCATAGAGATACGCACATTTCGACACTTCCCTTTGCAAGGTAAGGTGCCCCCATTAGCAACCATGACTTCAAAGTTGGAGCAAGGATGGATAAAACAATCAGCTTGTTTGGCGATCCGAGGGTCAATGAAATTATGAGTGCTACCAGAATCAATGAGTATTGTAAGAGGAAGCTTCTTGAAGTAACCCCTGACCCGCATTGTTTGGGGGGTGGTGATTCCAGCTAAAGCATGGAGAGATATCTCTGGCTGGTCATCCGGAGACGGAGGGTCAATAGGCGGTTCTTGAATGTCGACTGGAGCATCCAGTGTTTTTGGATCTTCGTCACCAATTTCAGAGGCAAGCGGAGACTCCACATCCAAGAGATAGAGCTTTTGCTGAACACATCTATGTCCCCGAGTGAATTTCTCATCACAATTATAGCAAAGCCCCTTTTCTCTGCGTGCTTGCATCTCTGTTTCCGACAAACGCTTGATAGGAGTTGGTCGAGGAGCCTGCGATATAGGTGGTCGCTGAGAACCCATATTTCGGAAGGGAAGAAAAGTGGGCTTGGAGCATTGTTGGGCTGCAATCTTGTCTTCTGCCAACTTAGCCAACCCTAGTGCTTCCATCATTGTGTTGGGACAGAACATTTTGACCTCAGAGCGGATGGCATCCTTTAGACCACTGATAAAACAACTCCGGTAAAAGTCATCAGACAATCCTTCGGTGTGGTTGGCTAGATTCTCAAATTTGGTTTGATACTCTCTCACAGTGCCAGTTTGATGAAGTTTAGTGAGGGCTCCTGTGAAGTCATCAAAAGCACCAGGACCAAATCGTTGCAAAAGGAGCTGGCAAAAGTCTGGCCATTTGGGCTTTGGATGAGCCTTGATGTACCAACGGTACCATTGAAGAGCTTCCTGTTCCAAATGAAAGGATGCCAATGGAACTTTGTTGACATCAAAAGTATTATGCAGACTGAAATACTGTTCTGCACGATAGATCCATCCAGTTGGATCAGTACCATTGAAGCGAGGAAAATCAAGCTTCGGACCACGGAAATTGCTGGAAGAAGAGAACCCATTGTCTACTAAAGACTCAGACTGCCGTTTGTTGTTCATAGCTGAATGTTCAAGATGGAGACCGAGAAATTTTTCATCCAGATCCTGGAGTTTGGCTTGGATGGCTGCAAGTGTGTCCTCCATGGTTTTTGCTCCTGCACGGGTGACAAACATAACCAGGATGATTTTTTTTATTTTTTTATTTTTTTATTTTTTTTATTTTTTTTCGGTTGACTAGGTAGGAAAACAAAAACTGAAACTACTTCAGTAAAGGAAAATCTGGATTTGGGAAAAAATCAGAAGGGTAATTGGGGTTTGACTAGGTTTTGGACACTGTTGGATAGACAGGGAAGCAAAAATGAGGATTTCAGAAGTGGGGTGAAAGAATGAGAAAATTTGGCAGAGGGGAACAAAGAAGCAGAATTCAGAAAGGAACTCTGTGGTAAAATTTGAAGGTGATTGGGTGAAATATGAGGAAGTTATGGCAAACCCTAAAAATAGACAAATGTGGGATTTCGGGCTTTGGGAAGGTGAATTGGGGATAGGGTCCTCAGGACTGAAATATGCAGAATGGGATGACAGGGGTTCCCCGAAAATTTCAGGGGAAACAGAAATAAGGGAGATATGGAGAAAAAACTGAATTTTATACTTTTTTTTTTTTCCAGCCTGGAGCGGCTACGGCTCGAAAGGGATCTGGAACAGCGCCGAATGGATTGAAAACGGCTGAATCTGGAACGGCTTGCAAAATGTATCTGAAACGGCGCAGCAGTGATCTACAATAGTTCAGCTGAAAGTAGATATGGACCCCTCACTCCACGGCTCAGGTAAAACTGATAACCGCTTTGCCACAAACGACAACTCTTGGTTTACCTCACGGGTGGGAACTAGTCAATCAGGTAGGGGTCGCTGCCCTTTTCGCTGGCAGGTCCTCTCAATGGGCCAGCTACTTCGGGGTTCCTGTGGTACTCCTCACAATGAGTTTTAGGGCTTATGCCCAAGTACTTCCCACAGTTAAGCGGATAGGGATTATTCCCAAATCCGAACCTGTAACAGATGCGAAAAAAAAATTTGGCAGAAATTTCACCCAGCGAGCCCAAGAAAGTGCTCTGATATCAGATGTGAGGCACCTGCAACAATTAATTAATACGAATATGCGAAATAGCAGAAATGGCAGAACTCAGAATCACTTTTTTATTGATCATAGGCCACTTCGAGGGGGCAACCTCCTTTGAGCAAGCTCAATACAAATAACTTCACGATGCCTTCATAGGTCTCGACACACACTTATATACTAATTCTGGGCGCCAATACTATGGGTCAAAACCATGGGCCGTTACAAACTATGGATCAACAATACTACGGGCGACTTACAAAGCATATGCGCCAACAACAATAACATAAACTATTGATCAACAAATGCTACGGGACGACTTACAAAGCATATGCGTCCAACAACAACATACTAACAAAGTAAAGACATGGGTTCCTAACAGACACACATCCCGGAACCTTGTACATTTCTCTTTTGTCTAGATTCCCATGTGTACACTTTATTTTGTAAATCCAACCACATGAATATTTTTCTCTTTTAAACCACCTTAATCTTCCAAATACACAACCACCACCATACCCATGGAGAAGGAAATAAATTATATTAATATTCATAATAATTTAAATAAGTTAATAGTAATATGGGAAAGTATCAACGATTTCTAATGTTTCTTCAATCAAATTTAATAAATGAAAATGAGATAAAGTAAAAGATTGGTCACACAAAGTACAAGACAAAGCACAAAGTACGAGACAAAGCATAAGAGAGTATGTAAAAATCTAGTTTAGATGAGTATAACCCTAATTGAATTCGAAGTGAAGAGTTATGTGTGATTGTTCTTGATAGCGATTATAAAATAGTATTGTAGAGTGTGTTGGAGTGGTTGTCATCATATCTCAATGGTTGGCTTCAGGGAGATTAATTGAGCTTGTAGTAGTGAGTAAAATAGTGTGCTCATTGGCCATCCTAGTAGTACAATAAGGATCTCAACACGTCATATAGTTCATTGATTGTCTTGCAACGACAATTATGAATATAACCTAGATGAAAATTATTTATGTTTAAGAGAAATTTATAATTGAAAGAACAACTCAATTTGTATTTGTAAATAGGGTAGTGGTTTAATTGTGAGGATGGTGGCATACCATGCCACATCCCATTAAGGACACATATATGCTGTTAGAACAAGGTGCAAACCCTTTGGCGACTTTGATGAAATGATGCCCTCTTTATTAACTTAGTGAAACAAAAATGTTTGTACCATTGGTTTACCCCTTAGAATGATTGCTCACACACATGTGGACTATTTATGATGTCCAAACTCTTTGAGCAAATTAAAATGCTTTTATGAAAGTACTTAAAAAATTAAAATCAAAGCTAAACATATTCGATCGATCCACTAACATTCCATTTTCTATCAACCAATTAAAAATGAGACATCAAATCATCATAAATGAACATTTTATTTTAATCAATTGAGTGGTTGCAAGGAAAATTGTTATCTTCCCCACTTAGATTCAAATCCCACTTTGTGACATATTACTCTTAATAAATTGATTATTAATAAATTATAGATTAGCATTATATCCTTAAAAATCTAAAATTTACTTTAAATACTATTCTCAAAATGAAAAAAATTATCCAAAACATTTTTAATTGCATATTTTCTAATGATTTTATTTTTAAAATTAATAATATATATATATATATATATATATATATATATAAACCCAAAGCATATTACCACTTCTTCTTAATTAATTAATCCTTTGAAATGATGTCTCCCTATATAAACATAAAATTGCATACTCTTCAATTTAATTAAACATTGAAATGTGTTTTTCACATACTAAATTAAGTTATGTTTGTCCTATCTAGTCATTGATTGATTACGATTATAAACACCTTAAAATATATTCTCCACCTAAAAGAGTAATGAAGCCAAGTGATCACCTTCCCTTTCAATTTCAAAGTTGGATACTGATGGGGACATAAAGACATGCATAGCTAAAGGTATTTAGGAAAATATGGACTACATGTGCAACTTAGTGGTGTTGATTATTCCATGTATGCATGCCATGATGTTTCTATCTAAAATTGTTTATGGCATTTGGAGTATCAGAACTTTGAGGGAGGAGCATTGAAATTTCTTTATATATTTTAGTCTTTTTATTGCAGGACCCACTTTGGCTCTCTAGCCTCTCAAATGTATTCTTGTCAGACGTGACCGTACAAACAGTGAAATGGGCCCTCAACTTAGATTAGGAATTGAATCAATTGATTATTCTATGCTGCATTCCTATCCAAAGGATTCCTTCACTTTTAGGAAAATATAGGTATGAAAATTAAATTTTTTTATAGGTTAGTTAGTTATAGATTTGTGGTTTTGTGAGTTTGGTTGGTGGTTGGTTAAGTGATAAAGTAAGGTTTGGTTTGTTTTTTTAAGTTTTTAATTTTTTATAATTGTGTGTTTATTATTGTAAGTTGGTGGGTCTTGTGAGTATTTTGTTTAGTATTAATGTAAATTTAATTTAAAATTAGATTTATCAAATATTAAAAAGATTATATTATTAAAAAGATTATATTTTTTGAAGTTAATTTTTTCTTAATTTGTAAAAAAATTAAGATTTACACTTCCATAAATTTGATTTCTTTAAATGCTTGGTGAATTGGGATTTAAGATGTATCTATATTGTTATTAATATTTTATAGTTTTTGTAAAATTTTAAATTTAAGATAAATAATAGGGCTCACATGTTATTAAGTTTTTTAAGATTACATTTATTTATTTATTTTTTATCAACTACAACATCTTCCCTGTACTCTTGATGCAATGATTGAGATCATAAGTAAGTTTTAGACTATTAAGATGTTTTGGAAATGTTCGAATTGCAATTGTTTTATTGAAGAATATTTTTCATAACACATAAAACAAATATATTTCTTTTTTTTGTTAGTGCGTCCGTGACTTGTGGGACTAGCTTGTGGTCTAATAAACCATGAACCAAGGGCATCTAAGCTATCAAAATCACCCGGTGATTCCACCCGACGTGGGCCACACCAACCCATAGCATGGATGGACTTTTAGGTGTCTCCTCCCACTACTACAGAGTTTCTAACCCTGAGTTGCCAAACAAATAGAACCCTTAGAAACCATTCGTGCTAGTAAGACTCGACAAAACAAATTTATTTCATTATACTCTCCCATCTTAAATCTTGTTATGAGTTTGTGTGACCATAAACATTAAAAAACACTCGATGTTAAGTAATAACTATTCACCAATCCAATACATAGGTACTAAGCTTTATTGTAACAAAGTCTTTACATTTAAAGACTTGGAAACCTCATTGTATTGCACTTATTACCCTAAATATAAATATTTTTCAGAGTTTTATTTTTCAAAATATTTATTTTCAATGATTTAATATGTATTTTTATAAGGTAAATGTTGATAAGGAAATATTTGGAGGGTTGACTTAGGATATGATTTTTCAAAGTTAAAGTGAGTTGCAACCTATAACATAGTATGAATGAGATTGGTAATGCAACATAATACCAATTCACTAAAATGAAAGAAAATTTGAAATACATAACAAAAAAGTCAAAAAAGCAAAACACACACATAATAATAATAATAAAAATAACAAAACAAACAAACATCATAATAAAGAAAAATATAATTATAAACTAGACCAACATATATTCATCTTAATCTTGTTTTTTTAACATAAAAGTTTTTTCCTTTTAATCCCTCTTTGTACTTAATAGATCCAAGGTTAAAAAAAGGCATATGCTAATTTATTGAAACACCCTAAGTGCTCTAACTAACAAGTAGACATAACCTTTCAAAATCTAGAACCAAAACCCTATAGAGTAAGTAAGGGAAAATAGTTTGATCTACTAAAACTTTAAAATGTCTTTTCATTTCTTTCAAGAAGGTTAATGAAATTGGAATAAGGCATACTAGAATGATTTAGTCTATGCTTAACAAAATGTTTTTCTATCCAACATCATATGTGATCTTTCATCTTACAACCTCCTCATTCAGGAACATAACAAGAGTTATATGGAACATACCAGTCTGGATAAGAGCACTTGGTGTTTTACAATCAAAGTCTCACTCAAAGTACAGGTTCATTGTATCGTATTGTTCACTTTTTCTCTACCTCAAGTGGGGGGCATTGAAAGCTTCCTTTATACTTTCATTGTCGAACAACTACCACCTATCAAAAGGTGGGACGCCATGTCATAGTTAATATTGTGTGGCCTCTCAACTCAATTAATAACCATGATGGCTTCCTAATCAAATGGCATCCTTGTAGGAATATGTTGGCCATGAGAGTCAAACATGTTTCTTTAAAAGATTAGAACCCTAATAAGAAAATAAGAACACTATTTTCATTGATACTATATACCTTCTTTGAATAATCTCAAAAATAAAGAAAAACTACTCTTCTTAACACTATTTTCCCTTCTTTCTAATTCTCTAATTTCTTAGAAAATACTTGAATATACTTATTTCACTATTTTATAATCCCTTTAAATACTTCATTTATCCTTCTATTTATCTACATTTCAAATTCCATCAACAAAATAATATATGTACAACTTTTAGTACTCGTTAACAAAAAAAACTATACAAACTTTTCCAGAATTACAATGGCATGGCTCTTAAATAAGCCAAAGCATATCAAATGTTTATAAACTCTCCTCTGTACAGCTTCAAACTATTATATTTGCTTGCTTGTGCTCACCTTCTCTCATTGAATATGTCTACTGTATGCACTTTTTATTAAGGTTACAAATAGATAAACACGCACATGAAAAATAATTGTCACTATGCACTCATTTGAGTATCTTTATCAGTGGCCTTGGTGGGTGACAGCCATCAGAGTATCTTTTTCAGTGGGCTAGTGGGTAAGCAAGTGGATATATGGAAGCTATTTTTATTAATTGTATTTTTAACTTTAATTATTTTCTATTTTTATGTTTTTGAATAATTTAATATGTATTATTTTGTTATATATATGTTGTTAGATATTTAACTAATTTTATAGTAACACATAAGTTTTTTCATTAATAAATTTACCAAATTTAAATATCATATTAATATATTTTTTAAAAATATCATATATAAATATAAGAAATATTTTTATAATATTTTTATTAAGAAAAAAATTTCTTAATTTTTTTCTGATTTTGTTTTATAATATATTTTTTCAAAATATCATTCATTTTTTATTAACTTATAAATTTTAATTTTATGTAAATTTATTAAGATCAAATAATATATATGAATAATTCACGACTAAAAAATTTGTATTTATAATCCATTATTTCCTAAGAATAAACCATAATTCTTTTGTTAACTCAAAGTTTACTTGAATTATAAAAAATGAATCATTCAAAGTCTACATTTTCATCTTCAATATCCACCTATCTTAAAATTGTTTCTTAATAAGAAACTAAAAAAATATAATTTGAAGGTAGTTATAGCTATTCAACATAGTTTTATATATAAAAGAAAATGTCAATCTCCCTTGCCACCCTCTTTGGTTTAGGTTAACTTTGATCTTTATTTTTTTTATGGGGTCAAGGGTCAATGCCCTCAATGGGGATAACGGGAAAATGCCTCTTTTGATAGTATATTTCATAAACAACATTATACATATCAAATTCTAGACTTTGTGTATAGACCGTTCAAAAATATTCACATACACATTTTCATAACCTTATATGTGCACACCTCAAAAGGTCTACACGCATACACATCTTCATAGCTTCAAACACATAAATTTCTACATGTTCCATATGTGCCTCTAAGACTTATAAGCTAATAATAGCATGCAACATGCTAAGAATATAAATAGTTTTTCTATCCACAATGATACAATTAAAATCCACATATTAATATAAATATTGTTACTTTCTATTTTTTTATTATATATTTTTTGAACTTAATTTTTATTCAAATTTCCATATCCATAGTTAAATTTGTCCAAATTATTTAAATTATTTTTCTTTTTTTACATAAAATCAAATCAAAACATTAAAAGCATTGAAAACACTAAACCATAAAGGAAAACTATTTTATAATTTAAAATAACACAAAAACGCATAACCACCCTTAACCATAGAGGAAAACTATCTCATAATTGTAAATAATGCAATAAAAACATCTTTACGCTAGAGGGCTCCAGTGGTGGGGAGAGGGTCGTTGAATAGAAAACCTTGTCATAGTAAAGTGCATGCAAAGACAAGGACCTCTAGAATGTTGATTGTGCATTTGAATTTTTCTTCCCGGGTTCTTCAATGCTTGTATGGAACCCTAAACTTATATTATATCTTGTCATAAGAATATGACACATGTTTTAGGTTTTTTATAAATATATATCAAAAAGTTGTGTTTTCTATGATAGGCTGCTTGTCCACATCATTTTTCCAAATGGCCACTTTCTTCAAAGGTCATTTCCTTTAATTGGTCTCTTGTAAATGATGTAAGGTATACACCATCATTACATTATATTATGCTTAAAAGGCAGGGAGGGCCCTCAATATGACTAAAATAAATGGAAAACCTTATTTTGAAATGCATGTGTAGATTTGAAGGGAGACACCTTGAAACTAGGGTCAGAGAAAGGAGCTGGAGCTTCCACAGGGGAATATAAGTCCATTTATGGTTGGGAATATATACTTTTTCTTGGAATTGTATGCATGGTTATCCATTTAGAATTGAAACTTACTTTTCAGAGTCACTTCAATGTGGGAGTTTTCAAAGTCTAATATGGACAAAGTATATCCTTAAAACTTACTTTTTAAAAACAAAATATGAATCTCTTAAGATTTGCCTTTTAATTTAAAATTTACTTTAACCAAGTTTCAAAATTATAAAGCTGAAAATCAGCTTTATAATTATACAACACCACCCAAGTTAACATACATAACCTTTCAAATATTGCAATGAAATATTCATATATGGAAGGCCTTGCAAAGCCAAATTATAATACAATATTTACTTAGATATTGCAAAACCAAAATATAATATCTTACTAGGTAAGTTTTAATATGGATTAATTTTTTTAGATTGAATAGATATACATAGCTAATCTAATTCCATAAAATATAAATAATTTTTTTATATAAATTTGAATGAGATTTTCTTAATATTTTAGTTTTAAATGGTTTAATTTTTGTTATTTGAACCAAGACATTGAAGACATGATTTCATTATAATATATACCTTGCAAGTTGAATTTTAAAAGGACACAAAGTTTATGAACATGTAGAAGATCAAGATACATAATAGAGATTGTGGAATGAATATATTGGATAATGATAGATTGCTAACTTGAATTTTGCACCAATGCACCATTAGACATATTGTCAATATTTGAAGAGGCAAAGCAATTGCAAAGGTAAAGAAATTTTGTTTTTAGTGCTACTCTACTCTAGTGCCTTGCCCTTGTTGAATCGAAAATCTGCACAAAGAAAATATGGTTTAGATATACCTCATTGAGATGGGTGAGGCATACCTAGTCTAGTGTTTCTAAACACAATTTGCACAAAGAAAGTTGATTCAAGGATACCTTGCCATAGAATGGGTTAGAGAGAATCATTGTAATGTCCTCTCTTTAGTTGGTCAGTCCTCTCTGAAATGCATCATGGTAAACCTCTAGCCATCAATAGCACCACCAACATATTGCCCAGCAACATCAAAGCCACTACCATCTTGTACAATAGCTTCTCTTCTTGTTCAAAAGTTAGTTGTTGTTTACCCAATTGTTTCGAAGGTAGTTGTTGTTTACCCAATAAAAGTTGATCGAGACGTGTAAGAGGAAAAACCAAGGGTAGCAACAAAAATCCTTGTAGAATGAGGTCATGACAATTGAAGCAATTGTGGCAAGTGTAGCAAACACCATGTAGAAGGTGCGGAGGAGGTCATGGCAAGAATGCAGGACATGCGATATATTCAAATACTTCTATTTGAACTTTGGAAACTTAATTTTAAAAGAATGTTAAACTAATGCTACATTATGCAACATTAATCAATATGACAATTTCTCAAATAGATGAATTTCATTATTCTGATTTTCACATCTAAGTTTTTATACAAAATCAAGTATTGTCTCAATGAAAAACCAAATAAAACTAAAAATAATTTCATTAACTAAAATAAAATTTCATATATTTTTATTGAAAAAACTTTATATAAATAGTTATAAATGATTCAAGTTATATACAAAGTTGAGAAAAAATACAAATCAACTACTATAATCCCTAGCAAAAACTGATAAAATATTTATGAATACAAAATTAATTTAATTTTTAATTAACTATAAACTAATTTATACTTTATAGCTAGGCGAACATTTTTCTTATAACATATTGATTATTGTTAATAGTTTGTTGAATGGTCATTTAACAATGAATGGCTAATTTTAACGTATTCTGCTTGACTTTACTTAAAGATTCCAAAATATAATTACCACAAATAATATAAGTTCAATTTTTAGCATATTTTATGTGACTCCACTCGAGAATCTCCAGAGCATATTGACTTACTTTGGAAAAAGCATGAAAAGTCTATAGGAAAAGTTTATCAATGTAAGGGATTCTCAAAAGTTATGAGCCTTTAAACTAATACTAAAAGGCCCCACAAGCCTACTTTATGTTCGTGGCTGTTATTATTCTCTTTATTGAGATGCTAGCTTCTCTACCCATTCATATTGTTTAATTGAGTGGATATTATGCATTTCTTTTATTTTGAATATATTCATGGTCATTCATATCCACTAAGGGCATTTGAAGAAAATATGAAGAATATACATTGGTATTGGAGGCAGTGAGAGAGTGATTTTATTTTTTGTAGATTCTATATATTTTATGTACTTGTTTAATGTATATAGTAGTCGACAATTCTAGATTTGTTTCTTCTTTCTTCATTAGTGTGATATCTTAATTTTGGAAATATATTTACAATTTAGTATGCCTCGTTTTTATATCTAATCACTCTAATGCCACTTGGTTTTGTTGTGACTTATTGCGTTGCAAAATTTATTATTTTTCCTCTTAGTTCCATTCTTGTTTTTCATAGAGTCAATTCTCTCATTTGTGAAGCCAACTCTACTTCTTTCTAGTTAAATTTCTTTACTCATATTTCCCTCAACTTTTGGGCTTACAACCACTTCAAATCACCTCTTGAATGACTTACAACCACTTCAAATTACCTTTTGAATTAGAGTCATTCTCTCATTTGTGAAGCCAACCCTACTTCTTTCTTGTTAAATTTCTTTACTCATATTTCCCTCAACCTTTGGGCTTACAACCACTTCAAATCACCTCTTGAATGGCTTACAACCACTTCAAATCACCTCTTGAATGGATTATCTTCTCCTCTCTTGGCATGAACTCATTGCCATGTCATCATTCCCTTTGACTTGTTGCACCTAACATTGCATCTTTTTCTTTTCTTTTCTTTTGTATGCACCATAGTGACTTCCATGCATGCTCTATGTCACATGTGTGTTTATTCATATGTGCACTAACTTACTTTCTCCCTTAAAAATTCATTGTTTAATGAGAAGACTTATCGATGATAGTCTTTTGTGTCACATCTATGAAGATTGCATCTAGACGATCTTGCAACAAACTCCCCTTGCAAAATAAATAAATTACGACTTTATGTGCATATGCATTCTCTTTGCTTCATCTAATTTTTAACCTTTGACAATGTCTAATATTATCTTTCCATAATCAAAGTACTATTTGCATCTAATTACCTCTTCATTTGACCAAATATTTCTTATATTCCCCTTCTAGGGCATTGAACAAATTTTCTACCTCTACTTATTCTCTTTTCGACATATAATCTTATTAATTTGGCCCATTGTTCTCTTTCTCATATTCTTCCACTTCATCTGTATCATATCCTACAAAATTATAAATATATTTCACATTAAATATGGCTGAAATATATAACTCTACTTTAAATTTCACTTTATAATCATTATTTTTAAATCCTTTTGATTCTACATGGTCCAATTGTCTTCACATTTATATTGTTATAATTCTCCTTGGGATAATGCTCTTTTCTCATGTGAACCATCAAGAAATCACCCTCTAAGAATTCTTTGTATCTTCATCTCGTGTTTGTGCACTGCTTATATCTTGTTTGTTGAATAAGGTTGTCATTGATGTCAAAGTCCTAATGTATATAACTCCAAAGCGGTCCCCTTACGACGTAGCTTTAAGCATGGCCCTCAGGGAAAGACAGTTTGGAATGTACACATATGGGGCAAAACCCTCAAGAGATGATGATATGTCCACATGACTATGTGAAGTGAAAAGAAGCCCCAAATATAATGATGATGTGTCCACATAATCATGATGATGTGAAGAAGCCCTAAATCCCCTTGATGAAGCCATGAAGTGGTCATTGACCCATTTAAAGAAGCCCCTAAAATGTGGAATACAAAATTAATAACAAGTTAGGGCTGACCTAACCTAAAATGTGGAAGACAAAATTAATAATATGTTATAGGGACGACCTAACCCTAAAGTGAACTAAAAAGTGACCTTGGACATATATAAATAAGAGATGAAAACATTTCATTTGATTCATCCAAGTTTATCATCTATAATTCACAAGCACAAGAGGGAATAGCGAAGGTACAAGGATAGGTAAGCGAAAGTAGAAGAGGAGGATTTTTGATAATCTTAAAATTTGCATAACTTTCTCATACTAAATCGGAATCACAAAATTCTTGTCTCATTGGAAATTTTGTTGTGAGGGCTATGTGATGACCTGATCTAGAGTTTATTTTGATGAAGGGTTTATTTATTGTTTCTTCATCTTGTAAAAGGTATGGTTCTTGTACATGGGTCTCCCTTGTGATGGTCATGCCTCTCATGGACTAGGGTCCATCTTGTTGTCTTGAAAATGGTATGGATTTTGAGTATGCGTTAGAGCCTTTTCTCTGGTGATTTTGCATAGATAAGTTATGGCGATTATGGTGATGATCTTGTCATAGATCATGGTGATTATTTTGGAATATCCTAGGGTTTGCAAATGTCTATGACATAAAACTTTGAATATGCAAATGAAATCTACGGATGATTGTTTTTGGACATTCTTGGAAAGATAGATTTGAGGCATGATACAGGTTGACATAGAGACATTGACAAAGATAGTGATATAGTGAAAGGGATAATGATAGAGGTATAGGTTGACAAGACATTGATATAGGTATAGGTTGACAAAGACAATGATATAGGGACAGGGACAATGATATAGGTACAAGTTGACATAGATAGTGATATAGGGACATTTTGACAGAGACAATGACAATGACAAGTTGATTCTCTTATTCAGATCATGGTGGAAGGATGGGGCAAGGACATGGGGTTGTAGCCTCCTTCCAGCTAGTGAGTAGGAGCTCACTAAGGATTGGAGTCCTCACTACAGGTTGGAGCCTATGGTAAAACCAGGGGGTTGTAACCTCCTTTCAGTTGGAGCTGATAAACTAGGGTGTTGTAGCCTCCTTCCAATTGGAGTTGGTAAATCAATTGAATGCAATCTTTATATTATATAAGAAAATCATTCTATGTTTTTCTCCCATTTGGGTTTCCACGTAAAATCTCTTGTGTATTGTGTATGGTTTATGTGATGATAAATGCTATTGTTAATGGTTAGTGTTTGCATATGATATTTAAGTTTGAAATGGTAAAAAGTACCCAATACTTATTCACCCCCCTCTTAGTATTGGTGAATATTCCAATATTTTTATGGGAAAAATGCCACAAGAATGAGTAATCCTCCCTACCCTTGCAGTTTGTAACCAAGGAAATAGTGTAATTGATGATTAGTAGACCATGCACTAACAAGATAAAGTAAAAATCATTGAACAAGAGTGAAATAAATATTGACAAGTGCTAAAATACCATAAGAACAAAGAGAATAAGTTAGCTTCAACCATATAGTACATTGTCCAATGGAAAAGCATGTATACAAATGGTGTCACCTAGAATAATGAAGCTCCAATGGTATCCAACACTCTCCCTTAAGGATGGGTCCCGTTGTCGCCAAGATCCACACGTGAACGTGAGATAAATCACAACCCATTGAGAGTGGCCTTGGGAGCAAGTCAACGAGTCGGGTTCCAACTGTACCCACACCACTTGACTCCTTCTGTTTGGGCCAACTCCTAAAATAAAGCCAAGGGAGGTAGACCCCATGCAAATCTAGGATGGTCACCTTGGAAAAAGTGACTTAGGAATTAATAAAACTAGGAAGACAACCTAACAATATGACTTATCAAGTAATTGAAAGTTTCATCATGCATAAATTAAAGACTAGTGCCTTACTATTGGGAAAAATAGATACATCTATGAAACATGCAATACTTGCAAGCCACACTAATAGATTACTTTACTACCATAAAATGAAGTGTTGTCTAATTATTAGAAAGAGCAATCAAAGTCAAATTGTGAACTCATCGAGGCAAGGATTGAATTTTCCTATTAAATGGAGGTGTGTTGAATTGTGAACCTAATTGGTGCAGAGATCGACTGTTTGTTATAAGTGAATTGTTAAGGAGAAGGGGGTTTTCCCATATATGCTAGGTACGTGGAAACTATTATGGATATCAAGTGTGGCACTACACGAGAAGGGGACTAGATTGGAGTCGTGGGGTAATGTCCAACACTGACACCAATTGAGGGTGTATCTTGACGGGTCCCCATGGTCACTACCTAGTAGATTCCCTTCACTGTATAATTTTCCCACAAGTGACAAATCTGTGGAAGATAGACACCAAAATTATGTCCTTAGGGAGGGTTGATTTTAATTAATGTGGCATTAATTAGAATATTTTAGGATTGATATTAGATGGAATTAATTGAGTGATTTACAACATGCATGAATGATTAAAAATGAAATATTTAGAATGCATCCAAGTTATTTCCAATTGAAATAAAATGTGGTCTAATTACTACTTAAACCAATTTAGCAAAAACTATATTAAGGTAAGTTAAAAGGAAAAGCAAAAAGCACACACAAAAATGAAACGGAGAGGGCGGTATGGGGATTTGACACCACCACCATACCCGATGTGTTACAAAGAGATATGCAGTCCTTAGAAATTCCTATTGTTGGTCCTTATGACCAACAATCAAGCTTACAAAAATTTAGAAAGTGGAGGGAGAAAAAGGTGAGGTACTTGTGCTTTGTTTAGTAGGCACCCTAGGGAGTTGGATGGTGGCCAATCCCAGCAACCTCTTGGACTGATTTATTTCTGTTCAAAAAATGCAAATTAGAGATACTAAACCAATAAGAAATGTGCTCTGAAGTGGGCTCTTTGATCCCTCAAAAAAGGGGTTTTGTCTTGCAAAAGATTGTTAGACTACAAACTAGTAAACAAAAATATTAGGACTACATATCTAAAAGGAAGTAAGGGTCTGTATCATGATATTTTTTCGTTGTACAACATGTGGGAAGCAAGCTAAAATATTATATAGAGACACTAATTATAATTATTTACACTAAATTTACGATGTTGTACAAGTACTGAATTGAATTTTCTTTAGAGAAGAGGAGAGTAAAGGCAAAGAAGAGGGAGCCTTGGGTTCTCTTGGAAAATGGAAATCCATTCGGGGTTGCTAAAATCTTACAAACAATGTTAGGATAGAAATATATATTACTCAAATACTACAAATAAACCAATATCTAACATGATCAAAGTACTAGTGCTAAGTGCTAGTAATGTATCTAGTTTATTCTACACTTAGAAACTAATATTTTGAATGGATTTACTTAAAGAAAATATGAAATTTAATGAAAAAAGTAGATCTAAGTAATAGAATGAGATTTAATTTTTGGAGAACATTCAAGTGGAGAGGGATTGAAATTCCATCAACTTGAAAATGGAGATCCAAGATAATATGCTGAGGGACTAGTCCCGCTGAAGGCACCAAGCATGAGGGGGTTTCTATAGGATAACTTTCCTCTTCTTGATGGATGGAGACCTGCAAAACAATTTAGATCCAAAAAAGAAGATAATTATTCCTCCTTGTTGCTTTTGTGTGTAGCCTATAAGACAGAGGTTAACAAAAGCACATATACAACTGATAAAATGCCTATCTTAACTACTTCTTCTACAACCTACAATAGAACTTGGAAATAATACTAGATCTATCCTATTGGGAAATAATACCCTTTCAAAGGCCAATGGAAAAAAAGCAAAACTTTTACATAAATTGAAACAAAGTTACCTCACATGTAGAAATAGAACATTCACATCCACACAATCAAGGCACCATACCTTTCTGACCTCCAAAGTCTCATTAATTTTATTCCAAATCTCAAAAGTATAAGGCTTTACCAAAAAATCCAATAATATCTAACTACAAAATGAGAGGAGATGCCTCTTTAAATAGAACAAGGAGGGTAGAATTCACCCACCTTGAGCTCATGCATGCAATAATGAGAGAGTGACACATGGAAGGGTTTACCAAAACCCTAATGCACAATGTGGAGGAGAATTGGAGCAATAGGATGAGTTAATTGAGCTTGACAAAGCCTCAATGCACCACCTCTAAGAGAACAATAATAATTTGAGGAGTTAACTGAGTTTAACTAGTTCTCCAAAGCCCTAATGCACCACATCTCCATGAGACTAGAGCACATTTAGGAGTGAAATAGGCCTTACTAGGCCTCTAACGCACCACCTCTAGGATGAGATCCAGGAGATCCATCTAAATCCAAAGAAATGCATGCACATTAGGTGAAATGCGCCACCACTACTCATCAACTGGTGCAAATTTAGGATTATATCTCTATTAACTAGGCCTCCAATGTCCTAATGATCCACCTCTTTGATAACTAGAGCAAACGACTGAGTTAACTGAGTTAAACTAGCCCTCCAAAACCCTAGTGTACCCCCTCTTGGATAACTGGAGTAAATTGAGGAGTTAAATCTACAATTGACGAAAGGAGCCAAGTTATCACTTGGATATGAATCATGATATAGGTAAGGGCTCCACCTTGCTCCCTCGGATGAGGGGAGACCCATGTATGCTCCTAATTGAGGGGGAGTGTGCTAGGAATATCCCGTTTTTGATATTTGACACCCTCAAGTGATTTTTACATAGTATTTTGTGAATTTTGCTTCTCCATGGGACCAAATATACTATGCATGATGCTAGGACCATGGTGGCTAACTAATTTTGACATCAAACCCCAATAACTTAGACACCAACCCAAGGCACCTATGTTATAACACACTTTGGATTTGGAGGTGTGAGTAAAAAATCCATGCTGAACTCTAATCACTAGGATCTATGATCAAATAGGTAAGAAAACCACTCCAAAGGTGCCATAACATGAGTGACTCACTCGATCTATCCCTTTCACACATGTAATGGATGTCAAAATTTGTGACAAACACCCTCTTTTTTACCATGGAAAAGGAGGTGCAAAGGACATGTAAATGGGTAGAAGACTACATGATGTGCACGGGGGAATGGAAGGTCCCTTGATGGATGAAGTCTTTTGTACTCTAGTGAGCACCCTGTGCAAAATGGGTGGTAACAGGTCCTTTTGAACTCTCTTAAATTGTTTGCTAACTAACTTGAAATGATGAGGATAAACACTTGCTTCTTGAGGAAGAAGTCAAGGGAGCTTTGTGATTCCAAATGATGATAAGAAGGTGTTTGAAAGATGAGTTCTCAAATACATTCTTGCAACATAAACTTGATCTATATTTCTCTTATGGAATGTATGCTCATGGCTTCCTTTTGTAGGCCAAATGGAGGTCTTCCAACATCTAGTTTATAATGTGAATGCTCTCTCTCATGAAGTGATCTTTGAGGTACAAGTATGGGGCTATTGAATGCTCCCAATCATGTGAAAGACCAATTCAAATTATTGGAGCCAAAATGTGGTTGGGAGCCTTGAATGTGGAATGGAAATTTAATGGTCCATCTGTTAGTACAGCTGTGTAGGTTTCGAGACTTTACTCACATGAATTTGCATGGGTTTCTTGAGAATAGTCATGCGACTGTACAAAATGATGGAACTTTAACATTCTAAGGTTCAATTCTCAGTCTAAATTTGATGAGGATGATGATAATGAGATGCACGTTGTATTTTTATGATGTCCTTTTGTAATGATTAGTCAAAAGTCACATGTGTGTGATATTTGGGCGATAACAGATGCCTTCTGATGTGTGAGGTTAGGAAGAATATCATTGTTTGTTTCCCTGATGATAACAGATGCCTCCTGATAGCCAAAATATATCATTGTTTGTTTCCCTCATGTTGATATTCTATATTGTGATAGTAAGCTAGCAATTTTGAGAGTAAAAGACTACCCTTAGGGAGGATGCTGGTAATGATTGTTGAAGCAGATAATTGATAGGTGACATATAAAAATGGTTTTTATACAAACAATACATGCATCCCTATGCTCATAAAATTATATCAAACTTGATTACAATAAGAGGATACCAAGGGGTTGACTTTGAAACTACTAAACACAAGGATGAAGTTGGTTTCAATCCCAACATGAGTAAAGTTGTCTTGGATTGGTGATGATGTTGATGTTACCAGAGGAAAGAAAATGTTGATGATTGTTAGAAACCCATTGGTTTGGTGGAACTCAATAATGCTGAAGCTGCTGGGAGGGAAACTTATTGATGTCAGGTTGATAACGGTCTTTAACCATAATTGTGAACACTACAACTATTGAAATGTATGACCCCGCCTAATGTGTTACACTTGTTGATGTCGAGCACATGGGAGAATACTGAGGCAAAGAACCATGATGACTCTCCCCTATGTTAGTAATCAACAATTGTATCACAAGGGAACCCAACATATGATTTTTGAGGTGAATCCTTTTTTTTATGAGAAGGTAACCCAAGGTATAATCATGTCTACTTTAACTCTTAGAATAAAGTGATCTAACATTGATAAGAGCTAAAGTGAGTGGTAAGGTGATGGTCTTACCACAAGAACCAAGTACATTTAATAACCAACCAGGACAATGGTAGAACTTAAACGAGACATGCTAGTAAGTGTGGGGCTCATGACTTCCGTTGATCGAGGTAAACTGGGTGGTTGTTGTATGACAAAATTCTTCAAACGATAATGCATGGTGTAATGAGGATTGACAGACTGTAGATTGGTTTTGGAAGTGATTTTTGTCATGTGATATTGATCAATGGTGTGGTGAATCGGGATTACAAAAGTGAATGTGTTGGTATGTGAAATGAATTATAGGGTTATTTTGTACAAAGAAGAAGATGGGTTCCCAATGAATAAATACCATGCCCAGTGGCCTTGTGATGATGATTGAATAATATTGTTGTTTACAGAGGGTGCGGGCCTCTTTATTGTCTTTTCAAGGGTTGGTGATATAGAGAGAAACACAACCGGTTTACTAATCATTCAAATCTTAAAAGATCAGAGACTAACCCTCTCAGAATTTTGAAAACAACAAGTTCAACTAGTCAACCCAATCAAAGATTTGAATTCACTAACCTAGGTATAAGACACTTTGAAATAAAGAACTGAAAGATAAGAAAAATGTCCTATAATGGAAGTCACATATAACCTTCAGGAAAACCAACAACCAACAAAGATCAACCAAAGTGTCTACAAACCACACACACAAGCATGAAAGACTTAGATTAAAACCCTAGCAAGCTTCAAAGGAAAAAAAGCTCAAAAGGAAGAGTAAAATCCCTAAACACAGACAACAAACTAACTGTACTGACCTATTAAAGAGTCATAACTTCCAAATCAATTAGTCCAAATCATAAAAATGAAACCCTAAAAGGCAAATCAAAACCTATAGGGGAACCTGTGACTGTAAGTACAGAAGCTAGTGGGTCACTCGCAAGTGTAAAGCAGTCAACACATGGGTAACAGGGAACACACGGGTAACAGGGTAAATGCGCAACTATAACTATAGGAAACGCCTGGGTCTGCCTCAAAAAATTAAAAAAGAAGAAGAAAAACTCAATAAGATCAGGTTCTGGGTAAAAAAAGGGGTATAAACCCTTTGCAAACTCTCTCTAAGACCTAAAAAAATCACATAGACTGAAGAAAACTCAAATAAAGGGCCCCCAAAGCAATAGGAAACTCCCCAGTGGAGTCACTAATTATGTTGTGCGAAAATTAATCCTATGACTGGGAAGTTACTGAGGTCACCAACATACTACTACAAATATGCAGACATTAAGGAAACAACAGATACATGACAATATTTTCATTATGAAAAAGACTAGGGTTTAAAAGCTAAAGAATAAGTACCTTGTATTCTAAAAGGTTGATCCAAGCTTTCAACTCTTTTGTCCTTGCTCTGCAATCTTGCATACAAATCCTGCAAAACAAAGATAACCTTCCTCAAAAAATTTGGCTAAACATGAATGAATAGTAAGATAGGAAACTCATACATAAATTAAGCATGAAATATTCGCAATATTCAATTCATATACCAAACACAACTAGTATGGGAAGAGAAAAGATTCTTTATTGATCATAAGAATGGAAACAAGTAAATATACCTTTGTTCTACCGCAACACCTTTGAAACCAAGACCTGTAATCTCTTGCTCCTCTTCTTCAATCATAATTTCTACAGCATTTCAATATCTCAATTGTGAACCCCTTCTCAAGTGGCCTTCCCCTTGTATTTATAGCAAGGCTAGGAAGATAGTTTTGAGAGGATGGCAGTTGGGGATGGTGTGGAAGTTACAAAACTACCACCAACTGCCCCAATTTCAAATTTTCTTTTTATTTTTCGTGATTTTTAAAAGGGACCCGCGGGTATAAATCTTGCAACATGCGGGTAACCCGTGAGCAAGAGTCAAACAGGTAGCGGGTGCAACTTCTAAGAGCTACCCGAAAGTGGTAAGTGGATCACATGCGAGTGACCCACTAGATGTCTGATATAAAGTTGCGGTTATGTCCTAAAAGGCTATTACAAAAATGCAGTAAACTGGATAAAGGAGGAATGATTAAGGCCAATAACATATATATCAAATATAAGCTCTCCCATCGATGGTGTCCTTTTGTGTGAGTGACAATTCAGTGTTGTCACAGACAGATAAGTGTTGATTTGATTGATAAAAAATACCCCCTAATGTATGAGGTTCAAAGGATAAATGGTGGCCAAAATGCATTACAAATAGTGAAGTGGAGGAGCGCAAGAGTCACAGAATCAAAGTACCAAAGGTACCTGGAACAAAATCAAGGTCAACATACAGTATAATCTTAACAAAATGCCATGTTCATAAATATAGAACATGATCTCCAATACATAGGTGTAACTGATGTATATATCATGGACACTGAAATACAAGCGTGGATCCATGCCAAAAATGGAGAACATAGCCATAATGAACAAACTGTATCTATGTCTCATGAGGATCCAAAATGAGTGTGGCTCAGTCTTGCACAACTTGGGAAATAACAAATTGGAATAATGATATTATAGGCTCTTCAATCCAAACCATCCAAAATGTATGAATCCTAAACCATGCGAATAAAGGAGTTGAGGTCGAACATGGAGGATACCGTTTGACTAATAGTCAATGATGTGAATTGTTAACAAACGTGAGGGCACCCACCAATAAGGAAAATGGGGCCCAGGGCACCTAGTACATTCTTACAAGTGTGAATAAGAGGTTTTGAAGTCAAACACTTGAAGAATCTATTGAGTAAGAGACATTGATGTATTCCCATAACTAAACAATGAGAGGATCTGCCATTGATGACTGCAAATCTCAAGGTACTATCCAAAACTCTAAATATATTTCCCATAACAAGATGATTTGAAGTCGATGGGAAGAGACTTGTGAGAAGGAAGGCCTTAATGAATCCTTCATCATCTCACACAAGGATAACTGGGAGCTTGATTTAGTATGAAATAGGACTGATTACAAACTGATATAAGGGATGGTTGACATGAGGAGTCAAGGTAAACTGCATAATATCCGACATAGGGATAATCCTTGAACAATGAGCACAATATTGGAGTGACTTAGGCATCTTGGAACATACATGAAACATGATATAAGTATGTCATGTAGGAGACACAACAAACTCTCCATATGATCGGAAGAGTAACCAATTGGAGGACTAAACAAATCTGGAATCAGGTTTATCCTAAATCCAAACCAAGACCCATTTACTCAAGACGAGTGTTATGTTCAAGGAGTAAATAGACTTGCTTCCATAAAGTAGAGTAATAACATAAAATTTTTCCCTTCCCTTCTCTTTTTAGATATCTTTTCATTTTTTGACGAGCATGAAAGAGATAAAAGGAAGCTCAATAATATCCTTCTTGTAAAGTTTTAATGAGTCCAAGAAAGTAAACTCAAGGCCTTCTTAATTTTTGCACAAGCTTGAAGAAGAGAGGGAAGAATGCTTGATAGGGGTCCAACCATGTATAATTTTATGAGTCCATGGGAGGAAAACTCAAAACTTTCTTCATTGTTTTACGAGTT
This sequence comes from Larix kaempferi, assembly GCA_027924585.1. Classification (NCBI taxonomy): domain Eukaryota; kingdom Viridiplantae; phylum Streptophyta; class Pinopsida; order Pinales; family Pinaceae; genus Larix; species Larix kaempferi. The sequence continues at coordinate 494,700 of BSBM01000194.1, forward strand.
TGAAGAAAATATAGATTAATACTCGATACGATACTGATCCGTGGATTTTAATATCGAGCCTAGATCTGTTCATGCTTGCCGGTGTTTTCATATTTAAGGAGTCTAAAAAACTTAAACAAGAACTCCATATACCTACTCGTGGATTTCATATCGAGCCCAAGTTGGTATGTGCTCGCCAGTGTGTTCATATTTAAAGAGTTTGAAAAACTTAAACAATAACTCCATAAGGTACTTTTTCGTATAGTTAGTCTCCTCGCCCAAAAAAGTGTAAAATGATATGAGAGAGAACTCTTCTAGTCATAGTGAACTAGAGTTTTCTTTTTCGTAAAGTAATTCACAAAGGTCCGAAAAAGGGTTAAACTTATACCTAGGTGGATGTCCTTTCAAGTCCTTTAACGAGTTTGAAACGGACAAGTGTACTCGACAATCTTGTCAATTTTTTAGGAGTCTAACAAGATCTTAGAGAAAATTCCATATAAACGGGAGCTTTATTAAAGGTTTATAGCAAAGTACTAAAGATGAAATATTCATTTATTGATTTGCGGATCACATCATATAGGTAAAGCTTCCTATATAAGAAATGATGGCATGGGCAAAAGAAATGGTATAGTGTACTATATAGGGTAGCCCATGTAGGGTAGGTCCTAACCATGGAAGAACAACGACAATGGTGGGAAATGGAAGGAAAATGTCGTAGTCCATGGTATAGAAAAGGGGTCCTAAGGCATAAAAATAATGGTGAGGTATAAATGTGAAGCAACATACAACAAAAACCTAGACAAAATGCCATGAGTAACAAACCTTGTTAATGTGCTGATGTGGACAAGACCTTATAAATGCGCCTCTTCGTTCAATGAAATAGTCAAAACACCCTTGTTAGTGGTCATAATTAAAAAATATGACATAAAAGATCACTAAACTATATAGAGTGGGTAAAAATAAAAAAGATAATTACCAAAAATATTTAAAAGGGGAAAAACCAAATCATTTTACCATTTACCATTCCAAATAGAAAAGAGCCCTAGAACTTCCATCGTTGCTCACAACCTGTGATGGCTTCCTTTGTTGATTTATGAGATGAGGAGGTTTGAAACCCTTCCTCCTTTGGTCAAACTTCTCATTTTCCTTGTCCTTCCATGCCTTATGGAAATCAGGTTTTCTTTTGTTTTGATCATAGCAATACTTGGCCTTCCTTATTGCCTCCTCTAGAGTTCGAGGCTCATCAAATTCAATCCTATCTTTATATGAATGAGGTATCCCACTTATAAAACGATAAATTTTTACCTTATCATCTCCAATATACCTGACATACCTCAAAAAATCCAAGAATTTGTTTGCATATTCTTCCATGGTCAATTGTCCCAATTTCAGCTCATGGAACTCTTTGATCTTATCATCATAGTACGTATCAGAGAGGTACTTTTGCTTGATGTATTTATTGAACTGCTTCCACACAATATCTCTTTCATTGATCTTCTTCACTTGCCGGATTGATCCCACCATATAGATTCTCTTCCATTCAAGTTGAATATGGCTACCCTTGCCTTCATATTTCCAGAGTAGTCTTGGACTTGGAAATACTTTCTCATCCCAAGAAGCCAAGCTTTAGCTTCTTGACCAGATTTTACCTCTCCATCAAATGTAGGAGATTTTTCCTTATTAAATTCCCCATGTGAATTGTTCTTGTAATGCCTCTTCCTCTTCCTCTTGTGAGATGAAGAGCTTGAACCCTCAATGGATTCTTCAGAGTCAAATGATCCACTAGGATATATTTCTGTAGTATATGTTATGTCTCTAGAAACTCTTCTTGAGCTATTGGACCTCTTGCAGGAATTTCTCCTTGAACTACTTCGACTCCTTTCTGGATTTTCCGACTGATGCCCATAGTTTATTTTCCTTTGGATGTATGTCAAAATCTGCAGCATGGCGACATTCAACTGATTTTGTTCTTCCTGAGCTTTAATCATCCTTCCATTATCTTCTCTACAACTTTGCAACTCCACCCTTAGGCTCCTCATGGTGGCTGCAATATCTAAGGGAGTCTCTTGATTTCTTCTCCCATTAGATTATGTTTCAGCATTCTCAACTTGTATGTTCTCCCCCATGGCATCTGTCTTGGGCTCATAGGGATCCTGTGCATCATCCATGATGTTGATATCCTTGGCCCAACCAAGACCAAAACTTTCCAACTGCACTATTTGGAATGTTTCCTTTGATGTGACTATGATTATGCAAAATGTGTTTATAAACACAATTGTTAGCTGCATTATATTCTCAGAAATTCATAATTTATTTGCATGTATATGGGAAAATCCCATATTGACAACTTTGTCAAATCATAGAATTTTCTCACAATCAACGACTGTCTCAAGGGGACGACGGGGGTCAAGGGGGCTTGCCTGCTTGTAAATATTTCACTTTCTCACAATCTGGCGCATAAGTTCCATGGAAATTTTTGATTTTTGGCGCCTGAAATTCATCCTGGAAAACTGTTCAAATTTCCTATTTCGGGGGACTTGTCGTTTTTCCTCTGATCTGTTTCAGAGCAACTTCCTATTTTATGTCGATTGGATCAACTCACCCTTTTCTACCGACCGTTTTGGTGAGTTTCCCTTTTCTTTCCGATCGACAGACTCACCCTTTTTCGCTGACAGTTTCGACGCGACTTGGTCTTTGTCGTTGATTGACGCAACTCACGATCTTGCACCGACCGTTTCGGCGAACTTCAAATTTCTCTCCAATCGGCGAACTCACCTTTTTACACTGACCATTTCAGAGAAAAACTCGCAATTTTGCGTTGATCTGTTTTAGAGAAAAAATCGCAATTTTGCGCCAATCCATTTCAGAGCAAAACTTGCAATTTTTTTTGACCCGTTTCGGCAGAACTCGCGATTCATCACCGACCCGTTTTAGAGCAAAACTTGTGATTTTTCGCCAATCCGTTTCGATGGAACTCGTGATTCATCGCCGACTTGTTTGGGAGCAAAAATCGCGATTTTTCGCTGACCTGTTTCGACAGAACTCGTGATTCGTCGCTGACCCGTTTCGACAGAACTCGTGATTTGGCGCCGACACAGACTTAGACAAAATTTGAAAAACACTTAGAAAAATTTGAAATTTTTCTTTCTCTTCTGATGGCATGTGGTGATCAGGAAGGGGTCTTCCTTTTGTAACTACTCAACTTATCCCATTTAGGCCCGATGTTGTAACCTGTGGCTCTGATACCACACTGTCACGTCCCCTCTCATCGATCTAGTGCGATGGAGAGAACATGATGCTAAAAATGGGCATCTACCCCATGATCATTAACAAAATGTCCATAACAATAAAAATACATTTGCATATGCATAACTGTAAGAAACACAGTGGAAGTAAATTCTACTCCACATCTAGCATGCATTCAACATATTCATGATAGTCATCAAATAAAGACATTAAAGAATTAACAAAAGAGAGTACTTATCTTGATACAAAGTAGTCCTGAGCAACTAGCTATGCAACTGCAACGTTCCACCCAACCATAGGCCAATTGTTCTCATCAATATCTCAACACAACTGCCACCCCCGAGCTGGGCATGATTGATATAAGGAAAAAGGGAACAACATATTGATGTATATGTAACTTCGGAATGTATTTTACCCATGTGTATTGTATTCCTATAGAGATGTTATTATTCCTCTATACGGAAGTGTTGTCATTTATATTGTAAGTGTCGTAACTTATACTTGATGGGTTATTAGACCACCTTGATGGGGTCGGCCCTGTATGAGTCATGTGGGTAAATGGGTTATTAGACCACTGAGTGTGGGGTCGGATCGGATTAAGTTAACCATGGGTTATTAGGCTAAGCTAGACAATTCGACCCCATTACTTTATTGGGCAGGACATGACAAGTATAAATAGAGATCAGAAGATCTCTATTTGATCACTCACTACTCACTTCTATCTCTCTCAGAAAGTGGCGCACTTGTGAGGAGGAGGATCATCTGCTAGGAAAAGACTATCTCTTGTACTTTGGTTGTATCATTGCTCTATCTATCTCTGAGGAAATTGCAGGGTTTTTCACCTTCTTGGTTTTCTCTAGTGAAACTCTGTGTCTCTTGTGTGCTTGCATTATTGTGTCCATGATTGATATGATGTACATGTTATTCTCTCAGTTAAGATCTTAGATCAGATTGAAAATTCTGAAAAACTAACATGGTATCAGATCTAGCCTAAAAGAAGGCATGGTATGGCATGTATGACACTTGTTGCACTTGCGATGCTAGGGCTTGATATAACAAAAACCAGTCATCGTAGCACTTTCACTATAAATCCATTTTGGTGAAGTTTTCGGATCTGAAACTTTGACAGTTCGAATATCATATCCGCATGTACCTTGTCCCCAAAGGAAAACTTCTAATTCGTTGTACTTTGTGTTTTATGATCTGTACAATCTAGGGTTTCTGCCTCTTCCAGATCTGAGTCATAAACAAGTGACCGAGGAAAAAAGGTCATAACTTGGGATAGGAAGCTCCAAATAAAATTTATTAAAACATCACAGGTAGGGCACGGACTGTACTTTCACAAGCCGAAGGTTCAGAGGACGAAAGTGAACCAGTGACACGTGGCACTCCGTAAAAGTTCGCTCTCCTGTTTTATCCCATAAACAGGTCACGTTGTGACACTTGGCATAACTCTCTCTCAGAGAATCCAATTGAGATCAGACCTGTGGGGTTAGAAAGATGACAGGTCGGGATACCATAGGTAGAAGTTTTAGACCCTATGGATTTGTAATTTTGGAGTTACACCAGAAACAATCAGGTGCATATTTCTGTCAAAACAGAATTGGATTTTGAGCACCTTCATTCATGGCTTCGGGAATTAGGGTTTCAGAGAAAGTTGGTATTTTTGTAATCGAAGACCACAGCTGAATGATACTCATCAAAATCGAAATTTAGATACCAAGATCAAATTGTTTTGTTGGGTAGAAGGCCGGACTTGATCAAACCCTAGTTCGGGACTTTGATCGGAAAAGTGGAAAATTAGGGCTTTTGCAAAAGTTGGAATTTTTGAAGTCTGTGACCACGGCTAGAAGCTCCTCAAAAAAATCAAATTTTAGAGCTTTGGATCAAACCTTTTGGTTGGGCAGAAGGGTGGGCTTTATCAAACCCTAGTTTGGGATCCTGTCTAGAAGATCCGGAAGTTTCAAAGGCAATTTTGAGGGGTGAAACTTTGCAGTTTTCAAATTCTGAGTATACCAGGTTGATCAGCTCATCAAGGCGCATATTTCTATCCATTCAGAAGTTTGAAATTCAAAGTTTGAATTTTTAGGGTTTCTCTGACAAACCCCAATCCGGCTCCAGATCCAGTTTTTGCAAACAAGTGGATTAGATTAATCCTAGAAGAAAATGGATTGGTCACCTACATAAGTGAAGAAGTTCCAGTTTCAGAGGGAGATAAGGCTAAGGCCTTACATAAGAAGATTACAAGCAATCTCGACAGGTATGACTTATCCAGGTATGTTTCGAGATCTATTCATGATTAAGTTTATGGTATGTTTGTCTTCATTAAGGTTAGTACAATCTTGATTAACTTTAGACTTGTCGTATCACCTTAATAAAATTATGAATGCACAATAGAAGATATTCATTGATTAGGGTTTTGACACTTATGATTGTACTAATGCATTGTGATGTTGTATGAGGTTGATGTTGTCTACTAATATGAAAGGTACATCAAGAAAGACAAATCATGTTCTAGTTCAAGAACATATGACCATGGTGATATGAAGACAAAGGTTCATCCATTTCCATGGATCACATAGAATATCTACTTGGTTATATAATGGTTAACCTATGAGATATGCATGTTACTAGCACAAGTCACTTAAGAGAACAAGAATACATCATGTGGGTATGTTAGACAATAACCAGCTAACATATTAATCCAGGTATGTTTTTCCTATATCAAGTTAGAATCGTACCTTGTGTTAGAATCTCTTATATAAGTATACATGGCATGATTGATAATGATTATTCATTGAAGTTAGTAATCATGGGTAGGCATATTATGCTTCTTACTTTGATTGATGATATGACTAACCAGAAGAGTCCTATGATCAAATAAGAATATGCATGAGTAAGAGAATTCTTCCCTGAAACCTTGAATGATAATGCTTATTATCTGTGTTTGAAATGATCATGAATATACATGTTTAAAATATTTGGTTTTGATAGTATACTAATGAATGTATGATATCTCGAGGATAACACAATGATGATACTAGTAAGTATGCATAATGATCGAGGATGGATATAAGTTCAAAGACAAGTAATCTAGGAAGCAAAGATCAAGAGGGAGCACACTCCAGTAGTTCCTGCAAGGAAGCAAATATTGAGAGGGAGTCCACCCTACAACCAAACAAAGATAAGTATTTGAATTGAAATTTTTGCATACTTGTTTGTTTAAATAATATTGCTCAATGATGTATATGCTTATGTTCCTAGAATTAGGGTGTGTATTATGCATATTAGAATAATTGCATTAATGAACAATATACTACTAATATGCATGTGATGGGTAAGTGGCCTATGGCAATGTACAACATTCCATTTCTACTTATCTAGAATGAAACCTCTTTGCTGACATGTTGGGAGTAGTGCAAACTCTTAACAATGTTCTTGTAGAGATTGAAAGGCATCTAGAAAGCTACGGGATATGGACAAATGTTGTATTGAATCATTGGCTAAAATAATTGCATGACTGTGTGACATATTTCTTTATGTGTAAGAACTTCTTCTGAAAACTATGAGATGTTTTCTAATCATGCAACTTAACTTGTTTTGTAGGATCATATACCATCACCTACAAAAGAAGGACTACAACATTTGTTCAGCAACAAAGTTATCTATTGAAGATATTGAAAATATTGAAGTTCCCAGGATCTGGGAAGAATGCCATGATCGAGGAGTACCAGTTGATCATGAAGATGTTTGGGATGCAGTCCTAAGACCTGAAGGGAAGTCTATAATGACTTCCAAGTGGATCTAGAAGATCAAGCATGCTGCATATGGAAGCATAGAAAAATACAAAGCAAGTGATGAAGTGGAAGATACACCAGATGGATTTCAAGATAGCCTTCTTGAAAGGTGTAGTCGAAAAGGAAGTGTATGTGGAGAAGCCACTTGGTTTTGAGACACATTATAGGAAGTCACATGTGTTCAGGTTGAAGAAAGCCTTGTATGGCTTGAAGCAAGCTCCTAGGACTTGGTATGGGAGGATAGACAACTTTCTAACCAGTTTGGGCCTTACCAAGAGTAAAGCGGATTCCAACCTTTACTACAAGGTTGAGGAGGGCAATCCTGTGATACTACTATTGTATGTGGATGACCTGTTTGTTACAGGTGATGATAGATTGATTGTCGATACCAAGAGGAAGCTTGCAGCCAAGTTCGAGATGAAGGACTTGGGGGTGAGGCACTATTTTCTAGGCATGGAGGTGTGGCAAAGTGCAGAGGGAATCTTCCTTGGACAAGGGAAGTATGATGCAGTAGAGATCCTGAAGAGGTTCGGGATGATGGACTGCAAGGCCATGGCCACACCTATGGCATCGAATCTGAAGCTTCTATGTGATGCTTCATCTGATCTGGTTGATGTCACTGTGTATCGTCAGATGATTGGGTCCTTGATGTACCTGACGAACACGTTACTAGATATTTGCTTTACGGTGAACACATTGAGCCAGTTCCTGACGGATCCCAGAGGTGTTCACGTGGTTGCTGTAAAGCATATTCTGAGGTACCTAAAGGGTATGGTTGACTATGGACTCAAGTATGATGCGAATCAAAAGTTTAACCTAGAGGGTTATGTTGATTCAGATTGGGTAGGCAGTGCTGAAGATAGGAAGAGCACTTCTGGGTGCTGCTTTAGTATGGGATCAGGTGTGATCTCTTGGTTTAGCAGGAAGCAGTCCTGCGTAGCACTAAGTACAGCTGAAGCAGAGTATGTTGTAGCTTGTTCGGTTAGTTGTGAGGTAGTATGGATGAGGAAGCTACTATCTGAGTTATTTGATTTCCCATTGGATGCTACTGGTATCTTTTATGATAACCAGAGTTGTGTGAATCTGTCTGAGAACCCGGTGTTCCATGACAGGTCGAAGCATATCGAGATCAAATATCACTATATTAGGGATATGGTGCAGAGAGGAGCAATGAAGCTCTTGTATGTTGTGACGGACGTGCAAATTGCAGATGTATTAACCAAGCCGTTGGCCAGAGTGCAACTTGAGTACTTCAGAGAGAGGCTTGGTGCACTTCAGATCGAGGTTCCTTCCAAAGGGAAGTGATGAGTCCGGAAAATGCAAATGCACATGAGCTTTTCTGACATGGTTGATGTGTTCTCCCATGGTTGTGATGTAATTGCTGAGCCATTCTCACATGGTGGTAGATGTGTTCTCCCATGGTGTAGATGTAAGGGCTGAAGAACTTTTTCACATGGTGGTAGATGTGTTCTCCCATGGTGAAAAAGTAAGGGCTGGAGCCTTCCTTGAATGGTGGTAGATGTGTTCTCCCATGTTGGTGGTGTAAGTGATGGATGATGTGCATCTGGGATGTGTTTCGTAAATGATGAGATAATCTGAAGAGGACGATGCTATGATGGTTAGGATGATCATGTACATGAGGATGATGTATGGTGAGTATCAGGTTGATACTCTGTGGCTGTCGAACAGGTTGTGCAAATAAGCATATAATCCTAGCCCTAGGAGGTTTGCAGACAATCTTTCTAGCTTTTGCCTATGGCATGTAATACTAGCCCTGGGATATCTAGAAAACTCTCTTTCGAGGTTTTGCTTTGGGAGGACATATAATCCTAGCCCTGGGAACTTGCAGATACTCTTTCAATGTTTTTCCTATGGCATGTAATCCTAGCCCTGGGATATTTGGTAGATGCTCTTTTGAGGTTTTGTCCTATGGCATGTAATCCTAGCCCTAGGAGATCCGATAGGTTGAGCTGTGTGCTCGTAATCAGTCCTGGGATGCTCTTTCGAGGTTTTTCCATGACCACATGTAATACTAGCCCTAGCAGATCCTATAGGTCGGAGCTGTGTGCCCGTAACAGCCTTGGATGCTCTTTCAAGGTTTTGTAGTGACCACATGTAATACTAGCCATGGGAGATCCTATAGGTCGGAGCTGTGTGCCCATAACAGCTTGGGATGCTCTTTCAAGGTTTTGTGGTGGGGTCACATATAATACAGCCCTGGGAGATTCGACAGGTAGAGCTGTGTGCTCGTAACAACCTGGTATGCTCTTTCGAAGTTTTGTGATGCACATGATAAGTACCGGGGATTCCACAGTATGGCCAGTGGAGATGAAGACCTGCAGGTGGTGGGCCTACATCCAATATGAAAAAGGACTGGCTCTATAGAACTTCCTATGACGAGTAGATTCAAAGATTGATTGAGATAGCAGTAGCCGTGACGATGACGATAATTCAAGGATGATGATTCGCTGATGGTGATCCAGAGAAGAAGACTTGGGCTAGCAGATCTGTGTCGAGAAATACCTTCCTAGTTAAGAGGGACTGTTGATGTATATGTAACTTCGGAATGTATTTTACCCATGTGTATTATATTCCTATAGAGATGTTATTATTCCTCTATACAGAAGTGTTTGTATTCCTATAGAGATGTTATTATTCCTCTATACAGAAGTGTCGTCATTTATATTGTAAGTGTCGTAACTTATACTTGATGGGTTATTAGACCACCTTGATGGGGTCGGCCCTGTATGAGTCATGTGGGTAAATGGGTTATTAGACCACCGAGTGTGGGGTCAGCCTGGATTAAGTTAACCATGGGTTATTAGGCTAAGCTAGACAAGTCGACCCCTTTAGTTTATTGGGTAGGACAAGACAAGTATAAATAGAGATCGGGAGATCTCTATTTGATCACTCTCTACTCACTTCTATCTCTCTCAGAAAGTGGCGCACTTGTGAGGAGGAGGATCATCTGCTAGAAGAAGACTATCACTTGTACTTTGGTTGTATCATTGCTCTATCTATCTCCGAGGAAGTTGCGGGGTTTTTCACCTTCTTGGTTTTCCCCAGTGAAACTCTGTGTCTCTTGTGTGCTTGCATTACTGTGTCCATGATTGATATGCTGTACATGTTATTCTCTCAGTTAAGATCTTAGATCAGACTGAAAATTCTGAAAAACTAACACAACAGACTCACACATAGCCAAATATACACCAAAATTAGCCAAGCCAATCCACAGTTGGGTTTATCAGGCTGCCAAGGAAATGGAAGGGAGGAATTGCTAAGCTAGTGAGATCAACCACAGAGCTATGGATACCTCTGCAAGATCTATCTAGCTTGGTCTCCACAATACCTACACATCCAACACTAAAAGTATTTCCTTCACTACTACATAGTCCCTCATGCCATACCTTCCATTCTAGTGCTCTTCAAGGTGTGCATAGAAGAGTAGCCAGCCCTTTTGATCTTTCTGTGAGGTTACTCTCTTCATTAGGTTAATCAAGCCAATTCTAGTCCTCTTCCACTCCTAATTTCTTACTCACAAGTTCAAACCAAAGCAAGGGTGCACAAAACAACAAAACACAAGTGTTGGGCATGAAGAAAAACGTTTGACAGTGGGATGCCCAAAATGGGGTTTCCATTAGTTTCATAAATTGTGGGCAACCAAAAATGAAATGTTAAATGGGGAATTAACCTTGGGAGATCAAATCGATTTCAGAAAACCTTTATGGGCATTCAAGGGACATAAACGACCTCTATAAACCCCCAAATCATGACTCTCTTCCTCCTAGCCACTGTGCAACACAAAAATGAGTTCCCAGCTATGTAAAATGAAGGAAAATGATGGAAAACATGAAGAAAAATGCCCCAGCTAACTCAGACTGCGTGAGGGAGCAAAGACCATGGGTGAAGAATGGCTTGGGAACAATTTCATGGGTGTTTTCTTGCCCAAGAGGGCAAAATACAATTTCCCAAATTGATGGCTTGCCCATACACGAAATTGGATGCCATACCTCCCCATTCCCAAGGCATTAACTACCTCAACCAACTCTTGGAAGAATTAAATGATTGGGTGCATTAGTCAAAATGGGTAGTTGAGGGTTTATGGGTTCACTCATTGACACTTGGATTGACACTATTGGCTCAAGGGTTTGAATATTCCCCCCTATTCCTTGTAAAAATCATGCTCCCATCTCATGTTGCATTGCATAGCTAGTTGTGGGCATTTCATTAAAATTCATATTTAGATGATGTATACTTTCTATTGTGCGTGGCTAGCACGAGAACCATATGCACCGATTTTTAATTGCCGATACATAAAACACTAAATCGATGGTGGTGTCTTGGCCTTGAGCTCCTTACCATGATTTAATAACGATATTTACATCATTTACAATTTTAATGCAATAGGGTCACAATCGGAATATTACAATGTATTTAACTTGATAATTGCTAATAACTTGATAGTTGAACATTTAACTTTAAAATCGCTAGTAACTTGAAATTTGTTCCATGGAAATTAACAAATCTAAAATTACTAGTGACTTGAGACTTGGAGCTCACATGGGGCTATACAAATAAGTTTTTGTAATTCCTTATTATGGTACTATAAGAAAAAAAATAGAACTTATCTCTACATTCATGCATAGAAAAAGTTGGTACAAGAATTGAAAATACATTAAAAACAAGAAAATTGTTTGTAACTTGAATTCAAAATAACTAAATATGTATTTAACTTGAAATTGTACATTTAGCTTGAGAATTGTTATTAAAGTTTGAAAATCAAGTATATGTATTTAACTTGATAATTGTTAATAACTTGATAGTTGTACATTTAACTTTAAAATCACTAGTAACTTGAAATTTGTTACATGGAAATTAACAAATCGAAAATTGGTAGTGACTTGAGACTTGGAGCTCACATGAGGCTATACAAATATTTTTTTGTAATGCCTTATTATGGTACTATAAGGAAAAAATATAACTTATCCCTACATTCATGCATAGAAAAAGTTGGTACAAAAATTGAAAATACATTAAAAACAAGAAAATTGTTTGTAACTTAAATTCAAAACAACTAAATATGTATTTAACTTGAAATTGTACATTTAGCTTGAGAATTGTTAGTAAAGTTTGAAAATCAAGTATGTATTTAATTTGATAATTGCGAATAACTTGATAGTTGTACATTTAACTTTAAAATTGCTAGTAACTTGAAATTTTTTGTGGAAATTAACAAATTGAAAATTGCTTGTGACATGAAGATTATCCATTTATCTTGAAAATTGTTACAAATTATTACACATTGTTATGTATATTTATAAGAACAAGATTTGATTTTTTTAGTGCATGTTTAAGATATTATGATATACACATACCACATAGCACACACCAAATCTAATTAGATCAATGATAGGAAGAATTTGAGATTTGACAAAATCTACAACTCTTTTATTGTCATTGAATCTTCAAACTATTACATAACTATCACAATGTTCATTTTTATTGTTGTCATTGAATTTTCCAACTACTACACAACTATCACAATGTTCATTTTATTTAATTATGTCATTGAATTTTCCAAATACTACATAATTATCACAATGTTCATTTTATTTGTTGTCATTGAATTTTATAACTACTGCATAACTATCAAAATGTTCATTTTATTTGTTTTCAAATTGACTTTTCCAACTAATACATAACTATCCATTTAACTTGAATATTATCTATTTAACTTGAAAATTGTTACAAATTTTGAAATATAAATAACATATAACTTACTATAAGGAAAAAAATATAACTTATCCCTACATTCATGCATAGAAAAAGTTGGTAAAATAATTGAAAATACATTAAAAACAAGATAATTGAATTTTCCAACTATTACATAATTATCACAATGTTCATTTTACTTGTTGTCATTGAATTTTAGAACTACTACATAACTATCAAAATGTTCATTTTATTTGTTTTCAAAATGAATTTTTCAACTAATACATAACTATCACAATGTTAATTTCAAATAAAATGAGGGTTCTAAAATGAGACATTAATAGTTATTTTAATTAATAAATGTTGAGACTTGGAGCTCACATGAGGCTATACAAATAAGTTTTTAAGAAATAATAAAATAAGAATTGAAATTAAATTTAACTTGAAATTGTTTGTAACTTAGAAAATTGAAAATAGCTAAATATGTACATTTTAACTTGAAAATTGTTAGTAACTTAGAAAATTGAAAATAGCTAAATATGTACATTTTAACTTGAAAATTGTTAGTAACTTGAAAAGTGTACATTTAATTTGAAAATTGTTATTTTAAAGTTTGAAAATTGTTATTTTAAAGTTTGAAAATTGTACATTTTACTTGAAAATTGGATTCAAGTGTACATTTAATTGAAAATTGTTCCATTAACATTGAAAATTGTTAGCCATTTGAAAATTATCCATTTAACTTGAAAATTGTTACAAATTTTCAAATATAAATAACAAATTTAAGAAATAAATAAGCATCTCATTAGAAACAGAATAGTGAAGAAATTCTTAGGAAATAATTTTTTTTTGAAAATTGTTACTAATTTTGTAATCTAAATAACAAATTGTTAAGAATCTTAATACAAACAAAATATAGTAAGGCTAAGATGAAAAAAAATAGTTAGTATATAACTAATTATTAGAGAAATATAAAATATGAAATTTAAATTAGGTAGCATGCAATTCAAAAATTACCTCAGTTGTCCTCCATTGGAATTTGCAGCACCAAATATGCATCTTCTTATTCTCTCAACCTTGCTCTTTATTGCCTCATCCTTTCTCTATTCTTTTCACGCTCTTCATTGTCATTTTGTTCATGAGCATGCTTCCTTTATCATTTTCTTTTACTCCCCATCAAGCTTGAATGACAACAAACAAATATTTATTCCAACTATTATAACAAACAACAATATGTTAATATGGAATTTGAAGTAGATCTACAAAGAGCTTCCTACATGTGTAATGAACTCTAATTGAACAACATGAAATTCACATAGATCTAATTGAAATTAAACTAACAATGATTTAAACAATTGTTATTGGGAATTTGTTTAGTGGTTATATAGAGGTTGGTTGTTGTTTTTGCGTGGGAATGGTGGTTGGACAACATTAATTGTCCAAATCCTTTCCCAGGCTCTTTTTTAGTGTTATGTTTACATAGACAAACCCTCGATCGAGGTGTTTTTACGAAACCTCGATCAAGGGACTTAGAAACATGCCCATAGCGCTTTTCTCTACAGAAAGAAAATTTTGTGTGCCTTTCATGGGCTTAAACTATTTCATTAAGTTCACATTAATGGGTGGACTTGATACCGTTAGATTCATCAACGAATCCTCTATCCAAGGACATATAATTTATGAAGTTTTATCTTCGTATGTCATTCTTTTTAAATTTCTACTAAATCTTACCCTGAAAAACCCTGTCGACAACTTCAAATGAGCTCAAAGATAAATCAATAACATTCAAAATACACATCCAAAAAATTTGAAAAAATATACAAGCTCTACATTAGTGTGTCCTCTTCAAAACATATTTTTAGTTTTGCAATTTATGTAAACAATCAAAATATTTGGTGCACACACGCACATGTGTTCAAAATGCGACTGAAATATTCAAAAATCAGTTTCGAAAAATAATAATAAATATATTTTTTCGAGAAAAATTAAAAGAAAAATATGTACGCACTAGTGCATTCTATCTAGATCATGTTCACATATTTCATTTTTTTAAATTATTAATTTAACATTAAATTATTTTGCACACACACAAGGCACTTGTTAGTTGATCTTCAAATTTTTAATGACACACGTTTCATTAAATGAAATTTTGACACAATAAATGACATTGGTATATTTAAAAAAATATCATTGGAAATCCAACATACTTCTCTACATTTCATTTTTTTAACCACATGTCGTAATTCATATGGAAAATATGAGTTTCGAGGGCGTCAATTTAATACATGGGTAAAATTTCCATTTTTCATCGCCATATTTGGTCAAAAAGAGTTACCCATCTTCATGGAATCACCTACAAAAAAAAGAAATGTGCCACAAAGTTGTTGGGTTTTCAAGATGCTAAAACAAAAGAGACATGCAAGAATGCAATAGAAAATGTAAGAACTGGATTATCTTCGTTTGGAAAATCAAGAAATAATGATATCCGAGTTGCTCGTAGGGAAATTACAATATATGTTGTGGCACCAAGCACCTAAAGAAATCAAATGGTAGCAACAATGCCATCATTTCTCAAAGTTTCATAAAGAACATTGTTCAAATATATTAAATTCAGGGTTCATATAGATAAAGTGATGAAGCTGCTTGTTGGGATCTTATTTGTAGGGAACCCTATCGAGGCAGGATGGTAGAGGGAATTAGAGATAAGGTGATAGAGTTTTGGGATAGACATTCTTGTGCTATTCCAGATCGAAAGCATGTCCTACGATAACATTTATCCAGAGGCATTTATCAAGAGCACTGTAAGCATGTGATGGAGATGACAGGAGTTGCACTTTAAGAGGAATTCCAAGAAACCAATCTTAGTGTTCAGATATAATTAGCATGTTCAAAAAATTGAAGCCGTGGTATATTAGGCCGAATACAATTTGAAAACCTTGTTGCTGCCAATACCATGTTGAATTCCAAATATACTTTGACACATTTTTGGATTTTTGCAAAAGGAACTGGAATGATGAACCAACTCCTCACACAATGCGAGATTTTATTTGTTTGATACTATGCAACAAGAATCCTGAACAATTGTTTTTCAATAAGAGGTGTGTAGGTGGGAGAAGATTCCCTAAATGCGGTGATTTGACATTATTCCATAGGAAATTTCCTATCGATCCAACAAACCCTGGATTGCCACATATCACAGTTATGTGGAAGAGTTATGAGTATGTCTCCATGAATCCATCCTCTTCTTCATCCGTTCCATCTAAGAGGACTGACTTGCTTGAGGATGAGATTCTTGTTTTAGATTTCATGGAGAAGTTTCGAAGTCATATTTTTACATAAAGAACTCCCATAGGTACAGGTGGCAAGCTTCGGAATTCAAACATTCTCATGAGGTATTTGAGCTGGGAATAATCTTATGAGTGGTAGAATTTGCTGAGAACTAGACATTTACTCCTTAGAGAGAGATACAAAGTGGGTACTATCACTGCGACCAGGTGTCTATCTTCATACATGTATTGTACAAACATGCTCATGCAAGTATTGATGGTAGGGATAACACTCCTCAGTCACGCAAAGTAATCAAGGAGTACCATTCTTATGTTAGTGAGGATCGTGAGCATGACACATTGTTTGTTCAACACTTCTTTGGGTTCATTTATGATTCATTCAGACAGAGAGGTGTATCATTTACTGAACATTGGATTTGATCAAATGGGTGTGCAGGGTAGTTCAAATCGGCATGCTCTTTTTACTGGTTGAGTTGCCTTCACAAAGAGACAAGATTATGACACACCTGGAGATTTTTTGAAATAGGGCATGGAAAGGGTGAACATGATGGCATAGGTGCATGCGTGAAATGCGCACTTTGGAGGTACCAACTGAGTCATGGTGCAACCCGACTCAAATCCTCCACAGAAGTAGTTGATTGGTGCACACGACATTTGGGACATCAAGGTCACGAACAAACAAGGCTAGTGCACAGGTAATAAACTCCAAACTCAATTAATAAGCTAATAACATTATATCATCATTTCCAAAAAAAACTTGCTAAGTAGGACTTTATATGACAAATTGAATTCCATGCAGGTTCTTTTGGGATGTTTCCCTTGGTGATGTGAATAGATCCATGCCATGCTATTGTGAGACCATACCTGGTACAAGGGAATTACATTCTATTCTGAGTAAAGACATGGGATGTACATATTCGCCATTGAAATTAGGAAGTATGCTTATTTTTACAATTTTTGCATTGATGCAAATGGATGCGGGCTTCATCACTGTGAAAATGATGTATATGTGAAACAATGGAAATATGTCCATCTTAATCCAAAGGTCCCACATCGAATTTCGACATGGCAAGATATGCACAATGATAATGCAGTGGTCTCACTAGATCATGATAGAGTTTCTGATGTGGTTAAGGAAGGTACAAGAATAATAATTGTAATTTCTCTTGCAGGTGATGTATTCATTTTCATTGCATCCCCCGACAATCAAGAAAATGTGGCCTATTATTTGATGTGGTACACACAAATTAAAAGCAGGTTGGTGCAACCCTATCAAGATGGAGAGTTCACGTACCAAATTGGAGACTTGGTTCTAATGGGCCACTTTTTTGAAAGAGTGAAAAAATAGGGTGCTTATATTATTTACAAAGATTTTATGCTTGAATATACATCATGCCAATACCTTCATTTGGTGGTGGAAGCTCGGATACATCTAATAGAAATCAACATGAAGAGAAGTGATCCAAAGAGATGTAAGATGTCAATAGCTGACCATGATCGTATTATGGAGACTTGCATTCCTATAACCCTTTGGCCAGATGAATGAATTACACATGCCACTTGCAACATTGACATAGTTTTCATGCTGACTCGTTGAAGATTTTATTGGAGATTTTTGTGGAAGTTTTTTTTTCCTCGTTTATATAGACTTTTTTTGCAAGTTGACCAATAGTTTTGTAAATATTTTTTTGAGATGATCTAATGCCAAGATTAAAGATACTACATGGGAGGTTCTTGTGAAAATTGGGTCATGGTGCTCCAATGTGACAAGCACATTGATACTTTGAATACACTTGAATGTACTAGTGATCCATGAACTTCCTCCATAATAGTTTTATAAATATATTTTTAGATTCTTTAAAATCAAGATTAAATATACTAGATGGTTGAATATTATCAATATCTGTGAAATTCTACAGGATAGATCTCACATCTAGAGAAAACCTCACTAATTCCACTCAAGAATTGCAGAGACGAAAAAGAAGAATTGAATCAATATTCACTCATAAACTCAGAAATGGTAAAATCTGCAGTATAATCATACATCAACTGTAAGATGGAACTGTAAAACTGAATACAAACTCAATGAAATCAAATGAATTCGAATACACCTAAGGTAATTCGAATTCTCCTCAATGTGTGGCTTGGATAACATCGGAGACATCACCCGATCAATGGTAGTAGTCACAAATAGTCAAATGTTAGTCAAATGCGTCTAACTGATGCATGTGGCACTAATCTAGGAAAGGAGACTCCAAGGTGGGTGTTAGCACTTAGAATTTACCTTTTGGTTGTAGAAAGATAATCCTAAGGTAACTATTCCAAACCAACCTTTAGGAGGAAAACTAGCCTTTTTTTCCTACCAGAGAGGGCTCTCTCAAAAATATGTATATGGCTAAAGATATATGAAAATGATTAGGATTTTTCAAAACGAAGATGTGATTGAAATACACACAAGAACCATTGGGCATGGAGTCTAGACTAGAAAATTTATGGACCAGCAGATAAACAACAATAATGATTTTTACAGAGGCAAGGTAGTTGTCACATTACAGTCAAAGTCTTTTGCAGGTGATAAAGAAAGAAAAATAGACATTCCACCAATAATGGGCACCAATTCCAGATGAATCCAATATCAATTTTAGAGAAATGATGAATAATCAGACCCGATATATCAAGGCATAAACATATGAATCTTGACTTATGTTAAACTTTCATCCAAGCATAGAAGATATAACATAATGGAAAGGATAACAAAGAAGGAATACATAAACACAGAGAAAAAGAGAATACGAACTGTAACTTCGATCAACACATGAATCTCTGTTATGCAAAATGTGCTATTTTCTGCATGGCTCTCTTGTATTATCAAAATAGAGTAACTCGATACAAAAGTCTCTTGCTTTCAAAAAATTTCCAACCCCTTCAAAATAATTCACATTGTCTTTTATACAAAATTCCTTTGAAGCGAAACCTAACTGCTTCTTTTAACTAAAAATTAAAATAATTTAACTAACTTCCATATGTTACTTGAGTCAAAGTTTATATATAAAAAATATTACAAATTCTTTTCAAATAAAATTCTTCAAAGTTTTCATTTTCACGGCCCAACGGACACTTTCATGGATGAAGAGTATATTTCATTTTTCCATATTTTTCAACCGTCTTCCATTGATCAGTGGTCGGAAGGTCATAGCTTGTCATTTCTTTAACTAAGACTTTTATTTCAACGTGATCTGCAAATGAAATTGATGGAAGTCTTTCACCAATTGAAGCAAACTTGTTCATAATTTCGAAATCTTCTGCAAGCTTTTCCATTATAATCTTTCCTGTGAGAATGTGATTTAGATTTTGAAAATTCCCATGATCCATCCTGATATCAAACAGTAACTTCTTATAGTCATTTTGGGATATTAATTCATCGTTCTCATCCCAAAATGTAGGTAACCCCTTTTGAACCAATTGATCAAAATCCCTTTTAAAACTTGTTACCTGTTTCTTCATTCTTTTAGCTTTAGCCTCAACACTTTCAACATGTGCATGTTTTACCAAAATTCTCCTTGCCCAAGCGATAACTGAAATTCTGTTTTTAATATTCAAGACTTTCAAATCTTCCCTTGTTAAATCATTTAAGAAATTAACTGTGTTCTGTGTTGTATCTTTCGGCTTCCTATTCAAATTTTCTTTCATAGCAGTACAACTTTCCAAAGCATCTTTGATCACCTTTTCCTTCATCTTCATGAAATTTAAATATGGCCTGAAATTTTCTTCTTCCTTAATAATTGCATCCCATATCATATGTTTGCAGCTTTGCAGGGGTACCTGACCCGTTACTTGATTTGAAAACCTTTTATTTGTTTCAACCAACTCTTTATACTTTTCTTGTAAATTTTTTATTTCTTTATCCTTCTTTTGACTTTCTTCTTTTAATCTTAGAATTTATTCTTTTAACTCCTTTATTTCTACATCTTTCAGACTTACTTGAGACATAGCCTGTACAAGACTATTTGTGCTGGTTTCTCCATTTGGTTGACAAGTGCTTGCTTGTTGTTGAGCCAAAACTGACAACTTTCCTTTCAAATCCTTAACTTGATTCTTCAAACTTTCTCTATCTTTCTACCAATCTGATTCTTTTTCAGTAAGCTTCAATAATTTAGCTTTACTATCACTCACTTCTTTGGACAAATCCTCTTTCTCCTATTCCAACACAGTTATTTCAGGAGCCTGAAATAATTGAGTTGTTGGGATTTTTGGCTTCTTCTGCAATACTTGAATCAAATTTTCTTTCTCTGCTAATAATTTTTTCCCTACATACCTCCGGGGCCACCTTCAAACAAATTAATTTGCAATTTCTTGATTTGCTGTTGATGGGATTTATTCTCAATTTTTTCTTGTTTTAATTGATTTTCCAATTTATTCACTGTGTTTCTCAATTTCTCAACCTGTAAAGTTGCTTGCAAAAAATCATCATATATCATCTCTCTCGTTTTCCTGTGGAAATGGATTTGATCATGCGCACTTATTTTCTTCAAATTTAACTTCAACTCTGTTATCTTGTCTTTTGACGATACTGCCACATTTAAAGTTTTTCCTTTAATATCCCGACTGGCTACCAAATTAACCTATGAATTCATCAAAATTCTGACTTTTGGCAATAAATCATATGTCATTCGAGCCATAGTACGTTTATCTTCTCCATATTTATCATACATTTCATCCCTTGTTTGAAATCTGCTCGCATCTCCAGCTTCTTTGGCCTCCTGAAATGTATATTCCTGTACTTGAACTCTCGGAACTGAATGTTTTTCTTTTTGTTCTTCTTCACTATTTGTAAACAAAACTACATCTTTATATGCTTCCACTTTGAGTCTTCTCTCTCTCTCTCTCTCGCTCTCTCTCTCTCTCTCTCTCTCTCTTGTTCTTCATCTTCTACATCAACTACATATTCAAAACTTCTTTTTCCTCCGAACTCTACAGTGCTTAATGTGGCCTCTGTTCTAATTTCAGATTCCACTAAAGAAATATCTTTTCCCTATGAATTTTCAGCTGCTTCCTCATCAGATTCATATTGTAGCAAATTATCTCTTCTTGACAATCCTTCCAACTCTTGGTGCTCAAAATATTTGGTCTGATTACTTTGTCTCCTTTCTGAAATAATATGAAGAGGGTCATATGCGATAGCTACTTCCTTATTGAAATCCATATCTCGCAATAATTTTTCTATATGTGAAATAACATATTTGTTTTTCACAATAAAAGGACCTATCTTCAAAGGATACTTTATATTAGTATCTTTCTTAAAATGTAAGAAATGAAAATATTCAACAATTAATTATTGCCTAATGAATTCTAGAGCAAAACCCCTTAAAGTTAGGAATGCTGGTAAAACATATGGTTCACGCATCAATCCATACAATCTGATCACTGTGTAATCCTTTGACAAAAACCAATCTCACACTACCAATTCTCTACTCAACTGCATTACGGTCTTCATCTCAGGAAAAAACCTAGGAAGCTCTTCACCAAATATCAACTTATATATCACTGAAAACATGTAATTCATGTAATTAAACATGTTATCCTCCAAAATATTTGTAAATATTATTTGAGGAAAATGCAACCCTCCTTGACTGTAAAACATTACCATTTTCATCAAATACGACTGTAACCTGAAATGCCTCATGTGAATTTTCTCAATTAAAAACTCTTCAAAATTGAGTTGTGGTGTAAGATTATATTCACTGTCAGGAAAACCAACACTTATTCTGAAAAGTAGACTCAATTGAAATTCCGTCACTAAGGTGTCTGTATCAAAACCTAAAAACTGGGCAATTAGTGAAAGAACCAACTGTGTGTTCTCATTGAAAAAGCCAACATCTAAAGGGTAAGGGGTATCTGCAATTTCTAGGTCTAGTTTAAGACAATTGGCTAGAAACAATCCTCTACTTTTAGAAGAATATTGACGGTAAAAATTAATAATTGACTCTTCGGAGAAACTTTCTAACCCAAGCATTTGAGACGCAGGGACTTCAAGGGCAGTTCTAACAAGCAAGGACTCATTGGGACAAACAATTTTAGTTTTATGTACATTCATGATAACTGGCTCGTCTTTGGAATAATTGGACGTACACCACACAACACACTCTGGGAAGGGTTGAATTTGATCCGGGCAAAAAGACATGAAAGAAGACTGTACTACTCTATGTACATCTAAACCCTCTTCTTGAAAACTTTTCAACTTAATTTTGATTTCTGAGACAGATAACCTAACTGAAGTATCAAAAATGTCGTGGTCTCTATCCTCTAAAGCATCTTTTGCTTTCAAATTTTCGACATTTGGAGCTTCTTCCATTTTCTTTTATAATTTAACCTTCACAGTTCTGACAACAATGGTTGTGTGTCCTACCTTTCATTGATAGCTCATGATCGTGACCTGTCCTGTCACTTTCTCTGTGGCACACCCATCCAGAAGCTTCTGACTCCGACAGTTCGAATAACAAATGTCAACTCTCGTGTGCACCACTGCTATATATAACCCTTTCTATTTATCTTTCGTTCTTCTTTACCGACGCTCTTTTTTCCCATCCGTCGATCCCTTGTGTGATGATCTGAACCGTTAGATCTAATATTCTTTTAGTGCCTTTATTCTCCGTCATCCGATGATTCCTCCAACTTCAAATATCAACCGTCGGATTTTGGTGCTAATCCTGCGAAGGATGGTTTTGCAGCTTTCAAAAGTGGTTTGCAATACGACTTTCCACCCTTGTTAAGGACTGTGGTGTCACCACGCGTCCACTGGTTTCACTTTTCACAACCACTATCTCCCTTTATTGCTCGAGCATGTTCACAACGCGGAATATCCTGGGATCATCGATCTTTTATCTACCAACGAATCAATGGTAAAACTTGTAGTATGTTTATCCTTCAACCTGTTCCCACTGGTGGGCCTCCTCCCATTATCCTTCACGCGCCTTTTGAACTCATCTCCTTTGATTTATTTTGCCTACAATCTGAGCCGTTGATCTCTCGATACTGGCATTGTAATTTAAAAATGTATCTCTAGCCGTTGGATCTTTCCATCATTAATTTTGATCGTTGATTTCAACGTCACACCTTCCGCCAAGGTGGTTTTGCATCCCTTCAAAGTGGTTTCTCTTACCACTTCTCTCGTTTGCGAAGCGCCATAGAGCTGCCACCTATCTGGTAGTTTTTCCTTTCGAAACCACTTGTAACCTTTTTTCTCCGCACACTTTGGTGATGCAAATGCAATCGTGGACCATTGATCTTCTTCCAACGCCCAATCAACGGTGTATCTTGCATGCTGGTTAGCGCTTTCATTATTTGCCTTCGGATTAATGTTTTTAAACTTGTATAACATTTCTTTTTGCTTCCGATTGCCTATTTTTCTTGCATTTTCTTAGAAAATTCTTTATGCCATCCTTTTAGTGCTTTACCTCCCTCTCTTGGTCACATCTTGTCACATGTTCATGGAACCAAGGAATTTTTTAGGACTTATTTCACCATATTAAGAAAATTTCAAAACATTTTTCTATTTATTTATCATCATTTACACTGAAAAAACTTGGTCCTAACAATGGGCGCATGAGAGACTGTCAGTATTCAAGTGGAACTCCGATATAGACAACTGGAAGCTATAGGCAGTTAAACTGAGCAATCAATGCATAAATTGTGCAATCAATGCAAGAACTGATTGTTGGAATCCAAGAGTGTGTAGTAGGGCGAATTTGTCATTCAGGTGAGGAAAACAAGGTGCACTAGGTAGGTAGGAGGGATATTGAGGGATAAAAATAGGCTCCAAGGGGTTGAAAATAAGCTCTAGGTGTTGGGGAGACTACCATACTGATGACTGGATGCATGCAGTATGCATGCATGCATGCATGCAAAGCATGCAAATACATAAATGATGGTGAGAATATTCCAACACCCCCCGCAAGCCAGACTATGAGGAAACACATAACTGAAAACTAGTAGGGCCTTGGTAACTGAGACCAAAGGTCACGCCGTACAACAATCTATATAAATAAAGTGAGGAAAGAGAGAAAACCCAGTGGGAATAAATCCCCCCCCTCAAGATAGATTGTAGAAGGTAATCAATCATGTACATCACTTACCCCAAAAGGTAAGTGGAATTATCCACCGAAGAAGGATCTATAGGAAAGAAATGGATCAATGTGAGAAAGATGAAACCTTCCAGTCTAAAAATCAGATTTGGTTCTCCTTTGATCAAGTGGATCTCCCATAAGATCTCCTACAAATCTAAGAGTAGTGGCTTCCCATCTAGGAAGAAGATGATCATCAGGTGCAAGATATGGATCTATCATATGCTCATCTTCACTGTCAGGTGCTAGATCTTAAGGTTCTTATGGATTTGGATCTAGCATTCACTCAAAAAGAATTATCTTCCTCTTGGGAAGAAGTGGATCATGCTCCAAAAACATGTGCTTGAGTTCTCCAACGATGGATGCAAGTGAATCTGAAGGCTTCCTGAACTTGCTCTTCCTACCAAGCATGGTGAGAACAAATCCAAAATATGAAGATCATTATGGAGCATGTGATTTGAAGCAACTGAGGTAGAATCAACTTCATGAATGTGTATGTAGTTATTTGATATCTCCTTTGAACCAACACATGTGAGATCATAACCAATTGAAATAATACATGATGGTGATGGATTGAAATTCAAATAAGATCCAAGAATTTATAGATGGATTTTTATGATCTCCTTTGAACCAGTAGGGGTGAGATCAAAACCAAAATCACAAGTATACGCATGAGACTTGAACCCAAGTGAATGATGGTGTCTTCCATCTTCGGTGAAACTCTGAAAACATGTGCCAATGACCAAATAGGAGTTCATAGGAAGATTTTGATCAAGGAGGGAGAATGCATCACCTCCAAGATCTGATTTTACCTCCAAAATACTTAGTAGGTCATCATCTTGCACATCAGCAGGCTCATGGGAAGTAGAAATTTCAAAAGTCTCTTCAACTTCTAGAGTAGTAGCTGACATATCTTGCTCAGAATTTGAATTCAAAAATGGATCAACTTCATCAGTGGTGATGGCCCATTTTGAAATAGGAGTTGGATCTTTAGGTGCTATATCTTCAGGTTCTTGTGGATATGGATCTAGCATTCGCTCTTTTATGTGAACCTTCTCTTTCTCAACCTTCTTTGCTAGATCTTTTCCATTCAAGCAACCTTTGCACCTTGGGAAAACTTGAGATTGGGTAGAATTTCAACCATATTTTGAGTTTGCATGTCTTCAATTACTTATAGTTGAGATGCCCAAATATTTCATGCCATAGCCTACTCTCTTCATTTGCATGTTTGTGAAGAGCAGATTGTTTGGAGAGAGGTAGAAAGTGAGAGAACACAAAGAGTTTCGACTTGTGGTTTGCAACACCTTTTGCAATGATATTTCCTGATACCATGTCTTGTATTTCGACCTTATTTGGAGAGAAGATCACCCTCTTGGGATCTCTAGTATGGGTCATCTGGTGGATTGAAAGTAGATTTGCAGTGAGTGTAGGAACATAGAGAACATCTGAGAAGTACCTATGATCAAGGTTGATCCTTCTAATCCCCTCAGAGGAGACCTAATAATCATTCCCGAACATGATTGAAGGGCCAACAGTGCATTTGAAACCAGAAAAGAGATATTTGGAGGAAGACATGTGTCTTGATTCTCTTGAATCTATGATGAAGGAGGACTCTCTTGATGCACCTGCCATGAGAGCATGCCATCTGTCCTTGTCCTTAGATATTGAATATTCATCTTCTTTATTCCTAGCACATGCAGGTACTGTAAGGTTATTATTTTCAAGTAACTGAGCCATCATATCTATTGTCTTATTCATACAGGAACTCTCAGGATGAAATCCTCTATTGTAATAGGTACATTTGGATTTCTCCTTGTGAGATTGATTTCCCTTGCTGGAATTCGAAGCCCCTTCTGACTGATAGGGAGCCTCCTTCTGCTTCTGCTCATTCGAATTTTTGTCTTTTTCTTTTTTCTTGCCTTTTCCATTCTCTCTCTTCATTCAACAGCTGCAAGTGCTGAATCCATATTGGGTTTAATCATTCCCATATGAGCCAACTTCTCCTCCTCTTGTGTGAGAGACTGGATGAAGTCTTCAAGAGTGGGAAACTTACATTTTGGGATTGATAACTTCACTGAATGGAAGGTAGAGACAAATATTGAGTAATCAGGGCCCAATTTTGATAGAATGGATAGGATTAGCTACTTCTCTTTTTTGTCTATTCGATATCTCTTCAATTGTGGAATCCAATTTTTAAACTTGGTAAGAAAATTAGTGATTGAGTCGAAACTGCAAGGGCTCGGTGACATAATCTCATTTTCCAACTTGTGACTTTTCAAGTCATCTTTTTGTCCAAGAAGAGATTCGAGCTTGTCCCAAACTTCTTTAGGAGTCTTAAGATAAATGGCATGAAAATGGAGGTCTTCGAAAATGTTGAGGAGTAGCAGTCCTACTGCTTCATCAAGTTTATCCAGGTACTTTGATTTCTCAACTTCACCAGTGGGTTTGACTGCAGTCCCAATCAATACTCTAGAAATAATTTTGGACTTCATGAAGATGTCCATATTGGCTTTCCATTCGAAATAATTGAAGGAGTTCAGTTTTAGATCCATGATAACTGTTGAAGTCGAATTGAATATGGAGATAACCTGCAAAACAATTGAAATTGTTGATGGATATTTTCTACAAATTGAGACAACACTTCCTTAGGACATTGAGAACATGTGACTGTATCCTTCACACCTGGATAAACCTCAAGTGAGGGAAGTTGGGACAATAGTAAGTGATGGCTGTAGAGAAACAATTGGAAACTGCACCTCAATTACTATTGGTGGAAAATTGATAGGTGGAATAGACAAGGCTGAAGGTGGAGTAGTGATGGAGGTCAGTGTAGCAAAATAATTGAGAAATGGTGGATGGTGGTGTAGTCTTAGAAGATGAGGTGGAAGGAAACTCAACAGAAGAAAGTGGGGGTGTGGAAGTTAATGCATAACCAGTGGTGGTGATTTCAGGAAAGTGATCATCTGGAATGGGGTCATCCACCACTATGATGTCAAGAAAATCAGCCATCGCCTAGGAACCTTCAGTTATCTCTTGCACAACAGGCACAGGAGGAAGTCTTTCATCATCAACATCACTATCTTCAATGTTTAGTGTAGGAATTTGTGAGGCAAAGGTCTGAACTTTCGGTCTTTTGGCTGGGTTACTTGTAGCAACCACTTGAGTATCATTGGCTGGGTTACTTGCAATAACCACTCGAGTATCAAGTACCGAATTCATTTGTGCCAATTGCTTCTTTATCTGTTCAGATGTTTGAATCAATATCTTCAATTCTACAACACATTTCAATTTTGGAGCATCTTCCATAAGGCGTTTACCTTTGCCTTCATCTATATATGTTAACATCAATGGAGCACTTGCATTTTGTGCTTCTTTATCTTCTCTGTCCTTTTTGGTCTTCTCTTAAAGTTGTAGTTCCATTTTCCTGTAACTCAAAACCTTAGTCTTGAGCTCCTGTTGGTACTAAAGAATGAAGCTCTATTCTTCTTTGGTCTTAGCCCTAACCAGGACTTCAGAAAAGAGATTTACCCCCTGGTAAATAGAGTCATCAAGAGTGTCTTCATGGGAATAGGTGGTCTTCATGTGTTCTTGGGAAAAGTGGGCAGCCAAGAATGCCTTGGGATCATGCATCCTTTTGGGGGCTTGTCCCAAATTTAATGCAACAATCCTCTTTCCCATTACTGCAGCATGTGTTGAGGTTGGAATGACCAAAGGCCCAAGGTTTAAAGGGAATTTAGGCCATCCCTTTCTTTTAGGTCCAGTGAGCTTGAGAAAAAATCCATCTGTAACAGTTTGGAAGGCTATTTCTTCAAGCAGGAGTTTGTCTGGGACTATCCTTGGCAACAAATGTACAATGCTACTTCCCCAAATTATGATATAGGAGAAATATTCTCCCACATACCAGTCACCAATTGTGGGAATGAGAGTTTTGGAATTAGGAGATAAGGCAGGTGCATCTTCTCTGAATATCGGATGATAAATTGTACAAAAGAAGTGATCAAAGATATCATATAGTAAAGGAACATAGTTGTTCTCCCACAATGCTAAACAATAAATGCGAACTGGGGGAGCTGAAAGTGTCCAATTCCATCCCATGAAAGGGTACTGGAATTCTGAGTAGAATACATCAATAACATAGGCTGAATAAAAGAAAGAAGTAATCCTTGAAGCGGTTGTCTTCTGATACCGCTCGATTGCTGCCTTTAACTCCATCGACAGAATTGAGGCCCAATCAAACGAATCCCCATTTGTAAGGACATGATGGTCCATAGGTTCCCATTCGGCTTTGAACATATAACAATTGGGTAGACCATACAACTTGCAAAGCATGGCTGCCAATAGGGAATAGGGTTCCTTGAACCATGAAATAGGGTATAGGTTATCGACTTTGGGTATGAATTTAGCTAGGTTATTCATCCATGACTTTATCATCTCGTCGAAGTTAAACCTGGTGTTGGAATAATCCAAGAAAGCGGCGTTAAGAAGCCGGGTAACCGGTTTAAGGGCATAAGCTCTAATGAAAACTTGAGGGCGAAAAGAAACCAACATGGACCTTGCATTGTTGTTAAAGGAACAGTATTTGGGGTTTGCGTGGTCAATTATCCACTTGAATGCATCTATGTAAGGGAGAAGGGAAGGTCTGGCTGCTATGGCGTGTAATTGGGAATTCCTAATTTTCTCATAGGCAGGCTGGTTATCTTGGATGTCTGTGTGAAAATCCTCACAGCAGATCTAAGAGATGATGTATACCTCACAATGAAAGAATTTAGGAATAAGATTAAGAGTGGTCAATGCAGTAAGATGAGCAACAGAATAATAATATAGTAGAACTCGAATAGAAGCAAAAATAATTCACACACACTAATTCCTTAATCACAAATGGACAAATAAATAATACAATGCATGAGGAATTCGAATGCCTAAGGTGGAAATTCGAATTAGCCTTCATGGAGTGATCAAAATATCACTGGAGTGTCATCAAAGCACAACTGGTGTCATCGGAGCACAACTAGAAGTCTTCATCATCATTAGTGGAGTCATCAATGCTCAAGTAATTGTCAACCATCAGTCAAACTGAGTCTGGTAGGTGTAATTGGGTTTAACTTAGTGTAAACTGAAGACAACTGGACTGGCGGGTGAAGAAGGGCGCCTTTCTCATGTAGTAGGTGAAAGGAGGGCGCACTAAGCTCTAGGAGGGCTAAAAATGAGTGGAAAGAAGCTCTGGGGGATAGCTAACTGAGGGCTAGGTGCCGGGACTGATGATTGGGATGTATGCAAACCCTAAATAATGCATGCAAACCCTAAAAGTGCATGCATGACTGAAAATGCAAAGGATGAAAATGCTAGTAGGACTAGGATGGAGTATAGGAATAACACCCCCCCTTAATCCATCTTGGGCCCTAGTAACTGATACCAAAGGTCACCCAATACAATGAATAATAACAGTCAATAAACCAAGGAAATGGGAAAAACCTCATGGTAAAAATACCCCCCCCAAAATAGACTGTAAGGCACACACAAAAATAAAAGCTCCAAACTCAAGCAGGTGTGATGCTTGGTCATATGTCTGGAGGTATCTTCTTCTTGGGAAGAAGCGAATCATGCTCAAAAGGCATGTGCTTGTATTTTCTCTTTAGATCGAATGTGATGAGAACATATCCAAAAATATGAGGATGATCCTTGAACCTGTGATTCGAATTAGCTGAGGTAGGATAAAAACATGAATGTGCAGATAGTCTTTTGTCTTCTCCTTCGTACCATCATGGGTGAGATTATGCTAAAAAAAACCATCAAATAATAGTAAATTTTTTGAATCCAAATAAGATCCAAGACTAAAAGAATGGTTTCGTAAGATCTCCTTTGAACCATTTGGGTGAGATCTAAACCATTGAATTCATGAGAAATTATCCCAAGCGAATGGTCATCAAATATCAGTGTTTGCTTGGAATCCAAATTTGATCTAAGACTTGAATCATGGTTTCTTGAGATCTCCTTTGAACCATTAGAGGTGAGATAAAAACTAGTAAGTGCATGAGAAATTATCCCAAGTGAATGGAAATGGCCATCATCTTCAATAACTTTCTGAGAGCATGAAATAATGATCTTACAATAGTAAATAAGAGGTGATTGATCAAGGAGAGCGAATGCATTACCTCCAATGGATGATTTTACCTCCGAAACATTCATGTGATCATGATGCAAACCAACAAACTCTGGTGCAAGAGAGGATTTAGGACCTTCTACAATTTCTAGAGTGTGAACTGGCACAGAATTTGAAATAGAAGAAATTTGGAGCATGAATGTAGAATCTGCAACTTCTTCTTCTTTGTGGACAACTTCAATATGAGAAATGTTTGATACTGGTTCATGATCAATGAGATCATCAAGGATGGCGAATGCATCACTTTTCTTGCTCTCGAAAGGGTTTGGACCAATCCCTTCATTCTCCTTGCCAAAACTTTTATCCAGGTGGGCCCATAGCTCTTTTGGAGATTTAACATATTCATCATCAAGGGAATAGAATTCCAAGGATTGAGACATGGCATACATCATGGCTGCAATAGCTCTTCCACCTTCATCTAACCAGTCATTCTCTTCTTTAAAGGATTTGAACTCTCTTTCAAAACAATAATCAAAGAGATCATGGCTCTTCAAATATGCTATCATTTTCGGTTTCCATTCAACATAGTTGAACAGATAAAGAGGAATTTATCCGAAATTCATGGAAGCTATAGAAGACCTGCAAAAATAATAGAAATATCTGCAACTGCTACTGCTGCAAAAGATGTAGAAACTACTGCACTCGAAATCTTGATAATAACCTGTAAAAAACTCTTAGGAATGGAGATGAACAATACTCTCAACATGCTCTGATACCATGTGAAAATCCTCACAACAGATCTAAGAGATGATGTATACCTCACAATGAAAGAATTTAGGAATAAGATTAAGAGTGGTCAATGCAGTAAGATGAGCAATAGAATAATAATATAGTAGAACTCGGATAGAAGCAAAAATACTTCACACACACTAATTCATTAATAACAAATGGACAAATAAATAATACAATGCATGAGGAATTCGAATTCCTAAGGTGGCAATTCGAATTAGCCTTCATGGAGTGATCAAAAGATCACTGGAGTGTCATCGGAGCACAACTGGAAGTCTTCATCATCATCAGTGGAGTCATCAATGCTCAAGTAACTGTCAACCATCAGTCAAACTGAGTCTAGTAGGTGTAACTGAGTATAAACTGAAGAAAACTAGACTGGTAGGTGAAGAAGGGCGCCTTTCTCATGCAGTAGGTGAAAGGAGGGCGCACTAAGCTCTAGGAGGGATAAAATTGAGTGGAAAGAAGCTCTGGGGGCTAGGTGCTGGGATTGATGACTAGGATGTATGCAAATGCATGCAAACCCTAAATAATGCATGCAAACCCTAAAAGTGCATGCATGACTGAAAATGCTAGTAGGACTAGGATGGAGTATAGGAATATCCTAATAGTCTGATAGGTCGTTATTATAAAAAATGGCATAAATTTTAGACCATTCTATATGCTAAGTTTCCAGGACTTTGTCACTGGTATCAGCAAGGATGTCGAAGTTGGGGTATTTGTTCAACATGTATTTCTATGCTGTCTTAGAACGGGTAACTCTCGACATGGTGAAAACTGGTAATTTCTGGTAAAATAAATTACAACCAATTAAAACATATTTTTTAAATGGCGAAAAATAATAAAGACCCAACAAGAAAGGACATAAAATTGACCTTTGTTGACGAGAATAGCAGAAAAATAGCCCTGGTAAAAAATCGTAGTAAAAATCCTTGCAGCACGTAATTCTTGAAATTGAAAAAATGGTAAAAGAAAATAGAAAATTCAACATATGTAACAATTTCGTCGAATGAAATCTGGACCGTAGGATGACAAAAAATCAATGGCTAATATCTAAGATGTGGGATGCAGAAGGAGAGTTGCGAAAGTTTATTCTTGCAAATATGTACATTCTTTCTGCAATCTGCAATGCAGGTTGCGGGTTGCAGAAACACAACTCTAAATATAAACAAACCAAAATTTTCCGCAATCTGCAATCCGCAATTGCGGGTTGCGGAAACGCAAATGACGCTATTTAAAATAATGATCTTTCCGCAATCCACAAATTTGGGTTGCGGGTTTCGGAAAAGCAAGACACAAATTTATTTTGGAACTCTTCCCATAATCTGCAATTGCGGGTT
This sequence comes from Larix kaempferi, assembly GCA_027924585.1. Taxonomy (NCBI): domain Eukaryota; kingdom Viridiplantae; phylum Streptophyta; class Pinopsida; order Pinales; family Pinaceae; genus Larix; species Larix kaempferi. The sequence continues at coordinate 527,070 of BSBM01000194.1, forward strand.
GCGGTTTGTGGGTGCGACAAACCAAAATTATTGAAAAATATTTCCGCATCTGCAATCCGCATTGTGGATTGCAGGTTGTGAAAATGCGGATTGCAAGTTGTGAAAATAAAAAGTTTCAAATCCAAAAAGCAAGCTTCCACAATCCGCATTGTGGATTGCGGATTGCGGGTTGTGGAAAGAGAAAACTTTTTGGGAAAATTACTTCTTTCCGCAACTCACAAAAACACCCAAAAATGAAAAATTTTCAAAGAGGAAAATTATTAACTAAATCATATCATGGCAAAGATGTAAAAGGAATGATAAGCAAAATGAAAACCCCAAAATGACTAGGGAATTTAAACATTACCTCTGTATATAAAAATTGGGGCTCCCATGTTTTCATTAAAACATGGGATCTGTTGTACCTACAACAGGGAGGAGACTCCAAGGGGGAGTATAACTAGCTGTCAGTGGTAAAGGAGGGTGCTCCTACACTCAGAAGCAGTCAACTAGGAGCTACAGTAGGTTGACTAAACAATTAAGGGGACAAGGTTCCCTAAATCATGGAACTGACTGATATATCTCCTAAATCTGTGCATGCGGGTGCATTGTAACTCAGTGATGGAAAAATGATGCAGCAAGTGGCTAGGGGGGATAATGATGGCTAAAAACAAGCTCCAGGGGGGGAAAAACAAGGACTAGGTGCTAGGAGACTCAATTGATGATGCATGGATGCATGGAGTGCTGCATGGAATGCATGCATGCAAAACCAAGATATGATGGTGAGAATATTCCAACACCTATTAACTAGGAAAGGTGGCATTCGGTCCTCTTATCTTTTGGGATGATCCCTTGAAATTATCCCACAAATCCTCAACCTCTCCTATCCCTTTAGGCCTATAAATACAAAAACCCTATCCATGGTTAAGGAGGAGGCATATAGAGAACTTAAATGCTAATGAAATTATGCTAAAATTGCTTTCGTTTCATCCATTAGGAGGCAAAATCTTGGATCTTTGAGGCTAGGATCATTTGGAAGGAGTTACGACGTCAAAGCTCATTTGTAACTTATTTCTATGTACTTCTCATAATTATATTAATGCACATTCTTTCCATACAAATCTTGTTATTGTAATATCTTTAGAATTGGTTTCTTTGATCGCTAGTTTAGATTGATCTATGTTTATATCCTATTAGTACTTTCTTGTTTCTACTCGTTGTACATGGTTTTGCAGCTAGAGGTCTGAAGATCAAGCGCTGCATCAAACAAGGAGATAGTATTGCATTCATAAGGTGAGTTATCTTTTGATATCCTTTGCAATTTCATCAATCTAGGAAAGTAATTTGTAGTGTTATTGCTTTTGTTCTAGATCCGAACCATTTGGACTAGGGAGATTGGTTAGTGCCCGCACTAACGGATTGTCCAAAAAGAACTTTCCATATGTTTCATTATGAATTAGGTGATTCAACTAGTAACTACTCTATTTTCTCCATTCTACCATTTATCTTTCTAAGATACTATTCTTGAGTCTCCATCATTGTAACATCATTTTGTTCAACCTAAAATGTTATTCTTAATTGAATTGTATCCTTGTCGATTTGGTACCAAAATACTCCATCTTTTGTTAACGAGAAATATTATTCTTTCATTGAATTGAATCCTCATTAGTCTATCACTTTGTCACTTCAGTTTCCTCACATTTAAATAGCGAGTGTACCCTAGATTAATACATGTCCTCGACTGACTTCATCTTTGCAATTTTAGTGACTTATACTCATTCTCTTTTAGCTAAAACATCCTCTACCCATAAATATGATTCAATCTTTGTTTATTTATATTGATTTAATTACTTTTATTTTAGAAATGGTTTTCTTAAGTGGACGATCCCTAGGGGATTCTCTGTGTCAGTGACACCCTATCTTTCTTCCTTTGTGATCAAGTTTTCCCATATACTTTATTCATGGTTAATATTTCCAAAAAAACTAACTTAATATGACCCAAGATTTCATTACTTACTTTCACCTATGTATTCGTCTTGATATTTTGTCGGCGTGCCACCTTTTGTTTGCACATTGTCATTTGTATTGTTGTTTAAGTCTTTTTCATTTTTTCTTGAAGTGATTTTCTAGTCAATCTGATCTCTTGTTGTTGATGAATTCATCATTTCATTAGTACTTCAATTTTTACTTTGTATTTCGATACCTTACAAACTACAAACTTCAACAATACACATACTACGAACTTCATCATTTCATGTGCTGCGAACTTCAACATTCCACCAACTTGTGCATTTCAACACTTTACCAACTGCGCAGTTTGACATTCCACACACTATGAACTTCATTACTGCAAGCTTCGACATTTCACCAACTTGCGCATTTCGACATTTTACGAACTGTGCACTTCGAAATTACTGCGAACTTGGAAATTTGATAGCTTCACTTGCTTGATCAGCTTGACTGTTGACTTTTTGTATGCACTTGCCATCTACATGCTTGTGTACACCTCTACATCCTTTACTACTTTGATTGTCGTTTTTCAACATACAAACTATCTACTGTGCACTTTGACATCTCACTTGCTTGTGTACACATCTGCATCCTTTTTTTATTTTTCTAACTAACAATTATCTCATTGTTCCCGATGTCACACTAACAATATTGTTCTATATAGTTCTTCAAACTAGCTTCAGATGACAACATTAGGTCCAACAATTTATTGCTATTAACAACAATGACAATCTTTTTCTATATACTTCTTCAAACTAGCTTCAAGGTTCACATGAAAACATTTGGTCCAATAATCTACTGCTATTAACATCAATTACAATCATTTTCTATATACTTCTTCGTACTAGCTTCAAGCTTCTCATTCATTCCAATCCTATTTGACATCAACGATGACATTAGGTCCAACATAAAACTCATGAGGATATGAAGAAACCTCTTGATTAGAATTTTTTAAAGTAACAACCACTTCTCAGAAGATTAAAAAAACAATTAGGCGAGCATATGCCATCTATCAAAACATCCTATGAAAGTAAAGTGGATAAAACTAATAGAGAATTTCATAAAGACTCAAGTACCTTGCAATAATTGATAGGGGGAGCAGAAGAAGTAGATGGAACAATGATGATGAAAATTGTTGACAGAGGAAGAAAGAAAAATTTGTTAGAGAAAATATTTGTCATTGATGTCAAAGGAGTAGAGAAATCCTAGTAAAACGAGATCAAAGTTAGGTGAAGTAGTAGCAATGTTTGATCAAATCTGATCATGAGGAGAGCTCACTCTTGGGAGGAGTCAGTGGGTTGTTTTACTATATATTGCCAACAATGGCAAAGGGGGAAATTGTTGGAAATAAGTTTCCAATGATGTCAAACATAGTGCCATTGATGTCCATTGTGTTGAAGATGATCATATTGTACGTGATACTTGTAAATAATTAACAAAGTTAATTTAACAATGGTGCTACCGGAAGTTTGGATTTCCTGTAGAAACACAACCAAGTGTTCTACCAAAAGATGGAAGATTCCGTGGTGACCTACAAACAAATAGAATGCATCTCGCTACCAAAATTTTGAAATTTTCGTAGCGAATTCATCCATGATCAAAGAAATCAATCTCATGCTTTTAGTCATGAGATTGAATACCAACCAAGCCAAGCCTACTGTGCTATAGAGAAAGCGACCATAGGCCATGGGGAATACATCTCATTTCATGAGAAAATATCTGCAAAAGGATACATAATGATCATATACATGGTTGACATTGTGAATTTGAACTCTAATGATTGGAAAGATAACAAGAGAACAAGCCGACTCTTCTTTAAGCCATGAAGAGACATGATGAGATTTAATTAAGAGAGTTCAAGTCGGATTAGACAACTCGATTCACTACAAGTTATAATTGCAAATGTAATGTCATCCACAATTTCATTTAAAGCATGCAAGGGTATTAATAAAATAAGTGTGATTCATTTGATGGGTGGAAAAAATAATAAAAAGTATCACGAGTTGATAGGAAGAGAAAAAGCATAGACCTTAGGGATGAAAATCTAGACTGAAATTTTAGGACAAAGAGAATAGATCAAGGGTGATATGCAGATCTATGTTGTGAACATTTTATTGTAGAATGTGTAAGAACCTCTTTACAGACTTGACATCGAGGTAGACCTTGTAAATAACCTACTATAAAACCGAGCTCAAGGGTGCACTTTGAGAAGTGCGATATATACCTGGAAATGGAAATCCGAGGACAGTGTGATATCTAGATTCTTAATGTACACAATTTCCAGGGTTTGTATGGATTTTGGCTTGTGTGAAATCTATTTTCTGGTATCCTAAGCATATATCGAAGTAATCATGGAAGAATACAAATTCAATGAAATGAGGCTATGAGTTGAAAGATCAAATTGCATCCAGGGTATGAACTACAAGAAATCAAAACTTCAAATTACTAGAAGTTTGAGTTAATGTAATTAGCACAGTGATACATAGATCAGTTTGGTTACAGAAATACCTATAGGGTGTGATTTTTGAAGGCATCTCATTGGTTTGAATTCTTCAGCAATGTAAGAAATTGTTAGATTGTGGTAACTTCAGGATGTCCTCCATGGTTCAGATGCCTTACATGGAGGTACATTAGCTGCATAGGCATCAAGATGGAGTAGAGGGTGGGATACACTCTACTCAGTGGCATGAGTCCAGTGGTGGCTGCATGCGGACCTTCCAGAGTGTTTTGACCCTTGCATGCACTGTCAGCTTTTATTGGATGGTCACTTTTGCTTGCACTGAGAATTAGAGTTTTGGAAAACCTAATTCATTGGTGAGATTATTTATAGAGGCTGGGGGTCCCCAGATGAGGTTACTTAGTTGCATTGTCAGAGAGAGATATTGCTAGAGTGAGGAGGGCATAGCTGTGCATGGAGGGTGACTTTTTGAGAGAGAGAGGAGCTGCTACAGGAGCTAGAAGGTCAGATCTGAGCTAGATCAGTGACCTTCATTTCCAGAGTCACTAGGCACCTAGTACTGTGAGCAGAGATAGCTCATCAGTGTCATTTTTGATTAGTTTAGAGGAGGTCGAGTTCCCTTGGAGGAGGGCACATTTCCCAAGGAGGGAGAAGCTCATTTGGAGTTCGATTGACTCATTCGGAGTTTGAGTCTTCCAGGATAGCCTTTCCTCAGCATTGGAGGAAGGTTAGGGATGATCAGAGCTCAGATCTACTGATAACTGGTCCAGTATGATCATTTGACATCTAGAGGGGAGGGTGCACTTCTGCATGCAGAGGAGGCTGATTTATTCAGAGGGAAGTCTTCAGAATGAGTAGATCAGAGCAGAGTGACATAGAGAGGCATATCATTCGGAGGCACCTACAGAGACACTCAGATCCAGTTTTCCAATTAGGGCTTATTCTTCCAGTGCATGCATCAGCTGGATGCATGCAGATTTAGAGTTTGTCTGGTTTTAGGAGATTGGTTACCTGGTAAGGTAATCCTGTATTGTATTTGTCATTTATACATATGCTCTGGGATCGAGAGAGAAGATAGCCCCATAGTTTGTTGGTTTTCCCCGGTTGGGGTTTCCAGGGTATATCTGTTGTTTATGTGTGATTGCATTTATTTCAGTTTGGTAAATGCAGATCTAGTTGTTTGAGTATATATTTATATGATCATGTATTGATATTGAGACTCATACTGCTTGCGATATTAGGGTGATTTAGAGGGAGTAGTGATCTCTGAATAAAATATTTACATGGTATCAGATCCCTGTTGAGGGTCAGAGTGGGAAGTCACACATAGATCTGTGGTGTTGGTGACTAGATCTAAGATAGATCTAGTGGATCTGTGGAGATAGAGACCAGATCTACCCAATTTGAACAACACAGTTCATATCTGAGGTTGTAGAGGTCATATCTATCAGATCAGTGGGTTTAGTGGTCAGATCTGTGATAGATCTACCAGATCTATGATTGGGAGAGACTCTTGTTCACTGTGGGTTACGGTTTTCAGTTGTGAGAGTATGGCTACCAGTTTGAGGGTGGAGGACCGGTTGGATGGTGCCTCCAACTATAGTGCATGGAGGGCATGTATTACTCTCTTGCTGAAAGAGAGTGAGCTATGGGATGTTGTGAACAACACAACACCAAATCTCATTACTGTTCCGTCTGATGCCACTGCTAAAGCAGTGTATGATAATAAAAATGTGAAGGCTCAGAGGATCCTTCTTGATGCGATCAAGGATCACATCATCCCACATGTCTCTACCAAGGACAATGTGTTTGAGATGTGGGATGCGTTGACTAGTCTATACTAGAGCTCCAATGCAAATAGGATGATGGTTCTCAGGGAGAAGCTGAGAAGCATCAAGATGGGGAAGGATGAGAGCATGATGAACTATCTCACCAAGATAACTCAAGTGAGAGATGAGTTGGGAGTAGTTGGTGAGAAGGTAGAGGATAGCGAGCTGGTTCGATAGGTCGTGAATGGCGTGACTGTGCCATGGGCGGTGTTTGTTCAGTCTATCATAGCTCAAGAGAACCTTGCCAAGTGGGATCACCTATGGGATGATTTCACACAAAAGGAGATCCGGAGAGGGTACATTTAGGGTTCAGTTTCTACTACTCCAGAGGAGGAGGATGTGGCTCTCGCAGTAGGAGGGAAACATAGAGGCAGATAGAAAAATGATTTGAGCAAGATCAAATGCTTCACTTGCAATGACTATGGACATTATATGGGATAGTGTCTGCATAAGAAGAATGGGAAGCAGGCGAAGGACAAGTAGGTAGCAGCAGCGGAGGAGGTTGATGAGTTCTCTTCTCGGTTTGAGAAGGAGTTCTCATTGGCATCAGTTTAGTCAGGACATGATAGTAGCCTACCATAGGTGGAGAGTGGACAACACTCTCAGCAGTCACATGACAGGAGTGCAAGATGCATTCCTGATCCTAGAGCATATGCCCTTCCAGTTGGCTAGAGATATATAGAGGGTTGACCATTTGGTTACTGGAGTGGGCAGAGTGATGTTTCTGCTTTACCATGGGGAGCTTCTGGAGGTTTCAGGAGTGCTCTTTCTTCTAGGATTGAGAGGGAGTATCCTCTCAGTGGCAGCTGTTGGTTGTTTAGTAGTGTTTCAGCGGGATCAAATATTCACCTACCCTAGAGGAGCAGACCCAGTCTTGCTGGGTCACAGGATTGATGGTGAGTCTTGCTGGGTCACATGATTGATGGTGAGTGCATCCTCCTCAGAGTCATAGGGAGATGATGAGCGAGATGCTCATAGCAGATATGAGGCTAGGAGGAGTGAACCTAGTTATCAGATGCATGGGCGTGATGCTCACCATGATGAGGATCAGGGGAGTGATTCTGGAGTTTAGATGGATGAGCGTGATTCTCTTGATAGTGATGAGTCTAAGGAGGTCGAGCCCTTGGGCTCATATCATATGGATAAGCATGCTGCTTATAGAGGCACCAATCAGAGATTGAGCTGGTATGATATGGTTGAGATGGAATTAGCTCAGGAGAGAGCTAAGTTAGTTCAGATATAGAGTGACGCAAGGGGGCCTCATCAAAACAAGGTTCTTTCTTAACATTCACACGACACAACCACAATGCTCACATAAACAAGATGTAAAAAAGAATTCCATAAGTGGATTATATTACTTCTACCAATCGGTTACAATGCGGAATAACTGTAAATGCAAATAACTAACTATCTGTCGGCCTCAGCCTTTACAATACATAAGTAACTGTGGTGTGCTCTCTCTATGTGTCGACCTCACCCTCTCTTGGTTCGTTGCAGAACTCTGATCTATGGTTTGATCTTCTCATCTCTGTATATGTGTGACTTTTCTATCCAATGTACCAGACTTCTCTTGAGTTTTGCTCTCTTTGCTTGACTCTTCAAAATGTCAAGTCCCTTAACTGATCCCATCTCTCGGGTCTTCTACTCTATTGCTGCTGTTCTCGAGACCACTGCGATCCACAAGACACACATACTCTGTCAACCGATCCTTCCCCGATCCTATAGACCTGCAACTGTTAGCGCCCCTGCCATGACACACAGTCTCATCTACCCGCAATAACTTCCATTAACTTCCTTAGCAACCCCGAATGGCTATGAAGTATAGTTTCCTTGACTTTCTGCTCTTCCAACCCTGCTACGGTAGTCGGTCACATCACCTCGACTATTCTGTCGACTTACTCTATTTCCTGTGGTTCTCCAGTCCTCCCCTTCTTCCACGCTTGGATCCACAAAACCTGTCGATATCGCAGTCCGACAACATGTTGACCTTACTGCGATCCTATGACAACTTGTCACCTATCGACATCAACATGTCGACTCTAGACTTCCTTTCGTAGTCCTGTCGACTACTTCAACAGTTCTCCGCTTGACTTATTGACTTCGACAAGTCAATCTGCTCATCCACACCAGTGGTCGTCGGCACTCCCTCTGGTCGGCTCCCTTACCTCAATCAACTTCGACTGATCTGCCTAGGTTCTGATGCTCCTGCATCAGACTCCCTAGGTGAAAAAGAACTCGACTGCTCCGCCCGTCTCTTGAAATCTTCTTTAGAAATCCATGTCACCTCCTGCAACTCATCATCCCTCCATCGCACCAAGTATTCTTTTCTTCGTGAACTACGCATGCGCCCGACTTCGCGTTACTCTATTACTTATGTGATCTCTTCCTTGTGTCGATCTGGAATCTGCATTTCCCAATCGATGTTCAACACTTATGTGCTTCCACTGCTCAAACCTTCCTCGAACTTATACAGATTTGAGACATTGAATGTTGGTGAAATGTTCAAGTCATTCGGCATCTCCAACACATAACTGTTGTCCGAAATTTTCTTCAGAATCTTACATGGTCCAATATTTTTTAGCTTCAACTTATTATACGTTCTTGTCATAAATTTCTCCTTCTGCAAATGTGCATAGACCAAGTCTCCTTCGCTGAATGAGTGTAGTCTCTTCTTCCTATTGGCTCTCAACTTGTATGTCGCGTTGCTCTTTTCTATGCGCTTTCGCACATATTCATGAACTTCTTTCATGTGCTCTGTGAATGATTCTGCATCCGCACTTTTCTTGATTTATGTCGGCAACTCGACCAAAAACAGCACTCCATGTGGGATTCTTCCTTGAACAATCTGGAATGGACTCAAACCTGTCGACCGATTCACAGAATTGTTGTATGAAAACTCTGCTTGTGCCAACACATTCTCCCACTGCTTGGGTCTATCGGCCGTCAAACATCTCATAAGGTTTCCCAAACTTCTGTTCACCACCTCGGTCTGTCCGTCTGTCTGCAGATGATATGCTGAGCTAAATTGCAACTTCGTGTCCAGTTTCTTCCATAGGGTTCTTTATAAATGACCCATAAACTTGGTATCTCTGTCCAACGTGATAGTCTTCGGCAATCCATGCAATCTGACTACTTCCTTGAAGAATAGTACAGCAATGCCTATGGTGTCACTTGTCTTCCGACATGGAATAAAGTGTTCCATTTTCAAAAATCTGTCGACTACAACAAAAATTGAGTCGCTTCCCTACTGTGTCTTTGGCAATCCTAGCACAAAATCCATGCTCAGGTTCTCCCATGGGGTATTTGGTACCAACAACGGTGTATACAACCCCGTGTTTTGACTCCTTCCCTTTGCCAACTGGAAAACTCTACACTATCGAACCCACTTTCTGACATTTGTCACCATCCCTGTTCAATTATACTTTTCTTCGACTAATGCCTTAGTCTTGTCGATGCCAAAATGACCTGCTAATACACCGCTATGAAACTCTCGGATTAGGTTCTCTCGCACCGATCCTATGGGAATACACAACTATTGTCCCCTTAACAGATAGCCTTCTTGGAAAAAATAATCAAGATATGGAGTTCTGTCGACACTCCATGGTTCGCGACAAGCTTCCCATGCTTTCGCAAAATCCCCGTTGGTAGCATACTCCGTCTTTACCGACTCTATTCTTGTTTCCTGAACTGTCGCCGTGTTCAGCAATGCAACTCTTCTACTCAATGCGTCGGCAACCTTATTCGACTTTCCCAACCTATGTTGCAATATGAACGTATATCCCTGTAGGAATTTGACCCATTTCATGTGCCATTGATTTAACTTCAACTGAGTATTTAAATACCTCAGTGATTGGTGATCTATGTACAACACAAATTCCTTGGGAAACAAATAATGCCTCCACTTTTTCAATGCCTGGACAATAGCATAAAATTCCCGGTGATAGACTGAATATTTTCGCTTTGCATCATCCAACTTTTCACTGAAGAATGCAATTGGTCGGCCCTCCTGAATCAACACTGATCCAATTTCTATTCCACTCGCATCGCAATTGACCTGGAAAAATTTATCGAAATATGGGAGCACTAACACTGGGCTCTCAGTGACCTTTTCCTTCAACTTGTTGAAAGCTTTCTGGGCTGCTTCCGTCCACTTGAACTCCCCTTTGCGCATGCACTCTATCAACGGTGCACAAATTCGACTGAATCCCCAGATGAACTTCCTGTAGAAAGTGGCAAGTCCATGGAAACTCCTTACTCCCATTGCGCTTATCGGTTCAGGCCAATCCAATTTTGCCTTCACCTTTTCTAGGTCCATCACCAACCCTTTACCCAAGATTACAAATCCCAAGTATACCGGTTCTTCCTTCATGAAGAAACACTTTTGCAGGTTCACCATCAACTTCTCTTTCTGCAATTTTTGCAATACCTGTCGGATGTGCCCCAAGTGTTCAGTCTTTGTTCGATTGAAAATCAGAATGTCGTCTAGGTAGCCTACAACAAACTTTCCCAAGAATGGTTTCAGCACTTCATTCATCAATCGCATGAATGTGCTCGGTACACTAGTCAATCCAAATGGCATGACTAACCCCTCATACAACCATTCTTTTGTCTTGAATGCTGTCTTCCATTCATCTCCTTCTCTAACCCGAATCTGGTGATAACCGCTCTTCAGGTCTATCTTGGTGAAGTACTTCGCTCCACTCAAACAATCCATCAAGTCGTCCATTCTCGGCAATGGAAACCGATACTTGATCGTGATCTTGTTGATAGCTCTAGAGTCTGTACACATCCTCCATTCTTCACCCTTCTTCGGTGCTAATACTGTTGATACCGTGCATAGACTTAGACTCTCTCTGATCAACCCTCTGTCCAACAACTCCTGGACCTGTCGATTGAGTTCCTGACCTTCTGTTGGACTCATCCTATTCAGTGCCTTGTTTGGAAAACTCGAACCTGGAATCAAGTTGATCTGATGGGATATGCTCCTTTTCGGCGGCAATCCCGTTGGTGTCTCATCGACAACTATGCTCTGGAACTCTTTGAGCATCCTTCTGACCTCAACTGGAATTTTCTCCACTGTCGCACTTTCGACACATGTTCCCTTCGGAATGATAGCATAACACCCTGGTTGCTTTTCCTCCTCTGCAAGGAATTCTTTAGCTAAACACATCAGCACGCGCTTCTCCCAAAAGTTGCTCTCGCCCTGCTTACCGTCAGTTTGCTCTTTCGGTTTTGGCTTAAGAGTCCTTTTCACGCCATTTTTCCACACTATGACTGTGTTGGCTCGACCATTGTAGATCATTTTCCGATCAGACTGCCATGGTCTTCCTAACAACAGATGGCACGCGTCCATTGGGATTACGTCACATAGTACGCTATCCTCCAACTTCCCAACCTTGAAGTTAATCAGGCACTGTTTGGTTGCCTTCACATGGTGTCCTTTCTAGAACCATGAGATATTGTAAGGGTGTGGATGTTCTCGACATCTCAACTTTTTCTTTTCAATCACCTCTGTCGAAACAATATTCTCAGTGCTTCCACCATCAACTATGGTCTTGCAATGCCACTCGCCGATTCACACCTTCGTTTGGAAAATATCCTTCCGTTGTGCCGGATCTTGCTTGTCGCATCTGTCCTCTTGAACCAATGTTCTGCCGACCGTCAAACTTCGGCTCTTTCTCTTCCTCTCTCTACTGCTATCATATGCTGACTCTTCCCTCTCATCGACTTGCTCATCCTTTCAACGTCTGGGTTTCAACTCCCTTACAACATGTAGGTTCTCTGGGAATTCATATGCCTTGTGTCTTGCTCCTTGGCACTTGTAACAGATTATGGCCGGTCTGTTATCTCCTCTTCTGTCGGATGGACTGCCTTGACCATACGCACCTTGACTGCGGTTCTCACGACCATTGCGTCGGTTTTGTTGCACTTTCTCCCTTATCGATGTCCCTTCTGCATGTCAACTATCCTCAACAGTTTCCCTCCTATAACCACTACTTTGATCTTTCATGGTAACAGTATTCGCACCTCGACCAGTTATTCGACCCCTGGTCACTATGGATTTCCTCAACAGTTTCTCTTCTATCTTTAAAGATAACTGGTAGGATTCTCCCACTGCTCTGAATCTAGACATGCTCAATTCGTCCTAAATGGCATATTTCAAGTCGTTCACATACCTAGCGACAATTTCTTCTCCTTCATCGGTCTGGCTCAACCTTATCAACAATCTATAGAACTCTTCCGTGTACTCTTTCACGGTCATCTCTTTTTGTCGAAAGTTCTGCAACTACCTGAACAAGGAAATCACATAGTCGTTTGGCAAGAACTTTCCCTTCAACTTGGTGACCATCCTGTCCCAAGACTTGATTTTCTCCTTGCCCTTCTTGACTCTGTCAGCGCCCCTGCCATGCCGCACAGTCTCATCTACCCGCAATAACTGCCATTAACTTCCTGAGCAACCCCGAACGGATACCAAGTATAGTTTCCTTGACTTTTCGTTCTTCCGACCCTTCTACAGTAGTCGGTCACATCACCTTGACTGTTCTGTCGACTTACTCTGTTTCCTGTGGTTCGCCAGTCCTCCCCTTCTTCCGCCCTTGGCTCCACCAAACCTGTCGATATTGCGGTCCGACAACATGTCGACCTTACTGTGATCCTGTGACAACTTGTAACCTGTCGACATCAACATGTTGAATATAGACTTCCTTTTGCACTCCTGTCGACTGCTTCGACAGTTCTCTGCTCGACTTATTGAATTCGACAAGTCAATCTGCTCATCCGCACCAGTGGTCGTCGGCACTCCCTCTGGTCGGCTCCCTTACGTCGATCAACTTCGACTGATCTGCCTAAGTTTCGATGCTCTTGCATCACAAAGGGAGTTTTCTTACAGAGCTGAGTCAACTCAGGGCCATAGACAGATGATCTAAAGAGGAGTAGATCCACTTGATAGCAGTCTTCAAGACTGGTTATAGCAGTAGAGACTCAGAGGGATTCTGAGTCAGAGAGCAGTGATAGTGTCAGCAGTGGTTGATCAGGGGCTTCTTCTAAAGCCACACTTATGGAGATTGATTAGGGTTCTTCAGGTCAGAGGGCAGCAGTGATAGGCAGATCAACTAGATCAGTGTTAGCAACAAGGGACTTGTTGGATCCAGGCATCAGTGTCAGGACTTCCCTCGTTAAGAGGGAGTGTTATATTGTGGTAACTTCGGGATGTCCTCCATGGTTCAGATGCCTTACATGGAGGTACATTAGCTGCATAGGCATCAGGATGGAGTAGAGGGTGGGATACACTCTACTCAGTGGCATGAGTCCAGTGGTGGATGCATGCGGACCTTCCGGAGTGTTTTGACCCTTGCATGCATGAGTTTTGCATGCACTGTAAGATTTTATTGGATGCATGCAAAAGTAAATTTTGTATGCACCGAGAATTAGGGTTTTGGAAAACCTAATTCACCGGTGAGATTATTTATAGAGGCAGGGGGTCCCTAGATGAGGTTACTCAGTTGCATTGTCAGAGAGAGATATTGCTAGAGTGAGGAGGGTGTAGTTATGCATGCAGGGTGACTTTTTGAGAGAGAGAGGAGTTGTTGCAGGAGCTAGGAAGGTCAGATCTGAGCTAGATCAGTGACCTTCAGTTCCAGAGTCACTAGGCACCCAGTACTGTGAGTTGAGATAGCTAATCAGTGTGATTTCTGATCAGTTTAGAGGAGGTCGAGTTCGCTTGGAGGAGGGCCCATTTCTCAAGGAGGGAGAAGCTCGTTTGGAGCTGGATTGATTGATTCGGAGTCTGAGACTTCTAGGATAGCCTTGCCTCAGCATTGGAGGAAGGTTAGGGACGATCAGAGCTTAGATATGTTGATATCCGGTCCGGTATGAGCATTTGACATCCAGAGGGGAGGGCGCACTTATGCATGCAGAGGAGGCCGAGTTCTTTAGAGTGAGTAGATCAGAGCAAAGTGATATAGAGAGTCAGATCAGTCAGAGGCACCTATAGAGACACTAAGATCCAATTTTCCAATCAGAGATTATTCTTCCAGTGCATGCATCAACTGGATGCATGCAGATCTAGAGTATGTCCAATTTTAGGAGATTGAGTTACCTATTGAGGTAATCCTATATTTTATTTGTCATTTATACATATGCTCTGGGATCGAGAGAGAAGATAGCCCCACAGTTTGTTGGTTTTCCCTAGTTGGGGTTTCCAGGTTATATCTGTTGTTTATGTGTGATTGCATTTATTTCAGTTTGGTAAATGCAGATCTAGTTGTTTGAGTCTATATTTATATGAGCATGTATTGATATTGAGACTCATACTACTTGAGATATCAGGACGATTCATAGGGAGTAGTGATCTCTGAATCAAATATTTACAGAAATAATTGATGACATAGTTTTTAATTAGTATCAAGAAGAGATGGTTGTTTATCTATTTGATGATCTAAGAAGTCCTTGAGAAATGTATGAGTAGGTGAAGACCTTGTTGCAAACCTTATGAAAACAATGTTGTATACCTGAAGAAGGATTGATCTAAAGTACATGAATAATTTTGGAGCTGAGTATTGAAAATAGTAGTAAGGTTGATTGAAGAACACAACTATATTGAGCATATCTAAAATAAATTTGATAGTGTTGATCAAAGGATGACCAATACTAACCAGACGACAGAAAATAAATAGTGGATCACCACTATTAGTGGGAAGAATATAAACATTGATTTATCACTGTTAAAGGCTAAGAAGAGGGTAGAAGATAAACACTGGTTTACCACTATTAGAGGCTAAGAAGAGGGTAGAAGAAAAACAATGATTTATCACTATTAGAAGCTAAGAAGAGGGAAACATATAATCAGGGGATTACCACTGATAGATACTAACTAGATGATAGAGGATGACATTCGAGTTGAGATGATCACCAAGTTGAGATGACCACTAAGTTGATGTAATATACTCTATTGAGTTGATCAATAAGACATATTGAGTTTTGCGTATATCTTGTGTACTCTCTTGATGTTTATATATTGTGCTTTAGTTATATGTTGTAATAATTTAGTTAGTAAAACTAATGGTTAAAGGTAATAGTGAAAATTATTGGAGATATGATTCATCCTCCCCCCTCTGAGTAACTTTGTGTGTTCTACATGAAGGTAATTGCGTGTGTAGCTGACTAAAAAAATTATGGAAGCCTGTCTTGATGGCCTCGAGGTCACCAACGATGCCACTGAGCTGGTGGTTATATTGATCCCAATATTATTTTTTGCTCTTAACCATATAATGTTTCACCTATTTAGCTATGGTGATGACTTCTTTCACTTTTTTCTAAATCTCGATCAAACTGTCATAATGTTTTCGCGCTTCTTACTAGGTTTATGAGATGATAGAGGAAACAAATTGCTTCTTTGCTCTACTGGTGGTGATTTTTTGGGTCAGAAAAGCTATCTCTGTCATCACCTATTTGCACACTGAGGGGGAAATATGCACCAATCTTTGTTTCTTTTGGATTACTTGGTTTGATCCCAGGTATCCTCTTTCACTTGCTACAGTTGGGTGATTGTATCAATGATCTTGGAAACTTTCTGTGTGGATAATAACATGTTGTCAGCTGAGGATCCTGGGACTGGAAGTGTTGAATAGGTTGCATCCATGGCTTACTCTAGTGCAACACACTATTTACCACCTTAGAATGTCTCTGCTTCAGTATGGAATAGGAATGTCTCGAGAGTGGCGGTCACCCGGTTTGGTGAATATCTAGGTGACGCAATACTAGAGGTCCTCCATGGGTACCAACTTCAAGTTTAACGCGTTGTGGGGAAGCGGCCGAGTCTATAAAACAACAAGTGTATGGACTGTGGTGGTCTCCAGGGGGTTGATTCGAAGTGTTTTTCACTGGAATGCCTCTAATGCCTGCTATTGCAGCTCTTGCGCTCTACTAGTTCCTACCCCTCGGATGTCAGCATAGCTGGCGATGGGAGGTCTATGTGCAAGGCTATCCGAAGATCCTTCAATTGTTATTTATTTTTTGAGTGACCTCCAGGTTTGATTGTAACTGATCCATGATATTGGGGATGGTTGCTGATATTTTTCTACTTTGTTGAGCTGATTGGGTGTGCTCTTCTGAGGCTTTCTTATCCCCTTCTTCTACTTGGTATTTTGCTTGATCATGCTCGGTTTTATCTCTAAAGTCTGCACATTGACTGCTAAAGGGTAGAGTTAGAGCACCTCAGCCATTGCTAATGATTGGATTTGTATGCTGGTTTGAGGAATGGTTTTAAGTAGGTATCTGGGTAGATGATGAAGTAGAAGTCTTGGTGTTTAATGCATAGCAAGTATCCAAAACAGGTAACTTTCATAGTTTCAAGCATATATTTATTGAGACCATACCATACAGAAATAGGAATAAGAGAAGAATTACAGTGACAGTATGTATATACATGTCATCGGATAGAAGAAAAAAATATACTCATGAGGAATAACCAGAGACAAAATAGTGTTAAGCTCTCAAGCTGAATTTCTGAATGTAAACCTATATTTGCAGGAAAATCAGCGTACAGTGTAAGGCTATTAAATCTACAGATTACTAATCATTCATGTGATACACAAATAATCAAACATTCAGACTAAGATAAGTAAATAAGAACGAAGAGCATAGTCTAATAAACAATCGATTTGGAAGCATGAAACATTATTGTATTAGTTTGTTGTTTGGAAAATTACAAGCTGACTTTCTCCTTCTGTCACTCAATCGAACCCTTCTACTTCCTTCCAAGAGGAATCTCCCTGCCCCTTCTCTCTTTTCATCTTGATTTTTTTATAGATACAAAATACATAAAACACATAAAACAAGATCTCAAAGTAGTGGATTGAGTCCTCATCAAGAATACCTAAGATGGCTATAAAAATTATCAGATTCTTCAAAATAGGAAGAAAATCTGAAATATGGTTTGAGATCCAAATCTTGAGAAGGATTCTGGATTTGCATAATTCTTTGACTGCCAAGTTCTTCATATCTAGAGCTGATCGAACAATCATTTGAAATCTGGAGGTTGATCCTTTGTTTGTTGATCTTGTGCCTAAATATCTGGATCTTATCAAGATGGAGATACTTGATTTCCTTTGATTTCAAAATAGGTATTGAGGAAAATTTTATATAATCCACATCACATTTTTACTAGATACTTTGTCACCTGTCCTTTGAATGCTCCCTTCGAATGCTAAAACATCTAGCTTCAAACCTGGAAATTGCTGATGTTATTCCTAGAAAAAAGGACTAAATTTGAATGTTGATCCTGCCAGATGCTCTATCCTTCAAGATTAATGATAATATCCACTTGTACATCCAGTATATTATGCTCTGCCTCTTGTTGAATATTTTTCCATTTTCCAAATGTAATGCATATTGACACTATATGAATGCATTGCCTTAATTAGAATTTGATATGCAATTGCCAAGAATCTTTATAAAGTTCAATGTTACAACAATCACTATGACAAGGACAAATATTTTAATAAGAAAAAGAGCATAACTAAAATCCTTAGTCTGAGAATTTTATGTCCAATGGAAATCACTATGAATTCGTTTGACATAGGCATTATACTTGGAAATGGGACAAATACCCATGATTTTACCAAATAATACTTTATGTTTTTTAAATAGCCACGTAACATGAAAAAGTTTATGGGTAAAAAACAATGGGAATATGGGTAAGCTAGGTCATACAAGAATGTTTTTTATTTTTATTTTTAATAAAACTATTATTTAAAAAAATATAAAAGATAGTTTTCTTAAAATAATAATAATTATTAAAAATAAGAATAAAAATCAGATAAAGTATTAATGTATTTGGCTTTATTTAAGAATACAAGGACAAGGTTATATGATAAGACTCACCAGTCTAAAGTTTGAGGCGATAGGAGACTTTAGTTAAATAATGAAAGACAATGAGGCTTTACAAAATTTCACCAAAATTTTGAAAGTTTGGAAGCATGCTTGAAAAACAAAGGATGGATTTTCCTACCAAATGAGACCCCTTTTGGTAGCACACCTTTTAGATAAATTGGCAAATGCGCTATGAAATCTTGAAACTTGACCAAAGATCAA
Organism: Larix kaempferi; assembly: GCA_027924585.1. NCBI lineage: Eukaryota > Viridiplantae > Streptophyta > Pinopsida > Pinales > Pinaceae > Larix > Larix kaempferi. The sequence continues at coordinate 545,439 of BSBM01000194.1, forward strand.
AATTTTTTATAGGTATATTTGGGTGCTAACATTGGATCCATCTCGGGATAGCACTTCCCTGTGAGGTGCTAAGAACCTATACACCATGTGTGTTGGAATTGATTTAATACTAAGAGGGGGTGAATCAGTACTAGCTCAGTTATCAATGTTTTTTACCTTTTTTAACATATTAGTCTTTAATTTAATCTTGATATTTAATTATGCATCCAACATAAATAAAACATTCATCCACATATGCACCAAGACAAAGAACACAAAACACACATGATTTTGACGTGGAAACCCAAATGGGAGAAAACCAGAAAATACTCTTTTATAATGAAAATAATACATTCAAGGAAGCACTGACTTCCTATGTTTACCAGTACCAACTAGAAGGAGGCACCGACCTCCCAGTTTTATAGTCACCAAACTAAAAGAAGCACCAAATCCTTGTGTTCTCTAGCACCAACTGGAAAGATGCTAAAAACTCCTACTCCTTGTCTCGTCCTGCCACCTAGATATAAAAAATAATAATCTTCCTTACTGAACTTTCAACTCGTGCACACTTCTGATCTATTGTAGTTAATTTTGATGTGTGCCAGCTTCGTATGCAGACATTTCATTGTCATTGATCTACATACATCACTTGAATTCTCATTCCACTTAATTCTTCGCTTCTGTTGATTACTTACTCCATATGTCGTGTGCTACTTCATCTGCTACAGTCTGCACCATTATTTAGTTGTACTGTTATGCTTCTGTGCAACTGTGCACTAACTTGGATGTGTTTATTGTATTTAAGTGCCACAGTCATTTAGACAATCTACCGACATGTCATGCATCATATGATTTGTCCTTTCTATTTAGCGCACTTGCCTCAGATCATCCTCATCATGACGCACATGTTGTATTCTATTGTTGTTTTATCGTTGCGCATCTAATGGACTTCTTCACTTCACACACTTCACTTCAACATTCATGCATCAACTGGAATTCTTTGCATCTTCTGGTATACTTTGGTTATGTCTTTGCACTTCTTCTTTAACACATCTATGACTGTCTGTGTCTTGCCAACAATACTGTCATTTGGTCCTCAAGCACCTGCACATACTTCTATAATTATTCATTTCTTTATTTGTGCATCCGTCACAGATCTACAACATCATTCTACACACCATCAGTAAATCATTCTGTTGCATGTGTGCACTCGGCTCCTCGCTAGATCATGTTGTTCTGTTCTCAATCCCTTGATGCTCTGAATATAAATTTGTATTTTCCACTTGAAGCTCTATATCCTTGTCATCAAGATTACTTCAAATATCCAAATTGCAGGTCTATTTATACATGTCTTGCATGGATTGTATGTCCACAAGTTGGTTGTGGCATTCCGTCTTCCTTACTTCACGGATTATGCCTATGCCACATGTCGCGTTTTGTGTTGTCGATGTGTAATCCTTTATGAGGCTTGTGCATTCATGGTCCATGACTTATAATAACTTTCACCTCAACTATGTAGTCTTGCACATTCAATGTACCATTGATTTGTAGAACTTGCGTAACCATGGTCCTCGACTTAGTGGGACTTTAACCTACCATCACTTGTGGGACTTGCACACTTAGTGTATCAATGCTTTGCGGAACTTGCACATATGTATCTTCGAATTGGTGGGACTTTGGCCCTTGCGGTACCATCACTTATGGGACTTGCGCACTTGCTGAGACTTTAGCTTTTTAATTTGGAAATATATTAACTTCAACCACTGCACCATTCTTGGAACTTGTGCACACTTTACTAACTAAAAGCATCTTCTGATTGGTGAGACTTGAGTGCTTTCATGACTATTCAACCATAAGCATTTCATACTTCTTGTGTACTTTCAATATTTTACCATACAATGTTTGGGCTTGCTTGCGCGTTCCAGAATCTTCCCTTCACATTCTTGAACACTTGTACTTTTGCTTAGCCAACTCCTTGGATACTTGTGCACATGTACCTTTCTCCAACCAATTCTTTGGCTGCTATCTTGAGATAATATGACTTGGTGGACTTGATATCTACGTAGGTACCACATGTAGTAGGATACATTACTTATGTACTTCTTTGAATTGGATCTGCATGATGTATCTTCCATATGTACTTCTTCATATAGATAATGCATGATGTATCCTTGGACACACATCTTCAGCCTAGATGCAAATTCTAGATGTACTGTTTCAAACTGGAATCCATATACTTCACCATCTTGTGCATATACTTCTTCAAAGCGGCTTCCATATACTTCTCTAAAATGTTGTAGGAATACTGTATCCACTTTGACATAAGTTGACATTACTGAATCAAACTGAAACAATTGACATCCTCTTTGACATTAGTTGAAATCAATGAAAACCAAAGTTCAACAATCTCCCCCTTTGGCATTGATGTCAACACCTTATGAAGTTGTGTATAATTTTCTTGAATTGTATGCTTCATCTCTACTTGTCGCAATGCTCCCCCTATGTATATGTTCCCCCTTAGTTCTTTGAGCTTCTAAATTCTGCACATATTTATGTTACTTTTGCGTAGATGGCTGGTTTACTTCACTCTCTTTCACGTCTACTACATCTTCATGCCATCTCTTCATGCTATGCATTTAGCTTCACGTAATCAATGTCATACTTTACTGCGTGTTGTTTCTGCTTTATGCATCTTTTCTATTGAGAATTTATTTTCATTGATGTCAACTAAAGATGACTGTCAATGATTTTCAAAGAGGATGTCAATTGATTCAGTCTAAATCATTGATATCAAAGACAAAGTGGAAACAACATTGATGCAGAAGTATGAAGAAGTAAAAGAAGCCACTTTGAAGAAGTATGTGTGCAAGACAAGAAGAACATGAATACTAGATGTATATGCGCAAGTTCTAAAGGTGATATATATAAATGCAACTTTGGAGTATATCTAGAAATGCATTCAGTATTATATGTCCAATGATGAAGGAAAATGATACCATTATGAAGAAGTATATCCAGACAAACAAAAGTTAGGTATCCAAGGAGACCAATATGAAGTAGTATATCTTGAAATACATTCAGTCTGATGTTGGGAATCCAAAAATACGTCATACAGGTTCACAAGTTGCACAAACAATAAGTCCACCAGGTCACACTCTTTCATGAAAGCAATCAAAAGAGTTGGTTGGACAATGGTACATGTGTACATACAGCCAAGGAAATTGGTTGAACAAATGATACAAGTGTGCAATCATGTTGAAGGAAGTTGTAAGTTGTTCAAGCAAGCCTGAGCATTGCTTGGTTAATGATTGGAAGTGTGCAAGTGTTAAGAACCCATGTCAACCCTTCTATTTACTTTGTTAGTATATTTTTGTTGGACGCATATGCTTTGTAAGTCATCCCATGGTATTTGTTGATCCATAGTTTGTATGATTGTTGTTGGACGCATATGCTTTGTAAGTCGTCCCGTAGTAATTGTTGATCCATATTTTGTATTGTCCCATGGTTTGTATTGACACATGGTATTGGTGCCTAGACTTAGTATATAAGTTTGTGTTGAGACCAATGAAGGCACCGTGAAGTTATTTGTATTGAGCTTGCTCAAAGTAGGTTTCCCCCTCGAAGTGGCCTGCGATCAATATAAAAGTGATTCTGAGTTCTGTTATTTCTGCTATATCGTGTGTTTTCATTAATTAATTATTGCAAGTTCTTCACATCTGGTATCAGAGCACTTTCTTGGGCTCGTTGGGTGGAATTTCTGTCAATTTTTTTTTTCCGCATCTGTTGTAAGTTCGGATTTGGGAATAAACCCTATCCGCTTAACTGTGGGAAGTACTTGAGCATAAGTCCTAAAACTCATTATGAGGAGTACCACAAGAACCCCAAAGTAGCTGGCCCATTGAGAGGACCTGCCGGTGAAAAGGGAAACGACCCCTACCTGATTGACTAGTTCCCACCTGTGAGGTAAACCAAGAGCTGTCGTTTGGGGCAAAGCGGTTATCAATTTTATCTGAGCCGTGGAGTGAGTGGTACTGCCCCAATACGCAAGCTGTCAGACAACATTGGTGGCTGAGTGAAACCCTTGAACTATTAGGAAGCCGCACATACCTGGGGTCCATATCTATTTTTAGCTGAACTGTTTCCAATCACTTCCGCGCCGTTTCAGATCCATTCCGAGCCATTTCAGATCCATTCTGAGCTGTTTCAGATCCATTCTGACACTCGTTCCAGATCCAGCTGTTTCAGATCTATTCTGAAAGTTGTTTCAGATCCAACCGTTTTTATCCATTCGACGTCGTTTCAGATCCATCTGTTTCCGATCCGTTCAGCGCCGTTGCAGATCTATCTGTTTCCGATCCCTTCCGCACCACTGCAGAACCATTCCTAAAAAAAAAAAAAAAAAAAAACAACAATTTTTTCGTCATATCTCCCTTGTTTTAACTTTGTTTCCCTTGAAACTTCTCGGACACCCCTGCAATTTCATTCTACATATTTTATTCCTGAGGACCCTATCCCAAATCCATAAATCTCACATTTGTCTATTTTTAGGGTTTGCCATAACTTCTTCAATTTTCACCCACTCGCCTCCAAATTTTGCCACCGTGTTCATTCCCTATTTCTGCTTCTTTGTCCCTCTTTGACAAATTTTCTCATTCTTTCACCCCGCTTTTGAAATCCCCATTTTTTGCTTCCTTGCCCATCAAAAAGTGTCCAAAACCTATTACCCATCCGAATTTTTCCCAAATCCAAATTTCCCTTTACTAAATAAGCTTTTGTTTGTGTTTTTCTATCCATTCCAAAGAAAAAAAAACTCCTGGTTATGGTTTTCACCCGCGCAAGAGAAAAAACCCTGGAGGAAGCACTTGCAGCCATTCAAACCAAACTTCAAGATCTAGATGAAAAATTTCTTAGCCTCGATCTTTAGCATTCAGCCATGAACAATAACCGACAACAAGAATCTTCTGTAGCCAATGGGTTCTCTTCTTCCAGCACTTTCCGTGGTCTGAAGCTTGAATTTCCTTGCTTCCATGGTACTGATCCGACTGGATGGATCTATCGTGCAGAATAGTATTTCAGTCTGCATAATCCTTTTGATGTCCAAAAAGTTCCACTTGCATCCTTTCATTTGGAACAGGAAGCCCTTCAATGGTACTGTTGGTACATCAAGGCTCATGACGAGCCAAAATGGACATATTTTTGCCAACTCCTTTTGCAACGATTTGGTCCTAGTGCTTTTGATGACTTCACCAGAGCGCTCACTAAACTTCGTTAAATTGGCACTGTGAGAGAGTATTAGAAATAATTTGAGAAACTAGACAACCACACAGAAGGATTGTCTGATGACTTCTACAGGAGTTGTTTTATCAGTGGTCTTAAGGATGAAATCCACCCAGAGGTCAAAATGTTCTGTCCCAACACAATGATGGAAGCCCCGGGGTTGGCTAAGTTGGCAGAAGACAATATGGGTTCTCAACGACCTCCCATCCCGCCAGCTCCTCGACCAACTCCTATCAAGCATTTGTCCGAAACGGAGATGCAGGCACGCGGAGAAAGGGATTTGTTATAATTGTGATGAAAAATTCACTCGGGGACGTCGATGTGTTCAACAAAATCTCTATCTCTTGGATGTGGATTCTCCGACCGCCTCTAAAGTTGGTGAAGAGGCTCCAGATAGACTGGATGATCAGTTCGACATTCAGGAGCCGCCTATTGACCTTCCATATCAGGAAGACCACCCAGAGATATCTCTCCATGCTTTATCTGGTGTCACCCCCCCCCAAATAATGCGGGTCAGGGGTTACTTCAAGAATCTTCCTCTTACAATACTCATTGATTATGGTAGCACTGATAACTTCATTGACCCTTGGATCACCAAACATGCTGATTGTTTTGTCCATCCTTGCTCCAACTTTGAAGTCATGGTTGCCAATGGGGGCATCTTACCTTGCAAGGGAAAGTGTCACAATGTGCGTACCTCTCTGAAAGATTATAACCTATGCTCTGACATGTTTACCTTGTCCTTAAGCGGATGTGATGTGGTTTTGGGCGTTCAATGGTTATGCACACTTGGCCTCATCTTAGGGGATTTTGCTGAACTTTGGGTGCAATTTTCAGTCAATGGGAAACAACACAAATTTAAGGGCTTACAACAAGGGTCTCTCCGCATCATCAGTTCACATCACCTACAAAATATCCTTAAGAAGAATTCACATGGTGTCATCGCTCAACTCCATTCCATTCAGATGCACCCATCAACGGTCTCCCCTACTTCCTTTTATAGAAATGCAGGTGTCCTTGCTGAACTAGTGGGCTTGTCGCCTTCAAGAGACCTTTCTGGTAATAATTTAGCCGCATCTACATCTCAACAGGAAATGATGGCTATTTTTCATGTAGTATAGAAGTGGTAAGCATACCTATTAGGGAATTATTTCTGCGTCAAGACTGATCTCCAGAGTCTGGAAAATTTCCTGGAACAATGGGTCTCCTCCCCAACACACCTGAAATGGGTTATCCAACTCATGGGTGATGCCTATGCGATCACTTACAAGAAGGGTAAGTACAATATGGTGGCAGATGCTCCTTCTCGCACATTTGATGACCCAGTTTCTCTTCCAGCTATTTCTATACTTGTTCCAAATTGGTTGCAATCTGTTCAACATGGCTATCTCTTCTATGCACTCCATGCTTCTTCATCATCAGGGCACTCTGAGTTCCTCAAAATGTATGACCAGGAATAATGTAACTTCTTTTGGCAAGGACTGAAAATGAAAATTCAACAGATGGTGGCTAACTGTGATACTTTCCAGGACAACAAGGGTGAAACCACACTCTTTTCGGGACTACTCGAAGCCTTGCCCATCCCTACATAGATTTGGACAACTATTTCTATGGATTTCCTAGAAGCACTCCAGTGGTACAATACCACATCTAAAAGTACATCATATGAAACAGTCTATGGACAGGCATCACCAACTCTTCTTCCATACACCCTCAACAGCTCCCCAGTTCAGGAAATTGACTCGGTTCTTCGAAACCGCGATTAGATTCTTCTCATTCTGCAGGACAATCTTCACATGGAAACAATTCGACTGAAACAACAAGCCGATCAACATTGTTCTGAGCGCATTTTTCACACAGCTAATATGCTTCTTCTTCGTCTACAGCCTTCCAAGCAACCCTCCCTGAAACTCACAAGGCGTCAGTGGCCCGGAATGCAACCCGAGGATGCTACAGGGGAACCACTCCTTCAGATTCTGCATCAATTTCCACTTCTAAAGCTTTGAGGACAAAGCTTTTTCTAAGGGAGAGAGGATGATAAGAACCCATGTCAACCCTTCTATTTACTTTGTTAGTATATTGTTGTTGGACGCATATGCTTTGTAAGTCGTCCCGTAGAATTTGTTGATCCATAGTTTGTATTATTGTTGTTGGACGCATATGCTTTGTAAGTCATCCTGTAGTAATTGTTGATCCATATTTTGTATTGGCCCATGGTTTGTATTGACACATGGTATTGACCCATGGTATTGGCGCCTAGACTTAGTATATAAGTTTGTGTTGAGACCAATGAAGGTACCGTGAAGTTATTTGTATTGAGCTTGCTCAAAGGAGGTTTCCCCCTCAAAGTGGCCTGCGATCAATATAAAAGTGATTCCGAGTTCTGTTATTTCTGTTATACCGTGTGTTTTCATTAAATAATTATTGTAGGTTCTTCATAGCAAGCTGTTGATGGTTGGAAAATCTTGAAAGCGCGAAAACATATCCAATGAGAAGAAGCTTTCAATATGTGAAACACACACAATTTCCTAAATGGTACAGTGGCTGAAGACCATCTATGAGAAAATTCCATAGTTGACGGTGCATGTGGTGCGCATGTCTCGCAAAGGATGACAAGGAAATGGTCGAATACTCACTTGGAAGAAGGTGTTGTATGCGTAGAATCCGCAAAGCATCAAATGAATCAAGAGCACAAAGGTACACCACTAGAGTGTAAAGCCCCACTAATTTATGGTTCATGAGGCTTCTTGATACACCAAGGACAACTCATCAATAGCGCAGAAAATGACATGTGGCATATGCACATCCATGAAGTATGGAAGAAGGGATTCCATGACCAACTTGCAAACTTACAATCCATGTAGGAATTGTATAAATATGCAAGTTGAATATTTGATGTAAACTTGATGGCGAGAGCATAATAATTTCGAGTGTAAGTTATAATTTATTTTTCAGGGCATCAAGGGGATCGTCGACAGAACATATGATCTAGCGAAGACCCGAATCCACACAAGCAATAGAATGAAGTTTTTGATGGTGCGCATAATGATGTTGTAGATCTGTTTCAAATGCACAAGTAATGAAAGGTATAAATACTGACGTATGCGCAAGTGCTTGATGTTTCAAAGGACAATAATACAAACAACACGTTTATAGTCACAGATGTTGCAAAGACAGAAGTGCATAGACAAAAACGAAGTTTATCAATCAATGTGTAGATGTCTAGTTGATGCATAAGGGCATAAGTGAAAGTGAGAAGTTGAGATAGTCATCAGATGTGAAACGATAGAACAGACGCAAAATAAATTAAGTGCATCATGATGCAGATGATATGAGACTAGTGCGTTAAACAGAATGGACCAATCAGTTGATGCATAGGACGTTGCATATTATCTAAGATACTGCAACACTCAATCAAAACAGACCGATCTCTAAGTGCACAATTCCATCTATTAGTAGTGCTTCATTTCAGAACATCAAACTATCAACTGAAAGCATAGCATCAGTTGTCTATTGTAGTCACACAGAACATAATGTTGAAGATAACCAGAGTCACATAATGTAGTATCAGTGAGCACATAGTACATGAATATAGTCATAAACAAAAGTGTGATTTGAGTAGTCAAGTGATGTACATGCAGCACAGTAACATAGTATAGATTGCATACGAAGATGGCGCAAAGCAGAATCATCAGCCGAAGATCAGTAGTGTGCACAGTGTTGAAGTTCAGTATGGCAACAACACATATTTATCATCAGGGTGGTCAAACGGGGAAAGGATACAGGGAGTTGGAGCTTCCTTCAGGTTGGTTCCTGTAAAACAAAGAAGATTGGGGGTTGGTGCTTCCTTCTAGTCAGTGTTGGAGAAACACATGGATTTGGATCTTCCTTCAGGTAGATGCATGTAAATCCAGGGGGTCGAATCCTCCTTCCAGTTGGTGCTTCCTTGAATGTATTCTTTCACACTATAAAGAAGCATTCCGTGGTTTTTCTCCCAATTGGGTTTCCACATCAAAATTCCTATGTTCTGTGTTCTTTTTTTTGGTGCATGAAAGGATGGATGTTTTATGTGTTGATTCATGACTAAAGTTAATAATTAAGTTAAGGATAATCTGTCTAAGAAAGGAAATATTGTTGATAATTGCACTAATACTGATTCACCCCCTCTCTTTGTACTAAATCGATTCCAACAATTGGTTTTTGAGCCGATGTCTTCATTAATAGATTAACATATGGAAGATAGATCAGAAAGCGGTTATGGATAAGAAATATTCTCTAAGTGAAGCACCTTGGTTACAGGAGGACGATTGTTTAGACAAGCTCTTTATTGTAGAAGCGCGGGACATCATTCGAACACAGAGAAAGAGGATTGAAGAAGTTAAGTAGATAGCAACTAGGAATTTAAATATCCTCAAGAAGAAAGAAGCTGAATCCAAGGAATTGGTAGCAGCCCTTACCGACCAATTGAAGGAAGTTAATGCGATCGGTCAAACAGTAAAATTGAGGAACAAAATCTTAACAAGGTAGCCGTAGATAATCAAAATCTTGAAAATGAGATTACCTTCCTAAAAGAATAACGGGGAAAGGTCGCGGAAGAGAAAAAATAAAAAGCCAACGAAACTCTATTGTTAAAGGATCAACTACAAAAACAATATGATAATATTCAAGCAAGTCAACTAGAAGCTACTTCTCTCAAAGAAAGGAATTTTAAATATGAGAAATTACTTGACGAAAAATGAATCACATTACATGAAAAGGAATAAGAATTGAAAAGGATGCAAGACCAAGTCATGATGATAGAAAGATTTGCTAAAATCACATAGGTACTAAATGAGATTCTCATTAAGCAAAGATATCCTCACTACAAAATTGGTGTTGGTTTTGAAAACAATTGTGAAAAGGAAGTAAAGGAGATTGTGAAAATGAAGAAGATAGACTTGTGCAAATTGGTCCAATGCTGGAAATGTACAATGATGGACATATTAGAAAGTAATGCAACAATGTGGTTTGTTACAAGTGCAACAACATTGGTCACAAGGATCAGGACTGTGGAAAGTCAAAAGGGACCATAAAACGTTGGATACAGAAGGTTGATAAAATTTTTGAATCATATAATAGCATCGTTGAGGATCAAAGAAAATATCACTTTTGTAAAATGGTCCGTAGAAAGAAAAATGTGAATATTGAATCTGCAAGGGCGTTGGGAGACTCATTTGTCTCCAGTCCAGCATGAAACTGACTCACCGTGAGCTAGAACCATCGCAACAAGACACATATGCAACATTGTGAATGGAGACAATGGGTGAAAAATTAATGATTTAATGGAGCAGTGGCACGAACGAATTTAAGTACTCCAACAGAAACAAAATTAATGATAGGAAGTGGTTAAATGAATTCGAACTAAGGATCAAGTCAAGTTGACGCTTTCTGGTTCTCAAAACATAATTAATTATGACAGGTCCACGAAGAACGGAAATCATGAATGGGCTTATAAGTTAAGAAAAATATCCGTCCAAGATATTGCGTCTATTCAGAAGAACAAGATCTATTGAGTAAACAGTGATTTTCAAAGAAACAACTGAAGACTATGGCACCCAGAATCAAATGCAGAAGAAAGAACCCATTTGTGAAAAAGGAGGAAGACTGAAAAATTTGAACGAGATTATATTCCAGTTCGGAAATCTAACACACTGAATGTGTCTCTGCTTGAAGTAGAATATACATGGTTTCCAGATCGAATGTACTCTGAAGGTGTAGTTGTTGAATGAAACCTGTATGGCCTACTACACAAATTCACGTTTGCGGATCACGACATTATTGATAAGGAAACATTTTCCGGGTTAGCTATGGATAATTATATGGACAAAAAGGAAATCTTAGATACCAGGATTCCAACTGTGATGGTACTAAAAAATTGGGCATACAAACTTTCAAAAACCGGGGTGCTAAATCTACTAGAAATACCTCATTTCAGAAGATCTCTACAAGTGAAGATGTGTGTCAAATTACTTCTATCACAGATACTGTTGACACGGGGTTAGACCGCATAAAGTGCGGAAGCCAACAGCAGTGAAGAAGGACCATCCGCGAAAGAAATGGCCATTCACGGAGAAGAAGGACTCGACGAAAGCACAAGATTAGCTTAGTTAGTTAGAAAGGGTCATTTGGACCACTTTGTAACCACATTAGTTAGCTATAAATAGGAGTATGATTGTAAGCCTAAGGGCATGAGATCAGTTGAACAATAAGCAAGCGGATGATTTGTATAATGTTTTGTTCTACCTTCGGCGAGTTTTGTATGAATCTGCAATAAGTGTTTTGAACTGTCCCTGTAAAGGTTGTACCGCAGGTTTTTGATGAGTTAATGCATGAAGATGTTCGGCTATGTCTCTTTTGTATCTCTATTTGTGTTGAATGATGAATACTACGATATGCTTAAGTGTTGTTATTTCTGTTAATGCGATCGCTAGTTTTAACCTGTTGATGCGAATGTCGAGTTCATATTGAATATGCAGAGGTTGAATGTATGCTTAATTTAATATGAATGATGCGAGGATGAATCTCTAGTTCCTGTAGCGATAGAGTAAGGATAGATGCATGTCCTCCCTCCACTGCGGAAACCTGGTTCTTGCAGCTCCCTTAATCATCTCGGGTGAGACTTCACTCGCTTCACGAGTGTTGCTGGAAAGGGTAAAACCTTCTGTGCTGGTGCTTAAGGGTGTTTGGTTGGTGTTTGTTGACAGCAGAGCAAGGTGAACCCCTGTCGACAAAACTGTGTCAAAAAAACGTTCCGTTCTCGGGACCCTGAAGAACAAAGAAGAGGACATGCTGTGGCACCTGACGAAACCGTAGATTCAGAATTGGTTTGAAAAAAAGACAGAAGAATTTTCCGAAGGGGGAAATCGGAACCCTGGGCAGACAATAAGTAGTTGGTTGCAAAGGCATATCTATTCTTATCCATAAGGTTTGTTTTATGCGAATGCTCAGTATTGTTGCAGGAGTGGTTGGTGCAGCCTAAATTTCAGAAGAACAATTGCCAAGGAGGTGAACCTGACCATTGGACTCCAGAACCGATCCAACAGTTAAAACGGGTCAACAATAGGGTCTCCAGGTCCATCGAATTCTGGGTATATAGTATCCTAGAGGAATACATCATTGAGTTTTCCATTGATACAATCAAATCATACAGCGACGCAGAAAGGAAATTTTCAAAGGACCTAGAGGGAGATTCCTACTATCGCTGAAGTTGTGGATTAAGATGCTCATCTGTGAAAAGGGTATACTGAGGATTAATTCTGACGAGTAGAAGATCAGTGTGCCGAGGTTGTGGGTACTACTTGAATGTGGGTCCGATAGAAAGATGCGGGGTAGATGGACATGAGTGATGATGAATTTCTAAGGGAGGATGAGGAAGATTGTGGTACCTTGAGAAGTGGGGCGACATTCTGGCGACCAAAGAAGAAGAGGAGGACTGAGAGAGAGTCTCATGAGGGGACCGGAATGAAAGACTGGGAAACAGGACCACAAGGGACAAAGCGACCTTATTACGACAAGGAAGGTGACCAGTCTACCCCAGAATCCAAAGAGGGATGGTCCCTAAGCTACAATGTACCTTCAACCTTGCACACTACTCAGAACTTTGGAGGAAGAAATATAAGTTATTCGCAGAGCTGTCCCACGTGTTAGAACAACGGTAAGAGTAGTTGTGTTAGGAACCCATGTCAACCCTTCTCTTTACTTTGTTAGTATATTGTTGTTGGACGCATATGCTTTGTAAGTCGTCCTATAGTATTTGTTGATCCATAGTTTGTATTACCCCATGGTATTGACCCATAGTATTGGATGCATACTCTTTGTAAGTCGTCTTGTAGTATTATATGTCCCATAGTATTGACCCATAGTATTGGGCATAGACTTAGTATATAAGTGTGTGTTGATGCCAATGAAGTTATTTGTATTGAGCTTGCTCAAAGGAGGTTTCCCCCTTGAAGTGGCCTGCGATCAATAAAAATATTTTGCCAATTAATTGTATTGTGCACTTTATCAATTAATTGTTGCAGGTTCCTCACATCTGGTATCAGAGCACTTTCTTGGGCTCATTGGGTGGAATTTTTGCCATTTTTTTTTTCGCATCTGTTGTACGTTCGGATCTCGGAATAATACCTATCCGCTTAACTATGGGAAGTACTTGGGCATAAGCCCTAAAACTCAATGCGAGGAGTACCACAAGAACCCTGAAGTAGCTGCCCATTGAGAGGACCTACCAGCGAAAAAGGGAAATGACCCCTACCTGATTGATTAGTTCACACCCTTGAGGTAAACCAAGAGATTTCGTTTGGGGCAAAGCGGTTATCAGTTTTACTTGAGCCATGGAGTGAGGGGTACTGCCCCAATACACAAGTTGTCAAACAACATTGGTGGCCGAGTGAAACCCCTGAACCATTAGGAATCTGAGCATACCTGGGGTCCATATCTATTTTCCGTTGAACTGTTGTCGATCACTTCCGCGTTGTTGCAGATCCATCTGTTGCCGATCACTTCCACGCCATTGCATATCCATCTGTTGCTGATCCAACCATTTCGGATCCATTTCGAAAGCCGTTTCAGATCCAGCCATTTTTTATCCATTCCGAGACATTTCAAATCCAGTCGTTTTCAATCCATTCTAAGCCATTTCAGATCCATTCTGAAAAGAAAAAAAAAATTATTTTTTCACCATATCTCCTTTGTTTTCACTTTGCTTCCCCTGAAACTTCACTGACACCCCTACAATCCCATTCTGCATATTTCATTCCTGAGGACCCTATCCCAAATTCCACTTCCCAAAACCAGAAATACCACATTTGTCTATTTTTAGGGTTTTCTATAACTTCTTCTATTTTCACCCAATCTCCTTCAAATTTTGCCATTGTGTTCATTCACTATTTCTGCTTCTTTGTCCCTATCTGACAAATTTTCTCATTCTTTCACCCCGCTTCTGAAATCCTCATTTTTTGCTTCCTTGTCCATTCGAAAGTGTCCAAAACCTAGTCAAACCACAATTACCCACCAGGGTTTTTCCCACATCCAAATTCCCCTTTACTAAATAATTTTATGTTTGTGTTTTTCTACCCATTCACAAAAAAAAACTCATGGTTATGGTTATTACCTGCGGAGGAGCACAAATTATGGAAGAAGAACTTGCAACCCTCAAAATCACACTCCAAGATTTTGATGAAAAATTTCTCAGCCTCCATCTTCAACATTCAGCCATGAACACTAGGTTCTCTTCTTCCAGCAATTTTCGTGGGACGAAGCTTGATTTTCCTCGCTTCAATAGTAATGATCTGACTGGATGGATATAACGGGCAGAACAATATTTCAGTCTACATAATACTTTTGATGTCCAAAAAGTTCCACTTGCATCCTTTCATTTGGAATAGGAATCCCTTCAATGGTACCGTTGGTACATCAAGGCTCATGACGAGCCAAAATGGACAGATTTTTGCCAACTCCTTTTGCAACGATTTGGTCCTAGTGCTTTTGATGACTTCACAGGAGCACTCACTAAACTTTGCCAATTTGGCACTGTGAGAGAGTATCAGACATAATTTGAGAAACTAGCCAATCACACAGAAGGATTGAATGATGAATTCCACAAGAATTGTTTTATCAGTGGTCTTAAGGATGAAATCCACTCAAAGGTTAAAATGTTCTATCCCAACACAATGATGGAAGTCCTAGGGTTGGATAAGTTGGCAGAGGACAAGATCACAACCCAACAACGCTCCAAACCCACTTTTGTTCCATTCAGAAATATGGGTTCTCAACGACCTCCCATCCCACCAGCTCCTCGACGAACTCCTATCAAACATTTGTCTGAAACAAAGACGCGGACACGTAGAGAAAAAGTGATGTGTTATAATTGTGATGATAAGTTCACTCAGGGACATAGATGTGTTGAGAAACAACTCTAACTCTTATATGTGGATTCTCCTCCGGCCTCTGAACTTGGTGCAAAATCTATGGATACACTCGATGATCAGGTCGACATTCAGCAGCCACCTATGGACCCTTCATCTTTGGATGACCACCCATAGATATCTCTCCATGATTTAGCTAGAGTCACCACCCCACAAAAAATGTGGGTCAGGGGTTACTTCAAGAAGATCCCTCTTACAATACTCATTGATTATGGTAGCACTCATAATTTCATTGACCATCAGATCACCAAACAGGATGATTGTTTTGTTCATCCTTGCTCCAACTTTGAAGTCATGATTGCAAATTTGGGCACCTTACCTTGCAAGGGGAAGTGTCATAATGTGCGTATCTCTCTAGAAGATTATAACCTACACTCTGACATGTTTTCCTTGTCCTTAGTCAGATGTGATGTGGTTTTGGGCGTTCAATGGTTATGCACACTTGGACCCATCTTATGGGATTTTGCTGAACTTTGGATGCAGTTTTCAATCAATGGGAAACAACACACATTTACGTGCTTACAACCAGGGTCTCTCCGCATCATCAGTTCACATCGCCTGGAAAAGATCCTTAAGAAGAATTCACATGGTGTCATCGCTCAGATCCATTCCATTCAGATGCACCCATCAATGGTCTCCACTACTTCCTTGGATAGATATGCAGGTGTCTTTGCACAACCAGTGGGCCTACCACCTTTAAGAGACGTTTCCAGTAAGAATTTAGACGCATCTACATCTGAGAAGGAAATGATGGATATTTTGCATGCAGTACAGAAGTGGAAGCCATACCTATTAGGGAATTATTTCTGTATCAATACTGATCACCAAAGTTTGGAAAATTTCCTGGAACAATGGGTATCCTCCCTAGCACACCTAAAATGGGTTATCCAACTCATGGGTTATGCATATGCGATCACTTACAAGAAGGGTAATGACAATCTGGTGGAAGATGCTCCTTCTCGCACATTTGATGACCCAATTTCTCTTATAACTATTTCGCTGCTCGTTCCAAATTGGTTGCAATCCGTTCAACGGGGCTATGTCTTCTATGAAATCCATGCTTCTCCAGCAGCAGGGCACTTTGGGTTCCTCAAAATGTATGACCGGGAATAGTGTAACTTCTTTTGGCAGGGACTGAAAATGACAATTCAATAGATGGTGGCTGACTGTGATACTTTCCAGGTCAACAAGGGTGAAATGAGACTCCTTTTGGGACTGCTTGAACCCTTTCCCATCCCTACATAGATTTGGACATATATTTCTATGGATTTCCTTGAATCGCTCCGGTGGTACAATACCACATAAAAATGACACCATATGAAGCAATCTATGGATAGGCACCGCCAGTTCTTCTTCCATACACCCTCAGCAGTTCCCCAGTTTAGGCAATTGACTCAGTTCTTCGAAACTGCGATAAGATTCTTCTCATTTTGCAGGACAATTTTTACATGGAAAGAATTCGAATGAAATAACAAGCTGATCAACACCGTTCTGAGTGCACTTTTCAAGCAGGTGATATGGTTCTTCTTCGTCTACATCCTTCCGAGCAATTGTCCCTGAATCTCAATAGGCGTCAGCTTCTCTCTCAATCTGTCACAGAGGTATTAATTCACTTGCACAGAATGAAACCCAAGGATGCTACAAGGGAACCATTCCTTCATATTCTGCATCAATTTCCACATCTAAAACTTTGAGGACAAAGCTTTTTCTAAGGGAGAGGGGATGTTAGGAACCCATGTCAACCCTTCTCTTTACTTTGTTAGTATATTGTTGTTGGACGCATATGCTTTGTAATTCGTCTCGTAGTATTTGTTGATCCATAGTTTGTATTAGCCGATGGTATTGACCCATAGTATTGGACACATATGCTTTTTAAGTCGTCCCGTAGTGTTATATGTCCCATGGTATTGACCCATAGTATCGGGCATAGACTTAGTATATAAATGTGTGTTGAAGCCAATGAAGGCATTGTGAAGTTATTTGTATTAAGCTTGCTCAAAGGAGGGTGCCCCCTCGAAGTGGCCTGCGATCAATAAAAATATTCTGTGATCTCATATATTGTGCATTTTATCAATTAATTGTTGTGTAAACCTGCAGAAGATGGTGTTAAAGCAAGTGAATTTGTATTGCAAATTTTGTCACTCTATTGGCAACGACGACAAAGATTGCAGGGCTTACGACCTACTCCAAGAAATGACCATAGATACATTTTTCATGAAAGGAGAAGAGCAACCATCGATACAACAGCAACAACAGTACAGTCAAAAGCAGCCTCACCATCATCCGCAACCACGGTATGATCAATCACAATATGGTCAACCGCAATATCCACAACCACGTTACGGTCAAATGCAATATACGCAACTGCAGTATGGTCAACCGCAGTACCCTCCATATGGGTCACTGCGAGGAGGTTTTAGAGGGTGGTTCTGCGGAGGCTAAGGTATCGGGGCCGGTCGAGGAGGAGCTATGGGACGAGGTCGAGGACCAATCATATGTTACAATTGCGGTCAGCAGGGACATTACCAGAGGGATTTCCCAAATCCAACCCCACAGTACACTTACTGTAGTGTTGTGGACCATGGTATCGAAGACTTTCCTCAACTCATCGTGAAGTGGAAAACTAAGAGCCTGACGCAACCTCCACCAAATCAAAATCAGAACCAGAATATGCCACCAATGGTACAAAATATATCAGCAAAGGTCAGAAGTAAAAATGCAACTGTTGGAATAGTGACCCGAGGAGGAGCTGTGACAGGGGCCAATAGGTCACAGGCTAGTGTCCGACCGACATCAAGAAAACAAGTCACATTTGATGTGGAAGCAGAAAGGGATATTTTCTTTAAAGCACAGGAGGCAATGAGACAGATGAGGTAGCCACCTCTTCACCAGAAAGAAATCACTTACGACATGCCGCCACATTCGACACGACGAATTCGTAGAAAAAAGGATGACACCTTAAGAGCCTTCCTAGAGAGTTTCCTAGAGCTAGAAAAATATCAGGATGCATTGGCATAAATATCTACCCTGTTGCATCGACGGGAGGGTGCACGACAGGAGCGAACGGTCAATCGAATACATAAGAGGAAGACATGAAGAGAAAGGCGGATGTCTACTCAAGTCCGAGAATTCGATGTTGATTCCATTATATTAGACCTGGGATTAGACGTAAACATGATGACAAAACAGACCTGGGAAACGATGGGGAAACCACAGTTGGCATGGCCCCCAATACAACTGCGACTTGCGAATCAAAGTAAGGTCACCTTGATTGGTCGACTATGTTAGGTCCCAGTTGAAATAAAGGGACTCAAAACATACACAGATTTTGATGTGATTGAGATTGTCAACAACACAATCCCCTATCCAGTGCTGCTAGGGATAGACTGGGTTATGGAGAATCAGTCCATGTTAATTTCAAGAAGCGAACCATGTCGTTTGAAAACCGTGAGATAAGGGTAGTCGCACCTCTTGATCCTGTAGAAGGGCAGAGATATGTTGAGATGATGAGGATGAATTCACTAAGGGATGGGATAGTATCTATAACATATCAGAAGACTACATCAATCCTACTATAGATGGGGAGTTAGGATAGTGTAGTAGTAGTTCAGCATCATTAGATTCAGATGAAGCACTTGAAAATTGGAAAAATCGGCTGCATGAAGTATCGTTTAGGATGTGCGCATGGATCACCCAGTCACTCCGATGGGTAGCTACAGAAGAGTGAAAACTACCAATGTATGAAGGGATTCCCAACTTGACTACATTTATCACTGAATTTGAAGAAAAAGTGGCAGAACCACAACGACTACTAGCCTTGGAGGAAGCCTTGAAGGCTACACCAACGCGATGGTGGGCAGTGCACAAGTCAACTATAACTAACTTTCCACTATGTCGACACCTAATGGAGGTTAGGTTCGACGACATTGAAGGATACTACGGAAGTAAGTACACTGGAAGAGGATATCCAAAGGAGCATTTGAATGAATGTTAAAGCAAATGGGGGACAAGATCGAAGCAGGAATGGGTCCATGCATTTATTCACACATTGGATGAAGTACTACGAAATTGGTATATCGCAGCAGAACTGCGACGCGGAAAAAACTCATGGGAACAACTAACTATTGGATTTCTCCACACGTTTAGTTTCTCTGACGAAAACCCCTTCATCCACAGTGTGTTACAGGAGGTCCATGAAAAAGTACTCGATGCAATTCCGACAAAGAAACCTATGGGACTTCAGTGGACTGTGACACCCCAAATTCCGATGGAATGCTACAACATAACAGGAGAACCAGACGATGAGGATGATCTAAGGGCTACATATATACCAGAGTCAGAAGGAAGTCGTAGTTTCAAAGCACCAGATATACCTTCCAAAACGTTTCAGCAGCCATTGCAAATCAAGAAAGTGAACATTGGGTCGGAAGAGAATACCACGTTCATGAGCATTGGAGATGATTGGGACGACTTGACCACTGCCAAGATGACCGATCTTTTGCACGAGTTTCAGGACTTGTTCCTGATAAAAATTTTGGAGATGAAAGGGATTTATGGGGACCTAGGCGAGATGAAAATCCCACTGAAACCTGATGCAAATCCAGTAAAGAAGCGACCTTACAGGTTGAATCTGAGGCACACAGAGCAGGTGAAGGCCGAAATTGAGAGAATGCTGGAAGCAGGAATTATAGAACCTGTGGAGGAATCAGATTGGATCATCCTGATGGTGGTACAAGATAAGACAACTGGCAAAGTCAGGATGTGTGTCGATTTAAGAAAGCTGAATGATGCATGCTTACATGATCCATTCCCTACACCATTCATGGACGAAGTGTTAGAAGGGTAGGAGTTCAAGAAATATACTCATTCACACATGGATTCTCTGGATATCACTAGATAACAATTGTGAAGGAGGATTGGCACAAAATCACATTCGTCAGGAATGGGGATGTTTTCAATATACAGTAATGCCATTCTGCTTGAAGAATGCGCCAACAATCTTTTCAATACTGGTAGTTTCTGCATTCAAGGATTTCATCCATAAATTTCTTGCTGTATACATGGATGACTGGATAGTATACGGGCTGGTCAAGGATCACGTCGCAAATATGAGGTTGATACTGGAAAGATGTCGACAACACCAGATTTCTCTCAACCTGAATAAGTGCATTTTCTGCGTTCCATTTGGGGTTTTACTAGGGCATATTGTTTGTAGAGAAGGAATGTTGTTTGAACCCGCGAAGATTGCAATTATCGTTGACCTACCACTGCCAACAATAGTAAAACAATTAAGAGAGATGTTGGGACACATAAGATATTACAGGAAGTTCATCAGAGGTTATGCAGTGATCATGGCACCAATGGAAAAAATTCCGAAGAAGGATGCCAAGTTCGAGTGGAATGAAGAATGCCAAAAGATCCTTGATACACTAAAAACAAAGATGGTCGCAGCACCCATACTAGTGTTTCTATATTGGACGAAGGAGTTCCATGTTCATGTTGAACTCCTTCATCCAATCTAGGTATTTGTGTCTAAACAAACCTATTCCCATGATTGTCAAGATTATAGAAGATATTACTGGACTTCACTCAGCTAAGGAAGATATAAGTTCTTTGACGAGCAGAAGTCAAGAAAAGGCATTGGGGAAGCAAATGGATGAAAAATATGGAACTCAGTGAGAAAGTAAAGGGTTATTAGTCGCACAAATAAAAGATGAAGCTGTAAGGTTCACTGCCCATCTATTGGCATGCAAGTTGTTTAGAAAGACTCGTCAGGATCAAGTCTCAGCCGCAATCATTGTAGCGGCATAAAAAAGTGTTGAAGGTTTTTAGATGAATTGGTTGACATTCCTATCGAACGAGTTTCTTGAAGATTGTCTGGAGGCACAAGTAAAAGGTAATCCCTCTCACTAAACCTGGTTATTAATTTGTATTGTGTTCACTGGTTGGAAGGATCCCAAAGGAAGTTAGTTCTTTGACAGAAATAAAAGACCCTTTCAAGCTGCAAGGATTGCAAACATGTGAGTTTCTGAGATAAAGGACAGACAAAAGGACAACAACATTAATTTATTCTTATACTGCGAAGAAATCAAGAATATACTGAACAATTCTCCATGTACATCTCCTCATGTTGTTGAAACTTACAAAGGAATCATCCACTTTAAGATCATAATGCATCACACCTATATACAAGCAAAAAGGGACCCCAGAAAACAATGGTGGACTACTAGATTCATTTTCTCTGAAGAAGATGTTGTAAAAATTATTCAATATTGGGACGCAGAATGGAGGGTTCCGTTAACTAAAGAAGAAGCAGAACAATAGAAATAGTCAACCTCAACGAAATACAATATAGAAATACTCACCGAGATAGAACAACAAAATGGGAAAGACAAGAAAATAAATGAATTATTTCAAGGTGAGGGCTCCTCAAAGAAGAAATCACAGGTATATGAACCTCACTCGGTCCAACCACTAACAACATGTGATCTTGAGAGATTTGTCACTAAAGTCAGAAATGTGGTTGAAGAAGCAATCAGAAACATAAGTACAAAGGACGAGATTGAAAACCTTGTTACAAAACAAAGAGAGGCACTGACAGATATTAATGAACAGTCGGGAATGTTGAAACAACTGGTGAAGAAAAAATGGGAAGAATAGAAAATGGTTGAGTCTTCTCAAAGTATCCTAACATCTGAGAAGGAGATAGAGCTGCATCAAAAGTTAAAGATCTAATCTACGGTCATAAAATTTCCTAACTATGAAATGTAGAATGAGGCGAGTCACATTGAATTAACATTATCAAAATTAACCTCAAATGAGTTATATGTGCTACATACATCTGCTGCACAATAAATCAGAAGAAGACATGAAGCAGTTGTGGTCAAATCGAATACATGTCAAAAGGAAAAGAATTCCCTACAACAAGAGTGCATGCAACTAAGGACCAAAAAGGGGTTAACAACACAGGATATAGTACAACTAGAAGAGGAAGCAAAAGAAGAAGCTTCACAGGGCAACTTGTTAAAATGTGAACTGGAAAAGGTGCAGTAGGATCCTGCAGTATTCAAAAGGTAGTGGAGGAAGTATGCAACATACTTCCAGAAGCTCTCGAAAATGAAAATTTATCCTAAGAAAGAAAGACAATGTTAATAGGAGAAGTCATTTAGAAATTACTAAACAAAGATGGAATTCAAGCATCAGGATCTCCTCTAGAAACTGAAAAGGAACCTAAAAATATAAATGCTCTGATTGAAGGCCTAAAAAATATGGAAGTAAGATGTACAAAACTACATGAAGAAAGTGTGCAAGTATGGACAAGTCTAGTTGAGAATGAGCAGCTAAAAGAAGTAAATAAGAGGCTACAGATAGCACAACACCTAGAATGGAAAATTCTTAATAGTCTTACCAGTATTTCAACTGCAAATATGACCCAAAAAAATGGGAGAATATAAGAAGTAACAGTAAGAGGTGAACAAGTTGCGTGGGGAACAATGAAAGGTTATTGAAAGACTTGAACCTCTGCAAGAGGAAGCTTCCAGTATTACATAATCTTGTCCTCTACTGCAAAATGAAATTAAAGAGGTTACCAATGATTGTTTAGAAACTTTGAAATCGGTTTCATGCAAGAAAGTGGAAATTGCTATTGTGGGAAAAGAAGAAGAATTAAGAGAAAAGGTTGTAGCCATAACAACAAATCTATAGAAGATTAATTCTACCATCCATATAGGAGATCAAGGTGAAGAATCATTGTGATATATTAATCAGAAAAATAATTAAAGATAATTATGAAAGGATATTAGTGCAGAAGTAATGAAGCATAAAGACAGGGGGAGTTATCCCTAGATATAGTTGTGATAGACACCAGTGCAAAACATACAGAAGAATTCATATTTCACATAGCATTGGAACTTGTTTTCCATTGATGTCAAAGGGGATAAATGCATGAATCTAAGGTAGCTAAGGTGTACACAACATGATAAATGCATGAATATGAGGCATGGAATACATAGTAGGAGAAACACATGAAGCCGTGGCATGAAATAAACAACAAAGGAGAGATCCATGAAGTCAACAGGAAATCATGAAAGGGGGAGAACTGCATGAACAACATGGAGCTACAACAGATGTGAAAGAATGTGAAGAATATAATTTCAGGAAATGACGTCTGAGTGTATAGACTGCGTTGAATTAACCGGGAGAAACATAGTTCGCATAGATTAGAAGGTGCAATAGACAAAATACCTAATAACTCAAGAGGAGCATATACATAGAGGGAGTACTGCCACCAAGTACGAATGAAGCATACAACCCAAAGAATATCAGATACAACTTCATAAGGTGTTGACATCAATGCCAAAGGGGGAGATTGTTAAGCATGGATTTTCATTGATGTCAACTAAATATGATGTGAACTAAAGATAACCGTCAATGAATGTCAAAGGGGATGTCAACTAATTAAGTCTGAATCATTGATATCAAAGACAAAGTGGATAAAACATTCCTACAGAAGTATGAAGAAGTAAAATAAGCCACTTTGAAGAAGTAGTGTGCAAGACAAAAATAACATGAATACCAGATGTATATGCGCAAGTTGTGAAGGTGATAGATATAAATGCAACTTTGGAGTTGTTAAGATTTAATATGCTAGGACAAAAAATATCAGTATTACATTCCATTTCACAACAATAGCATATACAGGATCACTGAAAGAACAACAAGCACAACATAAACACAAGAGACACAAATTTATCCTGGGAAACCCTCATGGGGTAGAAAACCCAACAAAGCTTCCTCAATATAGATGACCAACAAATACAAATATGTAATCCCCAAACATGAGCTCCTTCTCCTCCATAGCAGATCTCTCTCTCACTTATGCGCTAATCACAAGTGAGTGAATGTGTGTTAAATGAGGAACACACCTCCTCTATTTATACACAACTCCGACTTGACCTTTACACTAACTAGGTCGACCCCAACTTAACCACTTAACATAATGTGACAGGGCTGACCCCACGAGGGAAGTCTAATAACCCAAGTTACCACATTCTCCACGGAGGAATAAAACATTTACGGATATACAATAAGGTCTTCACGGAGGAATGAAACATCTACGGAATAATAAAGTACATATATAATGTTCTTAGAAGTTACAATATTTCAACACTCCCCCTTAACGAGAAGGATGTTATAACAACATCGGCAGGAGCAAGGAGTCATCAACTACATGATACATGATACATCTATAAATCATTGGAAGCTTTCTTTATTCATCATCATCATTAACCCATTCATTTACTGGAACATAATCAATACTGGAACATCAACATTGTCAGTATTGAGTCTTCATCTTCTGCAGCACTCAATCAGCTATAGCATCATCATCTGGATCTACTGATCAACATCATCATCTGGATACTCACGATCAACAACATCGTCATCTAGACCATCACGATCAACATCATCATCATCTAGATCATCACGATCAACAACATCGTCATCTAGACCATCACAATCAACAACATCGTCATCTAGACCATCATGATCAATAGCATCATCATCTAGACCATCATGATCAACAATATTGTCATCTAGACCATCACGATCAACATCTGGATCCTCTCGATCAACAGCATCAACATAGCAACATACTCTGCAATGTACAAGATCCAATTACAGGTTGATCAATCCTGCTCACTTTAGGACATAATTCCAAGGATGATACAATCCTATCATGTGCATTTTGAACCAAACGTTCAGGGGTGATGCAGTCCTATCACATACATTTTGAACCAAATGTTCAGGGATGATGTAGTCCCAATCTGCTTACAGGATGATCAATCCTTCTCACTTTAAGACACCTCTCATGTCTAGGGACGATGCAATCCCTATCTACTTATAGGATGATCAATCCTTATCACTTTAAGACACCTCACCATGTCTAGGAACGATGCAATCCCGATCTACTTATAGGATGATCAATCCTTATCACTTTAAGACACCTCACTATGTATAGGGACGATGCAATCCCAAATCAACTTACAAGATCATTAGTCCTTATCACTTTAAGACACCTCACCATGTATAGGGACGATGCAATATTGAATCAACTTACAAGATGATTAGTCCTTATCACTTTAAGACACCTCACCATGTCTAGGGACGATGCAATTCTGACCACAGTGCCAATCCTTTTTCATACAGGATGTGACCTAGATTAAATCTAGGATTTTACCACCTGTGAATGATCACATGCTGCTGCACTGAGTATTCCAAGAGCAAACATTACATCATTACAGGACTTGCAAATGATCACCTGCTCCTACACTGAGCAATCCAAGAGTAAACATTACATCATTCCAGTCAACCATAGAGCCAGTACTATTTCAACTAGGGTGTAACCTAGATCAGATCTAGGATTTACAGCCTCTGAATGATCACCTACTAATCCAAGAGCGAACATTACATCATTACGGGACCTGTGAATGATCACCTGCTGCTACAATGAGCAGTCCAGGAGTGAACAATACATCATTCTATTCAACCACAGAGCTAGTACTATTTCAACTGGGGTGTGACCTAGATCAGATCTAGGATTTACAACCTGTGAATGATCACCTGCTAATCCAGGAGTGAACATTACATCATTACAGGTTTTGTGAATGATCACATACTGCTATGCTGAGCAGTCCAGGAGTGCACATTACATCATTGATCAACATCTTTCTCGAAGACAAGAGTCTACAGATCAATTCAGGGACCGAAGTTCGAGGATGATACAATCCCTCTCGTCCACTAGGGACCACTTCTCGGAGACATATGTCTATGGATCAATTCAGGGACCGAAGTCCAGGTATGATACAATCCCTCTCATCCAATAGGGACCACTTCTCGGACACATATGTCTACGGATCAATTCAGGGACCGAAGTCCAGGGATGATACAATCCCTCTTGTCCACTAGGGACCACTTCTTATCGTTGATATCATCGACCTCATCGTCGGGACATGTAACCTCATCATCGACCTCATCGTTGGAACATGTAACCTCATCATTGATACATGTATCCTCATCATCGATACAAGTATCCACATCATCAATACAAGTATCCTCATCATCAATACAGTATCCACATCATCGACCATATCACTCCCCCTTTCGAGGAGGGTCCTTCTGAATGACACCAAGCTTGTCTCTGGAATACTCAAAATTTACTTGGGACAGAGGTTTGGTCAATATATTAGCAACTTGTTCGCCAGTGCTCATATAATTGAGCTTTATAGCTCCTTTCTGCACCATATACCGTATATAGAGATATCGGATCTCTATGTGCTTTGACTTATCATGGAACAATGGCTTCTCTGTCATCTTGATACAACTCTGGTTGTCACACAGGATCTCAGTGGGGTCCATCTCTAAGTCAAACAATCCTAATAACAACTTCTGAATCCATATCACTTCACAACTAGCAGAGCAAGCAGCAATATATTTTTCTTCAGTTGTGCTGAGAGCCACACTAGAATGCTTCCTGCTAAACCACAAGATCATGGCAAATCCTAGACAATAACATCCTCCCGATTTGCTCTTCCTGTCTGATACACTTCCTGTCCAATCAACATCTGTGTAGCCATACAATCTGAAGTCATGATCTCCAAGATAACATAGATCAAAGTCTATCGTACTCGTTAGGTACCTCATCACATGCTTTGCAACTATCACGTGAACACGTCTAGGTTCCACTAGATGCTGACTCAAGGTGTTCACGACAAAGCATATATCTGGTCTGGTATTTGTTAAATACATCAATGACCCAATAATCTATCAATACAGAGTCACATCCACTAACTCTGATGTGTCGTCAGCTAACAGCTTCAAGTTGGAATCCATGGGAGTGGCCATGGCTTTTGCATTCCAACATATCAAATACTTTCCTTGGTTGAGAAATATTCCTTCTGGGCCTTGCTATACTTCCAGACCTAGGAAGTAATGCATCAATCCGATATCTTTCATCTCAAATTCTATAGCTAGCTTCTTCTTGCTTTCCATGATCTATTTCTCATTCCCTATCAGAAAGAGATCATCCACATACAATAATAGTATGACAGGTTCATCATCCATAACCTTAAGGTAAAGGTTAGGATCATATTTACTTATGGTAAAGCCCAAGCTTGTCAAGAAGCTATCAATTCTCCCTCTGTGACTGAACATCATTCACACTTTGCATTGAGTGATATTCTGCATATCTATCCGTGTCATCTCTCGTCAGATGGGTCTACTAATATGAGCCTCAAGATCATTTGAACTCTATGGTGAGTTCCTTCTTGCATCCATCTAAGAGAAGAATGTCATAAAGCTTTCTTCAATTGAATCCTGGGAGTTTTCTCGATTCGTACTTCTTCTTCAATTACACCATTAAGAGAATGGTCTTATCTAGCCACTTGGAGCAAACATCTTGTCATGATCCTCTTCCTCTTTCTAAGATAATCTTCTAGCCATGAGCCTTCTATAGTGTGTTTGATTTGTAAGTATTCTTGTTGAACATCCACCACTTGTTCTTTGGAATAGGTGATCATCATCATAGCACACGATCTTTTCTACAAATCAAAGTTAATCACATTATTATAATACTTCATAATCATCAAATTAAGTTGACATGATAATCTACTATGCATACTGATATGATTCACATAGTCATGCAACTATCTTGACCAATATTTTGGCACAACACTTTTCCATATCCTGTATGCATACAGTGGCTATATAGACGCCTTCCATCTCTACCAGAACATACTATCAAGAGCGTGCATAGCTCTTAGCATGTTAGCAAAGAGGTTTCATTCTAGATAAACAACAATGGAATGTTTGTCCAACTTACCCATCATATGCATATTAGTAGTATACTGTTCAACGCTATATGAATGCTTACACTATGCATGATATATTCTAGGAATACAAATATGCATACATCTATTACAAGCAATATCATTTACTATTTCAGAGATTACAAATAACAACTCAAATACTTATCTTTTATGGTTGCCTCCCACTTGATCTCTATATGTCTTTGAACTTCTTATCCATTCTGGACCACTATGCATGCTCAAGTGTGCACTTGTGTCATCCTCATGATCTCATACATAATCATACATTCATTAGTATAATCTCAATACTATCAAAACATTATAATTCTAAATAAACTTAAGTATGTATGGTCATGATCATTTCATACATAGGTATACTTACCTAAGATCCTAACACAAAGTAGGATTCTAACTTGATATAGGAAAAAATACCTAGATTATAATGCTTGGTTATGTCTTAACATACCTAAACAATATCTTCTTTGTTCTCTTCAATGATTTAGAGACCTTGTGCTAGAACCTACATATCTCATAGGTTAAGCATAGTAGAACAAAGTCATACATACCTCGTAAGTAGAGCTTCTATGTGGTCAAAGACTATGGATGAGTCTTTTTCTTCATGTCATCATGGTCATAGAACTTGATTTGTCTTTCTTGATGTACCTGTATCTTGTTAGCAGATAACATCATCCTCATACAACACCACAGGTGCATTATTACAATCATATAACCCTAATCAATGAATGTCTTCTATCATTCACATGCATTCATACTTTTACTAGGGTGATAAGACAATTCTAAGATTAATCAAGATTTTTCTAATGAATACAAACATATCATAAACTTAATCATGAACATATTTCAACACATACCTGTATCTCCTCAAGTCATACCTGTCGATATTTCTTGTAGTCTTCTTATGTAAGGCCTTAACATAATCTCCCTTTGGACTGGAACCTCTTCACTTATGTAAGTGTCCAACTCATTCTCTTTTAGGATTGACCCAATCTACTTGATTGGCTGGAATCTAGATCTTAGAGCTGGATTAGGGTTTGTCAGAGAAACCCTAAAAATTCAAACTTCGAATTTCAAACTTCTGAAAGGATAGAAAGATGCACCTTGTTGAGTTGATCACGTTGGTATACTCAGAATTTGAAAACTGCAAAGTTTCACCCCTCAAAATTGCTTTTGAAACTTCTGGATTCACTAGGTAGGACCCTGGATTAGGGTTTGAGTTTCCCGAAGCTTCACCCAGCCAAAAAGTTCGATCCAAAGCTCTAAAATTTGATTTTTTCAAAGAGCTTCTAGCCATGGTCTTAGATTTCAGAAATTCCAATTTTTGAAGAAACCCTAATTTTTGGATTTACTAGACAGGACCCCAAACTAGGGTTTGATTTTCCCAGAGCTTCACCCAACCAAAAAGTTCGATCCAAAGCTCTAAACTTTGATTTTTCCAAGGCGCTTCCATCCATGGTCTTAGATTTTAGAAATTCCAATTTTTGCAGAAACCCTAATTTCCAGATTTACTAGACAGGACCCCAAACTAGGGTTTGATTTTCCCAGAGCTTCACCCAACCAAAAAATTAGATCTTGGTCTCTAAACTTCGATTTTTCTGAGGATCATCTAGCCATGGACTTAGATTCCAAAATTCCAATTTTCTCTGAAACCCTAATTTTTAGGTCAAAAACTAAAAATGCTCAGAATTGAATTCTGTCTCGACAGAAAGATACGCCTTGCTGAGGAGAGTCAATCTAGCCTCCTTCCTTTCAAGATCTATAGGGAGAAACCAAAAAAACAAGAATCCCTAGCTTCTGTAACTGCATAGTGTCTTCTTCTCAGGTTAGCTTTGATACCATGTTAAGATTCAATATGTTAAGACAGAAAATATCAGCATTGTATTTCATTTCACAATAATAGCATATACAGGATCACTGAAAGAACAACAAGAACAACATAAACACAAGAGACATAGATTTATCCTAGGAAACCCTCATGGGGTAGAAAACCCAACAAATCTTCCTCAATATAGATGATCAACAAGAGAGAGATGTATATCTCAAACATGAGCTCCTTTTCCTCCATAGCAGATCTCTCTCTCACCTATGTGCCACTAACAAGTGAGTGAATGTGTGTTAAATGAGCAACACACCCCCTCTATTTATACACAACTTCGACTTGACCTTTACACTAACTAGGTCGGCCCCAACTTAACCATTTAACATAATGTGACAGGGCCGACCCCACTAGGGAAGTCTAATAACACAAGTTAGCACATTCTCCACGGAGGAATAAAACATCTCCGAATATACAATAAGGTCTTCACGAAGGAATGAAACATCTTTGGAATAATAAAGTACAAATATAATATTCTTAGAAGTTACAATATTTCAACAGGATGATCAATACTGATCCATTTAAGACACCTCTCATGTCTATGGACGATGCAATCCTATCACGTACATTTTGAACTGACTGTTCAGGGACGATGCAGTCCTATCACATACATTTTGAACTAACTGTTCAGGGATGATGCGGTCATATCACGTACATTTTGAACTAACTGTTCAGGGACGATGCAGTCCTATCACGTACATTTTGAACAAACCTTTCAAGACGATGCAGTCCTATCACGTACATTTTGAACAAACCGTTCAGGGACGATGTAGTCCTATCACGTAAATTTTGAACAAACCATTCAGGGACGATGTAGTCCTACCACGTACATTTTGAACAAACTGTTCAGGGACAATGCAGTCCTATCATGTACATTTTGAACAAACTGTTCAAGGATGATGTAGTCCTATCACGTACATTTTGAACAAACCATTCAGGGATGATGCAGTCCTCTCACATCTACTTAGACAAAGTATAAGGACCAATTTTGGGATACATATGTATACGAATCAATTCAAGGACCAAAGTACAGGGATGATACAATCCCTCTTGTCCACTAGGGACCACTTCTCAGAGACATATGTCTATGGATCAATTCAGGGACCAAAGTACAGGGATGATACAATCCCTCTCGTCCACTTAGACAAAGTCTAAGGACCATATATCGACCTCATCATCGCAACCGGTAACCTCATCATCGACCTCATCGTCGAAACAAGTGACCTCATCATCGACACAAGTGTCCTCCTCATTGATACAAGTATCCACATCATCGATACAAGTATCTACATCATCGACCTTACCATCGATGTAGGCAATCTCATCATTAGACCATATCACTCCCCGTTTCGAGGAGGGTCCTTCTGAACTACACCAAGCTTGTCTCGAAAATACTCAAACTTTACTCGAGACAGATTTTTGGGCAATATATCAGCAACTTGTTTGTCAGTGCTCACATACTCGAGCTTTATAGCTCCTTTCTGCACCATATCCCGTATATATAAATATCAGATCTTTATGTGATTTGAATTATCATGAAACACTGGATTCTTATTCATCTTGATACAACTCTGGTTGTCACACAAGATCATCGTGGGGTCCATCTCCAAGTCAAACAATCTTGATAACAACTTCTGAAGCCATATTGCTTCACCACTAGTAGATCAAGTAGCAATATATTCCTCTTCAGCTGTGCTGAGAGCGACACTAGACTACTACCTGCTAAACCACGAGATCATGGCAGATCCCAGACAATAACATCCTCTCGATGTGCTTTTCCTGTTTGATACACTTCCTGCCCAATCAGGATTTGTGTAGCCATACAATCTGAAGTCATGATCTCCAAGATAACATAGACCAAACTCTGTCGTACCATTTAGGTGCCTCATCACATGCTTTGCAGCTATCAGGTGAACATGCCTAGGTTACACTAGCTACTGACTCAAGGTGTTCACAGCAAAGCATATATATGGCCTGGTATTCGTCAGATACATTAATGACCCAATAATCTTTCTGTACAGAGTCACATCCACTAACTCTGATGAGTCATTAGCTAACATCTTCAAGTTGGAATCCATGGGAGTGGCGATGGCTTTGCATTCCAACATATCAAATCTTTTCAAGATTTCCATAGCATACTTTCCCTGGTTGAGAAAGCTTCCTTCTGTGCCTTTCCATACTTCTAGACCTAGGAAGTAATACATCAATCCGAGATCTTTCATCTCAAATTCTATAGCTAGCTTCTTCTTGCTTTCCATGATCTATTTCTCATTCCATGTCAGAAAGATATCATCCACATACAATAATAGTATGATAGGTTCATCATCCATAACCTTTAAGGTAAATGTTAGGATAATATTGTCAAGAAGCTATCAATTCTCCCTCTGTGACTGAACATCATTCACACTTTGCATTGAGTGATCTTTTGCGTATCTATCTGTGCCATCTCTTATCAGATGGGTCTACTAATATGAGCCTCAAGATCATTCAAACTCTGTGGTGAGTTCCTTCTTGCATCCATCTAGGAGAAGAATGTCATTTGTATATAGACACCATTTTCAACCTTGTATCAAAAGTTGAAATCCACATCACCCATGGTGATCATTAAGCTCATCAAATGACAATCGATCTTGGGTACCTGTACAGAGCTTTCTTCAATTACACCATTAAGAAAATGGTCTTATCTAGACACTTGGAGCAAACACCTCGTCATGATCCTCTTCCTCTTTCTAAGAGAATCTTCTAGCCACGAGCCTTCTATATTACATTTGATTTGTAAGTCTTCTTGTTGAACATCCATCACTTGTTCGGTGTTCATCATTTTGTAGATCATATCATATGATCTTTCCTACAAATCAAAGTTAATTACATGATTAGTAATACTTCATAATCATCAAATCATGTTGACATGATAACCTATAATGCATACAGATACGATTCACATAGTTACGCAACTATCTTGACCAATACTTTGGCACAACACTTTTACATATCCTGCATGCATATAGTGGCCATCTAGATGCCTTCCATCTCTACCAGAACATACTGTCAAGAGCGTGCACATTTCTTAGCATGTCAGCAAAGAGGTTTCATTCTAGATAAACAACAACAGAATGTTTGTCCAACTTACCCATCATATGCATATTAGTAGTATACTATTCAATGCTATATGAATGCTTACACTATGCATGATATATTCTAGGAATACAAATATGCATACATCTATTACAAGCAGTATCATTTACTATTTCACAGATTCAAATAACAACTCAAATACTTATCTTTTATGTTTGTGTGGTTGCCTCCCGCTTGATCTCTATATGTCTTTGAACTTCTATTCATTTTGTACCACTATGCATGCTTAAGTGTGCACTAGTGTCATCCTCATGATCGCATACATAATCACACATTCATTAGTATAATCTCAATACTATCAAAACATTATGTATGGTCATGATCATTTCATACACATGTATGATTACCTAAGAGCCTAACACAAGGTAGGATTCTAACTTGATTTAGGAAAACATACCTGGATTATTATACCCAAGCAATATCTTCTTTGTTCTCTTCAATGAGTTTAGAGACCTTGTGCTAGAACCTGTATATCTCATAAGTTAAGCATAGTAGAACAAGGTCATACATACCTCGTAAGTAGAGCTTCTATGTGATCAAAGACGAGTCTTTTTCTCCATACCATCAAGGTCATCGAACTTGATTTGTCTTTCTTGATGTACCTTTCATGTTAGCAGATAACATCATCCTCATACAACACCACAAGTGCATTAGTACAATCATAAGTGTCATAAAATTAATCAATGAATGTCTTCTGTCACTCACATGCATTAATTATCAAACAATCATAATTGTATTAACCTCAATAACATGAAGACAAACATATTATGAACTTAATCAAGAATCAGATTTCAAAACATACCCATGTCTTCTCAAGTCATACCTATCGAGTAGTCTTCTCTATAAGGGTAAAACCCTAACCATCCAAGGTAGATCACTTGTGAACATCTTATGTATGTTCATGGTGCTAGGATAATAGGATATCAGCGCCATTTAAACCTTCTTCATCACTTCCCTATGAGTCTCCCAACTTTGCTAGGGCTTCTTCTTACTTGGAAACCCTAATATTCAATCTCCTTCCTCCCACAACATTTTGATGGAGGATTAATATCTATGATGAATGGATTCCAAATCCATTATCAAAGATTCCAATGTTGTAGTAGGTGTCTCCAACATTGTATCAGGTCCTTCCAGACCTAAGAACTGAAAACCTTAAGTGAGAGCTTCTTCCTCCTCATCTTAGATTTCCTCTGTTTATCCATTTCAGATGGGCCGTATTGTTTCTGGTGCAACTATGAAATTACATATCTGTAGGGTCTGAAACTTTGGCCTGTGGCAGCTTAACCTGTCATCCTTCCAACCCCATAGGTATGAACTCAAATGGATTATCTGAGAGAGAGTTATGCCAAATGTCGCAACGTGACCTGTTTATGGGATGAAATAGTATAGAGAATGTGTACGGAGTTCCATGTGTCACTGTTTCCACTTCGGCCTCTGAAAAGTGTACTTGTGAAACTACAGTCTGTTCTCTACCTTTCAATTTTTACGAAATTTCATTTGGAGCTTCCTATCCCGAGATATGAACTTTTTTCCTAGGCAATTGTTTATGACTGAGATCTAGATGAGGCAGAAACCCTAACTTGTGCGGATCATAAATCACAAAGCACAACGAATTAGATGTTTTTCTTAGGACACAAGGTACAAGGGGATGTTATCTACGACCTGTAGAAGTTTTAGATCCTAAACCTTCACCAAAATGGATTTATAGCAAAAGTTCCACGATGACTGGTTTTTGCTATATAAAACCCTAACTTTCAAATTGTCGCAAGTGAGACATGTGTCGTAAGTTCCATGCATTTCCTTCCTTCAGGCTAGCTCTGATACCATGTTAATATTTAATATGCTAGGATAGAAAATATCAGTATTACATTCCATTTCACAACAAGAGCATATATAGGATCATTGAAAGAAAAACAAGCACAACATAAACACAAGAGACACAGATTTATCCTCGGAAACCCTCATGGGATAGAAAAACTAGCAAAGCTTCATCAATATAGATCACCAGCAAATACAAAGATGTAATCCCTAAACATGATCTCCTTCTCGTCCATAGCAAATCTCTCTCTCACTTATGCTCTAATCACAAGTGAATGAATGTGTGTTAAATGAGGAACACACCTCCTCTATTCATACACAACTCTGACTTGACTTTTACACTAACTAGGTCGGCCCCAACTTAACCACTTAACATAATGTGACAGGGCCGACCCCTCTAGGGTGGTATAATAACCCTTTAACCCACATGAATCATATAGGGATGACCCCATTAGGGAAGTCTAATAACCCAAGTTACCACATTATCCACGGAGGGATAAAACATCTCCGGATATACAATAGGGTCTCCACGGAGGAATGAAACATCTCCGAAATAATAAAGTACAAATATAATATTCTTAGAAGTTACTATATCTCAACAGGAGTATATCTAGAAATTCATTCAGTCTTATATGTCCAATGATGAAGGAGAAGGATACCAGTATGAAGAATTATATCCAGACAGACAGAAGTTGGGTATCCAAGGAGACCAGTATGAAGTAGTATATATTGAAATACATTCATTATAATGTTGGGAATCCAAATATAAATCATACAGGTTCACCAGTTACGTAGACAACAAGTCCACCAAGTCACACTCTTTCATGAAAGCAATCAAAACAGTTGGTTGGAAAATGGTACATGTGTACAAGCAACCAAGGAAATTGGTTGAGCAAATGATACAAGTGCGCAAACATGTTGAAGGAAGTTTTAAGTTGTTCAAGCAAGCCTTGAGCATTGCTTGGTTAATGGTCGGAAGTGCGCAAACTATTGATGGTTGGACAACCCTGAAAGCATGCAAGCATAGCCAATGAGAAGACTATTTCATTATGTGAAATGCGCACAAGTTCCTAAATGGTACAGTGGTTAAAGACCATCTATGAGAAAATTCCATAGCCGACGGTGCATCCAGTGTGCATGTCCCACAAAGGATGACAAGGAAATAGTTGAATACTCACTTGGAAGAAGGTGGAGTATGCGTAGAATCCTCAAAGCATCAAATGAATCAAGAGCGCAAAGGTACACCACCAAGGTGTAAAGTCCCACTGAGTTATGGTTCACGAGGGCGCTTGATAGGATGAATCATCAATATCACATAAAATGACACGTGGCATATGCACATCTGTGAAGTATGGAAGAAGGGATTCCAGGACCAACTTGAAAACATACAATCCATGTAGGAATTCTATAAGTAGAGACGCAAGTTGAATATTTGATGTAATCTTGATGGCGAGAGCATAAGAGCTTCGAGTGTAAGTTACAGTTTATTTTTCAGGGCATCAATGGGGTCATGGACATAACAGATGATCTAGCGAAGAGCCGAATGCATACACACAACATAATGAATTTTTTTGAGGTGCATAGAATGATGCTGTAGAACTGTGACGAATGCACAAGTACTGAAAGGAAGAAATACTGGGGTATGCGCAAGTGCTTGATGTTTCAAAGGAAAAAAATACAATCAACACGTTGATAGTCACAGATGTTGAAAAGACAGAAGCGCAGAGACAAAACCGAAGTTGATCAGGAAATGCGCAAATGTCTAGCTGATGCATAAGGGAAGAAGTGAAAGTGTGTGGAGTGGACATAGTCATCAGATGCGCAACGAAAGAACGGAGGCAGAATTAGTTAAGCACATCGTGATGCAGATGATCTGAGACCACTACATTAATCAGACTGAACCAATCAGTTGATGCACATGATGTCGCAGATTATCTAAGATACTGCAACACTCAATCCAAATGGACCCATCTCTAAAGGCGCAGTTCCATCTGTTACTAGTGCTTCATTTCAGAACAACAGACTATTAATTGAAAGCATAGTATTAGTTGTCTATTGCATTCAGGTAGAATAGAATGTTAAAGATAACCATATTTGCAGACTACAGTATCAGTGAGCACACAGTACATGAATATAGTCATCAACAGAAGTGTGATTTGAGAAGTCAAGTGATGTATGAAGTGCAGTAATAGAGTATAGACTGCATACGAAGACGACACACAACAGAATCGTCAACATAATATCACTAGTGTATGCAGTGTTGAAGTTCAGTAAAACATCAACACATATTTATCATCAGGGCAGTCGAATGGGGTAAGGAAGCAAGGAGTGGGAGATTCCTTCAGGTTGGTGCTTATAAAACAAAGAAGACAAGGGGTTCGATGCCTCCTTCCAGTCGGTGCTAGAGAAACACAGGGAGTTAGATATTCCTTCAGGTTGGTACCTGTAAATCCAAGGGATCGGAGCCTCTTTCTAGGTTGTTCTAGTAAACACAGGAAGTTGGTTCTTCCATGAATGCATTCTTTCACACTATAAAGAAGCATTTTGTGGTTTTTCTCCCAATTGGGTTTCCACATCAAAATTCCTGTGTTCTGTGTTATTTGTTTTGGTGCATGAATGGATGGATGTTTTATGTGTTGATGCATAACTAAAGATAAGGATTAAGTTAAGGATAATCTATTTAAGAAGGTAAATATTGTTGATTGTTGGTTGTGGAGCCAGATCTTCTAGTCTCATAGATGATATTGTATCAACCGTGTTTGTACCCCAGTTTTATATGATATGTAGGTGGACTGTACAGTCACCCCAGCGGGGGGGGGGGTGGGGGGCATCGCCCCACCACGGGCTATTTTGCGGGCCCATGGTTTTGGGTATCCCGTGGTATTTTTCTATTGTATTTCCCTTATAAAATAAAGACATTGTAATACGGCTAGGGATGAGGATGTATTAGGTTTTATGCATTGTAAAGATCTCTGAGATCAGGAGAGAGACTGTGAAACAGAGAAGATGAAGTGGAGCGGTTTTGCTGCAGGTTGTATCCCTTCACCTTGCTGGACAATAATAATAATAAGGACTGGAAAATTCAGTGTGGACGTAGCCCAAGTTGGGTGAACCACGATATATCTGTGTCTCTCTTGTAATGTGTATGTGTGATTATATTTGCATTTCTATTTATTGTTATTGCTCGGTGATCCTGTTTTTCCTAACAATTGGTATCAGAGCCAAAGGTCTATTTGGCAGTTAAACCCGCAGGAAGCTAGGGTTTCTGGTTCAAGTGGGAGCAATGGAAAAAGAAGAAAAGTTTAAGGTCGAGAAGCTTAATGGCCAAAACTTCAGGTTATGGAAGATGCAAATGGAGGACTATCTGTACCAGAAGGATCTATTCCTACCGTTGGGAGGAAAAGCAAAGCAGCCGACGACTATGAAGGATGAAGAATGGGAGGTTCTTGACAGAAAGGCTCTGGGAACAATACGGTTGAGCCTGGCTTCGTTGGTGGCTTTCAATATCTCAAAAGAAATGACAACAGAGAGTTTGATGAGCGCATTGGGTAAGCTGTATGAAAAACCCTCGGCCTCCAACAAGGTATTTCTAATGAAGCGTTTATTTAATATGAAGATGTCTGAAGGTGGATCTGTTACTGATCATTTAAATGAGTTTAATACGGTTACAAATCAGCTAAGTTCTGTAAGTGTGAACTTTGATGATGAGGTTAGGGCTCTTCTAATTTTGTGTTCATTGCCAGAAAGTTGGAATAGCTTGGTCATGGATGTAAGTAACTCTGTCTCTGGTTCAAACACCTTGAAATTTGATGATGTTATTGGTGTTATTCTTAGCGAGGAAATGCGAAGAAAAAGCACAGGTGAGACATCAGGTAATACGTTGACCATGGAGAGCAGGGGAAGACAAAATGAGAAAGGAAAGAGCCAAGGTAATTGTGGAAGGTCTAAAATGGGCAGATCCAAGTCCAGACTGGGAAAGATAGAGTGCTGGAATTGTGGAAAGAAAGGACATCTAAAGAAAGATTGCAAATCTCTAAAGAAGAAAGGAGATGCACAGATGGAAACTACCCAGGAAGCAAATGTAGCAGGTGATGTGTTACAAGATGCTTTGATTCTTGCATTAGATAATACTAGTGGTTATTGAGTAGTAGATTCAGGAGCTTCATGTCATGCTACACCCCATAGGAAATACTTTCATGAGTATGTTCCTGGCAACTTTGGACATGTTTTATTGGGTGATGATGAGCCATGTAAAATTGTTGGAATGGGTAAGGTATGGATAAAAGTTAAGAATGGAACTGATTGGTTGTTGATAAAAGTTAGGCATATTCCTGCTATGAAAAGAAATCTGATCTCAACAGGGAAGTTGGGAGATGGCGGCTGTCTATCTACGTTCGGAGAAAAGTGGTGGAAGATCACTAAAGGATCAATGGTGATAGCAAAAGGAGACAGAGTAGGTACATTGTATTTATGTCCTCATAATACTGACCATTCTATCTCTTTAGCTTCCACAGGAATAGATGCAGCATTGTGGCATCATAGGCTTGACCACATGAGTGAGAAGGGGATGCAGATTCTCCACTCAAGGAAGTTGCTGCCGGATTTGAAGCAGGTAAGTTTGGAATTCTGTGAAAACTGTGTTTATGGAAAACAGAAGAAGAATGAAAAATTAGAGCTTGTGCATACAGATGTATGGGGACCGGCTCAGGTACAATCTCTTGGTGGCTCTCATTATTATGTTACATTTATTGATGATGCAACTAGAAAAACTTGGGTTTATTGCATTAGACAGAAATCTGATGTGTTTGCTACTTTTAAGAAGTGGAAAGCTTTGGTTGAGAATGAGACAGGAAAACGATTGAAGTGTCTCA
The DNA here is from genome assembly GCA_027924585.1 of Larix kaempferi. Taxonomy (NCBI): domain Eukaryota; kingdom Viridiplantae; phylum Streptophyta; class Pinopsida; order Pinales; family Pinaceae; genus Larix; species Larix kaempferi. The sequence goes on from BSBM01000194.1 coordinate 585,238, forward strand.
GATCTGATAATGGAGGTGAGTACTGCGGCAAGGAGTTTGATAGTTACTATTCATACCATGGGATTCGTAGAGAGAAGACAGTCCCAGGAACACCACAGGAAAATGGTGTGTCAGAAAGGATGAACAGAATGATCATGGAGCCTGCAAGGTGTATGAGACTGCATGCAGGGTTGCCCTTACAGTTTTGGGCGGATGCTGTAAATACTGCTGTTTATTTAATAAACATAGGACCTTCAAGTGCTTTGGATGGTGGTATTCCAGAGGAAGCATGGACAGATAAAAAGGTAAACTACTCATTTATGAGAATGTTTGGTTGTGAAACATTTGTCCATATTGATAAAGAAAATAGAACAAAGCTTGAAGCTAAATCCAAGAAATGTACCTTTATTGGATATGGGGTTGATGAATTTGGTTATCGTTTATGGGATTATGAAAATAACAAAATCATCAGGAGTAGAGATGTGATATTCAATGAAAAGGTCATGTATAAAGATCAGTTGCAGGGAAAGAAACAGGAAAAGGAAAACACATAGTACATAGTGCTTGATGAAATTAAAGAAAATGAAGTTCCGAAGGTGCCAGAAAATCAAGAGCAGCAGCAAGTACCTGAAACTCCTGCAACTGTAAGAAGATCTACCTGGTTAAGTAGATTCCCTGAACGATACTCTCCTTCAATGTATTATTTATTGATGACTGATTCTGGTGAACCAGAATGTTATGAAGAAGCAATGCAGGTGGAAACTAGAAAGAAGTGGGAGCAAGGCATGAATGAGGAGATGGACTCATTGGTAGGAAACCAGACTTGGGATTTGGTTCAGTTGCCTGCTGGTAAAAGAGCATTGCAAAACAAATGGATTTATAGGTTGAAGGAAGAAGAAGGAGGTAAGAAGCGGTATAAGGCCAGACTTGTTGTAAAGGGGTTTGCACAGAAGAAAGGTATAAATTTTGATGAAATATTTTCTCCTGTTGTTAAGATGACTTCAATTAGGACTATCTTAAGTCTAGTGGCAGTAGAAGATTTGCATTTTGAACAGTTAGATGTAAAAACAGCCTTCCTCCATGGGGATTTGGAGGAAGAAATATATATGCAGCAGCTACAAGGGTATGAGGTCAAAGGTAATGAGGATCTGGTCTGCAGGTTGAAAAAGAGCTTGTATGGCTTGAAGCAAGCTCCAAGGCAGTGGTATCTAAAGTTTGGCAGGTTTATGACAGAACAAGGTTATAGTAGATGTCATTTTGACCACTGTGTTTATTTCAAGAAGCTAGACAATGGAAGATATATTATCTTGTTATTGTATGTGGATGACATGCTTGTTGCAGGGTCTGACATGCATGATATAAATATACTCAAAAGGAAGCTAGCTAATTCATTTGTGATGAAGGATTTGGGTGCTGCAAAGCAAATCCTTGGTATGAGAATAACGAGAGACAGGAAAAATCACAAATTGACATTGTCTCAAAGTGAGTACATACAAAAGGTGTTGGAGAGGTTCAGAATGCAGAATGCAAAACCTGTAAGTACACCTTTGGCTAGCCATTTCTATCTAAGTAAGGAAATGTGTCCCAAGACACAAGAAGAGACAGATTACATGTCCAAGATTCCCTATCAATCAGCAGTTGGAAGCTTGATGTATGCCATGGTGTGCACAAGACCAGATATTGCACATGTAGTGGGAGTTGTGAGAAGATATATGAACAATCCAGGTAAAGAACATTGGAAGGCAGTACAGTGGATTCTCAGGTATTTGAGAGGTACTACCACTGAGGCATTATGTTTTGGAGGTTCAGACACTGTTCTACAGGGATATGTTGATGCATATATGGCAGGTGACAAGGATAGCAGGAGGAGCACCACAGGGTATGTGTTTACTGTAGGTGGAATAGCAGTAAGCTAGATTTCGAAACTACAGAAGTTTGTTGCACTTTCAACAATAGAAGCAGAGTATGTTGCCATTACCGAGGCTAGTAAAGAGATGATTTGGTTGCAGAGGTTTATGGAGGAAGTGGGTAAGAAGCAGAAGGATAGAATATTGTATAGTGACAACCAGAGTGCCATTCACCTTGCAAAGAACTCAGCATTCCATTCCAGGACTAAACATATACAGCTCAAGTACCATTTCATATGCTCTGTTCTGGAAGATGAACTGTTGAAGTTGGAAAAGATACATACTAGCCAGAATCCTGTAGACATGTTCACAAAGGTAATGACTAGAGAGAAACTGAGTTCGTGCTTGGTTTCAGTTGGCCTTCTAGCATGAAGGTGAAGAGGAGAAATTTTCCAAGTCTAAGTCCAGCAAGTGCAGCAGCGGTAGTGTTGTTGTGATCAGTCTCCAAGTGGGATATTGTTGGTTGTGGAGCCAGATCTTCTAGTCTCATAGATGATATTGTATCAGCCGTGTTTGTACCCCAGTTTTATATGATATGTAGGTGGACTGTACAGTCACCCCAGCAGGGGGTGTGGGGGGGCATCACCCCCCCACGGGCTGTTTTGCGGGCCCATGGTTTTGTGTATCCCGTGGTATTTTCCCATTGTATTTCCCTTATAAAATAAAGACATTGTAATACGGCTAGGGATGAGGATGTATTAGGTTTTATGCATTATAAAGATCTCTGAGATTCGGAGAGAGACTGTGAAACAGAGAAGAGGAAGTGTAGCAGTTGTGCTGCAGGTTGTATCCCTTCACCTTGCTGGACAGTAATAATAATAAGGACTGGAAAATTCAGTGTGGATGTAGCCCAAGTTGGGTGAACCACGATATATCTGTGTCTCTCTTGTAATGTGTATGTGTGATTATATTTGCATTTCCGTTTATTGTTATTGCTCTGCGATCCTGTTTTTTCTAACATTGATAATTGTGCTAATACTGATTCACCCCCCCTCTCAATACTAAATCGATTCCAACATTTTCTCCTCAACTACTTAATTTATTTTCAGCATCATACCTTAGCTTCATGCATCTTCTCCCCCTTTGACATCAATTAAAAAAGGTGCCATTACTTGCCCAATTACTGGTTCATCTTTTATTTTGTTTTGCGTCAGTTTCTGTCTCAACTGTTTTTAAGGATGAATCGTTGTTTTTAAGGATGAATCGCCCTATCTCAAATTTTTTTTTTCTTCTTCTGTATAGGAGCTATATTCCTTTTGTATATTGACCTACTGTTCCTATCACAACACTTCATCATCCTTTGTATGGTGATTTATGCAACCATCATTTTGTGCCAACTGTAACTACCTTCCTATAGAAATCAACCTAGCAGTTACTGATCTAAGAATAGAAATGAACTAGATTAGTTATGCAAGAAGTTAAATCCTGTAATTATCAAACTACAACATTCAATCTTTACAAAAATGATTCATCCAACAATTACTGTAACTCAATCATAATCTGCCTAATCTAATGAATTCAATAAAGATACAACAACATCCAGAATTAGAAAATAAGCGTGAACTCTAAATTGATAAATATTGGAAATCCTAGAAAGCGTAAATGACTGAAAGGAATTGAAGCTGAGCTTGGCTGTAACAACTAATTCTAGCACACATGCATTAATCAAACTAACCTACACAGTTGACTGTCACACCACATAGTTGCATCTATTCATAATGAAAATAATAAACTACCAAGAAAGAATGCAATTGGAAATTCTCTGTTGTAGCTATTAGTAATACACCTAATGCGATTCCACAACACAAAATAGGAAATAAATCTAACTACCTACCTAACTCGGAAATCTCTGTGAGAAGGAGGGCCCTGGCCTTCTAACAGAGACGTCGTGAACTACCACAAATTAAGACACAGAAATATGAATAACTCTGCTCTTCATTAAAGATGCTAATCCACAGTCTCAATGCTCTGTTACAGCTCGTACAAAATGATAATTAACCAACCCCAAACTATGAAAGCCTTCTCGTATTTATACATGAGGAATACAGTTCGTGATCCACTAATTTCGTGCAGCAATGAAGATCTTTGATCTTCATGCTGCAGAGTTACAACTAAACTGTTACATCCATAATGAATAAGGCCGTTAGACATGAAGGATGCTGTTACTCTGACAGTCAATAGATCAACAGATTAACCAATCGAGAGGTGTCCTGTCTGTTGCAACAATGCTCTGTTTCAGCGAAGACCTGTTATAGTTTCACGTGGAAAGATGCGCTGTCCCTTTGAATATGAGGAATCAAATCTTGAAGAGTAACAACTGGCACCACGTATGATTCTTTCCCAAGGCATTGTGGCTGATACACTTGTGCTTTGAACTTAACTTAATGAAATCAACACAAGTTAGCATAAATCGAAGGCTAGAATTCATAACCATAACAATCTTAGGCATTAATTAAATGAAACAATAACAAATGATACCTTGTCAGGATTGCTGTTTGATCTGGAAAAAGACATGTATATGGTTTATGAAAGTAGGATGTAACAGGGAAAAATGATGAAATAGGTATGGTAAAAAAGGGGCATTTCCAAGGCCCAACATCCCCCCCCCAACTATCCATTTGCATGTCCTCATGCAACATCTGATTAGTTCAATTCTGAATATGATCCTCATTCATATTATGTAGATAAGTTGAGGACATCAGTTTTGACAATTAATCATTGGAAACGATGGTTCTTGTGTAATAGCGTCCCTCTACCCTTAGCAGCTTCAACCTATGTTGGAACTTCAACATATTTTCAATAGTGTTGGTTCTTATATAACAACATATTTCCCTTGTATTTCCATCGCAACATCTTCTATCTGAGTTGTGTTCCCAAATTTTTTTGAGGATGGTGGTTCTTGTGTAACAACATCCTATTTCTTGATTCTCTTAGCCTACTGAGTCAATTCAATATCCCCAAAACGATGAGATTGAGTTTAGGAATAGTTCCTCTCATTATTTTTCTCTTGTAGACCTTTTCACCTCTAAGTCCAACACTGTAACTTTATGCCCTGCCATATTAAATATATCTCCACATTCTTGGCATATTATTTCTTTCTGACCTTCATTCCTTCAAATGGAAGATAGATTCTCTGGTCAGTCTGTAGACTCCCCCATTGTATTCACATACTTCTTTGCCTGCTTCCTGCATGTCTCCTTCCATTTCTCTACTTCTGCACGAAGCACTTGTACCTCCTCCTTTAACAACTCATTCTCAAAAAGAAGATTCTCTAATTGAGGTTCTCATGCAGCAGGTTCTTGTGTATCAGCAAGTGGTTGGGGTTTTAAGATTGGAATTCCAATATCTACCCTAATCAAATGAACTGCTTCTACTGCAGTAATAATTTTGATTCTTCTCTTTTTCGCTAGGCTGGTCATCTGGCCCTTTCTCATTAACCCTTCCTTTCTCCTCTGAGGCAAAGAAACTCTTAACACTTGAGAAATAGGGCTGAATCCCTCCATTTGAATTAAATTTATTCTTATTTCAAGGGAGGATGCCACATTCAGTGCTTCTAAATTGCTTCCTGCTACTACTTTTGCTTGATGTTACTCTTCTGCCATTTTAATTTTAGCTGCTCCAGTTTCAACATCCTCTATATCTATCGCCTCTTCATCCTCCAATCGAACTTATGGTGTTCCAATCCTCCCCCCAACTGAGTTTGAGGAACTCCAGTCCTCATCCATTATCTTTGTAGAAAATTCACGGGGTACCCCTAGGCGAACCAGAAGTTGTCCCCAGGTTAATTTGTTGTATGCAAGGGCCCGTAAGATTAATAGTTTAATTAGCCCATGATTTGAGACAGATGACAAGGGGTGTTGAGCTCTTTTAGCATAATAAGCCATACGTTGCAAGGATTTAACAAGATAGTATGGAATATTTAGCAGCTTGCGATGGCGTAAATGTGATAGGAGGAAAAATTCATAAATGTAAACAACACTGTACCTCCCTTCACATGTGATATATTTCTTCAAGAAGAGTGCAACTTGATCCCAAGGACTCGGAAGGGTCTCCGACGCTGTTCTTCTGCCCCGTGGTCGAACACTCTCTCATGCTTCTAGGAAATCCTCAGTTGCAGTCGGATGATGGCGTTTCTGACTAAACCAATGCTGCCCGATTCTGGGCAATCCCATTACCTCTGCCGAGATGGCTTCTAAAACATCTATCCAGATACCTCGAACTTCTGAATGGTTGCTTGCAACATTTTTGGCAAATTCAAGGGCTTTTTCTTCATGAAAACCATTCAAGCGTTGAAAATAATCCGTCCACACTGCTTCTTGAAAGATAACAAAGACTTCCATGTTCTTATATAGTGATTCTATGGTTAGAGGCTCATATCTCACAGGGATACCCATACAGCTGAATTTATGCGCAATATTTTAGCGAATACACCAGTTACAATTTCAAACGTCAAGCTGACTGCATGCAGACATGGCTGATAGATAGTCAAAGTTTGATTTGAGCATTTTCGGAAAGGTGGCACAGTTAGTATTGGAATAAAATCTGTGGCAGGATTATTGCACAAGTCGGGTAGAATGATGGTCTTAATCATAAGTACGGGTAACAACTTAAATGTGGTTTTGGTTTAGTTGATTGGCTATGGATAGGTGACAGGGATGAATGAAAAATACACCCATTATTGCTTCCGACGTCAATAGATGACTAATCATGATTATAGTTAGAACCTGTACCTTCAAGATTAATGCTCGCGCCGCCATTCTTCCATAGAATTATATTTGATAGTCGCATCGTTGGTAAAATATGCATGTGGTGAATTGAGTTGGCCACCGCCAACCAGGATGATACGTACATCCATGCTGACAGGTATGCAAGACGTCCCAATAGTTGTCATCGTTCTTGGCAGACTGCGATTGGAGCTGTGGAGTCATCATTTAAATTAGAGCCTGGTCAAAACATTAGCACCGAGATTGTTCTAGGAGATAGACAATCTAGTGGAGTTGCAGTTCATGAATAAGAGGAGCTAAGAATGAAGACTTCAGTAGAGTTCGGCGAAATGTGGCAGAGTCATAGCTGCAAATTTTGGCAGAATCGGCAAGAATAGCGGAGTTTCAGCTGCGAAGATTGGCAAAATGGTCGAAAATGGCGGAGTCATAGTTGCTGGAAAAAGTGAAAGGGATAAAAATAACGGAGTTACAATTGCAAAGCTTGGAAGAATAGGCAAAAAAATAGTGGAGTTGCAGCTGTCGGCAAAAGGAGAAATGAACGAAAATAGTGGAGTCATAGCTACAAAACTTGGCAGAATGGGAAAAAGTAGCGGAGTCGCAGCTGCTAGAAAAGTAAAGTAGATAAAAATAGTGGAGTCACAACTACGAAATTTGGCAGAATGGGAAAAAGTAGCGGAGTCGCAGTTGCTGGAAAAGTGAAGTGAATGGAAAATAGCAGAGTTACAGCTACGAAACTTGGCAGAATGGACAAAAGTAGCAGAGTCGCAGCTACTGGAAAAGTGAAGTGAATGGAAATAGCGGAGTTACAGCTGCGAAAATGGGAAAAATGAGCAAGGTAAGGAGTCGCAGTTGTGCAAAATGGAGCAACAAGCAAATTTTTTAGCTGGCTGCTAAAAGCTGATGAATCATCCATCTTCTTCAAAGAGATTTTATTAGATCAGGAAAAAAATGTAAGGTGTCTGTAATCGTCTAACCCAGTCACGACTGCTGCTCCTCAAATTAATTCCTGCACACAATTCTTCAAAACAAACCTGATCAAGTGTAAAGGGAAAAATAAATAAAATACAGAATGAAAAAATAAATTATTTATGTACAAATTATGTGTGGACATTGCAGTTCTTAAAAATTCACAAGGGTTGAGAAGAATCCCTGCCCTAGCATTAACTGATATTCTGGATCAGCTGCGACATGTGAAATGAAAGCATTCTTGGATATTGATTTGTGATACAGTCGCATTCGATGACCATTTGCAAATAATGGCGTCTTGTTTTCATCAATGGTGATCAACCGGACTGTTCCATTGCAAATAATCGATCTATCTGACAAGGTCCCAACCAATGAGTGCGTAGTTTTCCTTTCAAATTCCTCTTGAACTGAGAATCATATAACAGAGCCCAGTCTCCTTCTCGAAAGACTTTCTTCTTTATAAATCCATCATGCCATTTCGAGCGCTGTTGTTGGATCAAAGCTGTTTGATCCACTACGGCTGTGCGCTTCTCATCCAATTCGTTGAGCTGATTCAGTCAGTTCCTATATGCTTCTGATAAATCAAGATTTGCTTCTACAGCTATCTTCATAGTTATGATTTCAAATTCAATTCGGAAAACAACATTCTTACCATACACCAATTCATATGGGGAAAAACTAGTGGTGTTACGCCATGTAGTGCGATAGGACCACAATGCCTCTGGAAGTCTCTCAGCCCAATCTTTACGACGGATTTTCACTGTCTTTGTCAAAATAGCTTCGATGACCTTGTTTGAACTTTCCACTTGGCCATTGGCCTGTGGATTATATGGCGAGGTTATTTTGTGTTGAATGTGAAACTTCTGTAACAGGGCTTCCAATTTGTGAGACACGAACTGTGGTCCACCATCTGTAACGATTTCCTTAGGTACTCCAAACCGAGTAAAAATTTCTTCATATAGGAAATCAATTACAGCCTGATCATTAGCTTTTACGTAGGATACAACTTCCACCCATTTGGTCATGTAATCTGTGTAAACCAAGATGTGAAATTTCTGTTTTGAGGGAGGGTTGATAGGCCCTATGAAATCCAATATGTTGGGATGGCCCATCCTTTAGCAACTATCACATGCCTGAACATACTTCTTTGCGTCCCTGAACAATGTGGGCCAGAAATAACCCATTCTCAAAACATTTGACCTGTCCTTTTGTCAACAAAGTGTCCCCCACAGGGCTCATCATGGCAAGCTTTAAGGATACTGAAAATTTCATTTTCTCTAACACATCTTCGGAATTCTAAATCAATCCCTGTGTAGAAAAGATGTCCATCAATCCAACAATACTTAGCCCTCTGTTGTATGATATTTTTTTTTTTTTTTCTCTTCGACAGATGTGCTGAAAGCTTACCTGCAGCCAAAAAGTTAGCAATATCTGCATACCATGGGGAATGAGCTGATACTGCAAACAAATGTTCATCAGGGAAGGAATGTTCGACTGGTACATTGTCATCACTGTTAGTAAGTCGAGATAAAAAGTATGCAACAATGTTTTCCTTCCCTGGTCTATCAATAATTGTGATGTCAAATTCCTTTAACAGTAGCATCCATCTGGTAACTCTAGCATTCGTGATTGGTTTATTCATTAAATATTTGATGATAGAATGATCAGTGTGCACAAAAGTGGAGTATCCAGTAATGTAGTGTCTAAATTTGTTGATGCCATAGACTATGGGAAGGAATTCTTTCTCTGTGACCGTATAGTTTATCTCAACAGGAGATAAGTTCTTACTAATGTAATAAATTGCATATGGGGCATTACCTTCCTGCTATCCTAAAACTGCTCCAATGGGCCCTCGTAATATGGCCATTGTAGACAACCTTTTCTTAAGTTCAGTAAACTTTGTTTGGCATGCATCATTCCAAACAAACTGTGCATCCTTCATCAACAAGGTGAAGAAAGGAAAAGCTAGTTTGGAAAAATTTTCTATGAATCTTCTGTAATAGCTAGCATGCCCTAAGAAGCTACGTACATCTTTTTGTGTTCCAGGAGTTGGTATATTTTCAATTACCTTAATTTTGGATGGGTCTACCTGGATACCATCAGAAGAGATGAAGTTCCTAGAACTATGTCCTTTCTCATCATCATATGGCATTTTTTAGTGCTTAAAGAGAGCTGGCTTTGTTCACAACGTTTCAAGACCTTCTCTAAATTTTTCAATGCTTCTTCATAAATACTATCGTATGGAGTGAAGTCATCCATAAAAATTTCTGAAAAGATTCCATTTCTAAAAAGATTCCAATGACTGCTCTTTGAAATGTGGCTAGTGCGTTGCACAACCCAAAAGGAAGTACCCTGTATGCAAAAGTTCCCCATGGATAGGTGAAAGTGGTTTTGTCTTGGTCTTCTGGAGCAATCTGGATTTGGTTATAGCCACTAAAGCCATCCATAAAGGTACCCAGACAAGGTATCAATGACCTAATCGATAAAAGGTAAAGGAAAGTGGTCCTTCTGCATTGCTTTGTTCAATTCTCTGTAATCCACGTAGACCCTCCATTTCCCATTCTTCTTTGTCACAATCACGAGTGGAGAAACCCACTCACTGTCTGAAATTGGGTATATAAACCCTGCTTCCAGAAGTTTTTGGATCTCCTCTTTCACTAAATCCCTTAGGTTTGGGTTCATCCTTCGTTGTGGTTGACACACTGGCCTAGAGTTGCTCTTAATATAAATGTGATGGGTACACAGATTAGAAGGAATACCCTTCATGTCTGTGTACTCCCAAGCGAAAGCTCCTTTATGTTGTTTCAACAGAGTGATTAGCTGTTCCAACTCACTGGGCACAAGGTTTGGGTTGATGTTCAATGTTTTCCTTGGCTCAATTTCTACTGGGACACTTTTCAAATTTTTGAGAACTGGCATTATACTGGCATCACTAACTAGAGTTTCTTCCATAATATTTTCTTGTTATTTCTCATCTAATGTACTGTCAAGAATCTAGGAAACATGCTTATTGATGGATGTGGGCTCACTGATGAAATTGTTAATGGTATCATCTTCTGTTTCATATTTAAAATTTAAGGCTCTCCCAATCGTTAGTAATGCTGAATGCCTTCCTCTTCCTCCAAATCCACCCAAAGTGGAGTTTCAGCTTCTGTGCTTAGTCGAGATAGAGGGTATAAGGTTAGGCTTTTGATCTCAGTCCCATCTGAGATAGTCATGGATCCTGAATGAAAGATGATACAGGCATCTTCTATGGCCAACCAGGGTCTCCCTAGAATCAGCGGGTGTCCCCCTAACTGAGACTTCAGCTTTAACACCAAGAAGTCCGCAGGGTATTCCCACAAGTCAACAGAGATTACTAGGTCATCTAGGAACCCCTCAGGATTGATTGTTGATCTGTCAGCAAGTTCTTAAATGGTAGGGGTTGGCCGAAGGTTAGCGAGTCCAAGTTTCTTCATAGTTTCTATGGTCATAACATTAATAGCCATGCCTAAATCTACCAAGACCTTGGGGATTTGTGTGTTTCCAATGTGAACTGTCATAGTAGGATTTCTAGGGTCATCATATTTTGCCACATGAGTCTTCCCCATTATTAATTCGGAAAGTTTCCCCAATACATGGATAGTGGGAGGATCCCTAGGCTTTCTTCCTGGTTTCTTGACACATAAATCTCTAACAGTATTAGCATAAATGGGCACGTCATGGAGGGATTGTAACAACGGAATTTTGACATACAAATTTTTCAATTCTCCTAAGAGATTGAATCGAGGTTGTTCCACTGTTTTCTGTAGGGCCAATCGTTCAAGATATGATGGTTCTCTCATCAATTGTGTAGGCTGTGCTTCATCATGTGTTACTGCCTGAGTTTCAACTATTGTTTCAGTAGGAATGTCAGCATCCTCAACGATAGGGATTGCTAAATTAACCATATTCTCAAAGTGTTGATTCACTCCAGTTTCAGTCACTAGGGATGGAACATCCTCAGTGATGATGGGTTCCACTAACCTCCCTGATCGTAATCGTATATCATTGTAGGGAATTTGGGAGATGGAATACGCAGGCATGTTGGCAGTCTCAAACGGATGAACTGCTTTATTATTCAGGTTTGGGTTAGGTTGTGTAGGTAGTTGTGGTCGAAGTGGTGCATTCATAGGTGCGGCATTGTTTTGGAATTGCAGCTGTGGCTATTGATATTGTTGGTATGGATACTGTTGAGGAGGGTACTATTGATATTGAGTCTGGTGATGGGGAAAGTTATTTCCTTGGTAAGAATTTCTACAGTTGGAATTCCAGGGAGCTTGATTATTTGACTATTGTGACCATGGTGTCCAAGAATTAGGATTTTGCATTGGGTTCTGAGATGGATGCCACTGGTTATTAGAATAATGTGAAGGGAATTGTGTATTCATATTATTCATATTGTTCATACCATTCATATTATTCAAGAAAATTGATGGATCTAGATTCATACCTTGATTACGAGGTTGCCAAGGTTTCTTCTATGCAATAAAGTAAGCCTGTTCCACATCTGAAATGGATTCCTGCAGAACTACTTTGACTTTGGGTAATGAAGGACATTCCTTGGTGTCATGTTCCAATTCACATGTCCTACATATCTTTGCCTTATCCAACGGGCATTCTTTCAATGGGTGCTTTTTCCTACATTTAGGATAGAATACACCGAGTGTAAGATCTTCTACTGCTTGCCTCTGTTTTTCTCGCAAAACATGTAACTCTGAGGAAATGGAACTCATCATATCAGTTTTAAAATTCTCCAGTAAGTTGCCTATTTCTACTCAAGTGGCTCCTCCACTAGCTGACTGTTAAATTTTGAGCATTAATTCACAATACTCTTGGATCTTTACTGAGAGAATAACATATACAACATATCAATGCATAACAATCACAATAAGCATGACAAGCATCACAAGAATCAAAAGCATGAGAGACAAGAGACACAGAGTTTTCATGGGGAAAACCCTAAGGTAAAAAACCCCACAACTTCGTCAGAGATAGAGAGAGCAATGGATCAACCAAAGTACAACCAAAATACACTTGAGATAGTCTCCTAGAGTAGATGATCCTCCTCCTCACTAGTGCGCCACTTTCTGAGTGAGAGAAGTGTGTCTTTCCAAATGATACAAATAGAGATCTCCTGATCTCTATTTATACTTAACCTGTTTTCCCAGCTACACTATGGGGCTGACTTGTCTATCTAGATACATCCACAATATAATATATATTTCAGGGCCGATCCCACACATGGTGGTCTAATAACCCATCAGCAAGTACACACACTTGCGACACTTATCAATCCACATGACGACACTTCCTTATAGAGGAATAACACATCTCTTATAAGGGTACAATAAATATATATGAAATACATAGATGAAATAAATTCCGAAGTTACATATACATCAACACTCCCTCTTAACTAGGAAGGTATTTCTAGACACAGTTCTACTAGACAAGTCTTCTTCTCGAGATCATCGTCATCGATGCATCGTCATCATCATCATCACTGCTACTGCTATCTCAACCAATCTATGACTCTACTCATCATAGGAAGTTCTACAGAGCCAGTCCTTTTTCATACTGGATGTAGGCCCACCACCTATAGGTATTCATCATCTATGCGAACGGTCTGATAGAGGTGGCTTCTCAGGACTAATTTTATGTGCAGATGCAATACCAGAAAGAGTATCCCAGGAACATTTATGTGCCTAAGCACGACCGACAAGATCTCCTAGGACTGATTACATGCATCTCCTCCACAATACCTTTAAAGAGCATCCCAGGAACATTTATGTGCCGCAGCACGACCGGCAAGATCTCTAAAGAGCATCCCAAGACTTATTACGAGCATATAGCTCAACCTCTTGGATCTCTAGGATTGATTACATGTGGATAGACAAAACCTTTAAAGAGAATTCCAGGAACATTTATGTGCTGCAGCATGACCGGCAAGATCTCTAAAGAGCATCCCAGGACTAATTACGAGCACACAGCTCAACCTCTCGGATCTCCAGGACTGATTACATGTCTCCGTACTAATGCCTCATCCCAGGACTGATTACGAGCACACAGCTCAACCTATCGGATATCTGAGGACTGATTACATACTACATATCAATATCGGAAAGAGTACCCCAAGAACATTTATGTGCTGCAGCATGACCGGCAAGATCTCCCAGGACTGATTACATGCTATTTGCACAACCTGCCACATATCATCTCTAACCTCCAAGTATCAATCTGATACTCATGATCCAATGGATCATCATCGCATGAGGCATCATCCTGATGCCCATGATCATACTGATCATCATCACTGTACCATCCTGGTACATATCATCTGGAGCAACATCCTGAAGCTCATCATCATGATCAACCTGATCATACAATGCATCCACCTGATGCATACCAAGTATCTACATGATACATATCATCATACATGATCCATCTGATCATACAGTGTATCCACCTGATACAAATACAAATACATGATACATATCAACATACATGATCTACCTGATCATACAATGTATCCACTTGATACATATACAGATACATGGTCCAAGCATCAAACATGATGCATATACAAATACATACAAATGATCCAACCGATCATATCCAACATCAACACGATGTGTACATACATACAAATATAAATGATCCAACTGATCATATCCAGCATCAACACGATGCATACATACATACAAATATAAATGATCCAACTGATCATATCCAGCATCAACACGATGCGTACATACATACAAATATAAATGATCCAACTGATCATATCCAGCATCAACATGATGCATATACAGAGTAGTAACTGGAGCATCGTCCTGATGCTCATCATCCAATGCTTACATCCACAGCCATGTGAAGGATCCTCCTTCCAACATGCTTGGAATGGCTTCAGCAAATGTGTCCATCACTTCTTCCTCGAAGTGTCGTCGATCTGAAGAACACCAAGCCTCTCCCTGAAGTTCTCAAACTTCACCCTGGCTAGTGGATTCGTCAGCACATCTACAATTTGCTCGTCCGTCGCAACATACAGGAGCTTCACGGATCCTCTCTGCACCATATCCCTGATATAGTGATATTTGATCTCTATGTGTTTCGACCTGTCATGAAACACTGGGTTCTCATACAGTTTCACACAACTCTGGTTATCACAAAAGATACCAGTAGCATCCAGCGGGAGATCAAATAACTCAGACAGTAGCTTCCGTAGCCATACTGCCTCACAACTAGCTGAGCAGGCTGCAACATACTCTCCCTTAGCTGTACTTAGTGCTACGTAGGACTGATTCCTGCTAAACCAAGAGATCACACCTGATCCCATACTGAAGCAACACCCAGATGTGCTCTTCCTATCTGCAGCACTGCCAGCCCAATCTGAATCAACATAACCATGCAGGTTAAACTTTTGATTCGCTTCATACTTGAGCCCATAATTCACTGTACCCTTCAGGTACATCAGAACATGCTTTACAGCAACCAAGTGAACACTCCTCGGATCCGTCAAGAACTGGTTCAATGTGTTAATTGCAAAGCAAATATCTAGTCTCGTGTTCATCAGGCACATCAAGGACCTAATCATCTGACGATACATAGAGACATCAACTGGCTCAGATGAAGCATCACATAGAAGCTTTAGATTCGATTCCATGGGTGTGGCCATGGCCTTGCAATCCATCATCCCAAATCTCTTCAGGATATCTACTGTGTGCTTCCCTTGACCAAGGAAGATCCCACCTGAATTCTGCCACACCTCCATACCTAGGAAATAATGCATCATTCCCAAATCTTTCATATTGAACTCAGCAGTAAGCTTCCTCTTAGTATCGGCAATCAATCTATCATCTCCTGTTACAAATAAGTCATCCACGTACAGAAGTAGAATCAAAGGATTTCCTTCCTCAACCTTGTAGTAAAGATTGGAATCCGCTTTACTCTTGGTAAAGCTCAAACTAGATAGGAAACTGCCCATCCTACCATACCAAGTTCTGGGGGCTTGCTTCAAGCCATACAAGGATTTCTTCAATCTGCACACATATGACTCCCTGTCATGTATTTCAAAGCCGAGTGGCTGCTCCACATATACTTCCTCTTCAACTACACCATTCAAGAAAGCAGTCTTGACATCCATTTGGTGTATTTTCCATTTCATTGCTGCAACCAGGGCAAGTACTGTTTCGATGGAAGTATACCTGGCTATAGGTGCAAAAGTTTCTTCATAATCTATTCCCTCTTTCTGAGAGAAGCCACGAGCTACGAATCTTGCTTTGTATTTCTTTACACTGCCATCTGCAGCATGCTTGATTTTGTAGATCCATTTGGAAGTCACAACAGACTTCTCTTTAGGTCTTGGGACAACATCCCAAACATCATTTTTCATTATTGATTGGTATTCCTCAACCATAGCATCCTTCCATTCTTTCTTTTCCACTGCTTCTTCATAACTTGAAGGTTCTTTGTTCATAATGTCACAGAGTAAAGCAACATAGCTGGTATGTGATTTGGTTCTTTTCTTTGCTCTGTGTTCTTCTTCTGGAATGCCAAATCTTTCTGCATCTTGAATGAGCTCTCTAGCCCATGCAAGTTTCCTCTTGTGAGAGTTATCCTCACAGGGTGGATCTATAGGTTCTTACGGATCTTCAAACTCACGAACAACTTCTGGAACTTCTTCAGTCATGGTAGTGTCTTGAAATCTAGTTTCCTTAGGTTCTTCATAAACTTCGATAGGTGCCTTCCTTGATTTGATGAATGCTGAGTTTTCATCAAATGTTACATCCCTGCTGACATCAATCTTCTTGAACCCTAGAAAGTATATTCTATAAGCCTTCGAGCTTTCACTATAACCCACAAAGATACCCTTCTTTCCTGAAGGATCTAGTTTGGTCCTCTTTTCCTTTGGGACATGAGTGTATACTGGACAACCAAATATTCTGAGATGGCTGACTTCAAGTTTCTTACCAGAAAAGACCTCTTCTGATGTCTTGTTGTCCAATATCTTGTGGGGTGTTCTGTTCTGCACATATACAGTTGTTCTAGCCGCTTCTGCCCAAAGATGCATAGGTAGATCTTGGTCATGCAGCATTGCCCTTGCTACTTCCATGATTGTTCTGTTCTTCCTTTCTCCAACTCCATTCTGTTGAGGATTATAAGGAGCAGTCAACTCCCTCTTAATCCCTGAATCACTGCAAAGCTTCTTGAAGTCACCTGAGGTGAATTCTCCACCATTGTCGGATCTGAATGTTTTGATATTTTTGTCAGTTTGATTCTCCATCAAGGTTTTGAATTCCTTGAACTTATCAAACACCTCATATTTGTTTTTCAAGAAGTATACCCAAGTCTTCCTGGAGAAGTCATCAATAAATGAGACATAGTAAACATACCCACTTAGAGAACTGGATGACATAGTACCACATACATCTGAGTGGATTATTTCTAGGATATCTTTTGCCTTGCTTTCACTGCTTGGGAAAGCCTTTTTAATATTCTTACCTTTTGCACATCCTTTGCAAACACCTTCATGTTTGGTCTTGATTTCAGGAAGACCCTCTATAGCCTGGCTTGCAATTGGAAGTGCCCTATAGTGCATATGAGCAAGTATTCTATGCCAAAGTTCACTTGGCTCCATGGATTCATGCACCATGGCATGTTCAGGTTGTCCTTTTAATTTATACAAACCTCCCTCTTGCTCTCCAATCACAACTGCATCATCTATGGTCTTTCCCTTTGGCCACATTAGGACTTGGCCATCAACAAATGCAACCCTCATACCTTTTGCATCCAATGCAAAGATGGAGAGTAAGTTCTTCTTGAGCCCAGATACATAAAGGACATCGTTTGTCTTCAAAGATTTTCCAGAATCTAGGTTGTAGGAGGCTTCACCACTTCCTATGATGGGATATTGATAATCATCCCCAAGTTTCACTTTATGGGGTGATTCATGTTCAGACATATTTACAAAGGATTCTTTAAACCCA
The DNA here is from genome assembly GCA_027924585.1 of Larix kaempferi. NCBI lineage: Eukaryota > Viridiplantae > Streptophyta > Pinopsida > Pinales > Pinaceae > Larix > Larix kaempferi. Next base: position 602,821 of record BSBM01000194.1, read on the forward strand.
GTCATGTGTTTGGAAGCCCCACTGTCAATTAACCAATCATTACAACCATGGCAGATAGTACCTGTGAGAGCAGAGATTAGAACATACTCTTCTTCACTTGATGAGTCATCATTACTATCATCACTTTCTACCCTAGCCTTCTTCTTTGGAGGTTCATCATCTTCGGGAGCATGAGCATGGTAGATTCTTTTGTTACCCTTCTTCTTCTTGCTGGAGTTGTTGTTGTTGTGGTTGTCCCTTTTTTTCTTGGGACATTCTGAAGCAAAGTGACCCTTCTCATTACAAGTGAAACACCTTAGATCTTTCTTGTCTTTGTGAGAATGATGAGAAGATTTCTTCTTGTGATGGGATGGCTCCCTCTTGAACTTTCCCTTCTTAGTGTGAGTTGTGAGAGCTTGATCTTCATTTCCCATCTTCTTTTCTCTTGCCACAAGCCTTGCTTCTTCTTGAGAACATTCCTCCCATAATCTGCTGAAGGAGATTAACTTCTTTCTGGCATAGATCCCCTGGATAAAAGAGTCCCATGACCTAGGTAGGCCATTCAAAGTAGTCATAACAATTTCACCATTCTCCACCATTTCATCTATAGCTTCAAGTTGTTCCTTGATATGAGAGACCTTGGAGAAATAGGATTGAATGGTTTCTCCATTCGACATCTTGACCCCTTTCAATTGATTCCGTAGGGTCATCTTCCGATTTATGTTCTTTCCTTCAAATAGCTTGGTCAAAGAGTCAAACATAGCCTTGGGTGTCTTTAGAGAAGACACATGGGGTAGGAGATGGTCTTTGATAGAATCAACAATGATTCTCATTTCCTTGACCAAGTTCTTCTTATGCAATACCTTAGCCTCTTCATCCTCTGGGATAGGGATGTCTTCTTTTATATATGAGTCCAACTCATTCTCTTCCAGGATTAACCCAATCCTATACTTGCAAGCTCAGAAGTTATTATCCCCTCAAGCTTATCCTCAAGTTTGGTGTGGTGAGACATCTTAAAGAGTACTTCAAATGGAAATAGAAAATATTTAGGTCTTACCACTTGAAATGCTGAAAACTGGATCTGGTCCCGGATTAGGTTTTTCGGAAAAAAACCCTAAAAATTCAAAATGTGAATTTCAACTTTCTGAAAGGATAGAAAGATGCACCTTGATGAATTGATCAACCTAGTGTATTCAGAATTTGAGATCAGCAAAGCTTTACCCTTCAGATTTGCCTTTTTGTCCCCCTGGGTTCACTGGGAGAGCCCTGAATTAGGGTTTGAGTTTCCCAGAGATATACCCAACCAAAAATCTCGATCCAAATCTCTAAACTTCGATTTTTGCAAGGCGCTTCCAGCTATGTCTTCAGATTTCAGAAATTCCTATTTTTGTGGAAACCCTAATTTTTAGGGCCAAATATGAAAATGATCAAAATTGAATTCTGATTGGATAGATAGATTCTCCTTGATGAGTAGAGTCAATTTACTATACTGCTTTTCCAAAAACTTTGGAGAGAAACCCAATAAACAAGAAACTCAAGTTTCTGTCACTGCAAAATGTCTTCTTCTCAGGTTAGCTCTGATACCATGTTAAATTTTGAGCATTAATTCACAATACTCTTGGATTTTTACTGAGAGAATAACATATACAGTATATCAATGCATAACAATCACAATAAGCATGACAAGCATCACAAGAATCAAAAGCATGAGAGACAAGAGACACAAAGTTTCTGTGGGGAAAACCCTAAGGTGAAAAACCCCACAACTTCCTCAGAGATAGAGAGAGCAATGGCTCAACCAAAGTACAACCAAAATACACTTGAGATAGTCTCCTAGAGCAGATGATCCTCCTCCTCACTAGTGCGCCACTTTTTGAGTGAGAGAAGTGTGTCTTTCCAAATGATACAAATAGAGATCTCCCGATCTCTATTTATACTTAACCTGTTTGCCCAGTTACACTATGGGGCCGACTTGTCTATCTAGATACATCCACAATATAATATATATTTCAGGGCCGACCCCACACATGGTGGTCTAATAACCCATCGGAAAGTACACACACTTGCGACACTTGTCAATCCACATGATGACACTTCCTTATAGAGGAATAACACATCTCTTATAAGGGTACAATAAATATATATGAAATACATAGATGAAATACATTCCGAAGTTACATATACATCAACACTGACTTCCGTGTCCCAGTGAAGACATCCTGATCTCGATCTTTGTCTCGCTTGTTAGTTCTAGAGGATCCCCTTAAGTACCTTCGACACAATTCGATGATCTTCTCGAAGGGTTCCTTTGAGATGTCCCCTTTCCCCAACAAATTCAACATATCAAGGAAATCTTCTGTAATTCCTCGTAGCAAGATAATCTTGAGTACATCTTTTGCCAATCTTAGTGTGACCAGACCTTTGTAGATTGTATAACAATATTTCCACAAAGTCTTCCAAGCTCTCCTCTTCCTTCTGAACCATTTTAAACAACTCTTCCTTTCTATCCATGGTTCTACAATATTCTTGATATTTAGAAAGAAAGGTTTGTTTCATTTGGTCCCAAGTAGTAATGGTCTCATGACCTAGACTCATGAACCAGCGTAGAGCATTTCCGTTCAAGGTGGCTAGGAATAGCTTTAGCTTCTGAGCACTGGAGGTATAGTCATAACTACGATAGAGGATATCAAAATCAAAAGAAATTCATTAGGATCTTCAGAAGATTTACCATGGAAAATCGGGAGAACTGATGGTGAGATGTTTTTCACAGGAGCTTCTCCAGGTGTCTGGAGAATAGGGAATTCTAATGTGACCATAGTGCCACCAGGCTAATTATCTTCCACTTCTTCTTCTTGGTTCTCCCGATGTTCATTCTCCCCTTCATGTTCTCTGTTAGCCATGTTGTTCCAAAATTCAATGGACTTCTTTATTCGTTCTTCCTCTGCTTTTGCTTCTTATTCTTTCCTCCTTTCTTCTTCTTGCCTTCTCTCTTCCTCTGCTTCTCGGAAAGTCTCAAACCACACTTCCTTAGTAACTTTGGTTCCATTAATATGATAAATCTCCTCTCTTTCCAGTGCACCCACAACGCTTCCTTTGTCTTCACGAGGTTTCTTTTCTACACTGGGAGTAGATGGTCCCATTGTGTTCTCCACCACTGATGCTGAATTCTCAAGATTGGGAGGAACATAATTTCCTCTTCTTGTAGACCTCCACGGTGGTCTGGTAGAAGAACTAGCCTTAGCAATTATATTGTTGATAAATGTTTGTCTTCCCAGACCTGTGTTATGGCCTCGACCTCTTCCACCTATAGTGTTAGTGTTCAAAGGGGGTTCCCAATTTGTTTTTCTTGTATCCATGCATGCTGTAAATTATTAAACCAAAATGAAATCAATAAAACCAACTACTAAGTATGTCTATCAATTACCATCCCCAGCAATGATGCCAAAATGTTGGTCACCCTATATGCTAATTAATTACAACTAACACATAGGATGCTCAATATAAATTGTCAACCCAGGGAAGTCTTTTATTTCAATGGCAAGAAGCACAATCTATGCATAAACATTTCAAGTAGTTGTTTAACTAAATGGAGATAATAATCCTACCTATCTGCTCAACCAAAATCATTCCAGAAAGAAAACTAATCTAACTCATACATCTAGGAATTCAAAGTGCACCTACCTTCCTACAGAAATCAACCTAGCAGTTACTGATCTAAGAATAGAAATGAACTAGATTACTTTTGCAAGAAGTTAAATCCTATAATTATCAAACTACAACATTCAATCTTTACCAAAATGATTCATCCAACAACTACTCTAACTCAATCATAATCTTCCTAATCTAATGAATTCAATAAAGATACAACAGCAACCAAAATTAGAAAATAAGCTTGAACTCTAAATTGATAAATATTGGAAATCCTAGAAAGCATAAATGACTGAAAGGAATTGAAGCTGAACTTGGCTGTAACAGCTAATTCTAACACACATGCATTAATAAAAATAAACTACACAGTCGACTGTCACACCACACAGTTGCAGCTATTCATAATGAAAATAATAAACTACTAAGAAAAATGCAATTGGAAATTATTTGTTGCAATTATCAGTAATACACCTAATGTGATTTTACAACACACAACAGGAAATAAATCTAACTACCTACCTAACTTGGCAATCTCTGTGAGAAGGCGGGCCCTGGCCTTCTAACAGAGATGCCGTGAACTACCACAAATTAAGACACAAAAATATGAATGACTCTGCTCTTCATTAAAGATGGTAATCCACAGTCTCGGTGCTCTATTACAACTCGTACAAAATGATAATTAACCAACCCCGGAATCTGAAATCCTTCCCGTATTTATACATGAGGAATACAGTTCATGATCCATTAATTTCATGCAGCAATTAAGATCTCTGATCTTCATGCTGCAGAGTTACAACTAAACTGTCACAGCCATAATGAATAAGGTTGTTAGACATGAAGGATGATGTCACTCTGACAGTCAATGGATCAACGGATTAACCAATCGGGAGGCGTCCTGTATGTTGCAGCAATGCTCTGTTTCAACGAAGACCTATTACAGCTTCACGTGGAAAGACGTGTTGTCCCTTTGAATATGAGGAATCAAATCTTGAAGAGTAACAATTGGAACCATGCATGATTCTTTCCCAAGGCATTGCGGCTGATACACTTGTGCTTTGAACTTAACTTAATGAAATCAACACAAGTTAGCATAAATCAAAGGCTAGAATTCATAACCATAACAATATTAGGAATTAATTAAATGAAATAATAATGAATGATACCTTGTCAAGATTGCTGATTGATCTGGAAAAATGCATGTATATGGTTTATGAAAGTAGGATGTAACAGGAAAAAATGATGAAATAGGTATGGTAAAAAAGGGGCATTTCCAGGGCCCAACACACTGCTTAGTTCACTCTCTTCTATCCCACGCCCCTACATCCCCTAATACCTCTGCATGCATCTCCTCATACTATTTACAACCCATGACCTACACTCTACACTCCCATCACTCCCACACAGATTCTATCATCTTCCCTCTTACTTCCTCTAGCTCCCTCTCCAACACAACCCACTGATCTTACTTCCATTTCCTCACTCCCGCACACCTAGCCTACTACATGCACCCATCCTACCTCACTCTACCATTTTTTCCTCTCCTCAAACACTAATTCACTTATCCATTCATCTCGTTCCCTCACTCCTTGATCCTGCTCATACTTATGCCACCCCCCAACTGCATCCTTACTACATTCAACCCTCTCCATCCACACTTTTCCCGCATATCATCCCTAAATCCTCCAACTCTTGTCCCTTCTCTTTGCTCATATCCTACCCAAATTGCACCTTCTAGACATCCCCATCCATTGTCCACTCTCCATGCATTTCCTTCCAGCTCCATGCTACTCCACCTCCCTTTCCCAATCCCACTCTACTCCGTCAACACTACTACAGCTCCGAACAAACACCTACCCACCACATCTCCCCACACCCACAACTCTCCACACCCAGCACTTTGCTCACGCCATTGACTTGTCTCTTCACACCTCCCACAGTTCCTCCACACCACTCCACTGCTCGCATTCTCCTCTACATCATCCAAACCCTCCCCTTGCACATTTTTTCTTCCCAACATTCATCACTCCACACCTTCATCCCTTTCCTAACCTTCCACCTCCATGTGCCTCCCTCCCTACAACTAACTCCATACCTACATCATTTTCTAGGGTTTAAAACCCTAGTAATCTCCTTTAAAAAAATAGATATAATATTATAATATTTATTTCTTCCCCTCAAAAACTATATAAAATATTATTATTATTATAATAATATTATTATAAAATATATAATAATAATAATAATAATATTATTATTAAAATATATAATATTTTCAAAAAAACTATATAAAAAACTATTTTTAATAATAATAATTATTATCATTATTTTTTATTTTTTTCGATAAATTCCATAGTCTTCAGAAAGGGCAATGGCAATGTCTTCCTCCCTCAATAATTTTTCTGAAGGAATGGTGAAAGTAAACGAAATGTGGGGAAAATGTGAAGAAAGACTTACACTTCTTGAGGAAATGATAAAATACCATTTTAATCAAGACGATAAAAACACAGTGAAAATGAAAATAAACAAGGAACTAGCCAAGAATCGAACCGAGAAGAAACAATTGATGAAGAAAAAAACAAGGAAGATGGAAAAGGTGTCATGATAAAAATAAGTGATCATGAAGATACAAAATATTTTGCGACAAAGCATCTAAACAATAATTATGAGGTAGGATAGTTCAAAATCGTTGTTACACCCATGATAGAAGAAAACCCATATCGACTTCCTCCATATATCCCCCCTCAACAAAGGATCACCACTATGCATAGGACAAATGAAAAAAAAATCTTATCGATCAATGCCTTGTATTCCCCCTCACCAAAGAATCACGCCATCAAATACATGGAAGGATAAGAATCGACGTTTCAAATACAATACTCAAAATGTGATGCCATATCATAAATATGCTTATGTATAAGAGATTAGTTGCAGTTTCTTACAAGGAACATAAATGAGTTGCATAAATTTCCACACAGTTGTAAAATCTGTGAAGAAGTCAAGTGAAACTCCAAACCAAAGGTGAACCAGAATCCATGCATGGAGTCCAAACCCAATTCAAGGCCATTATAAGGAAGATGATATCAATGACGAAGAAAATAAATATAAACAGGACAAGCATGAAGTCCAGAATGTGGAAGATCAACGTGAATCTGCAGAAGAGATTGTTGAAAATGACAATAACGAAAACACTGATACAAATGCATTGATTCTTGATGAACATGATGGTGATAAATATTGTAAATAAGATGAAATATCTCAAATATTATCAAAATGAAGCACAAAATATCGATGAATATGAAGATGATAGAAATAACGGTTGTAAAGAAGATGAAGATGTAGAAGACTATAATGATGAAAATAAAGGCTATGAAAATGACCTTGACCATGATGATGACAAAGATGTTAAACTAGAGAAGAGGATTAAGAAGAAACAAAAAGATATTTTTCAAAACAAGATTTCACTCCTCAAGTAATGTCAAATTGTCCTCCTTGCCATATGTCCATGTCCAAAATTCTTCCCAGATGTGGTCACTAATGCAAGTCCAATCAATCCGATGTATGTCCTCTTTGCAAGCATCCTTGTGAGAATTGTCGGTTGCATAATCATTGCATTATTATACAAAAAGTCTTATGCATTCCATGCATGGATAAATATGAATGGAAATGTGAACAATTATTTCATGAATTATTGAATCGCGGTGCTATTATTCGAGATAAAACTATTGAACAAAGTTCGTTGTCAAAGAATATTTCATCAAGTTCAGTAACCTCTTTGAAAGTGCAATCCAGCAAGAAAATTTGAAGTTTAAGTCAATAATTCTTCTTTTATGCAAGATTCGAGGTCGAATCTTTTCAGGGAGGGATGATTTGTAATATACCTAAAAGTATATTACAATTATTATACTTCTTAATTTATTCATTGTTAGTTATTAGGTCAATTATTAATTAATGCGACATGTCTATTAATAAATAGGCACGCCCCTTCCCTATAGCCTGTATATGAAGTTGGCCGATTTCCATTGCATTCATCATCAAATTATAAAAATATATTATTAAACACACAATGTAAGAAAATCTCTTACATTGACCTCCTTGGTGTATAATTCATCAAATAATTGTTTTACTGCTTGATGTAAATCTTCTGTAAGTGGATTTTATTTTTTCCCAACACAAAACTTGTCTTTCCTCATATTTTCAATGTGTTCCTTGGGGGTCTCCATAACTGTATCCAAACACACTCAACTTTGATTCTAACATGGTAAAATCCCGCAAACACACTCAACTTTAATTCCATAATAAACTTATATTCCAACAAAGTAAAAACCTCTAAAGACACTGGACCTTAATTGCATCATAGTAAATATAAAATCCCACAGTAAAAAAACCAAACTAACCTTAGAAGTACATCACAAGAAATAATTTCACATAAACTAGGTACATAAGATTGGCATAAATGATGGAAGAAACTTTAGCTGAATGGGAATTTGGTGTCATAAAATACATGTGCACAATTTTATTTTACAAAACATGTGCACAATTTTGGTTTAGAAAACGCGCACATGATATGTAGAGTTAAAAAACTAGTGCAATATTATTAACATTGAATTTAACTTAGGAAAAAGAGTTGAGAGGGGGTTGGAAATGGTCAAAGGGTTTAGGGGTTGGTGGAGAGAGAGGGGTGGGAGTTAGGGGTAGGTGGAGGAGTAAAGGGGTGAGAGAGAGATAGAGATAGAGAGAGGAGAGGGGAAAGGGGGGAGGTTGTGGGTAATTGGGGGTTAGGGGGTATGGGTTTAGGGAGGATTAGGGTAGTTACAAAGAAGGTGGTGAATAGGGTGGGAGTAGAGAGAGAGAGAGAGAGAGAGGTGGTAAGTGGTAGGGGGAGGGGGATTAGGAGAGAAAAAGAGAGAGGGGATTAGGGGTAGGGGGAGTGGTAGAGAGAGAGGGGATGAGGGGGAAGTTGAAGTTAGGGAGAGTAGGATGGGGGTTAGGGAGAGATAGATGTGGTTAGGGGTAGTGAGAGTGTGATATAGAGAGTGTAGTTTTATGGGGTCGTGGGAGAGAGAGAGAGGGGTGGGGGTTAGTTTTAGGTGGAGGAGAGAGAGAGAGGGGTGAGGGTTAGTTTTAGGTGGAGGAGAGAGAGAGGGGGGGTGGCATTAGAGGTAGGGGAGGAGTAGGGGGATGAGAGAGAGAGCATGGGGGGTCGGTCAAAACCAAAATTGACTTGGAGGGGCCAGGAAATACTGCTGCTAGTGGCTACAATCACCAAATGATTAAATAGTTAGACATGCATGGATAACTATCTAACATGAATAAACTATGTACATATGTTGAAATAGTTACCTTCGTGTGAATTTTTTCCATCATAGATGCAACATTAATTACTGCATCAATAACCCCTACGAGGTTTGGCATGGACGACTCTCTAGCAGGATGTTGTAAATATGAAAAATAAACATTAAGAAGAACAAGTTGTGTAATGAATTGAAATTTAATCAACAACTATCATCAATGGATATACATTACCATGAAATTAGTATCTCCATGGTGTGGAAACATGTGCTCTTTTCAACATAGGACTGTCTAATATAAATATGACCCTTATCTATGATTGGCACATGAGGAGAGGAAAATGAATGCGATTGCTCTCAGATTTCGGTTGATTCCCGCAATCACCAGGTGTTGACGTAGTTATACATGCATGAACCAATGAACTAACATGTACTAAAAAACTAACATGTTGAAATTGTCACCTCTGCATGAACTGTCTCTCCACTAGAGGGGGCATCACTAGTGCCAAAGCCTTTCCCCTTTGCAAAGGTGTCTAGCATCTGTAAGTTTAAAAAGTCACCAAGTGAGCATGTAGTTAGAAATTCATGAACCAATTAACTAACATGTACTAACAAGATAACATGTTGAAATTGTTATCTCTGTGTGAACTGCCTCTCCACCAGGGGGGAATCTCTAGTTCCAAAACCTTGTCCCTCTGCAGAGGCATCTAGCATCTATAAGTTTAAAAAGCCACCAAGTGAGCACGTAGTTACACGTGCATGAACCAATGAAATAACATGTAATACCAAACTAAAATGTAATAAAAAACTAACATGTTGAAATTTTTACCTCTGTGTGAATTTTATCTCCACTAGGGGGCATCACTAGTGCCAAAGCCTTTCCCCTTTGCAAAGGCATCTAGCACATACAAGTTTAAAAAGTCACCGAGTGAGCATGTATTTAGACATGCATGAACCAATGAACTAACATGTACTAACAAACTAACATGTTGAAATTGTTATCTATGTGTGAACTGTCTCTCCACTAGGGGGAACCTCTAGTGCCAAAACCTTGGCCCTATGTAGAAGCATCTAGCATCTATCAAGTCCCCTCCCATTAGACGGAGACAGGTAGAGAACATGGCACTAAAACTAGGCAACTAGCCCCATATCCGTTAAGTAAAACTCATTGATAAGAAGTAAACATATACATATGCATAATGTAGAAACACAGTGGAATTAAAAATCATGTTTAATATCTAACATACATTCCACATTTTCATGATAGCCATTAAATAAATACATTGCAAAATTTAACACAAGAGAGTAATTATCTTAAAACAGCGTAGTCCCGAGCAACTGGATATGCAACTGCAACGTTCCACCCAACCATAGGCTAATTGTGCTCCTCAATCTCTCAGCACAATTTCCACCCACGAGTTGGGCATGATTTCTACAAGGAAAAAGGGAACAACAGGCTCACACATAACCAGGGATACACCAAAATCACCCAAGCCAATCTACAGTTGGGTTTATCAGGCTACTAAGGCAATGGAAAGGAAGAATTGCTAAGCTAGTGAGCTCAACCACAGAGATATGGATTCCCTCTACAAGATCTATCTAGCTTGGCACCCACAATGCCTACACGCCCCACTCAAGGAAGTATTCCCTTCACCAATACACAGTCCCTCAGGCCATACCTTCCATTCTAGTGTTGTCTGAGGTGTGCATAGAAGAGTAGCCAACCCTTTTGATCCTTCTGAGAGGTTACTCCCCTCACTAGGTTTATCAAGCCAATTCTATCCACTACCACTCCAAATTTCTTACTCACAAGTTCAAACAAAAATAGAGATGCACATAACAGCAAAGCCCATTGCTGGGCATGAAGAAAAACGTTGGGCAACCAAAAACGAAATGGCAATTGGGGAATCACCCTGGGAGAGAAAAATCATTTCCATAAAACGTTTAAGGGAATTCAAGGGACAAAACCGGCCTCCATAAACCCAAAAATCATGGCTCCCTTCCTCCCAGCCATTGTGCAATACAAAAAAGAGTTCCTAGGCATGAAAAATGCAGGAAAATGGTGAAAAACGTGATGGGGAAAGTCCCAGCTAGCTCAAACTGCGTGAGAGAGAAAAGTCCATGGGTGAAAGATGGCTTTGGGCACCATTTTGTGGGTGTTTTCTTGCCCAAGAAGCAAAAATACGAATTCCCAGATTGATGGCTTTCCCATACACGAAATTGACTGCCATACCTCTCCATTCCCAAGGCATTAATTGCCTCAACCAACTCTTGGAAGAATTAAATGATTGGATGCATAACCCAAAATGGGTAGTTGGTGGTTTATGGGTTTTCTCATTGACACATGGATTAACACCATTGGCTCAAGGGTTTGAATAATTTCCCTCCCTATTCCTTGTAAAAATCATGCCCCCATCTCTTTGTTGCATTGCATAGCTAGTTGTGGGTATTCCATTAAAACTTGTATTTACATGATGTCTTAATTTACATTGTGCATGTCTATCACAAGAACCACAGGAATCTATTTTTAATTGCCGATACATACAAAGCTAAATCGATGGCGGTGCCTTGGCCTTGAGCTCCTCACCATGATTAAATAATGATATTTACATCATTTACAATTTTAATGCAATACGGTAAAAATCGGGATATTACATTCCCCTGTCCCTTACATTAGCACTGTCCTCAATGCTCATCAAAATTGAACAAAAATGGATATGCCACTCTCATGGAATCCTCCAACTCCCATGTAGCCTCATTGGCACTATAGTACTTCCATTGCACCTTTACCTATCCGATGGCTCGATTCTGGAGCAATGTTACCTTCTTGTCTAGGATGCGCAATGGGTCGGTTTGGAACTCTCCCTCAGGTTCCACCTAGATCACATCCCAATTAATCACATGGTTAGGATCATGTACATATTTCTTAAGCAAAGAGACATGAAAAACATTATGAGCTCTAGTGCTAGCAGGAAATGCAAGTCTATATGCAACTGGCCCTATTCTTTCAAGCACTTCAAATGGCCCACAATATCTAGGTGATAGCTTGGCACAACCCCCAAGATTCAATGAACTCTTCCTTGGCCTCACTCTAAGAGACACATGATCCCCAAAACTAAATTCCCTGTGCACTCTAAGCTTATCTGCATAGCTTTTCTGTCTATCCTGGGCTGCTTTTAAATTCTGCCTCATCTTTGCAACCTCTTGTTCCATTTCCTCAAGCAATTCTGGCCCAAGTACAATTTGTTCACTAGATTATCCCAAGTCACTGGTGTCCTACACCTTCTTCCATACAAAGCCTCATATGGACTTATTCCCAATGATGCTTGTTTCCCATTGTTATACGCAAACTCTACCAAGTGTAGATAATCCTCCCACTTGGATGGTTTGTCCATAACATACATGCGAAGCATGTCTTCAAGCACCTGATTTACTCTTTTTGTTTTTCCATCTGTTTGAGGATGGTACGCGGTACTAAAGTTCAACTGTGTACCTAAATCTACAAAGAGAACCTTCCAAAAATTGGAAGTGAACTTGGTATCCCTGTCAGAAATTATTGCCTTAGGAAATCCATGTAATCTAAAAATTTCCTTCATGAAAATATTTGCAATGGCATAAGCTTTATGTGTGGACTTAACCAATATAAAATGTGTTGCCTTTTTTAACTTGTCCACCACCACCATGATGGAATCATGTTGTCTCACTGTCATTGGAAAACCTGTAATAAAATCCATGGAAATTACTTCCCACTTCCATTCTGGAATTGGCAATGGATGCAATAAACCTGTTGGGTGTTGGTGTTCAACCTTCACCTGCTGACATTTCATGCACCTAGAAATGTATTCAACGATGTCCTTCATCCCTGGTCAGAAATAATATTTTCTTGCTATAGCAATTGTTTTTTGATATCCTGGGTGACCAGAGTATGGAGCTTTATGGATTTCATCCATAACAATCCTCCTCAAGTCTACCACATTTGGAATATAAGCTCTATTCTTATAAGTAAGGAGTCCGCCTTCTTCCAAATGGTATCCTTCATAGTTCTTTTCAAGGTCTTGCTGCCGCAATTTGTCCTTTATTTACATATACACTTCATCCTCAACAATATGGTTAACAATCTGCTGCCTCAAACCTGGTTGGCAAGTGCTAAGTGCTACCACATGCATTTCATGTACTTTCCTGCTAAGTGCATCAACCACCTTGTTGTCTTTCCCTTTTATGTGTTTGATTTCAAAATCAAATTCACACAAAAATTCCAACCATCTAGCTTGGCTAGCATTCAAATTTGGTTGATCAAATAAGTATTTTAGACCACAATGGTCTATCCTTAGCTCAAATTTCTTGCCCATTAAGTAATGCCTCCACATATTTAAAGCATGTACTATGGCTGCAAGTTCTAAATCATGAGTAGCATAGTTTTTCTCGTGCTCCTTCAACTTTCTTGACTCATAGCATACCACGTGGTTGTCTTGCATAAGAACTCCTCCAAGTCCTTGGTTGCATGCATCGGTACATACCACAAAGTCTTTTTCTGGGTCTGCAATTTTCAAAATTGGTGCACTCATAAGAATATTCTTCAACTGTTGGAAACTTTCCTCACATCTTGGTGACCATTCAAACTTTATCCCCTTCTTTTGCAAAGAAGTGATCAGGTTTGCGACCTTGGAGAATCCTTCAATCAATCTCCGGTAGTACCCAGCAAGTCCCATAAAGGATCTCACATCTATCACATTCCTTGGAGTTGGCCAATTCATAATGGCTTCAATCTTCTCAGGGTCCACAGATATTCCTTCGTTTGAGTTAATGTGACCCAAATAATGAATTCTATCTTTATAAAAGTCACATTTGCTCAACTTTGCATACAGCTTATGCTCCCTTAGCAATTGCAATGTCATTCTCAAATGTTCTTTATGCTCTTCTTCATTCTTAGAATAGATAAGAATGTCGTCTAGAAATACAAGAACGAACTTGTCCAAATACTTGCTAAAAACACTATTCATGAGACACATGAATGTAGCTGTTGCATTTGTGAGACCAAATGGTACCACTACAAACTCATAGTGTCCATACCTTGTTCTAAAGGCTGTCTTATGAATATCTTCCTCTTTGATTCTTACTTGATGGTATCTAGACCTCAAGTCAATCTTTGAAAATATCTTTGCTCCTCTCATTTGATCAAAAAGGTCATCAATTCATGGCAATGGGCATTTTTTCTTCATAGTAACTTTGTTCAACTGCCTGTAGTCAATACATAACCTTAGTATTCCATCTTTCTTTTTCACAAATAGAACAGGTGCTCCCCACGGGGACACACTTGGCCTGATATATTTATTTTCCAACAACTATTGTAATTGCATTTTCAATTCTAGCAATTCCAGTGTACTCATCTTGTAGGGTGTCTTGGACACTGGTGCAGCTCCAGGCACAAGTTCAATTGTAAAATCAAAGTCTCTCTTTGGAGGTAGTCCTAGAATCTCATCAGGAAAAACATCCCTGAATTCCTGCAATACGTGATAGTCCTCCAAATTAAGAGTTTCATTCTTTGTTTCCTCCAAAACATGGGCTGCATATAATTGACAACCTTTCCTACAGAACTTCTTCAGTTGCATGGCTGAAACCTGCCTAACAGAAGTCACCTTTGGAATGCCTCTTACAAACCTTGGGTTTCCTTCTTCGTCCATGCATTCAAAAGTTTTATTGTAGCAGTCAAGTTTAACCTTGTGTGCTTCTAACCAATCCATTCCAATGAGAATATCATAGGAACCAAGTGGCAAAACATTCAGATTTGCATAAGTGAATAGCCCATCCATTTCTAAGGGACATTCCTCTACAATTTCACTAACCTTTCTCTTGGTTCTAGTGGCTAGTTGAACTAGCCATGATTTACTATGTTTTGATTTTTTAAAAGCACAAACCTCAACAATTTTAGTAGTGACATAACTGTGAGTAGATCCAGGATCAATCAAAATAGAAATAGATTGCTCAGCAATCTTACCTTCAAATTCAACCACAGTTGACTAATGATATGCCTGGCGGTCGTCTAGTGCTGCATAGATTCTAGGGATTGTCTTCGCCACTTGACCCATAGTTTCAGCTCCTTGGATGTTGTGAACTTGATTTGCATTCCCATTCCAATGTGGGTAGTTCCTAAGCATGTGGTCTCCTCCACAACCCCAACATTGAAGTGGCTCTCTTAGCTCATTTGGATCTCTTGGCTTGTCTCCCATCATCCTAGTTGGCTTACTCACAACTTGTGATGGCTACCTTTGTTGATTCTTGATATGAGGAGGTTTGAAACCTTTCTTCCTTTGGTCAAACTTCTCATTCTTCTTGTCCTTCCATGCCTTATGGAAATTAGGTTTGCTTTAGTTTTGATCATAGCAATACTTGGCATTCCTTATTGCCTCCTCAAGAGTTCGAGGCTCATGAAATTCAATCCTATCTTTATATGACTGAGTTATCCCACTTAGAAAACGCTGAATTTTCACCTTATCCTCTCGAATATACTGGACATACCTTAGCAGCTCCAAGAACTTGTTTGCATACTCTTCCATGGTTAATTGTCCCAATTTCAACTCATGGAACTCTTTTATATTGTCATCATAGTACCTATCAGAGAGGTACTTCTGCTTGAAGTATTTCTTGAACTACTTCCACACAATCTTTCTTTCATTGATATTCTTCACTTGCCTGATGTGTTCCCACCATATAGATGCTCGTCCATTCAAGTTGAAGATGGAGACCCTTTCCTTCATATTTCTAGAGTAGTCTTGGACTTGGAAATACTTTCTCATCCCAAGAAGCCAAGCTTCAACTTCTTGACCAGACTTTACCTCTCCATCAAATGTAGGAGGTTTTGCCTTCTTAAATTCCCCATGTGAATTGTTCTTGTAATGCCTCTTCCTCTTATTCTTGTGAGATGAAGAGCTTGAACCCTCAATGGATCCTTTAGAGTTAGATGATTCGCTAGAAGATATTTCTGGATTATAGGTTCTGTCTCTCGAAACTCTTCTTGAGATATTGGACCTCTTGCAGGAATTTATCCTTGAACTACTCCGACTCCCTTATGGATTTGATGTCTGATGCCCAGAGTTTATTTGCCTTTGGATATCTGTCAAACTCTGCAACATGGCTGCATTTAACTGATTTTGTTCTTCCTGAGATTTAATCATCCTTTCGTTATCTTCTCTACAGCTTTGCAACTCCACCCTTAGGCTCCTCATGGTGGTTGCAATATCTGGGGGAGTCTCTCGATTTCTTCTCCCATTGGATTCTATTTCAGCATTCTCAACATGTATATTTTCCCCCATGGCATCTGTCTTAGGCTCATAGGGATCCTATGCATCATCCATGATGTTGATATTCTCGTCCCAACCAAGACCAAAACTTTCTAACTGCACTTATCTAGAATGTTGCTTTGATGTGACTATAATTCTGCAAAATGTGTTTATAAACACAACTGTTAGCTGCATTATAATATCATGAATTGGTTGCATGTATATGGGAAAATCCTATATTGACAACTTTGTCCAATCATAGACTTTCTCACAATCAACAACTGTCTCAAGGGGACGACTGTCTCAGGGGGATGATGGGGGTCAAGAGAAAATATTAAGGTTAAAATGTCCGTCGGTGTCGTGGATCTTAACGTTATTTTTTTCGCCGGTGTCGCGAATATTTAGCTTAAAAAGCGCCGCCCTTGTTGCAGAATTTTAAGCTAAAATTCACCGCCCTTGTCGCGGATCTTAAGGTTATTTTCACCGCACGCGTTGCAGATTTTAACATTAAAATTGCCACTGGCATTCGCGGATCTTAACGTTAATTTCGCCGCACGCGCGCATTGCAAAATTTTTCATTAAATTCACTGCCACGTCACAGATTTAATGCTAATTTTGCCACCACGCGTCGCAAAATTATCCTTAACTTCGCCATGGGAATCACAAAATTAACTTTAACCTTGCTGCGCGTGTTGCAAAATTTAACATATTTTTTGCCGCCGCACAGGCAGAAAGTTAGCCTAATTTTCGCCGCCGCAGCCTTAGGAAAAATTTCAAAACACTTAGAAAAATTTAAAATTTTTCCTTCTTCTTTATGTGATGATCATTGCTCCACAGGAGGTGACCTTTGCTCTGCAACTTTGCAAACTGTTCAATCTTTGCCTATTTAGGCCCAATGTTGCAACCTATGGTGATTAGAAATGGATCTTCCCTTGTAACTGTGATCATATTTGGCCCATAGAGGCCTAATGCTGTATCCTATGGCTTTGATACCACACTGTCAAGTCCCCTCCCATCAGACGGAGACAGGGAGAGAACATGGCACTAAAACTAGGCATCTAGCCCCATATCCGTTAAGTAAAACTCATTGATAAGAAGTAAACATATACATATGCATAATGTAGAAACATAGTGGAATTAAAAATCATGTTTAATATATAACATACATTCCACATTTTCATAACAACCATTAAATAAATACATTGCAGAATTTAAAACAAGAGAGTACTTATCTTAAAACAGAGTTGTCCCGAGCAACTAGATATGCAACTGCAACGTTCCACCCAACCATAGGCTAATTCTGCTCCTCAATCTCTCAGCACAATTGCCACACCCAAGATGGGCATGATTTCTACAAGGAAAAAGGGAACAACAGGCTCACACATAACCAGGGATACACCAAAATCAGCCAAGCCAATCTATAGTTGGGTTTATCAGGCTACTAAGGCAATGGAAAGGAAGAATTGCTAAGCTAGTGAGCTCAACCACAAAGATATGGATGCCCTCTAAAAGATCTATCTAGCTTGACACCCACAATGCCTATACACCCCACTCAAGGAAGTATTCCCTTCACCAATACACAGTCCCTCAGGCCATACCTTCCATTCTAGTGTTGTTCGAGGTGTGCATAGAAGAGTAGCCAGCCTTTTTGATATTTCTGAGAGGTTACTCCCCTCACTAGGTTTATCAAGCCAATTCTGTCGACTACCACTCCAAAGTTCTTGCTCACAGGTTCAAACAAAAATAGAGATGCACATAACAGCAAAGCCACAATTGCTGGGCATGAAGAAAAACTTTGGGCAACCAAAAACGAAATGGCAATTGGGGAATCACACTGGGAGAGCAAAATCGTTTCCAAAAAACGTTTATGGGCATTCAAGGCACAAAAACGGCCTCCATAAACTCCAAAATCGTGGCTCCCTTCCTCCCAGCCATTGTGCAATACAAAAATGAGTTCCCGGGCATGGAAAATGCAGGAAAATGGTGAAAAACGTGATGGGGAAAGTCCCAGCTAGCTCAGACTCCGTGAGAGAGCAAAGTCCATGGGTGAAAGATGGCTTTGGGCACCATTTTGTGGGTGTTTTCTTGCCCAAGAAGCAAAAATATGAATTGCCAGATTGATGGCTTTCCCATACACGAATTTGACTGCCATACCTCTCCATTCCCAAGGCATTAACTACCTCAACCAACTCTTGGAAGAATTAAATGATTGGGTGCATAACCCAAAATGGGTAGTTGGTGGTTAATGGGTTTTCTCATTGACACATGGATTAACACCATTGGCTCAAGGGTTTGAATAATTTCCCTCCCTATTCCTTGTAAAAATCATGCCCCCATCTCTTTGTTGCATTGCATAGCTAGTTGTGGGTATTCCATTAAAATTTGTATTTACATGATGTCTTAATTTACATTGTGCATGTCTACCACAAGAACCATAGGCATCTATTTTTAATTGCCGATACATACAAATCTAAATCGATGGCGGGGCCTTGGCCTTGAGCTCCTCACCATGATTAAATAACGATATTTACATCATTACAATTTTAATGCAATAGGGTCAAAATTAGGATATTACAACATCTGTAAGTTTAAAAAGCCACAAGTGAGCACGTAGTTAGACATGCATGAAACAATTAACTAACATGTAATAAGAGACTAACATGTTGAAATTATTACCTCTATGTGAACTGTATCTCCACCCAGGGAATTGGGGCATTAGTAGTGCCAAATCCTTGCCCCTCTGTAGAGGCATCTAGCATTTGCAAGTTTAAAAGGTCACCAAGTGTTGACTTAGTTAGGCATGCATGAACCAATGAACTAACATGTATTAAAAAACTAACATGTTGAAATTGTTATCTCTATGTGAACTATTTGTCCACCAGGGGGGGCATCACTAGTTCCAAAGCCTTGCCCCTCTACAAAGGCATCTAGCATCTGCAAGTTTAAAAAGTCACAAAGTGTTGACATAGTTAGACATGCATGAACCAATGAACTAACATGTATTAACATACTAACATGTTGAAATTATTACCTCTTTGTGAACTGTTTCTCCATTAGGGGGGGCATCACTAGTGCCATAGCCTTGCCCCTCTACAGAGGCATCTAACATCTGCATGTTTAAAGTCACCAAGTGTTGATGTAGTTAGACATGCATGAAACAATGAACTAACATGTATTAAAAAACTAACATGTTGAAATTGTTACCTCTATGTGAAATGTCTCTCCACTAGGAAGGGTATCACTAGTGCCAAAGAATTTCCCCTCTATAGACGCATCTTGAATTTGAAAGTTTAAAAATTATACATGTTAGCAATCTATACATGTTCATAGTGAGGAAAAATAAGTTTGAACATGATTACTGTTATGTATATATTTACCTCCCTCAAAACCCAGTAAGGTTAACATTTGGGTGATCACTAGAATCAATGTGTTGTTGAGGTTGTTGAGGAGCTAGCAGTTGCAATTTTGAAAATTGTAAATATTAGATCATCTAGCATTAATGATATAACATGTATTAACGAAATAACATGTATTAATGAAATTACATGTTGAAATAGTTGTACCGCTATGTGAGTTGTTGTTGTCGAAGTTATGACAACACCTGGAACACCAAAAACCCTTGTAGATTGTGAAACATTGGTCTCTCCACTAAGGAGGCATCACTAGTGGGAAAAGTTTGCCCTTGTGTAGAAGCATCTAGCATCTACAATTTTAAAATTTTAAAAGATTAGAAATCTATATATGTGTGCAGTACGGGAAAAAAAGTTTGGACAAGATTATTATTAACCATATACTTACCTACATAAACATCCTAGTAAAGGAAAGATCTATTGGCATAAGGCCATAGTAGGCATGGCCACACACTTTTCACTCATGAGCCTTAGTGGCGGTCTCATGATTTGTTGATCTACCCTCACTATTAGATGGTCCTATACCACTTGGAGGTGATGGCTAGACACCAATAGGAAGAGATGGCCCTACCTATTCCATGCGATTAATATCGGTGCTATGGTGGAAATTCACCTATGTTAGAATTAGAAATGCCTCCTATGTCTATGGTATCATATCATGTATAGGTGGGAATTCTAGCCTATGTAATTTCATGTGAGGTGGAGGGATTAGGAAATTGGCATCTCGATGCCTGGAATTGGGATGGTTTTGAGGCATCCCAAAACCAATGCCCTAGAACTCCAAGATATCAAAATAATTGACGTGTTTTCCTATCATGAACTCAACATACATATTTTGAAGGAAATATAAAGGAATTCCCTATTGTTGTGGGATGGCATATCAAAAACCGTGTACCACCTGTCCGTTGAATTCTCTTGGAATGGTGGATAGATGTACCTGTCAATAATAATGTAGGGTTTGTTTGTTCCTGGAATTTTTCCCCATTCGGGTATCTCTAAATAATACAAATATGTGCTCCATTGTGATCTTTATCTTTTTAATGGCGTTGTAATCCAATCCATCGACATATTATTTCCTTTTCCTTCCTCTATATGATTCAATTTCATATAGAGCACCATTTGATTGGGTAATGGTGTCTATAATGGCATCTAGGGACTCTGCAAGTGAGCGGTGGAGTTGGTATCTATTTGAACTGGAATTTGTACTTAGACAACGAAAGTGCAAAGCCAGAACATCCAAAACAAAATATGAAAATGGTTGAATTTTTTATAAGATATGAAGGAATTATTCAAGAATAGGGAAGTGAGTTATAAAGGAATGATCAATAACATATGGTGATTAAATCATTAATTAAGTTTGGAGACCAGGTGAAACATGTTCAAAACATAAACATAAACCAGTTTAAAAAAGTAATACTTAAGAGATCATAAACAAAAAAAACATTCCAGATATGAATTTTAGAAAAGCACACAAACTCAAAAGCACTTTAGGATAAACACTTTATCAGAAAATGAAATGATGAGAAAGGTAATCAAATAGATCAACAACATTTACTAAGATAATGGATCAAGAATGGCTTATATATATATATGTCATTCCAAAATACAGTCTCCAATGTACTTACAGAGAATCAATCATATGTTCTAGTGCAGAAGCTTGATATCATCTAACCCTGTTCTAGAAAAAACCACCCCCCTACTAATAATATCATTCTCCTTTTTATAATTACATAAGAGCTTCCAAGTAGTTAACATATCCACTATTTAAGGATCGAATATGTTTAAGAGTTTACAAAATAAATTACTTTCTAAAAATAAAAATAAAAACTGACTCCTTGATTATGTGACTTCAAGTACATCTAGATGTGTCATCTCAAAATTTGATCGACAGGTGTAAGACTATTACTGATTTAAATTTGGCGAGCTTCTTCTGCCAACATTGTAAGTCTAGCTAATGCCTGGGATATTTTGAGAAGTCGAGCATGTTCTGCTTCCATCACCTGAACCTTGTCTTGTAATTTTGTGTTTTGTTTTGCTAACTCTTCATTATGCTTTTGCACATTTTTCTTTCTCTTTAACACTTATTTTGTAACTGCTATTAATTCTTGATATTGACCATTAAATTATTCTAGTTCTTCCCTTAACCTTCTGTTATCTTGAATTAGTTTATAATTTGAATCATTGAGGTACTCATTCTGTGACTTATAATGTTGTAGAGATTTCTTATATTATAAGAACTTCAATCTCTGATTTTGTTTTCATTGGCATTTTATGCACATGGTCTTCATCATCTAAACCTGGAGAAAATTCAACCTGCTCTTCAATAAGAACATCTTCCTGAGTTTCAAATAATTCTTCTATATTTTCCTCCTCTGCTTGAGTCTCCAGCTTGATAGATCTTGAGCTTCACCCAATCTCAAAATTCTGAACATTTTTCTCTTCATTAACTTCATAATTTATTTCGATCAATTATGGAAAGGTTTTGTTATTCTTTTCTATATCTTCAAAGGCTTGTTCTAAGCTTTCTTCCACTTTCCTGATTTTAGGGTCTTCTTCACTCGAAGAATCTTCAATTTAGTTATCACATCCCTTCCAAATCTTGGATCGAGAATATTTCTCATATTCATTCTTAACCTATTTCTAGCTCTGGTTTTAGGCCTCCATTTAGAAATTTGGGGTTCTGAGAAAGAATTAACAGGAGCTTCAAAGTTAGAGGAAGGATTTTCAGTCACACCTTCTTCCATTATTTTTTCCTTAGTGACATTTGGGCTATCTGGAGCAGATGTAACATCTTCATTTCGCGATAAAAGGGGTTTTTCTTCTTGTGGAAGATCTCGGACTAGTTCCTCTTTTAAATCAAATTTTCTACTAAAATTGCTTCTTCATCCATCTTTCTTCTCTGTCTTTTTGAAACAATTGGCTCTTTATGAATTCGATATCTTTCTTGAGACCTTTTCTGTATACTAATATAACTCTTTGTTTCTTCTTGATCTTCAGTTTTCTCTCGTTCAAAACTTGACCAGAAAACGAAATGCTACCAAGAATAGTTTTTCTTCCTGAGTACTGTTGACACCTACAGTTTGACCAATCCATGATGGAAAATTGATTGGATTGTATGATCAATATGACTCTTCACTTTGGTATCCTTCTTGATAAGGCTCTTTAGAAAGTAGAAGGGTAAAGTCAGTTTTGATTGTCCGTTTATATGTAAGAGGAATATGAAATGGTATTTGTATACTATAGAAAATCTACCTTCGTAGGTAATATAACGCTGTACTATCCCCAAAATTTCTCTCTGCTCCTTCTTTAAATTGTTCATATGTATACCCTTGCTCCAATCCTAGGATTCGAACCTAGGAAACAAATATAAACTCAAATCAACTTCAAACATATGTTTTTTGAACCAATGATCTCCTTCAACATGCAGTACTGTTGCTTCTATGATTAGGTCCTCAGTCAATTCGAACTTTAGAGTTTGGAATTGAATGAGTGAATCTGATTAGTTCTGTGAAAACGATCGAGTGACTTTAGTATTATAATATTTGATTCTTTCAAAGAAAGAATACCAACCTTCACCTTTGAAGAGCTCTGTGCATTTAGGAAATTCTTCATCCCATTCGGTGTTACCAACTCGATACTTCAAAGCTTACCTCTCTTATTTATATTATTAACTACTGGAAACCTGCTAATTCTGAATCTTCTGGAATGAAATCAAAACACACTGACGAATAGATGTCCCGACCCTTCGAAGCCAGCAAAATCATGAAGCTAAGGAAAGCCCTTGATCTTTTGATTTCAATGCATATGGTCTTAATTATGAACTTGACAGATGTACCATCATTCCTGACTCAAATCTCTAGAATATATTTCATTAAAAAACATGCATGATTTTAGACAGGTATCAAACCACTAATTTCAATGATTCAACATTCCGGCAACGCCAGTCTGTCTAAGATTCATTGATTGCACTGTCGAAATATGTCAAATCACACAAAGTAGTGAAACATAGATAAATCTTTATAAAACGATTTAGAAATGATATAAAATCATACATTTGGAGACTAAAAAGTAATATTTAATAAATATAAGCCAATGTTTTCATTTATTAAGTGGGAAATGTATTATGTATATAAGGAAATAAACATGGCTAGAACAAAAAAGGTCTAAATAGTATGGCTAACTCGTAGAGGGAGAATGAACAAAAAATAAAAATAAAAACAAGACATAGAAAAACTAAGGGTACAATTTCCGTACTAACATCTGGATCTGGTTGGGAGATGGAGTCCTCTTTGTGAGGCTCCAAGAACATGCAGACTAGTGCCCGTTGAAAAACTGAAATCATTCTGTCCTTATTCTGAACTGAAATTGAGACTATATACAATTCCATTGGGATGGAGTCTTATTTAATAAAAACAAATACTCACCGATATATACAATCAATGAGAGAACTAACATTTTCAGCAGATATAATTTTTTTTTAGGAACCACCCATTAACTGGGGTTGAAATTTCCTCACCTTCTAGGTTTTGCAACATAAAGGTATTATTTCCCAGAATTTTTGAAATTTTGAAAGGTCCTAACCACAAATTGTCAAACTTCCCATGTTTTCTTTTTTCATCTCGGTGTGCATCCCATTTGAGTACCATATCACCAAGAAGGAAAGTATCTTCTTTAACTCTTTTGTCAAACCTATCCTTTATATGATTCTTGTATGTCTGTGCCCTTTCTTCCAATGCTTCTCTTTCCTGTTGTAATTCAATCAGTAGAAAAATTCTCCTCTGAATTTCATTTGGCTTCTCCTCATTATCATGAAAAAATTTCATTACTGGAATACCCAACTGAACAGGAAAAACAATATCTATTCCATAAACAAGCTTAAAATGAGACAATCCTATTGCTATTTTAGTGGTCATTCGATCTCACCAAAGAGCGTATTTCAACATGGTGTCCCAAGATCTTTTATTCTGAGACAACATATTCTTAATACTGTTAATGATATTTTTATTTGTAGATTCTTCCATCCCATTTCCTTGAGGATTATAGGGTGTGGAATGTTTAAGTATAATTCCATTACTTTCACAAAAACCAGTCATAGCTTTAGATTTGAAATCCTGAGCGTTATCAGTTAGTAGTTTTCTTGGAAAACCAAATCTGCTTAAAATATTTTTTGGATGAAATTGATAATAACCTTATCAGTTGCATTTCTAATGGGAATTGCTTCTACCCACTTAGTGAAGAAACCAGTGGCTGTTAATATCCATTTATGATGTACACTAGAAGGAGGATTAATTTCTCCTACGAAATCTAATCCCCACTGCTGAAATGGAGAATCTATTGCAATAGGATTTAATGGTAAATACTGAAGTTTTGTTTTACCTGCAACCTTTTGACATTGCACACAAGCCCTCACTTGAGTATAAACATCTGAGAACAAGGTAGGCCAATAATACCCCTCTCTTAAGATCTTAAAGGATGTAGCTTTCCAATACTTATGGCCACCACATGCACCTTCATGTGATTCTGAAATGACCCAATCTGTTTCAGACTTATCCAAACATCTAAGAATTATCCCTCTTGGATCTCTCCAATACAATACTTGATTAACAAGACAATATTTAGTGGTTTTGAGCTTTAATGATCTGCACTCTTTTTTATTTAAATGAGAAGGACATTGCAGATATAGGAGAAAATAAACTATCTCACCATACCAAGAAGATTCAACATATTTGTCCAAAATGTGCTCTTTATTTTGTTATGTTTGCAATTCGCCTTGTGTTGACTGATTGGCTACAAAATGAAGGCCTAAAGCTTCACAATTAGGATTTTCCAGAAGTCTAGCCAAACCTTGTCCTTTCACCATTTTAGTAGGCCTTATTTCAACATCATACTCCATGATTTTAGCTATCCAACGTCCCCTTTTTCCTTCACTATCAGGCTGTCCTAAAATCTCCTTGACTGGAGCATTAGGTAAATAAGCTAGGATTTTAGAATGTAAAATGTAAGTTCTAAAAAATTTCAAAGCTTTGACCAATGTGTAAGCTTGTTTTTCCAATATATTGTACTTAAGTTCATAGTCCCTTAAGGTGTTACTGAAGAAAGTAATGGGTTTTTCTAGCACTTCTCACTTTTTCTGTAAAAGAATAGCTGCTATGGTGTCTTGAGAAGTGAAAGAAAAGGTCAAGAAGTCTTTTGAAAAATCTAGACTTACCAACACTGGAGCTTCAACAAGAGCTTTTTTTATTTTTTCAACTGACGATCTAGCTTTAGCTGTCCTTTTTACTACTTGATCTTTTTTCAAGATTGTTGTTATTTTCTTTATGGTCTCTAAAAAATTAGGAATGAACCATCTTAAGAAATTTATCTTTCCAACAAAATATTGATCCTTTTTACTTCTAGGAATACTGATTTTCAGAATAGCTTTGACATGTTCAGGATCTATTTTGATTCCATATACTGAAACTATATGGCCTAAAATTTTTCCTTCTTGCACAACAAAATGAGATTTCTTAGGATTTAAAGACAATACATATTTTCTGCATTTCAAGAATGTTTGCTTAAGATGTTTTAGATGAGCTTCATACGAGTTAGAAAAACTGTAATATCATCTAAATAAACCACCACAAATGTTTCTCTTTCTCCAACAAAATCTATATGCATAGCTCTCTGAAAGGTTGCGCCTGCATTCATAAGACAAAATGGAATTTTGTCATACATGAATACGTTAATTTTTTGATAATTTTATTCAATATTATCTAGGATCACTAAGAGAATAACATGTGCTGTATAACAATCATAAACACAAGAGACAATAGACACAAAATTTCCTCGGGGAAAACCAAGAAGGTGAAAAACCCCACAACTTCCTCAGAGATAAGATAAGCCACAAACCAAGATCAAAATGATCAAATCCAAAGAGATGTCTCTAGCATATACTCCTCTTCCTCCACTTGTGCTCCACTTTCTCTCGTAGCTATGCGAGCTTGAGAAGTGAGTGAATGAATAGAATGAGAGACATAACCTCTCTATTTATACACTAACTTGAACTGCCAATAATCCAACAGGCCGACTTCCTAATGAAGTCTAATAACCAAACCACATGACCTAAGTAGGGTCGACCCCACACTGGTGGTCTAATAACCCATCAATACAAATGACGACACTTACAATGTAACTTGCGACACTTGCAAATACAACTAACGACACTTCCAATCAAAGGAATAATACATCTCTGTTGGATATACAATAAAGTACAAATGTAATATACAAGTGAATATCTTCCGAAGTTACAAATGTTGATGTATATGTAACTTCGGAATGTATTTCACATATATGTATATTGTATTCCTATAGAGATGGTATTATTCCTCTATAAGGAAGTGTCGTCATTTATATTGTAAGTGTCGTAACTTATACTTGATGGGTTATTAGACCACCTTATTTGGGGTCGGCCCTGTATAAGTCATGTGGGTCAAAGGGTTATTAGACCACCCTATTGGGGGTCGGCCATGTGGGTCAAAGGGTTATTAGACCACCCTATTGGGGGTCGGCCCAGTCAGCATTATGTTATGTGGTTAAGTTCGAGCCTACATGAGTTAGGCAAAAAGGCAAGTCAAGTCAAGTATAAATAGAGTGCGGGAGGCACTCTATTTACTCACTCACTTCTCACACATGCACTCAAGGAGGAGTGGCGCACTTATGGAGGAGGAGGATCTGCTGCTAGGTTATGGCTATCTCTCTTGGTTGGTTGTATCATTGCTCTATCTATCTCTGAGGAAGTTATTGGGGTTTTTCACCTTTATGGTTTTCCCCAAGTAAATCTTTGTGTCTCTTGTGTGCTTGCATTATTGTCTCCATGATTGATATGCTGTAGATATGCTGTACATGTTGTTCTCTCAGATAAGATCCTAGATCATATTGAAGTAAATTCAGAAAATTTAACATGGTATCAGAGCTAGCCTGAAAGAAGGCATGATATGGCATGTATGACACTTGTTGCACTTACGATGCTAGGGCTTGATATAGCAAAAACCAGTCATCGTAGCACTTTCGCTATAAATCCGTTTTGGCGAATTTTTCGGATATGAAATTGTTACAGGCCGAAGCTAAGATCTCCAGGTATCTTGTGTCCAAAGGACAACCTCTAATTCGTTGTACTTTGTGAACTATGATCTGTACAATATAGGGTTTCTGCCTCTTCCAGATCTGAGTCAAAATAAGGTGACCTTGGTAAAAAGGTCATATCTTGGGCTAGGAAGCTCCAAATGAAATTTTGTAAAAAGTGACAGGTATTAAACAGTCTGTACTATCTCAGAAAACTTTTTCAGAGGCCGAAGTTGAACCAGTGACACGTGGCACGCCGTACAAGTTCGCTCTCCTGTATTATCCCATAAACAGGTCACGTTGCAACATTTGGCATAACTCTCTCTCAGAGAGTCCAATTGAGGTCAGACCTGTCAGGATGGAAAGGTAACAGGCCGAGCTATCTCAGAAAACGTTTTCAGAGGCCTAAGTTAAAACAGTGACACGTGGCATGCCGTACAAGTTCACTCTCCTGTTTTATCCCAAAACAGGTCACGTTGCGACATTTGGCATAACTCTCTCTCAGAGAATCAAATTGAGGTCAGACCTGTCAGAATGGAAAGATAACAGGTCAGGCTATCTCAGGAAACTTTTTCAGACCCTGGGGATCAAAAATTTCAGAGTTACACCAGAAACAATCAGGTACATATTTCTGTCAAAACAAAATTATTTTTTGGTACCTTCATTCATGGCTTCCGGAATTTAGGGCTTTGGAGAAAGTTGGAATTTTTTGTAATCGGAGACCACGGCTGGATGCTACTCATCAAAATAGAAATTTAGAGACCAAGATCAGAATTTTTGGTTGGGCAGAAGGCCGGGCTTGATTAGACCCTAGTTCGGGACTTTGATCAGAAAAGTGGAAAATTAGGGCTTCTGTAAAAATGGGAATTTTTGAAATCTGTGACCACGTCTGGAAGCTCCTCAGAAAAATAGAAGCTTAGAGCTTTGGATCAAACATTTTGATTGGGTAGAAGAGTGGGCTTCATCAAACCCCAGTTCAGGGTCACGTCCAGTGAATCTGGAAGTTTCAAAGGCAAAATTGAGGAGTGAAACTTTGCAGTCTTCAAATTCTGAATATACCAGTTTGATCAGTTCATCAAGGCGCATATTCCTATCCTCTCGGAAGTTTGAAATTCAAAGTTTGAATTTTTGGGGTCTCTCTGACAAACCCATATCCAGCTCCAGGTCCAGTTCTTGCAAATCAAGTGGATTGGGTTGATCCTAGAAGAAGATGGATTGGTCACTTACATAAGTGAAGAAGTTCCTGTTTCAGAGGGAGATGAGGCTAAGGCCTTACATAAGAAGATTACAAGTGATCTCGACAGGTATGACTCATCGAGGTATGTTTTGAGATTTGTTCATAATTAAGTTTATGGTATGTTTGTCTTCATGTTATCACGGTTAGTACAATCTTGATTTTAGACTTATCATATCACCTTAATAAAATTATGAATGCATGATAGAAGTCATTCATTTTTTAGGAGTATGAAACTTATGTTTGTACTAACACATTGTGATGTTGTATGAGTTTTATGTTGTCTACTAACATGAAAGGTACACCAAGAAGACAAATCATGTTCTGGTTCAAGAACATATGATCATGATGACATGAGGATAAAGACTCATCCATTGTCATGGATCTCACAGAAGATCCATTTACAAGGTATGTATAACTTGGTTTTATAATGGCTAACCTATGAGATATATAGGTTACTAGCACAAGTCATTGAAGAAGATCAAGAAGACATCATGTGAGTATGTTAGACATAACTAACTAGCATACTAATCCAGGTATGTTTTTCCTATATCAAGATAGAATCCTACCTTGGGTTAGGATCTTATACTGTTGTTGATAATGATTATTCATGAAGTCATAGATTTGAATAATCATGATTGTATGCATATTATGTTTCTTACCATAATTGATGATATGACTAACCAGAAAAATCATGATGGTATAGGTTTGAATAATCACGGGATTTATGCATTTTATATGTCTTATCTTGATTGATGATTCAACTAACTCGAAGAGTCATAGGTTTGAGTAATTACAGGTTTAGACATGTTATGTTTCTTATGATTTGACTAACCATAAGAATACTACATAAACCTTGAATGCTAATGCTTATTATTTCTGTTTGAAATGATCATGACTATACATGCTTGAGATTATTGTGTTTTAATAGTATACTAATGAATGTATGATTTTATATGAGTTCACAAGGATAACACAATCATGATACTAATAAGCATGCATAGGGACCAAGGATGAATATGAGTTCAAGAACAGGTAATTTAGGAAGCAAAGATCAAGAGGGAGCACACTCCAGTTGTTCCCGCAAGAAAGCAAAGGAGCACACTTCAGTAGTTTATGAAAGGATGCAGATATTCAGAGGGAGTTGACCATCTCTCTACATTCCACAACAGAAAGTTGTAGAAGAAGCTACTGCAGATTAGGACTCCAGCAGCTCCTGCAAGAAAGCGAAGACTCAAAGGGATTCCACCCAACGAACAAACAAAGATAAGTATTTTAATTTCTTGCATATGTGTTTGTTTAAATAAAAGTGTTCAATGATGTATATGCTCATGTTCCTAGACTTAGGATATGTATTGTGCATATTAGAATAGTTGCATTGATGAACGGTATACTACTAATATACATGGGTAAGTGGCCTATGGCACTGTACAACATTCCATTGCTACTTATCTAGAATGAAACCTCTTTGCTGACATGTTGGGAGTTGTGCACACTCTTAGCAATGTTCTGGTAGAGATTGGAAGGCATCTAGAAAGTTACGGGATATGGATAAATGTTGTATTGAAGCATTGGCTAAGATAATTGCATGACTGTATGACATATTTCTTTATGTGTAAGAATTTGTTCTGAAAATTATGAGATGTTTCTAATCATGCAATTTAACCTGTTTTGTAGGAAAGATCATATGCCATCTCCTACAAAAGAAGAACTACAACATTTGTTCAGCAACAAAATTATCTATTGAAGATATTGAAGTTCCCAGGATCTGGGATGAAGAAATGGAATGCCATGATCCGTCGATCATGAAGAGTGATGTTTGGGATGCGGTCCCAAGAGCTGAAGGGAAGTTTGTTGTGACTTCCAAATGGATCTATCAGATCAAGCATGCTGCAGATGACAGCATAGAAAAATATAAAAGTGATGAAATAGAAGATGCACCAGATGGATCTCAAGACAGCATGGTGTAGTCATATATGTGTGCAGAACTTGGTATGGTAGGATAGACAGCTTTCTATCCAGTTTGGGCATTACCAAGAGTAAAGCAGATTCCAACCTTTTCTACAAGGTTGAAGAAGGCAATCCAGTGATACTACTTTCGTATGAGGATAACCTGTTTGTTACAGGTGAAGATAGATTGATTGCCGACACGCAGCGGAAGCTTGCTGCCAAGTTCGAGATGAAGAACTTGGGGTTGATGCACTATTTGTTTTTGGCATGGAGGTGTGGCAGAGTGATGGAATCTTCCTTGGACAAGGGAAGTATGCAGTAGAGATCCTGAAGAGGTTTGGGATGATGGACTACAAGGCCATGGCCACACCTATGGCATCGAATCTGAAGCTTCTATGTGATGCTTCATATGAGCTGGTTGATGTCTCTATGTACCATCAGATGATTGGGTCATTGATGTACCTGATGAACACGAGACCAGACATTTGCTTTGCTGTGAACACATTGAGCTAGTTCTTGACGGATCCGAGGAGTGTTCACCTGGTTGCTGTAAAGCATGTTCTGAGGTACCTGAAGGGTACAGTAGATTATGGGCTCAAGTATGAGGTGAATCAAAAGTTTAACCTACAGGGTTATGTTGATTCAGATTGGGTTGGCAGTGCTGCAGACAGGAAGAGCAGATTTGAGTGTTGCTTCAGTATGGGATCAGGTGTGATCTCATGGTTTAGCAGGAAGCAGTCCTGCATGGCACTGAGTACAGCTGAGGCAGAGTATGTTGCAGCCTGTTCAGCTGGTTGTGAGGCAGTATGGCTACGGAAGCTACTGTCTGAGTTATTTGATCTCCTGTTGGAGGCTACTGGTATCTTCTGTGATAACCAGAGTTGTGTGAAGCTGTTCAAGAACCCAGTGTTTCATGACAGGTCGAAACACATAGAGATCAAATATCACTATATCAGGGATATGGTGTAGAGAGGAGCTGTGAAGCTTCTGTATGTTGTGACGGACGAGCAGATTGCAGATGTGCTGGCGAAGCCACTAGCCAGAGTGAAGTTCGAGTACTTCAGAGAGAGGCTTGGTGACACTTCGAGGAATAAGTGATGGACACATTTGATGAAGCCATTCCAAGCATGTTGGAAGGAGGATCCTTCACATGGCTGTGGATGTAAGCGCTGGATGATGAGCATCGGGATGATGTTCTGGTTTCTGCTTGGATATGATTAGTTGGATCATTTATGTATGTACGCATCATGTTGGATGTTGGATATGATCAGGTAGATCATGGATGCTGTTGGATACATTGTGTGGATCATGTATCTTTGTATGATTAGGTAGATCATGGATGCGGATGGATACATTGTGTGGATCATGTATCTTTGTATGATCAGGTAGATCATGTATGTTGATGGGTACATTGTGTGGATCATGTATCTTTGTATGATCAAGTAGATCATGTATGATTGATGGATACATTGTGTGGATCATGTATCTATGTGTGCATCAGATGGATGCATTGTATGATCAGGATGATCGTGGATGACGAGCTTCTCCAAATGACATGCAGCAGGATGTTGCAGTGATGATGATGAGTATCAGATGATACTTTGTGGTCGTGGATCAGGTTGTGCAGGAAAGCATGTAATTTGTGCCCTGGGAGATTTGCAGATGGTATTTCGAGGTTTTGCCTATGGAATGTAATTCGGTGCCCTGGGACATCTAGCAAATGCTCTTGCGAGGTTTTGCTTGGGAGGACATGTAATTTGTGCCCTGGGAGATCTGCAGATAGTCTTTCGAGGTTTTTCCTATGGCATGTAATTCGGTGCCCTGGGATATCTGGCAGATGCTCTTGCGAGGTTTTGTCCTATGGCATGTAATTTGCTCCTGGGAGATCTGGACAGGATGAAAAAGGCCTCAGATGCTTCAGCCAGGTTTTGCCATGACCACATGTAATTTGCTCCTGGGAGATCTGGACAGGATGAAAAAGGCCTCAGATGCTTCAGCCAGGTTTTGTGGTGGACCACATGTAATGTGCTCCTGGGAGATCCGACAGGTAGAGCTGTGTGCTCGTAACAGCCTGGGATGCTTCAGCCAGGTTTTGTGGTGAGATCACATGTAATGTGCTCCTGGGAGATCCGACAGGTAGAGCCGCGTGCTCGTAACAGCCTGGGATGCTTCAGCCAGGTTTTGTGATGGGTCACATGTAATGTGCTCCTGGGAGATCCTACAGGTAGAGCTGTGTGCTCGTAATAGCCTGGGATGCTGCAGCCAGGTTTTGTGACGCACGTAATAAGTCCTGAGGATTCCACAGTATGGCCAGTGATGATGAAGACCTGCAGGTGGTGGGCCTACATCCAGTATGAAAAAGGACTGGCTCTGTAGAACTTCCTATGATGAGTAGATTCAGAGATTGATTGAGATAGCAGCAGCAGTGACGATGATGATGACTCGATGATGATTATCCAGTGACGATGATCCAGAGAAGATGACTTGTGCTAGAAGAACTGTGCTGAGAAATACCTTCCTAGTTAAGAGGGAGTGTTGATGTATATGTAACTTCGGAATGTATTTCACATATATGTATATTGTATTCCTATAGAGATGGTATTATTCCTCTATAAGGAAGTGTCGTAACTTATACTTGATGGGTTATTAGACCACCTTATTTGGGGTCGGCCCTGTATAAGTCATGTGGGTCAAAGGGTTATTAGACCACCCTATTGGGGGTCGGCCATGTGGGTCAAAGGGTTATTAGACCACCCTATTGGGGGTCGGCCCAGTCAGCATTATGTTATGTGGTTAAGTTCGAGCCTACATGAGTTAGGCAAAAAGGCAAGTCAAGTCAAGTATAAATAGAGTGCGGGAGGCACTCTATTTACTCACTCACTTCTCACACATGCACTCAAGGAGGAGTGGTGCACTTATGGAGGAGGAGGATCTGCTGCTAGGTTATGGCTATCTCTCTTGGTTGGTTGTATCATTGCTCTATCTATCTCTGAGGAAGTTATTGGGGTTTTTCACCTTTATGGTTTTCCCCAAGTAAATCTTTGTGTCTCTTGTGTTCTTGCATTATTGTCTCCATGATTGATATGCTGTAGATATGCTGTACATGTTGTTCTCTCAGATAAGATCCTAGATCATATTGAAGTAAATTCAGAAAATTTAACAACAAATACATCAACACTCCCTCTTAACTAGGAAGGTATTCTCTAGACACAGTTCATCAATACATATTGGCGCAAGTCTTCAATTCTGGATCCGGATCTGGATCATCATCACTGGATCACAAAGCATAATCATCATCACTAGATCACGGAGCATCATCATCATCACTACTGCTGTACCCGACATCTCGATCATTGGGATATATCTGAATTCTTCTCGTCATAGGAAGTTCTACAGAGCCAACCCTTTTTCATGCTGGATGTAGGACTAACCTCCTATACTTCTTCATCATCTGTGCAAACGGTCTGATAGAGGTGGAATATCAAGACTAATTATGTGCTGATGCAATACCTGACCAGAGCATCCCATGAACATTTATGTGCCTAAGCATGACCGGAAAGATCTCTCAGGACTGATTACATGCATCCCTTCACAATACCTTTATAGAGCATCCCAGGAAAATTTATGTGCCATAGCACGACCGACAAGATCTCTAAAGAGAATCCCAGGACTTATTACAAGCACACAAGTCAACCTATTAGATCTCCAGGACTGATTACATGTGAATAGGAAATACCTTTAAAGAGCATCCCAGGAACATTTATGTGCCGAAGCACGACCGAAAATATCTCTAAAGAGCATCCCAGGACTGATTACGAGCACACAGCTCAACCTATCGGATCTCCAGGACTGATTACATGCCTCCCTAGAAAAACCTTGAAAGAGCATCCTAGTACTGATTACGAGAACACAGGTCACCTATCGGATCTCCCAGGATATTTTACATGCTATTGCACAACCTACCACATATCATCTCTGACCTCCAAGTATCATCCTGATACTCATGATCCAACTGATCATCATCACACGGTGCATCAACCTGATGCACATCATCATCATATGATCATCCTGATCATCATCACAGCATCATCCTGATGCATATCATCCAGAGCATCATCCTGATACTCATCACACATGATCATCCTTATCATCGTCATAGCATCGTCTTGATGCATATCATCCAGAGTATCATCTTGATACTCATCACACATGATCATCCTGATCATTGTCATAGCATCGTCCCGATGCATATCATCCAGAGTATCATCTTGATACTCATCACACATGATCATCCTGATCATCGTCATCGCATCGTCCCGATGCATATCATCCAGAGTATCTTCCTGATACTCATCACACATGATCATCCTGATCATCATCATAGCATCATCCTGATGCATATCATCCAGAGTATCTTCCTGATACTCATCATACATGATAATCCTGATCATCATCATAACATCATCTTGATGTATGTCATCTGAAGCATCATCTTGATGCTCATCACACAACGCTTACATCCACAACCATGGGAGGATCCTCCTACCACCATGCTTGGAATGGCTTTTGCAAATGTGTCTCATCACTTCTTCCTCGAAGTATATTATATCTTAAGAACACCAAGCCTCTCTCTGAAGTACTTGAACTTCACTCTGGCTAGTGGCTTGGTCAACACATCTGCAATCTGCTCATCTGTCGCAACATACAGGAGCTTCACTGCTCCTCTCTACACCATATCCCTGATATAGTGATATTTGATCTCGATGTGCTTCAACCTGTCATGGAACAATGGGTTCTCTGACAACTTCACACAACTTTGGTTGTCACAATAGATACAGGTAGCATTTAATAGGAGATCAAATAACTCAGACAATATCTTCCTAATCCATACTTCCTCACAACTGGCCAAACAAGCTGCGACATACTCTGTTTTGGCTATACTCAGTGCTACGCAGGATTGCTTCCTGCTAAACCAAGAGATCACACCTGATCCCATACTGAAGCAACACCCCGAAGTGCTCTTCCTATCTGCAGCACTGCCTGCCCAATCTGAATCAACATAACCCTTTAGGTTAAACTTTTGATTCACATCATACTTGATCCCATAATCAATTGTACCCTTCAAGTACCTCAGAATATGCTTTACAACAACCACATGAACACTTCTCGGATCCGTCAAGAACTGGCTCAATGTGTTCACGCAAAGCAAATATCTGGTCTCGTATTCATCAGGTACATCAAGGACCCAATCATCTGACGATACATCGTGACATCAACTGACTCATATGAAGCATCACACAAAAGCTTCAGGTTCGATGCCATAGGTGTGGCCATGGCCTTGTAGTCCATCATCCCAAACCTCTTCAGGATCTCTACTTCATACTTCCTTTTGTTAGAAAAACAGGATCGCAGAGCAATAAAAAAAAACAGAAATGCAAATATAATCACACATACACATTACAAGAGAGACACAGATATATCGTGGTTCACCCAAGATGGGATACATCCACACTAAAGTTGCCAGTCCTTATTATTATGCCATTTAGCAAAGTGCAGGGATACAACTTGCAACACAACCGCTACACTTCCTCTTCACTGTCTTACAGTCTCTCTTCTTGACCTTAGATATCTTTACAATGCATAATACATAATACATCAACCCTAGCCATGTTACAATGTCTTTCTTTTATAAGGGAAATACAATGGGAAAATACCACAGGTTACCCAAAACCATGGGCCGAAAAACTATTGGCGAAAACAACCCCAAATTTTTTCTCAGGGGCTCTTTCCCTAAACCCCCGGACCCCCTGGGGATCGTGCTGGGATCATAACCAAACCTAGGGTTCAAACACGGCTGAATCATCATATTTGAGACTGGAAGATCAAGCTCCACAACCAACACCCTTGTCCAAGGAATATCCCATCTGCACTCTGCCACACCTCCATGCCTAGAAAGTAATGCATCATCCCCAAGTCCTTCATATCGAACTCGGAAGCAAGCTTCCTCTTTGTGTCGGCAATCAATCTATCCTCACCTGTCACAAATAGGTCATCCACATATAGTAGTAGTATCACTGGATTTCCTTCCTCAACCTTGTAGTAAAGGTTGGAATCCACTTTACTCTTAGTAAAGCCCAAAATGGATAGGAAACTGTCTATCCTACCATACCAAGTCCTAGGAGCTTTGTTCAAGCCATACAATGCTTTCTTCAACCTGCACGCATATGACTCCCTGTCATGTGTCTCAAAACCGAGTGGCTGCTCCACATACACTTCCTCTTCTACTACACCATTTAATAAAGTGTTGAGATATTGTAACTTCCAAGAATATTATATTTGTACCTTATTATTCTGGAGATGTTTCATTCCTCCTTGAAGATCTTAATGTATATCCAGAGATGTTTATTCCTCCGTCGGAATGTGGTAACTTGGGTTATTAGAATTCCCTAGTGGGGGTCGGCCCTCTATGTGTTATGTGGGTCAAAGGGTTATTAGACCACCCTAGAGGGGTCGGCCCAGTCAGTTGTAGTGGGGTATTTAAGCCACTGGTTAAATACGATCCTACATGATTTGTGTAAAAGACAAGTCGGAGTAGTGTATAAATAGAGGAGGTGTATTCCTCATTTGACACACACTCACTCACTTGAGAATGGTGCACTTGTGGAGGAGAGGTCTGCTATGGATAAGGAGGAGCTTATGCTCAGGGTTACATCTTTGTATATTGCTGGTCATCTATATTGAGGAAGCTTTACTGGGTTTTCTACCCCATGAGGGTTCCCCGGGATAAATTTGTGTCTCTTGTGTTTATGCTGTGCTTGTTGTTTCTTTAGTGATCCTGTATATGATATTATTGTGAAATGGAATGCAATGCTGCTATTTTCTATCTTAGCATATTAAATATTAACATGGTATCAGATCTAACCTGAAGGAAGGTAATGTGTGGCACTTACGACACTTGCTTTACTTACGACAATTTGAAGGTTAGGGTTTTATATAGCAAAAACCAGTCATCGTGGAACTTTCACCATAAATACATTTTGGAGAAGGTTCAGGATCTGAAACCTTTACAGGTCGTAGACAACATAGCCAGGTATCTTGTGTCCAAAGGGAACCCTCAGATTCGTTGTACTTTGTAAGTTATGATCAATACAAGTTAGGGTTTCTACCTCTTCCAAATCTCAGTCAAAATCAGGTGACCTAGGAAAAAAGGTCATAACTTGGGCTAGGAAGCTCCAAATGAAATTTTGTAAAACGTGACAGGTAGTAGACAGACTGTACTATCTCAAGAAACATTTTCAAAGGCCGAAGTTGAACCAGTGACATGTGGCACGTCGTACAAGTTAGCTCTCCTGTTTTATCCCATAAAAAGGTCACGTTGCGACACTTGGCATAACTTGGGATAGGAAGCTCCAAATGAAATTTAGTAAAAAGTGACAGGTAGTACACATACTGTACTATCTCAAGAAATGTTTTTAGAGGCCGAAGTTGAACCAGTGACATGTGGCACGCTGTAAAAGTTCGCTCTCTTGTTTTATCCCATAAATAGGCCACGTTGCGACACTTGGCATAACTCTCTCAGAAAATTCAATTGAGGTCAGACCTATCGGGATGGAAATATGATAAGTCAGGCTACCACAAAAAAAGTTTTCAGACCCTGTGGAGCAAAAAGTTTGGAGTTATAGCAGAAACAATCAGGTACATATTTCTGTCAAAACAGAATTATTTTTGGAGCACCTTCATTCATGGCTTCCGGAATTTAGGGTTTCGGAGAAAGTTAGAATTTTGGGAATCGGAATCCATGGCTGAATGCTACTCAGGAAAATCAAAATTTAGAGACCAAGATCGAATTTTTTGGTTCGGTAGAAGACCGGGCTTGATCAAACCCCAGTTCGGGATTTTGATCGGAAAGATGGAAAATTAGGGCTTCAACAAAAGTTGGAATTTTTGAAGTTTGTAACCATGGCTGGAAGCTCCTCAGAAAAATAAGAGTTTAGAGCCTTGGATCAAACCTTTTGATTGGACAGAAGGGTGGGCTTCATCAAACCCTAGTTCGGGTTCCTGTCTAGAAGATCCAGAAGTTTCGAAGGCAATTTTGAGGGGTCAAATTTTGGAGATTTCAAAATTGAAGTATGCTAGCAAGACACATCCTTCCATCCATTCAGAAGTGTGAAAGTCAAAGATTGAATTTTTAGGGTTTCTCTAGCAGACCCTAATCAAGCTCCAGATCAAGTTTCAGGGGGAGTTGAGGCTAAGGCCTTACATAAGAAGACTACAAGAAGTCTCGACAGGTATGACTTAAGGAGGTTCAAGTATGTCTTGAAATCTGATTCTTGATTAAGTGGGTTTGTCTTCATATTATTTATTAGTACAGTCTTGATTAATGCTAGAATTGTCTTATCACCCTAGTAACAGTATGAATGCATGTGAATGATCGAAGACATTCATTGATTAGGGCTATATGATTGTACTAATGCAATATGGTGTTGTGTGAGGTTGATGTTGTCTGCTAACAAGATACAGGTACATCACAAAAGACAAATCA
The DNA here is from genome assembly GCA_027924585.1 of Larix kaempferi. Taxonomy (NCBI): domain Eukaryota; kingdom Viridiplantae; phylum Streptophyta; class Pinopsida; order Pinales; family Pinaceae; genus Larix; species Larix kaempferi. The sequence continues at coordinate 642,249 of BSBM01000194.1, forward strand.
AGTTCCATGACCATGACAACATGAAGACAAAGACTCATCCATAATCTTTGTTCTACTTACGAGGTATGTATGACTTTGTAATATTATCCTTAACCTATGAGACATGCAGGTTCTAGCTCAGGATCTCTAAATCATTGAAGAGATTTTTTAGGTATGTTGTACATAACTAAGCAGGTATACTAATCCAGGTATGTTTTCTTATGTCAAGTTAGAATATTACCTTGTGTTAGGATCCCTTATATAAGTATTCTTGGTATGATTGGTTATGCTTATTCATAAAGTTAGTAATCAAGGGTTTATGCATATTATGTCTCTTGTCTTGATGATTTAATTAACCAGAAGAGTACTATGATCAAACAAGAATATGCATGAGTAAAAGAAGACTTCCTTGAAACCCTGAATACTAATGACCATGACTATACATATTCAAGATTATTTAGAATTATAATGTTTTGAGAATATACTAATCAATGTATGTTTGTGTATGAGATCATGAGGATGACACTAGTGCTCACTTGAGCATGAACAGTGGTACAGAATGAATAGAAGTTCAAAAGACATATAGAAGATCAAGCGGGAGGCAACCACACAAACATAAAAGATAAGTATTTGAGTTGTTATTTGAAATAGTAAATGATATTGCTTGTATGCATATTTGTATTCCTAGAATATATCATGTTGAGTGTAAACATTCATAGAGCATTGAACAGTATACTACTAATATGCATATGATTGGTAAGTTGGACATGTTGATGTATATGTAACTTTGGAATGTATTTCATCTGTATATTATATATATATTTATTGTACCCTTATAAGAGATGTGTTATTCCTCTATAAGGAAGTGTCGTCATGTGGATTGACAAGTGTTGCAAGTGTGTGTACTTGCCGATGGGTTATTAGACCACCATGTGGGGTCGGCCCTGATTTATATATAATATAATGTGGATGTATCTATGTAGACAAGTCGGCCCCATTAGGGCACTGGGAAAAAAGGTGAGTATAAATAGAGATAGGAGATCTCTATTTTACTCACTCGGAAAAGTAACTCACTCTCACTCTGAAAAGTGGCGCACTAGTGAGGAGGAGGAGGATCATCTGCTAGGAGACTATCTCAGTGTTATTTGGTTGTATTTTGGTTGAGCCATTGCTCTCTTTATCTCTGAGGAAGTTGTGGGGTTTTTCACCTTAGGGTTTTCCCCATGGAAACTCTGTGTCTCTTGTCTCTATGCTTTTGATTCTTGTGATGCTTGTGATGCTTGTCATATTATGATTGTCATGCATTGATATACTGTAGATGTTATTCTCTCAACAAAGATACTATAGTATTGTGAATTAATACTAAAAATTTAACATGGTATCAGAGCTAACCTGAGAAGAAGACATTTTGCAGTGACGGAAGCTTGTGTTCCTTGTTTATTGGGTTTCTCTCCACAGATTTTTGAAAATCAGTATAGTAGATTGACTCTACTCATCAAGGCACATCTATCTATCCAATCAGAATTCAATTCCGAGCATTTCAGATTTGGCCCTAAACATTAGGGTTTCCACAAAAATAGAGATTTCTGGAATCTGAAGACACAGCTGGAAGCTCCTTGCAAAAATCGAAGTTTAGAGCTTTGGATCAAGATTTTTGGCTGGGTAGATCTCCGAGAAACTCAAACCCTAATTCAGGGCTCTCCCTAGTGAACTCGGGAGGACAAAAAGGCAATTTTGAAGGGCAAGACTTTGCTGATCTCAAATTCTGAATGTACCAAGCTGATCATCTCACCAAGGCGTATCTTTCTATTCTTTCAGAAATTTAAAATTCACATTTTGAATTTTTAGGGTTTCTCTGAAAAACCCTAATCCGGGACCAGATCCAGTTTTTAGCACTTCAAGTGGTAAGTCCTAAATCCTTTCTATTTCCATTTGAAGTACTCTTAAAGATGTCTCTCCACAGCAAGCTTGAGGATAAGCTTGAAGGGGCTGATAACTTTTGAGCCTGGAAGTATAGGATTGGGTTAATCCTGGAAGAGAATGAGTTGGACTCATATGTGAAAGAAGACATCCCTATCCCAGAGGATGAAGAGGCCAAGGCATTGCACAAGAAGAACTTGGTCAAGGCAAAGAGAATCATTGCTGATTCTATCAAAGACCATCTCATACCCCATGTGTCTTCTCTTAAGACACCCAAGGAGATGTTTGACTCGTTGACCAAGCTGTTTGAAGGAAAGAACATAAATCGGAAGATGACCCTGCGGAACCAATTGAAAGGAGTAAAGTTTCAGAATGGAGAAACCATTCAATCCTATTTTTCAAGGGTCTCCCAGATCAAGGAACAACTAGAAGCAGTGGATGAAATGGTGGAGAATGGTGAAGTGGTGATGACCACTCTAAATGGCCTACCCAGGTCATGGGATTCCTTTATCCAAGGAATTTGTGCAAGGAAGAAGTTGATCTCTTTCAGTAGACTATAGGAAGAATGCTCACAAGAAGAAGCAAGGCTTGTGGCATGAGAAGAAAAGATGGGGAATCAAGATCAAGCTCTCACAGCTCACACCAAGAAAGGAAAGTCCAAGAGAGAGCCATATCACTCCAAGAGATCTTCACATCACTTCAAAGAAAGAAGAATATGCTTCACTTGTAATGAGAAAGGACATATTGCCATAAACTGTCCCAAGAACAATAAGGACAATAACATCTCAAACAAGAAGAAGAAGGGTAGAAAAAGAAGGTTTCATGCTCATGCTGCCGAAGATGATGAACCCCCAAAGAAGAAGGCTAGGGCAGAAAGTGATAGTAATGATGACTCATCAAGTGAAGAAGAGTGTGTTCTGATCTCTGCTCTCACAGGTACCATCTCCCATGGTTGTAATGATTGGTTGATTGATATTGGGGCTTCCAAACACATGACTGGGTTTAAGGAATCTTTTGTGAACCTATCTGAACATGAATCACCCCATAAGGTGAAACTTGGGGATGATTATCAATACCCAATCAAAGGAAGTGGTGAAGCCTCCTACAACCTAGATTCTGGAAAATCATTGAAGATGAAAGAAGTACTTTATGTACCTGGGCTCAAGAAGAACTTACTCTCCATTTCTGCATTGGATGCAAAAGGTATGAGGGTTGCATTTGTGGATGGCCAAGTCCTAATATAGCCAAAGGGAAAGACCATAGATGATGCAGTAGTAATTGGAGAGCAAGAGGGAGGCTTGTATAAATTGAAGGGACAACCTGAACATGCCATGGTGCATGAATCCATGGAGCCAAGTGAACTTTGGCATAGAAGGCTTGCTCACATGCACTATAGAGCACTTCCAATTGCAAGCAAGGCAGTAGAGGGTCTTCCTGAAATCAAGACCAAACATGAAGGTGTTTGCAAAGGATGTGCAAAAGGTAAGAACATTAAAAAGGCTTTCCCAAGCAGTGAAAGCAAGGCAAAAGACATCCTGGAAATCATCCACTCAGATGTATGTGGCCCTATGTCATCCAGTTCCCTGAGTGGGTATGTTTACTATGTTTCATTTATTGATGACTTCTCCAGGAAGACTTGGGTATACTTCTTGAAGGGCAAAGATGAGGTGCTTGATAAATTCAAGGAATTCAAAACCTTGATGGAGAATCAAATGGACAAAAATATCAAGACATTTAGATCTGACAATGGTGGAGAATTCACCTCAAGTGACTTCAAGAAGCTTTGCAGTGATTCAGGGATTAAGAGGGAGTTGATTGCTCCTTATAATCCTCAACAGAATGGAGTTGCAGAAAGGAAGAACAGAACTATCATGGAAGCAGCAAGGGCAATGTTGCATGACCAGGATCTTCCTATGCATCTATGGGCAGAAGCAGCTAGAACAACTGTATATGTGCAGAACAGAACACCCCACAAGATATTCGACAACAAGACACCAAAAGAGGTCTTTTATGGTAAGAAACCCAAAGTCAGTCATATCAGAGTATGTGGTTGTCCAGTATACACTCATGTCCCAAAGGAAAAGAGGACTAAACTAGATCCTTCAGGAAAGAAGGGTATCTTTGTGGGTTACAGTGAAAGATCGAAGGCTTACAGAATATACTTTCCAGGGTTCAAGAAGATTGATGTCAGCAGGGATGTAACATTTGATGAAAACTCAGCATTCATCAAATCAAGGAAGGCACCTACCGAAGTTTATGAAGAACCTAAGGAAACAAGATTCCAGGACACTACCATGACTGAAGCAGTTCCAGAAGTTGTTCGTGAGTTTGAAGATCCACAAGAACCTGTAGATCCACCCCGTGAGGATAACCCTCACAAGAGGAAACCTGCATGGGCTAGAGAGCTCATTCAAGATGCAGAAAGATTTGGCATTCCAGAAGAAGAACACAGAGCAAAGAAGAGAACCAGATCACAGACTAGCTATGTTGCTTTACTCTGTGACATTATGAACAAAGAGCCTTCCAGTTATGAAGAGGCAGCGGAAAAGAAAGAATGGAAGGATGCCATGGTTGAGGAATACCAATCAATAATGAAGAATGACGTTTGGGATGTTGTCCCAAGACCTAAAGAGAAGTCTGTTGTGACTTCTAAATGGATCTTCAAAATCAAGCATGCTGCAGATGGCAGTGTGGAGAAATACAAAGCAAGATTCGTAGCTTGTGGATTCTCTCAGAAAGAGGGAATAGATTATGAAGAAACTTTTGCACCTATAGCCAGGTATACTTCCATCAAATCAGTACTTGCCCTGGCTGCAGCTATGAAATGGAAAATACACCAGATGGATGTCAAGACTGCTTTCTTGAATGGTGTAGTAGAAGAGGAAGCATATGTGGAACAACCACTTGGTTTTGAAATACATGACAAGGAGTCATATGTGTGCAGATTGAAGAAAGCCTTGTATGGCTTGATGCAAGCTCCCAGAACTTGGTATGGTAGGATGGATAGTTTCCTATCTAGTTTGGTCTTTACCAAGAGTAAAGCGGATTCCAACCTTTACTACAAGGTTGAGGAAGGGAATCCTGTGATTCTACTCCTGTATGTGGATGACTTATTTGTAACAGAAGATGATAGACTAATTGCAGATACTAAGAGGAAGCTTGACGCTGAATTCGATATGAAATATTTGGGAATGATGCACTATTTCCTAGGTATGGAGGTGTGGAAGAATGCAGGTGGGATCTTCCTTGGGCAAGGGAAGTACACAGTAGATATCCTGAAGAGATTCGGGATGATGGATTGCAAGGCCATGGCCACACCTATGGCATCGAATCTGAAGCTTCTATGTGATGCTTCATCTGAGCCAGTTGATGTCTCTTTGTATCGACAAATGATTGGGTCCTTGATGTACCTGACGAACACAAGACCAGACATTTGCTTTGCTGTGAACACATTAAGCCAGTTCCTGACGGATCCGAGGAGTGTTCACCTGGTTGTTGTAAAGCATGTTCTGAGGTACCTAAAGGGTACAGTGGATTATGGGCTCAAGTATGAAGCGAATCAAAAGTTTAACCTACAGGGTTATTTTGATTCAGATTGGGCTGGCAGTGCTGCAGATAGGAAGAGCACATATGGGTGCTGCTTCAGTATGGGATCAGGTGTGATCTCTTGGTTTAGGAGGAAGCAGTCCTGTGTAGCATTGAGTACAGCTGAGGCAGAGTATGTTGCAGCCTGTTCAGCTAGTTGTGAGGCAGTATGGCTACTGGTATCTTCTGTGATAACCAGAGTTGTGTGAAGCTGTCCGAGAACCCAGTGTTTCATGACAGGTCGAAACACATTGAGATCAAATATCACTATATCAGGGATATGGTACAAAGAGGAGCTGTGAAGCTCCTGTATGTTGCGATGGACGAGCAGATTGCAAATGTGCTGACGAAGCCACTAGCCAGGGTGAAGTTCAAGTACTTTAGAGAGAGGCTTGGCGTTCTTCAGATCGAGGACACTTCAAGGAAGAAGTGATGGACACATTTGCTGAAGCCATTCCAAGCATGTTGGAAGGGGGATCCTTCACATGGTTGTGGTTGTAAGCGCTGGATGATGAGCATCAGGATGATGTTCTGGTTTCTATTGGATATGATCAGTTGGATCATTTTTATGTATGTATGTATGCATCATGTTGGATGCTGGATATGATCAGTTGGATCATTATATGTATGTATGTATGCATCATGTTGGATGCTGGATATGATCAGTCGGATCATTATATGTATGTATGTATGCATCATGTTGGATGTTGGATATGATTAGTTGGATCATTTATATGTATGTACGCATCATGTTGGATGCTGGATATGATCGGTTGGATCATGTGTATGTATTTTGTATGTACGCATCATGTTGGATGCTGATGGATACATTGTGTGGATCATGTATCTTTGTATGATCCGGAAGATCATGTATGTTGATGGATACATTGTGTGGATCATGCATCTTTGTATGATCAGGTAGATTATGTATGCCGATGGATACATTGTGTGGATCATGTATCTATGTATGTATCAGGTGGATACTTGGTGTGCATCAGATGGTTGCACTGATCAGGATGATCGTGGATGACGAGCTTCTCCAGATGACATGCAGCAGGATGTTGCAGTGATGATGATCAGGATGATCATGTGTACATCAGGATGATGTTTGATGAGTATCAGATGATACTTTGTGGCCGTGGATCAGGTTGTGCAGGTAAGCATGTAATTTGTGCCCTGGGAGATTTGCAGATGGTCTTTCGAGGTTTTGCCTATGGCATGTAATTCGGTGCCCTGGGACATCTGGCAAATGCTCTTGCGAGGTTTTGATTTGGGAGGACATGTAATTTGTGCCCTGGGAGATCTGCAGATAGTCTTTCAAGGTTTTTCCTATGGCATGTAATTCGGTGCCCTGGGATATCTGGCAGATGCTCTTGCGAGGTTTTGTCCTATGGCATGTAATTTGCTCCTGGGAGATCTGGACATGATGAAAAAGGCCTTAGATGATTCAACCAGGTTTTGCCATGACCACATGTAATTTGCTCCTGGGAGATCTGGACAGGATGAAAAAGGCCTCAGATGCTTCAGCCAGGTTTTGTGGTGAGATCACATGTAATGTGCTCCTGGGAGATCCGACAGGTAGAGTCGCATGCTCGTAACAACCTGGGATGCTTCAGCCAGGTTTTGTGATGGGTCACATGTAATGTGCTCCTAGGAGATCCTATAGGTAGAGCTGTGTGCTCGTAATAGCCTGGGATGCTACAGCCAGGTTTTGTGACGCACGTAATAAGTCCTGAGGATTCCATAGTATGGCCAGTGATGATGAAGACCTGCAGGTGGCGGGCCTACATCCAGTATGAAAAAGGACTGGCTCTATAGAACTTCCTATGACGAGTAGAGTCAGATATTGGTTGAGATAGCAGCAGCAGTGATGATGATGATGACGATGCATCGATGACGATGATCCAGAGAAGAAGACTTGTCTAGCAGATCTGTGTCGAGAAATACCTTCCTAGTTAAGAGGGAGTGTTGATGTATATGTAACTTCGGAATGTATTTCATCTGTATATTATATATATATTTATTGTACCCTTATAAGAGATGTGTTATTCCTCTATAAGGAAGTGTCGTCATGTGGATTGACAAGTGTCACAAGTGTGTGTACTTGTCGATGGGTTATTAGACCACCATGTGGGGTTGGCCCTGATTTATATATAATATAATGTGGATGTATCTAAGTAGACAAGTCGGCCCCATTAGGGCACTAGGAAAAAAGGTGAGTATAAATAGAGATAGGAGATCTCTATTTTACTCACTCGGAAAAGTAACTCACTCTCACTCTGAAAAGTGGCGCACTAGTGAGGAGGGGGAGGATCATCTGCTAGGAGACTATCTCAGTGTTATTTGGTTGTATTTTTGTTGAGCCATTTCTCTCTCTATCTCTGAGGAAGTTGTGGGGTTTTTCACCTTAGGGTTTTTCCCACGGAAACTCTATGTCTCTTGTCTCTATGCTTTTGATTCTTGTGATGCTTGTGATGCTTGTCATATTATGATTGTCATGCATTGATATACTGTAGATGTTATTCTCTCAGCAAAGATCCTATAGTATTGTGAAATAATACTAAAAATTTAAGAGGACAAACATTCCATTGTTGCTTGTCTAGAATGAAACCTCTTTACTGACATGCTGAGAGCTGTGCACACTCTCGATAGTATGTTCTGGTAGAGATGGAACGCATCTAGATAGCCACTGTATGCATACAGGATATGGGAAAGTGTTGTGCCAAAGTATTGGTCAAAATAGTTGCATAACTATGTAAATGATATCTGTATGCATAATAGGTTATCATGTCAATATGGTTTTATGATTATGAAGTATTACTAATCATGTACTTAATTTTGAATTGTAGGAAAGATCATGATGAATGATGAACACTGAACAAGCGATGGATGTTCAACAAAAGATTTACAAATCAAACACACTATAGAAGGCTTGTGGCTAGAAGATTCTCTTAGAAAGAGGAAGAGAATCATGATGAGATGTTTGCTCCAAGTGGCTAGATAAGACCATTCTCTTAATGGTGTAATTAAAGAAGAAGTGTGAATCAGGTTCTGTATGGGTTCCCAGAATCGATAATCAATTGATGAGATTAATGATCACCATGGGTGATGTGGATCTCAACCTTTGCTACAAGGTTGAATATGGTTTCTCTACACAGATGTTGATTGGGCAGAAATTGTATCAGACAGGAAGAGCACATCGAGAGGATGTTACTGTCTGGGATCAACCATGATCTCATGGTTTAGAAGGAAGCAATCTAGTGTGGCTCTCAGCACAAGCGGAATATATGGCTGCTTGCTCTGCTAGTTGTGAAGTGGTATGGCTTTAGAATGGACCCAACTGTGATCCTATGTGACAAACAGAGTTGTACCAAAATGGCAAAGAATCCAGTATTCCATGGTAAGTCAAAGCACATAGAGATCTGACATTTCTATATGCAAGATATGGTGCAGAAAAGAATTAAAGTTCGAATTTGTAACAAGTTACCGATGTACTAACCAAACCCCTACCTCAAGTAAATTTTTCCAAGACAAACTTAAAATAGTTCAGAAGGACCCTCCTCGAAAGGGGGAGCAATGTGATCACTTATGATGAGATTTCCCTCATCGACAATGAGGTCAATGATGTGGATACCTATATTGGTGATTCCGATAGAGAGGTTGGTGGATGGTCCTTAGACAGGGTCTAAGGTGACAAGGGGATTGCATCATCCTTGAACACATGTTCTAAAAGAGAGCCGTAGACGTATGTCTTCGAGAATGAAGTCCTTGGTGGACATGAGGGGATTGGATCATCCCTGGACTTCATTCCTAAAGAGATCCGTAGACGTATGTCTTCGAGAAGTCCTTGGTGGACATGAGGGGATTGGATCATCCTTGGACTTTAGTCCTAAAGAGAGACGTAGACGTATGTCTTCGAGAATGAAGTCCTTGGTGGACATGAGGGGATTGGATCATCCCTAGACTTCAGTCCTAAAGAGAGCCGTAGACGTATGTCTTCGAGAATGAAGTCCTTGGTGGACATGAGGGGATTGGATCATCCCTGGACTTCAGTCCTAAATAGAGCCGTAGATGTATGTCTTCGAGAATGAAGTCCTTGGTGGACATGAGGGGATTGGATCATCCCTAGACTTCAGTCCTAAAGAGAGCCATAGACGTATGTCTTCGAGAATGAAGTCCTTGGTGGACATGAGGGGATTGGATCATCCTTGGACTTCAGTCCTAAAGAGAGCCGTAGATGTATGTCTTCGAGAATGAAGTCCTTGGTGGACATGTGAGGATTGAATCATCCTTGGATTTCAGTCCTAAAGTGAGCCGTAGACTGGGTCTCCGAGAATGTAGTCCTGAATGAACAGGTAGGGGATTGTATCTTCCCCAAACTTTGGTCCCAGAATTGATCCGTAGACTGATGTCTCCGAGAATTGAAGATTGGGATTGCATCGTCCCTAGACATGGTGAGGTGTCTTAAAGTGATAAGGACTAATAATCCTGTAAGTATATTGGGATTGCATCGTCCCTAGACATGGTGAGGTGTCTTAAAGTGATAAGGACTAATCATCCTGTAAGTAGATTGGGATTGCATCATCCCTAGACATGGTGAGGTGTCTTAAAGTGATAAGGACTAATCATCCTGTAAGTAGATTGGGATTGCATCGTCCCTAGACATGGTGAGGTGTCTTAAAGTGATAAGGACTAATCATCTTGTAAGTAGATTGGGATTGCATTGTCCCTAGACATGGTGAGGTGTCTTAAAGTGATAAGGACTAATCATTCTGTAAGTAGATTGGGATTGCATCCTCCCTAGACATGGTGAGGTGTCTTAAAGTGATAAGGACTAATCATCCTGTAAGTAGATTGGGATTGCATCATCCCTAGACATGGTGAGGTGTCTTAAAGTGATAAGGACTAATCATCCTGTAAGTAGATCGGGATTGCATCATCCCTAGACATGGTGAGGTGTCTTAAAAGGATAAGGATTGATCATCCTGTAAGTTGATCTAGATTGCATCATCCATAGACATGAGAGATGTCTTGAACTAAGAGGGACTGATCATCCCGTAAGCGGATCAGGATTGTATCATCCTTGGACCTATGTCCTAAAGTGAGAGGGATTGATCATCCCATAATAGGATCTTGTGTGTTGCAGAGTATGCTGCTATGTATTGATGATAGATGTATTAGTAAGAATACATGCTTTTGATGATAGATGTATTAGTGAGAATACATGCTTTTGATGATAGATGTATTAGTGAGAATACATGCTTTTGATGATAGATGTATTAGTGAGAATACATGTTTTTTTTTATGATATATGTATTAGTAAGAATACATGTTTTGATGATAGATGTATTGGTGTGGATACTAATACAGATGATCCAGATGCTGTAGATTGAGATGATCCAAATGCTGTAGATCGAGATGATCCAGATGCTATAGATCGTGATGATCCAGATGCTGTAGATCGAGATGATCCAGATGCTGTAGATCGAGATGATCCAGATGCTGTAGATCGAGATGATCCAAATGCTATAGATCGAGATGATCCAGATGCTGTAGATCGTGATGATCCAGATGCTATAGATCGAGATGATCCAGATTCTGTAGATCGAGATGATCCCGATGCTGATGATCGTATGATGACGATGTTGATGATCGTGAGGATCCAGATGTTGATGTTGTTGTAGCTGTTCGAGTGCTGCAGAAGATAATGACTCAGTACTGAAGATGTTGATATTCCAGTATTGAAGATGTTCAAGTAACTGCTTGAGTTACTGATGATGTTGAGAAAGCTTCCAATGATTTATAGATGTATCATGTATGATGTTGATGACTCCTTGCTTGTGCAGATGTTGTTATAATATCCTTCTCGTTAAGGGGGAGTGTTGAGATATTGTAACTTCGAAGAATATTATATTTGTACTTTATTATTCTGGAGATGTTTCATTCCTCCTTGAAGATCTTATTGTATATCCGGAGATTTTTATTCCTCCGTCGGAATGTGGTAACTTGGGTTATTAGAATTCCCTAGTGGGGGTCGGCCCTCTATGTGTTATGTGGGTCAAAGGGTTATTAGACCACCCTAGAGGGGTCGGCCCAGTCAGTTGTAGTGGGGTATTTAACCCACTGGTTAAATACGAGCCTACATGATTTGTGTAAAAGACAAGTCGGAGTAGTGTATAAATAGAGGAGGTGTATTCCTCATTTGACACACACTCACTCACTTGAGAATGGTGCACTTGTGGAGGAGAGGTCTGCTATGGAGAAGGAGGAGCTTATGCTCAGGGTTACATCTTTGTATATTGCTGGTCATCTATATTGAGGAAGCTTTACTGGGTTTTCTACCCCATGAGGGTTCCCCAGGATAAATTTGTGTCTCTTGTGTTTATGCTGTGCTTGTTGTTTCTTCAGTGATCCTGTATATGCTATTATTGTGAAATGGAATGCAATGCTGCTATTTTCTATCTTAGCATATTAAATCTTAACAGAAAGCTGTCTTGACATCCATCTGGTATATCTTCCATTTCATCACTGCAACTAGAGCAAGTATTGTTCTAATGGAAGTGTATCTGGCTACAGGAGCAAAAGTCTCTTCATAATCTATTCCCTCTTTTTGGGAAAAGCCATGAGCTACAAACCTCGCCTTGTATTTCTCTATGCTACCATCTGTAGCATGCTTGATCTTATAGATCCACTTGGAAGTCACAACAGACTTCCCTTTTAGACTTGGGACCACATCCCAAACATCATTCTTCATGATCGATTGGTATTCCTCGACCATGGCATCCTTCCATTTCTTTTCCGCCGCCTCTTCATAACTAGAAGGTTCTTTGTTCATAATGTCACAGAGCAAGGCAACATATCTAGTGTGTGACCTTGTCCTTTTCCTTTCTCTATGTTCTTCTTCTAGAATACCATACCTTTCTGCATCTTGGATGAACTCTCTAGCCCATGCAGGTTTCCTCTTGTGAGAGATCTTCTCATGAGGTGGATCTACAAGTTCTTGTGGATCTTCAATTTCATGATCTTCTTCTGGAATTGCTTCATTCATAGTGGTGTCTTGAATTCTGGTTACCCTTGGTTCTTCATTGTCTTCAGCAGGTGTCTTCCTTGATTTTATGTATGTTGTGTTTTCATCAAATGTTACATCCCTGCTGATGTTAATCTTCTTAAACCCTGGAAAGTAGATTCTATAAGCCTTCAAGCTTTGACTATAACCCACAAAGATACCCTTATTTCCTGAAGGATATAGCTTTGTCCTCTTTTCCTTTGGAATGTGTGTATATACTGGATAGCCAAATATTCTGAGATGGCTAACTTCAGGTTTCTTACCGGAGAACACTTCTTTTGGTGTCTTGTTGTCAAGTATTTTGTGAGGTGTTCTATTCTGCACATATACAGCTGTCCTTGCTGCTTTTTCCCATAGGTGCATAGGCATATCCTAGTCATGAAGCATTTCCTGTGCTACTTCCATGATGGTTCTATTCTTCCTTTCTGCAACTCCATTTTTTTGTGGAGTGGAAGGAGTAGTCAACTCCCTCTTAATCCCTGAATCACTGCATAACTTCTTAAAGTCACATGAAGTGAATTCTCCACCATTATTGGATCTGAAGGTCTTGATATTCTTATCAATTTGATTTTCTATCAATGCTTTGAATTCCTTGAACTTATTAAACACTTCATCTTTATTCTTCAAGAAATAAACCCAAGTCTTCCTAGAGAAATCAACAATGAGCAGCATGAGCATGAGCATGATGACTCTTCTTGATGTTCTTATTCTTGAAGTTGTTGTTAACTTCTTTTCTTTTCTTGGGAGATTCTGAGGCAAAGTGTCCTTTCTCATTGCAATTGAAGCATCTCAGATCTTTCTTCTCTCTATGATAAGGGTGAGAAGATTTCTTGTGGTGAGATGGCTCCCTCTTGAACTTTCCTTTCTTGGTGTGAGCTGTGAGAGCTTGATCTTCATTTCCCATCTTTTCCTCTCGGTACACAAGCCTAGCTTCTTCTTGTGAACATTCCTCCCATAGTCTACTGAAAGAGATCAATTTCTTTCTTTCACATATTCCTTGGATGAAGGAGTCCCATAACCTAGGTAGGCCATTCAAAGTGGTCATGACAATTTCTCCATTCCCCACTACTTCATCCATGGCTTCAAGTTGTTCCTTGATTTGAGAGACCTTGGAGAAGTAGGATTGGATGGTCTCTCCATTCTGGATCTTTACCCCTTTCAATTGGTTCTGCAGAGTCATCTTCCGATTTATGTTCTTTCCTTCAAACAACTTGGTCAAAGAGTCAAACATCTCTTTAGATGTCTTTAGGGAAGACACATGGGGAATGAGATGGTCCTTGATAGAATCAACAATAATTCTCTTTTCTTTAACCAAGTTCTTCTTGTGTAAGGCCTTAGCTTCTTCTCCCTCTGGAACTGGAACCTCTTCACTTATGTAAGTGTTCAACTCATTCTCCTCTAGGATTAACCCAATCCTATACTTCCAGGATCAGAAGTTATCAACTCCTTCAAGCTTATCCTCAAGATTGGTGTGGTGAGACATATTAAAGAGTACTTCAAATGGAAATAGAAACTTTAAGGTCTTACCACTTGATTTGCTGAAAACTGGATTTGGAGTTGGATTAGGGTTTGTCAGAGAAACCCTAAAAATTCAAACTTTGAATTTCGAACTTCTGACAGGATAGAAAGATGCACCTTGCTGAGCTGGTCAAGCTAGTATACTCATATTTTGAGATCTTCAAAATTTGACCCCTCAAAATTGTCTTTGAAACTTACAGATTCACTAGACAGGACCTCGAACTAGGGTTTGATAAAGCCAAGCCTTCTTCCCAACCAGAAAGTTTGATCCAAATATTTAAACTTCAATTTTCTTGAGGAGTATCCAGCCATGGATTCGGATTCCAAAAATTCCAACTTTTTCTGAAACCCTAATTTCCCGCAGGAGTGACAGGCCAAAAACTGAAAATGCTCAGAATTGTATTCTTTCTCAACAAAAAGATGCGCCCTTGCTAAGAGGTACTATAATCTTTGCATCTAACAACCTTTTTACCTCCTTTTCAATAATTGGTAGCAATGCTGGATTGATTATTCTTAGATTCTGCCTGAAAGTTTTAGTATATCGATTCAATGGAACCTTATGCTGGATTATGCGTGTGTCATAAGTCTTCAAATCTTCATAAGATGAAGCAAAAATATCAACAATTTTACATATCTGTTTCTTTCTTCATCTGAAAGTGCATTAGATATTTTAACCATTTTAGGTTGATCCATAGTACCAATATCATAGATCAGTACATTCTCTTCATAGGACTGCATAATAGGCTTCAATAAAGTGTCATCTTTGGAAAATAATCTCTCAAGAGGAACAAGACCTTTTGGAATAAAACTCCCTTTTAATTCAATTATTTTGTGATGAACAATTGAATTTTTAGAAATGGAGCATTATCATCAAACTCATCATCCTGATCTTGATGAATCAATGATGTAGAAAACTCACCTTTCAATTCCATAAAAAAATTAATTTCTTGATCATCATGAAACACCTTCCACTGCTTGATGTTATCTGGAATTGAAGGTCTGTATTTAACCTCAATTGGATATTTTAGCTGAGTTTGTTTCAGAATTCTAAAATAGGTGGTTGTGAAAGCCAAAGAGTCTATTGTTTGGTTATGATCTCTAGGAATGAAGGATATATTAAAATCTAAAAAGAATTTATCCACAAGACCCCATACCTCATTTCTATAAAATTTCAACAACTCATGTTTTACCTAATAGACATTCTTTACTTGTTGAACCACTAACTCAAAGTCGCCAAAAACAACCAGCTGCTGAATTTTCAAATCTTTTGAAGCTCTTAGACCAAGAATTAATGCTTCATATTCATCTATATTGTTGGTTTTCTGAAATTATAATTTATACATCAAACATATAATCTCACCTCCTGGAGAAATGAGAACAATTATTGCCCCTGCTCCTTCTTTGGATGATGAATCATCAAAATACATTGTCCATAAACTATCCTGAACTTCAATATTGTGTTGAACTGGTACTTCTTTTTCTACTTGAAAAATACCACCTTCATCATCATTATTCAAGTGCAACATACAAGATCCCATATCTTCTTCAATAGCATAAATTGGGTGATATTTTGGATTATCATTATCACTTACCAAATAAGCCAGCTACATCTCTCTATATAACCTTCTGTGTTCTCCTCCAAACACAAGAATAGTAGTATAAGAAAGGTCCATCTGCAAAGACCCCTTACTCTTTTTTCCTAGGATCATGATAGCATCATACCAAATTTAGGTGCAATATCAGCAATGTCCACGTCCATTATAATACTTTTCATTGGTAACTGTGTAAGACTTACAACAAGATCTTTAATAACTTCCAGGCAGTTGACTACTCTTGAATCAAAAGAAAATAGGTCATGATACGGTTTAGTAATGCTAATCCCTAGGGACTCCATGATAGATTTGGGCATGAGATTATGGGAAGCACCAAAATCTAATAAGAAATTATGTAGCATTCTTTCATGCACTGTTAAATTAATGTAGAAAGGTGGAGGAAAATCTGTTTTTTTTTTCTTTAGTTTTATCAGGTGAGGAAAAACCAAAAGTAATAGTGGAATGTTCATCTTGCAGGTTAACAACATCAGAAGGGATTTGACCGGTTTGTGAATTTAATTATTTAAGAGCAAGATCCCTATATGAGTGTGTTTTCATTAGTTCTATTAATGGGAGGGGAATTTTGATCTTACTAAGCTCATATTCAAAATGAAATCCTTGGAAATTTCTACTAGTTTCTTCAACTTCTACAAGTTTGTTTTTTATACTAACCTGCTGATTCGGCTTCTTTTCAATTGAAGAATCAGGCAACTACTTGACATAAGTGACTACTTTCCTGATAGGAACTTGAGAAACTTGTTTGGCACCAGATATTAAATTATAACATTTCTTAGGATCTGTTTGATAAACATTAGCTGAACATATAGGATTGAGATCATTCTGCTGATAAGAATCTAGATCAAATACATAGAATCTTGATAATGTGTTTTAATAAGAAAATCTTCAGATGATTCCTCTTCCAGATGATTGATTTTCTGATCTAGATCTTCAAATTCTAATTCCTCGACCTCTTCAGCTTCATCCAACAAGTTATTTTGGAAAGGAGGATGTATTCTTTGATCATCATTCTTTCTCCTTTTTCTTTGATCATCATTATTCCTTCTTTCTCTAGGTAAAAAACTAGGAATAAAAGGGAGTCTGAACTGATTTGGATTTGGATTATCTCCCTCTTGGACAGTTCTGTTTTGAGTTTTATTCTCAATTTCCAATCTACTAATTTTTTAAGACAAATTATTGATTAGCTTGGTCATCTCATCCATTCGACTTTCTGATTTTTTTGCTCCAGAAGTAGATGGTACCATTTCATTTTTATTTTTCTTATCATCCTCATGATATTTTGATTTAGCCTTAAGCTTGCTTGCTGCCATCAAATGTGATTCTACCTCCAAATATGCTTACTTCATATGTGCAAGAGTGATAGATCTTCTCTCTCTCAATAATAAAGAAAACTCAACATCAAAAGAGTTTTCATACGTAATTTTTGCATATGTCTCAGTAGGCTTAATTTCTGCAGGAATCCTACTATATATTTTGCTGAAAAGTTTGGCAAAGTCAGTAACTATCTCACTTTGTTACCTTTTCAGTGACCCAAACTCAGTTATATAGTAAAGGTAATATTTGGTATCTCCCCATTGTCTCATGAAAACTTCTTCTAAAGCTATGATCCCATCTATAGAATTTGCTAGAAATTCTCTAAACCATTTTATTACCTCCCCATCTAGGCTTTGAACAAAAACTCCCATCCAAACATCCTCATGTTCAATATTATGATTATCAGCATAACTAAAATAAGCATTCCAATGTTCTCCTGCTGTGAATTCACCTTGTCCATTAAATCATGGGAGATGTTTTTGATAATCACCTCCAGGAAAGGTATTGAGAGGTTGAGGTAAAAATAATGGGGCATATCTGGTATCTACTATGGCTTCCATTCTATCTGGGGGATGACCAACCATTTTGGAGTAATCAGATATTGTGGATAAAGTGGCGACTTGACTACAAATTGACTAATCGGGTCTTTACTTGTGAGAGGAGTATAAGGTGATAACTAAGGCTTAAAGTGTTGAAACTTTAGAATTTCCTCTTTTATTTTTGTGGATGACAAGGGATATGTATAGAATTCAAAATCATCAACTCGAGTAGTAGGAATTAAACTTTCTAACTGAGGAATTTTAATATGTAAATCTTGTTTTCTTTCTTCCTCAAAAGTTGAAAATTCTAAAGAAGAAACATTATGTTTGAACTGGCCTAAATTTTACGGAGCTGAAGAATACTTAAATATTCCTGATGATGTAGAACCAAGATTATTTCTGAATTTTCTTGAAATTTGTTCTAGATATGGAATCCCTGAATGGAATGGCGATGTAGGATTCCCCCTGGTTCCAAACCACTTGGGAGCCAAAATTACTTCTTGAAGGATAGGTGAAAATGTAGTCTACAAACTGTACTGATTTTGTTCACCTTCAAAATCAGATCTAAAGATCTAAATACAAAGGGAAGATTAATAATTTTGTTTCTCCGTCCCCGGCAACGGCACCAAAAGATGTTTGCACTGGAATTTATACTTAGACTACGAAAGTGCAAAGCCATAACATCAAAAACAAAATATATGCAAATGGTTGGATTTTTTATAAGATATGAAGGAATTATTCAGGAATAGGGAAGTGAGGTATAAAGGAATAATCAATAACATATGATGATTAAATCATTAATTAATTTTGGAGACTAGGTGAAACATGTTTAAAAAATAAACATAAACTAGTTTTAAAAAGTAATACTTGAGAGATCATAGACATAAAAAAATTCCAGATATGAATTTTAGAAAAGCACACAAACTCAAAAGCACTTTCACTTTATCAGAAAATGAAATGATGAGCAAGGTAATCAAGCAAATCAACAACTTTTACTAAGATAATGGATCAAACATGGCTTATATATTATATATGCCATTCCAAAATACAGTCTCCAATGTACTTACAGAGAATCAGTCATATGTTCTGATGCAAAAGCTTGATATCATCTAACCATGTTCTAGAAAAAACCACCCCCCTATTACTACAATCATTCTCCTTTTTATAATTACATAAGAGCTTCCAATTAGTTAATAGATCCACTATTTAAGGATCGAATCTGTTTAGGATTTTACAAAAAATTACTTTCTAAAAATAAAAATAAAAACTGACTCCTCAAATATGTGACTTCAAGTACATCTAGATGTGTCATCTCAAAAGTTTATTGACAGGTGTATGACTATTAATGATTTAAATACGGTGAGATACTTTTGCCAAAATTGTAAGTCCAACTAATTCTTGGGATCTTTTGATAAGTCGAGAATGTTTTGCTTCCATCACCTGAACTTTGTCTTGTAATTTTGTGTTTTGTTTTGCTAACTCTTCATTATGATTTTGCACATTTTTCTTTCTCTTTTTCTTTTGCAGCTGCTATGAATTACTGATAGTGACCATTAAATTCTTCTAATTCTTCCCTAAAATTCTATTAGCTTGCATTATTTTATCATTTGAATCATTGAGGTCCTCATTCTCTGAATTATAATGTTGGAGAGATTTCTTAAGAACTTCAATCTCTGATCCTGTTTTCATTGGCATTTGATGCACAAGGCCTTCATCATCTAAACCTGGAGAAACTTCAACCTACTCTTCAATAAGAATGTCTTCCTGAGTTTCAAATAATTATTCTATATTTACCTCCTCTACTTGATTTTATAGCTTGATAGTTCTTGAGTTTGGCCCAATCTCAAAATTCTAAACTTTTTCTCTTCATTAACTTCATAATTTCTTTCGATCAATTCTGGAAAGGTTTTGTTATTCTTTTCTATATCTTCAAAGGCTTGTTCTAAGATTTCTTCCACTTTCCTAATTTTAGGGTCTTTTTCTTTTGAAGAATCTTCAATTGTAGTTATCACATCCCTTTCAAATATTGGATTAAGAATCCTTCTCATATTCATTCTTAACCTATTTCTAGCTCTAGTTTTAGGTCTCGATTTAGAAATTTGGGGTTCTGAGAAAGAATTAACAGGAGCTTCAAATTTAGAAGAAGGATTTTCAGTCATATCTTCCATTATTTTTTCCTTAGTGACATTTGGGGTATCTGGAGCAGATGTAACATCTTCAGTTCATGATACAAGGGGTTTTTCTTCTTGTGGAAGCTCTCGGACTTGTTCCTCTTTTAAATCAATTTTTTTTCTACTGAAATTGCTTCTACATCCATATTTCTCCTCTGTCTTTTTGAAAAACTTGGTTCTTTCTGAATTTGGCATCTTCCTTGAGAGATTTTTTGTTTACTAATAGAAGTCTCTGTTTCTTCTTGATATTAAGTTTTCTCTGGTTCGAAGCCTGACCAAAAAAGGAAATGTTGCCAAGAACGATTTTTCTTCCTGAGTATTGTTGACACCAATAGTTTGACCAATCCATGATGGAAAATTGATTGGCTTGTATGATCAATATGACTCTTCACTCTGGTATCCATCTTGATAAGTCTCTTTAGCAAGTAGAGTCATAAATTCAGTTTTGACTGTCCATTTATATGTAAGAGGAATCTGAAATGGTATCGGTATACTATAGAAAATATAGGTTCACAGTTAATATAACACTGTACTATCCCCAAAACCTCTCTCCACTCTTACTTTACTGAATCCAGATGTATGCCCTTGATCCAGTCTAAGGATTCGAACCCAGGAATCAGATATAAACTCAAATCAACTTCAAACGAATGCTTTTTGAACCAACAATCTCCTTCAATAGGAAGTCCTGATGCTTCTGCGATTAGGGCCTTGGTCAATTCGAACTTCAGAGTTTGGAATTGAATGAGTGAATCTGAGTAGTTCTATACAAATGACTGAGTGAATTTATTATTATAATATTTAATTATTTCAAAGAAAGAATAGCAACCTGGACCTTTGAAGAGCTCTGGGCATTTAGGAAATTCTTCAGCCCATTCAGTGTTGACCTTCTCGAACCTGCAAAGATTACCGCTCTTCTTCATATTATTAGTTGTTGGACACCTACTAAGTCTGAATCTTCTGGAATGAACTCAAAACACACTGAAAAATAGATGTCCCGATCCTTTGAAGCCAACGAAATTGTGAAGCTAGGGAAAACCCTTGATCTTTTGATTTCGATGCATATGGTCTTAATTATGAACTTGACAGATGTACCATCGTTCCTTACTCAAATATATAGAAAATATTTCATTAAAAACCAAGCATGATTTTATACAAGTATCAAACCACTAATTTCAAGGATTCAACATTTCGGAAATACCAGTCTATCTAAGCTTCATTGATTGTGCTGTTGGAATATGTCAAATCACACAAACTAGAAAAACATAGATAAATATTTATAAAACGAGTTAGAAATGATATAAAAGCATACATTTGGAGACTGAAAAGGAATATTTAATAAACATAAGCTAATGTTTTAGTTTATTAAGTGGGATATGTATTATTTATATAAGGAAATAAACATGGCTAGAACAAAAAAGGTCTAAATAGTATGGCTAACTCGTAGAGGGAGAATGAAGAAAAAATAAAAATAAAAAAAGACATAGAAAAACTAAGGGTACAATTTCCATACTAACATCTGGCTCCGGCTAGGATATGGAGTCCTCCTTGTGGGGTTCCAAGAACACGCAGACTAGTGCCTTCTAAAAAACTAAAATCATTATGTCATTATTATGAACTGAAACTGAAACTATATACAATTCCATTGGGATGGAGTCTTATTTAATAAAAACCAATACTCACTAATATATACAATGAATGAGAGAACTAACATTTTCAGCAGATATAAAAATGTTTTAGGAACCGCCAATTAACTGGGGTTGAAAGTTCCTCACTTTCTTGGTTTTGAAGCATAAAGGTATTATTTCCCAGAATTTTTGAAATTTTGAAAGGTCCTAACCACAAATTGTCAAACTTCCCATCTTTTCCTTTTTCATCTCCATGTGCATCCCATCTGATTACCATATCACCCAGAAGGAAAGTATCTTCTTTAACACTTTTGTCAAACCTCTCCTTTACCTAATTCATGTATGTATGTGCCCTTTCTGCCAAGCTTCTCTTTCCTGTTGTAATTCAATCAGTAGAAAAATTATCCTCTGAATTTCATTTGGCTCCTCCTCATTATCCTGAAAAAATTTCATTACTGGAATACCCAACTGGATAGGAAAAAAAATATATGTTCCATAAACAAGCTGAAAAGGAGACAATCCTATTTTTTTTTTAGTGGTTATTGGATCCGGCAAAAGAGCGTATTTCAACATGCTGTCCCAAGATCTTTTATTTTGAGATAACATCTTCCTAATACTGTTAATTATATTTTTATTTGTAGATTCTTCCAACCCATATCCTTGAGGATAATAAGGTGTGGAATGTTTAAGTATAATGCCATTTCTTTCACAAAAATTAGTCATAGCTTTAGATTTTTAATCCTGAGTGTTATCAGTCAATAGTTTTCTTGGACAACCAAATATGCTTAAAATATTTTCTTGGATGAAATTGATAATAACCTTATAAGTTGCATTTCTAGTGGGAATTGCTTCTACCCACTTAGTGAAGAAATCAGTTGCTGTTAATATCCATTTATGGTGTCCAATAGAATGAGGATTAATTTCTCCTACAAAATCTAATCCCCACTGTTGAAATGGAGCATCTATTGCAATAGTATTTAATGGTAAAGACTGAATCTTTTGTTTACTTGCAAACTTTTGACATTGCATACAAGTCCTGACTTGAGTATAAACATTTTAGAACAAGGTAGTCCAATAATACCCCGCTCTTAATATCTTAAAGTGTTGGCACAAGATTAGTCTACATGAAGTGCAGAAGCCGACAGTGCGAAGAAGGACCATCCACGGAAGAAAGGTCCAATTGTGAAGAACAAGGAGCTGACAAAAGTGCGGAAGTAGTTTAGTTTGTTAGAAATGGGTCATGTGGACCATTTTGTAACCATTTAGTAGCATATAAATAGGAATATGATTGTAAGCCTAAGGGCATCCTAGATCTTGGAGGATAGCGATATTGGAGAATGTTATGTTTTGACTATTTCTACGAAGGTTATTCCGCAGGTTTGGATGAATGCATGAAGATGTTCGATTATGGTTATATCTTGTGTCTTTGTTTCTATTAATTGATGAATGCAGTGTTTACGAAATGCTTTGTGGTTTGGTAATTACTGTTAATGTGAATGATTGATTAAACCATGTTGATGTGAATGCTGTTTACACATTGGATATGCAAAGGGAATGAATAAATGTATGAACTTTTAGTATGATGCAAAGACATGATCTCTAGTTTCTGTAGTTGTAAAAGTGCGGTTTGATGCATGTCCTCTCTTCACTGTGGAAATTTGGCTCCTGCAGCCCCCTTATTAATCTCGGGTGAGACTTCACTCGCTCCACGAGTGTTGCTGTAAAGGGTAAAACCTTTCTAGGCTGGTGCGAAAAGAGTTCTGTTGATGGTTTGTTGACGACAGTGTGAAGTGAACCCTCGTCGACAGTTGCTATGTCAAGAAATGCTTCCATTGCCGGGACCCTAAAGAGGAAAAGGCGAGGATATGCTATGGCACCTAATGAAACTGGAGATCCAAGACTCGTTTGAAAAGAGAGCGGAAGAATTTGCGGAAGGAGAAAAGAAAAACCCTAGACAGAAAGTAAGTAGTTGGTTGCAGAAGTACATTTATTCGGATATCGACGAAATATTTTTCTGCGAATTCCTAGTACTGCTGCACGAGTGGTTGGCGCAACTAACATTTCAGAAGAACCATTTCCAAGAAACTAAGTCGGACCAGTGGACTCCAGATTTGATTCGACAGTTGAAACGAGTCAACAATAAGGTATCACGAGCTGTCGACTTCTGGGTAGATAGTATCTTAGAAGGATACATCACCGAGATTGCTGTGGACACGATCAAATCATATAGCGACGCAGAAAGGAAATTTTTCAAAGGACCCAGGGGGATATTCTTGCTATTGTTGAAACTGTGGATTAAGATGCTCGTCTGCGAAAAGGGCATATTGAGGATGAACTCCGACGAGTAGAGGATCCGTTGTGCGGAAGTTGTGGGTACCGTGTAGATGCGGGTCCGGTAGAAAGATGAGGGGTAGATGGACATGAGTGACGACAATTTTTTAAGGGAAGCTGATGAAGAGTGTGGTACCTTGAAGAGTGGGGTGATATTCCGGTATCCTGAGAAGAAGAGGAGGACTGAGAGAGAGTCTCCTGAGAGGAATGGAACAGAAGACTGTGCTACAAGACCACAAGGTAGGAAGCGAACTTATTCCGATGAAGAAAGTGAACAGGCTACCCCAGAAGTAGGAGAAGGATGGGCCCTAAGCTACTACGTACCTTCAACTCCGCGCACTACTCAGAATTTGATAAAAGCAAACACAAGCTGTTCGCAGAGCTGTCTTGCGTGCCAGAACAGTAGTAAGAGTAGTGCATCAGTAATAAATAATAGCAGGAATACAAGAATGGTGGGTGACAAAGCAAATATGCCGACCTTCCATGGTAATGGGATCAAGGATCCCAAACAATACTGGTTTGTGTGCGAAGCAGTATGGACCGTGAAGCAGGTCCATAACGAAGATAGAAAGAAGGGACAAATAGTGATGACCCTCAGGGGCCGTGTGCTAGATTGGTACATGAAGTTAATAGGGTACTAGCAGGAGATCAAGGGAAGACATTGCTAGCAATAAAAGCAGGTATGATCGATGAATTCAGAAAGGGAAAATATGAGTCGCAGTACATTACTAAGCTCAAAGAAATCAAACAATTCCCCAACAACTCAGTATGGGATTCGACCAATGATACAAAACACTAATGGTGAAGGTGAGTTTTGGGATGAATGATATGCAACACAAAGAATGGTTTACTGCTGGGTTGGTGCCACACATTCGTGGACCACTAATGCAACAAAAGGTAGTGACTTAGGAAGAAGCATTGGAGATCGCAATGAAGCTGGAGGCTTCACCAATCGAGGAAACGAGTTTGGGCATGGATCAGATACAAGTGCAACTGGCCAACTTGACAATCCAACTACAAGACATGAAGAAAGGAAAAGAGTCCCGCGAAGACGTTTGGTGCACTAGATGCAGGATGAAAGGACACCACAAGTTTCATGCCCATACTTTTAAGAATACTTATAATCGGGTGCACCAAATCCCCTTAGTCAGGGAGGGTTTCCTTGGTGTCATGTTAGCCAGATGAGAGGCCATGGACTAGAAGAGTGTGCATACAAGCAGAAGATGGTGTCAAAACCAATGAACTTGTATTGCAAGTTCTGTAAATCGGTTGGCCATGATGAGAACAACTTCATAGCTTATGGCCTACTCCAAGGGAGGACTGTGACTACATACTTTATGATAGGAGAATAGAAACCAACACAACAACAGCCGTAGTATAATCCACCACTGGCTCAATATAATATGTAACCACAACAGTATAACCCGCATCCGCAGTATCTACAACCGCAGTTTCAACAACCACAATACGATTTACTGCAATATTCGCATCCACAATATAATCAACGACAGTCCCCACCATACAGGGCACTGCAGGGAGGATTTAGAGGGGGGTTCCGCAGAGGCCGAGGCGCCAGTGTCGACCGAGGAGGAGCTACTGGACGAGATTAAGGACCCATAATATTTTATAATTGTGGTCAACAAGGGAATTATCAAAGGGATTTCCTGAATCCAGCACCACGGTGCACTTATTGTAGCACTATCGACAATGCGGTGAAGATTGTCCTCAGCTCATTGCGAAGTGGCAAACTAAGAACCTTCCCCCCCCTCTGCAAAATCAAAATCAGAATCAGAATCCACCAGTGGTACAAAAGATCTCAGCAGAAGTTAGAAGTCACAATGCGACTATTGGAATAGTAACGCGAGGAGGATCTGTGACAGGGGTTGACAGGTCACAGGTTGGTGTCCGACCAACCATAAGGAAACAAGTCACATTTGATGCGAAAGTAGAAAGGGACATTTTTTTAAAGACATAAGAAGCAATAATGCATTCGAGACAACCATCTTTGCAGCAGGAAGCAGTTACATATGACATGTCGCCACTATTTGACACAACAGATTCGCAGAGGAAAGAAAACACCTTACGAGCCTTCTTGGAGAGTTTCCTGGAGCTGGAAAAAGATCAGGATGTGTTGATGGAGATAGCCAACCTGTTGCATCGACAAGTGGCTGGATGGCTAGAGTGGATGGTCAATCGCATACATAAGAGAAAAATAGGATAAGAGATGTGGATGTATGTGCAAATTGAAGAATTCGACGTTGACTCTATTATCTTGGAATTGGGGTTGGACATGAACATCCTGACTACACAGAAGTGGAAAAAATGGGGAAACCACAGTTGTATTGGTCCCCAATGCAACTGTTCCTAGCCAACCAGAGTAAGGTCACCCCGCTTGGTTGGCTATGTCAGGTCCCTGTGGAGATTGAGGGCCTCAAGACTTATGCAGATTTTGATGTAATCGAAATTGTGGACAATACTTGCCCCTACCCAGCACTGCTAGGAATAGATTGGGCAATGGATAATGTAGCCATTATCAAATTCAAGAAATGAATTATGTCATTCAAGAACAAAGAGATAAGGGTTGTCACACCTCTTGACCCTGCGGAAGGTCAAAGGTATGTAAAACCATCCAGGGATGAGTTCACTGAGGGATGGGATAATGTATACAACATTTCTGAAGATTATATTAACCCTACTACGGATGGATAATTAGGATGGTGTAATAGTAGTTCCACGTCATCAGATTCAGACGAGGCACTTGAAAATTGGCAGAAAAGGTTGCATGAAGTATTATTCAGGTGATGTGCTAGGATCACTCAGTGGCTGGGATGGGTAGCCACATAAGAGTGCAATCTACCAATATATCAGGGATTGCCCAATTTGGATACATTTCTCACTGAATTTGAGGTAAAAGTGGCAGAACCATATTTGAGGTAAAAGTGGCAGAACCATAGCGACTCTTGGCTTGGAAGAATCCCTAAAGGCTACACTAGCGCGATGGTGGGCAGCGCACAAGTCCACTATAACTACCTGGCCACTATGTCGCCACCTAATGACGATTAGGTTTGGCGATGTGGAAGGATATAACAGAAGGAAGTTTGATGGAAGAAGTGAATCGAAGGCGAATTTGGCTGACTACGAAAACAAATGGGGACTCCGTGAGAAACAGGAGTGGGTCCATGCGTTTAGTCACACACTGGATGAAGTACTGTAGAGTTGGTATGTCACAAAAAAACTGTGATGCAGAACACTATCTTGGGAACAAATAACAGTTCGATTTATCCAAACATTCAATTTCTTAGACGAGAACCCCTTCATCCATAGTGCATTATTGGAAATTCGGAGAAGGTATTCGAAGCGGTTCCGACAAAGAAACCGATGGGGCTTCAATGGACTGCAACACTGGAAATGTTAATGGAATGTTACAATATCAAAGGCGATCCGGATGATGAAGTTGATTTGAGGGATACTTATGTACCTGAGTCGCAAGGAATTTGCAGTGTCGAGGCACCAAAAATACCTTCCGACAAGTTTCAGCAACCGCTGAAAATCAAGAAGGTGAACATTGGATCGGAGGAGAATCCAAAGTTCGCAAGTATTGGAGACTTTTGGGATGACTCAAATATCATGAAGATGACTGATCTGTTGCATGAGTTTCGTAATTTGTTCCCAACGAAATTCTTATAGATGAAAGGAATTTTTGGGGACTTAGGCGAAATGAAAATTCCTCTGAAACCCGATGTGAAGCCAATCAAGCAGCGGCCCTATCGATTGAATCCAAGGTACAAGGAACGGGTGAAGGATGAGATTTAAAGAATGGTGGAAGCAGGTATTATAGAACTAGTCGAAGAATCCAAGTGGATCATCCCAATGGTGGTCCAGGACAAGAAAACTGGCGAAGTCAGGATCTGTGTTGACTTGCGAAAGTTGAATGATGCATGCTTACATGACCCGTTCCTAACACCATTCATGGATGAGGTGCTTGAAGGTGTGGGAGGTCAGGAAATTTACTCCTTTACAGATGGGTTTTTGGGTTATCATCAGATAAAAATTGCGAAGGAGGATCGACACAAGACTACATTAGTCATAGAATGGGGATGTTTTCAGTATATGGTGATGCCATTTGGCCTGAAGAATTCCCCGACAATCTTCTCTAGATTGGTCATTGCTGCATTCAAGGACTACATCCATAAGTTTCTTGCAGTCTATATGGACTATTGGATGGTGTACGGGTTGGTCAAGGATCATGTTTCGAATCTGCAATTGATGTTGGAGAGATATCGACAACACCAGATTTCATTGAAAGTGAAAAAGTGCATTTTTTGTGCTCCATTTGGGATTTTATTAGGGAAGATAGTTTGCAGGGAAGGAATGTTGGTCGATCCTGCAAAGATTGCAATTATTGTCAACCTACCACCACTGAAAATAGTCAAGCAATTGAGAGTGACATTGGGACACACAAGGTACTACAGGAAATTTATCAGAGGGTATGCAGCGATCATGGTGCCAATGGAAAAGTTGTTGAAGAAAGACATCAAGTTTGAATGGAATGAAGAATTCCAGAAGAGTCTGGATAATTATAAGCAAATATGGTTGCAGCACCCATCCTTGCATTCTCAGATTGGACAAAAGGAGTTCCATGTTCAAGTCAATGCGTCATCAGTCGCATTAGGATTCATCTTGTCCCAACTAGGAGAAGGCGCAATAGACCACCCAATAGAATTCACAAGTAGAAAGTTGTCTACTGCGAATAAGAATTACACAACCATAGAAAGGGAGGGGTTGGCGATGGTCTATGACTTATAGAAGTTTTGGCACTATCTCTTAGGGGGTCACTTTAAAATGTTCACCAATCATTTGGCACTTAAATACCTGGTGAACAAGCCTTTGTTGGAGGGGAATATATGTTGATGGCTATTACTCTTCCAGGAATTTGATTTTGAGATAATCATAAATCCTGGTCGAATGAATGCAGGACCAGACAACTTGTCATGAATAGAATATGGGGAAGAGGCAAGGAGAATTGACGAAGGATTGTCAAATGCTCAGTTGTTCAGGGTTGGAATGGACGATGACCATTACGAACAAGTTATTCAGTTTTTAGCAACAGGAGAGGCACCAGCAGGATTCACTACTAATAAAAAGAAGAAACTAGCTATCAGAGCTACGGATTTTCAACTGATTACAGGGAAATTGTATAATATGGGACCAGATGAGATACTTCGATGATACATCCTTCCGCATGAATAGGAAAGGATTCTCATAGAAGCTCATGATGGGATTGTTGGGGGACACTATGGAGGATGCTCCACTGCGAGGAAGATCCTTTGAGCAAGACTATGGTGGGTGATGATGCATGGAGATGCTCTAGACTACGCTAAAAGTTGTGACGTATGTCAACAGATAGGGAACCATCACGAAGGGATGAAATTCCACTAGTACCTCAATTGACACTTCAGGATTTCGACAAGTGGGAATTTGACTTTGTGGGACCCATCAACCCACCAAGAAAAAGAACAGGGTCGTGCTACATAATCACTGTGACTGACTACCTGACACGATGGGAGAAAGCAGCGCCGGTGAAGGATTGCTCAGCTATGATGACAATGAGATTCATCTTCGACATGTGGTCACCAAGTCCGGGTGTCCAAAGATACTAATGAGTGACCAAAGGACTCATTTTGTTAATCAGACAATCACAACAATGTCAGAGAAATTTCAAATTCAGCACAGGAAGAGCACCCGTTACCATCCTCAAGCAAACAAAATAGTGGAGGCATTCAATAAAATCCTAGAGCATGCGCTCACAAAGGTATGCAACACGAATCGGGATGATTGGGATTTGAAGATCCCCACGATACTTTGGGCATATCACACAACTTGAAAATGTTTGACTGACCAGACCCCCTTCAAACTGGTTTATGGATAGGAAGCTGTCATGCCGATGGAGTATATTCTCCCCAGTCTACACATCACATTAGCTACAGGAATGAGTGATGACGGAGCACTGGAAGAACGATTGGAACAATTGGTACAACTCAATGAGGATCGGTTCATCGTAGGCTTTCATCAAAAGGTAGAAAAGGATCGCCAAAAGGCTTGGCATGATTGACCCACTAAACCAAAGCACTTTCAGTGCGGAAATATGGTTCTTCTATATGAAAGTAAGTTTGCGAAACATCCAGGTACGTTACAGATGCATTGGTTGGGTCCCTACATAATAGATTTTGTTACTGACGGAGGTGCGGTATAGTTGAAGAGTTTAGATGGCAAGTTGCTGCCAAATATAGTCAACGGGAATCGGTTGGAGCCCCACCACCATAGTGGCTGAAAAACAAAACCAGAGAAGCAATGATGAAAAAATGTGGAAAGCATGCGGAAAGCATGGCCAACCAGGTCGTTTGTTGATGCTTCGCACGTCTGGCCCGCGGGAGTCAAATTTGAGTATGATCACTATGGATCAGCATCAACGGAAGATGGCAGAGAAGCATGATGACATATTTAGATGGTTGTCGATAAGATTTTTCAAATGATGATCAAGTGTCAAGAAGAAAGCATAAATACCGACACAAGGATTGAAGAACGCAAGTCAAATTAAAGAGAGTTCGAAGAGGAGAAGTAGTGAGTTATATGATGCGAGTCTGTAAGCTAGATGAAGAGAGTTAGGAAGTTGACTGAGAAATCCTAAGGAAGATGTGGAAAAGGGAAGTGAGATATTTGAAATGGTGCACTTCATCTCGAGTGGGAGAACTCTAGGTGCGCTAAGGGAAATAACGATGATTGTGCATGAACAATTAGCAAAGGAAGCCACGCCGACACTTGGGAGGAACAAATATGAGGTCTTACCCGAGATGTCTAAGAGTGAAGTAGTAGTTAAAAAAGAGGTGGTATCCCCGACCACCAGAACACCAGGGGCGGAGGCCCGCTGTCTCCAACAGCAGACAACCAAATGTGCGAAATAGATGTCCCAGAGCATTTGGTCTGTTTCACAATTTGGCGCTATCAATGAAATTTTCCCTAGGTTGCAGCAAGCCTAAAGCGCATGAGCAAGCGCATAAGAGGTAGAAGAACAAGGTTTCAAGATACTGGAGGATGATTTTGAGGTAGCTGATCAATGTTTCAAGAGACTGGAAGATGAGTTCGAGGTAGCTGATAAAGGTTTCAAGAGACTGGAAGATCAGTTCGAGAAGTACATGATAGTGAGCTCCAGACATCAATAATAGCTTCATAAGTTTACCACAACGACAGATGAGACCAGCACCAGCGGTGTCCAGCTGAGGTGGCTCGAGGGCGAGCCACAAGTTTGTGTTGGGGGCCTGTTGGCACGGGATTAGTTCGCATGAAGTGCGGAATTCGACAGTGCAAAGAAGGACCATCCGCGGAAGAAAGGTCTAATTGCGAAGAACAAGGAGCCGAAAAAAGTACGGAAGTAGTTTAGTTTGTTAGAAATGGGTCATGTGGACCATTTTGTAACCATTTAGTAGCATATAAATAGGAATATGATCGTAATCCTAAGGGTATCCTAGATCTTGGAGGATAGCGATATTGGAGAATGTTATGTTTTGATCTGCTTTGTATCTGCAACAAGATGTTTTGACTGTTTCTGCGAAGGTTATTCCGCAGGTTTTGATGAATGCATGAAGATGTTCTATTATGGTTATATCTTGTGTCTTTGTTTCTATTAATTGATGAATGGAATGTTTGCGAAATGCTTTGCGGTTTGGTAATTACTGTTAATGCGAATGATTGATTAAACCATGTTGATGCGAATGTTGTTTACACATTGGATATGCAAAGGGAATGAATAAATGTATGAACTGTTAGTATGATGCGAAGACATGATCTCTAGTTTTTGTAGTTGTAAAAGTGTGGTTTGATGCATGTCCTCTCTCCACTGTGGAAACTTGGTTCCTGCAGCCCCCTTATTCATCTCGGGTGAGACTTCACTCGCTATGCGAGTGTTGCTGGAAAGGGTAACACCTTTCTGGGCCGGTGTGTAAGGGAGTTCTATTGATGGTTTTTTTACGACAGTACAAAGTGAACCCCTGTCAACAGTCGCTATGTCAACATAAAGGCTATATATTTCCAATACTTATGAACACCACATGCACCTTCATGTGATTCTGAAATGACCCAATCTGTTGCAGACTTATCCAAACATATAAGAAATATCCCTCCTGGATCTCTCCAATACAATACTTGATTAACAAGACAATATTTAGTGGTTTTGAGCTTTAATGATCTGCATTCTTTTTTATTTAAATGAGAAGGACATTACAAATATAGGAGAAAATAAACTATGTCACCATAACAAGAAGATTCAGCATATTTTTCCAAAATGTGCTCTTTATTTTGTTCTGTTTGCAACTCATCTTGTGTTGAATGATTGGTTACAAAATGAAGGCCTAAAGCTTCACAATTAGAATATGCCAAAAGTCTAGCCAAACCTTGTCCTTTCACCAGTTTAGTAGGCCTGATTTCAACATGATACTTGATGATTTTAGCTATCCAATATCCCCTTTTTCCTTCACTATCAGGCTGTACTAAAATCTCCTTCACTGCAACATTAGGTACATAAGCTATGATTTTAGAATGTAAAATGTAAATTCTAAAAAATTTCAAAGCTTTGAACAATGCGTAAGCTTGTTTTTCCAATATACTATACTTAAGTTCAGAATCCATTAAGGTCTTACTGAAGAAAGCAATGGGTTGTTCTAGCCCTTCCCAATTTTTCTATAAAAGAATAACTGCTATGGTGTCTTGAGAAGCAAAGGAAAAGGTCAAGATGTCTTTTGAAGAATATGGACTTACCAACACTGGAGCGTCAACGAGAGCTTGTTTTATTTTTTCAAATGATGATCTACCTTCAACTATCCATTTTACTTCCTGGTATTTTTTCAACATTGTTCTTATTTGCTTTATGGTCTCTGCAAAATTAGGAATGAACCATCTTAAGAAATTTATCTTTCCAACAAATGATTGAACATCCTTTTTAATTCTAGGAATACTGATTTTCAAAATACCTTTGACACGTTCGAGATCTATTTTGATTCCATATGCTAAAATTATATGGCCTAAAAGTTTTCCTTCTTGCACAACAAAATGAGATTTCTTAGGATTTAAAGAAAATCCATATTTTCGGCATTTCAGGAATGTTTGCTTAATATGTTTTAGATGAGCTTCATTAGAGTTAGAAAAAATTGTAATATCATCTAAATAAATCACCACAAATTTTTCTCTATCTCCAACAAAATCTATATCCATTTTTCTCTGAAAGGTTGCGCCTGCATTCATAAGACCAAATGGCATTTTTTCATGCATGAATTTTCCCCAAGGAGTAGTAAAAGCTATTTTCCCCCTATCATCTGGATGCACGACAATCTGATTATACCCTGAGAATGCATCAATCATTGATATTCTTTGAGCACCCATCACTTTCTGTAAAATCTGTTCAATCTTAGGCAATGGATAATTATCTTTAAGTGATGACCTATTTAGATTTTGAAAATCCACACAAAGCTTAATTTCACCATTTTTCTTACGTACTGGCACTAAATTCACTAGCCAAGAAGAATATCTAAGAGGTACTTAATCTTTGTATCTAACAACTTTTTTACCTATTTTTCAATAACTGGTAGCAATGCTGAATTGATTCTTCTTAGGTTCTTCCTGAAAGGTTTAGTATTTGGTTTCAATGGAATCTTATGTTGGATTATGCTTGTGTCATAAGTCTTAAAATCTTCATAAGGCCAAGAAAAAATATCAACATATTCTTTCAATAATTTAACATACCTGTTTCTTTCTTCATTTGAAATTGCCTTAGATATTTTAACCATTTTAGGTTGATCCACAATACCAATATTATAGCTCAATACATTCTCTTTAGAGGATTCCATAGTAGGATTTAGTAAAGTGTCATCTTTGGAAAATCATGTTACACATAAAATCCTACCATCATGAGATTCAGTGTATACATCCCTAAAGTTTTATAGACTAAGTTATTGTCCTAGAAGAGATATAACCCATTTTCACTAGGTTTTGAGAGGTCGTCGCAGGCTGCACTCATGCAACCTGCGACGTCGCATCTTGCTCTTTTGCAAGGTGCGACGATGTCATTTAATGGGAAAAAATAGCTCCTTCGAGCCCATTCTCAAAGCCAGATGACATGGATCCCTATCCCTGACCTTGTGGGAGAGCTAGCACTCGGTTCCTAACCTCTTGGAAGGATCCCCTATCTCTCTCCTACCATATATCAACCTATCCTATCCATACCCTATCCACTTAGTCCTATATAAGTGAATCTCTACCCCTCTCCAAAGGGAGGAAGTCTATAGTGTCTACATGCTGGTGAAATCAACCTTGGAGAGATCTCTACTCATCCATTGAGAGACTCGCACTTCCTTGGGAGGATATGGAATTGGCTTGGATGGAGAAGGGCTACTTCGTTAAGCTCTGGTTGTAGTTATTATTTTCTATGTACTTTCCCTATATTTACAGTAATATAAATGCTTTCCATCAATATTGTTGTGATTGATGATATTGTGTAGTTTACCTGCTTAACTGTTTACTTAGATCTGTTATCGTTCGGATATTTTTACTTGTTTGTCTTGTTTTGTGCATCTTGATAGGTCTTGCAGCTTAGATCTAATGACCGCGAGGCGTGGAACAACATCTAGGAAAAGGGACTGCAAACTTAAGGTAAGACATCCGATAACTTGATCCTTAACTAGATCTAGGAAAGTGGGTTATAGTCTGTATTATTTGTTCTAGACTCACATTGAGCTAGGGAGATCCGGATCGCGTTCGCTCGAGTGGATTGTTCGTCAAACAAATCTGGTGACCATACTGGGGAAGAACATTGTTTTATAGTTGTCAATTTGAATGTCATTTTCAGTTGATTTCTTACCAAGACATTCTATTTTTCATTTGCTTCTTTAGCTAGTTTCACCATCAAATCTTCACTCTAAAGAGTCTGCTTACCTTCCTTTGAGTTTGTAATTCTCATTTTCAAACCATTTCTTGCTCATTACTTGGAGATTTGGCTCATTTTTTAACTTGGATCTCGCCTGTTGCACCTGGTCAGAGGACTCAGAGCGACACTGTGTCATTTTTTATCTATGTTCTTTGCTTGTTAGTCTGTCGTCACAACCCTTCCATTGGTATACTGCGACATCGTCGCACTCCTCGCATTGGTGAACTATGATGTTGCACTATGTGCAAGCACAGACTACGTCGATATTCCAAAGTGGCCATACAGGCACCCCTTCTCCATTTCTGATTTGAGTTTGGTTTGTGTGCAGACTCCCTATGTACTGTAAGATCCAGTTAGAGATCCCATTTTTATTTATGTGATTGAGTTGTTTGGTTTTATTTGGAGTTGTTTTCGGTCCCATCTTGGACAAGTTTGAGATTTGGTAGTGGTGCACACTTTTGTTTCCCCCACCTGCATCCACTCACCCTTTCATCCCCTTCTCTCCTAGCCAGATCTGATCATTGTATTGGATCAGTTTCTAGACCTCATTTGCATTAAGTGTTGAGCTTTGCTTGCCTTAGTGCTGCTTGTTACTGATTGATTTTGAGCATTTGTGTGTACTTTCAGTCCATTGAGTGCTCATCTTTTCTTGAGATTTTCTGAGTTATTGAAGTGCTGCAAGTAGT
Source organism: Larix kaempferi (assembly GCA_027924585.1). Lineage (NCBI taxonomy): Eukaryota > Viridiplantae > Streptophyta > Pinopsida > Pinales > Pinaceae > Larix > Larix kaempferi. The sequence continues at coordinate 677,565 of BSBM01000194.1, forward strand.
CTTTTCATTTCAGTATTTGTGTTTGAAAATCATCGTTGTTATCAAATTGTTGTTTTTATGCGCCCAATGAAAGATCAAGAATGCTTTATTTCCATCATTTCTCAAGCTCATTTGAAGACTTGCATATGCATTGGAATGTCTCATTTGTAGATCTTTTGGAAAAGTTGAAAGAAAATTGCATTATTTGTGTTTTTCACGAATTATGAGTTTCTCATTTTCTTGAAAAATTCGAATAGATATCAAGGTTTGCAAAAGTAGTTCCATGCTTGGAAAGTAAATGCATCTTTTGGTTTTTATGCTTTTAGGCCATTGTAGTGAAAGTGAAAATTTTGCATACTCTACTTAGAAACTCTCTCTTTTCATTGCTTAGCATCATTTTTGTTTTGAAAAGATAAAAGAAAAAGAAAAAAAAATGCGTTAATTTGGTTTAGTAGTGTTGTGTCTTTTGCATTTCTCTTTAAAAGGAAAAGAACACTTCATAGTCATTTTTTGGTAGATTTGGGATTGCATTGCATTGTGTTGCTTTGGTAAAGTTGGAAAGAAGTTTCTTTCTCTCATACATAGAGTTCATCAAAAGAAAAGTGTATATTTTTGCATGTAGTTAGGGCATGCATTATGTCTACGATTATGTACTCACCTCATGCATTCACCTAACTGTCCAGATAAAATTAACAGTAGAACTACGGTAAAAATTTTAGTAACTTGTGTGTAAGTTAGAGACGTGTACCGACGTCGTTAAGTGTGGCAGCTGTCATTATTTTCCAGCACTGTATCCTGGGGGTATTGTAGTCTTCCATGTACTTATCGGTATATCGAGCTCTTTCACGTACCCACCAAGTACCACACATACTTGGCGTATATTGAAAGGTGTTTCACATACTCGGTAGTACATAGGAAGGTCTCTTGCCGAACGGTTGTGCATTAGACAACACCACTACGGATTTGAGCTCCCATGTACTTTGCATATATCGGGAGATAGCCTTAGGATTCCTAAAACCAACTGAGTTAACCTTTTGGCCGCCTTGGCGGAGCAATACACCGAGAACAACACTCAGGGAGATTACTACGCACGTACCATCTAGGTAATCGGGTATTCAGGAAAGGGTACGATTCCAATCCTCCTTGTCGCATTTTACTATTGGACCCTGCGGTATATCGCGATTTGCAAAGCCTTGACAATCTTGTGAGGTTCTAGACATGTGAATCCACTCTTATAAAATAAGTTTGCTTGTGGCCTTAGTTTGTGTAGGGTTTGTCTGGTCTGCTTTTATTTTGTGTAGCTTGCCTTAGGAAATTTTTTTTGTTTCAGTCACTCTGTCTTACTTTCCTTGGAGGAGGTCTTGCGGGATTCAGAATTTGCCACCCGAATATCCCCTTAACCAGGAGGTAATTTCGAGGGTAAGAATGGATCCAGAAGCCAGGGTCGGGTCACATGAAGTGGAAAACCCCACTTTGAATGTTGGAGGAATTTTGTTTCCTCATACTCCTCTAGATTCACCTGCTTCTCACCCCCCGCAGGGTGAAGAAGCACAAATCCCCAATTCATAAGACTTACCTCCTGTTGCACCAGGAGAGCCTGGATTATTGGAATGGACGAATCAACCCCAGGATGACCCCATAATAGTTGCTGGTCCTTCAGCAACTTATTGGACATCTTCTCTAGGCCACCCAGTGGCCCATTTTTCCATTGCATCCCCACCCAGTTGTGCCAATCCCGACGACCGCTCAACACCTTATCGTGAGAAATTCACTCATTTGCGTGCTATGTGCGAGGAATTTCAAAGATGAAATTTTCAACTTAGCATCGACGAACTAATCCCAGATCGCTCTTTATCTTTTGAGTCACCAAAATCATCCACGCAACACGTGACCACGACTGAAGCTAGTCAACCATCCATTCCTGCACATACGTCTCCTAGACAGGAGACCAGTTCAGTACCTCTCACGACCCAACCTATTGAATCACAATAGTCCAACACACCTGTGGTCACCACGATTACATCACCTGCTCCTCCCCCACCCCAAACTTCTAGAGGAAGATACTCTTTACCCCCTACCTTCCTTTCAAGTAACGTTAATCCTACGGTGAATAACCAACAACCAGTGTTGGTTCAACCTTTACTTAGTGGTCAGCAAGTTGTTGTTTGGGGGCAACCCCTATCTCTTAACCATAATACTGCAGCAGGAGTTCCCATCGGGCCTTCCCTTGGAAATTCCTTAACTCCTGGACCTTCCACTACGGTACTATCCCATGTTGGGGGACCGTCCAATGTAATTCAACCTCCACCAAGTCAAGCATATCTAGGTCATCCTAACCTTGTGCCGGGTCAACTTAATCCCGGAAACACACTCTATTGGGTATCTTACCCCAGAAATCCTTACACTCTATGGGGACAACAAAATGTTGTAAAACACGGACCCCCACTTACAGTCCCTCAAGTCCCTCCACCCCCGTTTGGTCCAAACCCACCTCCCATTGGAGGCGGCGGGTCCTCACATAACTCTAAAGGAGGCAGACCTCTACCTTCTAGCGGAGGACCACCTCATTTTGGTCATCATGGCCCACCCCCCCTGGTGGAGGTGGTGGAGGACCACCTCCTACCAGTAGTGGTGAGGGAGGACCATCCCATCCCGGCGGTGGCAGAGGAGCACCACCCTCTCCCGGTGGTGGTGGTGGAGGACCTTCTCATCCTGGTGGCGGTGGTGGTGGACCACCACCCCCTCCCAGCGGAGGTGGCGGAGGTCCGTCCTATTCCGGTGGTGGTAGCAGACCACCACCTCCTCCCGACGGAGACGGTGGTGGCCCATCCTACCCTGGCGGTGGTAGCAGACCCCCTCCACCTTGAGGCGGCCCACCCCCTCCCGATGGTAGTGGCGAGTCCCCACCTTATGGTAATGGGCCACCTTATTATGGTAATGGACCACCTTACTATGGCGGTGGACCTGCATTCGGTCTGGGTGGCCTGTACCCCTATGGCCAGTTTCCTCTTGGAACACCCTATGGTCAGTCGATACAAGGTCCCATAGGTCCTTACATGCCTTATCAGTACTATCAGTACCCGCAGCCTAATCCGCTACTGCCCTTTTTGGCCACTTTGGAACTACCTGACCTGTCTCACCTCACCAACGACCCCATCTACCAAAGAACTAATTGGCCACCCATTCCGGTAAAAATTCCATCAAATATCCCGAAATTCAATGGCAAGCCGGGTGAGGATCCTAAAAACCACGTGATGACATACCACCTATGGTGTTCATCCAACTCCTTGATGGATGACTCGATCCGTCTTTGATATTCCAATGGACTCTCACTAGTTTGGCTGCCAAGTGGTATATTGAACTAGCACCCCATTCTTTTCCTGATTTTGGTTCTCTTGCTATGAACTTTTTGACTCATTTCCATCTACCTATATGGTATGAAACTGGTATAAAGCTTTTAACCTCGCTCCATCAAAATACCGCTACTCACATCTTAGAACATATAAATGAGTGGCAGAGGAGACGACGTCTCATTAAGGCTCCTATTCCAGATCAAATCCTAGCACACTGGTTTATGAAGTCTCTCATTCCAACCATAACACGAGATGTTTCCATGGGTTGCGTTGTCACTGAGGAACAAGCTATCACTCGTGCCCATTTGCTAGACTTAGTCTATGCTCAATCTGGCACATTGTTTGATATTCTTCCCAATGCGCCCTACAACACTTACGACCCTATGCAACCACCCAAGGGACCCCAATCCGATGGCATCATTGGATCCCTTTACACCCAACCTTCCTCTCAAACTGTTGCTTCGTCGAACCCCCAGGGTTCTTCCCCATCACCAACACAGGCTGGTCACGGCACCACCAAGTCATCCACTCCTACTGTCACCGAAGAAGTGAATTTTGTTTCATCAGCTTCACCTCAAAAGTCTGGTGGTAAGAAACATAACAAAGGGAAACCTAATAAATCTTCCACCCAGCAGGAACAAAAGAGCACCCCTGATGATACCAAACATAAAAGGAAGTTGAAGTATCCTTGCCTACTATGTGGTGATGATCACTTTCCTAAAGAGTTCCCCCATAGAGACGAAGTTCAAAATTTTCTTAAAGGAAAATTCACCCCCGCAGTTCTCAACAACCCCTTCCCTGATCAAAATCAGCAGTCGATCGCTCACACTTCTTCTTCCCAAGGAGAAGCATCCACCACTGCACATGTTCTCATGATGCGTAACGAAAGTATCAACTTGAACACCCGTTCTCGTTCGTATGACCCCGTTCCGGCCAAGGAACCCGTTGGAAGTAATACTGAAAAAACTTCCACTTCAATGCCCGACGTCACCGTACCGGCTACTCCTCTCACCATTGACAAGCGCTCGTTTGAATCAGTGTTGCATCCACCCAAGAGCACGATTAGAAAATTAGTTTTCAATCCTAATGCTCGGGCTGCTCAAAACTACAACATTGTAGAGGACCTAGCACAATCTCCTTGTGTTATGTCGACACTCGAGGTCTTACAAAACTATCTGAATCAACGCAAGACTCTCCTCACTGCCATTGGTGTAGTTGACCCAAATTCATCGAATACCATCATGTTCCAGATAGAATAATTCAAACCTTGGCTCTCCCATCAATGGGCATTTCAAGTTGCTACAAACATTGCTAGGAAGATAATCCATCGTACCATTTTGGACGAAGGAGCCTCTACGTCAGTCATGTAGATCGCATGTTGGAGAGCCATTGGTTCTCCCGAGTTGAACCATTCTCCTACCACTTTGAGAGCCTTCGATGGATGTGGCTTTCAACCTCATGGGCTGTTACAAGCTTTACCAGTCGAGTTGGGGGGCAAGACCGCAACCCTTAACATGGAAGTGGTCGCTACCCCCTTAGATTATAACATTCTGCTTGGTCGTAATTGGTTTTACGCTATGACTACGTTTGCATCATCTGTCTTCCGCATTGTACAATTCCCCCATCAAGGCCGAATTGTCACAGTCGACCAACTGGATTTCTACATGCCTGACACCACTACTCACCCGGGAGATAACGTTCCTTTGATTGGACAATCTTCACAAAAGTATGAGAGTGTGGGGTCGGCCTCCTTAAGGATTCATCCCTTATGGGCGTCTTTCCTACTTCGGATCCCCCAAACCATGTTGCCATGGTGAACATGATCCCCTCACAGATTTCATCTATCCCTAACTCCACTGATTCATGGCTTGTACCTGATGAAGCCACCACACACCTGATTGGAGACACCATGCCTCTGTCACCCTCTGAACTCACATATGAGGCTATCCAATCAATGCTGGAGGACCACTTAGCTATGGCCTCCACCTCCTGTTCTCTACAACAGACACCATCTGATCCTCTGCTACGGACTTTTCATTCTGACGAGTCCATTATGGAAATCATGAGTGCAGATGATCCTCCGTGGGAAGACCTCCACCATCGTTCGTCTTTCCTTCCATTGTTATATACTGTGGAGAATAGCATTCACACCATCTTTACACCGGATATCTACTCTAGCCCTTAGTCCTTGATACTCGCGTGTCAAACGGATTCCGGAGGCAACTTAGCCAATATTGAGTCTATCACTTTGATAGACATTTCAATTACTCTTGGTGTAGTTGAACACATTCAGTTAGGCCATAAGTGTTCCCCTGAATAAGTCATCGCCGCCATGACCTTATTCAAGTGATTCCAAGATGTGTTCGCTTGTACCTACGAGGAGATGCCTAGGATAGACCCCTTCATTATTCTACACGAAATTAAAACCTATCCTGATGTCAAACCCGTATGCCAAAAGTTGCGACCGGTACACCCTCAGAAGACTGCGGCAATCAAGGCAGAGATTGAGAAACTCTTGAAGGCTGGCTTCATTTACCCTATCCCGTTGACAGAGTGGGTCTCAAACACCATCCCTGTTAATAAAAAGGAGGGGACCATCCATGTCTCTATCAATTATTGGGATCTCAACAAAGCTTGTCCTAAGGACAACTACCCAACTCCCTTCATCGACCAGATTATTGACAATTGTCCTAGAAGTGTCATTTTTTCATTCATGGATGGCTTTTCCAGATACAACCAAATTGAGATCCACCCCGCCGACCAACACAAGACTGCATTCATCTATCCTTGGGGAATGTTTTCATATCATAAAATTCTATTTGGGCTTAAAAATTTTGGTGCCACATTCCAACGGGCCATGTCGTATGTCTTCCATGATGTGAAGGACTTTGTGGAACCCTACTTGGATGACCTCCCTGCTCACTCAAAGCAGCGTGAGTTCCACTTAGATCATCTGACGATCGTTTTCCTCAAATGCAGGCGGTACAATATCCATCTGAATCCACACAAGAGTATTTTTTGTGTCAAGTCCAGACGCCTCTTAGGCTTTATCATCTCGAAAGATGGGATCCGTATTGATCACTCAAAGGTGGAAGCCATAGTCGTTCTTCCACCTCCAACCAACATTAAGGAACTTCAGAGTCTGCAAGGAAGAGCAACTTATTTACGGCGCTTCGTTTGTAATTTTGCACAAAAAGATGCAGGGATACATGAGATTGATGAAAAACGATGTCCCATTCTTTTGGAATGACCAAGATCAACAATCTTTTGATAGTTTGAAACAAGCCATTACGCATGCCCCTGTGATCCAACCGCGGAATTACTATCGAGAATACATTTTATAAATCACCGCTTTCGACACCACTATCGCCATGTTTTTGGTGCAGGAAGACCAGAAATCCCAAGAACATGTGATATACTACCCCAGTAAAGGCCTCATTGACACTGAAACTCGCTATTCACATGTTGAGAAACTCGCTCTTGCGGCAGTTATTGCTATTCAGAAGTTTCGACATTACATTTTGCTTCGCACCACCACCATCATCGCTGATTCGAACCCCATGTACCACGTTCTAACTCATCAGATACTTGGGGGCAAGTATTCATGCTGGATCATTATACTGCAAGAATTTGATCTTCTTTTCGAAAAAGCCAAGTCGAAAAAGTCTTTGGTGTTTGCTGAACTCATCCGCGACCTCCCCCGTACTGATGTAGAATATGAGCCCAATGACTCTTTTCTGGATGAGTCATTGTTTCTTATCAATACATCTAATCTATGGTATGGAGATATCACATTGTATATTCAAACCCAAATTTTCAGCCCTGAATTGTCTCATGACGACCACCGTCGCATACGCCACCATGCAAAGTATTACCTGATCATTAGTGATACTTTATACCGTCGTGGCATCGACTCTATTCTTCGACGTTGTCTGAATCATGATGAGGATGAACATGTTCTGAATGACTGTCATGCTGGGGCATGTGGTGGTCACCTCTCTGGGATGGCTACAACCCAGAAGATTCTTCGCGCCGGATATTATTGGTTGTCTATCTTCAAAGATTGTATCGAGGCCTAAAAAAATGTCCTCCATGTCAACATTTTCATACGGAAAAGCGCACTCATCCCACCCCGTTACACCCGGTTATTTCCATTGGCTCCTTTGCTAAATGGGGCATCAATTTCATGCATTGTAAGCCTACCTCGGCCCGGGGACATAGTTATGTCGTTATAGCTGTGGACTACTTTACAAAGCGGGATGAGGCATTGCCTACATACATAAACGACGGCAAGACTGCCACACTCTTCATGTTTAATCATGTAATATCGCGGTTTGGAGTTCCTCAAGCGATAATTACTGACCATGGTTCTCACTTTATGAACCATATGGTTGACGAGTTGAGCAATAGATTGGGTTTTCGCCATGAAAACTCAACACCATACTACCCACAGTCGAACGGACAGGTTGAGGCCATTAACAAGGTCTTGAAAACTATGGTCCAACGTATGGTGGGTAAGCACATGGACAATTGGCATAACATGCTCTTCTTCTCACTGTGCGATTATCGAACCTACGTTAAAACCTCCACTGGATTTACTCCCTTCCAACTAGTGTATGGATTGGAGGCGGTCCTTCCTATTGAGTGAGATATTCCGTCCCTCAAACTCTCCATCGAACTTCTCCCAAACACTACTGCCGAGGAAGAACACTTCCTCTACCTATCTAGGATCGACGAGACTCGCCAAGATGCCGCTCTTGCCAATGAGGCTCATAAAAAATGCATAAAATCGTAGTATGACAAGTCGATAGAACCTCGCACCTACAGCAAGGGAGATTTGGTCCTCACATACGACCAAAAACATGATAAGCCGGGGGCAGGAAAGTTTGAGTCCATGTGGCATGGACCTTCAATAGTGAAACGTGTCTTAGAGAAGGGAGATTATGAGCTTGAATACTATGATGAGATATCTTTGGGTGAGCCCCACAATGGGATCTACCTGAAGAGGTACTATGCCTGAATCTTTCATGCATAAGTACTTTTGTAGATACTATACATGGTGTGTGTGTTTTTGTGTGGTGTGACACTTTGATTTTTTGCATGTTTAGCTCTTGTTTCATTTCTTATACCATGTTTTTCTACGTGTACAGATGGCAACGTGCTATGGATTCTCGGATGGCGCCAACCGGCATACCCGCAACCTTGCTTTGGCAACCTGGGTACTCTATTCACCTATTGGCGAGCTCATCAGCTCAGGAGGAATGTGTCTAGGTTTCGCGACCAACAATGCTGTAGAATATCAAGCAGTCATTGGAACCCTAACCAACGCAATTTATTTGGGTATGGACCATGTTTTCATCCACTTGGATTCTCAACTAGTGGTCTCTCATCTTAACCAAATCTACACCATCCGCAATCCTACCTTACTATGTATCTATAGACGATTCCTTCTTCTGGAAAGGTCCTTCGAGTCCATTCAATACCTACACATTCCACGAGACGTGAACACAGTTGCCGACTCTATGGCCAACTTCATCTTAGATTGGTATGTTGCACACACATAAGGATATTTATGAATTGTTAAAAGTAGACATAACATGTAAATAACTCATTTTATAAGAAAACACATAAACAAGATCACACCATTCATCCATTTTAAACACATATATGTATAAAATCGCCAAAATGTTTGTATATATATTTATATCATCATAAAAAGTAGTGCTAGTACAAAATCTAAAGCACAATGGCTTTCAGTGAGTCTCTACAAAATCTGAAGCCTCGTAGCTTTTAATAACTAAAAAAAATATGAGGCCTCTAAGCTCTTAGTACATGCATAGTAACAACATAAGGCCTAACGCCTACCCTGTACACCCCTAGGTCTAACGGCTCTAGCCTCCTGAGTATGAAAGCAGTTGACTGCTCTTGCGACCCTGCGAAGCAGTGCATTGAAGCACACAAATACTCCCACCGTATATCCCTGCATAAGTCGCAGTAATTTATCTACCATCGGCTCTGGAATGTATGACGTCAACCCACTAAGGTTCGCGTAGACATCCTTCATCTCAGCAATGGCATCATGTACAGCTTTAGATAAGAATGCTCCCTCTCCTCTCTCTCTCCTCGCCAGAAGAGAGACTCCTACTGGTCATACAGCGCCCACATCTGCACACACATGTTGTTAACTTGTCAGCACTATAACAAAAAAATCATAAAAATACAAAACTAAAAACTACAAGGGTTATTTGTTCTTACCTATGTCTCCCCATACTGCTCCCTCAGGTAGTACCAGGTCTGGGTCATCTCTATAGTCTATACCACTGTACGGGTAATCCTCTACCATAAGTAACTGGCCCTCTAGCCAGGTGAAGAACTCAAGACCATATCTGACGATGGGGCCCCCACCATGTCGGGCCATCACCTCGGTCCATTTAGCCATGTGTGGATCCTTAGGATCCTTGTAATCTAGTGGTACATGTGGGCGCAGGAGAGGAACCCACTCCAAGAGGAACGAGATCACTATCGAACCATAGCCAAACTGTTTGATCTCTCCCTGCCGACACTTAGTCAGCTGAGCTCGAATGTTCGCTAGGAGTCCCTTGCACCAGTTGAAGATATTCGGAGACATGCAATCCTCCTCATATAGCATTTGTGACCTGGTGGCTAAGTGAGGAGCTTGGCTCCCTGCTATCATCGTGATGGTAAAGAGTATGGCACGCAGCAGACGTTCCCGTACGTCCTTGATGGGAATATTCCCACTCAAAGCACAGGTGTTGGGAGCACAATGTTGCAAGATCATGGCATCCACGGTCCAATCACTTCCCCGTGATCCAATAAGAGTCACATTGTCCCCTCTTTGGGACAATCCAGTCAGAAAATAGATGTCCTCGACATCTATGGTGAGTATATGCTCACCGATCATGAAATATTGCTAAGCCGCATCCCAGCATTGGAGCATATGTGTCAGCAATGAGATTTGGGCCCTCATGCCCTGGATCTGGAAGAACTTGAGGAGACCACAGTTCCTCAGTGCTTCCACACATTGTGGATCATTTGCAGCTTGCATGTCATCTGCCTCATGTTCTCGTTCGCGCAACTCTAAGACCATTTTTTTTATGCTAACCTGCTAAAAGGAGCATTTAAACATTGTTAGGACTCACTTCAACCTTTAGAAGTTCATCTTTTGGGTTATTTACTTGTTTTGGGCTGGACGTTTCCGCCATTGCAACTCGTTAATATGGACATTGCGACATTGTCGCAACCCAACTTTACGAGATTTGCGACAACCCTGGTTCGTCACAGTTCCTGTAAAGGAAAATTGTGATGACCCGAGGACGTAATAGCCCTCCACAAATTAACCAAAAAACCCAAAAAATGAACCAAAATAAAAAAATGTAAACCACTACAATTGTGTTGGATGAAGTTTAGAGTTACCTGCTCCGAACGATTGGTGAAATGGTTGCTCGTAGCTCCCGGAATCGACAAGTGAAATTTTGGATCCAAATGGCACTTCTTCTCCCCCAAACTAGCAAATGAACAATGGTGACTATATTTGGTTTTTGTTTCCATTTATAAACAAAATGGAAACTCCTTTTCAAATATTTGATGATTTTAGGTCATTTGCTATAGTTTGGATCATTTTTATCGCATTTAAACACAAGGTTGACTATTTGACTGATTTTTCAAGTGTGCAGGAGTTGTTAAGTGGTTTTTACACGTCAGTCTCGTTTCATAATGGCCATCTTAGGTATGAACATCCCTCGAATGTTTTGTCATTATTTTATAACCGTTAGATTGTGATTATTTTATGATGATGAGCTTACTCTTTGTTCCTTCTTGTGCTCTTGAAACTATGAGAATAAGTTACCGAGTTACATTTTATAACTTTTTCGGGCTCGTTAAACTCCTACGGAAAAGGAACCCCCCCAAAGTTTATCTTTAAGCTCTTTTCAGGCTCTCGAAATACAAAAAGATTGCCAAGCGAACTTGTCACGTTCACGCTTGTTAAATAATTTGAATGGTCATCTCCCTGGTGATAGTTTACCCCTTTTTCGGACCAGGGGGCACTATTTACGAAAAAGGTATACTCCATCCAATCATGATTGGAAGAGTCCTCTCCCGCGTTGTTTTACCCTTTTTCGGGCGATGAGGCTAAATTTATGAAAAAGGACCGTTCGAGTCTTATTTAGTTCTTTTCAGACTCTCTAAACATGAAATGACGACCGAGTTTACCTTCTATGGACTCGTTAAACTTTTACATCGAAGGGATCTCCATGGGATGAACCCCTCCTATCCCAGGTTCGAAAAATATTTGGTATTGGACTCATCTATGAGATGAGCTAGACCAAGCATCTGGTTACCCTCATCAAGCTTGTAAAAAAAACATGAGGCACTCATTGTTCATGATGGGGAAAAAGGAAAGCTTTTATGTTACACCCTTTATCAGTGGAAGTACCTAGTCATTTCTTGAACATGGCACTCATTTGCATTTGCATACTGCACTTGGATCATCCATTTGTCCTCGCGTTTTACCTATTTCCTAAGTCTTGTTACTCCTTTGAGTCATTCAAAGAAAACTTCCATCATCAGTGGCATTAGGAGTTGGTACCATAACTCATCAAGTCAATACTGCCAAGGCATGCCACACCCATGTTCAAGAATACTCTCACTACTCATTATCTGTAGTCAGTACACCTTCCATCATGTCAGTCTACTTTGATTTAGTCTTGCATGTCACTGTACCATCCGAGCTGGAGCTCTACACATCCTTTTTCATGTTTCGTGTCGATGATGGGGGATTCATCATGGCCCTCCTTCGACGGATTCATCCTTGTCGACTTCAACACGTCATCCAAGGACTGAATCTAGAAACCAACTAAGTACCTTGGCCTTGCATGCCTCAATAACAGGTTGCCTCGCTTTCAACATGAGTTTACATCATTGACTCTTGATTGAAAGATTTCATCTCGCATTTGACTTCAACTCATTTATTCACGCTTGATGATATGTACTATGATACCTTGGGAATCATTGACATCAATGGTGATTTCCCTCACGCTTGTTAATGATATACATCAATGACCAATAATCAAGTGGTTTCTACCATGTTCGACGTCAAGACATTTGTAATCACATGGTTAGATTCGTATCATTGCGGGTTCAGCTTGAAGACCCTGGGGAGTCATGTTTTACCCAGGTTGCGATGGAGTTTGTATTGAGTCATATCGCACAGATCCACATTTTTATTGGTCATGGCTGTGTTATCCTCTCATCATGGATCTACGCCTGTGTCTAGTAGCCATGATTGTGTTCAGTCGGTCATTACTAACATGGATCTGCATTGTATTGGTCGGAAACCATGTTGTACGTCATATGAGACTATGTACTCGGAATCAGTTGTATTGCAGTAGTGTCCTTCGTCCAACAAGCCATCGCCATTCCTTCTGTCAAAGCATTTCACCTGTCCAAATTTCAACAGCTTCATGCTTTGGGGGGAATTCTTTTACACCTAAAATCCTACCATCATGAGATTCAGTGTATACATCCCTAAAGTTTCATAGACTAAGTTATTGGCCTAGAAGAGATAGAACCCATTTTCACTAGGTTTTGAGAGGTCGTCGCAGGCTGCACTCATGCAACCTGCAACATCGCATCTTGCTCTTTTACAGGGTGCAACAATGTCAGTTAATGGAAAAAAATAGCTCCTTTGAGACCATTCTCGAAGCCAGATGACATGGATCCCTATCTCGGACCTTGTGGGAGAGTTGGCACTCGATTCCTAACCTCTTGGAAGGATCCCCTATCTCTCTCTTACCATATCTCAACCTATCCTATCCATACCCTATCCACTTAGTCCTATATAAGTGAAGCTCTACCCCTCTCCAAAGGGAGGAAGTCTATAGTGTCTACATGCTGGTGAAATCAATCTTGGAGAGATCTCTACTCATCCATTGAGAGACTTACACTTCCTTGGGAGGATATGGCATTGGCTTGGACGGAGAAGGGCTACTTCGTTAAGCTCTGGTTGTAGTCATTCTTTTCTATGTACTTTCCCTATATTTGTAGTAATATAAATGCTTTCCACCAATATTATTGTGATTGATGATATTGTGTAGTTCACCTGCTTAACTATTTACTTAGATCTGTTATCGTTCGGATATTTTTACTTGTTTGTATTGTTTTGTGCATCTTGACAGGTCTTGCAGCTTAGATCTGACGACCGCGAGGCATGGAACAACATCCAGGAAAAGGGACTACAAACTTAAGGTAAGACATCTGATAACTTGATCCTTAACTAGATCTAGGAAAGTGGGTTATAGTCTGTACTATTTGTTCTAGACTCACATTGAGCTAGGGAGATCCGACTCGCGTCCGCTCGAGTGGATTATCCGTCAAACAAATAATCTCTCAAGAGGAACAATACCTTTTGTAATAAAATTCCCTTTTAATTCAATTGTTTTGTGATCAACAATTAAATTTTCAGAATATGGAGCATTATCATCAAACTCATCATCGTGATCTTGATCAATTAATGATGTAGAAAACTCACCTGTCAATTCCAAAAAAAATTAATTTCTTGATCATCAAGAAACACCTTCCACTGCTTGATGTTATCTAGAATTGAAGGTATGTATTTAACCTCAATTGGATATTTTAGCTGAGTTTATTTCGAAATTCTAAAATAGGTGGCTGCCAAAGACAAAGAGTCTGTTGTTTGGTTATGATCTCTAGGAATGAAGGATATATTAAAAGATAAAAATAAGTTATCCACAAGATCCAATACCTCATTTCTATAAACTTTCAACAACTCATGTTTTACCTGATAGACATTCTTTACTTGTTGAACCACTAACTCAGAGTTGCCAAAAACAACTAGCTATTGAATTTTCAAATCTTTTGCAACTCTTAGACCAAGAATTAATGCTTCATATTCAGATGTATTGTTGGTTGCATGAAATTCTAATTTATACATCAAACATATAATCTCACCTCTTGGATAAATGAGAACAATTCCTTCCCCTGATCTTTCTTTGGATGGCGAACCATCAAAATACATCTTCCATAAACTGTCCTAAACTTCAATATTGTGTTGAACTCGTAATTCTTTTTCTACTTGCAAAATACCACCTGCATCATTATTCAAGTGCAACATACAAGATCCCATATCTTATTTGTTCGGATATCCATCATCTATTTCGGGATACATATCTATTTCAGGATCATCTATTTCAGGATACATATCTACTTCAGGATCTTGCATGATCTATTTCAGGATATGCAGCCCAGTCACCAGTTTGATGCCTCCAGCACCTTATCCACCTTCTTCTAGCACCCGGGAGCCACTTACCACAGAGTTTTATACCTCCTAAGCTGAAAGGCGCCCTCTTCTCACCTACTGACAGAGAAGGGCGCACTTGTTCACCTACCACTGCAGATTCACTCCAGTTACATTCAGTTAGCTCCGATTCTGATTGATTTCACTCCGATTTCACTCCTGACTGACTGTTTCACCTCCGATTGACCTCCAGTTCGATTAGGTGACTTGTTCTGACTCCAGTTAGCCTCCCATGCGCCCCCACTGAGCCTCCAGATCCTATATCAGTGCTACACACTTCAGTTACATTTATTACGATCAGTTAGACTCAGCTTGACACCTGGATGACTGGTTGGTGTGATTGATGAGCACCACCGATGATTGATGAGGAATCCTAGACAGAGTCAAGCTACTCCATTCAGTGATTCGAATGACCTCCTTAGGCAATTCGAATTGCTCAGTCATTGTGACAGTTTGTATTGTAATTCATTCACCCTTTCTGGGATAGAGAGCACTGCTGCATGTTTTGCACAGTTTTGCACCATATTTTCTATGTTCATCTGTTGTGATTGATTTACTTGTTCATTAGATCTGCTGTGACTAATTTTACATGGTATCAGAGCCATTGCAGGGACAAGATCTCTTTTCTACAGGTGTTTATACAAGAAGATTTGACTGAATTGCTAAAAATTGCAAAAAGTTTGGCATGAGATATCTCAAGGGCATTCGCTCCTGTGCATGCAAAGCTTGAAAAATACTCCAATACCACTCCAGAAGCTTGAGTTACCACATAATTCCTGGATCTGATACATTGGACCTATTCAACATTGCTTGAAATCCAATCCCAGGTGTGATGCAACTCTCAAAGGGTGGATTGTTCGACCTTATTTTGGTTGTTTTGATGTGATTTGCAGGTTTATTGTCTCCTCCAATTGCATTCGCTACCTTTTGCATGCAAGCCTTTCTACAGCAATTCCATTCGCTCTAGTCTGCATGCAAGTTTCCTCTTCATCAGTTGACTCAATCCTTGCAATGGAATACTCTTCTTCAAAGCCTATCCTCACCCCATTCAATTATTTTGATTGGAAAGATGATATGGAGATCATATTACGTTCAAAAGGTTACTACCGAGTCACTCTTGGTCTTGAATTGGAGCCAAACAATGTAGCAGAAAGAACCAAACACTACAACAAGCTTGATGAAGCCTACGGTCTTCTTTGTCTCTCCATCTCCAAGGATCTTCACTTCCATCTCAGCGGATTGAAGACTCCAAAAGCCATATGGGAGCAACTTGAAACACTATTCGGCAAGCAGGATGAGCTTAGGGCTTTTCAATTAGAGAATGAATTGATTGGCCTTAATCCTGAGAATTTCGAGACCATCAATGAATTCTTCACAAAATTCAAGAACTTGAACTTGCAATTGAAGAACAGTGGTGTTATCAAAGAGGATAAACAGTTGATCCTCTCCATTCTAAGGAAGCTTGGGAAAGATTATTCGGTATTTGTCTCCACTTTCAATTCCGGTCGGCTAACTACCCCGAATTGGAAGATGCCTACCTTGAATGCCTTCATTGAGTCCGTTACGAAAGAGCATGACAAGTTGATTCAAATGGGGTCCATAAGCTCCAAAGATTCAGCCCTATTTGTTCAAGGACCCAAGATCTCGAATGGTAAAGGAAAGCTAAAGAAGGAGAAGCCCAAATTCGAGCCTCACAAGCAAAAAGACAAAGGCAAGCAAACGGATGCACCATCCAGTTCGAAATCCAAGCAAAAGGGCAAAGAAGGTAACCAAAAATCTAAATGTACTTATTGTAACCGTGGCTTTCATCCCGAAAGTTCATGTATGAAGAAGACTATAGATCAAATGGCCCTCCTTTTGGAAAAGAACAACATAACCCTTCCTGACGGTGCAAGGAAGAAGGATCGGAATGACGATCATGAAAGAGGACAAGCACTCATGGCAACGGTTTCGAAGCCCACTCTCTTGATAGATTCGGGTGCATCAAATCATATGGCTGCAAATATTGATTCTTTTTCCTCATTCGATCCAAACAGCTCCATCCCCATCCATTTGGGAGATGACTCAAAAATTTCTTCAAAGGGCAAAGGTACGATTCATGTAGAACATGGATGCTTTCAGAATGTTCTCTATGTGCCTTCCTTAGCTTCGAATCTCCTTTCTGTGTATCAAATGACACATACTGGTGATCCAAAGAAAGTCACATTCAACCCTAATACAGTTGAAATTTCTGATATCAAAAGTGGAAGACTAGTTGCGGTTGGAAAGCCAAACCACACTGCTAAATGTTATGAGTTTTCGCACTTTATTCCGCTTGCAAAGCCCACTGCTCTTCGCACACATGGTAATGAGGTTAGTAGGCTTTGGAATGAAATATTTGGACATCTAAATTATAAGTATTTGCTGCTGCTATCAAATAAATCCATGGTTGATGGGCTTCCACAACTCCGTTCCTCGAAGGGAATATGCACCGGTTGCATTATTGGGAAGCACCCCGAGCACAGATTCGACCGCGGCAAGGCTAGCAGAGCCTCTACTATTTTGGGATTGATCCATTCTGATATCAGCGGTCCGCTGCCCCATATGTCATTAAATGGTTCAAGGTATGTTTTGACATTTATTGATGATTATTCTCGCTTTACATGGGTATTCTTTCTCAAAAACAAGTCAGAAGTGCTTGGAAAATTCAAGGATTTTAAGGCTTCTGTTGAGACCACCACTGAGAGCAAGATCAAAGCTCTTAGATATGATAATGGTGGGGAATATATCAAGTCCGAGTTGCTGCAACTTTGTGCCCAAAGCGGAATCAAGATCCAACATACAGTTCCCTACACACCCCAGCAGAACGGTTGTAGCGGAAAGGAAAAACCGGTCACTGAAAGAGATGGCTACATGCATGATTGAATCAAAAGGTTTGGCTGCAAATCTTTGGGCTGAAGCAATCAATGTTGCTGCATATATACAGAACCGAGTTCCACATTCATCCGTGAAAGGTATGACTCCTTTCGAAGCATTCTTTGGTCACAAACCGGATGTGTCAAATTTGAGAGTTTTTGGCTCTACTGCATGGGCTAGAATTCCTTCTGAGAAGAGACGAGCTTTGGATCCACAAAGTATCGAGTGCATATTGATAGGATATGGGGAAGAATCAAAAGCATATAAAATCATGGATATCAGATCTAAAAAGATATTCATAGAGCGTAGTGTGCAGTTTGAAGAACCGCTTCAAGAATTGCAACTAGTTGAGGAGAAAATTGCCGATTCACCGCCTTCACCAGAAGAAGATTCGAGCAGCGATAATGAAGGTATGAGTTCTGATATTTCTGATATTGTAGCAGCATATGATGATCATGACATATCAGGTTCGGAATCCGACCATTCAGATCCTCCTCAGTTACCAAAGTGGGCCCAAAATACTCTACAATCTGCTGGTTCTAGTCTTGGAAATCCTGCTGATCCGAGACGAACAAGAGGAGACTTTCAAAGGGCAGGTATGGCTCTTTCTATTGCTGATCCATTTCTTCCTGAGATTTTTTATTTGATGGCTGGTTCAGATCCCCAATCATACTATTCATCCCATCGAGATCCGAGATGGAAAGATGCCATGGATGAAGAGTACAGTTCTCTTCAAAAGAACAATACATGGGAGCTAGTTTCTCTTCCACCTGGAAGAAAATTAGTGAAGTGTAAATGGGTCTACCGTACTAAAGTTGCTGCTGATGGCACTATCAGAAAATATAAAGCAAGGTTGGTGGCAAAAGGTTTTTCCCAAGTCCAAGGAGTGGACTACACAGAGACCTTTGCACCGGTTGCAAAGATGGATTCCATCCGCCTTGTTTTAGCTATTGCCGCATCCAAGCACTGGGAGGTGCATCACATGGATGTGAAGAGTGCATTTTTACATGGAGACCTTGCTGAAGAGGTCTATATGCAGCAGCCAGAGGGTTATACATCAGATCCATCATTGGTTTGTAGATTGAAGAAGTCTTTGTACGGGTTAAAACAGGCCCCAAGAGCTTGGTACGCAAAGATGGACTCCTTCCTTCTTTCTCAGAATTTCCAAAGATGCAAATCTGATCCGAATGTCTATCTTCAGTGAGTTAAAGGTAATTTGTTGGTTATTGTACTTTATGTTGATGATCTGCTTATTACTGGTAGCACACTTACTTCAATAAACAAGCTAAAATCTGCCTTAAATCTAGCTTTTGACATGAGCGATTTGGGCTTGCTGAGTCACTTTTTGGGCTTGGAGATAGCTCAAAATTTCGATGGGATCACTATATCTCAGCAAAAATATGCTTCCGACCTATTATTGAAGTTTAATATGGCTGAATGTAAGGCAGCCCCGTTCCCATTCCTCTCAGGAATCAGTCTTGAGGAGGGAGATTCCACACCGCTTGCAGATTGCAGTATGTATCGACAATTGATTGGTTCACTACTTTATTTGACACATTCACGGCCTGATATCTCATATGCCGTGAGTGCCGTGTCAAGATATATGCAGCAGCCACATGAGCTTCATTGGAGAGCAGCCAAGCGGATCTTGCAGTATGTGCAAGGTACGAGACAGTTTGGCATACATTATGCTGCAGATTCTGAGCTAGATTTCATTGGTTTTACTGATTCAGATTGGGCAGGTGATAGCATTGATCGGAAGTCCACTTCCGGTTATGTTTTCATGATTGGTCATGGTGCTATTTGCTGGTCCAGCAAAAAGCAAGCAGCCATTGCACTTTCTTCAGCAGAGGCAGAGTATCGAGGGGCAGTCAATGCCTGCATTCAGGCAGTTTGGTTGCAGGGTATTCTTTCCGAGTTTGGTTTTGGTGGCACTACTTCGAATGTCCTATTTTGTGACAATCAAAGTGCTATCAAGATCTCCACAGATCCAGTTCAGCGGAAGAGGACCAAACACATTGAGATTCATATGCATTACATTCGACAGTTGGTGCACGACCGCACCATCATTCTGCAATATTGCCCTACTGATGAGCAAATTGCAGACATCTTCACCAAGAGCTTCACTAAGAAGAAGTTCTCTTACCTCCGTTCACTGTTGGGGGTGAGTTCCATCATGGTGGAGACAGATTGATTCATTATTATGCTTTAGACTTGAGGGGGGGCTTTCTTCCCACTGGGTTTTCCCTCTTTCCTCACTTAGTTTATTTTCAGCATTTTTTTGGATTATTGTATTGGGGTGACCTTTGGTCTTAGTTACCAGGGCCCCACATTATTTTAGTTGGCACATCATAGTCTAGCTTGAGGGGGGGTGTTCGGATATCCATCATCTATTTCGGGATACATATCTATTTCAGGATCATCTATTTCAGGATACATATCTACTTCAGGATCTTGCATGATCTATTTCAGGATATGCAGCCCAGTCACCAGTTTGATGCCTCCAGCACCTTATCCACCTTCTTCTAGCACCCGGGAGCCACTTACCACAAAGTTTTAGCCCTCCTAAGCTGAAAGGCGCCCTCTTCTCACCTACTGACAGAGAAGGGCGCACTTGTTCACCTACCACTGCAGATTCACTCCAGTTACATTCAGTTAGCTCCGATTCTGATTGATTTCACTCTGATTTCACTCCTGACTGACTGTTTCACCTCCGATTGACCTCCAGTTCGATTAGGTGACTTGTTCTGACTCCAGTTAGCCTCCCATGCGCCCCCACTGAGCCTCCAGATCCTATATCAGTGCTACACACTTCAGTTACATTTATTATGATCAGTTAGACTCAGCTTGACACCTGGATGACTGGTTGGTGTGATTGATGAGCACCACCGATGATTGATGAGGACTCCTAGACAGAGTCAAGCTACTCCATTCAGTGATTTGAATGACCTCCTTAGGCAATTCGAATTGCTCAGTCATTGTGACAGTTTGTATTGTAATTCATTCACCCTTTCTGGGATAGAGAGCACTGCTGCATGTTTTGCACAGTTTTGCACCATATTTTCTATGTTCATCTGTTGTGATTGATTTACTTGTTCATTAGATCTGCTGTGACTAATTTTACATTATTCAATAACATAAATTGGGTGATTTGTTGGATTATAATTATCACTTACCAAATAATCCAACTACAGCTCTCTATATATCCTTCTGTGTTCTCCTCCAAACACTGGAATAGTAGAATAAGAAAGGTCAATATGCAAACTACCCCCTACTCTTTTTTCCTAGGATCATGATAGAAGCATACCAAGTTTAGGTGCAATATCAGCAATGACCACGTCCATTATAATACTTTTCATTGGTAACTATGTAAGAATTACAACAATATCATTAATAACTCCCAGACACTTGACTGCTCTTGAATCAAAAGCAAATAGGTGATGATAAGGTTTAGTAATGCTTAACCCTAGGGCCTCCATGACATCTTTGGGCATGAGACTATGGGAAGCACCAAAATCTAATAAGCAATTATGTAACATCCTTTCATGGACTGTTAAAGTAATGTAGAAAGGTGGAGGAAAATCTGTTTTATTTTTCAATTTTATCAGGCGAGGAAGGACCAAAAGTAATAGTGGGATGTTCATCTTGCAGGTTAACAAATCTATAAGGGTTTTGTCTGGTTTGTGAAGTTAATATTTTAAGAGCAAGATCCCTATATGAGTGTGTTTTCATCAATTCTATTAATGGGACAGGAATTTTTATCTTAATAAGCTCATATTCAAAATTGAATCCTTGGACATTTCTACTAGTTTCTTCAACTTCTACAAGTTTGTTTTTACTGACTTGTTGATTCTTCTTCTTTTCAATTGAAGAATCAGGCAAATGCTTGATAGAAGTAACTATTTTCTTCTTAGGAAATTGAGAAACTTTTTTGGAACCAGATCTTAAATTATAATATTTCTTAGAATCTGTTTGAGAGACATTAGCTGAACATAATAGGATTGAGATCATTCTGCTGATAGGAATCTAGATCAAAATACATAGAATCTTGATAGTGTGTTTTAGTAAGAAAACCTTCAGATGATTACTCTCCCATATGATTGATGTTATGATCTAGATCTTCAAATTCTAATTCCTTGACCTCTTCAGCTTCATCTAGCAAGTTATTTTGGAAAGGAGGTTGTATTCTCTGATCATCATTATTTCTCCTTTCTCTTTGATCATCGTTATTCCTTATTTATCTAGGTAAAAACCTAGGAACAAAAGGGCGTCTGAACTGATTTTCATTTCGATTAAATTCCACTTGGATAGGTCTGTTTTGATTTTTATTCTCAATTTCCAATCTACTTATTTTTTAAGACAAATTCTTGATTAGCTTGGTCATCTCATTCATTCTACTTTCTTATGTTTTTGCTCCAGATGTATATGGCACCATTTCATTTTTCTTTTTCTTATCATCCTCGTGATATTTTGATTTATCCTTAAGCTTGCTTGCTTCCATCAAATTTGACTCTAACTCCAAAGCTGTTTCCTGCATATGTGCAAGAGTGATATATCTTCTCTCTCTCAATAATAAAGAAAAATCAGCATCAAAAGAGTTTGCATAAGTAAGTTTTGCAGATGTCTCAGTAGGCTTGATTTATGTGGGAATATTACTATATATTTTGTTGAAACATTTGGTAAAGTCAGTAACTATCTCACCTTGTTTCCTTTTCAGTGACCCAAACTTAGTTATAGAGTAAAGGTAATCTTTGGTATCTCCCCATTGTCTCATGACAACTTCTTCTAAAGTTGTGATCCCATCTATAGAATTTGACGGCAATTCTCTAAACCATTTTCTTACCTCCCCATATAGGATTTGAAAAAAAAATCACATCCAAACATCCTCATGTTCGATATTATGATTATCAGCATAACTAAAACAAGCATTCCAATGTTCTTCTGATGTGACTTCACCTTGTCCATTAAATATTGGGAGATATTTTTTATAATCACCTCCATGAAAGGAATTGAGGGGTTGAGGTAAAACTAATGGGGCATATCTGGTAGCTACTATGGCTTCCATTCTATCTGGGGGTTGACCAACGATTTTGGAGTAATCAGAGTTTGTGGGGAAAGTGGTGACTTAAATACAAATTGACTAATCGGGACTTTACTTGTGAGAGGAGTATATGGTGATAACTGAAGCTTAAAGTGCTGGAAATTTAGAAGTTCCTCTTTTATTTTTGTGGATGAAAAGGGATTTGTATAGAATTCAAAATCATCAACTCAAGTAGTAGGAATTAAACTTTCTGACTGAGAAATTGTAATACGTGAATCTTGTTTTCTTTCTTCCTCAAAAGTTGACAAGTCTAAAGAAGAAACATTATGTTTGAACTGAAATAAACTTTCTGGAGCTGAAGAATATTGAAATATTCCTGATGATGTAGAACCAAGATTTTGTCTGGATTCTCTCAAAAAAAATTATGGATCTGGAATCCTTGAATGTAATGGGGATGTAGGATTTACCCTAGTTCCAATCCTCTTGGGAGCCAGAATTACTTCTTGAAGGATAGGTGAAAATGTATTCTACAAACTGTATTGATTTTATTCACCTTCAAATTCATATATAAAGATCTCAATACCTATGGAATATTAATACTTTAATTTTTACATCCCCAGCAACGCCGCCAAAAGATGTTTGCACTGGAATTTGTACTTAGACTACGAAAGTGCAAATACAAAACATCCAAAACAAAATATGCAAATGGATGATTTTTTTATAAGATATGAAGGAATTATTCAGGAATATGGCAATGACGTATAAAGGAATAGTCAATAACACATGATGATTAAATCATTAATTAAGTTTTTATACCAGGTTAACATGTTCAAAGAATAAACATAAACCAGTTTAAAAAAGTAATACTTGAGAGATCATAAACATAAGAACATTCTAGATATGAATTTTAGAAAAGCAAACAAACTCAAAAGCACTTTAGGATAAACACTTTATCAGAAAATGAAATGATGAGCAAGGTAATCAAACATATCAAAAACTTTTACTAAGATAATGGATCAAACATGGCTTATATATTATATATTTCATTCCAAAATACAATCTCCAATGTACTTACAGAGAATCAGTCATATGTTTTGATGCAGAAGCTTGATATCATCTAACCCTGTTCTAGAAAAAACCACCCCCTACTACTACTATCATTCTCGTTTTTATAATTACATAAGATCTTCCAAGTAGTTAACAAATCCACTATTTAAGGATCGAATTTGTTTAGGAGTTTACAAAATAAAGTACTTGGGTGGAAACGCGAAGGTGGGTTACACTTTGGTGAGAATCGGGCGCTGAAGAGACATAGCGGAAGTTATTCGGCCGAATAAATTTACTTATTCGGCAAAATAATTTAGTTATTCGGCCGAATAAGTTCTACTTTATTCAACCGAATAATGTTTAACGGGCCACCGTTAGACCTAACGGTGGCCTCGATTTGTGTGTGAGGTTTAGTCGGATGGGAAAAATGCACGGCGTTGTCTATTTATTTGGCCGAATAATTATTCTGCATAAAAGCTCGATCATGGCCATTGTTCGTCATTTTCAACAGGATTTCGTGGACCCTGTTTTGAGACCCAGTGTCGGCCCCGCCTTCGCGCCGCCCATCTCGCCACTGGTCCGTCCACCCACCCGTCTAGCCACTGGTCCGTCTACCCGGCTGTCAGTGAACTCTGCCACCCCGCTTCCCTGCTCTCTGCGTCTCACTTCTCCACCACCCTCTAGGTCATGTTTTGCTCGTCTTTTCTGCTTCTAGTCGTGGCGAAGTTGTATAAGCATCGGTTGGTCATTGCATGTCTGGACGCGTGGACGTCTGTTGGTGGAGTGTGTGTTCGCCACCTTCTAGCTCTCCCATTTGCTACTCCTTTATGCGTTTGGCTGTGGCAGATTTGTATAGTCGTTGGTTCGTTGTTGCGTGTTTGGACATCTGTCGGTGTAGTGTGCGGCTGGACGTCTGTTGGTGGAGCTTTGTAGTTGGAGTGTTCTCTTGGTGGCGGACGATCATATTTTTGGAGAGTTTACAGTGGTGGATGATCATTCTGGTGTTCCTTTCGTCGGTGGATGTTTGCATAAGAGTGGGCTATTGTGGCTGTGGACCTGTTGTCGCGGGGTTATCTGCAGAGGTAAATGTTTTTGTTTATTTATGGTTTTATTTTTTATTTTTAATTTCTTATATTAATGTTTAATTGTTATTGCAGGTTCTTTTTTTTTGTACTTGGGCTCGTTTTTCCAATTTCGCCTGAGTTCTGTTCGGCTAGGTCAAAGAAGTGAAAATATAAACAGGTAAGCCGAAACTCAATTTTTTTTAATTATTGAATTAAGTATTAATTAAAAAAAAATTGAATTTGTCTCTGTAAATGAACTGTGTCCAATTGGACAAAGTTCATGAACTGTGTCCAATTGGACAGAGTTCATGAACTGTGTCCAATTGGGCAAAGTTCATGAACTTTGTCCAATTGGGCAGAGTTCAAGAACCCTATCCAATAAATAAGACAAGAAGACTAGTATAACTTGTTTTAAATGAGCTCTACCTTATTTCCAGAATCTCTGTACATGAGTTAGCTAAGCTGATCTTACTATTACTAAGAAAGAGCATAGATAATGATACTTATTACTCATAAATAGTATAATCATAGTAACCTAATATGGAAACTGTAACATAAGCAAATAGAGTGGATTAGTACTAAGAGGTTTAACATGAAACTATGTCCAACTGGGAAAAGTTCATGAACTCTGCCCAATTGGTCAGAGTTCATGAACTCTGTCCAATTGGGCAGAGTTCTTAAACTCTGTCCAAATCGTATGTTGAAAATGATTTAAATTTAAATATAAAAAGAGAAATATATGGAATATTTAGTTAGTTAATCTTGTTAAACTATTGATTTTGCTTATGTGATTAGAAATGAAAATAAAAGTAGTTCTATAATTGTATTTGCAAATGATATTTCCCCTTTATATATAGGTTTCTCTTTTCAGTTGAACTCTGTCAACATGGACATGGACAGAGTTCATGAACTCTGTTAACATGGACATGGATAGAGTTCATGAACTCTATCCACATGGATAGAGCTCATGAATTTTGTCCTTGGACAAAGTTCATGAACTCTGTCTACATTGAAAGAGTTCATAGATCAATATATTAGTTTTATTACAAACCGTGTTAATGCATAGCTACAGATACAACAAAACTTTAGACATGATTAAACTTTACTTTGGATACAACAAAACTTTAAACTTTACTTTAGACACAACTAAACTATAGACATGAATAAACTTTACTTTAAATGTAATAGGAAAGAACAAAAGTCAGTTGTATTATGTACCAAACTGAAGACCATTTTGCAACATGGCAAATTTCTGAAACATAGCCAAACTTGTGAAAAATAATACCATGCATTGTTAATATTTTAAGATTGTATGGAATAATGAAAATACTTGTAGATATAATTTATGTTTAAATATTATTAAAATAGCAATTAAGTAATTAATTTAAGATTTTAATTAAAAGTTAACATGTTCATGAACTCATTCTTTGACATAAAGAAATGTAACCCTTCATTTTGTATTTAACTAGATTGGTTCTATTCATTTTAAACATCAAAAACACTTAGAAGATTGGCACATTAATTCCTTATTAGCTATACTCATTTTAAGAACTATTAGATGATATTAGGTATATTTAGGTCTTTATTACATAACTTAGTTTCTTTAGCAACTAGGTTTTAGAATTTCTAAAATTACTATCTAGATGTAACCCTTAACTTAGTATTTAACTATATTGGCTCTATCCATTTTAAACGTAAAAAAAAATTAGAAGATTGGTACATTAAATCCTTATACATCCAACAATATTAGTTATAGTCATTTTAAGAACTATTAGATGATATTAGGTATACATAGGTTCTTATTACATAACTTAGTATTTTTAGAAGCTAGGTTTTAGAATTTGTAGAATTAACATGTAGAATTTGAATATGTAATCAGTTGATATTTGTGTAAGTATAGACATTATATCAAATGGAAAGAGAGGAGTCTTTGAGGCGAAAGCATAGGAGTTCTTCACAGTCTTCTGGGGTTGGTGTTTCAAGTGATAATCGGAAGTTGTCAACTTCCCTCGAGATTCTAGTTTATTGTATAGTTCACATTCAGTTGATCATCAATGAGGCAAAAGGGGTACAAATGATTCCCCTATATCTTCTGTGGGAGAACACCGATCTCGACCTTCTGTTGGTATATGAATATTGATCTTTTAATATGTGTACATACAAATTGTTTTTTGTGTACGCAAAGTTTGTACATGTGTTTAAACAAAACTTTGTTTTTATTTGAAGTAGAGCATGGTTCAGAAGATGCTTGTAATTCTACAGAGAGGGAGGCAGAGCGAGCAAGGGAGATGGATGAGGGTGCAGAGCAAGGTTCTCAAGAGGCTCGTCATTCTACACAAGGTGATGATGGTTGAGCCAGGACGCAATATGTTGAACTAACTGAGGGTTGTACACTTATTACAACATATCCATCTGATTTACCTCGGGAGATTCCATGGGAAAGTGGTGATCATCAAATGACTCTTGAAAGATGTAGATCCCACTACGGCAAGTTGGAAAATGATTTGTCTACTATGGATCTCCCTCCAGAGAGTAAACAAAGTTTGGATATTGTTTTGGGATCATTGCAAAAATTCATTCAGGCATATGAGAATCTCGGACCAACTACAAATGGTTTTGTTGATTTGATGTAAAGACGAAGGGAACAAGTGATGGGTCCAGACAAGTGGGTTGTTGTGAAGGAGAGAGTGACAAAAGAACAAGCCAAATCAATGTTTAAATTCAAAGAAGGTCTAAAGCGAGAAATGTTGAAAGTGCAATATTTCAAGCTTCCTGATCTTGCACATCTACTATATGATCGGTTTCTCGCAGCCTATGGTCGGTTTCCATGGAACGATGAGGTTTCTCAATATTTTGCTAGATTTTTTTATGCTAAGTTTTTTTAAAATATGAAGGTAGACTATAATGATGTTCATTTAGAATTTTATGGAGTTGGAAAGGGTCGAATATATAATCGAAAAGGTGCTCTTAGATACCCTACAACTCTTTGACCTCCACCCCAGATATCTCGCCCACTGTAATGTCCCCATTCAAATAAGTGCATAGTAAGACAATCCCATCAATTCTACTAGTTTCCTAGGTTGGATGGGCACATGTGGGATGGTAATAAGGAAGCTAATAAATGATATTTAGACATTAGAAGGGTTCAAGCATTTAATAAATATGGTGAATAAATAAATTCAAGAGAAATTCTAGGTGGCAAGTGGTTTTGGAGACATATGGAGGTGGTGGGACCCACACTAGCTTGATTTTTCAATGACACATGGCAGCTCTCTCTTGCCAATTCGAATTCATGGGAAGGTGAACACTCTTGGGTGAGTTGGTAAGTCATAACACATGGAATTGAACATCTTAGGTCAAAATGGGATGGAATAGTAACCTCCATGGGAGAGGAAGAGTCAAATTGGAGACTAGTGGACACTTGGGCTAGATTCCCTAGTTTTATGACAACAATAATGAAGCATCTATGACATTTATGACAAAATTCAGACCTGAATTTTTACACTTGACCATTATGACATGTTAGCCCAAAAAACAGGCTCAAGGAAGGCGCTCATGGAGTTGGGGGAAGCTAAAGATACTCAAATTCGAATTTGGGAGAAGATGGAAGGTTGGAACTAGGAGACAAGTGGCAAATGAGGAATATTTTCTAAATGGAAAATTATTGAATCTATTGAGGGGATTTAGACCCCTTGAAGGATAATGTTGATTATAAAATGTAGAAATCAAGTATGAGAATGGATTTTGATGATTTGAGAAAAATTGCATTTGTGAAGAG
Organism: Larix kaempferi; assembly: GCA_027924585.1. Classification (NCBI taxonomy): domain Eukaryota; kingdom Viridiplantae; phylum Streptophyta; class Pinopsida; order Pinales; family Pinaceae; genus Larix; species Larix kaempferi. The sequence goes on from BSBM01000194.1 coordinate 706,057, forward strand.
AGAACTAGTGGATGACTAGTTTCTTGCCTTAGCCAATTTCGAGAGTGAAAGATTCCCATCCAAGTTGGTGTTTGGAGAGGCCACTCAGGTCTTTCATGGTGCTTTAATGGATTTTTATTTGTAGGTATCATTTACAGGAAGTTTCATGGTTTGGTTTAGTGTAGCACTTTCTCTCCACCATTTCCAGTTTTGAAGGCATATTCGGGCTCCTTGAGGGATTGCGCTTTGGGTGAGATCTTGCACTCATTGGGAGAGCTTCATATGATATTTTTCTGATTGTAATAGATTCATATCCTTTGTTCTTCATATTCAGATACTCTTAGGTCAAAATACCCATTCATTGTATGCAAAATTATTGATTAATGAGCAAACAATGTCCATTTCCCCAATGCTTTGATGTATGACACTATAATGTTAATTATTTCGAATGGATGGATGATTCTCTGATACATTTGTGATTCATATACTTCCATGGATATATTATACAAGTTTCATGTACTGTACTTGATCATTTGAAGCATTTTTACTCAGTTTTTTTGTATTGAGAGGTGAAATAGTGTCATTTCCCCAAGGGTCGAATTGGGGGTTTTTGATGTTGAATGCGAGAGTTAGAACAGTATTAAAAATCAAATAATGGTGCATATGAGACCTTAATCACATACTTAACACATTATATACCTCTGTTCATAAATTCTTGGGAGTTTGGAGGCATTTGGAAGGCCATTTGCAGTGTTACCCCGAGGGGATTTGATGCACAAATTACTAGTCAAAATTACATATATTGATCAGAATACAAATCGAGTTTGCAGAAGCATTTGGAGGGCCATACAACATCCGTAAACCTAATATTCAAGTCTAAATATCATTCATACACTCCTACAGAATATTTGTGAGCATTTGGGTTGATTTGGAGGTCAAAACAGTAAAACTAGTCAAAGGTCGAAATTGGGGGAAAAGTGAAAAAATTGGCATTTTAATAAAATTTTGAAAAATGGTCATTAAAAGTGGTATCAGAGCATGTTCTTGGCACCTGATGGTCTTAACAAGAATTCAAAAGAATAATCCACCACCCTTTGAACTAGTAGTTGAAGAGGTTTTTGTTGAAGAAGAGGTAGTAGAAGAAGAGGAGTCTTTTGCTGAAACCATGGGTAGAGAGGAGGATGACAAATTAAAACATAAGGAGGAAATTATTGCAACCTTAGATCCATGTTTCTCTAAACTTTCAGCAAAAATGGATAGGATAGGTGACAAATTGTTACAAGGATTCGAATTGTTGATTAGCCAGCTTCAAAGCAAAGGGATGATAGGAGATAATAGTGGTTCACACTCAGCGGAAAATATGAAAGGGAATGAGCATATTTTCTCAAGTACAGGACCTCATAATAGACCTGATGAATTTCAAAGCACACAAAGGCATACTGCACCTAAATTTCTCACACCCAAAGAAAAGCCCAATCTTGAATTGGATTACAAGAAACTAGTAAATGATTGGAATGATTTGAATGAAGAGTGTAAAAGAGGTGTACCACTCAGTAACTACATTGATGATATGCAAAAGATTAAAAGGAAGGGAGACAATAGGATTCCATTCCAAAACAAAGAATTAAATAGTGCTATTGGAAAAATGTCACTTCCTACTTTTGATGGTTCTTCTCAAAATTCTGCTAACACTTGGGTGCAAAAATTGGATGTATATTTTCAGCTGAATCCTATGTTGGAAGAGGATGCATTAAAAATGGCCATTTTGCATTTGGAAGGAGACGCCAATGAATGGTGGTTTCATGGGTTGAAAACCTTGGGTCATAATCAGGTTAAAACATATGGAGAATGTGTTTACAGAGTACTAAAAAGATTTGAACAAAAAGATCAAGAATTGCCTTTCAAAGAACTAACTCAATTGAAGCAAACTGGGTCCCCTACTGAATATATGTTGGACTTTCAAAAATTATCAGTCAAGGTGGCTGATGTATCTATGGGAAGATTAGTATTTCTATTCACTGAAGGTTTGGCTTAACTCTTAAGAGGTTTGGTCAAAGGCCACAAGCCAACTGCATTAAAAGATGCAATGAGCTTGACTAGGGATCTCCAAAATGTGCTTCCTAGAACGAGATTTCCTCCTAAGATTAGCTATAAATTTGAAAAGAAACCTTGGCAAAGGGATGGATATGATAAGAAACCTTGGCAAAGAGAGTCATTTGAGAGGAATAAAAAAGAGGGACTAAACAGGGATGAACTTAGAAAAAAGAAACTGTGCTTCACATGTTTCCAACCATGGACACCGGGGCACAAATGTACCAAAGGAAAGGCTCAATACATAGAAGTATTTTCTGATAATGAGGGGTATGATGGGGGCATGGATGAAGATGGACATATTTCAGATCAAGAAGAGGCATATTAGATAGCAGTAGAAGAGGAAAGAAAAAAATAAAATCAGCCTTCATCGGATAAAGCAAGAATGGCAGTGCTTTCAACAATACCTCGCTATCATACTATCCGATGCAAAGGTGTGGTATAAGGACAAAGAACTTCAGTTTTGGTAGATGGAGGAGACACTCATAACTTCATTGATGCAGAAATGGTAGAGAAAAGAAAGATACCTATTGAACCATTTGATGGCTTCACAGTTGTCATTTCCGGTCACAACACAATGCAATGCAAAACATGGGTTCCAAAGCTGCAAGTCACCGTAGGTAACTATACTTTTGTTGATAGTTTTTACGTGGTTGATGTTGCTGATACTAATGTGGTTTTGGGAGTGCAATGGTGTATTCAATAGGAGAGCATACAGTAAATTATCAAATTCTCGAAATGAAATTCCAAGATTCAAAAGGAGTACAAAGAGTTGTGAGAGGGCAACACACTTATCCAAATCAAGTAGTGACTTGCAATAGTATGAGATCTATATTGAGGCATGGGGATATAGAATGGGCTGCTGAATGTCATATTACATCTCCCATGCCAACTATAAATATTGTCAAACACCCAAAGGAGATAGAGAGACTTTTGCAAAAATATGAAAAGGTTTTTAGAGACCTTCCACATGGTAGGCCACTGGATAGGGGGGTTGAGCACAGTATTATTTTGGAGGAGGGTACTTCACCCATTCAGATACCACCTTATAGACATCCTAAAAAGTTAAGATATGAGATTGAAAAAGCTATCCAAGAACTCCTAGAGTTGGGACTCATTAGACCAAGCTCTAGCCCTTATGCTTCTTCAGTAGTGCTAGTGAAGAAAAAAGATGGAACATTGAGAATGTGCATAGATTTTAGAGCCTTGAACAAAAAGACTATCAAGAATAGGTATCATATCCCTAGGATTGATGAGCTCATGGATGAGCTACATGGGGCCAAATACTTCTCAAAAATTGACCTTAGATCAAGGTATCACCAAATTCGAATGAAAGATGAAGATGTGCAAAAGACCACTTTTCGATGTCATTTTGGCCACTTTGAATTTCTTGTCATTCCTTTTGGGTTAACTAATGCTCCAGCCACCTTTCAAGTATGTATGAATAGGATATTTTGCAAGCAACTAAGAAGGTTTGTTTTGGTTTTATTTGATGATATTCTCATTTGCAGCAAAACATGGGAAGAGCATTTGCAGCAGTTAGAGATTGCGTTGAAAATCTTGCAAAAAGAGTCCTTATTTGCTAAGTTATCAAAATGTGAATTTGGGATGAAATAACTACTATATCTTGGGCACATTATTGGGAAAGGAGGAGTGAAGGTACACATGGAAAAAATCAGGGCTATCTTGGAATGGCCATCACCAAAAGATATTACTGAATTGAGAGGCTTTATTGGCATACACACCTACTACAGAAAATTTGTGAAAGGGTTCTCCAAGTTGACTTCTCCACTCACTGATTTGACTAAGAAGGATGCTTTCAAGTGGGATGAAGAGGCTGAAAAGGCCTTCCAAAAAATGAAAGAGGTAATGAGTAGTTGTCCCATACTTGCACTTCCTGATTTTACTAAACCTTTTGTTGTGGAATGTGATGCTTCAGGTGGAGGAATAGGGGCTGTCCTAAAGCAAGGACAACACCCCATAGCCTTTGAGAGAAGAAATTTGCACCCTCATGAAAAAATTTACTCCATCTATGATAAAGAAATGCTGGCCATTATGCATGCATTGGCCAAATTCAGACAATACTTTGTGGGCAGCAAGTTTGTGGTGAAACTGACCACAATAGTCTAAGACACTTTCTCACCCAAAAAGATCTAAATGAAAGGAAACAAAAGTGGGTAAGCAAGATTCAAGCTTATGATTTTGATATTGAATATGTCAAAGGAAAGAATAATATAGTAGCAGATGCTTTGTAAAGAAGGCCTTCTTTTTCTCTCATGGATATTGCCAAGGATTGGAAAAACATGCTACTAGTTGAATATGCCAAAGACAAATTTGCTTGTGATGTGTTGGATGGAATCAAAGGGGATGATAATTATAGGATTTTGAATGGGCTGATATATTATAAGGGAAGAATTTATTTAGTTCATAACTCAAAGCTCAAGTACCGAATTTTGCAAGAAGCACATGATTCCCCACTAGCGGGCCATCTAGGGATCTTCAAAACTTATAGACAGTTCAGGCAAAGATTTTTTTGGAATGAGATGCAGGAAGATGTTCAGAAGTATGTGAATGAATGTAAAGCATGTCAACAAAACAAATCAGAACTTACATGTCCAACCGGCCTATTACAACCATTGCCCATTCCGGAGCAAAAATGGAACAGTATTTCCATGGATTTCATCACCGGATTGCCTAAATCCTTGGGTAAGGATTGCATCTATGTGGTAGTTGATAGGTTGATAAAATTTGCTCATTTCTTTGCTGTTACATCATCTTTTAGTGCTGCACAAGTGGCTGATATTTTTTTCAAAGAAATCTTCAGATTGCATGGGCTCCCCAAGAGCATTGTCAGTGATAGAGATAGTAGATTCATGGGTGCTTTTTGGCAAGAAATTTTTAGATTGGTAGGCACTCAATTGACTCCAAGTACCAGCTATCATCCACAAACTGATGGACAAACAGAGAGGGTAAACCAATGGTTGGAAGGATACCTAAGAAACTATGTGGGAGGGCAGCAAAAAGCATGGGCAAAATGGCTACACTTGGGTGAGTTTTGCTACAACACCACTTATAATATGTCAATAGGAATGTATCCTTTCAAAGAATTATATGGTTATAATGCACTTACATTTGCTGACATTATATTTGGTGATAGTAGAGTCCCAAAGGCTAAAGATTGGGTGGAAGAGAGCCAAAAAAATTTAAATCTCTTGAAAGACAATTTGCAGGTTGCTCAAAATCAGCAAAAACAATATGCTGATAGACATAGAGAAGAAAGAACCTTTCAAGTCAATGATTTAGTATATTTAAGTTTGCAGCCTTATAAACAAACATCTCTAAAAAAGAATGGAGCAGAAAAATTAAAACCAAGGTACTACGGGCCATACAAGGTAGTGCGGAAGGTTGGAGAAGTAGCATATGAACTAGAACTTCCGGAAGGGAGTAAAATCTACAATGTATTTCATGTTTCTTGTCTCAAGAAAGCTATTGGTCAGCAAATCATCACTTCATAAATACTTCCTCCTTTGGATGATGAAGGTCAGCTCACACTTGTTCCGGAAAAGATTTTGAAGACACGGGAAAGAATGTTGAGGAGTAGAATCATCAAAGAATATTTAGTGCAATGGAAGGACTTACCAAATGAAGATGCCACATGGGAAGAGGAGAAGATTTTGCAGCATCAAAATTTGAAATTGCTTGAGGACAAGCAATCTTGGGTGGGAAGGATTGTAATGTCCCCAGTCAAATAAGTGCATAGTAAGACAATCCCATCAATCCTACTAGTTTCCTAGGTTGGATGGGCACATGTGGGATGGTAATAAGGAAGCTAATAAATGATATTTAGACATTATAAGGGTTCAAACATTTAATAAATATGGTGAATAAATAAATTCAAGAGAAATTCTAGGTGGCAAGTTGTTTTGGAGACATATGGAGGTGGTGGGACCCACACTAGCTTGATTTTTCAATGACACATGGCAGCTCTCTCTTGCCAATTCAAATTCATGGGAAGGTGAACACTCTTGGGTGAGTTGGTAAGTCATAAAATATGGGATTGAGCATCTTAAGTCGAAATGGGATGGAATAGTAACCTCCATAGGAGAGGAAGAGTCAAATTGGAGACTAGTGGACACTTGGGCTAGATTCCCTAGTTTTATGACAACAATAATGAAGCATCTATGACATTTATGACAAAATTCAGACCTGACTTCTTACACCTGACCATTATGACATGTCATCCCCAAACATAGGCTCAAGGAATGCTCTCATGGAGTTGGGGGAAGTTAAAGAGACTCAAATTCGAATTTGGGAGAAGATGGAAGGTTGGAACTAGGAGACAAGTGGCAAATGAGGAATATTTTCTAAATTGAAAATTATTGAATCTATTGAGAGGATTTCGACCCCTTGAAGGCTAATGTTGGTTATAAAATTTAGAAATCAAGTATGAGAATGGCTTTTGATGATTTGAGAAAAATTGCATTTGTGAAGAGAGAACTAGTGGATAACTAGTTTCTTTCCTTAGCCAATTTCGAGGGTGAAAGATTCCTATCCAAGTTGGTGTTTGGAGAGGCCAATTAGGTCTTTCATGGTGCTTTAATGGAGTTTTATTTGCATGTATCAGATATAGGAAGTTTCCTGGTTTGGTTTAGTGCAGCACTTTCTCTCCACCATTTCCAGTTTTGAAGGCATATTCGGGCTCCTTGAGGGATTGCGCTTTAGGTGAGATCTTGCACTCATTGGGAGAGATTCATATAATATTTTTCTAATTGTAATAGCTTCATGTCCTCTTTTATTCATATTTAGAGACTCTCAAGTCTAAATACCCATTGATTGTATGCAAAATTATTGATTAATGAGCAAATAATGTCCATTTCCCCAATGCTTTGATGTATGACACTATAATGTTGACTATTTCAAATGGATGGATGATTCTCTGATACATTTGTGATTCATATACTTCCATGGATATATTATACAAGTTTCATGTACTGTACTTGAGCATTTGAAGCATTTTTACTCAGTTTTTGTGTATTGAGAGGTGAAATAGTGCCATTTCCCCAAGGGTCGAATTGGGGGTTTTTGCTGTTGAATGAGAGAAAGTTAGAAAAATAGTAAAAATAAACTAATGGTTCATATGAGACCTTAATCACATAGTTAACACATTATATACCTCTTTTCATAAATTCGTGGGAGTTTGGAGGCATTTGGAAGGCCATTTGCAGTGTTACCCCGGGGGGATTTGATGCACAAATTACTAGTCAAAATTACATATATTGATCAGAATACAAATCAAGTTTACAGCAGCATTTGTAGGGCCATAAAACATCCATGAACCTAATATTCAAGTTTAAATATCATTCATACACTCCTACAGGAGATTTGGGAGCTTTTGGGTTGATTTGGAGGTCAAAACAGTAAAACTAGTCAAAGGTAGAAATTGGGGAAAAAGTGGAAAAATTGGCATTTTAATAAAATTTTGAAAATTGGTCATTACACCCACCTAGGTTGGTGGCATTAAGATCAGAGATAGAGCCCACATCCCAACTTGGGACAACTGCAAGGAATTTTGTTGGCGATGGTTTGTCATCAGCATTAGTTAGAGTAGACATGGGATTGGTTCGAGAAAGGGCTCGTTCCACTATTCGTCAAAATTTTGTTTACAAAACTAATGATGAGGTAGATGGAACGAACATTGGATATCTCAGGGCATATGCCAAGGTTTGTCGTGACATAGCGTCAAATGTTATATCCAATGACACATCGAGTTTGCGAGAGGTTTGTTGATTATGATATGGCTTGATCTAAATTTAATCTTTTATTCATTTTGAATTGAATTTTTTGTTACATTATATGAATGATAAATTATGTTTTTTTTTATGTAAAGTAATAAGTACATTATGTAAATGGTTATTGGTTGCAGTTTTCAAGAATGATGAATGAACATTCTTTCTGTCTTTCCACTAGAGAAAATATAGAGCATATTGGAGAGGTATATTTATTATTTACATATTTATAATTATGTTTGAACTTGATATATATTATCTTTTTTTTGAATTTTAATTTAACTATGTATCTTATTGTTAATTTAACTAATCCATGCAGGTTTCTTTAGATACGAACTTTTTAAATGATTTATCATCTATTGTGAGCTAATGTTTTTAATTTTTTTGTTTTAGTTTTAAGTTAATTGCTTAATTTTTTTTGTTTGCATTATGTTTTATTTATTAACACAATTTAAATTTTAAGGGAGAGAGATAAGTTCTCTGCTGAATGCAACAGATATTGACACGGAGGTAATTTTGTTCACACTTGAATTGATCTTTGATATAAGTTTAATATTTTAATTTTTTTGGATTTAGTTAAAATTTGTTCAAGTAATTTATGAGATTCATAAATTGATTTTATACATGTTGCAACTTGGGTCTCTTAAATCTTTTGGAGGAAAAGGGAAAACTCGTTTGAAGGATAGTGGTGGACAAGCATTTGGAGAATTTGATGTAATTTTGTTAATAATTGAATTTTTTTTTTATATATAAGTTTAATATTTTAATTTTTTGAATTTAGTTTAAATAAAATGATATTTATAATCTGCTTTTATACATGTTGCAGGGTGGGTTGAGTCCAAGGGAGGCCCCAGTGGAGGATAGCACGGTGGACATTTTGTTTGTTTGTTGATATACATAGATTGTAAAGATTTGTTTTGGACATCGAGGAGATTTATTTTTGGACTAGATATATATGTACATTGAACTCACATGTTCATGAACGTTTTTTGAGGATTATATACATGTACAATTAACTTACATATTCTGTATTTGCTTTAAATGATCTACTTTTTTTTGTTTATTTAGTATATTTGGTGTGATTTAAAGATTTAGAATATGTATTTGCATGTTTAAATGAATGAATGAATATGTAAGAATGAATGTTAAGGATGTTATAATCTAGGTGCAATGAATGGATGTTAGGTTTTTATAGGAATTTTAAGAATGAATGAATGTTGAGATTGAATGTTAAGAATGACTTATCTTTGAATGTTAGGAAATTTAAGAATGTTAGAAAGTTTTGATAGAAATTTTAATGTTAGAAAGTTTGAAAATGAATGGTAGGTTTAAATTTCAGGAATGTTAGGAAATTGTGATTGAAATGTGAATGTTATGAAGTCAAAAAATGAATGTTAGGTTCAAATTTTGATAGGAATGTTACCTCAATATGTTAAGAATGAATGTTACATGGTAAGAATGAATGTTAACGAAGTTATGATAGGTGCAATGAATGAATTAATGTTAGGTTTTTATATGAATTTTAAGAATAAATGAATATTAAGATTGAATATTAAGAACATGATATCTTTGAATATTAGGAAGTTTATGAATGTTAGGAAGTTTAAAAATGAATGTTAGGTTCAAAGTTCAGGAATGTTAGGAAGTTTTGATTGAAATATGAATGAATGTTAAGATTGAATGTTAAGAACATGAATGTTATCTTTGAATATTAGGAAGTTTATGAATGTTAGAAGTTTTGATAGAAATATGGATGAACTAGGAAGTTTAAAAATAAATATTAGGTTCAAACTTTAGGAATGTTAGGAAGTTGAAAAATGAATGTTAGGTTCAAATTTTGATAGGAATGTTAGGAATATGTTAAGAATGAATGTTGTGGTAAGAATGGATGCTAAGGAATTCATGATAGGTGCAATGAATGAATGAATGTTATGAACATGACTGTTATCTTTTAATATTAAGAAGTTTAGGAATGTCAGGAAGTTTTGATAGAAATATGAATGTTAGGAAGTTTAAAAATGAATGTTAGGTTCAAAGTTCAGGAATTTGTTAGGAAATTTTAATTGAAATATGAATGTTAGGAAGTTGAAAAATGAATATTAGGTTCAAATTTTGATATGAATTTTTAATTAATAATTTTTATTTTCAATGTCCAGGTACATTTTATGTGGCTGAAATCATGGCAAATGGGGATTTAACAAATTTTTGTTTTTTAATCATAAGCAAAGATTACAGGATTGTGAAGCTTGTGCTAAATTAAAGCAATGATTTTAGACAACAATTTAATGAATTTTCATCGATTTGTTGTAAATAATCATTCCTCTAATTTAGTATAAGCTTCACAATCCTGGAATCCTTTCTTGTGATTAAAAATCAAATGATCGTTGTCTCCATTTGCTATGATTTCAACTATGTGAATTTACACAAGTGATATTTTAAAGTAAAAATTCGGGGCGGAGAGTGGTGATAGCCACATCCATTATCTCATCCCTTAAGTGGTCTAATAGACATATGGGGACTCGAATAAAGTATTTTATAGAATTAAGACAAAAATTTTACACATTGATGTTTTCATTACCAAATAATTTTTAATTCATTTCAGCATACTAGAATACAATCACTTAAATTCTTATATTCTAGTTCCTTTCAAGATCATAGACATAGTTGAAAGAAAAAAAAAATATTGTACACAACATTTGACAATGACATGGACAAAACCATTGATCTATTAATTTTTGATATAGTTAAAAACATCGCAATGGAATGTGCTCCTCAATTATCCGTTCATGGTCATATTTGAACAGTTTCCATTTTTTATTTTTTAGTTGTTTTTTCGATGGAGCTTGAACCAATTTTATTCGAGATGCACATACTAAATGACTATATTGACAACATATAACATCAGGTTCATAATCCTGAAAGTAGACATAATTTTCAGTCATATGGGTCTGCTGAAAAAAAATAACCCTTTAAAATGATGGATCCTCTCTCATATGTATATCCGTTGTCATTGTATTCTTCCAATAACTTCATCTTTCCTTCAGTGCATCGCATCAAATAATACTTCACATTTTCATTGTTGTCTATAGGTGCAATCACAGCAAAAACATCCCCTGTGCAAATTACAATTGACGTTAGGATTTTTAAATCAATTAAATTGACTAATATACATGTATAAGGTGATGGACAAGAATGAACAATCGACAAAACAATTGTACTTGATCATTACCTTCTCTAACAAGATCTGAAATTCTGTCTCCATCAGATGATATTACTATTTCTTCTGATTCTAATTCTTCTATGCTTGCTAGTGGCATTTTTCCTTTAGGATTAATCTCTGTGTGTTTCATATGTTTTACGTAGTTGTTCGTTATGTTTTCACAAACTTCTATAGATTCAATATTTTCAGTGCAAATATGACAAAAGCATGATTGCTTTCTATTGTCAAATGCATACATGTTTTGGAAGGCTTTTGTTTGAATAGAGTGAAAATCTCTAGTCCCATGTATGGTGCTAGTGTCGTATGGTATTGATCTATTTATATCTTGGACCCTAACAAGCCAAAACAACCTAGTACACAAATGACAAATTTTGATGTTAGTACATACTTTTTTTTAAATTGCAAATAAAATATAAATTAAAACATTTGTGTACATACCTGCGCACATCTTTTGATTGTTGATTATAATCTTGTTTTAGATGTGATTTACACCATTGGACAGCCTCTGCACCTGAATGAAATCGTGCATAACTATGGTTCATTTTCCATCTTCAAAGTGCTCTTTTTACGCATGCTCCTGCACCATCATGTTCACCTTTTCCAAGACCAGTTTCAAAGAAATTCCAGTGATGTTTAATGTTCAATGCTTTATGAAGTCGACATAACCAATAAAATGATCACGAAGATTTAAATTATCCTGCACATCCATCCGACCATATCCAATGCTCATTGAATTTAACGTTACGTCCTTTTAGTGAATTGTAGAAAATACTTTCAATACAATGCTGAACAAAATGTGTATCGTGTGTACGATCGTCGCTAATATAAAGGTGATATTCTTTAATCACATCTCAATTGTCACACATGCTTTCAATGCAGTCAACATCCTATTGAGAATGTCTATATATGTAGGGAACCCCTTTTTCCGGGTCCCCCCAAAAAGACTTCCACTACAATTTTTTTATTTTTTTTTCACAGAAGAAGATATAAAAAACACAACATCTAGTTCTATGTATTGTAGTACATGAATGTCAATATATAAAACTATATACTCAGATTAAGTCATTCTCAAAAATATTTAGCAAAATAAATAAAATAAAAATACTTCAAACCTGTTTTCGATGGTTGGTTCAGTGAATCGATGGAGTCCTCGAAGTGGTTTCCGCACGATCCAATCCAATCTATTGACGAAGTACCAAATGACCCCTCGGTTGACCACCCTACCGTATCGAGGTTACTCTTCTTCACCTCGAACCCCCGAGCTCATGGGGTCGTAAGAACACACATAATAGCCTCTCGAAAGGATCTCCCAATCCCTGTTCCGGCTAATCCCAACTCCAAGGATCATAACATAATCCAAGATTATGATGACCATCCAGCATTAGGAAGCAAGAGATGTCTTTCTCTCCTTCTCCTCCCTCATTATATAGCAAAAGCCTGTGTGCCATGTGTCTGTCCATGCACATATTTAATTTAATTTAATATTTTAATTTCCAATATTCTCAAATACATGTGCCTTCTTAATATCTTTAATGTGCACCTAAATCCCTAGATCAATGGGAGTTAGGTGTAGAAGATTTTTACTTCTCTTTTGGTTCTCATTTAGTTTACTTAACAATCTTTTAGTTAAACTTATTGCTTTCTATTTTTCTTTATTTTCCTAATATTAAGATTGAATTAAAAGATGATTCATTTTACTAAAGGTATAATCTATTTTAAATTTTCTCATTATAAAATAATTTAAATGAATAATAAAATTAATTTAAGGTAAACTCTTGAAAAATAATAAAAGAAAAACAATTCTTTTATTAATGACCTATTTCAATTCTTTCTCAAAATAATGAAGTCAATTAAATAAAATCTTTAATAGAATGAAATAAAATCTACAAAATCTTTTGAATAAAAATATAAATAAATTCAATCTCTTCAATTCTTTTTCAAGTTAATAAAATCAATTAAAATGAATAAATCAAATTAATGAAATCAATTAAAAATAAAGTCTTAGATAGAATTATTCAAATTAATAAAATAGAACAAAATAAAATAAAGTATTTCTTAAATCTTATGTGAAATTTTCATTTACCATTGATTAATTTTCTTCCTCTCATTCTTGTCTAGGTACCTTTTCGGCGGGCCTTTCTGACAGTTTCATTTCTTCCTTCTTATGGGGAGTACTATGTAGCGACCGAGAATCGTTACTGCGATCTCTCAACTACGCTCCTTGGAGACTAAGGGATGTTGAGGGATAAGGATCTCCTTATTGCGTGCCCCTCAACTCATCGTACGCGACCAAATCATTATGGCCTTTCTCGTACGGCATACGCTTCCCCGGGTGAGCTGAAATGGCTTCACCCATGCGTGGATTGCTAATCCAGGGTCGATAGTCAATCGTCGTACCCCTATGTGTTCTTTTCGTTCTTACGACCCCTATAATTCCATTATGGGTCAGTCGGTAAATCATCTTACTTGCCACTGCACACACACACTCAAGCGCACATTAGTAGCGCTGCACTATGAAATATTTCATCATTCATCATAATATCTCAGTTAGTCGAGCATATATTTCATTCACCCTTTTCTCTCAATCAGTAAATCATATCTATCATTCATCATTCCATCTCAATCAGTCGAGCATATGTAACATTCAGTCTTCTTATCTCAATCAGTCGAATCAGTCGAGCATATGTAACATTTAGTCATCTTATCTCCATCAGTCGAGCATATGTAACATTCAGTCATCTTATCTCAATCAGTCGAGCATATCTAACATTTAGTCATTCTATCTCAATCAGTCGAGCATATCTAACATTCAGTCATTCTATCTCAATCAGTCGAGTATATCTAGCATTTAGTCATTCTATCTCAATCGGTCGAGCATTCATTTATTAAGTAAAGTAATAGTTTCTATAATTTTCGTTCAAGCAATTTCAAAATAAATTCAAATGGTTCGTGTTTTACTTAGCCGGTTTATTTCAAAACTAGTACCCTCATTAGTCTAATCAGTTAAAGTACCGAGGCGGGCATTACATACACCCCCTCTTATTAAAACTTCGTCCCGAAGTTAAGTCTTATGTGCTTCCATGGTGAGTTTTCTCTTTCTTCCCACATTCATTTCTTCAACATAACCACAATTGATAATAAAATTTCATTTCCTCTTTTCTACCACAATATAAGTATACATGTCATAATTGACAATATAACTAAATCATACCTTTCATAGTGTAGCAATCCCCACAACAGTTCTCTCTTGACTCACTAATTGTAACCGGGATTGAAATCGTCTACAACAAATTCCTTCCATTCAACAAAACTATAAGTATATCATTCCTAAAAATCCTTAAGGCACTAACATATTTCAACATAAGGGATAATTCCAACTTCTTCCTTCTCTATAATTACGTACAAATATCATATGTGTAAAACAATGTCCGAATTTTAACAATAAGAATTTACCCTTCCCAATTCAGTTCTTCAATACACACCTTAACCATTACTCAACTTATCTTTCATGCAACCTCTCTCTTCTCATAATCCAAAGTATAATTAAATATTTGAGTGCCATTTACTTAATTAAATCTCATATTTTTATAAACAACGTCATGCAAGTTTTTCTTCTCTTCCTAACTTAAGCACAGTTAAGATTCTATAATTCAAGTAAGTTTAACTTCTCTCTTTTCACAATTCAAAGCACGACTACAAACTAGTAATGCATACATGTGAAGCCATCGCCTTGATTTCATAAAAATAAGCATTTACAACCAATCGATAAAATTCTTGACGCATAACCCATCATCAAAGTATATGAACCCGAAGGAGAAGAAGTAAAACCGCAGTTCTAATTTTTCCGCGTCGATCTCCATGTATCGCTCATCATAAGTCATAATATCCCATTATTAAACATTATATATTCATTCCTTCTTGATAGTAAATCATAAGCATCCCACCTTCAAAATTATCTAAGCACTTCTTTCTTTAAATTCATATATGGTCATTACTTGTCATTTATCATCAAATACATCCACAATAACTATGTTTTACATTCTATTTGAACGTAATCTATTTAATTCAATAGTGTAAGAATCATTCTCAAAAATATTTAAAAAGACACTATATTGATACACAATACCTATATATAATAAAGAGATTCACTATTTCAGGTTTTCCTCAATCGTTTAAGACATAACAAGGCTCAAGAGATCACTTCGTTAGTTTCACCAATTCGTACAATGTGTGTTTTCTTAACCCCATTGGGTTCCATCTTGAGGGCTAGTTGTCATATCATCAAGTTTTATCATGAACTACGGTTAGCTTCATTGTGTTAGGTTTATTACGCTAATCGTCTCCATACTTCCTTTTACGAAGCATTGTCTTCATTTGATCCTTTCGATGCCATGGTTAAATTTCAAGTTCGTAGTCCTGATTTTTCGTAAATGGTTTTGTCATAATGCAAAACACATGTCGTTTGAGTTCAGCTCATTACACCGATCACATTGATATCTCGTTTTCAAATTTTAAGTTCGTTTTGCTCCCTCAACAATCTCTTAAAGTATCGTCAATCTTAGTATCATGGTGTCTTTTTAGTCAAAATTTATCATTTTCCCGTCATTTAATAAGTTCACCAATATATTCGTCCAAATGTAAGGCTCGTCATTGTCAAATTCCTAACTTAAATCTAATACTCCTAGTGTACACTCCTAAGTCGCGATCCATTCGACTTCCCAAGTAACTGCCTTAGATGAATATTCCAAAGATGGATTAACAAGAAACTTTTTCAATCCTACCATATCCAAGCGAAGTGTGTAATAAGAACACTACTTGCTTTTATGTCTAAATCATCTCATCCCATAGTCATTTATGAAATATAAACAATGCTTAGTCTTTTCATCTAATTCCTAAATGAAATACAAAAGTATCTAGTCATGTCATATCATTTATCTTTTAGGGTATAAATTCAAGGGATCTTTCTATAGTATAACGATAGCCCATAAATCAACATCTATAATTGACTTTAATAATTGCATTAGTAAGGAACTCTACTATAATTTAAATATAGCACAATTATTACCATGCATTGTCTAATCCAAAAAGTGCTCCATCTTTTCATATAATTCATGAATGTAATATCATACATAATTCCTACCATTCCTTAACATGAATTATGGGTTATAAATAAATAAGTATCCCTTCAATTTCACATGACATTCTATCCATGAAATGGCATTGTATCTTTTCATATGAGAATAATTTAAATTGTAAAAACATTCCTAATAAAATAATCTGGATTATCTCTTTTCCTTTCCTTTTACACATATATCCCTTCCCTTTTATACATATATCCCTTTTCCTTTTATATACATAACCCTTCAAACAAGAAAATTATAAAATTATTCACAATGCAATAACCTAACCTTTCTATATGTACATATATCCTTTCAAATAAGGGTAAATTCATAATTGACCAAGACCCATCATCTACTCTACAAGCGCATTCACAATATTAATGTTTATCATTTTAATTTGGAATATAAATTTGGGAAGAATTTCTCTAAGACTAACTATACACATAATTTCAAAATTTAGATGCAACATCACTCCAATGATACAATTAGAATTAGACCTCTCCTCTCTTGGTCACAACATACATAATTCTATTGAAACCTTCATAATACCTTATATGCAATACATCTTCTCCTATGATATATTATAATAAGAGTCCTCTCTGCTTAAAAGAAACAATATACATAGTCCTAATATATATATTTCTTCTAAAACAAGAGCATTCAAGTATATATCGAAAATGACATTAATGTAGGGACCCCCATTTCAGGGTCCCCAAAAAGACTATCTAAACTGGAAATTGAAAATACAGTCTAAACACATAACTGGAATCATCATCCCAACTCGAAATAGAGACACAGAGGATTTTCAAAGAAACAAATTCCAATCGCACCTGTAATTTCTGGAGACGCCATGAGTGTGGGGAATAGATACGCAGAGGATACACAGAGGATGTTAAGAATCTGAATTTCACTCATTTAATGGAATCTGGAAAACGTCTAGTGGCTTGAAATGGGAATTCAGATATTTTTCACAGACCACGTTATCCTTCCAGAATCTTAAATAGCACACAGAAATTTAAAGGACAACTTACCATTCCTAGTTCGAATTCTAATACATGCCATTCAAATTTTCAATTAAATACTCAGAGAAATTCGTTTTGGCAAACCAGAAACGTTTATGCAAGAGGTCGTTACACAGAGTAGTGAATTTAAGATTGGACTTTCGATCTCCATTAAGAAATCGATGCACAAATAAATGTAATGGCAAATTCATTTCATAATTACGAATTCTGAAAGTGGTAATAAGAAATCAATATACATCGAACTTAAAGGTCAATCACAATCTTAAAAGATTAAATGCAGTTTATAGCATGATTTCTGGAAACGCCCTTCTAATTCGACAAATGAAACTCAAAGATATAAGGGTCAATTACAATTTAAACTAAATTCTAAGATTGCTAATGTAGAATGACGGCCTCCGATTTTTTAGATTGATTTCAGTCTAGAATCATAATGGATCCAATGCAAGTATTGGCAGAGTCCACTGGACTTTTAAAAGCTTCAATTAAAATTAATGCCAAATCTGAGATCGTCATTGAGACGGAAAACAGAGAACTTTTAGAAGCTTCAACTTAAATCAATACAAAACCTGAAATCGTCATTGAAATGGAAGGCATGGGATTTTTTTATTTTTATTTTTAAAGCTCAAACTAAATCAATGCAAAACTGGAAAATGCCTTTTCATCATCGAAGTGGAACCACAGAGTTGATTAAAAATCATTTTATAATTTATACAGTCAATCTGGAAACTCCATTTCAATTTCAAAATCAAACCATAGAGTTATTTAAAGATCAATTTAAAAATCGTAGAGCAGTTTCTTGGAAATGCAACGAATTCGGGATAAACACACACAGATAAATTTTTAGAGTTTTAGGTTAAGTTAGAAGCATGAATTCCGGAATCGCCAGTGGATTCACATAGATTTTTATGATCAATACGAATTGGATTAAAATTTCCAGGCAAAACAATTTTTGAACATGCTATAAGCGATTTTCCCAAAACCGACAGCGCGGAGAGTGCAAATTGGATTTGTAATCTCATGGATTTCACAGCAAAGGTTTAACACACATAGAATTTTAAATCCAATAAAAAAAGCAGAGCAAAGGTTTAACACACAGACACTACAAGTTGGGAAATATGATCCTTATAACAATCAATAACAAAGATGACGAAAAGATGCCCCTGATCTTTGTTTCCACAGAGGTCCATCGTTACCGGACACAATAATGAAAATGCGGAGAAAGTATCACGATTTTCAAAATAGAATAGATCTTAAAGAACAAACATCCAGGAAACAAATCAACATAACCAGTGATCTACGGCATCCACTCAACATTCAAAATAGAGCACTAACGTTTTCATCAAATAAAGATCTCCCAGAGGAATAACTATGATTCCAAGCCAGCCAATGCATCTAAAAGGGAATGGATCTCACGGTTCTACATACGCTGTCCCTCCACAGTGTTTTGCGTTTTTCACAAGGGAAACCGGTAATAACAAAATCTCAGGATAAAACGCTAAGCAACAAGGAGGGATTTAGTTTTACAGCCATCCCTTTCCTCATCACGACAAAAATTTCTATACATATTAATCATCAGACATCGTAAACATAGACGTTAAGCAGCAAGCATGGATTTGGCTCTACAGCCATCCCTTCCAAGCCATTCTGAAAGGAAAAACATGAGGTAAGATAACTTACAGTAATAAAGACAACGCATATAAATAAACACTAGGGATCAATTTAGGGCAGCAACATGTTATCTGGGAAACTTCAATGGGCATGCTGTTTCAAGCAACGACAGATCAAGACATTACGTTTCCAGGAAATACTATATAGATCCAATGGAATACGATTTCCAAAAGATTCACGAAAGGAAAAGTATATAAAAAAAATTATGAACCCCAATCTGTGTTCCCACAGATATCCGCCGAGGCTAGGACCCCCTATCACTATTTGGAACTCACTCTTTATTACCGATACTTCCCCAATAGATAACCAAATCTCCCCTCATAACTGTCGAAAACCCCCTTTCTATACGCGTAGGAAGAGACATAAAAATAACTAAGTCTATATAAAAGAAATCACGGCTGCAAATGAATGAATACAGAGCTCCATGTTTTCATAACTAAACTTACAATTTTTTATTTTTATTTTTAATTCGCGTAGAAGTAAGATAAATAGTAAATACTCGAATATTTCAATAACTAATTCACACAGATATTTTTGATTTTTAAAAGATTTCCTAAAGAGTCTGGTGCCCTCAAGGCTTGAACCGCTCCGATACCAAATGTAGGGAACCCCCTTTTCGGGGTCCCCCCAAAAAAACTTCCACCACGATTTTTTTTTTTTTCACAGAAGAATATATAAAAACCACAACATCTAGTTCTAGCTATTGTAGTACATGAATGTCAATATATAAAACTATATACTCAGATTAAGTCATTCTCAAAAAGATTTAGCAAAATAAATAAAATAAAAATACTTCAAACCTGTTTTCGACGGTTGGTCCAGGGAATCGATGGAGTCCTCGAAGTGGTTTCTGCACGATCCAATCCAATCTCCTGACGAAGTACCGAGTGACCCCTTAGTTGACCACCCTACCGTATCGAGGTTACTCTTCTTCGCCTCGAACCCCCGAGCTCATGGGGTCATAAGAACACACACAATAGCCTCCCGAAATGATCTCTCAATCCCCGTTCCGGCTAATCCCAACTCCAAGGATCATAACATAATCTGATGACCATCCAGCATTAGGGAGCAAGAGATGTCTTTCTCTCCTTCTCCTCCCTCATTATATAGCAAAAGCCTGTGTGCCATGTGTCTGTCCATGCACATATTTAATTTAATTTAATATTTTAATTTCCAATATTCTCAAATACATGTGTCTTCTTAATGTATTTAATGTGCACCTAAATTCCTAGATCAGTGGGAGTTAGGTGTAGAAGAGTTCTACTTCTCTTTTGGTTCTCATTTAGTTTACTTAACAATATTTTAGTTAGACTTATTGCTTTCTACTTTTCTATCTTTTCCTAATATTAAATTGAATTAAAAGATGATTCCTTTTACTAAAGGTATAATCTATTTTAAATTTCCTCATTATAAAATAATTTAAATGAATATTAAAATTAATTAAAGTAAAATCTTGAAAAATAATAAAAGAAAAACAATTCTTTTATTAATGACCTATTTAAATTCTTTCTCAAAATAATGAAGTCAATTAAATAGAATCTTTAATAGAATAAAATAAAATCTACAAAATTTTTTGAATAAAAATATAAATAAAGTCAATCTCTTCAATTCTTTTTCAAGTTAATAAAATGAATTAAAATGAATAATTCAAATTAATGAAATTAATTAAAAATATAGTCTTAGATAGAATTATTCAAAATAATAAAATAGAACAAAATGAAATAAATTATTTCTTAAATCTTATGTGAAATTTTCATTTACCATTGATTAATTTTCTTCCTCTCATTTTTGTCTAGGTGCCTCTTCGGCGGGCCCTTCTGACAGTTTCATTTCTTCCTTCTTATGGGGAGTACTGCGTAGCGACCGGGAATCGTTACCGCGATCTCTCAACTATGCTCCTTGGAGACTAAGGGATGTTGAGGGATAAGGCTCTCCTTATTGCGCGCCCCTCAACTCATCATACGTGGCCAAATCATTATGGCCTTGCCCGTACGGCATACGCTTCCCCGGGTGAGATGAAACGGCTTCCATTCTTACGACCCCTATAGTTCTATTGTAGGTCAATCGGTAAATCATCTTACCTGCCACTGCACACACATACACACTCAAGTGCACATTAGTAGCGCTACACTATGAAATATTTCATCATCCCTCATAATATCTCAGTCAATCGAGTATATATTTCATTCACCATTTTCTTTGAATCAGTAAATCATATTTATCATTCATCATTCTATCTCAATCAGTAGAGCATATGTAACATTCAGTCATCTTATCTCAATCAGTTGAATCAGTCGAGCATATGTAACATTCAGTCATCTTATCTCCATCAATCGAGCATATATAACATTCAGTCATCTTATCTCAATCAGTCGAGCATATCTAACATTTAGTCATTCTATCTCAATCAGTCGAGCATATCTAACATTCAATCATTCTATCTCAATCAATCGAGTATATCTAGCATTTAGTCATTCTATTTCAATCGGTCGAGCATTCATTTATTAAGTAAAGTAATAGTTTCTATAATTATCGTTCAAGCAATTTCAAAATAAATTCAAATGGTTCGTGTTTTACTTAGCCGGTTTATTTCAAAACTAGTACCCTCATTAGTCTAATCAGTTAAAGTACCGAGGCGGGCATTACAATATAAAACATAGACAAATATCGAAACTTGGTTAGAATGATAGTATTCACTCTGTATCTCTTTTTGTGCAGCAAATGTATAATTTTTTGCAAAATCAACCACTGACAAAATTGTTCGTGGTGAAAAAATTTCACGAGACTGTTTGAATTGAAGGTCTTGTCATCATGCTCTATGTGAATGCTTGGTGTATTTATAAATTTCACTTTCAAATTTCTTGAGAAAATATGTCATACCTATTTTATCTTCTTACAAATCAATCCTTTTGGAATGTGCATCACTAGAACTTGTAATATATTCATATCTTCTCTAATCAACGGTTACATTTGACAACGAGTGATCAGTATTGATAGGATATTTATTGTGGAATAAAACCAAATTTCTACAACGATTACAATGTTTTCCATTGACACATTTCTTATTATAAAATACTTCATCATGATTTCTCTCACATAGGGTTTGAGATATGAATTCATGTATTGTGGGTGGAGGTGGTGAATTTGTCAAAAACATTTTACCAAATTCAAGAAACGTGTCGTAATATAATTGAAATTGCACATGATAACGACAACAACATGTGTCACGTATAGTAACAGGTCTAACATACCATGGTTTTAGTTGCACAAATGTAATGATTGACACATTAATTCCATGATGATCTTCCTTGAATTTATTGAACAATTGTACTTGTGTCATATCTATTATATGTTTTGGACTGCTTACATATACTCCTCGTGATACTCTTTGTCGTATCACATCCCTTGAATTTAGTGAAACTTGAGCATGTGTCAACCAATATTCCCGTATAATATCTTTAACACCTGCTCCCATTCTATCTTTGTAAGGCTGTCTACAAATAATTGCCCAGCAAGCAAGTTCATCAGTTTCATCTATTTGCATTCTGAATATGTTATGTTTGTATAATGTTTTTCTTGAGGTTCCAACTGCTTTTGCTAGCTGTGTTGTCAAACATTTTTGTTTAATACTAGTCGAAATAATTGCTGTATGAATTGCTTTTCGTGCAGCACTGATGTCTTTCTTCCTAGATTTTCCAAATTTTTTTATTGCATCACCTATATTTTATATCACATTATGTTTCAATTTCGACTCTTTGGTCGCCTTGTGAATACCCAATAATGACGTAGCATCTTCTAACTTCTTGGTCACTAAATAACATCTCAAAATTTGTGCTTGTCCTGTTACTGAATAATTCTTCAGAACATCATCATAAATTTTTTGAGTCCAATATCGTGCAGCATGTATGGATATTTTTTTCCCATATTTGTTGCAATCAACGTTTTCTAACGTTTCATCATCAATGGTGAAAGTACCTATACATCAAGTTAAATTTAATTTAACATGTATCCAAAAATACAATTTATTATAAAAATTGAATTTGGAAAATACATGATATATACATACTTGGTCCAATTTCTGGTTCTTGAACTTGATCTTCAATATTGACTTCATCGACATTAGTATGTAAATCACTATTTACATCTTTAACAATGGTCTCTTCAACTTCAATTTGTTCTTCTTGTACTCTATTTTCAATTTTCATTTCATCAACATTATCATGTAAAACTGTATTTGTATCTTCAATAATCGTAGCTTACGTTTCTGCAAGGCTTGCTTTGTTGGTATGATATTTAAGTTTTTTTGTTCTCTATTATCATCATCATCAACACATTTACGATCATATTTTGTTTGACGGTTTCTCTTACTGCCCATGATTGTTTAATCTATAAATGATAAATTAAAGAATCATCATTTTATAGTAAAAAAATAAAATTAAGATTTAAAATTAGTTACGAAATTTATAAACACATGAACTAAAATTTACTTCACCTTATCAAAATCTTGTAAAAGTCTTTTGAAGAAAAACTCATTGGAAACAACTTTCCTTTGAAAAGAACCTTCTTTGAATAAAATAAGAACTCTTTGACAATAAATCACCTTTGAAAAAACCCATTGGAAAAGAATAAGAACACCTTCTAAATAAATCTTCTTTGTAAAACCATTGGGAAAAAAAAAAAAAAAAAACTTCTTTGAAAAAATACCTAGGAAAAATATTTCTTTGAAAAAACCCTTGCAAAGAAATAATTTTTTTGCAAAAATAACTTGGGAGAACAACTATTTGAAAAAACTCATTTTCAAAGAAATAAGAAGGAAAAATACATCTTATTTGCAAAATTACCTTGAAATCAAATCTTATTTGCAAAAATACCTTGGAATAAAAACTCTGTAAATGCACCCTTTAGAAAGAAACATTTTCTTAAAAAACCACTTGTAAAATACTTTGTAAAAAAAAATTCTTTTGCAAAAATATCTAGAAAAAAAAAAAAAAAAACTTTGAAAAAAACCCATTTAAAAAAAAAAATTCATTTGTAAAAATATCTTGGGAAAATAACTCTTTGAAAAAATCATTTTCAAATAAATAAGAAGAAAAAATACAACTCCTTTGAAAAAATAACTTGGGATAAAAACTTCTTTGCACAAAATATTTTGGAATAAAAACTCTTTAAAATCACCATTTTGGAAAAAAAAAACACCTTGAAAAAACCTATTGCAAAGAAATAAGAAGTGCAAAAAGCTTAGAATAAAAACTCATTTTGCAAAAATGCCTTAGAAAAAAACTCTTTTAATGTAATCCTTAAAAAGAAATAGGAAAAAAAATACCTTATAAAAAAAACTCCCTTTGCAAAAAAACTCCTTAGAAAACCCCTTCAAAAATATTCTGACCAGAAATATGCGAAAATAATGAAAATATTTAGTTTTATTTATATAAGTTTAGACAACAACATTTTTTTTTTTTGGTCCTGGCCAACGAGTTTTTTTTACGTTGGTTATTCAGCCGAATAAACTCTAAAACCTGAAAAGCTCACGTTTCCTCACAGTTTTCAGGCTCCTCCATTTTCAGAAGGTAAAAAGAATCTCTTACACTCCAAAGCGACTGTCAGACTTGATACCATTAGTTTCGTTATTGAATCTACTTTCCGAATATATAGATTTTGTTGTATATAGGTAAGATCTGATATTTTTAATTATTCGTTTTCTTAACAGGTGTCGAGTTTCGTTTCATCTCTTTCAAAATGCGGTGAAATGAAAAATCCATAACTTTAAAAATACACCACCAAAAAAATTGAAAAAACTATGGTGCAGTTAATTGGCATGTCTGCTTCAAAAGGGTATTCATAGATTTTTTTAGTTTTATATTCAACTGAGAAAAAAGTTTTGCGACAAAAAATATGTTGAAAATTGACAAGGTTTCCCCCTTGATCGAATTCAAAAAAATATAATAATTAGTATATAGATCCATTGGTTACAAACTTATAGTCATGCAGTAGTATATTGTGTGTAGATTGTCGTAGCATATTTGTCTTTTGCAAAAAACAAATTTAACAATGATTTTACATGTGCGATAAAACATGGTTATTTTGTAGTCCTTTCATTTTATAAGAACACACTGTCAAACATTTTCTGAATCGACATATCAAATCTCAATATAAAAAATTGAAAAAAATATGGATAGCAAGCTAACATAATTCTTTAAAAGTTTTATTTTTAGTGAAGAGTTAAATTCCAAACAAAAATATCAGTTTTATTCACCCAAAGTTGAAAAACATGAAAAACTCATATTTATTTTCTCACGAGACCCCCCAAAATAGACACCCATCTTCGAATAACAAAAATAACAAAAACTGACTCCTCGAATATGTGACTTCAAGTACATCTAGATGTGTCATCTCTAAATTTGATCGACATATGTATGACTATTACTGATTTAAATCTAGTGAGTTGCTTCTGCCAA
The DNA here is from genome assembly GCA_027924585.1 of Larix kaempferi. Classification (NCBI taxonomy): domain Eukaryota; kingdom Viridiplantae; phylum Streptophyta; class Pinopsida; order Pinales; family Pinaceae; genus Larix; species Larix kaempferi. Next base: position 731,398 of record BSBM01000194.1, read on the forward strand.
CATTGTAAGTCCATCTAATTCCTAGGATCTTTTCATTAGTGTTGGGTGTGTGAGCTATAGAAACAGCTAGAAAACTTGATAAAGATATTAATTTCTGAATCCAAATCATATTCCCTAAACATCTTCATGATTTATCTAAATAAAAAACTGATCCTAATCTTAATGAAGAAAATTATCAAAACTAAAATACTTAAAGAATGAAATTATTAACTCTAATTTAACTAAGTCTTAAGAGCATGAAGTAAACTAGACTAAGAATAAGACTGATAAATTCTGAAACAACAACATGTTAGCAAGATAAATATGAAAGACATAATTTAAAAGACAGTTAAAGCAAACTAGGAATGATGACAAGACTTGAATTAAAACTTTATGGAATGTAAAACAAAAGCCTAATTATGGTTGAGAAGACTAATTACAAGTAGGAAAGATTACAGTTAAGAAAACTAAGAAATTGAATTACTGAATTCGAAATAAGCATAAAATAGTGCAGAAAGAATAAAAATACGAATGATGATCCGAATGCCAGTCTGAACGATAGTCCGAATGGAGGAAAAATGAATTAAACTAAGGAAAAGAGTAGTTTTGACGATCTTGACATCAGCTGGCAAATGCAGATAAACCTACAATGCAAAGAAATCAATAAAAAGACTTGTTGAGAAGCTAAGATAATATAAAGCAACCTATTCTAAACATGGTTGGAGAGATAAACTATTCCTATCCTATACTAAAGCAAGGTTGAGATGAGAGAATAGAATTAACCTATAGCTACAGAGGAGACGCTAACTAAACTAATTCTAATCATTAATAGAGCTTGAAACAACAACTAACTAAGTCCTATCTAATTGAAGAGGTTTAGAAAAACAAACTATCTAGTTATAAAATATTGAAATGAAGCTATCAAAACTTATACTGTTGGTCAACCATTTGCTAATTCTGTAAACACAAACTATGTTAGCAGCACAATATAAATTACAGAAGAGAAAGAAATATCATGTACAAAAAACAAAATTAATTACATATACAGGAAAATAAACTAACTATTTACAGAAAAAAAAATGCAGAAAACAAAGACAAAACCTCCAGTTGATGAGGGGCCCTTCCCAGCAATCAGAGATGGAAAATGAAATTGGTTTAGCTACTCAGAATATCAACAAACTAGAACTTCCATTAACTTGAGAAAATTACAAAAGGTTTGCTATATGCTTGCAAATCCTACGAACTATCTACTAATTTGATGATCGTTTCCAACTACAAGCTAGCTCTGTTTCTCTACACAAGCGTCTATTTATATATTTTACAATGGATGAGAGAGTCGATAGAGTTGACCTCTCTAATAATAGAGGCGTTTATGAATAACCCGCTTCCTTAAATGGTGCGTGACAGCATAGGAAGCATCCTCCGGGCTTCACGGGGCCGATTCCTTCACGAGGAAGCTACAACGTCGACCTTCCTTTGACATGGGCAAAGAGGTAGTGCACTGGCGAATTGAATGAACGTAGGAGAGGACTACTAGAGCATTGACGTGGGAGAAGCATTGTGTTGGTAGCCTGAACGTGAACGGACGGGCTTCTTCCATAACACCGATGTGATTCCAGGATGAATACGCAGGAGAATCAATGCGTTGGAGTGTTGACGTGTAAGCATGGTGTGTTGTCGAGCTTGGCAAGCATAGGGATGAATCTTCCAAAACAACAGCTCATTAACCATCACCACCGTGTAGCTAACAGAACCCACGTACCCATTTTTTACTTTAATAGCCCTAAGCATGCTAACCGTGGATTTCGCGAGCTGAATGCAAGGTTGAACGACGAGCTGAATGCGGCTAAGCATTGGAAATAGAAACACGTAGTCTGAATGAAGGGTCATTTGAAAAATCGCAGCCTGTAGATCAAAACTAAATGCCATGCATGACTGGAATTGTTAATTTAATCATTGATAAATCATAATATAACAAGATTTGACCAAAATTTATATGATAAATGAATACATGCATACCTGGTCTGTCTGATGAGTTGAATGGCGGAAATAATAACTTATTATATCAAAAATAATGAAATTAACGCCATTCAGAATAGATTTGATGATAAAAAATAGTGACAAAATGGACACCAACATTCCCCCAAACCGGAGATATGCCAGGTCCTACTGAGCAAAACAGAGAGAAATTAGGAAGAAGGCTGAGCTGCGGCAACAACTACCTTCGACTTGCATGATGAAGATATAGATTTGGTTTCGAGCTTCTTGAATTGGTCCTTTAAGTAATTATATCTCATCCTTAGGGTAATATGGGATGTTGTTTTGGCATTAACCAAGCATTCAATGTCTTTTACTTGTGTACGCAGTGCCTTATTTTCTTCATGAAGCTCAGAAATTGTTTCCACATAACTTTGATTTTTTTCTGCCAACCGTGCTATTACTTGGATCAACTTATCCATCTCCTGTTGAGCCAAAATGAGCTGTTCTTTGTAATGTTGAGGGTTCTTTGGGCGACTCAACTCTTTTGAAAATGTTTTACACTCAAGAGTATGACCTTCAAAAATTGTATCTTGGTTGTGTACAGGAGGACTTTCAGCAGCGGAGGCTTCACTCATTCAAGCAGACACATTGGCTAATGTGAGGAGGGGTGTTTCAAGAGTATTTTCGTCTGATTAGACATTGGAACGTGATGGATAAATGACAGTCTGAATGAAAAACTGGTCACAATTCGTTCTCATGGATTTAGTGGGATCTGAAAAGAGTGGAGGTTCCGAAGTAGGGTCACCAAGGGTAAGCTCAGGAGAAGGTGATGAGTGGACAGAATGCATATCATCTAAGGAACTCTCATCAAACTGTACACGTTTAATGTTTGGTTCTACTTGGGTATGATGATGTTCTTGAGAAGAGGAAGGTTTGACAATAGATAAATGAGGGTTCAATATCTCAAAAACAAAACGATCCCAAGTTTGTCGTCTCTTTTCTAACTGGTGAATGATTAGAAGCTTAATAAGACAATGGTGATACAAGCTGCTAGAAGGGTTGACTATATTTTTTCTGACTTGACTAGACATCTTCTCCAAACTTTTCAGGAAATAAAATGGGAAGTTGAGGGTCTGATTGTTAACAAAATGCGCTACCAACTTGAAATGGAAATCTTTAAAGACAGTTAACTTACCCTCGCAAGTGATTAAGTGGATGATAATGGTCGGAAGATCTAAATACTCCAGCTTGGTCCATTCTCTGTGAAAACCTTTGGTACCAGCAATGTGTTGAAAATCGGTGTTCAGGGCAAATTCATGGTCCTTCCGTGGAAGGAAAAGATGCTTATGCCATCGGGCACCTTCCCTCAGGAGCTTGGTAGCTAATGCTATTGACTCTTTTGTCATGGAGAAAACAATATGGCTAGCCTTGGCCGTCTTGCCATCAAAAATTTTAGCGAACAGTAATGAAATCTCGTGGTCGTGGCCTTAGAGAAGGCGGAGAAATGGTCCCCAACCTGCTCGCAAAAACACTTCATGACAGGCTTTAAACTCAGAAATGTGAAGGAGGGAGTGGTAGGTACCAGGCTTGTAACACATTGGCATTGTTGACAGAGGATAGGGGATGCAAAATGGATACGAGAGGTGCAAGGATTTGCGGAGGAAGCAGCTCAGATGGAGAGCGAATAGATTGAGGCGAAATTCACGTGATCACCAGTTTAAACTAAGGTCCATTTGATTGTTTGAATGATAGTGGACGAAGGCTTGGCATGCTTGAAAGATCGCACCTGTCATTTGAAGATATTAAGTTAAGTGCCAGCATAGAGGTGCGTGAATACAGTGAATACGTGTGGTTTAGAAAATATTCAACCATGTCCAAAGCTGAGCTTTGGACAGGTTGAATGTAATTCACGTAAATGAAAATAGATTACACGTGAGAGATCGTGATTTGATTGATATGATGGCAGATCGTACAACAGGATAAGTAAGACCGAATGGCGGTCATGTAATGATTCAAAATGATGCATAATCCATTCGTTTAATGGAGGCGAGATGGATAAGAGAACAAATCCATGTGTGAAATCGACATTTGATTAATCCCTGTCATAATTAGCCAATAAAACTTATCAATAATTTTCAAATTTGGCATATTCAATAAAGCTGTTATAGGCTATGGTTTCATTCAGCATTCCATTCAGAATGTTGTTTATTTTCCTCATTTGGATCGACATTCAACCCGTCATTCAGTCCTTCGTACAAATTTTTGTTTATACAAGATCTTATTGTTGATGCTGACCAAAGCTGATTTTGCAGAGAATTTCTGGAGTTGTTAGTGCACAAAAGATATTGCAAACTTTGCTTTTCTGGATCTTTTAGTTGTGCTCCTCTTTTTGTTCTTGATTAGATCAATTTTCTTCTGCTTTTGCATTAACCTGAAAACACCTATCATTATATCAGAGATAAATAAAATTTTCATAATTATTCAGAGAGTAAGAACAATTCTAATCTTCCCCCCAAACCAAAAATATGGCATGTCCTCAAGCCATCAAAGAGAAAACGATTAAAATTAAAAAAATTCAATTGAAAGTCTTACAGATAGCTTTTAAAATATTATGATAATTTTCATAAGGAAATGAAATATTAACTAATAAATGTAGATGATTCAGATATGTACATTCATGAAAAAGAATACAACAGTGCTTAAAAGACCATATGAACAATAATAGTGTAAGAGATGCGAAAAATGCCATAGGAAAACTAGTCATCCATGACTCATTGTAAAGATCTCTTGTCATCCAAAGAATATAAATAAGGTTCACCATAAAATTTGTGAGATCTACTATAATTATGGGTCCCATTTTTAGGATAATCATATCCTAGTTATTATTTGAATTAGACGACAGGGTCCAAGTCCAACTTACAACCATTATCTAATGACAGTATACATAATCGACCTAAACATGTGTTTGTGTACTCAGGTTTTTTATGAGTTATGTGAATAGTAATTCATTAATCAAACCTTTTTACCTGATATTGACCCACTTCCAGCAGGCCTGTTCAGTACCTCGGTGGGTTTATCTTGGTACCATGCAAGCATAGCCCCGCTGCCAGCGAGCCTGTTCAGTACCCCGACGGGTTTACTTTCATTTACCGAGATTCCTTGTTTAAGATTTTACTTAGCATGGACCCACTGCCAGTGATCCTGTTCAGTACCCCGATGGGTTTGCTTCGTATAATGATATATATATAATTTTTTTTGTAAGGAAGCTGGTTGGCACTAGAGTGTGCTAAGCCTGTTAAACACATAATTCAAAATTTAACACAAACCTTATGAGTAACTTTATTTATAATGGCCTAAATTACAGATCATGCCAAAAGATAATAACCCAAAGCTGTTCTTTGACTTCACAGTCTATCTTCTTCATAAAAGGTCAGTAATGTTCCCCACAAAATAGAAAATATCACCCACTTTTAGGCTACCTTTTAAAGGTGCTTTAGAGACAAGTTTTGATAATGAGTCCAGGAAGAACTAGCAGTCCATAGGTGTAAGATAGAGTTTTGTGGAGATCATAATAATTGAAGTAGGTATTTTAAACAACTGTTCTAATGATAAATCAGAAGTGTGCATAGCTGAATCAAATACTATATACAGAATCATAAAATAAAGTGGTTATAAATGATATCAAGAATGCTTTATCCTTTCACTAAAAACTTTCAATTTTAGCAATAACCGAAAGAAAGGGAGAACTATAATTATTTCTTTTTAGAGCACTTCCCTTTTCGCATAATATCACATGAGTTGATTACAAAGATAGGTTTCTTGTGATTAAGCTGCAAAACCACTTGTCAGACGATTCAAATTTTATTCAAAACAAAGCATATGTACAAAACAAGTCATGTAAAAATTTTCGAAAGGAAAAAGAGTCTTCCGGTTTTATTGACAATATTTTACAAATTGATCATAATAGATTTCCTGTAAAAAGAAGAATGTAATCAGTTGTTAGAAATGACTCATTATTATTTAAAATCAAAAACATATTTACATATATACAAAAGAAGATAACCCAAAATGATTCAAGGACTAGGAGGAGGAGGAATGACTTCCTCTTCTACCAGTTCCATTTCTTCCTGTTGCAAGGCATTCTGCACAAAATCTTGTTTGGATATTGGTTAATGATAAAGGCTAAATCTGTGTCCATTTACAACAAAAGAAATTTGTGAATCATCAATTGTCTTAATTTTAACGGATCTATTATCAAAGGCGGTGACAATTTCGTATGGACCCATCCAACGAGTAGTTAATTTACCTCTAAAATTTTTGTATCTTGAATCAAAAAGTAGTGCCCAGTCTCTAGTTTTGAATTGTTTTTGTTTAATGTATCTATCATGCCATTTTTTGCGTTGGTTTTGTATTAAGATCGTACATTGAATAGCATCTTGCCTAATCTCGTCTAATTCATTTATCTGCAGGATTCGTTGACTCTGTGCTTCTTCTAAGTTCATCCTTAATTGTGCAGCCATACGAAAATTTTTGACTTGAAATTCGATGGGTAGAAGAACTTGTCCAACGAAATCTAGAGCCCATTTTTCAAATGGCTCAATCATAACTTGGGGTTGCAAGAGAATCTTATCGGATGGTGTAGGTCTACCCATTCTTTGGCAACTATCACACCCCTTGACATATTTGGCAGCATCTTTAAAGATGCTTGGCCAATAGTACCCAGAGTTCAATACTTTGTATGATGTCCTTTTATCAGAAAAATGCCCACCGCAGGGTCCACCATGACATGCATGAAGGATCTCTGCCATCTCATCCTCTCGTATGCATCGTCTAATAATAAGATCAGGACCAGTACGAAAGAGATCATTCTCTACCCAAGAATAATTGGAACTTTGAACTATGATCCTACGTTTCTCAGGTGGGGAAAGATGGTTGGGTAGCTTTCCAGTTGCTAAATAATTGGCTATATCTACAAACCATGGGGTTCGAATAGATACAATGAACAAATGTTCATCTGGGAAGCTATCATCGACAGGGATGGCATTATTGTCAATTTGAATTCGAGAGAGGAAATCAACTACTACATTCTCTCTACCAAGACGATCAACAATGGTGATGTTGAATTCTTGTAATAAAAGAAGCCACCGAGTCACTCTGCCATTGGTGATAGGTTTATTCATTAAAAAGATGATGGCGGAGTGGTCAATGTGTATAAAAATTTCATCTCCTGTGATATAATAACGAAACTTATTGATAGAGTAGACTGCTGCTAAAAACTCTTTTTTAGTAATAGTGTACTTCGATTCTGTAGGAGTCAAATTTTTACTAGCAAAGTAGATGGCATGTGTTGTTTGTCCCTCTTTTTGACCTAAAATTGCCCCTATGGCTATGTTGGAAGCATCAATGGATATATGGAAAGGAAGGGACCAATTTGGGCCCCTAAGGATGGGTGCCACTGATAGCTTGGCCTTCAAAGTTTCGAAGGCTTGTTGACATGGTTCAATCCATTGAAATTCTGTGTCTTTCATGAGTAGTTTGAACATAGGTGCGACTATCTTAGTGAAATTTTCAATGACACATCTATAATAACCGGCATGGCCAAGAAAACTTCTTACTTCCTTCGGAGTTTTTGGAGGAGGAAGATTAACAATTATTTCGATCATGGCGGAATCCACCTTGATACCTTGAAGAGAGACATGATGTCCCAAAACTATGCCCTCGGTCAGTAGCATTTTACATTTTTCATGACTAAGAGATAAGTTCATTTCTTGGCACTGAATAAGAATTGTTTTGAGGTTATCAAGGGCTTCCTGGAAAGTATTACCATAAACTGTAAAATCATCCATATAAACTTCTACACAGTCGTGTATGAGGTCAGCAAAGATTCCTAGAATTGCACGCTGGAAAGTAGTAGGTGCATTACATAGGCCAAATGGTAACACTCGGTAGGCATATGTCCCCCAAGAGCAAGTGAAGGTTGTCTTGTCCTGATCCTCAGGTGCTATCAATATTTGATTGTATCCACTATACCCATCAAGGAATGAAAAATATTGTTTCCCTGCTAAGGTGTCTAACACCTGATCGATGAAAGGAAAAGGGAAGTAGTCCTTAAGAGTGGCCTTGTTTAGTTCTCGAAAGTCAACACAGATACGCCATTTCCCTATGACTTTCTTTGGAACTACCACCAGAGGAGAAACCCATTTACTATTGGAAATTGGGTAAATGAATCCAGCATTAAGGAGTTTTTGTAATTCATCCTTTCCTATATCCTTTAGGGCTGGGTTCATTCTTCTATGGGGATTCCTAACAGGAGGTATGTTCGAGTCTATGTAAATGTGATGGATACAGGTATCTGGGTGTATACATTTCATATCGGTATACTCCCATGCAAATGCTCCAGTTTGATTCTTGAGAACTTTTAGTAATTGTTTTTGTTGACTCTCATATAAACCTTCATTTATATGTAGAAATTTGTCGGTACTAACCTCACACGGAATGGTATAGGATCCTAGGTGTTCTTCGATTGCGAAGACACAGGGTGTACTTATAAATCTTGAGAGGCTCATGTTTTCTTGGCATTCGTCTCCAAAGATCTGGTCAAATTGGGAAAAAGATTGAGGAAAATCTACACATGTTGTGGAAGAGATAAATTGGTTCAACACGTTCTCGGTATTTTTCTCTTGAAGTGCCCAAGAGAGATCACTAACAAGGGGAATTTCTTCCAAGTTCTCATCTCCAAAAGGACAGTCTAACCAAAAGAGGTTTTCAGCAATTGGTTGAGCTGGTGTGTATAAAGCTAATATTCTTGTAGATAACCCATCAGAGATAATCATCTCTCCACCCCTACATCCTATAAATGCATTGGCAGTAGCCAGCCAAGGTCTTCCCAAAATAATAGGGTGACCTTTGGAAGGGTATTTTGATTCAATGACCATGAAGTCCATGGGATATTCCCATGAGGCTACTGATACAATGATGTCATCTGAGATCCTAGTAGGTTGAACCATAGTACGATCTACTAATTCTAGCATCGTGTTGGGGTAGGGTGGAGGAATGGTCCTAAATTGAGAGTTTCTAATACTGTGGTAGTCATCAAATTGATAGCAGCTCCTAGATCAATAAGTGTGTTCCCTATGGCGGTGTTATTGATGATAACAGTCACTACAGGGTTTCCTGGGTTTGAATACTTTGGTATTCTAGGTTGGTTTGCTATGCAATTTGAAATTTCCCTTACTACATAAATCGTCGGAGGGTCTTTTTGTTTCCTCCTTGGTCTCTTAATACAGAGTTCCTTTATTACCTTACTATAGATTGGGATATCCTTAATGGCTTGTAACAAAGGGATCTTAATGCAAATATTTTTCAATTCGTTAATGATATCATACTCTGGATAAGTTATAGGTTTTTCTATTACTCTGGATATGGAGGTGATTTTTCCTGTGGAATTACTTCTTTGTGTGGATGGTTGTGTGTTGAAGATCTAGAAATAACCACATCTTCAAGAATGGCATCATTCAAAACTTCACTAGGTATGTCTTCTTCATTCTCTTCTTGAATAACAACTGACGACTTGGGCTTATCTTGCAAAACTCTTCCAGACCGTATTTGTATCTCATGTATTGGCGCAGTAGAAATGACATATGATGGAAGAGGTAACGACCCAATGCTGTTAAGATCTTGGGTTGGTTTGTTGTTAGGATTTGGTATCGGTTGTGCAAGTAATATTGTGGGTCTTGGAGGATTCATGTTCTGGAAATGGTGAGGTTGATTCGGGATAGGGGGTAGTGAAGGAGGTACAAATCCAGGTGGAATTTGCTGAATATTAGGTGGGTAAGGATAGTTAGGCATAGGAGGAGGTGTTTGAGCATAAGCTTTCCCTCTCCATCCATGTGGCCATTACTATTTTTGAGTATTCTGAGGAGGGTACTACGGTGGCCAATTTTTCCAACCTGAAGTATTCCACTGTTGAGGAGGTTGATAAGGATAGTAATAAGGTGGAATTTGTGATGAATCTTGATACGATGGTTGATCTCTAGGTTGCCAAGGCCTTCTAGGAATTTTACCAAAATTTTCACTCTTGTACACAGCTTGTAATCCATGCAACTATGGACAATCATTGGTTGGATGTTCTTCTGTACATAGGTGACAGACTAAAACATTATTTAATGGAAATTCTCGTTGAGGATGTTTAGTTCTACACCTACGACAGAAAACACTCATTGCCGCAAGTTCTTCATCTTGTCTCTTTTTAGCTTGTAGTGCATCTAATTCAGAACCCATGGCTCCTAAAATATCCGTTTTCAAATTTTCCAATAGGTTTCCCAACTCTACCCTTGTAACTCCACCAGGACCAGATGTGTTTCCTTTGGGATTCCTAGCATAAGATTCTCTAAAGTGTCTTCCACCTTTCCCTCTGCTCCTAGAGTAATTCCTACATAGTTAACAAATCTCTGTAAAAGAATTATGAGAAATGTCTCCTGCTGCCATGAGATTAAGGTTATCTAAGAATTCTTCTGAGATTCCCTTGAGGAAAAGTGTTCTTACTGCATCTTCTCGAAGATCACTATACTTGGACTTGTGTAACACATAGTTAAATCTCTCGAGATAGTCTTCTAAGCTCTCGTCTTCAAGTTGTTGAATTTTAAAAATATCATTGTGAGAGTCGTTAGGTCTACAGTAATCCTGATATTTTCGAAGAAATGCGTTCTTCATGTCTTCCCAAGTTCTAATACTAGATTCTCCTAATCCCATGAACCATCGAAGAGAAGAATATTTTAATGTGACAATAAAGAGTCTTAGTTTTTCGCCATCTTGTAGGTAATTATAACTCCTACACAAAATGTAAAACTCGAATAAGAATGTGTCCGGATCCTCACAATTATTACCATAAAAGGTTGGTAGTGAGGAGGGAGGGATGTTTTTCATAGTAACATCTTGTGCAGTGTCTAAGATAGGGAACCCGAAGGTACCTTCAGTTATAACTTCTCCATCTTCTTCATCTTGTTGGACATGGTCTCCATTTTCATCCCCCATAAAGATTCTATTGCCAAAGAGAGAAAATCTAGGCTGCTCCTTTCTTGGTGAATATGGGATGTCCCAACATTCTATTTCAGGAAGGGTATTCTTCTTTTTAGGAGGAGAATTATCAGCTATGTGGAAATCCAGATTTGGGGGTCTTACTGTTGTTGTATCAATCTGTGAGATAACTATGTTCATAGAGCTCTCAGAAAGAGCATCTACTTATGCAGGATCGACAAAATCTACCAAGTTTGGACCACCTACTATTGAAAAAGTAGTGTCTTTGGGTTTTTGGACTAACAGAGAGTTGAGAGGTCTTGAAGTTTTACCCTTTTGAGTTTCCTCTTGTCTAAGTTCAGTCTCAATATGAGCTTGAGGTTCTTCTAGTGGAATTTATTTATGAACAGACTGTTCTGATGTCCCTATGTTTTCCCCTAATTGATTTCCAGAAAGGATTTCCTTTGCTTTCCGAGTAGGACTATCCCCTTTAGGTGTCTTCCGATACCTTTATGTTGAGTTATTAGTTTTGGTGGCATGCCCCCGTATAGGTTAATAGGAATTTTAATGGGAATTTTAGTAAGGGAACTAGTTTTAATAAATCTACCTTGTGAATCTCTAGACCTATTAATGAAAACAAATTATAACTGAAATAAGTTCTAACTGCATAACTTCTACTGCTGGGTTTTGGGAATGCCTGTTATAATAGATGCACAGGTTCTTACCTCTCATCTTACTCCTCACCCACCACCAACCTATTTTCAAAGGAAAGAATAAAATTAAAAAGGAGTTTTACTTATGTATGACTGAATTCTACCTATCTTCTACAACTCCCCAGCAATGGTGCCAAAATGTTGGGAGTGTGAGCTATCTGAAAAAAAACACCTAATATTTAATTATCAACCGGGGTTGGTAATCTTAGAGTTGAGGAAAAGTATATGCTAAGGTAGAATGGAACCTAAGATTTTCGGCTTGTCAGACCTTAAAAATATTTAATAAATAAAAGATCGAAAGATCTTTCAAAATGAAAAACCGAGTCAAACTTCAGAAAACAATAAAAGAATTTAAATCAAACTTAGTTAAACAGATAAACTAGAATAGTATCAATTCATACTACTCTACCTTATAATTAAATAATGGAAGCTGATTGAAAAGCAAACTGTAAACTATGAAAATGGAAACTATACAATTTCAGATTCTATCTAAGAATTAGAAAACAACTGTAAACAAATTAGGGACCTATCTATGAAATGGATTAATTTGATGACAAATTACATAAGTAGAAAGCTATGCTGATCAAAGCAAAATTAAGAACTATTAAATAACTTCAACAACTAATTCAAGAAAAACATCTATTCCCATGTAAAAGGAACTGGAGTTAATATATCATAATGGATTTCAAATGTAATAGCAAAACAAAACGAGAGTAAATCTAATCTAACTTCAATAAAGAGATGTAAAATACAAAGAGACAAATTATAGTTAACTTTAAACATTCTGATCTATCTACTATCCATGAGAAGAAGAATAATATAAAACTATTGAAAACTAGAAGCAAGTAGAAAACTTGATAAAGATATTTACTTCTGAACTTGATTTGGAAGCAAGTAGAAAACTTTATAAAGATATTAATTTCTGAATCCAAATCCTATTCCATGAACATCTTCATTATTTATCTAAATAAGAAACTGATCCTAACCTTAAAGAAGGAAATTATGAAAACTAGAATACTTAAATAATGAAATTATTAACTCTAATCTAACTAAATCTTAATAGCATGAAGTAAACTAGACTAGGAATAAGACTGATAAATTCTGAAACAATAACATGTTAGCAAGATAAATATGAAAGACATAATTTCAAAGACAGTTAAAGCAAACTAGGAATGATAACAAGACTTGAATTAAAACTTTATGGAATGTAAAACAAAAGCCTAATTATGGTTGAGAAGACTAATTAGAATCATGAAATATTATAGTTAAGAAAACTAAGAAACTGAATTCGAAATAAGCATAAAATAGTGCAGAAAGAATAAAAATCGGAATGACGATCCGAATTCCAGTCTGAATGACAATCCGAATGGAGGAAAAACGAATTAAACTAAGGAAAAGAGTATTTTTTATGATCTTGACGTCAGCTAGTGAATGCAGATGAACCTACAATGCAAAGAAATTAGTGAGAAGACTTGTTGAGAAGCTAAGATAATAGAAAGAAACCTATTCTAAACATGGTTGGAGAGATAAACTATTCCTATCCTATACTAAAGCAAGGTTGAGATGAGAGAAGAGAATTAACCTATAGCTACAGAGGAGAATCTAACTAAACTAATTCTAATCATTAACAGAGCTTGAAACAACAACTAACTACGTCCTATCTAATTGCAAAGGTTTAGAAAAACAAACAATCTAGTTATAAAAGACTGAAATGAAGCTATCAAAACTTATACTGTTGGTCGACCATTTGCTAATTTTGTAAACACAAACTATGTTAGCAGCACAATATAAATTACAGAAGAGAAAGAAATATCATGTACAGAAAACGAAATTAATTACATATACAGGAAAATAAACTAACCATTTGCAGAAAACAAAGACAAAACCTCTGGTTAATGAGGGGCCCTTCCCAGCAATCAGAGATGGAAAATTAAATTGGTTTAGCTGCTCAGAATATCAACAAACTGGAACTTACAATAAATTGAGAAAATTACAAAAGGTTAGCTATCTACTTGCAAATCCTACGAACTATCTGCTAATATGATGATCGTTTCCAACTACAAGCTAGCTCTGTTTCTCAACACAAGCGTCTATTTATACATTTTACAATGGATGAGAGGGTCGACAAAGTCCACCTCTCTAATAACAGAGGCGTTTATGAATAATCGGCTGCTTTGAATGGTGAGTGACAATGTAGGAAGTATCCTTCAGGCTTCACGAGGTAGCTGCAGCGTCGACCTTCCTTTGACCTGGGAAGAGAGGTAGTGCACTGGCGAACTGAACGAACGAAGGAGATGACTGCTGGAGCATTGACGTGGGCGGAGCATTGTGTTGGTAGGATGAACGTGAACAGATGGGCTTCTTCCAAAACACCGGCATGAATGGGCGTGCGTGATTCCAGGTTGAATGCACAGGAGAATCGACGTGTTGGAGTGTTGACGTGGAAGCATGGTGTACTGTCGAGCTTGGCGAGCATAGGGATGAATATTCTAGAACAAAGGCTCATTAACCATCACCACCGTGTGGCTAACAAAACCCAAGTACCCATTTTTTACTTCAATATCCCAAAGCATGCTAACCATGGATTTCACGAGCCGAATGCAAGGCTGAACGATGAGCTGAATGCGGCTGAGCATTGGCAATATAAACACACAGTCTAAATGAAGGGTCATTTGAAAAATCATAGCTTGTAGATCAAAACTAAATGCCATGCATGACTAGAATTATTAATTTAATCATTGATAAATCATAATATAACAAGATTTGACCAAAATTTATATGATAAACGAATACATGCATACCAGGTCTGTTTGATGAGCTGAATGGCAGAAAGAATAACTTATTATATCAAAAATAATGAAATTGACGCCATTCAAAATAGATTTGATGATAAAAAATAGTGACAAAATGGACACCAACAATAAGGCGAGCATGTTCTAATCCCATCACCTGAACTTTGTCTTGTAATTTTGTGTTTTGTTTTGCTAACTCTTCATTCCGCTTGTGCACATTTTTCTTTCTCTTTAACACTTCTTTTGCAGCTGTTATTAATTCTTGATAATGGCCATTAACTTCTTCTAAGTCTTCCCTTAACCTTCTATTAGCTTGCATTAGTTTATCATTTCAATCATTGAGGTACTCATTCTGTGACTTATAATGTTGTAGAGATTTCTTAAGAACTTCAATCTATGATCATGTTTTCATTGGCATTTGATGCACAAGGTCTTCATCATCTAAACTTGGAGAAACTTCATCCTACTCTTCAATAAGAACATATTCCTGAGTTTCAAATAATTCTTCTATATTTGCCTCCTCTGCTTGAGTTTCCAGCTTTAATAGATCTTGACTCGCTTGACCCAATCTCAAAATTATGAACTTGTTTCTCTTCATTAACTTCATAATTTCTTTCGATCAATTTTGGAAATATTTTGTTATTATTTTCTATATCTTCAAAGGCTTGTTCTAAGCTTTCTTCCACTTTCTTGATTTTAGGGTATTCTTCACTTGAAGAATCTTCAATTTTCATTATCACATCCCTTCCAAATCTTGGATCAAGAATCCTTCTCATGTTCATTCTTAAACTATTTCTAGCTCTGGTTTTAGGCATCCATTTATAAATTTCGAGTTCTGAGAAAGAATTAACAGGAGCTTCAAAGTTAGAAGAAGAATTTTAACTCATATCTTCTTCCATTATTTTTTCCTTAGTGACATTTGGGGTATCTAGAGAAGATGTAACATGTTCAGTTCGTGATATAAGGGGGTTTTATTTTTGTGGAAGCTCACGGACTCGTTCTTTCTCATTTGTATTTTTGAAACACTTGGTTCTTTCTGAACTCGACGTCTTCCTTGAGATATTTTCTATTTACTAACAAAAGTATTTTTTTCTTCTTTATCTTCAGCTTTCTCTGGTTCGAAGCCCGACTAGAAAAATAAATACTACCGAGAACGGTTTTTCTTCCTGAGTACTGTTGACACCAACAGTTTTACCAATCCATGATGGAAAATTGATTTGATTGTATGATCGATGTGACTCTTCACTCTGGTAGCCATCTTGATAAGGATATTTAGCAAGTAGAAGAGTAAATTCAGTTTTGACTGTCCATTTACATGTAAGAGGTATCTGAAATGGTATCTGTATACTGTAGCAAATCTACCTTCACAGGTAATATAACATTGTACTATCCCCAAAAATTCTCGCCACTCCTACTTTACATTGTTCTGATGTATACCCTTGCTCCAGTCTAAGGATTCGAACTCGGGCATCATATATAAACTCAAATCAACTTCAAACGGATGCTTTTTGAACTAGTGATCTCCTTCAATGGGAAGTCCTGTTGCTTCTATGATTAGGTCCTCGGTCAATTCAAGCTTCAAAGTTTGGAATTGAATGAGTGAATCTGAGTAGTTTTGTGCAAACGACTGAGTGAATTTAGTATTATAATATTTTATTCTTTCAAAGAAAGAATACCAACCTGCACCTTTGAAGAGCTCTGCACATTTAGGAAATTCTCCAGCCCATTGGGTGTTGACAGACTCGAACCTACAAATATTACCTCTCTTCTGCATATTATCAGCTTCTGGACACCTGCTAAGTCTAAATCTTATGGAATGAACTCAAAACACACTGACAAATAGATGTCCTGATCCTTCGAAGCCAGCGAAGTCGTCAAGCTAGGAAAAATCCTTGATCTTTTGATTTCGATGCATATGGTCTTAATTATGAACTTGACAGATGTACCATCGTTCCTAACTCAAATCTATGGCAAATATTTCATTAAAAAACATTCATGATTTTAGACAGGTACCGAACCACTAATTTCAATGATTTAGCATTTCGGCAACGCCGGTCTGTCTAAGCTTGATTGATTGTGCCGCCGGAATATGTCAAATCACACAAACTAGCAAACTATAGATAAATATTTATAAAACGAGTTAGAAACGATATAAAAGCATACATTTTGAGATTGAAAAGGGATATTTAGTAAACATAAGCCAATTTTTTAGTTTATTAAGTGGGAAATGTATTATGTATATAAGGAAATAAACATGGATCGAACAAAAAAGGTATAAATAGTATGGCTAACTCATAGAGGGAGAATGAACAAAAAATAAAAATGAAAGCAAGACAGAGAAAAAATAAGGGTACAATTTCCATACTAACAGTATCCACCCCTCAATGTGCCCCAAATATTTCTAAGACTCGCAATCTCCCTCAATATCTCTGCATTCAGATCCATACTTGCCACTACAATAAAAAATTAAAAAAATAAATCATTAGAAACATATACATGGTATAATGACATCTCTTAAAAATGAAAAATGTAAAACTAGTGTAACAATTGATGACATGAGCATTTAAAATTTAAAATTGAACAACTACTGTTAACACCTAAAAATTGTCCACCTAGATCATCCCCCTAGTCACATAACCCATTTATCCCCTTTTTCTACATTTTTTGCCTCCAAAAACCCACAAATCTCTAAGTTGGTGACCAAATGGGCAAAAAATCAATTATTTCCCTAAAAAATGATTAAATTCCAACAAAAAAGTCAAAATCACCGAAAAAAGAAAAGAAAAAGGGGAAATTATTCAAAATAAAGGAAAAAGGAGGGAAAACTCAAAATACAAAAAACCAATATTAGTGGTTTCCCAATACCATGTGTCAATACTCCACCACCCAAAATTGCTATAAAAAGGTGATGGAGGCCCCCCCATTTCATATCCATCATTTCACTCTCCCCTACCGAAACTTTGTCGAAATTCCTATTGAACTCTAGCCTACCTCTTTGAGATTTTGTTCCCATTTAGTTGAGTTTTGGCCACCATTTGAGCATTTGAAGAAGAGCAAGGAACCTTGGAGACCCAGAGCACTACTCTTCATACAGTTGCGAGGGTCCCCACCTTCTCACCTTTTGAGGTAAATATACATTGTAAACCATTTTTTACAGAGTAATACAAAATCAATATTTGATTCATGGGTTCCTGTTTATTTGTTATGTTATTGCAGTAATTATTTAGAGTACTTTTTTACTTTTATTTGCATTCACACATTATCCATTTACGAGCTACTGCTAACGGTTCCATCATCCTTAGTAGGTGCTGTTGGCTTGGTTTTGCAACCAAGCTTAGTGCTATGGGCACCTACTAACTTGTAGTAGCAGTTTCAATAGAAATAAAAACAATAAACTAAATAAACAATACTTTTCATGGATCTAAACAAGAATCTAAGCAAATAATTTAAATATTTCAAAAATCAAGAACAAGAAACATAAGAAATAATTTTTGTATTGAAAAGTGGGGGGGCAAGCAAGTGCTTGCGATATTACCTTCAATGGTGAAGGTTGATGTTGAGCAACTCCCAAGATGAGTAGCTCCAAACTCCAATAGGTCTCTTTCTCCAAGGTTGCTTCAATGGCTAAAAGTGCTCAGGGGAGATTTCAGCAGCATAAGGATGAGATAATGGAAGGATGTGAAATGAGGAGCCCCTACCACCTTTTTATAGGTTTTGGTGGTGAGGAATACCATTTGTGGTTTTGTGGAAACCAATGGTATTGACCAACATGGTTTAGGTAATTTTCCCTCCTTTTTCCTTTTTTGAATAAAAATAATATTTTAATTCCCTTTTTAATATTTTGGGGAATTTGGACCCTTTTTGAGGGTTTTTTATGATTTTCTTGGAAAAATAATCTTTTTTAATGGAAAAAGGGGTGTACTAAGGTCTTTTGGTGACCTTTTGTTGGTTTCAGAGGCTCAGATGGTGGAAAAGTGGACAAATGGGTCATGTGAGTAAGGGAATGAGCTAGTGAGCACTTTTTAGGTGTTAACAGATTGCCCCCTGATGTGTGAGGGCAGGAGCTCATCGTATGGCCGATAGACATCATAGTTCTTTTGTCCTTTTTCTGGGTTTTAGGGGAGAGAAGAGACCGGTTGGAGACTGGAGCCACGGCCCTTGGAAGCTGCAAAAACAAAAAATATTACATTGCCTCAATATGAATGAGGTATAATCTCTGATAAAGGACGAGGCGGGCATTCCCATGCTCGTATCAAGACATATACAAAACAATTAGTCCCAAGAAGGGGGATCTAATACGTAAAGAAATATACTGGTACATCATAATGGTCCAGAGGGGACATGATTGTGGGATATACTCATGATCATGGCTGATCTCAATAACTGATACACTGGAATAACTGTTGAACTGCTGAAACTGAAGGTGTCCAACATCTGTATGGACTCAATGACTGTGAGCCATCTCTAGGGAGTATTGTAACTGTATACTCAAGGGAGTATGGAACCTGTGTAAATCTGAATACTGTCGCCATGCGCAGCCCGGATATCTATAGAAAAAGTGTAACTGGTGTTATCCATAGGAAGACTCTCAAATGTGGAGGAGTCAGGAAGTATCCGGGGTCTTCGACTAAATAACTGAACGGACCAATACCCTGTGCGAGTCTCAACGATGCGATCAAGGTGTTGAAGTCGAGCATGTGAGAAACAACCATTGGGAGAGGCACTGAGGATTCCTCTCGAAATGATTCGTAGGCACTCATCATAAATGGTAATGAGTCCAAGACACAGGGACCTCTAGGTCTATCCTCTGGAATCAATGTGGTTGTCGTCGATAGAGGGAGACCGGCAACTAACAAGGCAATGATGTTTCCTTGATAGGAGCACGAGGTGTAGACCTGAAGTGATGTAGTAATGCTGGTAGGACTGACATACTTGTGGGGATGGGAAGTAGCTGGGTCAAAAGATGGGTAGACTCAAACCTCCTTTGTTCAGAGCAAGATGACGTGGTTGACCTGGCAGCGTAGGGAACTGACTTGTAGGTGTGGGGATCATCTTTTAGGGACTGAAGGGTATGTACTGACTCTGGGGGGGTGCAGCTGATGGTAGCTGTCGAGGGAGTTTCAGGGTGATAACTGCAGAATACTCTGAACAAAGGCGACCAAAATGGGGAAGCTGCTATGTGAGTAGACATGATCTGTGGTGGCGCCAAGAGGCACCATTGATTCTTTCTTCGTAGTTTTAATGAGCTCCAAGAAGGGATAAAAGTGTGCTCTGAAATGGTACGGTCCTGTGGATTTTGTGAGCCCAGGACGGCTGATGCTCATGGTTGCTTTCATGTTTAGAGAGTCTGAAAACGGTAAGTGGACTCTGTCGGTGTTCTTTTTCGTAGTTTAGTCTCCAAGGCCCGAAAAAGCATAAACTGATGCGGATGGAGAACTCTTCTAGCCGATGTGACTAGAGTATACCTTTTTCGTAATTAGTCTACGAGGTCCGGAAAAGGGGTAAACTTATACCAGGTAGACGCCCTTTCAGATATGTTTAGCGAGCATGAAAGGAAGCAAGATTGCTCGGCGATCTTTTCATTGTTTTAGGAGTCAGAAAAGAGCTTAACAGAAACTCCCTAAGTGCCTTTTTCGTAAAAGGGGTTGCTCGGCCCGAAAAAGGGGTAAAATTATACCGAACAAAAATGGATTGACGAGGGCGAGAAAAGGTCTCAAGCATCGTCATCTGTGCGGAAAACTGGATCCGGTGACATAAGGATTGTCGAAAACGAAGAACGGCCGATGTGGCACGCAAACCGCGGCAATGAGAGGGCATTTTGAAAAAATGGTCGAAAAAGTATGGGCATGAGAGCGAGAAATGATCTCAAGCATCATCACAAGCGCGGGAAACTGAATCCGGCGATATAAGGCATGTCGAAAACGGAGAACGGCCGATGTGGCATGCAAACCGAGGTGACGAGGGGGGATTTTGAAAAAATGGTCAAAAAAGTATGGGCATGAGAGCGAGAAATGATCTCAAGCATCATCACAAGCGCGGGAAACTGAATCCGGCGATATAAAGAAGGTCAACCACGGAGAACGGCAGATGTGGCACGTAAACCGAGGCGACGAGGGGGCATGGAAAAAATGCCCAAAAAATCTGGGGGTGAGAGCGAGAAATGATCTCAAGCATCATCACGAGAGCGGAAAACTGAATCCGGCGATATAAAACTCGTCGAAAACGGATAACAGCCGATGTGGCACGCAAACCGAGGCGACGAGGGGGCATGGTAAAAAATGCCCAAAAAATATAAAGGTGAGAGCGAGAAATGATCTCAAGCATCATCACGGGCACGGAAATATGAATCCGGCAGTGCAAATGGTGCGAAAAATGGAGGTCATAAGGACTCCGGAATGGTTAAAGGAAAGAACTAGGTTAAAAAATGGCTACAAATAAAGGTGATCCCACCAAGCGAAGGATGCAGTGGTGGGGAGAAATGATGACCCGTGGGGGAAAAATACTAGGTGTATCAAATCAACTGAAATATACAAGTGACACATGACCTCAAAAATGGTTGAGATCACGAATATGAAAAAGTGAGCAGGGTTAATGACCTGCCCCCATGCTATGTGCATGGGGTTTGTGATTGTGGATCACATATGTGTTGGTTTGAACGATGGGCTCATTGAGGTGTTGAGATAGAGATGATGGGGAAGGTTCAAAATGATTGATCATGCCCCCTATCCCGGGGTCGAGGTAATCTATTATGCCCCCTAACTCAGAGGTGTCAATGTGGTGCAGATGTTGTCTCATAGAGAGATCAATAGGGCATTGAGCAACTGCTGGCGGGGTGTTATACCATGAGGCTGTGGGTCGTGGTGGCATACTGAAGTGATGATATGATGATGGGGGATTCCCTTTGTGGGGTGGATGCCCCCAGTATCTCCGACGAGGATCACAGTGATGATGAGTAGGCAAGGTTTTGGGCATGCCCCCATGTTGTGGACATGTGGTTTCCTGGTTGATTTGAAAGGGTTCAACCTGTGTGTCAAAGGGATCAATGGAAGGGGCCGACCGGACAGAGGGGTATCCAGTGGAGATCATATAAATGGCGGGGTCAAGGCCAGGCATTTCGGTATCTGACCAAGTAAAGACATCAGTGAATTCTTGGAACAGATGTTGGTATTCTCCGATCTCATGCTCACTGTGGGAGGTTCCTAATGTGATGGTATGAAGGGCACCAAGTGGGTCAGAGATGTCAATGTGGATGATGGGAGAAATATCGGCCATGGGATCCGTTAACCAGTCGATTTTAGTAGGAAGGAAATCCTTGGACTCAACCGCGGATTGGGTAACGGTGGTGGATGAAGTCTCTTCCAGGAGGAAGTATGGACGATGGTGCATGTCTTCCCCGGGATAATCAAAGGTAGTAAGAGTCTCGAGAACCTCTTCATCATTGCGGGACCTTTGAGTGGTCAAATCGAGTGATGAGGTAGTGGTAGTCGAAGAGATCATATAGATGGTGTTAATCTCTCCGGATGAGGATGATGCGGGAGGGTAGATATCCTCGATAGTAGAGGGTGCCGTCTCTAGGTCCAACTTGTTCATCTCGTAGAGAGCTGCTCTGTAGTCTGGGATGTCAGGACAGTTATGCGAGTAGTGGCCATAAATACCGCATATCGCACATGGGTGGTTGGTACGCAGTGATTTATCACGAGGCATAGGGTTTGGATCTAGTTTGACCACCGGGATGTTGGGGTCGTCGTCCAACATTTGCATGTGTTCCTGCAATGCAGGTAACTGTGGGCACTGATGGGTTGGATGGCCTAACTCATCACACAGCGAGCATTTTGGAGGAGCACAAAATATGGGGGGAGGTTTAACTGCCTTGGGTGGGGGAACCGCAGTGTATGGTTGTGGGCCTCTGCCCCCAGTGGGCCTGACGAATGGAGGGGGATTCGTCGACGACGAAGGAGTCGTGATACCGGGAGGTGGTTGGGTAGAAGTAACAATGGGTTGCACCGGTTGTAGGATGACATTTGGTGTCGGTGGAGGAACAGGAGGCGTAATATACCACACGGGTAATCCTAATGTTAACCCGGGGAGACTAAGGGTAGCCATAAACGGGGCGCTTACTACACCCGAAGGAGGAAATAGAAAGGGGATTGTGTGGATAGGTGTAACACCGATGTGACTAGGGACCAATGGTGGTTTGGGTAACAAGGAGGGTTGATTACCGGGTGTTTGTGAAAGAGTGCAGAGGTTAGCGACCTGGGTCTCCGGTGACGGTGGTGGAATGGCCTGGAATGTAGAGGTTATCGACGCCTCGGAGTAAAGTCTGGGTCCTACTGAGGAAATGAATGAGGTAGTTGCACCACAAACAGGTTGTTCAACCATGGTGAGACCATTTTCAGGTGTGGTAGGGGCCTTGGGATCGTAATAGGTGAGCTGGTCGACCTTGACCACGCGTCCCTCATGGGGGAACATCATGGTACGAAAAACGGATGAGGCAACCGCTTTCATGGCGTACATGTAGTTGCGACCAAGTAAAAGGTTATAGTCTAGTGGGGCATTGATGACCTCAATGTCAATGAGCACGGTTTTACCCGCCAGCTGGATAGGGACATTGGCTAACAGACCTAGGGGTTGAGCCGAACGGCCGTCATAAGCTCGTAATGCAGTGGTGGACTGCTGGAGAGTAGGGGATCCCAACTTCTGCCAAACAAATGTGGACATGACGCATGTGGAGGCCCCTTCATCGATAATGCACCGATGGATGACAAGATTCCGAACAGAAACGGAAACTTGGAATGCTAAAGAGGAAGGAAGGCGGGGTTCAGACTGGTCTGAATCGAATGCGATCAACTGTGAATCATTGGGGTCAATGGCGCCAATGGCAGAGAGCAAAGTTTTGCGCTGCGAAGGACAGTTTTGCAAAACTTCTAAAGCAGACATGGCTGCAGGAGACTGGGCTAAGTCGTCTAGGATGTTGTAATTCGACGCAGCGCGAGCATTGGGATTACTGTTGATGCGACAAAGTGGGAAGCGAGGTGCTTTGGAAGCGCCATCAAGTGAAGCCGGAGGTATACGTAACGTTTGATCTGTGGGATTAACGTTAGTGTTCTTGTCGACGGGAGGGGCTTCAGAGGTGGAGCCATATTGGTTCCAACGAGTTTGGAGGTTAGCATCGGCAGTCGACATCATCAACAAATGGTGAGTACCTGAATCGAACATGGGTTGATCAGGGGCTGCATAAGTGATCTGCTGTGGTGGAACGTTTCCCTGAGGGGGGGCTAACGGCTGAGTGTTCACTACACCCTGGTTTGGAAAGGGGTTTTGCAGCACCAAAGGTTGATGTTGAGGTGGTGGAGGGTTGGGTGGTGGCTGAGGAACCGCTTGCCCTTGACGATGGGCATCGTTGGTCCAGAGTTGCCGAGCTCGCTCCAAATGTGGGCAAGAATGCGTGTAATGACCATAGACCCCGCAAATAGAACAAGGGTGGTTTGTTCTGAGGTTATTATTTCTAGGCTGCTTAGGATTCCGATCCGGATTGCGGTTGGGAGGAGCAGCATTGTTATTTTGCGGAGGATTGGGAGGTGGAGGACCTTGCTGATGTTGTTGGTTATTACCGTGGTTATGACCTCTACCACGGTTCTGTTGCGCACCTTGGTTGCGCTGGTCGTTTTGGTATTGGGGCTGATGTTGTTGTGCGTACACGTGCCCTTGAGCATTGGGGGGATTTTGGGGAGCCGCAGGTGCGGGAGCAGGTTGCGGTAGATAGTATGCAGGTGGAGGTGGAGGTGGTCCATTTGCCTGTTGGGGTTGTTGGTACCCCTGATCTTGTGGAGGTGTGAGGTTAGCCGGTGCAACCGGTTGTGGGTAATGCATGGGCTGTTGTTGGAACTGCATGGGGTTTTGTACCGTAGGTTGAGCATAGTATGTAGGGGGTACATATGCTGATGGCGCTTGGCCATAACAATGTTGTGGACAAGAGGGTCCATGAACATGATGGGTTTGGTTTGTTGGAGCATAAGAGGTTGTCGCTCCGGAACTAGATGTAGCCCTAGAAAGGTCTGGGGCGGGCATGGTGCTCACCATACTGAAAGGTTTTGCTTGCGGTGTAATTTGGCCAATAATGCCATCAGCGGCATGTGATGCCCCCGGTGTGTCACCGCGTGCGGAGTCACCTCGTGGGGCGTCAGGTATGATCGTGTATAGGTAACCTGACTGGGCATAGATAAGATCAAACTGTTGGGCCTTAAGGATGGCCTCCTCCTCCGACTGGGGTCTTTCAGACGCTACATCCTTCGCAATGAGAGGAAGGAGGGATTTGAGGAACCAGTCTAAAAAGATTCGGTCGTCTAATTTGATCTTGCATAGGCTTCGACGCCGACGCCAATCATGAATATGGTCAGTGATATGCGTGGCCGTGTTCTGTCTGCAAGACAGTAGGATCTCGACGCCCGCATCGTAGCGGACAGGTAGCTGGAAGAATTGTAGAAAGGTCGAGGCAAGGGAGGTAAATGTGGAATGCGTCCCATGGGGTTGCTCGATATACCATTTGGCTGCGGAGCCAGTGAAGGTGCGTTGTAAAAGCCGTAGGCGGATTGAGTCATCCACTATGGAGTTGGAGGAACACCATAGATGGAATGACATGATGTGATTTTGGGGGTCTTCTCCGGCTTTACCCTCAAACTTAGGGATGTCAGAGGGAAGCTTAGTGGGCATATGGGGCCAAGCAGGATCATGCCTGATGGGGTCATTTGTGAGCCTAGCTAAATCTGGCAGGTTGAGACTTGCCATGTATGGTAGACTAGCGGATGTGGTGACCGGAACCGGACTTGCCTAGCCATTGTGGTATGGTGTAGGGGTCCAGTAGCGCCTATAGGTATGCTAGGTATGGAGGGTATGTGCCCTCCAAAAGGTGTGGCCTGATACGGGTTAGCGCTCCCAAGTGCAACTTGGGTTACACTTGGGTTAGGAATCGCACTAGGGATTCCTGGTATGGCACTGCCAAGTGCAACATGAGTTACACTTGGGTTAGGAATCGCACTAGGGATTCCTGGGATAGCACTCCCAAGTGCAACAGGAGTTACACTTGGGTTAGGAATCGCACTAGGGATTCCTGGGATAGGGTTTGTGGAAATCGAAGGGGGTATGACCCCCATGTTGGGCATGCCCATGACAGGTGGTGGTCCTGTGGTACGCATTCCTGAATGTGGAGAGTTACCCATATTGGGCATACCCAAGGGGGTGGCTGTTGCCGTTGATGGTACTACCGCAGAAGGGTCTGCGGATGTCTGACCTATGGTTAATGTATATAGTGGATCAACTGGTGTTCCAGACATAATTGTGGTTGGTGGTAACTCGGTGGGGTTTTCGGATTCTACCTCCAAATCAAAGGTGAAGTGGGGTATGTCAGAATCGGATGACCGTCTAATTGATTGACGATGTGTCGAATCAAGGGATAATGCTCTGCGTCCGTGACGTGGAGAGCCAAGTGGACTAAACTCTGGGAGTTCGCCCCGTAGACGACGAGAACGTCTAGAATTCTCAATGGTGAGAATATGTTTTTTATGTAAAAAATTGTTTTAAGTATCAGGTGGTGATATATATGTAAAAGACTCAAAACCCTAATGCAACCAAGGGTGCAAGAAGGGGAGTGAAAAAAATAAGGCTCACAGGCCAAAAAATCAATCCTCAAAAAATGCACTTATCCTAGCAGCTGTGCTACAATAAGTGGAGGAATGCAACAACCGGTCAGAATACCAACATGCAAGCGGCTCCTAGAAAAAATAGGTGTAACTAGACTCAAAAGGTGGTAAAGATCATGCAAACACCTAATCTAAAAGTATTGTGACTCAAACAGACGATATCCTCTGCAAGGTGATGAAATCCAAGTCAGACAATATGAATGTAGAGACAACGGCTAGATATCCCCCTACCGGGAGGGACACCGGGTAATCAATCCTAAAAAGACAGGCTACTAGGATACTCCGTTCATGACGCGTCGAGAAAAGGTAAATCTGCCGTTTGGTCCTTTGATCGCAATATCCCAATACAGGGATATCCCGAGAACTGCGAATGGTAGCCCTTCGGTTACTGAATGGGTTTCGGTATCCCACTCAGGCTTCCGGAACCATCCTCGCGACTTCAACCCTCCTAGGGGAGAGGCCTTCCCACAAACCGGTTGTGACCGCGCCAAAAAGTACTAAGAGATTTTAGCTCCCTAATTGGACAACTTCTATGTCTCAGATGTATGAAGTGAGGGGTGTTATTGGAACACCTATCCCCCCAATACTACCTAGCTACAAGAATTCTTTTTGTGTTCCCCAAGTGGGGTTAAGAGTGTGTTCAAATTAGGGTAAGTTTTAAGTCTTAGTTCAATTAAGTGATCGTGTGAGTGCACGTGAGGTGTGTAAACTGAACTTGAAAAAATTAAATGCTTTAAGGGAAATTTTTCAAAAAATAAAGGACTTTTCGAAAAATAACGAGCAAATATTTAAGACTTTTTTCACTAACAGAAATTAATTTGCTTTTTCAAAAATAACTCAAAAAATAATGGATTTTTTGGATTTATGAAAGCAAATAATAAACTTCTAAAAGAAATAAATGGATTTCTTCGTTTCAATAAAATTTGCTAAGGGCAAGATTCTAAAGAAGTAAACAAGAAAAAATTTGAATCTAGATAAAGAATGCAAAATGAATCTTTCTTTCACTTTCTTGAAAATTTTTAAAAAGATTTCTATGTATGCACTTTTAAATAGTAAAAAAATTTTCTAAATCTGGAAAATATGCAGGATTTTATGCTGTAAAAAAAATATGCTATGGGCAGAAAGTACAGTAAAAAAAATATTTTTCAAAATCGGGATGGCCGAATGAAAAAATTCAGCCGCGCGGGTTTTGGACGAACAGCCGCGATGGGCCGCGCGGGTTTTGGCCGAACAGTCGCGATGGACCGCGCGGGTTTTGGACGCACAGTCGCGATGGACCGCGCAGGTTTTGGGCGCACAGTCGCGATGGACCGCGCAGGTTTTGGGCGCACAGTCGCGAGGGACCGCGCAGGTTTTGGGCGCACAGTCGCGATGGACAGCGCGGAAAAAGGCCGCGAAGCCGCGGTGTGCAGCGCGGAAAAACACAGAACAGTCGCGATGGACCGCGCGACTGTCTGGAAAAAGGCCGCGATGGACCGCGCGGAAAAATGCAGAAAAGTCGCGATGGACCGCGCGACTGTCTGGCAAAAAGCCGCGAGGCGGAAGCCGTGCACGGAAAACGAGAAACGAACTCGAAAATTTAAAATTTAGGGCTGTTTTTTGGGGCCAAATCTTAGAACAGCAATGGATCTGCTGTCTAAGATGGCAGATCTATGGATCTAATGGTTAAAAACTCATAAAAACTAAGATTTAATGGCAAAGCTAGAGATCTAAAGTTCAAACCAAAGCGGAGTCGCCAAAAACTGTTGGCTTGGTTTTGCAACCAAGCTTAGTGCTATGGGCACCTACTAACTTGTAGTAGCAGTTTCAATAGAAATAAAAACAATAAACTAAATAAACAATACTTTTCATGGATCTAAACAAGAATCTAAGCAAATAATTTAAATATTTCAAAAATCAAGAACAAGAAACATAAGAAATAATTTTTGTATTGAAAAGTGGGGGGGCAAGCAAGTGCTTGCGATATTACCTTCAATGGTGAAGGTTGATGTTGAGCAACTCCCAAGATGAGTAGCTCCAAACTCCAATAGGTCTCTTTCTCCAAGGTTGCTTCAATGGCTAAAAGTGCTCAGGGGAGATTTCAGCAGCATAAGGATGAGATAATGGAAGGATGTGAAATGAGGAGCCCCTACCACCTTTTTATAGGTTTTGGTGGTGAGGAATACCATTTGTGGTTTTGTGGAAACCAATGGTATTGACCAACATGGTTTAGGTAATTTTCCCTCCTTTTTCCTTTTTTGAATAAAAATAATATTTTAATTCCCTTTTTAATATTTTGGGGAATTTGGACCCTTTTTGAGGGTTTTTTATGATTTTCTTGGAAAAATAATCTTTTTTAATGGAAAAAGGGGTGTACTAAGGTCTTTTGGTGACCTTTTGTTGGTTTCAGAGGCTCAGATGGTGGAAAAGTGGACAAATGGGTCATGTGAGTAAGGGAATGAGCTAGTGAGCACTTTTTAGGTGTTAACAGGTGCCCTTTTGCACAAGCTGGTGTGAAAACACTAGATACAGTTTTGGCGACTCCAACCGGGTCGATTCCCATCGATCTATGGTTTGGTATGATCAATAGTTTTTTTTTATACTTTTTGTTTGCTTACATTTTACTTTTCTGGCCTAGCCTTGGACCCTGTCCTTGCATATTTGGCCCTTTCCTTCATAGTACCTTTCATTATCTTCGTTTTTACGGCCCGACCCACGATTGTAGGTAAATTTTTCGCGTTGCAGAGCGCGACTTTCCTCCAGTAAACTGCGCCCCGAGGGCGACTTCTGGCCCAAAACCCGTGCTCCTGAGCGCGACTTTCGGCCCACAACTTGCACCCTGAGCACCTCTTTTGGCTTCAAACCCGCACTCTAAGTGCGCCTTTTTTCCTAAAACCCACGCACCAAGTGGGATTCTGAACCTAAAACCCATACTCCCAACACGGTTGTTTTTCCTATATGCACGCCCCAACTATACCTTTCTTGCCCAGACTCGCGCCCTTTTTCCAAAGTTTTGTTTTTCTATTCCGAAGCAAATATTTTTTCCATTTTCAGTTCCCAGAGTGCGACATTTCCCTTAACAAACGCATCCCACATGTATTTTTTCCTCTTTTACTCACCTTGGATGCACCAACAATCCCTTGTTTTCCTGCACCCATTCGTGATTGGTATTTTTCTATTGTTTTCTTGTTGTAGCATTTGCGAAATTTCAGTGTGCGTGCATCCTTAGTGCATTTATATCTCTTGCAGTATATTTCAGCGAGCTCATTTACTGCATACCTGTCATAGTAGTTAGTACTTTTATTTGAAAAAGAAAAAGAAAAATTTTATTTCAGTTTCAGTCTTTTATTTCAGCATTTACTTTCAGTGATATTGGGTTTACACGACTTGTGCACCCACATGCTCCCTATAATTCAAGTGAGACTAAAATTGGATTAATTAAACACACACTAACCCCACTTGGGGACCCAAAAACAACTTTGTAGATAAGTAGGACATTAGGGTTAGGCATCCAAATAACAACCCCTTTGTCATACACATTTGAGACATAGTTGTTGTCCTTTAGGGAGCAAAAATCCCCTATTATTCATTGGTACGGTTGAAACTAATTTGTCGGAGGGCCTCTCCCTTGGGAGGGAAAGTAGCAATATTTGTTCCAGAAGTCTTGGTGGAGTACCTCTCTCCATTCTATACTGAAGGACACCAACTCGTTGTTCTCATTGTGCATGCTGGCACCCATACCGGTTGCGTGATAGCCAAAGAACTGAATCCATGGGAAACCTTTCCGGACGTTCCATGAACGGAGTAGCTTAGTTTCCATTCCTCTAGGACACTTTTACCTGGAATCCCTCTTAGTAGGGGGATATCCTTTAGCCATTTGGTTCTACATTTTGTATTTCCTTACTGCAGATTTCATCACCTTGTAGGGAATACGATTTGTGTGAGCTTCCATATCTTTTTAGATAGGTGTTTACATGCTCCTATACCCCCTAGGTTAATGAGTCTTTTTTATTTCTAGGAGTGTTTCTTGTTGGTATTCTGACCTTTTTTTTCGCCACTCCACCTGTTGCAACACTTTGTTGCATTAAGTGTTTTTGAGCTTGTTGTTGGCCTGAGTGCCGTCTTTTTGCGAGCTCTCCTTTTGCACGCATGGTGCACTAGGATTTTTGAGCGTTTTATCTCCCACGGCTCTTTAGCACTTTTACACCTGTCACTATTGATTCACCACGACACTCTCGTCACCTACAGGGGAAATCCCCACAGTATAGTCCATTGGAACCCACTCTTCATGCTCCCTTGAGACGCACATCTTTGTCGCTACATATTCATCCCAACGCCCCTTATTACACCTATGATTCTAATTCATATGTACCCATATACATAGATCTGTCTAGCCCCATGTCCGTCGTGAATCCCAACCCATTTAAAGGAGGTATTTCCGGCAGTGGATCCACCACTGACCCCACTACCATTTCAGCACCCATCCATGCTATACCGTCTACAAGACCTATGCCTAGAATTATAGTCACTACATATATACCCACCAGTACCAAATTTATTCATACCACCATTCCTCCAGCTACCGAAGGTACCCTTGGGCGCACCGACCCTTCCTACCAGATCCCTCCACTCTTTATCGATAGTCCCTCAATCCCTTGTTGGGTGTGTTATATCTCTTCACATGGTGGGTGCGTGTACACCACGATCCCCTCTCCAGTAGTGATTCGGCTGCGCCAGGCGTTGCAGGAGAGGGGGTGTGAGGGGGGGGGTAGACCACCAGGCCCCCCTCCCCCCTTCGATTCGGACCGTTAGGTTCCGAAATGACATGGAGGGGGCCGTTAGGCCCCCGGAGTCCGTGCAGAGCGCAAAAATTTTTTGGGCTATTTTTTGTTTTTTGGTTGTTTCGGCCCATTGTATTTTATCTAATCCCGGTAGAGGGATTAGGGTTGTAACCTAATTTCGGGTAAACGAATTAGGGTTTTAGATGCTGTGAATACCATATATTGTATTGTAAATGGTTAAGAAAACATATAATGAAAAGAGTTGTGTGGCTTTAAGTTTTGCTAGTTTTTTCCCGGTTAAGGGTTTCCAGGTGAAAATCTCTATGTTATGCATGTGCCATTGTGTATTTTCTGTTAATGGTTAAGAATTTGTATGAGTTTTTACTGCACTGTTAAGGTTTAAGACTATCATTTGGTATCAGAGCATCATTGGGTTCAGAGGGACGCCTTTGTCTCCAAGGGTTTGGCTCTATCTTGGATATGTGATAAACCTGGTTTCAGTGGGAGCTTTGCAGCTATGATTCTTTTGTTGAAAGAATGGCGAGCACTTCTAGAATCGAGTTGATAAATTTAACGGTCAGAGCTTTGAGCTATGGGAGCTCAAGATGGAAGATCTTCTGGTAGATAGAGAACAATGGATTGCAGTAGATCCGGGTACCATGCCCACTGGTATGGAAAAAGAAGAATGGGATAAGTTGGAAAGAAAAGCAAGGAGCACGATTCAACTTTGCCTCTCAAATTCGGTGTTGGTGAACGTATCTGGAGAAGACAATGCAAAGAAACTATGGGATAAGCTGGGAAATTTGTATCAGTCAAAGTCCCTGGTAAATAAGTTATTTCTTCGAAAGAAATTGTAGCTTCTAAGAATGAATGAAGGAGACTCTGTGTCAAAGAATCTAAATGCCTTCAATACTCTGGCAAGTCAGTTGACATCTGTTGGTATTATGATTACTAATGATGAAAAATGTAATAGCTTGCTGTGCTCTCTACCAGATTCATGGGATAGTTTGGTTATAGTTGTTGGGAGTAACACAACCAACCTAATCTTTGATGATGTGGTTGCATCCCTGCTATCGGAGGAAATGAGGCGGAAATCCATGGACAGTTCAACCAAGGATTCCTTGTTTGTGAGAGGTCTCCCTGGAGACAGATCTAAAAATAAGTCTTCAGGTGGCAGATCTAAATCTAGAGGGAGATCTAAATCTCCAAGACCTTCTGTACGAAAATGTTGGAAGTGCGATAAAGTTGGGCATTACAAGAAGGATTGTAAATCCAAAAAAATTGATAAAAGCAGAGGATCTAATGATGCTCTATCCACAGATGGGAAAGAATATACAGAGGAAGGAGGAGATGTGTACTTGGCATCTTCAAGTACACATGCAGAGCATGATTCGTGGTTGATTGAATCAGGTGCATCTTTTTATATGAATCCTCACGGGGAGTGGTTTTCTGAATATGAAAAGTATGATGGAGGTGATGTATTCCTGGGAGACAACTCGGTGGCGAAAATCATAGGTCAAGGAAAGATCAAGCTATTTCTCAAAGATGGAAGGGTTAGAACACTTCCTGGGGTTCTGCACATTCCAAAACTGGCTAGAAACCTCATATCTGTAAGTAAAATGGATGATGCAGGTGTAAAAACTATGTTTGAGAAGAACACATGCAAGATGGTTTGAGAATCAATGGTGTTGATGAGGGGAGTTCGGATTGGAACTCTATACAAGTTGTTGGGAAGCACTTTTAATAATGGATGTAACAATACTATTGTTCCTGAGGGTAAAAATGAAGGAGACAGAGTCCTTACTGTCTCTAGTGAGAAGACAACGCTATGGCATCAAAGGCTGGGACATATTGAAGAGAAGGGTCTTCGACTATTACAAGGTAAAAGTATGGCTAAAGGAATGTCTAATTACACACTAGATTTTGATTTATGTGAACATTGCTTATATGGTAAACAGAATCGGGTAAGATTCTCATCTGGTGTTGTAAGAGCTAAAGGAATCTTAGAGTTAATACATAGTGATGTGTTTGGACCTGTGCCTGTTCCATCACTAGGTAAATCTGTGTATTATGTTTCATTCATAGATGATTTCTCAAGAAAAACATGGATTTATTTCCTGCGCAAGAAATCTGAGGTTTTTAATAGATTTAAAGAATTTAAGGCTCTTGTAGAGAATCAAACTGAAAAGAAAATAAAAGTGTTGAGAACAGATAACGGTGGAGAATTCTGTGGAAATGAATTTGAGTAGTTGTGTAAGATGTGTGGAATAGCAAGGAAAAATACTACTCCATACACACCTCAATAGAATGGGGTTGCAGAAAGGATGAACAGGACGTTGATGGAAAAGGCAAGGAGTATGCTCAGTGGTTCAGGGCTAACACAACAATTCTAGGCAGAAGCTGTTGACACTACATGTTACTTGGTAAATAGGACACCCACATCAGCATTGGTTGACAAGACACCTCATGAGGCTTGGAATGGTAAGAAACCCTCTCTCTCGCATCTCAGAGTATTTGGGTGTGATGCTTTTGTGCATGTTCCAAAGGAAAAAAGGAGCAAGTTGGATAATAAAGCAGAAAAATGTATCTTCATTGGCTACAAGGATGGAGTGAAAGGTTACAAGCTGTGGAACCCAGTAAAAAGGCAAGTAGTTTATAGTCAAGATGTGATCTTCAGAGAAGTTGAAAACACTTCCAGGATTGAAGATGCACCAAAGGAAAAGGATCCAGAGAAACTACAGTTTGATATTAAGGATGAAAGAGGTGGTTCATTTGAGGAACTAGATTCGTCTGAATCAGATGAAGAGGCAGATTCGTCTGAATCAGATGAAGAGGTGGAACCACAGACTTCGGTCTTGAGGAGATCTGACCGAGTAAGAAGGCAAGATGAAAGGTATAGTCCACCTGATTTTTGCTCTAATTTTGTGTTATCTATTACTGATGATGATCCTAGAACTACTAGAGAGGCAATGGATTCAGAAGATAGTAAACTATGGAAGAAGGCCACGATGGAAGAAATGGATGCCTTAGACAAAAATGAGGCATGGGATTTGGTTGAGTTGCCAGAAGGAAGAAAACCTGTTGGAAGCAAATGGGTATTCAAGAAGAAGTTAAATGCAGCAGGTAAAGTGGAGAAGTACAAGGCTCGACTGGTAGAGAAAGGTTATTCCCAAATTGAGGGCATCGATTTTGGTGAGATTTTCTCAGCTGTTGCAAAATTGACTTCTATTAGATTTTTTTATCTATTTCTGTTGCTTTTGATCTTGAAGTAGAGCAGATGGATGTGAAGATGACATTCCTACATGGAGAACTTAATGAAGAAATCTATATGAATCAACCAGAACGGTTTGTGGTGAAAGGTAAAAAGGAGCTTGTCTGTAAGCTAAAAAGGTCCCTCTATGGACTGAAACAATCTCCGAGAATGTGGTATCAAAATTTTGATACTTATATACTGGGACTTGGATTCTCAAGAAGCAAAGCTGATCACTGTGTTTATTTCAAACTAATTGGTGATCATTTTATTTAGGTGATATTGTATGTTGATGATATGTTGCTAATTGGAAACAACAAGGAAATCATCAAGGATGTCAAAAATCAGTTGTCATATGAATTTGACATGAAAGATCTTAGTGCTGAAAATTTTATTTTGGGCATGGAAATAAAAAGAGATCGAGAAAACAGGAAACTCTAGTTGAATCAGAGGAAATATGTTGAGACAATATTGAAGAGCTTTAATATGCAGGAAAGCAAACTAGTGAAGGTTCCCATTCCTGTAGGTTTAAGATTATCTGCAAAACAGTGTCCCACGACACAAGAAGAGATAGAGGACATGTCTCATGTTCCCTATGCTAGTGTTGTTGGCAGTTTGATGTATGCTATGGTCTATACTAGACCAGACATAGCTCATGCAGTAGGAGTTTTGAGCAGATATATGTCAAAACCAGGAAATGAACATTGGACTGCAGTAAAGAGGGTCTTCAGGTATTTGCGTGGCACTACAGATTTTTCAATCTTCTACCAAGGAAGACCCGGACTAAACAGAGAGCTAGATATACAAGGATTTACTGATGCTGACTGGGCTAGAGATCTTGATCACAGAAGATCTAAAAGTGGCTACGTTTTTAAACCATTTGGAGGAGCAATCAGTTGGATGAGTAGAAGACAAGCTGTAGTTGCACTCTCAACTACAGAAGATGAATACATGGTAGCTACCCATGCAAGTAAGGAAGCTGTATGGTTGCAAAGGTTGTGTTCAAGTATCGGTTTTGTTCAGAATGCAGTGAAGATAGGCTATGATAGCTCAAGTGCAATCTTTCTCGCAAAGAACCCTGCTTATCACTCGAAGACAAAGCACATTGATGTGCAGTACCATTTCATCAGAGACATGGTTGAACAAAACAAAGTATTGCTGGAGAAGGTTGATACTTTGGAAAATGTTGTAGACTCTTTGACAAAGTCTGTGAGTACTCAGAAGTTCTCTTGGTGTAAAGAGAACATGGGCATTGTTTCCCTGGACTGTTGAAGTCATAAATTTCTCTTGTATGTGAAGAGAACAACAAGTGGGAGAATGTTGGGTGTGTTATATCTCTTCCGAAACGACACGGAGGGGGATGTTAGGCCCCCGGAGTCCGCGCGGAGTGCAACAATTTTTTGGGTTGTTTTTTGCTTTTTGTTGTTTCATCCCATTATATTCTATCTAATCCTGGTAAAGGGATTAGGGTTGTAACCTAATTTCGGGTAAATGAATTAGGGTTTTAGATGCTGGGAATACCATATATTGTATTGTAAATGGTTAAGAAAACATATAATGAAAAGAGTTGTGTGGCTCTAAGTTTTGTTGGTTTTTTCCCAATTAAGAGATTCTAGGTGAAAATCTCTGTGTTATGCGTGTGCCATTGTGTATTTTCTGTTAATGGTTAAGAATCTGCATGAGTTTTTACTGCACTATTAAGGTTTA
Organism: Larix kaempferi; assembly: GCA_027924585.1. Lineage (NCBI taxonomy): Eukaryota > Viridiplantae > Streptophyta > Pinopsida > Pinales > Pinaceae > Larix > Larix kaempferi. The sequence goes on from BSBM01000194.1 coordinate 767,290, forward strand.
AACTATCATCCCTGTTATACCTCATGCCACTACACCACCACTTGGCGGAGGTGGCCCCATGGTCACCGCCATGGCTAGCACACATGCCACTTCGACCATGTCACACCCTCCTTCTAGTTTTCCATTCATGGCCAGTCTCAACCTACCTGATCTAGCCCAATTGACTAATGATATGATCCAACATGACCCTACATGGCCTCCCATGCCTACCAAAATCCCTTCCGACATCCCAAAATTCGAATGGAAGGGTGGTGAGGACCCCCAAAACCACATCATGTCCTTCCACTTATTGTGTTCCTCCAACTCCATAGTGGATGACTCGATCCGCCTATGCATTTTACAATGGACACTCATTGGCACTATAGCCAAGTGGTATATTGAGCAACCACATGGACACACTCCACTTTTACATCCCTCGCTTCGAATATCCTACATTTCTTCCAGCTACCAGTCTGTTATGACACTGGTGTTGAGATTTTACTCCCTTCTTGATATCTTCATTGTAGACCTACTTCACAGTCCATACTGCTTTGCACACAAACCAGTATTGTTCGGGATCCTCAGTTCCATTACCATGGAAGGTTGGCATCTTCGCTTCGTCACCCGCCATTCTTGTATTCCTACTATTATTGTTTATTGATGCGCTACTCTTACCACTATTCTGGCACGCAGGACAGCTCTGCGAATAGATTGTGTTTGCTTTTATTGAATTCTGAGTAGTGCACGGAGTTGAAGGTACGTAGTAGCTTAGGGCCTGTCCTTCTCCTGCTTCTGGGGTATCCTGTTCACTTTCTTCATCGCAATAAGGTCGCTTCCTCCCTTGTGGTCCTTTTTTGCAGTCTTCTATTCTAGTCCTCTTAGGATACTCTCTCTTTGTCCTCCTCTTCTTATCAAGATGTCAGAATATCACCCCACTCCTCAAGGTAACATACTTTTCGTCAACTTCCTTAAAAACTTGTCGTCACTCATGTCCATCTACCCCGCATCTTTCTACCGAACCCGCATCTATGCGGTACCCACAACTTTCGCACACTGGATCCTCTACTCGTCGGAGTTCATCCTCAATATTCCCTTTTCGCAGACGAGCATCTTAATCCACAGTTTCAATGACAGCAAGAATATCCCCCTGGGTCCTTTGAAAAAATTCCTTTCTACGTCGCTGTATGATTTGATCGTGTCCACAACAAACTCAGTGATGTATCCTTCTAAGATACTATCTACCCAGAAATAAACAGCTCGTGATACCTTATTGTTGACTTGTTTCAGCTGTCGAATCAACTCTAGAGTCCAATGGTTCGACTCGGTCTCTTGGAAGTGATTCTTCTGAAATGTTAGCTGCACCAACCACTCATGCAGCAGTACTGGTAATTTGCAGAAAAATATCTCATGGATATCTGAATAAATGTACTTCTGCAACCAACTGCTTACTGTATGTCTAGGGTTTTGCTTTTCTCCTTCCGCGAATTCTTCTGTTCTCTTGTCAAACCAGTATTGGATCTCTGGTTTTGTTGGGTGCCACAACATATCCTCTTCTTTTCCTCTTCAAAGTCCCGGCAACAGAACCATTTGTTGACATAGCGACTGTCAATAGGGGTTCACTTCGCACTATCATCAATAAACCATCAACCAAACTCCCTTACGCACAGGCCCAGAAAGGTTTTACCTTTTCCAGCAACACTCACAGAGCAAGTGAAGTCTCACACGAGATGAATAAGGGGGCTGCAGGAACCAATTTTCTGTAGTGGACTTGAGGACATGCATCAAACACACATTGCACTCGCAGAAACCAAAGATTATACCTTTCGCACTATGATAACAATTCAGCATTTGCAGATTCAATACATAATGGACATTCGTATCAACATGATTAAACTACTCATTCGCATGAACAAAAATTACCCAATCACAGAGTATTAAACATTTCACAAACATTTGTATTTACCATCTAGCAGAAGCAAAGACAAAAGATAGAACCATAGTCGAACATCTTCATGCATTCATTAAAACCTACGGAATGACCTTCGCAGAATAGTCAATACATCATAACGTGGATATAAAATAGATCAAAACTGGATCAAAACCTCAAAATATCGATTGCTCTATCAATAACTAGATGCCCTTAGGATTATAATCATGCTCCCATTTATATGACACTAAGTGTTTACAAAACGGTCCACATGACCAATTCTAATAGCTTAAACTATTCTTGCGCTTCCTTGTTCTCCGTGGATGACCCTTCTTTCGCGGATTATCCCTTTTGCAGTTGTCGGCTTCCACACTTCATGCGGACTAATCCTATGCCAACAACGCATAAGATTAATTTGATGAGATACGCATTCAATATTGCGGAAGTCAAAGACGTTGGTGGAGTCGCAAAAATTGAATGTCGGATTTAATGAGATTTGGAAAGGTGTACAAAAAGAAGAAATCCAATCCATTTATATGTGCGACGAAATGATGTGAACACCAAAATATCAAGTACAATGATGACACATAATTGATCCCACACAAACTGAGTATCATATCTACATTAATGTTGAAATGGTGGAGAAACGTGCCAAATATTTGGTTTTCATGGAAAGGGATGCGACAATAATAAATGAGACAAGGCAAGGAGACAACACAGTAAATGCGACAGATGAAATAGTTGGGCATAGTAAGGAAGTCAATGAAAAGACAATGCAAATCCAGACAATTTTTAGTGCACTTTGAATTCCTAGATGTATGAATTAGATTAGTTTTCTTTATGGAATGAGTTTGGCTTAGCAGATAGGTAGGATTATTATCTCCATTTAGTTAATCAACTACTTGAAATGTGTATGCATAGATTGTGCTTATTGCCATTGAAATAAAAGACTTCCCTAGGTTGACAATTTATATTGAGCATCCTGTGTGTTAATTGTAATTAATTAGCATATAGGGTGACCAACACAGTGCATGGAGCATGTAGGAAGAAGTGGATAATAGAGGTGGAGGGAGAATTGGATAGAAGCAACTGAGATGAGAAAGGAATGAATGAGGAGCAATGGAATGGAGATGAGGGATGGAGAATGGAGAGAAATGGATCGTGGAAATAGAAATGTTGGAGGAATGGGGATGTTAAGGAAAGCACGCTATGATACCACTTGTAAGAGATTTTCTTACAATGTGTATTTAATAATATATTTTTATAATTTGATGATGAATACAATGGAAATAAGCCAATGTTATATATGGTCGATAGGGAAGGGACATGTCTATTTATTAATAGACATGTCACATTAATTAATAATTGCCATAATAATTAAAAATTAATAAATTAATAAGTATAATAATTGTAATATACTTTTAGGTGTATTACATGCATTTTCACATGGAGATGATCCAAGTTATTAATGAGTTACAATATTTTAGTCATTATGTATCTTATATTTTTCTCTATTTTGATGGTAAGATTAGTGTTTTGTTTTGGGTGCAAAGTGTAGAGGACAAGTACTACGTACCATATGTGTAACCTTCATTGGAGTTCGTCATTACAACTAAATATGTCACTGGCATAGGCACTCCTATGACCTCGCTAGTTTTTAACAATGAGAAGGGATTTCAGAAACATAATATTGATTCTATACGCAACGTGGGATGATCCACCAAAAAGAATAACATGGAAGGTGGTTATATTGTAGAAAAATGTATAAACTATGAGTGTGTCTCTCTTCCCTCCTCCCCATAACCCTTACTAACCCCCTTTCTCAATTTCTCTCTCTTGTACTCCTAGACCTACCCCCAACCCCCTAACACCCATCCTCTATGTCACACTCTAACTACCCCTAACCCCTCTCTCTCGCTTACCCATCCTTAACCCCCTCCTACTCTCCCTACTCACACTGACCCCCTCCGTCCCTCTCTCTCTACTACTGCCCCTACCCATAACCCATGCTCTCTTTATCTCTCCTAATCCCCCTCCCCATACCACTTACCACTTATCCTCTCTCTCTCTCTCTCTCTCCCCCCACCCTGTACCCCCCTTCTCTCTAATAGGGAAAATTTTAGGGGTGAAATTTATCCCATGGGCTATTTTTCAATGTTTTTTCCAACAACGATTCACCAATTTCCATTTTTTTCTAAATTGATTTGCCCAAATTTCATGGGATAACTTTTTTTACTCTCAAAATCATCAAAATTTTCAAAAACCTATATAAAGTCCTTATAAATTTTAATATTTTTTTTTAAATTCACCAAACGATTTGTGGTTGCAAATTTAAGAATTAGTAAGATTCGCCAAGGTTTCTATACATTCATAAAATTATGGATCCTTAAAATTTTCCTTGCTCTCTAACTTCCCCAATCCTCTCTAAAACCCCATCCCCTTCCACCTCGACCTCTATCTCTTTCTATCCCCCAACCCTCTTTCTCCCCCCTACCCCTTTTAATTACCCATTGAACCCACCCATCATCCCCCGGATCTCTATCACCCCTCTACTCCTTCACCTACCCCTAAGCCCCACCCCTCTCTCTCTCCCCCAATCCCTAATCCTCTGAATCTTCTCTCAACTCTTTTTCCTAAGGGAAATTCAATATTATTAATATTGTGCGAACATTTTAACTGTAGATATCGCGTGCATGTTTTTATAATAAAATCACGCCCGCATTGTTTATAACACCAAATTTTTTAAGCGGGAAAAGGAAATTTGATTTTAAACGAAACCTGCTCATATTCCTTACCACCTATACCAATCCTCGTCATGTGTTCAGTTGTCATCCCTCTTCCTATGTGTCTGCTTTGAATTTAGCTTTGGGTCAACCAAACCTGTGCTATGTGTTGGGCCATGGAAATATCCCTATTTTACACTATCTTTTCCCCACATTTAATCCCTTATTCCATTCCCATGACCTTGTATTAATTCTTATTTATCTATTTTTATGCCTATTTGTGGGATTTATACCTAAGATGGTTTCCATTTTCATTTCGTTAGTATTTCATGTGAATTATGATTAAAAATTGGAAAAATAACATATTTTGCACTTATCTTTGAAGCATGGATGGGTTTGATGATTTTTGCAGAACCATCTCCAGGCTAGTTGTTGTTACTCCAGGATATTTGCCGCAGCTCATATGGTTGGAGATCAATGAAAGTGGATACTCGATATTTTTTTATTAAGTCATTACCACTGTCATTACTCATGTTGTTATTGCCACTGCTACTCCACAAAGCCACCATGGAGGAACATATTCATTAGGGGTGATGGATTTTTATAAATCCATTATTTCTATTCTTCTTATATGTCTCAAATTAGGATGTTAAATTATTTGAAGGTAAAAGTGACAAGTTGGTGGTGGATGAGAATGCATATTTAGTTTATTTACAAATATTTGAAGACCTCAATGTAATATATGATGGATCCAACAAGTTGAATGCTATTATGGGTCACTTAGGATGCGTTTTGGGCATGTTATGATGACTCACATCTCTAAATTTGAATTTGACTTCAAAGGCATCCTAAATAGCATGGAGGTTAGAAAAGGATTTGGGATTAGATTTGAGTTGATTTTGAGATCCAAATTATTAGTAATTTGTTGAGGATATTTTGGATCTTCATGATGATATTTTGGATCTTCATTTATTATTTTTTATGTAAGACTCATGTATAAATAAGAGCTCCTTATCCATTCCAAGGGGAGGACTCTTAGAGAAACAAGTCCAATTTATGATGGAATAAGAATTATATTTCTTTTAATCTCTTTTGTAATTAAGATTGTAGTCTTTAATTTTTTATCTTTTGTTAATGTAGATTGCAATTCTTAGTTTCTCTAATTTGTAATTAGACTAACTTCTTTCTTAGCATATGATGTATTTTACTTTGATTTATTTATTTATGTAGATGTAATTTTAATTCAAGTTTATTTACTTATGCAAGTGTGTTAGATTCATAGATTAACATGGTTTCAACCATAGTGTGTTTCATTTCTGCAAGTGTGAGTGTGATTTACTTTCTGCAAGTGTGATTTACTTTCCCGCAAATGTGATTTACTTTTTTGCAAAGTGTGAGTGTGCTTATTTCTGCAAGCGTGTTCAATCAACACATGATGGTAATGGGTCATAACAACTACTTGAGTGGAGACTCCTCATGTTGTCCCTACCAACTGTGAAGATTGATTTTCATCTTTCTTTTCTATAAGAGTGAATTGGTTTATTTTACTGCAATGCATATTAGACTACCAATGCTAGAAGAGGAAATTGTGGCCTGCATAGATTTGGCATGATAACCTTGATTTTATAAGCATTTAATTCGCCTAACATTTTGGCGTCGTTGTCGGGGAGGTCATCGAAGGCGCAAAAGTAAAAACTAGGATTGGTATTAGTTGCATTTCATGGTAGATGTGTTCCTAATTATGAGGTGCCAGGGCGATAAGACGTAGTAAAGAGCTATGCATCATTCGATAGACTGTAATGAGCTCGGCCTCATAAAGGTCAGGGCATGTAGATTGCTTGATTACTTTTCAGTTGATTGAATTTTCTTTGAGTGATGGTTTTCTTTCTTTGCATTTAAGATTCATTTCATTTTTGGTGCATCATTCGACTCAGTGGTGCAGTAAGAGCCACCCATACTACTAATATCTCTTTTGCAGGAAGTTGGTAAGAAGAAGGAAGCATTGGTGAATGAATATCTCAATAGAGGATCAGGAGCCATGAGGATACATAAGACTTCAAGCTTGAGACACACTAACATCACGGTAAGTGGTTGTATTTCATTTTCATATGATATTTTATATTATTTTGAATTGAGAATATGACAACCACAAAATTCACAGATATTATTTTGAAAATCATATCATTTTTAAGAGTTGTAGCAGTTGTTGTAACTCGCTATGTAAGTCATTCTAGATACTCAATGCTTGGAATTTTGATATGTGGATGTATTATATTAAAATTAATATCACTAAAAACATTCACACCTATTCGAATCATTGTTTGGGAGCTATCTTTTGTTTATTGCATTTTTGGGCATTTTGGCTTGTTGGAATTTGTTGAAACATAGTTGGTACAGTCCTATTTTGAAGGACCATATGGGATTAGTTTTTAAACCTATTTATATCCAAAGTATCCCTTTGAGTCTAATTTCCAATCAAATTTGAATTTTTCAATTTGGCAATCAAACGAAAAAGATATGATCAAAATACTGACCAGGGATAGAGTAGGAAGCTCAAAAACAAAGTTGGGACAGTCACGTTTTGGGAGACCTAATGGGTGAATTTTAAAAACTTGTTTCGAATTCATATTCTCCTATGAATCTAGTTTACAAATCAATTTCAATCATTCAATTTCAATATCAGACGAGAGAGATATTCCCAAAATACTAACTGCCTATCCTAAATCTACACCCTGAAAACTATGTTTTCTCAGCTGTTCATTGGCATATTTGACCCATGAATTATTATTATATTCAAAACCTGTTTCTACTGGATATACCTATATGAATCTACTTTCACCTCCAATTGGAATCACATCAATCCATCCTTAAATGAAAAATTTGTACTCAAAATAGTGACTGTTGGTCTAGGATGGAACTCATAAGTAATACTAGGATGCAGACTGTTACTTAGAAGATTTGGCATATCATCACATGGAATTTTTAAACAATGTTCCTAGAGGACATAGACCTGTGAATACACTTTCATTTGGATTTTTCATCACTCAAATCAGACAAGGAACGAAGAATTTATGATCAAAACACTGATGATTAGTCTGGCTAGCCACCACTTTCCAATAGGTATAAAGTGAATTTTTGTTTCATTCATTTTTCTATGGATTTTTTTTATAAGCACTACTTGTTTTTTTTTCGTAGGACTTCGATGAAGAGATTCCGTACAACTCTCTTCTTCCATGATCTCATGTTTTATTGCAGGTAAGTGTTTTTTTTTTGCAGATCCTGGGAGAATTGAGAGGTCAATCCATGTATAGTGATTCTTGAAGCCAAAATTTATGCTAATGAGAATGCTTCGGATACAACTAAATGTGAAGATGAATTATAAGGTTCCAAGAAGCTTATTACAACAATGTCTTATCTGAAGACAACAACATGAATACTTCTTCCATTCAAAGTTGTAATTGGATCCATAATGAAATACATAAAGAACTTATTTAAAGGATTTGAAGACCAATGTTTCAAAAGTCAAGTCCCATTGTTACATCATTATGCCATTTCTACCTAACATTCCTTCAATTAGAGCTCATGATTATCATGCCCATTCACCAACACCATGGTATTCATATGCATTTCCTTCTTCCCATTCCGATATACATGCATGCTAAAAGTATCATTTGCTTATGTGGTTATCTCTGAAAGCCAATGACCTTCACTAGTATATCATTCATATAACCACTACATTCAGATCAATTTCATCATCTAGTCCTTCACTTCCATGCTTTCCTACTCCACCCACCCCCCTGCTCCACACACCTCTAACCCACACCATAAAGATATCTTGGCTCACTTACAATTCCAAGTTTCCCCATTTCCAAATAAAAGTTGATGGTGAAAACCTGTCTCAAGCGCCATCAGACCTTGGAATGCTTGAAAACCAGCTTGTTGGCAGGTATTCCTCGGGAATAATAAAATTCTGATTGTGAAAACCCTTTGGGCGCAATCAGATAGACCTTGTTTGAAAAATAGCTTGTTGGAGGACAAGGTTTGAAAATAAAGTAAGAAATAAGTAATTCCATCCAAGTTGCTCTCTGAATAAAGATTTCCAAGTTCCTCTCTGAATAAGGTTTCAAGATTCATTGCTACATTATAAGAATGTTCTAGATCTACATTGTGCTACATGTTCGAAGCTCCACACTGTTCTTTCTTGCAAATTTTGACATCATCATGTACATATCACATATTTTTCCTCTCAGTTTCTACTACATATATCAAGGATTTCACATGTGGGTGCAGGTATGATTGTTTTTCCTTTATTTAGTCACAATTCATTGAATGCTATGGATTTGTATTTGGAAATATACTTGATCCTTTGTCCCACTACCTCTTGATTTGTTATATTTCCAAGGGTATTAAAATCTTTCAGTTTGGGGGGGGGCACCATCATCCATCATCCCTTCCTTTGAACCATGACATCCTATCTCAACTTACATACTCAAGTCCATTCCTACACCTACCCAACTATCCAAGCATGAAAAGAATCAAAGGATACCTTATTGTTGTCACACAAGAACCAACAATAGGAAGCCTTACTATTGTCACACAAGAACCGGCACTAAGAAAAAAAAGTAGTTCATGCACATGGACAAGCCTACAAAACCATTGGAAGAAAGGAATGTGTTGCTGCCACACAAGAACTAGTAACAAGAGAGGAATGAGACTATCTCAAGGAGACCCTACTGCTGCTACACAAGAACCAATAGTAATAAAGGAGATATGGATAAGCTAAAGAAGCTATGGGGAGGAGAGAATTTCATACACATGGACAAGCCAAGGCCACTGCTAAAAGAGAGGAATAGGCTCTACAAGAACCTACAACAGAAAAAGTTGATGTAGAAGTCATTCCTTCACAAGAGTAAGCTATCATACAAGCAAGGTGGAAAACAAAGGTATGATATATTTGATTTGTTTGTATGATTCATTGGTGCATATAATTGTTCACATCTTCAAAAGTCAAGCTGAGATTCATTTGAGGGCTGCATTATGTGCATGTTGTCAAGCCATTTGATGGTGAAATACATGAACATTAAATGATCAATCACATTGCAAAATTATTTTCCCCACATACAGATCATCATGGTTGTTTAAAGTTTCCCTTTGTGCTTACAAGATCAAGAGGATTTCCATATGTATGATAATCCTTATGCATCTAGTAGCAATATAATGCAACGAATTACATCAGTAGTACTATATTCTGGGTAGTAGCAAAACCAGTTTAATGGCTCAGGAAATAAATTGATTTAGAAATGGAACAAGATCTTTCATTAGTTGTTCTATTTCTTTCTGCAATGGGAATGGATGAAATTTACTATGGTTTATTGCAATGGGATTTTCCATATCTCTGAAGAGTTCTGACTTTGATGTGAAAAATGGTTCTAAAACTCTTTTATTTCTCATGAATCATAATTCATGTAGCAGAGTTTGGCTTGTGAAGATCACTTATATCATTTTTGGCACTTGGAGGGTCTACAAATTATGTGGTTGTCAGATGATATTTGAGCATCTTGGATCAGCATATAAAGAAGTTGTAAGTGTGATCTCTTGCTGGTATGGAGATTTCCTATGCATTGTCATTTTTTTTGCAATACATTATGAGCGCTCAACTACAACCATATGGAATCAAAATCGCCCTCACACGGTCATTTTCAAACAGCATACAGTCATTTTCAAGCATCCTACAGTCATTTTTGTAAGCCAAATCTGTGTTTCCAGCTATCACATATATCAAAAATTTGGATGTTGGGAGTGGTAGTGCTGATACAAGAAAACAAAGTTCCCAAAGTTCAGTTGATTTTATGATGGTTATCTAAACTAATGAATGGAAGGTAAGTTAATGAAAAAATGGAATTTGAGAAGAGTTTGTGAATCGATGGACAACGCTCTCACACTAAGTACATCAAATTATGAATACATAAGTTGTAAGTAGTGGAAATCTTGTGTGCAACAAAGAAGTGAAGTTTTAAGGCATCTTGTACCAAAGGCATAACATACTATCTCTTCCTTTACCTAAGGACAGGTAAAATATTCAGTTTGGGGGAGATTATGGACAAATAAGCAGGATATGGTGCAATAGCTTGAAGGTAATTCATGAAATAATAAACACAACCAATCATCCTCTATTTACCATCCTCTGCATTCACTTTTGCTGGGAAAATTATTATGGATTTAACATGATAGCTATTGCACTTTCTCATCTCATTTTTCATTCCTTGTAATTAAAAATTTGTCCCTGCCCAATCCATTGTGAATTTGATGGGCCACATGCTCTGTTCAAACCAAGAAAACCAAATCCCATCATCCAAGGTGGAGTCTTAGCTTACAACCATCTATTTTCATTTTAAAAAATTTTGAAGATTATATGAATGTCGTTTAATTTGCTCCAGCACGGCTCTGTGTTGACATTAAAGCCTATAACTGGCCAACACTCAACAATTCTATTCAATTTGCAATTCACAATATTTTTTTTAGTTGGTTGAAGCTCTTGGTCCTTGCAGCCATGAATCTAAAGATAGAATTTGAGAACAAGGGAACATCTCCATATGAAGGTGTTGATGCAATTAGAAGATGTTTGGTTTGACAGTTGACATCTTTGGGCAGATTTGAGCAATGCATTTCAAATTGTAAACTAGTGATCCAAACTAGTGATGGCTTGTTCACATTATTAAGAAGATTTTAAAGATAGATCAGTGGATGCTTAGAGCAATTTTTGCAGTGGATGCTCAGAGCAATTTTTGCAATCAAGCTCATGCTTTTATTTACCCACATTTTTTGACAAAAGTGCAGAAATTCAAATAAGGATATCTTACAAACCGTTATCTGGATATTCGTGAAACTTGGAGTGAAGCATTATGGTAAGAAGAACAATCTTGGTAAGTTTCAACTCAATCCAATGCATTGTTTTATAGAAAATGGACATCATCACCTACAGCCATTTTGCCTATATCTCGTGATTAGTGCATCCAATGAATTTGATTTTTGGTGAGCAAAAGCAATATGTTAAGGGAAATATACTCACCAATTTTCAGAAATAAATAAATAAATCATGGATTGCAAGAAAATGGATATCATCACCTACATCCATTTTGTATTTTTCTCGAAATCCGTGATGTGGGTTTCTCTTATTTTGGGATTGGAGATGCACTGGACTAATAAAAACTTGCTGGGGGAAAAATCTCAGCCAAACCCAGTTTGTATTGTGTGATAAATTGGTTAAGGAAGGTTGTTGAAACACCTGTGAAATTTGCTAATACAGACCTGTAGTGACTTATTCGCTTATATCTTGAGATTGATAAGCTGGTTTGATGTGGTTTTTGGTATGGTGAAGCATGGGATTAGTATAATATGCCTACAAATTTTCAACAAAATCCGCTTCGTACTTTGTGAGAAAATGTGGTGTTTCAACACTGTTTCAGCATTGTTTTAATAGTGTTTCAACATCACTTAAGAACTGATTTTAGAAGTCTATTGGCTATGAAAATTGAGCATATGCTTGCTATGATGACCTACATGACCTTGTATTGAGAAATCATTACTTGAGTTGTTCTTTATTTGCTAATGATGACATTTTGAAGATTGTCCTCTCATGAAAAATGCAACAACCATTGTTTTTTAAGAGATTTCAAGGTTCTTTTGGGCACTATTGTCTTTTATCAGTATTATCAGTTGGACAAGCATAGAAGTGTTACGGAAATCGTTTTGGTAAGTGTGCATTGAAAAATGAGAGCCCTTACAGCTTGGTTGATACAAAGGTATTGGGTTGCATGAGGACATGCAACATATTCAGTTTGGGGGAGATGTGGGGCCATGGAAATGTCCCTATTTTACACTATCTTTTCCCCACATTTAATCCCTTATTGCATTCCCATGACCTTGTATTAATGCTTATTTATCCATTTTTATGCCTATTTGCGGGATTTATACCTAAGGTGGTTTCTATTTTCATTTCGTTAGTATTTCATGTGAATTATGATTAAACATTGGAAAAATAACATATTTTGCACTTATCTTTGAAACGTGGATGGGTTTGATGATTTTTGTAGAACCAGCTCCAAGCTAGTTGTTGTTACTCCAAGATATTTGCCGCAACTCATATGGTTGAAGATCAACGAAAGTGGATACTCGATATTTTTTATTAAGTCATTATCACTGTCATTACTCATGTTGTTATTGCTGCTACTACTCCACAAAGCCACTATGGAGGAACATATTCATTAGGGGTGATGGATTTTTATAAATCCATTATTTTTATTCTTCTTATATGTCTCAAATTATGATGTTAAATTATTTGAAGGTAAAAGTGACAAGTTGGTGGTGGATGAGAGTGCATATTTAGTTTATTTACAATGATTTGAAGACCTCAATGTAATATATGATGGATCCAACAAGTTAAATGCTATTAGGGATCACTTAGGATGAGTTTTGGGCATGTTATGATGACTCACATCTCTAAATTTGAATTTGACTTCAAAGCCATCCTAAATAGCATGGAGGTTAGCAAAGGATTTGGGATTATATTTGAGTTGACTTTGAGAACTAAATTATTAGGAATTTGTTGAGGATATTTTGCATCTTCATTTATTATTTGTTATGTAAGACTCATGTATAAATAAGAGCTCCTTATCCATTCCAAGGGGAGGACTCTTAGAGCAACAAGTCCAATTTATGATGGAATAATAATTATATTTCTTTTAATCTCTTTTGTAATTTAGATTGTAGCCTTTAATTTCTTTCTCTTTTGTTAATGTAGATTGGAACTCTTAGTTTCTCTAATTTGTAATTAGACTAACTTCTTCTTATTTCTTAGCATATGATGTATTTTACTTTGATTGATTTATTTATGTAGATATAATTTTAATTCAAGTTTCTTTACGTATGCAAGTGTGTTAGATTCATAGATTAACATGGTTGCAACCATAGTGTGTTTCATTTATACAAGTGTGAGTGTGATTTACTTTCCAGGAAGTGTGATTTACTTTCCCGCAAGTGTGATTTACTTTTCTGCAAAGTGTGAGTGTGTTTATTTCTGCAAGTGTGTTCAGTCAACATGTGATGGTAAGGGGTCATAGCATCTACTTGAGTGGAGACTCCTCATGTTCTCTCTACCAACTGTGAAGATTGATTTTCATCTTTCTTTTCTGTAAGAGAGAATTGGTTTATTTTATTGCAATGCATGTTAGACTACCAATGCTAGAAGAGGAAATTGTGGCCTGCATATATTTTGCATGATAACCTTGAAATCAATAGACGTTACCCTAGATTGATAATTTATGTTGTGAATTGATTGATTTTATAAGCAAGTAATCCTCCCAACACTTTGGAATATGGTAAACCATAGCTAATTGGACATTTCATCCATTTTCTCAATATGAATGTGTTTCACCACTCATTACAATATGCTACACAATCATTTTTAATGAAATTTTAGACCCAACTAGATTTTTTTCTGCAAATTCCAAATGTGTAATGTTTTTTAAAAGATATTTTTTTCCTATTTTTTTCTAGTTTTCTTGTGGCATTACTTCTTAACTCGAAAAACACATTGATAGTGTTTCTTCCATAAATTTTTCATTCTCAATCATATATGTGTGTGTGTGTGTGTGTGTGCGTGTTGCACTACTAGACACCGACCTCTACATGTTATAAACAAATTGTTTTATGATCTTGCGTTAAGACCTTCAAAAGTGGGACCCACACTTGATGTACTATTTTCGAGGTTTAGTAAAAAAAATACTAAATTTATTTTGGAAAAATAGTGTTGCACTAGTACTATTTGTTCTCTATATATCTACTTATTTTTGTAGGTTGATTCCATCATTTAGGTACTAAGAGGTGGGACCTGTGAAGACATATACCTTATCATTTGCCAAAAAAATAAAATGTAATTGTTAGAAAATATCAAACTTGGGATAGTTATGAATATTTTCAATGGATACAATTTATATATTAAGAATCGTGATTCAATTTCCTACATTTCATATTTTTTACTCTAATCAAGATTTATTGTGCAAATATCTCAAAATATCCATGTAGTTGAGAGATGCATGTTTTTTTAGTTTTCCATTGCATCTAATGCATTAAAAGAGACCCTTATTAGCTTGCACCAACCCAAAATTCCAATACAAAGAAATAACCAAATGACTTGTTCTTATATTCCAATAGCATAGGGGTTGCACATATTCTTAACGGACTTTCATATGCCCATAGGCCACGATATTCCCCAATTCACACACGCACACACACACACATTACTCAAGTGGGGTCTTTAGAACATATTGTTCTCCTGAACCTTTTCTGTGTTTTAATATTAAACCAATCCCTAGTAAACATGACTCCTTTATTTGCTTCATTTCGCTTTTCTCTTTCTTTCTTCGCTTTCTCATTAATTTATTTCCATTTTGTTTCATTTATCTTTCTTTTTTATTTTTCCTTTTATTTTGTTTTGTCAACTCTAGGCATTATTATGTCAATGTGTCTTCCACATGGTTGTCTTAGATTGGGTGGTTGGTTGGCCCTTGGACATTATGTCCCATGCAATTCCACGAGAATGTTTTCCACACTTTTGATTTTATTCCACACTCTTGATCATAAAATGAATGTAGTATCATGGTATTTGCAAGTCCAAGAGGCCACTTTTCTTCCATGCACTAGCCTAAAAACCACATTAACGAGGGTGTCTCATATGTCCACCTCTGCTAAAGTTTAAAAATGTTAAGCGTCAAATATCTCCACCTTGAACCTCTTCACATCAGTTAATCAAGATTATGAACAATGGTTAGGAACTTTGTGGATCATGAGCCCCCTTTTCATCTAATGAATAATTTTAAACTTGCAATAATTATCAAGAGGTGCCACATGTTTCTTTTGCCATGGTCCAAAAGTGTTAAATCCTAGGTAGTTCTACAATGGGTGAAAACTTATTTATTTATCCCAACTGCATCAAATGGCCCAAATTATTGCAGGTCCAAAGGAACCTTCCCCCCATGATGCAACTTTAACATCCACACCAATGGGAAAGTGCCATAAGTCTACTTGTCAATGACTTTGGAAGTTCGGGATTTGGAAACTTTTACCATAGAATAATCCCACGTCATTGATCTTGATACCAATGGAGAACTCATATATCTATGGGTGTAAAGAACCTCCTTCCCCAAGGTGATACTCTATAACCTACACCAATGGGATGGTGCCATGTGATAGCTTACAGCCTTTTCACCAGTGTAAATCACATGCATCTCTCCCTTTTATTGAACTTTGACAATCAACCTAAGCCCACATTGAACATAGTTTTTTTGATAAGTTTTATATATATATATATATATATATATATATATATATATATATATATATATATAATACAATATGTGTACATTTATTCTCAATTAAATATATAAGATGATACAATTTAAAAATTAGTGCATAATTAGTATGTACTAATTCAAATTTTGTATATTTTAAACGTCTATGTATTTTATTTGGTTTTTGAATCCATCATATTCTCTTTTTAATATAATTGTTACCATTTTAAGTTAAAAAAGTAATGACAAAAATAACTACCCAATTATCTACAATAATTAAACCATGTGCAACAATTCAAAATAATTAACTTAAAAATAATTATAATAAAGATATTAATTACATAACAAAATAAAAAGGAGTAGTCTATTTATTCTAAGTTTTGGACTTTTAAGTGATTTTGGATTAAAATTTCTTAAAAAAATTTCGTTTATCAACCTAACTCCCAACAAAACAAGATAAAAAATATACTCTCAAAAAAATTAAAAAATTAAAATATTTAAGTTACACCAAATTACCTATGTAATTGTTCACAACAACTCAGATATGACTATTCACAACAACTCAAATATAGCTGCAAACTTTACATCACGTCACGTCGCCTTTGAGATAGCATATAACTTCCTTAAAAAAATACCATTCATTTTGTAAATCGTTTGTAATTAATAAATGTTGAACATGGATGATACGTTTACCATTAGTGTTTGCTTTATGTTGAAATATAATAATTTAAAAAGTCAAAGAGTAAATCAAAATAAAACCATTAAAAGTCCAATTACAAGAATATAATAATTTAAAAAGTCAAACATTAAGTCAAAATACCACCTTGAAAAGTCCAATCAAGAACATAAAGCCTATTGAAATTTGAATGTAATAAATATTGTTGTCGTTATAATGCCAATTCAGTGTAATAAATGTTGTACTCTTCTCGTTGAAGAATTATATCACTTTGAAAACTGTGCTCATTAATGGAATATTGCATCATTTGCATGAATGATGAGAACAATATCAAGACCAACTAAATCACTTTAAAATCTCTTCTAATTCCTAGGCATTGAATGTTATGGTTGAATATTGTTGCAATCTTTAATCAGAAAACATGCATTGAATGTTATTGTTGAATATTGTTGCAATCTTTAATCAGAAAACATGTTAAGGAGTCAATTTAGGCGTGTGATAACTGGCACTCAAATTGTTTTATGTTGGAAAAATTTTCGGCCAGGTACAGTTCTACTTTTTCTAGTTATTTTTTTGGAATTTCGATGATTTGGGTCGTTTTAAAATGGGTCAAAATTTTTAGGGGCACAGTTCCATGGCATAGTTCCGCAGTAAATGGGGTGGAACTACGATTGCGTCGGTTTTTATAACCAGATCTAGGGAACAAATCGCTGGAAAAGTGGGGAGATTTGAGTGCCAGTTATCCCACGCCGATCGTCATTCTAAGGGGTTTTACCTTATGGGTGGCTTTAAAGAAAGGAACTTGGCCTTAACACCTAGGAACTGAACCTCTGACCTCTTCACTGTAATGGATTGTCTAATGGGCCCAATCAACTGAGCTAGGGGAGAGGCTCCTATTGTTGTGCAGGAACCAGTAGTGGTCATGGTTCCTGTCACATCAACCACCCAAATCTTGCACATGACAAAGCAGATTAAAAAACATTAAACAACTTATTTTTGCACATATATATATTATATTAAGTTCAAAATAGGAGTAAACACTGATTGGGACCCAGCTCATAGTATTCAGTCCATTTAATGCCAACATTAAAAACCATCCAGTCCAATTGAGAATCCACTCTGTCTTGTCATTAATTACAAATTAAACATCAAAAAACCCTCTCAGCCTCAATCTACTAAGTACATCCTGGGCATCACATCAGCCCTCATGAACCACAACTGGAGAAGCAACAATCAAGCAGCAGGATCCAGTGTTCCATCACCCAGTACCATCTGCACACTGCAAGGAGAAAGGAGGGTCAGCATCTGGTACAGAGTTATTCAACAACTCACACATGCAACCTCAATAAATGCCCCAACCCACTGAAAAAATCAAATCAGCCATTAAAATTCATGAAATCCAAAGGAGCTGCCAACCTCTACGAATGCCCAAAAGCAAAAATGCATTAAACTCTACAAATAAAATAATCTTAAAAACCCATTAAACCATTAGATCAGCAAACAGAAATCCAACTGCTGTCCTCTACGAATGCCCTCATAGAAATCGAACTGCCATCCTCTACGAATGCCATAAACTCTGCAAATAAAAAAATTCATTTCATCCATTAATCTGAACATCAAATCAAGCATTGCACTGAACCCAAGCAGCTGTCCAGCAGCAAAGAGCACATGGATCATGCAAACCCAAATCTCTAGCCATTGGATCGGTGCCAAATCAATCCCAGCCTCCCATTCCCAGAAATAACCCTTCAATCCATGCCATTTCCCCTATGCAATCTTTTTCAACATAAAAAACTATAAACCAACCTGTTTGCACACAATTGAACCCATTTGCATCCATTCAATTCATCAACAGCCCAGCAGTGCGTGCATGTATCAGCCAGGACTCAGCCAAGCAGTGCGTTTATCAGCCAAGCAGTGCATTTAACAGGCAGGACTCAACAATAGCGCAAAGGTTGTGTGCACAGTGTCAGCCATACATCAACAACCCAACAACCCAGCAGTGTGTGCACTGTGTGACAGGTATGTACAGTAACCTACTTGTTGAAAGGAACATGAAAACTATTTCAATTACTTTTAATATCCATAAAAGTATGAAAATTATTTACATAATCTCTATGCTTTTGTACAGTTCCATTGATATCACAGTAGTAACAATAAAATCACCAATTGAAAACCAGTTTGTAACCCCAGCCAACAACATACAGACATGATAGCAGTGTGATAGTAGTGTTACTCGCTTCTCTTTAACAAGTCCACATTTTCTCAATTTTCAAACCTGATATTTCACTTAAGAAGCAGAAATATAATACTAATCAGATCTATACAGGGGTATAACAACTCAACTACAGGGAAATATTCAGTAGCAGCAATGGCAACCCTACTAACAGTAGTAATAGTAACAATAAAATCACCAATTGAAAACCAGTTTGTAACCCCAGCCAACAACATACAGACATGATAGCAGTGTGATAGTAGTGTTACTCGCATCATCATACATTTTTTCTGCTCCTTTGTTTTGTCATTACTCTATGACGTTTTGCTTTAAGTTTGTAAGCTTAATTGCCAATGCATGTTTCTCCTCCCAGTTAAATTGATGGTTTTGACTTAGTTTTTATGCTGGCTGTGCTCTTTCCACCTTGCTGTTCTGCACTCTAGTATTTGAAATGCAGTTCTAGGTCCTTGATTCTACTCAAAGATATTTTTTGTTCTTACTTCTACTTGGCATGGTGTCTTGGCCCTTTGCTTAGCTCTCTATTATCTAGCTTTATTGTGTAAGGGTTTGATCTAAATTGGGTAACATTTTTGGTTGTTTTGGCTGTGCAATGGAGATGGAAGAAGATATAACGATCCTTTTTTGTATTTACATTCCTTTCTTTTCTAAATTTTATATTCAAGATTTGAAGGATTAGACTCTTGTATAGCTGTTAAACACATTTGGTACTTTATCTTGTTGGAGGAATTTGGCTGGTGACATTTATGATTTTTAGCTTGGTATTATTGAACGGTTTGTTTTATATAAATTTATACTTTGATGTGTGGAGTGCCGAGAAGTGAATGGAATGTAGTGACTATTGGATGTGTTGAAGATGAAGCAAGTACTAAGGATCTTTCAATTGCAGTTATATTTAGTATTTACATCTAATTAATTTTATTTCTCAGTTTTCAATGGCCTTTGAGATACTTCTCTGGTTGCATGAGATTACCTATTTCATGGAAACACTCTTCTCCCTTGCTTGAACTCTGAAGACTTTAGTGAACCTGTGTTTTTGACATAAGTTCCAGTTGAACCATTTGAATTTGAGACCAAAATGAAATCAATATTTGCTAGTTAATATTTGTATTTTAAGGTTTCTTTGTGGGCTTTCTGCTATGATGCTGATTGGAGACTTTATGATATGATGATTCATGATAGCAATCACATTTCTCCAATCTTTCAAACCATGCTTCCCTAAAAAAATGGAATCGCCAGATAAGTGCAAGAATTTCATTCAGCATTGAAATCTTAAACATGAGCAATTTTGTGGATTTGTTTGTAAGTCCATTGCATAGGGATCTATAATACTCACATGTTATTTATCTGCATGTTGCAGATTCTCATAGCCATGCCAAGAGTCAATATTGCACGTCGCACAAGGAACACAAGGAAGCGGGGTACCCAGATACAATGCACATCATCGGATGACGAAAGGGCCCGTGTTCCAAATGACAACATTGTTACATCAAATTCTGAGAATGGTCCTGTGGAAGATGTAGATGCTGTGGTTCCACCATCAATGACAGAGCCATCGCCACCACCAGTTCCAGAGGAGCCCATTCTCCCACCATCTTCCACAGTGCAAGGTGCCATTTCAACGAAGAAAATCAGTGCAATTAGAGGATGGACCAAAGAAGACATGCTGGCTGCAATTGACGATGTCGAATTCAAGGGGTTTTCTGTTAGAGCAGCGGCCAAAAAACATGGGATTGCACCCACGTCAATCCATTACTGGATAAATGGCCTGACCCATACCAAGAGGAGAGGCCCTCTTACAGTCATGACTGAACAAGAGGAGGAGGAGGTAGTGGTGTGGTGCAAGGAGATGGCCGAATTGGGACATGGGCTAGAGTTGATACAACTGAAATCAACTGTTGCTCAAATTTGTCAGGGGAGGCCAAACCCATTCAAAGATGGGTTCCCAGGTAAGTCTTGGTGGGCTGGTTTCAAAAAAAGGCATCCAGAGCTAGTGCTACGAACTGCAGAGGGTTTGGACAGAGATAGGGCATTGAATCTACGCCCCACGGTTGTTTCCAAGTTCTATGACACTCTTTCTTCTGCATATGAGAAACACTCTTACAGTCCGGACCATATTTGGAACTGCGACGAGACAGGTTTACAGGCAGGAAGGAATTGTGGGATGCGGGTCATTGCAAAGAGAGGGAGCAGGAATGTGCCAAAGATTCTGCCCAAGAGCAGGGAGTGGATAACCATTCTATCATGTGTGAATGCAATTGGCTCAGCAATCCCGGGTTTTTATTTGTTCAAGGGCAAAACTCGACTGCAAAACTATATCCAAAACTGTGAACCTGGGGCGTGCATGGCTGCACATCCCCATGCATGGATGACTAAAGAACTTTTCCTGAATTGGCTTTTCCACTTTGCAACATCTGTACCAGGCGGTGTCTCGCCTGAAAACAGACACCTGTTGGTTTTAGATGGCCATGGCAGCCACATTGCTGTGCAAACCATCGAGGAGGCAAACAGGTTGGGAATTGACTTGTTAACACTTCCTGCTCACACCACTCACAGGTTGCAGCCCCTGGATGTGAGTGTGTTTGGGCCTTTCAAGGCTTATTTCAGGTCTGAACGTGCTGCATGGATGGCTCAGAACCCAGGGGTAGAGGTAAAGAGGTTTGAGTTAGCTGAGCTTGCAAGCAAGGCTTTCAAAAGGGCTCTCACACCCTCCAATATCAAGGCTGGCTTTAGGCGAACAGGTATCTGGCCATTGAATTATGATGCTCTTATGCATGACACTCAGTGTAGCCAAGCATTTGATGTGGATGGCCAAGAAGCTGGCGAAGATCTTGAGGATGTCGAAGACCAATTGGATGGCCAACAAGAGGCAGATGCTGTGGACAACATCATGTCCCTTTCTCAAGGAAATTGCGAAGGAGTTGGTGCTTCTGACCATGATGAACAGGTCTATGAAACACAATTCAATGATGATGCAGCAGAAGATAACATGGGTTTAGGTGGTCCAGCCAGCACACAAGTGGATGCTGGGGCAAATATAAATGTGGTCGATGGTTGTCGTAGTCCAGGCAGCCCCAATCACACATTGTCAATGCCAACCCAAGTATCTCAACCATCATGGATGGCAGAGGCCATGATGAACTTGAACAGACACATTGGTGATTCCACCAACGATGAAAGCATGAATATGCCTTCGCAGCCAAATGAGATTGTCCATTTTTATGTTGATGGTGGGTTGGTAGCAGATCCTAGCACAGACAACGAGGATGCAACTGAAGAATATACCGCAGCAGAAGAACCTCTCATAGCTGAAGAACCACTGCTAGGGAACACACCAAGGCTTGGCAGATTCCTAAAGTTGCCAATGGAGAGAGTGTCAACGAAAGGAAGGGAAGGACAGACAGACATTCTCCGATTGGGCCGGAGTTCACAACTGCTCACTTCAGAAGAGTACATGAGCATCTTGGTTGAATCTGAACGAAAGAAGAAAGATTTGCAGGAATTAAAACAAAGGAAGAAAGATCTTGCAAAGGAAAAGAAGGAAGCAAGGATGATTGCAGCTGGACAGCGGGCACAGGAAAGGATTGCAAGAGAGGTTAATCGACAAGAAAAAGCTCACCAGAAGCAGTTGGCAAGGCAAGCAAAGGAAGCGAGGAAGGTGCAACAGATGAACCAAAATAGTGCATCAGAAATGGAGGAAAGGAATGTGATGGCTGATACTCTAAGAACAACCAGTGAAAGGGACATGATGCAAGGATCATTAGAAGCGTTTGCAAGCAGTGCACGATTCTACCAGGATCTTATTAACATTCAGATACCCCGCTATAATCCTGCAGGTTTACACCCCAGCTCTATTCCTACTACTGCAGGGTCCCATCCTATGTTAGCTTATCGAACACCAGCAAATATTCCAGGGGTCCCATGCACAAGTCAGGCCTATGGCTATTCAATTCCTCCTTGGTTGCAAGGAGTAAATTGGCCTCAATCTGTTTCCACCAACCCCACCCTTCCTAATCAAACATGCTCGGTAAGATCACCCCACTTGTCTCAAGCTGGAAACCCTACAGAAAATGATGTGGGAGGTGACGAACCTCTTCAAGAATAGGGTAGAAGGTGTATGGACCAACCAAGTGGTATTCTGTGAAAAATTTATTTTCTTTTTGTGCAGCCCCAATGGAGCATGGTGAGGGCTTGATATAACCTAAATCCCAGTCATTGACATCCACTGCAAGCAAAGGCATTGTTTTGACTTCTACTTCAGACAGAGGCGGTGTAAAGACCAACCGAATGGTAGTTTGTGATCAAGGCATTTTCTTTTTGTGCAGCCCCAATCAAGCATGGTGAGGGCTTGATATAACCTAAATCCCAGTCATTGACATCTACTGCAAGCAGTGGCATTGTTTTGACCTGTACTTCAGACAGAGGCGGTGTATAGACCAACCAAATGGTAGTTTGTGATCAAGGCATTTTCTTTTTGACTTCTACTTTCAGACAGAGGCATTGTTTCGACATCTACTTCGGATAGAGTTATTGTATTTGTATTTCAGTACTATTGCTATAAAGTGCAGTTGTTTAATTATAAATGAGCAGTTCTTATTTATTTATGTTTTTTTCCATAAACAAGGAAGTTAACCATAAGCATTGAGGTTGGTGTTACACACAACTTGACATTGTGGAGAGCACAAAGTAAGGTCTAATGGAGAAGTTGGGTCAAATTCTCTATACTCATATACCATTTAAGTAGATATACAACATGAGCATACATCATTCTACTTTGTCTAAAAAAATTTCATTGTAGATTCAAGTCTAATAATGCCAAAATAGTAGGTCATATATGCTCTAATAATGCCATTCTACTTACTATGTGAAACAGCACCGAGATGGATAACATTGCACAGGGTGGTAGAGCAGCCCGGGCGAAACGTTCAAATGCCAACCCTTCCTGTCACGTAAACCCTAACAAAACCCCAACACATGTGCTGGACACGCGGCAGATCCGAATGGGCACAACAATTGGTGTCCCTCCCATAACAGTCACTCAAAAATCAAAAATATTCACTAAAATATCTACTTATTTTGCAGCCTCAAACAGTAATATAAAGATGAATGTCAAGTTCAAAAACATGCTACTGCCAAATTCCCAGAAACATAACCAAAATCTGTCATACATAATTGAACCAACATTCAACCAACAAACATTCACACTATATATTACAGCTAGCATCACCTTAATTGAACCAGCTTTAAACCAACATTCACACAATATTTCAAATCCACAACATTTTCATATCCACGAGGGGCCATGCCAGAACGAATATCCACATACTCTACTTATCTTGCAGCCTCTAACAGTAATATAAAGATGGATGTCAAGTTCAAAAACATACTGCTGCCTAATTCCCAGAAACATAACCAAAATCATAATTGAGCCATAATTGAACCAGCATTCAACCAGCAAACATTCACACTATAAATTAATAGGAGCATAACTATAATTGAACCAGCCTTAAACCAACATTCACACTATATTTCAAATCCACAACATTTTCATATCCACGAGGGGCCATGCCAAACCGAATATCCACATACTCTGCT
This sequence comes from Larix kaempferi, assembly GCA_027924585.1. NCBI lineage: Eukaryota > Viridiplantae > Streptophyta > Pinopsida > Pinales > Pinaceae > Larix > Larix kaempferi. The sequence continues at coordinate 791,771 of BSBM01000194.1, forward strand.
TATCTTGCAGCCTCAAACAGTAATATAAAGATGGATGTCAAGTTCAAAAACATACTGCTGCCTAATTCCCAGAAACATAACCAAACTCATAAATGAGCCATAATTCCCAGAAACATAACCAAAATCGTAATTGAGCCATAATTGAACCAGCATTCAACCAACAAACATTCACACATTATATTACAGCGAGCATACCCATAATTGAACCAGCATTCAACCAACCAACCATTGCAATTTCCTCTCAAGCATTCAAGCCTTTACCTCTTATGCAGCCTCAAACAGTAAAGGGAAATAAAGATGAATATCAAAACCTAAAACCTACACTGCAAATTTTTCATATCGGCAAGCAAACTTACACAATAATTCAACCAGCAAACTTACACAATAATTCAACCAGCAAACTTACACAATAAGCATATCCATAATTCAACCTACAGTAAGCATAACCATAAAAACGCATACGAAAGCCTGCAAGGCCAGATATACCCAGAAACGAAACCCTACAGTAAGCAATACCATAATAACGCATACGAAACCCTGCAAGGCGAGATATACCCAGAAACGAAACCCTGCAAGGCGAGATATACCCAGAAACGAAACCCTGCAAGGCCAGATATACCAAGAAACTGAAAAACGCCATATATGTGCCCAAAAACGCCCAATATAAGCTGCAGAAAAACAAATAATCCCATACGAAACCCTGCAGACAAGCAAACACACAATACGCAGAGCCGAGTCAAACACACTCAACGCAGAGCCGAGGCAAACACCCAATACGCAGAGCCGAGGCAACACACAATACGCAGAGCCGAGGCAAACACACTCAACGCAGAGCCGAGTCAAACACACTCAACGCAGAGCCGAGGCAAACACCCAATACGCAGAGCCGAGGCAAACACAAAACAGACAAGCAAACACATCCAACCACCGAGAAAACGAGCCGCAGGGTTAACGCAATCCTTGAAGCGAGGTGGAGTGTTTATAAACACTGTTCAGACGCTGGTAGGGAAACCCTACCTGTATAATTGCCGAAGGTAGAAACCGCCGTCGCCAACCTTCACGACCCCGCAGCTGGCACAGGAGGACGCGCATAATGCCGTGATCAGGAACGCCAACACGGAGACCGGTGCACCAAGGCGAACGCCCACCGAACGAAACCACCAGCCAAAACGAAACGGAGTAGGAGGAATGCCGACCGAAACGGGGACAAGGGCGCGCGTCGAAGGGTCCACACCAGGTCCACTAACAGCAACGAGGTTCTCAACCATGGACGCAGGCCTGCGCGGGCAATGGAGCCCCGGCGGACCACTACCGGGGTGCCGAAACGGCCACACATCGGTCCCGAACAACATTGCACAGGGTGGTGGAGCAGCCCGGGCGAAACGTCGAAATGAAACCCTTCCTGTCACGTAAACCCTAACAAAACCCCAAAACATGTGCTGGACACGCGGCGGATCCATTTGGGCACCTGTCGTACATCATATGTGGACTGCCGGGTGTCCGTTCGCGTGCTCGCGTGGACCCCGCACCACATTTGGCGCCTCTCCCCTAGCTGTTAGAGCTTTTGCAATCTTCAATTTCACTATGCTGTGAAGTCTGACATCAATCACATCTCATTGGATAGGTGTTTCCCGACATTTTGTACAACCAACTGAGCTAGCTGTTAGAACTGTTGGAGCTCTTGCAATCTTCAATTTCACTATGCTGTGAAGTCTAGACATCAATCGCATCTCATTAGATGGGTGTTTCCCAACCGACATTTTGTAGCTGAAGGATCACATCAACTTTACAGCTTGGAGCAATAGTTTCAAAAGGTTTCTGCCACCCACCAATACTTCAACACAGCTAAATTGATGTACCTTCTGCCAAAACGAAAATCGGTTGACAATTGGCCCATGTTCCCAGTGCCTACCACATTTTCTGGACAGAGCAAGTTGTGATCAAAGATACGGTACCACAGTTGTTGGTGGTGGTGGTACTGTTCTAACAAAGAAGGTGCACCTCAATATTAGATTTAGTAAAACAAGATCATGGTTGTTGTGAAAAAGATGGTATTCAATAAACCTTTACAGTAGTAACTTTTTAATGTTTTTGTTGAAGATAAACAGTTGGATTTGAAATACTTTCACACCCAAACAGTACATACACAGCATTAATAATTAAAAAATCTTGTTGTGAAAAAGATGGTATTCAATAAACCTTTACAGTAGTACACCTTTTAATGTTTTAGTTGAAGATAAACAGTTGGATTTGAAATACTTTCAAACCCAAACAGTACATACAGAGCATTAATAATTAAAAAATCTTGGCAAAATATCAGCTATTCTTCTTGGATTATAATTATAATAAAATGATTCAAGATGCAACACATCCTCGTGAAAGTTGTCGGTGATAGAGCCAACGTTCGCGTTGTGAAAATTTTTGAAAGCCTTTTGAAGCTTCGATCCGGACTACACTCCCTGAGGTGCCAGTCCATGCCACCATACCCAGGCCTTACCTTCTTGGCCATGTAGGCCGCCTATTATCCATTTCCAGGTCTTCCCCCTGATGTCATCAAAAAATTATTATCATGAATGAGAAAGTGAGGTAATTGATAGAAAAGAGAATCAAAAGACAAAATTAGTGTTACACAGTAGTTAGGTGCTCTAAAGTGCAGCATAAAAGAGATGGAGATGTTGTTATAACAATGGTAGTGGATATCATAAAAAATAATATTAACTCATAAAATAAAAAAATGTAAATCAACATAGATATATCTTAAACTTGAATCTATCAAAAATTCATAATAAAATATCAGAAAAAACCAGTTTTTTTGAAGTATAAACTCCATACTAACATAACTCTCCACACAGCTATAACAACCTTTTTTTTCCATGAAAAAAAGGGCATTTATGCTTTGTATTAAGTAGAGCCATTTTATATGACCAAGATGGTCTAGTGATATTGATTGTCTATCAAATATTATACAAAAGTCAGTAGGTAAGTATCATCATACACATAATAGCTAGAATCTGATGCATAAGCATCCATGTAAACATAACGGATCAAAAGATCAAAAAACGAGCATCCATGTAAATATAACGGATCAAAAGATCAAAAAACGAGCATCCATGTAAACATATCGGATCAAAAGATCAAAAAACGATAAGTCCAGGGCCTATATGAAAAATATGATCATGTTCTTGAGCCCATGTCTACCATATGCCATCATCAAGTAGCAGACTCATTTTTGATAAGCTGTCAGCCTCTTGATTCCGGACCTCCTCATAAATAGGAGTCAATAAGAGGTTTTCTTGCCTCCATCCAGAGTTCATCCATGGAAAAAAAGGGCATTTATGCTTTGTATTAAGTAGAGCCATTTTATATGACCAAGATGGTCTAGTGATATTGATTGTCTATCAAATATTATACAAAAGTCAGTAGGTAAGTATCATCATACACATAATAGCTAGAATCTGATGCATAAGCATCCATGTAAACATAACGGATCAAAAGATCAAAAAACGAGCATCCATGTAAACATAACGGATCAAAAGATCAAAAAACGATAAGTCCAGGGCCTATATGAAAAATATGATCATGTTCTTGAGCCCATGTCTACCATATGCCATCATCAAGTAGCAGACTCATTTTTGATAAGCTGTCAGCCTCTTGATTCCGGACCTCCTCATAAATAGGAGTCAATAAGAGGTTTTCTGGCCTCCATCCAGAGTTCATCCATTGGATGATGAGGAAAGAGTCCCCAAAAATCTGAATACTTCTAACATCCTTTGATATTGCAGCCTGTAGAAGGAATTTCAAAGCCATTAACTTTGCACGGTTGTTGGAGCTTTCACCAGTTGATACTGCAAATTTATACCATAACATAAAGTTGAAGAAAATGATGCCACCCGCTCCTCCACGAGCAAGGGTCCCTGTGATACACCGTCAAAATAACCCCATGAAACTCTACAGAGAATTTGTAGGATCTGAGGACCAGGATCCCGAAAATGTGCATGTGCAACTGCCAAACTGCTGATAGCATAGACCTCAGGAGATATAAAAGGGTCTTCAAATATAGATAAGTTCCTAGCTTTCTAAGTGTGCCAGATCACGATATATGGGAGAGCAGGGAATAAGAGGGCATAAGGGAGATCATTCCAACCACCCAATGCCGCCGAAACAGATACACCATCCCATTGATGTTGGATGCCTGTAATCATACTGATTTGCTGCCAAATACGCTGAATATAAGAGCATGTGATGAGGAGATGATTGCTGTCCTCAGAATGGATCTTGCAAAGAGGGCGTCGCCCCAGTCCCTCAAAAGAAAAAACGTTGAAGGCAATCCCATACAGGTATACGTTCATTTATAGCAGCCCAAGCGAAAAATTTGATCTTGAGGGGACAAACAATATCCCACAGAGAATCGAACCACCAGCAATGCACTGGAAACAGCTATAACAACTATAAGTAAGAGAGCAGTGCACTGGAAACAGCTATAACAAATATGGTTTCTTTGATCTTAAATACTATAGGTAAGAGAGCAATGTGTTCAAGTCCAGCAGCAAAATAATACCGGCTGTCGATAAAAAATATGGTTCTTCTTTGTTCTTGGGTGTAGCAACATGTTGAGTGGCTTCTGAGTTATCAATTGATTGAAAGAGTTTGCATAATGGTGATATATATTAGAGATATAATTGTGAGGTTTGCGCTGTGAATGACAGCATTGAATTACTGTCAGGAAAGACCGCATTGAATTACTGTCAGGAAAGGCATCTTTTGTTGGTGACTGTCACAGTTGCAGTTTCATGATGAAAAAAGTTAATTTTAGTGTTGAAATATGAGAGTTTTGATATAAGGATTTGGAGTCCATTGGATGTAGTTTGGGTGGTTGGGAGGAATGATTGTTACTCTCTCCACCTAGATTCAATTCTTTGTAAGTGACATAATGCTCTTGTTAAGCTCCTATGTATTGAGTAGCTTTCCTTGATTCCTTCTCAATAGTAGAAAGTGATTTTTAAGCTGAAAAAAAAAGATTTGGAGCAAGCATTAAGATGGAGAGTGGTAAAGAAGGAGAACAGAGACATTGGCTATATGGAAGCAAGCCACGCAGATGCAAAGTCTTCTCAATCATGGCCAGAAACCCAAGAGCAATTGAGCCAACTCTCAGCAATGGTGGCAGCATAGGCATAATAATTTGTGTCCACATTTAGCAAAATAAAAAATAAAAAATTCCAATCCTCTAAATAATCTCCCAGCACACTCGATTTTATTCCAAAAATACTGGATTGATTGGGCACACTACCCACGGGGGGTTCACTCAGTGAACTTGTTACATAGCACGATCGTTCACATGATATTAAATAATACCCCTAATTTCATTAAATATTGGAAAATGCATCATAAATTTGTATTGTTGAACCCCCCTCCCAATATTCCTTTCCAATTAAGAAAACCCCTAGTTTCACCAGATATTGTAGGTATCCATTTTTATCAACCCATTTTTAACACCCCCTTTATATCATATTATCAAGTTGCAACAAAAAGGAGCCCTAACACATCTTAGTATAAGAAAACAAGATGCTAAATACAATAATAGTATAATGCTAATAATGATCCCACTAGGATTGCGGGGTTGATTGATCAATTTGTAGCATTGGATAGTGGAACACCCGAAGAAATAGTACTAGGGAAGCCAAAATGCGTAAAAAGCAACCTATTCAAGAGATCAACATAACAAAGAATGTAAAATATTTATAGTCCAATTGTTAGTGCAATGCTTAGAAAATATGAGAATTGCAGATGTTTCACACCACAACCTACAAATACACCAATTTTATATCATGTAAATATGAATATAGCCATAGAGAACTCACGTTTTCTATAAGCTTAATAAATTAAACTCCATAAAAATTCAAAATTGAAACCCTTTTGTGATGGACGCCCCTACCTTCCTATAAAAACAAACATCATTGATGTTTGAACCCAAATGAACATAGAAAAATTCCTTTTACTTTTCAATAACACCATATGATCATGTGCAAAGCTTGGATTTGGGTCATTCACAAGATCCAATGAATTGCCTCCACTTACTCTACATTTATTCTTGCAATCAAGCGAATTAACAAAATTAGTTACCTTTTCTTGGGTTGTACCTAGTTTTTTTAATCTTTAAAGGATAGGGAAATATCTCCATTGTTAGGTTTCAACCATGCAATAGTTATAAAGATACATAGATGGTGAAACTTATATGATAACATTTCATGGTAATGATAACACATAGGGTATGTAAATAAGGATTTAGATTTTCACTTATGTGAATCATGTTAATTCCAATACAATATTAAGATAGATGCCTTGCATATAAGAACTGAAATTACAATTATGACTGTGCCAAATATAACTCAATCTAACAAGTATTCCTAACTAGCAATGTGAAAATATTAAAGAAGAATACAAAAAGTTGAAAGAAATAATAGTCAAGAAACATTGATCTAACTTTTCTTGGTTCCAGTGAGCCAAGAATGATTGATCTCACTTTTGTTGGTTGTCGTGGAGCAAGGTTTAATTGAATATCAGTGCCCACCTAAACCCTAACCTAAAAAATGAAGAGTTAAATACTTTACTTGAATGTCTACAAAAATACAATACAATTGTTCAAGTTTGGAACTCTTGATTAACTACATCTCTTAACTTAAAGATGAAAAACAATATAACATCCATTAAAACCAAGCCTAAATAATCTATTAAATGAGGATTGCTCAAGGCCAATAATCCAAAGAGACTTCTATCGATATTATCATTGGTACACTATTACCATATTTATGCAAAACTTAGGATCATAAGCAATATCAAATAAAAATGGAAGGTACTTAAGGTTTAGGTGGGTATGAATTGAGCCCGTGATTTGGAGGTATGGATTCATCCCACGATTTGGAGGTTATTCCTTAGCACAGCCAAATAAAATAACCCCCAATATTTATATTACTATGTGAAATTAAAAACCCCCCTTGACCCCTTAATACAGGGCAATATATTTTCTAGGTTTTTAAGAGTATTCAACCCCCCAATATGAATGGACGTGATATGATATTGCATCACTAGCGAACCCCCCGTGACACTACCTTGGAAAAATGAAAAGAAGCAACCAAGATGATAGTGAGTAAAACTACGTATATTACTCCAAACATCGAGTACTGAAAAGGCCTTTAAGTTAGTAACTATTGTATCTGCAAGTTTGAATGTTTGTCCCTTGAAACACCTTTCATTCCAGTTCAGCTAGTTATCAGTAATTGCGTTAATTCAAAATAACGATAATGTCAAAATAATTTATAATTCAATGAATCAATGTTCCACTCCAATAAGAAAAAACAATATTGATACTTGGTTCTCTCATGGATACATGGAAAGATATCTTCATCTTTCAATTTAAAAACTAATTAATTTACAGTTTTAAGTTTTATACCACTAATAAAAATAGAAAAAGAAAACTTAAATATAATCAGATATTATTGATAAATAATTTATTAATTATTTTAAAATATGAAACTTTTGAATGTTCTCATAACCCTTTGCATAATTTTGAACTAACCAGTAATGATAATGATTCTACTGAAGTTACATTTAAAACTAATCAATCAATAAAAACTACTTCTGTAGTAACATAATCAATAAATTTCTAAAACCAAACACATAACAAGAACTCAAAGCCATTACTTCAAAACTTATCTCTTTTTCATTAAAAAAAACACAACTTGCTATTGCTATTCAAAGAGATCTTGTAACAATGTATATTACCGGATGTGACTAAGATTTAAAGATTAAATTTGAAGGTTGTTTACTGTCTTATTTACCATCCTCTTTTAGGCGATTGTGAGCTTCACCGTCCAAAATTTAAGGCCATAGATTTTATAGTATTTAGTGAGCTAGAAATGCCAGGCCTTACATTAGCATGCATTTTATACTATGTTGCTTCAATTTCTTGATTTTGATTGTCCACGTGAAGGTTGGAGAAATTCATTTTCTTGATTTTGATTGTCCACGTGATGGTGGGAGAAATTCATTTTCCAAGCAAACATGTAAATAGATATTTTAGACATAGTAAGCATACATGAATCTCACTACTAGTGACTAGCACAAGTTAGTTGGTTATATATATAAGTTGTTAGGAAACATAAAACGATGGTCTCTAATTAGCTCATTAGCGGCCATGCTATGTTAACCTCAATGGCCCAAGAAAGTCTCTATCATAAAAGGGCAGCCTTCCAAGAAATGGAAAAAGAAAGTTGGGTATAGAACCTAAAGGCCCATTCCCATGTTGTCTTGGCTAAAGTTACCTTACCAAAAACAAGTGTTTAATGGTTTAAACTATTTCACACAAGTGAATTTAGGCTTAGGCACCTAGATGCTGCACAAAAGCCAGGCTAGAAAGCACTGGCAAGCACCAGACATGCAAATCAATCCTCTTTTAGGCTCAGGAAGAGACTTCCAAATAGCCTTAAGTCTGTAGTCTGTACAACCAAGTCTTTTGTTTCGACAAGATTCCCCATATTTTATTTATCCTTACATTAAGCATGAGCTTGCTAAACAACCAATTGTTATAGGTCAAATCTGCACTTCTCCGTCGGTGATCACCTTGAGCTGTCGATCACACAAAATGACAACTTGGATTGAAGAGCATGATGACCTTGGATGATGCCTTGACCTGACTTACCCTTCTGCAAGCTAGCAAAACCCTGAAAAACCTCATGTTTTGAGTTGTGCATTACTCTACTTCAACATACTAGCGTTCATGCCCTACTCCATAGGCTCAATAGTAGTGCACATCTCCTGCTGTGCGCTACTCCACTTCAGTAAACTAGCGCACACCCTCAAAAAGTTGCAAACGATGGTTGTTAAACACTGAAGTTGCATATTGTGCGCTGCTCCACTATGAAAAAATCGCGCACACCTTAAAATATGATAAAAAATATATTAATTTGACGAATTGGGATTAGTTGCAGTTGGTTCTGCAACTCCCCCAACTTCCATTACAACCACCTCTCGATCTAAACTACCTTCCTTGTCCTATAAATACAAGGAGGATTGAGGAGAGGGGTTAGACATTGTGGTGACTCTCATTCACAATAAGAGAAATTTGTATGAAGGGTTGTTATGCTGGAAGATTTCAAGTCAGAGAAGAGCAGGAGCCCAGAATCTGGTTACACAAGCATGCTGCATTGATCAAGTATAACTTGTAATCATTAAATGCTTTTGACAATAAAGGTTGAAACATTCCTTCCTGTCCCAAATATAATGCCTAATGGATTGTGTATTTATTTGGTTAAATGCTTGATTGTTCTTGATGTTTGAATTGCATTTCAATTTTACCATCTTTATATCAGTCAAGATACGCTGAGGAAGGTATCTTTATGTTGCAGGTCTATTGAAGTGGAAGATCAAGTTGAAGATTGAGTGCAAGATTGAGCAAAGCTAGGATCAAACGTTAGTAATAAGGTAGGTCTTCAAGATATTTGATCTATTTCCATTTATAGATGTTTTTGTAGTGTAATCATTGTGTTTACCTATCTCCCCCTAAGTTGATAGTGTCCCTTTCCTCACTATAGGGTGAATTTCCCGAACAACAGACTGGCGACTTCGCTGGGGAGCCGGTTGTTTTTCTGCTCTAGGAAACCCATTTTGTTGTCTTTCCAGTACTTTTTGATCCCTTTAATCCTCTGAGGGGCCTTGTAGGTCATCCCTACCTGCTGTCTTTTGTCTGACTCAGCCTTTTACACCTCTGTAAAGCTTGATTTATGACCTTTCCTTACATGTGCGCTACTCTACTGTACATACAATACCGCATACCTGAGATTATGCGCTAGTTTATCTACAGCACAGTGGTGCACACCTGCCAGAGTGCGCTAGTTTTCCTACTGCACAGTAGAGCACATTCCTGTAGCTCTCTATTTGATGTAAGGTTTGGTTTTCCACCTGTTTTGGTTTGGTTTCTAACTTTGTTATTGGCCTTCTTAACTGGTCTTTGAGGTCTGTAATCCGTCTTTGAGTCTCTTTAGCCCCTTTTGAGTCCCTTAGGTCATCTTTTGGTCACTTGATTACTTTTGAAGTGTCTTGTTCATTTGTGACTCTTTTTGGAGACCGTGCATTGTTCCTTAGTGAACATAGCTACTCATCCATACCCTAGTAGTGTGTTGCAGGTATACAAACCTTTGTGTTTAGCATTTGTTGTTTGTTGCGACACTTGTATGCTCTTTGGGTGTCTCATCCTTTGATTTAGGGTTTTGACCCATTTTTTGGAGCCTTTGGGGTGTCTTCCAAAGCTTTTTGAGTCCCGACATTTCTTGACCTCGCTGTCATTTCCAGTATTAAGTGAGTTTGAAGTACTTTAGTTTGCTTCACCTTTGAGCCTTTGTGTTAGTAAGGTTGTCTTTAGTTCGCTTGCCTACCTACTACTTGGCTTAGTGTTCTTGTTTAGGGTTTGGTGCTTTGGAGCATTCTTCTAAGTTTGATTTCCGGTTATAAGCATCTTTCATCCTTGTTTTCTCCCCACTTTGCTTCCAAGTTCAAGAGTTTTTTCCTTTGAAAAAACTTGTAGGACAAGTCTTTGTCGGATCATTGATTCGATTGTTGTGAACTTTAGAGTCATTTTTCCATACTTGCACATCTTTTGTAGGTCTTACTTGCTTCCACTTTCAAGTTCTTTTTCGTTCATATATAACAAAAAAAGCAAAATAAGTTTGGTAGCTTAGAGTAGTGAGGCTTATAATCTTTGCAGAGTAGCATAGTTTACTTTGTTCATAATTTGAAAAAGAAAACAAAAATAAATCTTTGTTTAGGTTTGCTTACTCTTCATTTTGGAAAGAATATAAAACGAAAAATAAAAGAGTCTTTTTGTTGTTGAAAGTTGTTTTTCATGCACTTTACTTTCTGTTGCAACCACACCACACAATGCACTACCCCACTGACTAAAAAATAACCTTAAAAAGAATCTTAATAAAATCAATTAGAAACAATTTTCTTTCTAGGGATACATGACACCAACTAGTCTAGGCTAGAGTTTCAAGCTTAAAACACCTTAAACTACTCGAAGCTTGTTTCATTACTCAAAAATCGTAGTGCGACTGTCATATAAGTAAACCCATCTGTATCAAATATTCCTGGGAAACTCTACTAAAACCAGAGCTAAGCACGAGGCCATGGAAGATCGGATTTGTTGAGGATATCCCCTCACTTTTCCTTCAACCATAAACAAGGGTCGATTCGCATACGGGGGTCCATCTGGACTTCGGGCTTTGCTACCCTGCCCACGCGTTTTGATCAGGCTGACAACTATCCCCCCAGGATATTTCATACTTATGGTAGCCTTAGTATCAGACCTATAGGATCATACATAGGTGACAGCAGGGGATTATAGCTGTTGTACCTAGGACAGACGTGGGAGGAAATCCCTTGCAGGTCTTTGTGAGGGCGGTTGGGTGATTCCAGCGCTTGCACCCTTAGTCATTGTATTGTGGACCCTGGGTAACTGTTCTTCTTCCTTTGTTGATCTGTTCTGGGCCCTCATCATCCCAGACTCTTCTCCGGAAGGCATCTTATTTTCCTGGTTTGCATACTTAGGATTTTTTAGGGGAATGTTGTTTTCCCTTTAGTCTTAGTGGCCACTAGGTTTTTGCTTAGTTTTATTTATATATATAATCGTGGAAGACCAACAGCTTCATAGGTCTCGAAGGTTGCAAAACCGTCTCCCACTTAGAGTGGAACCACTACCGCCGCCCAGACGACAAAGGACAGACTCCAGTGGTCCTTTTGAAACTACTGGTGAAATAGAGGTTCCTGAGGAACCACAACCTGGGACTCCATATCAACAAGCTTTTAATACAGTCGAGATTGAGGATCTCACTTCTAGTGAGTTTAATACTCCTTTTAATCCTCCTCTGACTGATTTTAACATTCCTCTTCTGATACCTGTTGGTTTCCAGCAACCTGATTATAGTGCATATTTGTTCACACCTGGGCATATTATGACTAATCCAGGAGGCGAACAGAGAGTTCCACAGACTCCCACAATAGGTATGAACACAAATACTGTAAATCTGACCTCCACTGGTATACCGAGTTTGACTCGGTCAATCGTTGTTTCAACTTCATCCTTCAGTTTTAATACTGGTACGTTAGGCATGCCGAGCTCAACAGCTTTGACATCCGCCTCTACTCCTACTTTTGGACCCAGTAATACAGTGAATGTCGGTCCACCTCCTGCAACTCAACAGTCATACCATCTACCTAGTACTTGGATTTCCACACCCGGTGTAGGGCCGAACGCTTCTACAACTATGCCTGTCATGAGTACCATGACTGCACCGTCCACCTCGACTACCCCTGGTTTTAACACCTTTGCAGGTTACAACATGAATCAAAATAATGTACCTGCGGGAAACACCCCTTTTTCTCTATTTCCGGGAGGAGGGGGTAACATCCTTAATCAACAATATGGTGGGGCTAACACCCAGCCTCAATGGAAAAACGTTCAGAGTACTAACCCACTTTCATTTGGATGGGGGAATTTCAACAACACTTTCACACAACAACAGATGGCTGGGAGCAACCCCTACCAGCAGATGGCTGGGGGCAACCCCAACGAGTAGATGGCTGTGGGAAACCCCAACCAGCAGTTCATGGGTCAGACTATGGGTGGTTCCCCCTTTATGACTTCAGCTTATCAAATGCCATCTACTAATGAATTTGCCAGATATTTCCAAGTTAATGAATGATCCGGTGTACCATAATGCGACGTGGCCACCAGTTCCTACTAAGTTACCTTTGGACATTCCGAAATTCAAAGGAAAAACTGGTGAGGACCCTGGCGATCATGTAACCACTTTCCATTTATGGTGTTCTTTGAACTCGTTGAACGAATATTCCGTTAGGTTGAGACTTTCCAAAGAACCTTAACTGGCGCTGCGGCCAAATGGTACATTGAGTTACCTGCAGCTACGTTTTTTAATTTTCGGGATCTCGCGACAGTTTTTCTGAACCACTTCCAGCTTCATGTTCGGTACAATGCCGGAACAGATCTTTTGCCTACATTTAGACAGAATAAAGCCACTCACTTATCTGATCACATTCAGGAGTGGCGAAGACGGAAGAGGCTCATTAAAGCCAATATACCTCCAGAATTTCTTCTTGAGTGGTCTCTGAAATCACTCCTTTCTTACATTTCTAAGGAAGTAGCTACTTCCGGAGTGTCCTCAGAGGAAGAAGCCATTTTACGAACCTAGCAACTAGACCTTGTTTATGCACAATCAGGGCTACTTTATGAGATTATACCAGATGCACCGCGATCAAACACTGATCTTGGAAGACGTAAACCTGGACGACATGTTGACGGCATAGTGGGTTCAGTAGATTCTGCAACTTTCGAAGCGTTGACTAAGAAGGTTCATGCCTTATCCGTCAAACAATCGACTGCAGAAGTAACCTCCGTCACAACCTCTCCTTCTACTTCTGAATCTGTGAACTAGGTTCTGAATAATCAAAAAGGCCCTCAGCAACCCAACAACAAAAAGAACGGCAAGAAAGGAGAAGGGAACCAATAAATCCCAAGAACAAAGAGAATGCCGAGGAGGGTAACAAAGAAAAGAAGAAGGTTAAGTTCCCTTGTAAGCTTTACAAGCAGGATCACCTCACTCACCAATGCCCTCTACTTGAAAAATCCCAGAAGCTGCTTCAAGAAAAGAAACCTGCCATACTTAAAGATCCATTTCCTAAGGGGCAGGGTTCAGCTTCTGGCACCTCCAAAGTTGGAGGCACTACTCATGCTTCAGTTGATCAAACTTTCATTAATATGGTTAGCGTGGATGCACTTTTACAAACGCGAGCAAGAAATTATACCCCGAATGTGTAGAACAAGGATAAAGAGATTCCTAAATCTTCCATTCCTCTCCACATTCCAGTGGATTCATTTCCCAAGATCCCAAAAGGTGTCTTGAAATGGGCCTCGCACAATCCCAACGCTCGAGCTGCTTCCAACTACAATGTGGTTGAAGATCTAGCCCAGACCCCTTGTGCTATGTCCACCTTAGAAGTTTTGCAAAGTTGTTCGTTACAACGAAATGCACTTCTGGCAGTGATTGGAAGTATGGAATCATCCAACATGACTGCACGCTTTGATATGTCTGATATCAAATATCGGTTTCCGTACCACGTTTCCCTACAGATAGAAGTGGTCCATGGTCCTATGACCATTAGACGGATTGTTGTTGATGAGGGCATGTCGACGTGCATGATGTCAATTTCTTGTTGGAAAGCTTTGGGCTCTCTAGAGTTAGCCCCCTAACACACTGCTTACTGCCTTTGATGGTAGGACTTTTTTTCCACACAGAGTTCTACCATCGTTTGAAATTACACTTGCCGGTAAGACAGTTGTTGTAGAGATTGAAGTTTTGGATGCTCCTCTTGATTACAATATGTTGTTAGGCAAGAGCTGGACATATGCCATGCGAGCCATTGCATCGACGGTTTTCCGAGTTGTTATGTTCCCCCACGAAGGCAAGATCGTCATGGTCGATCAACTTTCGTTCTCTCAGAAAAACAACCAGAATTCATCGGATTCCACTATTCCTTTAGTTGATCAATCTACCCTAGTAAGCAAGAGTTTAGGAGCAGGGCTTTACGGGTCATTAATAGGCACTTTTGACCTACCCTCTCCTGTTCTTTTTATGCATTTTGATGTAGGTACATCTACCAAAACTTTCATGGTTGGTTTAAGGACTGATTCGTGGATCCCTCCTACTGTATCAGAACCATTAGTGCCTTTAACTGTTACAGTAGTAGCCTACATAGAAGTACAACACACTGCAATGGAACATATCGTGACTCCGGTAGTCTCTGCTGAGTCGGATATGGACTATGCTCTTGCATGGTCAGTGGATTCTATCCACTCTTTTGACTATTTAGACACAGTTTTACCTTCTAATGAAGCCATTTTGGAAGCCATGATGCACCTGGACCATCCAGGGGAACATATGCATCATAGGTCTTACCTGCTTCCAAATCTAGATAGGATAGAGAGAGGAGAATTCTTTGTGAGACCCGGTGGATTTGTTGATTTGTCATCTTTTCCTTCTACTTCAAGAGCTGTTTACGCTGAAGGGAATATGGATAATATATCGAGAACCATCCCGATTAACATTTCCACCAAACCCGGGGTCGTGGAAAACATTCTTATTGGAGCAGACTGTTCTCCAGAAGAGATCGCTCTGTATACCAAGCTTTTTAAAGAATTCCGCGACATTTTTTCCTGGTCTTATGAGGAGATGCCAGGCATCGATCCAGCCATCGTTAAACATGTCATCACAACATACCCTAATGCAAAAATTGTGAGACAGAAGCTCCATCCTGTGAATCCTCGAAAAGCCAC
The DNA here is from genome assembly GCA_027924585.1 of Larix kaempferi. Taxonomy (NCBI): domain Eukaryota; kingdom Viridiplantae; phylum Streptophyta; class Pinopsida; order Pinales; family Pinaceae; genus Larix; species Larix kaempferi. The sequence goes on from BSBM01000194.1 coordinate 807,171, forward strand.
CGCCATTAAGGTGGAAGTTGAAAAATTGCTTAGAGCCGGATTTATCTACCCGATTGACATGACGGAATGGGTTTCAAACCCCGTTCCGGTTGATAAAAAACAAGGTACTATTTGAGTTTGTACCAACTTTCGAGACTTGAATAAATCTTGTCCGAAAGATAACTATCCCACACCATTTATCGACCAGATCATAGATGCATGTGCAGGACACGAGATGTTTTCTTTCATGGATGGATTTTCGGGATATAATCAAATCCAAATCAAACCCGAAGATCAACACAAAACAACTTTCATTTTCCTGTGGGGAACCTTTGCTTATCGGAAGATGCCGTTTGGCTTAAAGAATGTTGGAGCTATGTTCTAGCGAGCTATCAATTTCGCTTTTCACGATATCAAGCACATAGTTGAACCTTACTTGGATGACCTCCCGGCGGGATCTCGAAAGAGATGGGATCATCTAGCTCATTTAAGACTTGTGTTTGAACGATGCAGACAATATAAGATTCGACTGAATCCTAACAAGTGTGTATTCTGCGTTGAATCGGGACATTTACTGGGTTTTATTGTATCCAGTCGTGGTATAATGGTCGACCCGTTAAAAGTTGAGGCGATTGTAAATCTACCTCCTCCTCACACCTTGCGACAACTCCAAAGTCTGCAAGGCATGTCTAACTTTTTGCGACGCTTTATCATAAACTATGCTAAGATCACAAAAGGTTTTATGAGACTGCTTAAACAAGATACCTACTTCGTGTGGGATGAGGCTACTCAAGCATCGTTTGAGGCCTTGAAAAAGGCACTACTTTCAGCCCCCTTGTTAAGCCCACCTGATTATGCAAAAGATTTTCTCTTATATATAGCGGCGTCTGTTTTCACAATTGGCATAGTACTAGTTTAGGAGGACGACACGCTCCAAGAGCATGTCGTTTACTATCTCTAACGCGCATTGATATCTCCTGAGATTAAATATTCGCATGTTGAGAAGTTAGCACTAGCTGCGGTCTATGCGGTACAAAGGCTTCGTCACTACATCCTTTTACGAACAACTACTGTGATAGCAGAAGTCAATCATTTTCAATATGTTCTCACTCAATGCATAATCGGTGGGAAGTACAATAAATGGATTATAATCTTACAAGAGTTTGATTTGGTCTTTCAATCGGCTAAGTCGAAGAAATCACTAGTGTTCGTTGAGTTAATCTCAGAGTTTCCAAGTGACTTAGAGCATATTGAGGAAGAATCATCATTCCCGGATGAACATATCTTCCTTATTGCCTCCTCTGACCCATGGTACGGGGATATTTTAGTATATCTCTAGACTTTGAGGTGTCCTACCACTTTTTCTAGAGAAGAATGACGCAAACTGAAATTCATGCAAAAAAAATATCTCATCATCTCTGATACTTTGTATAGACGTGGGATAGATTCCATCTTACAATGTTGTTTGACTTTAGAAGAACCAGAATCAGTATTGAATGATGCCCACAGTGGATCCTGTGGGGGTCATTTTTCTGGGTTGGCAACAGCCCAGAAAATACTGCGTGCCGGGTATTTTTATCCCACAATCTTTAAAGATTGTGTGGAAGCTGTGAAACACTGCCGTCCGTGTCAGTTTTTCACCAGGAAAATGATAGCACATCTAGCTCATCTTCATCCTATGATTACAGAAGGTCCCTTCACAAAATGGGGATTTGATTATATGACTTGCAATCCAGTTTCGGCTGGAGGACATCATTATATCATCGTTGTCGTCGACTACTTCACTAAGTGGGCTGAGGCAATGCCTACTGTCAAGCAAGATGGAGAAACTACTGCTTATTTTGTATTCAATCAGATTATTGCAAGGTTCAGCATACCCAAAGAAATTGTGACTGATCATGGCAGTCATTTTCATAATAGCATGATGACCGATCTGTACACAATGTAGTAGGTTTTCGGCAAGAACATTCATCTTCATATTATCCACAGGCGAATGGACAAGTTGAAGCAATTAACAAAACTTTAAAGGTAATTCTGCAAAGAACTGTTAACGCCAGTCAAAATAACTGGCACATCATGCTATACCCTGCTCTTTGGGCTTACCAAGTGAATGTAAAGACTGCTACCGGGTTCTCTCCCTTCCAGATTATGCATGGGACAGAAGCAGTTGTTCCGATTGAATGCGAGATTCCTTCGTTAAAATTGGTTGTCCAACTACTACCAAATACTTCAGCACTGGAATAACGTTTGTTGCATTTAGAACATCTAGATGAACAGTGCCGCGATGTGCTCACAACAAACGAAGTTCATAAGAAACGAGTCAAAGGAAAATATGACAAGTCTGTCAAACCTAGGGTGCTTCTCAAAGGAGACCTTTTTATACTTTGGGATCAAGACAAGGAACCTTTAGGACCTGGCAAGTTCAAATCCATGTGGCTCGGTCCTTACATAATTTCTAAGGTATTGAAGAAAGGTGCTTACAAGCTAACAGATTACGAAGGTAATAAGCTGCCTGAGCCTAGAAATGGGCTCTACCTGAAGAAGTAATATGCTTAGGCATTTGTGCTTTTTCTTGTAACATAGCTTGCTAACCAACCAACGATATCCATCAATAACCTATACTTCATGAAGCCCTTCGTCTAGTTGAATCTCCAGTCTTGTCACCAAGCATGTGGCCCCTAAAGACCAAACTTAAGGAAGAGATTATTGAGGATAAGGATAGCATTTAGGTATATTGACGTCTCATCATTTTTATATCTCATTAAACCAACTATTTTTTTCCCTCAGCAATGGTGGATTTTCCTTTTCTTGAGTTGGTCGTACCCTCGAAGTACACAAACACAAGGTACACCATACCATTTAGCATGTACGTAACTCATTTTTTATTATGGAATCTCAGGTACGTGGAGCAAGAATGGGGTATGGGTATCTAGGGTGTGTCTGGAAGGGTACGTCTCTTACCCATACCCAAGTACTCGGTACAGGTATCAATTCAGGAATATGTACCCTACCCTTGGGTACAAGTACCCCTGCTATATATATATATATACCTTTGGGTATAGGTACCCTTGCTTATATATATACCCTTGGGTATAGGTACCCTTGCTTATATATATATACCCTTGGGTATAGGTACCCATGCTCTCTCTCTCTCTCTCTCTCTCTCTCTGTATATATATATCCACCTAGTTTGCACCTAGTAACATCGAGGCATATTACAAATCGGCGTGGGTTGAGGTCAATTATTAGGAACTTTTGGCTAGCCGCAAATGTCAACTACTCCCTACATGTGGTTTCGTTCCTTATGCTTTTTAAGTGTCATGCAAGTATGTATATAGTGGCACAAGTGTGCAATTCCTGGTGTCTCACTCTACACGTATCAAGGAAGAGATATCGGGAAACCAAATTCAAGAAATTCACTGAAATAATGTTGTTTTTTGGCATTTAATGTATGTTCTATAGCTACAAGGAAATATTCTATGGTATCTTGGTGTATAGATTTCCTTCCACCAAGTGCAATGATTATGTATCTATGTCGCATGGAGTATTTTTTTTAATTTATTTTTATGGCTGGACAATAAGTTCTGGTAGCATATGTTGGTTATCAAATTGGTTTAAAATACCAATAAGTGTTTGGTTAGTTAAATAAACATATGAATAGTTTCTTATATTTCAACTAAAATCTAAGTAAATATATATGCCTTATTGTTCCATGTTGAAAATCTTCTCAGGGGACATTCTAAACCTCTCTTATGAAGAAGAAAACTTAATGTCAATAGTACTCATAGAATCATTGAACATCAATGGCTAAAAATAGAGAACAAGAAGACATCAAATGGACTTGAATGAGCTCAAGGATTTAATAGTAGTTATGGTGATGGTGATGGTGATTGTTAATTTTTCAGAATTTACTTCAATCTGATCTAGGATCTTAACTGAGAGAACAACATGTACAGCATATCAATCATGGACACAATAATGCAAGCACACAAGAGACACAGAGTTTACTTGGGGAAAACCATAAAGGTGAAAAACCCCAATAACTTCCTCATAGATAGATAAAGCAATGATACAATCCAAGCATAAGAGATAGACATCTCCTAGAAGCATCTTCTCCTCCTCCACAAGTGCACCACTCTCCAAAGAGTGTGTGAGAGAATAGAATGATGAAATAGAGTGCCTCCCACACTCTATTTATACTTGACTTGACTTGCCTAATAACCTTTACTAGGTTGGCCTTAACTTAACCACATAACATAATGCTGACTGAGCCGACACCCAATAGGGTGGTTTAATAACCCTTTGACCCACATGGCCGACCCCCACTAGGGTGGTCTAATAACCCTTTGACCCACATGACTTATACAGGTCTGACCCCAACAAGGTGGTCTAATAACTCATCAAGTATAAGTTACGACACTTACAATATAAATGACGCCACTTGTGTATAGAGGAATAATAACATCTCTATAGGAATACAAACACTTCCGTATAGAGGAATAATACCATCTCTATAGGAGTACAATATACATATATGAAATACATGGGTGAAATACATTCCGAAGTTATATATACATCAACACTCCCTCTTAACTAGGAAGGTATTTCTCGACACAACTCTTCTAGCACAAGTCTTCTTCTCTGGATCATCGTCACTGGATAATCGTCATCGAGTCATCGTCATCGTCACTGTTGCTGCTATCTCAATCAATCTCTGAATCTACTTGTCATAGGAAGTTCTACAGAGCCAGTCCTTTTTCATACTGGATGCAGGCCCACCACCTGCAGGTCTTCATCATCACTGGCCATACTGTGGAATCCTCAGGACTTATTACGTGCATCACAAAACCTAGTGGTAGCATCCCAGGCTGTTATGAGCACATAGCTCTACCTGTCAGATCTCCCAGGAGCAAATTACATGTGACCCATCACAAAACCTGGCTTAAGCATCCCAGGTTGTTACAAGCACACAGCTCTACCTATCCGATCTCCCTGGAGCACATTACATGTGATTTCACCTCAAAACCTGGCTGAAGCATCCCAGGCTATTACAAGCACACAGCTCTACCTATCGGATCTCCCAGTAGCACATTACGTGTGGTCCACCACAAAACCTGGCTTAAGCATCTTAGGCCTTTTTCATCTTGTCCAGATCTCCCAGGAGCATATTACATGTGGTCATGGCAATGCCTCGAAAGAGCATCTGAGGCCTTTTTCATCCTGTCAGATCTCCTAGGTCCACTTACATGCCATAGGACAATGCCTCAAAAGAGCATCTGAGGCCTTTTTCATCCTGTCCAGATATCCCAGGTCTACTTACATGTCCTCCCATAGCAATGCCTCGAAAGAGCATCGGAGGCCTTTTTCATCTTGTCCAAATCTCCCAGGTCTACTTACATGCTCATCTGCACAACCTATCCATAGCCACAGAGTATCAACCTGATACTCTCCATACATCATCTTGATGTACACATGATCATCCTGATCATCATCACTGCATCGTTCTGATGCATGTCATCTGGAGAAGCTCGTCATCCACGATCGTCCTGATCATATAATGCATCTATCTGATGCATACCAAGTATCTACCTAATAGATATCACCCTACACAGTGTATCCACCTGATACATACATAGATACATGATCCACACAATGTATCTACCTGATACATATCAACATACATGATCTACCTGATCATACAATGTATCCACCTGATACATATAAAAATACATGGTCCAAGCATCCAACATGATGCATACATACATAAATGATCCAACTGATCATATCCAACATCCAACATGATGCGTACATACATAAATGATCCAACTGATCATATCCAGCATCGAACATGATGCGTACATACATAAATGATCCAATTGATCATATCCAGCATCCAACATGATGCGTATATACATAAATGATCCAACTGATCATACAGAGCAGAAACTAGAACATCATCCTGATGCTCATCATCTAGCGCTTACATCCACGGCCATGTGAAGGATCCCCCTTCCACCATGCTAGGAATGGCTACAGCAAATGTCTTCATCACTTCTTCCTCGAAGTGTCGTCGATCTGAAGAACACCAAGCCTCTCTTTGAAGTACTCGAACTTCACTCTGGCTAGTGGCTTTGTCAACACATCTGCAATCTGCTCGTCCGTCGCATCATACAGAAGCTTCACTGCTTCTCTCTGCACCATATCCTTGATATAGTGATATTTGATCTCTATGTGTTTCTACTTGTCGTGGAACACTGGGTTCTTAGACAGCTTCACACAACTCTAGTTGTCACAAAAGATACCAGTAGCTTCCAACGGGAGATCAAATAAATCAGACAGTAGCTTCCAAAGCCATACTACCTCACAACTAGCCGAACAAGCTTCAACATACTCTACTTCGGCTATACTCAATGCTACATAGGACTGCTTCCTGCTAAACCAAGAGATCACACCCCATCCCATACTGAAGTAGCACCCATAAGTGCTCTTCCTATCTGCAGCACTGCCTGCCCAATTTGAATCAACATAACCCTGTAGGTTAAAATTTTGATTCGCATCATACTTGAGCCCATAATCAACTGTACCCTTCAGGTACCTCAGAATATGCTTTACAACAACCAGGTGAACACTCCTCAGATCCATCAGGAACTGGCTCAATGTGTTCATTGCAAAGCAAATATCTGGTCTCGTGTTCGTCAGGTACATCAAGGACCCAATCATCTGACGATACATAGTGATATCAACCGGCTCAGATGAAGCATCACACAAAAGCTTCAAGTTTGATGCCATAGGTGTGGCCATGGCCTTGCAGTCCATCATCTTGAACCTCTTCAGGATCTCTACTACATACTTCCCTTGTCCAAGGAAGATTCCATCTGCACTCTGCCAGACCTCCATACCTAGAAAATAGTGCACCATCCACAAGTTCTTCATCTCGAACTCGGCAGAAAGCTTCCACTGCCTGTCGGCAGTCAATGTATCTTCACCTGTAATAAACAGGTCATCCATATACAAAAGTAGTATCACTGGATTTCCTTCCTCAACCTTGTAGTAAAGGTTGGAATTGTTAAATTTTCAGAATTTACTTCAATCTGATCTAGGATCTTAACTGAGAGAACAACATGTACAGCATATCTACAGCATATCAATCATGGAGACAATAATGCAAGCACACAAGAGACACAAAGATTTACTTGGGGAAAACCATAAAGGTGAAAAACCCCAATAACTTCCTCAGAGATAGATAGAGCAATGATACAACCATGAGAGATAGACATAACCTAGCAGCAGATCCTCCTCCTCCATAAGTGCGCCACTCCTCCTTGAGTGCATGTGTGAGAAGTGAGTGAGAAAATAGAGTGCCTCCCGCACTCTATTTATACTTGACTTGACTTGCCTTTTTACCTAACTCATGTAGGCTTTAACTTAACCACATAACATAATGCTGAGTGGGCCGACCCCCAATAGGGTGGTCTAATAACCCTTTGACCCACATGGCCTATCCCCAATAGGGTGGTCTAATAACCCTTTGACCCACATGACTTATACAGGGCCGACCCCAAACAAGGTGGTCTAATAACCCATGAAGTATAAGTTACGACACTTACAATATAAATGACGACACTTCCTTATAGAGGAATAATACCATCTCTATAGGAATACAATATACATATATGTGAAATGCATTCCGAAGTTACATATACATCAACACTCCCTCTTAACTATGAAAGTATTTCTCAGCACAGTTCTTCTAGCACAAGTCATCTTCTCTGGATCATTGTCATTGGATAATCGTCATCGAGTCATCATCATCGTCACTGCTGCTGCTATCTCAATCAATCTCTGAATCTATTCATCATAGGAAGTTCTACAGAGCGAGTCCTTTTTCATACTGGATGTAGGCCCACCACCTGCAGGTCTTCATCATCACTGGCCATATTGTGGAATCCTCAGGACTTATTACGTGCGTCACAAAACCTCGAAAGAGCATCCCAGGATGTTACGGGTACACAACTCCGACCTGTAGGATCTCCCAGGGCGATATTACATGTGACCCCACCACAAAACCTTGAAAGAGCATCCCAGGATGTTACGGATACACAACTCCAACCTGAAGGATCTCCCAGGGCACAAATTACATGTGGTCACCACAAAACCTAGCAAGAGCATCTCAGGATGTTACGGGTACACAACTCCGACCTAAAATCTCCCAGGGCACAAATTACATGTGGTCATGGCAAAACCTCGAAAGAGCATCTCAGGATGTTACGGGTACACAACTCCGACCTGAAATCTCCCAGGGCCCAAATTACATGCCATAGGACAAAACCTCGCAAGAGCGTCCCAGGATGTTACGGGTACACAACCTTGACCTGAAAGATCTCCCAGGGCACAAATTACATGTCCTCTCAGAGCAATGTCTCGAAAGAGCATCCCAGGCTGTTACGGGTACACAACTCCGACCTATAGGATCTCCCAGACATGCTCCTCTGCACAACCTGATCCACGGCCACAAAGTATCATCCTGATACTCACCATACATCAACCTGTTGTACGCATGATCATCTTGATCATCATCACTGCAACGTCCTGCTGCATGTCATCTGGAGCAACATCCTGAAGCTCATCATCCATGATCATCCTGATCATCAATGCAACATCCTGCTGCATGTCATCTGGAGCAACATCCTGAAGCTCGTCATCCATGATCATCCTGATCATTACTGCAACATCCTGTTGCATGTCATCTGGAGCAACATCCTGAAGCTCATCATCCATGATCATCCTGATCATCACTGCAACATCCTGCTGCATGATCCACCTGATCATCAATGCATCTACCTGATGCATACCAAGTATCTATCTGATACATATCATCATACATGATCCTCCTGATCATACAATGTATCCACCTGATACAAATACAAATACATGATACATATCACCATACATGATCCACCTGATCATACAATGTATCCACCTGATACATATACAGATACATGGTCCAAGCATCCAACATGATGCATATACAAAATACATACACATGATCCAACTGATCATATCCAGCATCCAACATGATGCGTACATATAAGTGATCCAACTGATCATATCCAGCATCAACATGATGCGTACATACATACAAAAATGATCCAACTGATCATATCCAAGCATCAAACATGATGCATACATACATACATAAAAATGATCCAATAGATCATATCTAGCAGAATCCAGAACATCAACCTGATGCTCATCATCCAGCGCTTACATCCACAGCCATGTGAAGGTTCCTCCTTTCAACATGCTTGGAATGGCTTCAGCAAATGTGTCCATCACTTCTTCCTCGAAGTGTCCTCGATCTGAAGAACGCCAAGCCTCTCTCTGAAGTACTCGAACTTCACCTTGGCTAGTGGCTTCGTCAGCACATCTGCAATCTGCTCATCTATTGCAAAATACAGGATCTTCACAGCTCCTCTCTGCACTATATCCCTGATATAGTGATATTTGATCTCTACGTGTTTCGACCTATCATGAAACACTGGGTTCTCGGACAGCTTCACACAACTCTGGTTATTACAGAAGATACCAGTAGCATCCAACGGGATATCAATAACTCAGACAGTAGCTTCCGTAGCCATACTGCCTCACAACTAGCTGAACAGGCTGCAACATACTCTGCCTCAGCTGTACTCAGTTCTACGCAAGACTGCTTCCTGCTAAACCAAGAGATCACACCTGATCCCATACTGAAGCAGCATCCAGATGTGCTCTTCCTGTCTGTAGCACTGCCAGCCCAATCTGAATCAACATAACCCTGCAGGTTAAACTTTTGATTCACCTCATACTTGAGCCCATAATCCACTGTACCCTTCAGGTACCTCAGAACATGCTTTACAGCAACCAGGTGAAGACTCCTCGCATCCGTCAGGAACTGGCTCAATGTGTTCACAGCAAAGCAAATGTATGGTCTCGTGTTCGTCAGGTACATTAAGGACCCAATCATCTGACGATGCAAAGAGACATCAACCGGCTCAGATGAAGCATCACATAGAAGCTTCAGATTTGATGCCATAGGTGTGGCCATGGCCTTGCAATCCATCATCCCAAATCTCTTCAGGATATCAACTGTGTACTTCCCTTGACCAAGGAAGATCCCACCTGCACTCTGCCACACCTCCATACCTAGGAAATAGTGCATCATTCCCAAATATTTCATATTGAATTCGGCAGCAAGCTTCCTCTTAGTATCTGCAATCAGTCTGTCATCTCCTGTTATAAATAAGTCATCCACATACAGAAGTAGAATCACAGGATTCCCTTCCTTAACCTTGTAGTCAAGGTTGGAATTCGCTTTACTCTTGGTAAAGCCCAAACTGGATAGAAAGCTGTCTATCCTACCATACCAAGTTGTGCACACATATATGACTATAGCATGCTGTCTTGAAATCCATCTGGTGCATCTTCTATTTCATCACTTTTATATTTCTCAATGCTGCCATCTGCAACATGCTTGATCTGATAGATCCATTTGGAAGTCATAACAAACTTCCCTTCACATCTTGGGACTACATCCGAAACAATATTCTTCATGATCGATGGATCATGGCATTCGATTTCTTCATCCCAGATCCTGGGAACTTCAATATCTTCAATAGATATCTTTGTTGCTGGAACAAATGTTGTAGTCCTTTTGTAGGTGAAGATATACGGTCTTTCCTACAAAACAGGTTAAATTGCATGATTAGAAACATCTCATAATTTTCAGAACAAATTCTTACACATAAAGAAATATGTCATACAGTCATGCAATTATCTTAGCCAATGCTTCAATACAACATTTATCCATATCCCGTAACTTTCTAGATGCCTTCCAATCTCTACCAGAACATTGTTAAGAGTGTGCACAACTCCCAACATGTCAGCAAAGAGGTTTCATTCTAGATAAGTAGCAATGGAATGTTGTACAGTGCCATAGGCCACTTACCCATGTATATTAGTAGTATACGGTTCATCAATGCAACTATTCTAATATGCACAATACATATCCTATGTCTAGGAACATGAGCATATACATCATTGAACAATTTTATTTAAACAAACACATATGCAAGAAATGATAATTAAAATACTTATCTTTGTTTGTTCGTTGGGTGGACTCCCTCTGAGTCTTCGCTTTCTTGCAGGAGCTACTGGAGTCCTAATCTGCAGTAGCTTCTTCTACACCTTTCTGTTGTGGAATGTAGAGAGATGGTCAACTCCCTCTAAATATCTGCATCCTTTCATAAACCACTAGAGTGTACTCCCTCTTGATCTTTGCTCCCTGGATTACCTGTCCTTGAACTTATATACATTCTCGATCCCTATGCATGCTTGTTAGTATCATCATTGTGTTATCCTCTAGGTCTAATATAAAATCATACATTCATTAGTATACTATTAAAACACAATAATCTCAAGCATGTGTAGTCATGATCATTTCAAACAGAAATAATAAGCATTATCATTCAAGGTTTATGTAGGATTCTTATGGTTAGTCAAATCATAAGAAGCATAACATGTCTAAACCTATAATTACTCAAACCTATGACTCTTTAGTTGAATCATCACTCAAGATAAGAGATATAATATGCATAAAACCTGTGATTATTCAAACCTATACCTTCATGAGTCTTCTGGTTAGTCATATCATCAATTATGGTAAGAAACATAATATGCATACAACCATGATTATTCAAACCTATGACTCTTTAGGAATAATCATTATCAACAACAGTATAAGATCCTAACCCAAGGTAGGATTCTATCTTGATATAGGAAAAACATACCTGGATTAGCATGCTAGTTAGTTATGTCTAACATACTCACATGATGTCTTCTTGTTCTTCTTCAATGACTTGTGCTAGTAACCTATATATCTCATAGGTTAACTATTACAAAACCAAGTTATACATACCTCGTAAATGGATCTTCTATGAGATCCATGACAATGGATGAATCTTTGTCCTCATGTTATCATGATCATATGTTCTTGGATCAGAACATGATTTGTCTTTCTTGGTGTACCTTTCATGTTAGTAGACAACATAAACCTCATACAACACCATAATGCATTAGTACAATCATAAGTGTCAACACCCTAATCAATTAATATTTTCTATTGTGCATTCATAGTTTTATTAAGGTGATATGACAAATCAAGATTGTACTAACCGTAATAACATGAAGACAAACATACCATAAACTTAATCATGAACAAATCTCGAAACATACCTCAATGAGTCATACCTGTCGAGATCGCTTGTAATCTTTTTATGTAAGGCCTTAGCTTCATCTCCCTCTGAAACAGGAACATCTTCACTTATGCAGGTGACCAATCCATCTTCTTCTAGGATTAACCCAATCCACTTGATTTGCAAGAACTGGACCTGGAGCTGGATATGGGTTTGTCAGAGAAACCCCAAAAATTCAAACTTTGAATTTCAAACTTCCGAAAGGATAGAAATATGCACCTTGATAAGCTGATCAAACCGGTATATTCAGAATTTGAAAACTGCAGAGTTTCACTCCTCAATTTTGCCTTTGAAACTTCCAGATTCACTGGACGTGACCTTGAACTGGGGTTTGATGAAGCCCACTCTTTTTCCCCATCAAAAGGTTTGATCCAAATCTCTAAGCTTCTATTTTTCTGAGGAGCTTCCAGCCGTGGTCACAGATTTCAAAAATTCCCATTTTTATAGAAGCCCTAATTTTCCACTTTTTTTATCAAAGTCCCGAACTAGGGTTTGATCAAGCCCAGCCTTCTTCCCAACCAAAAATTTTGATCTTGGTCTCTAAATTTCTATTTTGATGAGTAGCATCCAGCCGTGGTCTCCGATTACAAAAATTCCAACTTTCTTCAAAGCCCTAAATTCTGGAAGCCATGAATGAAGGTACTCAAAAATAATTCTGTTTTGATAGAAATATGTACCTGATTGTTTCTAGTGTAACTCAGAACTTTTTGATCCACAGGGTCGGAAAAATTTTTCTGAGATAGCCTGACCTGTTATCTTTCCATCCTGACAGGTCTGACCTCAATTGGATTCTCTGAGAGAGAGTTATGCCAAATGTCGCAACGTGACCTGTTTTGGGATAAAACAGGAGAGTGAACTTGTACAGCATGCCACGTGTCATCATTTGAACTTCGGCCTCTGAAAAGGTTTCCTGAGATAGCTCGGCCTGTTCTCTTTCCATCCTGACAGGTCTGACCTCAATTGGACTCTCTGAGAGAGAGTTATGCCAAGTGTCGCAACGTGACCTGTTTATGGGATAATACAGGAGAGCAAACTTGTACGGAGTGCCACGTGTCACTGGTTCAACTTCGGCCTTTGAAAAAGTTTCTTGTGATATTAAAGTCTGTGTACTACCTGTAAATTTTTACGAAATTTCATTTGGAGCTTCCTAGCCCAGGTTATGACCTTTTTCCCAAGGTCACCTGATTTTGACTCAGATCTGGAAGAGGCAGAAACCCTATATTGTACAGATCATAAATCACAAAGTACAACGAATTAGAGGTTTTCCTTTGGACACAAGGTACCTAGAGATTTAATATTCGTCCTGTAACAATTTTAGATCCGAAAAATTTGCCAAAACGGATTTATAGCGAAAGTGCTACGATGACTGGTTTTTTCTATATCAAGCCCTAGCATCATAAGTGCAACAAGTGTCATACATGCCATATCATGCCTTCTTTCAGGCTAGCTCTGATACCATGTTAAATTTTCAGAATTTAATTCAATCTGATATAGGATCTTAACGGAGAGAACAACATGTATAGCATATCTACAGCATATCAATCATGGAGACAATAATGCAAGCACACAAGAGACACAAAGATTTACTTGGGGAAAACCATAAAGGTGAAAAACCCCAATAACTTCCTCAGAGATAGATAGAGCAATGATACAACCATGAGAGATAGACATAACCTAGCAGCAGATCCTCCTCCTCCATAAGTGCGCCACTCCTCCTTGAGTGCATGTGTGAGAAGTGAGTGAGCAAATAGAGTGCCTCCCGCACTCTATTTATACTTGACTTGACTTGCCTTTTTACCTAACTCATGTAGGCTCGAACTTAACCACATAACATAATGCTGAGTAGGCCGACCCCCAATAGGGTGGCCTAATAACCCTTTGACCCACATGGCTGACCCCCAATAGGGTGGTCTAATAACCCTTTGACCCACATGACTTATACAGGGCCGACCCCAAACAAGGTGGTCTAATAACCCATCAAGTATAAGTTACGACACTTACAATATAAATGATGACACTTCCTTATAGAGGAATAATACCATCTCTATAGGAATACAATATACATATATGTGAAATACATTCCGAAGTTACATATACATCAACAGGAATCCACTTTACTCTTGGTAAAGCCCAAACTAGATAGAAAGTTGTCTATCCTACCATACCAAGTTCTGCACATATATGACTCCCTGTCATGTGTCTCAGAACCAAGTGGCTACTCCACATACACTTCTTCTTCAACCACACCATTCAAGAAAGCTGTCTTGAAATCCATCTGGTGTATCATCCATTTCATCACTGCAGCCGGAGCAAGTACAGATATAATGGAAGTGAATCTGGATATAGGAGCAAAAGTCTCTATGCTACCACCTGCAGCATGCTTGATCTTGTAGATCCTCTTGGAAGTCACTACAGACTCCCCTTCAGGTCTTGGGACTACATCCCAAACATCTTCATGATCGATTGGTACTCCTCGATCATGGCATTCTTTCCAGATCCTGGGAACTTCAATATCTTCAATATTTTCAATAGATAATTTTGTTGCTGAACAAATGTTGTAGTCCTTCTTTTGTAGGTGATGGTATACGATCTTTCCTACACAACAAGTTAAATTGCATGATTAGAAAACATGTCATAGTTTTCAGAACAAATTCTTACACATAAAGAAATATGTCATACAGTCATGCAATTATCTTAGCCAATGCTTCAATACAACATTTATCCATATCCCGTAACTTTCTAGATGCCTTCCAATCTCTACCAGAACATTGTTAATAGTGTGCACAACTCCCAACATGTCAGCAAAGAGGTTTCATTCTAGATAAGTAGCAATGGAATGTTGTACAGTGCCATAGGCCACTTACCCATGTATATTAGTAGTATACTGTTCATCAATGAAACTATTCTAATATGCATAATACACAACCTAATTCTAGGAACATGAATATATACGTTATTGAACAGTATTAATTAAACAATAAAATATGCAAGGAATGATAATTCAAATACTTCTCTTTGTTTGTTTGTTGGGTTGACTCCCTCTCAGTCTTTGCTTCTTTTCTGCAACTCCATTCTGATGTGGATTGTGAGAAATGGTCAACTCCCTCTGAATATCTGCATCTTTGTAGAAACTACTGAAGTGTGCTCCTTCTTGATCTTTGCTTCCTTGCAGGAACAACTGGAGTGTGCTCCCTCTTGATCTTTGCTTCCTTGCAGGAACAACTGGAGTGTGCTCCCTCTTGATCTTTGCTTCCTTGCAGGAACAATTGGAGTGTGCTCCCTCTTGATCTTTTCTTCCTGGATTACCTGTCCTTGAACTTATATCCATCACTATGCATGCTTATTAGTATCATCATTGTGTTATCCTCGAGGTCTCATACATAATCACACATTCATTAGTATAATCTTAATACTATCAAAACACAATAATCTTAAACATGTATAGTCATGATAATTTCAAACATAGATAATAAACATTAGTATTCAAGGTTTCAGGGAAGTTTTCTTTTATTCATGCATATTCTTATTTGATCATAGGTTAGTTAAATCATCAATCAAGATAAGAGACATAAAATGCATAAACCTTTGATTACTTACATTTCTAAATTTATGAATAAACATAACCAATCATACCAAGTATACTTATATAAGGGATCCTAACACGTGGTAGGATTCTAACTTGATATAGGAAAAACATACCTGGATTGGTATGTTAGCTAGTTATGTCTAACATACCCACATGATGTCTTCTTGTTCTCTTTAATGACTTGTGCTAGTAACCTGCATATCTCAGAGGTTAATCATTATAGAACCCAGTTATACATACCTCGTAAGTAGATCTTCTAATTGATCCATGACAATGGATGAATCTTTGTTTTCATGTCATCATGATCATATGTTCTTGAACTAGAACATGATTTGTCTTTCTTGGTGTACCTTTCATGTTAGTGGAAAACATAAACCTCATACAAAACCATAATGCATTAGTACAATCATAAGTGTCAACACCCTAATCAATGAATATCTTCTATCATGCATTCATAATTTTATTAAGGAGATACGACAAGTCTAAATTTAATCAAGATTGTACTAACCGTAATAACATGAAGACAAACATACCATAAACTTAATCATGAAAAAATATTGAAACATACCTGGATAAGTCATACCTGTCGAGATTGCTTGTAATATTCTTATGTAAGGGCTTAGCCTCATCTCCCTCTGAAACAAGAACTTCTTCACTTATGTAGGTGACCAATCCATTCTCTTCTAGGATTAACCCAATCCACTTGATTTGCAGGAACTGGATCTAGAGATGGATTAGGGTTTGTCAAAGAAACCCTAAAAATTCAAACTTTGAATTTCAAACTTCCAAAAGGATAGAAATATGCACCTTGATGAGATGACCAAGCTTCTATACTCAGAATTTGAAAACTGCAAAGTTTCACCCCTCAAATTTTCCTTTGAAACTTCTGGATTCACTAGACATGACCCTGAACTAGGGTTTGATAAATCCCACCCTTCTTCCCAATCAAAAGGTTCGATCCAAAGCTAAAAGGTTCTAGTTTTCTGAGGAGCTTCTAGCGTTGGTCGCAGATTTCAAAAATTCCCATTTTTGCAGAAGCCCTAATTTTCCACTTTTTCGATCAAAGTCTCGAACTAGGGTCTGATCAAGCTCGGCCTTCTGCCCAACCAAAAATTCTGATGTTGGGCTCTAAATTTTGATTTTGATGAGTAGAATTCAGCCGTAGTCTCCGATACAAAAATTCCAACTTTCTCCGAAACCCTAAATTCTAGAAGCCATGGATGAAGGTGCTCAAAATAATTCTGTTTTGACACAAATATGTACCTGATTGTTTCTGGTGTAACTCTAAACGTTTCGATCCACAGGGTCTGAAATATTTTCCTGAGATATCCCGACTTGTCATCTTTCCAACCCCATAGGTATGACCTCAAATGGATTCTCTGATAGAGAGTTATTCCAAGTATCGCAACATGAACTGTTTATGGGATAAAACAGGAGAGCGAACTTGTACAGCATGCCATGTGTCATTGGTTTAGTTTCGGCCTCTGAAAAAGTTACCTGAGAAATTACAGTCTGTGCACTACCTGTCACGTTTTACGAAATTTCATTTGGACCTTCCTAGCCCAAGTTATGACCTTTTTTCCAAGGTCACCTGTTTATGACTGAGATCTGGAAGAGGCAGAAACCCTATATTGTACAGATCATAAATCACAAAGTACAACGAATTAGAGGTTTTCCTTTGGACACAAGGTACATGGGGATCTTAGCTTCGGCCTATATGATTTTTAGACTCTGAAACCTCGCTGAAATTTATTTATAGAGAAAGTGCTACGATGACTAGTTTTTGCTATATCAAGCCCTAGCATCGCAAGTGCAACAAGTGTCATACATGCCATACCATGCCTTCTTTCAGGCTAGCTCTGATACCATGTTAATTTTTCAGAATTTACTTCAATCTGATCTAGGCTCTTAACTGAGAGAACAACATGTACAAAATATCTACAGTATATCAATCATGGACACAATAATGCAAGCACACAAGAGACATAGAGTTTACTTGGGGAAAACCATAAAGGTGAAAAACCCTAATAACTTCCTCAGAGATAGATAGAGCAATGATACAACCCAAGCATAAGAGATAGACATCTCCTAGCAACAGCTTCTCCTCCTCCACAAGTGCGCCACTCTCCAAAGAGTGTGTGAGAGAATAAAATTATGAAATAGAGTGCCTCCCGCACTCTATTTATACTTGACTTGACTTGCCTAATAACCTTTACTAGGTCGGCCTTAACTTAACCACATAACATAATGCTGACCGGGCCGACACCCAATAGGGTGGTTTAATAACCCTTTTACCCACATGGCTGACCCCCACTAGGGTGGTCTAATAACCCTTTGACCCACATGACTTATACAGGTCCGACCCCAACAAGGTGGTCTAATAACCCATCAAGTATAAGTTAGGACACTTACAATATAAATGACGACACTTCCGTATAGAGGAATAATAACATCTCTATAGGAATACGAACACTTCCGTATAGAGGAATAATACCATCTCTATAGGATTACAATATACATATATGAAATACATGGGTGGAATACATTCCGAAGTTACATATACATCAACAGTGATGGTGAAAGAACCTTTTAAACAATTTTCCATTTGAAAAAAACTAATATGACATCCCTAAGTTACCACTAGATAATGGATATTGATAAAAAACTTCATTCGAAAGAAACTAATATGACACCCCTGAGCTATCACTAGATAATGGATAATGATTCAATTTCTCATTTGAAAGAAACTAATATGACATCCCTAAGCTACCACTAGATAATGGATAATGATGGAAAACATCCAATAAAGAGATACAATGCGTATTTTTTGTGTTTAATTTCTTCAAAAAAAATATTGAATAATAACACTAAATTATTTTATAAATTAAATTTTGACATCTAAATATAAGAAAAACTTGATTTATAGTTACAAGTAAACTAAAGATAGTCTTATATCATCTTACATATTTGATATATACCTAAGGATATTGAATAATATTTTCAAAGGTGATGTTCTAATCTTATATGGTTTTTCTTCCATGAAAAATTCCAACCCACCTACAAAATCCTAGGATGTGCATGCTAATCTTGTCTACATGCAAGGACAAATTACAATAAATATGAACAAAAGTGATAAGCACATATCACAATTTGTACCCTAGTTTTCAGTAAGTAACAATGTTTACATAATAAAATTTGACACCATAAAGAAAAGAGAATACGAGAGATGATTGGAAAATCATCCTACATTATGAAAACTATGGGATGTAATTGAAATGATACCATTAGTTTGCACTGAATGAAGGATCACTCTAGATACTATACTTTACATGGTTTTGGAGTCATAGGATGAGTATTGAATTGGAAGTTTTGCAAGAATTGTTTTAGGATGTCATCAAAGCAATCACTAGTATGAGATGTATGTGAAATATAGGGCTCTAAACCATATAAGATAGTACAATTGTGAGCATTGTGATCTGAACAAACATTTTGTTTGATTTGATAAGTATTTTCTTTCACTTCCACTTCTTTCATATTTCATACCTACATGGTTAGCTACTCACAAATATGAAATTCTCTTCACTTTTCTACTAGGTCACTTGAACAACCATTAAAAACATACCTTGACATGAAACATCTTATAGTAATAGGCAAAAAAAAATACTCATGCTTAAAAATATGGTTAGGAATGGACTTAAGGGATTTAACCATATATTAGCATATCTCTCTAGCTTCCTTGAAGTACTCAATAATGATCCTACAAAGTTTTATTTATAAATTTTTGAAAAAATATTGTTAAAGCAAGTGTTCATTAATATTGAAACAAATTTACTTCTATATTTGATTTTATTTAGTTTTCCATGGGAATAGACAAATAAAATAAAAATACTACATGAGAATAAATAAAATAAAAATATTACATGAGAATCGACAAGTGATGTTTTTTTTATCCTTTTAATACATCATAAGTGATAAAATCAACTATATTATAGCAAGGGAATTCTTCCAACAATATATCATTACATTAATACAAATAAAACATTTTAGGAACTACTTTCCTCTTATGGTAGTTTTTTGTAAATGAAAATTTCACAATTCAATGGAAACGCCATTGTTGGATTATCTTCTTTACATTCTTTATTTTGGTTGGTACCATGTACCACTAAAGTAAAACCACCTATATTTGCAATACTTTGAAACTAGATTACACGGAATATCCAAAAATAAATAAATCAGTTGATAAGTGATCACTAATGATATTGTATTGTATTTTTTTTTCCATGATTAACCTTTTCTTATTGCAATCACATCACTTATTTTATCAAGTGAGAGGAGTGATGTTTTTGTTTTTTTAGCATGTTTGAATCTTTAGATATGAAACTTGTTATATATATTTTGGTTTACTTTCACAGCTTCGTTTATTAAATTATATACATTATTGTGCATAATTCCTTCCTGCAACACAGTATTTATAGTAGTAAATTTGGCTATAAACCTTTAAGTATGTATGATAATCCAAATTTTATAAACTACAAATATAACAAAAAAAAGTTTTCAAAGTTTTCAATGATTAGGGACATTTAAATTTATATTATTCAAATGGATTTTCTAATTATAGTATAGAAATAAAATTCAGCTTTATTTCAAATGGATCCAATTGCATTATACACAAGATATTCTATAGTCCTTTACAATAGTGATGCTTGGATGTCTTCGAACATCCATTGTTGCAAGTGAATCATAATTTATATACAAAAACCCACATCAAATTATTCTTTCATTATTTGTATACAAATATTTATATAGATTGATAGAATACAAATATTGTTTCAAAAGAAAGTTTGAATACAAAGAAATAACTAAATGAATTTTTCTTATATTCTAATAACATAGGAGTTGCACATATTCTTAATTGTCTTTTATACACCCATGGGCCATGATATTCCCCACTTCACACACACACATTACTTCAGTGCGGTGTCTTCCAAAACCCAAAGAAGTTAAAAAAAAAAAAATTGCAAAAAATAGGACCTTGTCCTAAGAAAAAGAAAAAGAAAAAAAAAAGTGAAACTGCACATGGTTTTAAAGTGCACGTGGTTTTGTGAGAAGTGGGTTTGGTTTGATTCCCTAACAACAAACCAAAAGTGAGATTTGAACTTGGGTGGGGAAGGTTACAATCATTCCTCCCAACCAACCATTCTACACCATTTTTTTCAAAATAAAAATGGAATTTATACAATGTGAATCTATATTATGTGAAATAGCAAAGAAACAAAATTTGTATCTAGAAGAGAAGAATAAGGAGTTGTTAATGCAAATCATAGAATTAAAAAATGAGAATTATCGCAATAAGAGATTGTTAAGGGAAAATGAATATTTCAAGAAGAAAGATGACAAAAATTTACTACAAAAAGATGAAGAGATCTCTTGTCTAAGATATCATAATCAGAAATTACTTCTGCAAGTCAAAAAGGCAAAGGATAAAGCACAATGCAATCAAAAGTTAGAAGAGGAGAATCGAGATCTTCAAAAAGAATTATCAAGCAAGGACGAAGAAATCTCTTCCTTAAAAAGGGTTAATCAAGAATTGCTAGAGCAAATAAAAATCTTAAAAGAAAGAGAACACAAAAGTCAAGACAATCAAATGAAGTTGACAAGTCCAAGGAAGAACTCTTATGCTTAAAAAGACATAATCAAGACTTACTTATACAAGTTCGAAAACTAAAGCATGATAAGAAATCTTTACACGAAGAGTTAGATCGCAAAGAATCATTAATCAACAAAATGATGACTCGTCCAATAGAGAAGTCATCAGACGCTCAAAATCAAACACCAAAAGAAGGAGCCAATACAGAGTCAATCAATGCTCAAATTCAGAAGAATGCATATAGTGACAAATCACTAACATCAAAAGAAGATGGTTCCGAAGAACAATCACAAAAGATTAAGATTCCTTATCGTCACCCAAATCATATGAGTCGTTATGACCAACAACAACGTCAAGATAAAAATAAACAATACTCTATTCACAGACAGCCCGACTACAACATTGAGAAAGAACGCAGACAAAATCGACAACCTGCATGGAAGCCTAAATTGAGAAGTTCTATCTGAATAGTCAATTATCAAATAGATCCAATGAAGATAGATTTTGGGTGGATCACTTCCCAAAAGATGCAACACCTAAGTTCAGGAATTCAGAAGTTATATCGTCTTGTTTCTTCAAGTGTCGTAGTTACAAGCACCAAAGATATTGAGAAGACATTACAAACGAGAATAAGAGTTAAAGAGAAGTATTTTCCAAATTATGCTTTGAGGACAAAGCATTCTTAAGGGGAAGGCAATGTAACAAACCTAAAATGTATAAATTAATAATATTAACAATAATTATCCAAGGGACATAACCCTTGTGAACAGTCATCAAAGGTGCCTTTAGGATTTTATTTATACGGGCCCTCTCTTGCATTGTAATCATCTATCATACATTCATTTTTACATTACTACTTAGCCATTTATGGCTTTCTTACGTTACTTGTACTGGTTATTTACTTAGTAAAGGAACTCTTGTTCCTTCATTGTCTTAGATTGGGTGGTTGGTTGAGCCCTTCACGTTATGTCCCATGCAATTCCATGAGAGTGTTTTCCACACTCTTCATTTTATTCCACATCGTTGATCATAAAATGAATGCATGAGCATGATATTTGTAGGTCAAAGAGGTTGATTTTCTTGTATGCACTAGCTTAAAACCCACATTAATGAGGGTGTGTCATATGTCCACCTTTGATCAAGTTTAAAAATGTTAAGCATTAAATATCTCCGCCTTGAATCTCTTCACATTAGTGGATCAAGAATATGATCAATGGTCAGGAACTTTGTGGATCATTAGACCCCCTTTCATCCAATGAATAATTTTAGAACTTACAATAACTACCAGGAGGTGCCACATGTCTCTTTCACCATTGTCCAAAAGTGCTGAATCCTAGGTGGTTCTTCAATGGGTGAAAACTTATTTTCCTATCCCAACTGCATTAGATGCCCCAGTTTATTACAGATCCAAAAGACACTTCCCCCCATGATACAAATTTGACATCCACACTAATGGGAAGGTGCCACGTGTCTACCTATCATTGACTTTGGAAGTTCATGATTTGGAAAACTTTACAATAGAATAATTCTGCATCATCGATATTGATACCAATGGAAAATTCATATATCTATGGATGCAAAGGACCTCCTCACCCAAGGGTGATACTCTATAACCTACACTAATGGGATGGTGCCATGTGGTAGCTTACAATCATTTCACTAGTGTAAATTACATGCATCTCTCCCATTGATTGAACTTCAACAATCAATATAAGATACTAAATATGGTCCATCTCCCTATAGATTGTAAGGACTCTCCTTCCCCATCATTTTTCTTTAACACCTGCACCAATGGGAGGGTGCCACATGTGATTCCCACATATTCATTTTTATGGAGGAAGCCCACATCGGGCAGCAATTTTGATAAGTTTATTTTTTATGATTAATTTGAAAGATGGTTAGTATATACTAGTCAGTATAGAAGCATATTAAACTTTTTGTTTAATGCCTCGTAATCTTTTTTTTTAATATAATTGCTAACTATTTAAATTAAAAAAAGTAATGGAAAAAATAACTACCTAATTATCCCCAATTTTTTATTATAATTAAAAACATTTTAAATTTAGTAAAAGTAATGACAAAAATAACTACCTAATTATCCGCAATAATTAAACAGTGTACAACAACTCAAAATAATTGAAATAAAAATAATTACTATAAAGATAAGCTCTTTGGAATATATATATAAAATTGGGTATATTTTGAAATTTAATAGTTTTGAAAACCAAACTGTTATGCCACCAATCAATACCAAAACGAGAATCGGTTGACAATTGGTACGTGTCAGATATTCCCAGTTCTAGGCAATGCTGCACCTCCGTAGTAAAATCAAGATCACAGTTGTTATGAAAAAGATGGTAATGAATATACCTTTATAATAGTACACTTTTAATGTTTTAGTTGAATATGGACAGCTGGATTTAAAATGCTTTCAAATCCATCTAAACAGTACATACACAACATAAATAGTACATACCCAACATTGATAATTTAAAAAATCTTGACAAAATATCAGCTATTATTGTTTGATTATTATAGTGTGCGGCAGGATTTAAATTTTACAGTTAAATACATGTATTTTTTTTTTAATAATTTAAAAATATGCATGTCAATAATGAAGTGTAATTAAATTTGGAAATAAATAGTGAAGTGTAATTAAATTGGAAAAGTTTAAAAATTACTTGTATCATATATATATATACAAAGGAACTATATAGATGAAATGATGGATAAATATATACACTCACATTTGATATTTTCTAAAATCAAACAGAAAAAAAGAAATTAAGTTGAAAGAAACCATGCATTGTTTTGTGCTTGAAATTATTGTTTCATTTATTGAAATTGTGGCTCATGTCTATGAAGCATACTCTTCTTATGGCCTTTAGGTTTAATGTGGAAGTCATAAAGCGATCACAAATCATTTCTATTGGATTCTAGCCATCATGAATGCATCCAACACTTTGCTAGTTCTTTTGTTACAATATAATTTAAATCATTGCCAATATCCACTAGTGTGTGCATGCAAATTGGAATATTATAACGACTCTTCAACATTGAGTGACTCTCTCCTTATAAATTTTGATTCATAAATCCCAAGTTTAAATCATATACAAAAAAACCAGGGCATTGCAAGAAAACACGTGAATATAAAAATATAGTAACACTCGATGATATCCATGTGCCCACTAATTCTGGATATGTTGGCTTCCAAAATATTATAGGGAACTGAAAAAGACGCAACTTGAATCGAATTGTCCTTTGTGTAGGCCACAACCTACCATGCTACAATTATCCATCTCAAGCATCAATGTTCAAATTTAGTGTTATATAACTCTCAACAAGTTAGCTATATCACCATGTCATATCTTTATTTAATGTTGTCATGTTTTTTGGCCACATGAATACATATTTAGATTGAATTACATTAAAAATAGGTAGATGATTTGAGGGCTTGAGGTCGACATATTCTAATTATAGATCAAATAGATCAGTCCCAAAGCTCCAACTTCTACTACAAGATCATCGACCATGTAAGAACTTGCTGAATTGTATGGACCCTAATATCTTATTACATATTACAAACACATTTGCACAATGAAAATACAAATCTCTTAATGTGTCTGGGAATATTTATTCAATTGCAAAGCTCTTGAAACTGACCAAATTTTTGCAGATAAAGCTATTAATTTTTGTGATTAGAGTCCCTAATTTGGAATATGTAGTATTGTTTTTAATGTAGATGTAAGTAGTGTTGTTGTTATCAACATACAAAAAAAACTATTTAAAATAAATGTCTATTAAATCATTCAAGACAAGCTTATCTATAAAACCATCCCAATTATGAGGATATGCTTGCAATAATATTTGGAACATGGAAATAATACAATATTATTTGAGAGGGGTATTTGATAGGGTGGGAAATCTATGATCATAAAATTTCAAGAAGATGGGTTACTACATGCCATTTGTGCAAGCTCCATGGTACATGAGGTAACAACTTAACTTGAAGTTTGTCCAACAAATACAAAGTTAATTAATGTTCAATAATATTTGGGTTGCTGAAAGGATGTGTGGTGTATGGGATTCCTATTCACCGATTGAATTGAATCATGCAATGCTTGTTTGCCAAATTTATGTGAACTAGAAAGTATTTTTCTTAATTATGTTTCTGAATTATTTGTTGTTATAGGAATATGGATTTATGTTTGTGAGAATTCAATCATGTCATAAGTTGCACAATTATTTCTAATGTTATTTTTGTTGTTCTTAGCCAACGAGCCTCCAAAATATTGTGATCAATGTGGTTCATCATATTTAAGAGAGACTTGCAAGGTCTGTTTAGAATGTGCAGCCAAGAGGATAGGCGCATGAAAAGCGGATTGGTTTGGGTTTAGTGGTTGTATGACAACAAGGTATTTGGCCCAAGTCCCATGGCACTTAATGAAGAATATGGACCCTTCCAACATAATTTCCACCCTACATTTACCTCACGTGCAACTTTTTCATTTCACATGTATGTCAATCTACTTTTCCTATCATAACTATACCCAATACCATCACCTATGTATGCTTCAATGTTTCTTTTTTATCCTTGGTTGCCAAATAATGGTTACATAAGCCACCTACGCTTTGATAGTAGTTTTTTATTATTGAAAAGTAGGTTGAAAGACAAGATATTTTGGCATCTCCTGCTATACTATTGTGAGTTGTATAAAATGAGTAGATAGGGGACCAAAAGAGAAGCCAAATACGAATATTAGCGCTCTCTCTCTCTATATTAGAATTTTTGGGCTTACGTTTTAATAAATATGCATTTTAAATAAAAAAAGCTATGAATTACAACATTTAAGTTATGCCATGTAATATATCTAAATGTGGTAGTTGATTTTTTTTTTCAAATATTCCCAATATGAGGATTAAAATGAATTATTGATATTTGTGAATGAGAAGTTCTAATTCAACATTATTTTGATGTTATTTAATATTTTGAAATTTAGAAACAAATCATGTTTTTTTTCTTCTTGTGTTTGATGATAAGAGTCGAGTCTCCTATAACTAAAGGTTTCTTGATGTGTTTGATGATAATATTTGAGTCTCCTATAACTAAAGGTTTCTTGATTTGTACAATGTATATGGAGCACTAAATTGCTTATTGAAGCCAAAGCTTCGTGCTAAGAATGGTAAAAAATATGTGTTGTTTTGACGCCTTCTAGGATTTTGAAGACTGGGTTCATATCCATGAATTAGTTAAACAAATGAAGTTGGCCTCAATCACTATGGAATGCTCTACAATGGTCTTGTATATTTTTCCACCGTGGACAATAATATCATGGAAAAGCTATGTCCTTTATATAGCTCCTTTAGTGCTACCAAATTCCACTACCCATTTCAAGCTCCTTTAGTGCTACCAAATTCCACTACCCATTTGAAATATGATCTACCCAGAAGACAATATTCAAATGTATTTAATGTATAATATGGTTTATATTTAAGGTATAATATCAAGGTTCGGATTTTTATTTCATGAAGGGAAATTCAAACACAATTGAAAATTTCTAGCATGTAGGGATGCATTTCAAAAGCCATGTCATTGTACAAAATGATGAATTTCCTAAAAGTGTGAAAGATGCTCCATTATATTTATGCTTGGATAGCATGCCACAATTGACACCAGATATTCTTCAAGAAAATTATCTTGAATGGTTTTAATGAAAATTAAAGAGTAGATATGAACTTATTTTTAATCTCTTTTTTTTCTAATATTTCAAGGTTCTAATTGTATGGTAATGGAGCAATGTTAAACTAATATCATACAAGGACACCTATCAAATATTCAGGTAAGGGTTTGTAAGTGATTTTAATGTTGTTTATGATAGTATCAATTAAAGTAAATAGAAAAGGAAATGGAGTAAATGAAACTAGATTATTGAAGTGGTAGACAAGTCTATTGATTTACTCATTTATATTGTCACTGTAATGTAGATAAGTCTATGATTGCCATTCTCTCATATTGCTCCTCTCTAAGCCCATGCTTGATATTTGTTGTAAACATTGAATACCATGTTCATTGTATGTGGCAACCAATCCCCGATTATCTTATGCAATGTGCACATTTGTACTGTTCCATACAATTTTATGCTCATAATGGAGCACAAATAACCAAAAGTAATAGTATTTATGAGGATATTTCTATCAGGAAAAAATGATGGAAGTTGGCATAACAAGATACTTCTAGGCTTCTTAATAGGTGTTTAGGATAAAGATGATGCAACACATTTTTTTTGCATTATGGCTAATAGGTGTTTAGGAGAAAGATGATGCAACACATTTTTTTGCACTATGGCTAGGTGATGTCGATGGACTAAGAAATATTATATTTGAACTCATGGTATAAACAAAACTTTAATTTGGTAAACATATTAGGAATATTCTATGCAGTTAGTGTTGAATCTCAAGGAGAATGCATAAAAAATAGGCATGAATATACAGAAAAATGGTCTTTATTGACATGTTGGGTCATTACTAGCCAATGAAAACCAGTGACTAGAAAATGAAATAAGAACATGCATTACATCCATAATCCTTCTTGACATTGGTCGTGTTAGGAACGTGACGTGCCCTTCCTTTTTAAAAGGGTTGGAGCTCAAAGCATAAGGAAGAATAAGATCAAACAACAATTGGTAGCCAAAGTCATACTCATGTAGTTGCACCAATAGATAGTGGCATAGACAATATCCCAATGAATTAGTACCATTTCCCACTCCTTTCTTAGGTCCTATATCCTTAGAGTCATGGTATAGATTGACATTGGTAATGATTGAGAACTGTTTAATGAGAGCTTGGGACCTATCAAAGCCATTATCATTGTGTTGATCTTCATGGTTCTCTTCTAACAACAAAGAAAGTATAAAAAAATTACATCTTTGACATGTTCAATGAAAAAAGGCTCATCTTAGACAATTTGTGCTTCACCATGGAAAAATATATAGGGACAACCTTTACCTATGCCTTACTCAACAACATTATGTGTACGAGATGTTCCAAGATTGACTAATGATCATATTCATCATGACCCAAATTGTCCATTGATGCCAACAAATATCACACCTGACATTCCTAACTTTGTTAGCGAAACCTAATGAAGATGTCAATTTCCATGTCTTTGCCTTTTTCTTGTGGCATTCTTCGGGATGATTAAACCATGATTCTATTAAGTTAAGACTTCCCGACCAAAACATAACAATTTCTTGTTGCCATAACATAACAATTTCTTGTTGGCAAGAAATGGATCTAATACCACTTCTAAGATACCTAAGTGTAGATGAGCATGTACTAGAGCCACTTTCTTTCTCCAAATTGTAATTTATTTTTGAAAACCATAAGCTCAACATCATCCAATTTACTTGAAATTACAAACTCTGCACATTTCCTATAGTTTCTTATACATTTGTAGGTGTTTTGAATGAGTTTTGATCTTAAACTAATAAATTAAAAACAATCCTTCAATAAATTCTAGGTTCATTCATCCTATCACTCATTGCCAAACGTTGCATCATAACCTTCACCATTAAGCCTCTCATTGAAACTATGAAATGTTATTTCATTTCCCTGAACTATTCTAACCTTATTTTAGGCCACCCTTATCAATATGATTGTGGTGCAAATATAACAATAGAATTGGAAATTCCATCCTCACTTAAAATACACCAAGGGGGTAAAAATTCACATTTTCTACACCAACCCCCCACTTCATCTTCATCCCATCTTCTATCTATAATCACTACTATTAAAGTAGTGATCATTAACAAGATCCCAAATTTGTGTCATTCACCTAGTTAATGAGGACAATCCTTCATAACCCACACCATCTAGTATGAAACATTCCTTATACTACTATGCCAATGTTTTCAAGGAACCTCATAGAATCCCTCCTATATGTTCCATCCAACACTCCCTTGATCTCATATCATGATACTTTCTACATAATTCCCTAACCTTATCATGTCTCTCCCATATGATCATAAAGAACTACAAGTCTATGTTAGTCTAGTCGAAAATGATAAGAAAAGCTATTGCATTCTGAAGGTTAGCATATGTCAACAAATCTTGTTAGCTAGAACAAAGACATTTAGCCTTTTAAACTCAAATATCAATAGTTGTTTGTTGAGCAGATGTTAAATACCCTAAATCTAAGTGTTCATTCTCAAGTGCAAGATGTAAATCGAGATGGCTGAGAATCCGCAGTGGAATTAATGGCATCTAGTGGAGAGTCTACAGTAGGTAAATTTCCGTCGTCAACGTTTCGAGCCATTCTTGGCTCATCATCAGGACATTAGCAATGCCTGAGAAGATCTTCTCCCTCCCTCATCAGTCATTTATATGGAATAGTCAAAGGGTTTGGTATGGAGCCGACTCTAGGTTTTAATGTAGATCAATTTGTTTGATAATAGTTTTTAATTAGGGTAATTTCTTAGGTTTTATATAGTTTTCTAAGGTTTTGTTTAATAATAACATATATATATATATAATTTAGGTTTTTTAATTAATATTTAATTTATTTAATAAATTGTAAGATTAAAATTATATTAAAGTTTTTAAGTCTTTTAATTAATAATTGAGATTAATTAGTTTTATTAAAAAAGTATAATAAGTAGTTTAGTTAGACAATTTAATAAATGATTTTAATTATTATTAATTAATTTTAAAATGTTTATTGTTTTAATTTTAAATTACTACAATTCAATTTAATAACTTTAATTAATAATTAATTAGGTTTAGAGTTTATTATTTTAATTGAACAAGTAATTAAGTTTTATTTATTTAGGGTTATAATAGTAGAGGTTCTAAGCTCTAAGGAGTTTTTAGGTTTATTAAATTTAATTAATTAGGTGATAAATATATTAATTATTATTATTATTAATATATAATAGTTATTAACTATAGTTATCAAGTTTAATATAGGAGTTTTTTGGTTAAAATGTTTTAACGCCTTAGGTTGAAGTTTTAGTACACGATAATAGTTTATTAATTTAATTTTAATATCTTATGAAATAAAAGTATTAAATTTTAATTTTAGAGTTAAAATGTTAACTGGAGTTAGTTATGGACTAAGTTTATTTTGTGAGGTTAGGAAGCCAAGTTCTACTAATGGTCAAGCCGTCATCCCTATTCAAGCACTTAGGGTTCTTAACTATCTCGATTGCCTCCCTAATTCTTCTTCTGGACCAATTATCCACGTGAGCTAACACCTTTATGTCCTCAATCCTAATTTGGTGCTTTGTGTCATGGGAGTGCTTAGCTAGGGCAGATTTGTGGGTTCGATCTAGATGGATATCCGCGCAGTGTTCCTTAACCCTTGTTTTAATGGATCTTCCAGTTTCACCAAAGTAGGCTTTCTCACAATCACAAGGAATCTCATAAACCCCTTTTTTAGTTGTGGGTCTATGGGGTCTTTTACTGACTTCAAGAGCTTTTTAATGCTATTAGGTGGTGAGAACACTGAGTCAATGTTTTTATTTTTCAGGTGTTTAGCTATCTTGTCTATGACTCCTTGTGTGTATGGAAGGAATGCCTTGTGATCACCCACCCTACTTTCTTTGGATGAAACCGTAGGTTTATTCTGGTAGTTTTAAATTTTTGCAAAGGCTTTGTTAGTTTTTGCAAAGGCATACTTCAAGAACCGCTATGGGAATTTTTAAGTGATGTTGCGGGAATAAAAGTGGAGCCCACTATGTGCATAAGTAATGGCCCATGTCGTCATTTAGTATTGTGGGAATTGCTATGAATCCATGCATGCATTTTAATAAGGCACCTGCGGGAATTTTGGAGGACATGCTTGCGAGCATTTAATGGCCCTTGCGGGCATAAATTGTGGGGTCCATGCGGGCATGACAATGAAGCATTACATGCATACTGGAAGGTTAAGTAAGAAGGGTTAAAATGGTGACAAGCCCACTTTGCCAATGTGGAAAAAGGATTATATATATATATATATATATATATATATATATATATATATATATATTTGATGAGGACACTATGGAAATGAAATATTATTTGATAAAATAAAATAACCAAAGACAAGTCGACCTTCAAAAAATTCAAGGATATGAAAAGTATAAATATAGAAGACAAGTTTTATTTGAGTGTGTATTTTTTAGTGGAATAATTTGGAGGGATAGGAGCTCTGATTTCGGGGTTTGGAGAAGATGAGGACAGTGAGGACAGTTTGGGTGGAGCAGCAATAGTAAAACATTCTTGTTTATCTCTTATTTCTGGGTTGGTTACATGATGTTTGGATGATGCACTACTACATTTTTGGCCTTTAGGGGGGGTTTTCTTCCACCCCCAAAAGTGACCTATGGGGGGGGGGGGGGGGGGGGGTTTGGCAAAACCGCCCCTAAAGGCACCGATGTTTAAAAGTTTTTCCCTTTAAGGGCAGTTTTTGACGAGATTGGAACCCGCCCCCAAAAGTGACTTTTGGGGGCGGTTTGTGACCCCCCTCGTAGAGGTCTACGGAGGCGGTTTTAAACCCCCCTCATAGACCCCTTCATAGATACCTACGGAGGTGGTTTTGAACCCCCTTCATAGAGACCTACGAGGGCGGTTGTGAACCCCCCTCATAAGCCCCCTCATACAAACCTACAGGGGCGGTTTGGAACCCCCCCCGTAGAGGACTATAGGGGCGGTTTCAAACCCCCCTCATAGATGCCTATAGAGGCGGTTGTGAACCCCCCTCATATAGTCCTATAGGGGCGGTTTGGAACCCCCCTTGTAGAGGCCTATAGGGGCAGTTTAGAACCCCCCTCGTAGAGGCTTATAGGGAAGGTTTTGAACCCCCCTCGTAGAGGCCTATAGGGGTGGTTTGTAACCCCCCTCATAGATGCCTATAGGGGGCGGTTTTGAACCCCCCTCGTAGTGACATATGAAGGAAATTTAGAACCCCCCTCATACAAACATACAAAGATGGTTTGAAACCCCCTCTATAGCCATAATAAAATCATAATAAAATATATTTTATTAAAAATACCAATATTGCAATATCAATAGGGCATGGAGGAATTGAACCACCAACCTCCTACTTGTAAGGCAGGTGCTCTTTCATTGAGCTAGAACCCCTTTCAGAATTGAGGAGAGGAGAATATGAACACCAATATTGCATCATTTGTAATTCTAAGAAAAGACAATAATATTCAAAGGCAACCATGCTTTAAATCCAATTTATTTTTCAAAAGACATTGATAAGCACAAAAATCTACCATAATAACCCTAGAGCTCCTTCTAAGTTTTGGAATTGTTTGAAGAGAACCCAAAGATGTTTAACCACAAAATCTACATAAGTGATTTCACATAGGATCTATATTGGTAAAAGAAACTAGGATTTAAGTCCCTCGTTTACAGATAATTAGCATTGATCATATACTAGATCCACAAGGTATACTTCAAAATTGCTAAACACCATAACCATAAAAGCATTACAAGATTATACTAATCCAATGAAAATGAAAGGAAATGCAAGAAATCATAAAATTGTTAATGAACTCACCTTCATTCAGTACTTATATTGGGGTAAAGATGGATCTAAACTAGTTTTCTACTAGTAGTTGTATTTGACCTCTCCATACAGTGCGGTATGATTCAATAAAATGTTTTGAGAAGGTATCCATGAACTTGTTGATTCCTGTCTATCAAATCCAAATGTCCTCCAAAGCTGCAGATGCCCTGAATTCAAATCCGTCTATGAACACACAGTTGCAGTTTTGTTTAATTAACTATATGAAATGCTATTAATCCTATTATGTTTGGGTAGTTGCAAAGATATATATAAGTAAATTTATTTTTATAATTTTACATATATATATATATATATATATAAAGACGACTTAACCTAGTGGGTTAGCTCAATTAGTTTGAAAGGAATTTTTCAAAGAAGACTTTGTTGTGAGGTCTCAAGTTCTGAGGTTCGAGTCTGGTTGAGTCCTGTTAGGTTACAAGCTGCTATTGTGGTTGGCAGTTGAGTTGCCCTCCATCTGGATATTCCAGGAGCTGGGGGTGGGAACTGGGGAGATCCATGAGGTTTTCCTTGCAAAATAAATATATATTAAGCTGACTTATGCCACATCATTGTCATATTACATTACCCATATCCCCATCTGGGATGTAATATGCACCCTTCACTACAAAAATGTTTTATAAATTATTCCCAGCTTATGCTCCAAGAAGCATAAGAGTTGTAGAACTGCCTCTCTTCCCGTTAATATATACTATATCCATTCTCTTGTATTCCTTTGGTAGATACATATATCACATAACTTGTTGCAATACAGGGATTTGTACCTATCTCATAATAGATTGATCTCCATGATCAGGTGTATAGTTTTTATGGCATTAATAATTATATTGTTTTTCTCCTAGTATTTTTCATTTCTGCACCAGCTCAAATGCAAGTTAGATGCTTCTACATTTAAAGGGATTCAAACTAAGCAATCATTTTTGTATTGGAAATAATTTTCAGTCTTTCCATAAATGAGTAAAGTTTAAAGCCCAAGGTGTTAGTTCAACCAATTTTTGTCACATCGCTGGCTAGTTTGGTGGATGGCAGGTAACCAGTTCAAATCCACACAGTTGAGAAACACTAGTCTATGCCAACAAGTTTACTAGGGATTCCATCCATGAATGTGAGTAAGTATCCCATGGGATTCCCGCGAGGTTTTCCTTGGAAAACAACAAGTTATCTTTAAAGAAACTATCATAGGAGACATCCTCATACCACCTTTTATTCATATAAATGAAAAAAGTATGTTTCTAGTCATCTAGAATTCCTGGGATATGGGTAATGTCTCCCAACTGTAAAGAATACCTATTCAAACATTCACAATAGGTGGTGTCATCATTTAAGTGACTGAACATTCCCCACCGTAATGTGAAGAATGTAGGGGGCATCACTCTAACCAAATCAGGATAGAATGAAGAATGCTTGCACCAAATCAGGTAATGGTAGACAGTATGTGAAATCTCTGATAGAATTACCTATGCATATAGAATGAAAATATAGAATATATGCCTCAGAGTATCTTAAGAATCAAAGTCAATGCTTTAGGTCACTACGGTAAACACAGTTACTGTTTTTCTGTTTTTGCAAGTTCTTTAAGCAACTTTGTCTTTTTTTTCTATTGCATCAGATGTCATTGGATTTATTCAAATTCATGGCCTCATTAAGCCGTAGCATGATTATCTCACAAACATTTGGATCATTTTCCTTTATCCTTTTCATTGTCCTTGGAGGATTTGTGGCTTCTAGAGGTATCCTGTACTATGTTGTCGTTAGATCAATAAAAAGATCAATGAGAAAATTTTGAGACTTTTAACTTAAAGAAACTTACCATGTTGAGGGTACTTTATTCTAACTCATATTTCCGGAACAGAGAATATTACCCAAATGGTGGATATGGGCATATTGGTTGTCACCAACATCTTATGGTCAAAATGCTATATCCGTGAATGAATTTTTGGCACCTAGATGGAAGAAGGCAATTTAAAGTTTGTGCTGATTGAGAGTCTTTTCCTAATCTATAAAAAAATTACAATGATATTGCTCAAGTTTTATGGGAGTAATCCAGGATCATCCTGTGCAATGCTATCATTCATCTAAAGGAGTTCTTATAGATGTAGCCAAGCAGTAGTAATTCCAAAAAAAACATTGGGAGAAGCTATACTAGAAGCACGTGGACTGTTCATTGAGGAGAAAAGGTATTGGATTGGAGTTAGAGCATTGATTGGGTTCTGCGTAATTCTAAATATACTGTTTCCTGTGGCTTTAGCATACCTTAATCGTAAGTATTTTGTTTCTCTCTGACGTTGAATTTTTTCGAAGTTTTAATCAATCAAAACTTTAAGATCTCAAACAAACTCCTTCATTTGCAGCCCCTGAAAAAGCACAGGTTGCAATATCGGAAGTTGTTCTTGAAGAGGTGCAAGCAAACAAGAAAAGAGAAAGTGAACAATCAATGTCAGGAGGAAGAACATTGCCATTATCCTTGTCTCATGGTAAGGAAAGAGATTTCCATAATTTGATTGTTGTAAATGTTTCAATTCTTTACTCATGTGAATTACACTTATTCCACTGGAAACATGCAAGTGAAGAAACTGCTATTTTAGTATTGCTACTGCTCAACAATTCCAAATAAATTGACAGGGAAGCTTGAAATAAGATCCCTTTAAGACCTGATGTGTACTATTGGACTATAAATCCAAGAGAATGAGACGATTGGTTCTCTGATTGAATGGATTTTTAATATAAGAAACATGCATTGTAGTTTTTCAGCATAAGAAACACTGTTGTCGAACTAGCAGAAAAATCTTTGACTGTACACTAACAGATTCTGACACTGACAGTTTATTTTTCATTCATCAAAGAAAAGACAAAGTCAATTGTTTGAAATAAATTCATTGCATCAACCACATGATGAAGTTAGCAACATTCCAATCCCAGGTGCTTGTGAGAAGGGCATGGTTCTTCCTTTCCAGCCATTATTAGTTGCATTTGAGAACATCAACTACTTTGTAGACATGCCTCTGGTGTGTGTTGATTCCAATATATTTCATGAAATTGGAGTTTGATTTTACAGTAATTTTACATTATAGTATGTTATTTCCTCTCAACAAGAAGGAAATGTGGCTACCTTAACAACTTGATAGAAGGAATGGATTTCTGCATACTACTGGCAATGCAATAGGCAGATTAGAATAAAAATTCAATTTTCAAATGATCATTGCATTACTTATCCAGCGTAGAATGAGGGAAAAAATTCCTGAGAGAAGTAAATATTCTTTGAACAGGCTTGGCCATGAAGCAGAGAAAATGAAAATTGAGGTCTTTAGGGTCTCGAAAATGAAAGGTACAAAAGAGATAACTTCCTAGATTGATTCATTCCTTATAGAGAAAAAAATCCATCTCATCTCTGAATTGCTAGACAAATCTGCTACTTTTGAAAGAAAAATGTGACTAGAGTGCTAAAATTAATCCATTCATGCCACAAACAAATGAAGTGCTTGGAGATGATGAGAAGCGAATGAAGTATGATAGAGGCGAGGATATTGAAGAGCTCGGTATGGGTTCTAGAGGCTTCAACCCTTTTGGTGGTGGGTAACAATTCACATTTCATTTTTGAGGGTGGTTTCCCTGATGGCTTTAACTATGGATTTCAATAAGGACATCAAGAGTAAGACATCCGAACTCAAGAATAAGACTTCCCATATGGCCATTTTTGCTTCATATTCATTCATCTATTAGTAAACAGTTCATGCAATGACAAGGCAATGCTCAGGGGGTTATGTATGACTTCCCTAGAGGTTAAGCCAGGTTTTAAGTTTTGGAGTAGCTTGAAAGTTAACTCTTGAAATCAAGAGTTGAATCCAAATTTTTTGTTCTACAACAAGTCTGGGTCCTACCTCACAAGAATGGTATAATTGCTACTTGGGACTTTCAATGACAAATACATTACTTTGGATATTTGGGACTTTCAGTGGTAAAGTTTATGCATTCAATATTTACACAAGGTTGTTATATTATTATTGCTTGCTACAAGTCTATCTCTTATGCTATAGATAAGGAGTTTCTAGCTTTTATACTGCTATCTATACCTTGGGAGGCCACTGTTCGAAGTCTATCATTGTTTAGGGATGAGGATTCATAAAAAACATTATATTTGTTGTCCAGAAAATGCCTTTTTGGTCCCACCCTTAACCACAAACTTGTTTGAGTGATGAATTTACAATTAAAGGATCCACTTTTAGTTAACTGCACACTCAATCGTTGTCATAGGAGTCAAATATAGTACAATGATCAAGACTATTGTTTCCCGGATTTTGATGATGCAAATGCCCAAACTGCACAGAACATGTCCAAAACTGGTCCAAGTTTACTGTAGTGGATGCTCCTTGAAATAGGCTGCCTAGAAAGCTCTAGGGCTTACTGATACATGCCCAGATTATGCCCAAATTAACAACTTCAGCCCATAACTTATTTTTAGTGTTGTTTGATGCCCAAAATTCATAATGGCTACAACTACAATGCCCAAGATGACTGCTTGTCTGTTCAGAATTGTTGTTCTTTCCTTCTTAGGCTTGGTTAAGGGCCTATAGGCTATAAGTGGAAAAATCACCTAACATTCATACCAAACCTATAGGCTATAAGCTACAAAATCACCTAACATTCATACCAAACCTATCTGAAGATGATATCAAATCTATGAATGTAGAAAATGTCATACTAAGCAAGTATGGTTTTTTTTGGAAAGAAATCTGTCATGTTTGTGCACATACACAAGCCTGGATTATGTCTAGAAAGGTTGCATCAATGGTGTGCAATGATCAACACATTTTGGGAAAATTGTTTTAGTTTTGTAAGATTTACCTTTTTGCTTAATTTTGATTTATGGCCTTCGCCTCCTATCGGGTTTCTCTTCACAATGTGCAGTTTCTTTGTTCAATAGATACATCATTTCTCACTGGTGAAAGTTGAACATGAAAGACATTCTTGTGCGGTTTGAGTTGTGTTGATCAAGAGCAGTCTAACTTATTTAAATTCCCTTGCAGCTATAAATTTATTTATCTAGAGGGATATTTAAAATCTTCTAAAAAAATTGCGATGATGGCTAGAGGAGGCGCGCAGAGTGCACTTTGTATACTCAAGGAAGTGAAGCTAAAGGGTTACCTTACATTTACTATCCTAAGCAAATGTCCTATAACTGGTCAAATAAGGTAGTCTTACACAAACATATCCGAAGCTAATAGAAAATCTATGAATGCACAAACTATCAACTTTCCAAGTATGGTTGTTTTGGAAAGAATTCCATTAGTATTTGTCCATCTATGACCTTGATTTTTGTCTAGAAAGGTGTGCATCAAGGGAGTGCAATGTTCACACTTTTTGAAAAAATCGTTTTTAAAGATTTACCTTTTTGTTTAATTTTATTTTCTAGACTCAGCCTTCCATCACCAATACACAAAAACCACACCATCCAGTCTCCATATTGCAATTCATCAAACTAGTCAACCTTTAGACATGTCAGTCATAATATCACCTTTGTGGCACCAAAAACACATCTATCCAACCCAACAAGGGCCCAACCAACCTACCAGTCACTAAAAAAAGATCCATAAATGTTGTCAACTGTGCTGAAATAACTAGAAATTCTCTATAAGCCCTTCTTGTTTATTTTATGAGGTTGGTTACGTGCTTTCCTTGGCTAAATTTAGAACATAAACACCACAATCTTGCATAAATCCAAGTTCACAATGCAGACATCTATTGATGGGAATAAAAAGTTCTGGCAACTAAAGCAAAAAGAATCATAAAAGGGGCACTCAAACATTAAATTTTCTCATTTGTAAACACCATATCAATGCACATATGGTACCAAATTGTCTATTAGGTTAGATTAAGCAAACTAATCTAATAGCAGAACATTTACACAAAGAAAGTCTTACATGTTGGGTTCTGTCTCCATGAATAGTTGTTGCAAGAAACCCATTGGAACACAACTAGTATTCCAATGAATCATCTCCCTTCTTGTTTACACAAAGACCAACATCAGAGAATGCTACCATCACCAAACCACCATTCTTAGCATTAAAAATTTTACTTGTCAAACAAGTTCAATAACCACCATCCTACAGTGACTCCAATGGTCAAACCCCACATCAAAATCAAGTCAATATTTTAAAGATCTGAAGCTTGATTGATATTGTAATGATTGATTAATTATTTTGTGATCTCATTATTGTACAACTCATGGAACATCACATCCAAAGTACACTAAAAAAGAATGATGAGTGTTTTTAGGGTGGTTACCTTACCATGTGTTTCCATTATCTTTTTGTGCATGAATAATATCCATCAAGTGGCTTCTCTTATCACCTTAATCAATAAACTCAACCTTCTGCACAATAAGATCTGTACTTGACCCAACCCTTCCAACAGCTAGGAAAATATAATTTGCGTGAAAATCCGCAGCTAGCCTCTG
Source organism: Larix kaempferi (assembly GCA_027924585.1). Lineage (NCBI taxonomy): Eukaryota > Viridiplantae > Streptophyta > Pinopsida > Pinales > Pinaceae > Larix > Larix kaempferi. Next base: position 846,702 of record BSBM01000194.1, read on the forward strand.
CACACATATCAATCCAGATTCCAAACCATATAACTAAAAAATAGTTTCCATATTACATGTTAAAATATACTTTGACACCTAAATTTTGAATTACTAGAAAGCATAAGAAAAATAGATGCCTCGAATAGTACCCCATTTGAAGTGCAACACTAATTGCCAAAATTGTTTAGCCAAGAGAATGCTCACAAAACAAATCCATCCACAAAGATGTTCAATACAAGCAAGCCAAATTAGAATAAATGAGATGAATTTGACGTATTCTAAGTAAAAAGCTAATGGTTCTTCAATGGGACTTCAATATAAAACAATAAGAAACAATAATTAGATTACATATATGTCAAAATTGTAAATTGAAATCCATTAAAGAACATAGTGAATAAATACCTCCAATTCAAAATAAATGTTTTCATAGTTTACAACAATTACTCCATGAACACTGATATTTCTTAAAATGTCATCTAACAATTGCAATGAGAACCAAAGAAACATACCACACAATCCAATTATTACTTGAAACATTAATTTAACTTGTAAGGTACAGAATTTCAAATCCTGTCACTATGCTCAACATTGGTGTTTCCCATGCATGAAACGTTTAAATACTGGTTGCAAATACCACTAATTCAACTAAAAGATACTTGACCCAACATCAAAATAAATAAATAAGAGACTGAATACTAGAAAATTTCATGTACAGTACCTGGATATCACTTGGAAATGTGGCACTAAATAGCATGGTCTACCTTCTTTGTATAAGGTCTTGTAAGGGTTGCAAAAATAGATCTGATTCCTAGATCTATTGCGCTCTTATCTATGCATGAGGGGAAGGTTAAATAGTGTGCTCCAACGAAGAGATAAGTCTTCCTTCATATCTATGCCCTACCTACTAGACATGCAAACCGCTGAGGATAACATGCAAATAGTTGAGGATAGATAACTGGAAATATAACACAATTACTCATACATAATCTTATGTGCCATACTGTTGAATCTAGGACAGAGGAATTGCACTCATTGTCCAGTTTGACCTGCTGCAATTGAATTTCCATGTTTATAATTAAAAAATTCCCATGTTTGCCATGAAAAGTCTCTCTTGTTCATCACAGGGATTTGTAGATTTCCAGTCCCTAGATCCTTCCATTTTATCACTGTACTTATACCGTTGTTCTATCTTTTGGTTTAGACTTAGCAATTCATTTAGCTAGACACTTATTTATGCTGCACTCTTTTTTCTTTCATTATTCTTCTTTCAACATTATATAGGAGTTTCTTTCACACTACCACATTGTATTCGTAGTGGATATATCTTTTCAGTCTCACTGACCTACTTTTGTAGTCTTTTGTTGGACATTAATAAAATGATCTTATCTTATCTTTTAGAGAAGAAAACTAAGGTCCATTGTTTTTACCTTGAGTTGTGACAGAAATGAAAATTTGCCATCTTCCATCTTTTCCGCCTCATCCTCACCTTCGACATCTTGAATTTGATTGTCCTAATATCAAGGTAACAAGTAGTAAAAGACAAATTGAGACAACATTTAGTCAAGCATAATGTAAGCCACCTTCTCATACAGAAATAACAAGGCTTCGATTTAAACCAAACCAACCTACAACTACAAGGGATTTACAATACCATCATTGTCATGGATAAATGATTCCAGAAAAATAAGTATATTTTAGCTACTATAATCATTACAATTACAGATGATGAATACCAAGTGTTCAAAGGAACACTAATGGAAAGAAGTCTAGCAACTAAAGCAGGCCAAGAAGAAAACATGAAATTTGAATGAAAGATTTATAAAGGATCGTGCAATCACTGAGACTATGTGATGACATTAGAAAGAAACGTTGATAGAAAGATATCAGAGATCTAAGTTAGACTCATTATTGAAAAGTAATCCATGCATATTCTTAATGCCGGTGTGCTAATAACACACAGATTGACTTTATCCAGCTGAAAAATACCTAATTCACAATGTGCATTTACCTTGGCATACACCCAATGTCTAAAGGAAAAAGGATAATGGAAGAAAAGGTTGCCCAAAAAAATTACAAGACATATTTGATGATGTAAACTTCAATTAATATACAAAGAAACCACCCACATCTTCGGTATAAGGCCTTCTGCAAAACATAACGTTTTGGGAAGTGCTTTGAGAAATATGCCCTACGTGATTCCACCATTAAAAGAAAACTTTCTTTGAGTTAGGAGAGTGATCTGAGCTGTATAAATTATGCCAAAAGTGTCTGGCACTTGCACCTAACCTCATCCCTACTGAAACTCATGGCATGCAAATGTGGCAGACCACAACAAGGATTGAGTGCTTGAGGACATCTTAACACACCATTGACCTCACCAATGAACCAATGGCCTGTTCACCAAAAAATAAATAATAAAAAGCATAGATATCAAAATTCATAGGACAACAGATAACATATGGTCATAGAAGGAGAGAAGTATATTTATAACTCTGCAAAAGAAAGCAATAATCTTCTTAAGGTTTCTCTTGGATTCCAATAGTTCTTTGTCAAGACATATTGTCAAAGTTACCTAAAACAAGGAAATTTTTGTTGGAGAAATGGTTATGGATAGGGAAATGGCCATCCTCAAAATTTTACAACATAGTGAAACAACAGAAATAAGTGGAAAAATTAGAACAAGCTCTAAAGACATCACAAATTATAAAAATTATTAATACAACTATTCAAATAGCATAGAAACGAAAACACAGATAACAATATGAGGGCACCTAAGAGAGATTTTATTTCTATACATTAGAATTCAAAAAGCAATTATTACATCAATGATCAAGAGTCAAGATACTAGTACGTGACAAATTTGGGCCTTACCAACTAAGCCATAATCTATTTAATAGACAATGATCAAGATCATCAAGGTCAACATCTTCATACATCTGATAGCAAGTAATCTCACGTATAGGGAAGCTAGATGAGCCTAGAAATGGCAATACCATAGGAGGGGCCCATAAAATATCTACGGTTCTAATTCTAGCTGCTGAGTTACATAGTCCACAAGTTAAATAAAATTTTCCAAAAGCTAATTCTATGTCAGAACTCGGCATCTTCAAGATTCACATCACACTCGCTTGAATCCCCTCATCAATATACTTCTTTCTTTGAGAGATTAGGAAAATATTCAAATGAATGAAGACAAGATCTTAAGCCCTCTTGGAATCCAACCCATTATCATTCATTGAATGTATGAAGTTGTAGATGCTTTAGCTCCTCTCACATGTAGATCAACTACCCACTTACGACTATAAACAAACTGTGTGTCTATAGAACCTCTTCTACTGCACAGTCCATTTCCCAACATTGTACTAATGCCACATTCAAATTTTCAATGATAGCAATGACGATGACAGAGCTTGCAATTCCAATAGAAAACTCTACATACTAAGTTAGAACAAGTAAAGCATCTACTATATTTGGGAAAAGTTTGTCGACAGTTTCCTTCACTCTCATGGACATGTGATTTCTGTCATGCATTCAGCGGAGAGTTACAGGTTGATGGAGTTGATTTAACATGCTTGAATGATTTAATCGAGTTACTGTAAATGGAATGGAAATACTATGCATTTATGCATAATTTCGGGAATTAAAAAAAAAAAATTGGATTAAAAATGGTTAGAACCTCAGTAATATTTGTTAATCTGAAAGAACCCAGTGAAAATTAAAGAAAATGAAGTCAAGGGATCGAATCCCGTTAACAGTGGACGAATGAGATCGTACCTTTCAAAAATAATGTTGCCTTCAGGGTTTGCAAATAGCACCGTTAACAGCATCGTACTTGGTCATTGGATAAATGTGAGTTCGAATCTCCTCCCCACCAGCGGGAAATTATCGTGGGAAATGGCTAGCCTATATATTGGTTTCTCCCAGATTGGGATAGAGAACGGTACATGATTTTCTAGCTGGGGCAAACGATTCCCTGGGAATTTTTGTTAGTAGATAAACTTAGACACAATTTTCCTGCTAAGGCACATGATTTCCAGTGCGTTTCGAAACAAACTCTCCTCCGAATGCATCAAAACCCCAATTCTATTCAAACTCTGCCCATCCAACCAAACCCTCGAAGCTTAAAGTAGAGGGGTGTCGGAATGGATTATATTTCCCTTGCATTGTTTCCTGTGCTCCAAGAGCTCTCCCCGAGATCATCTACATACTCTTGTAGTTTCGACCTCCCATACCATCAACAAGTCCATCTTCAGTATGATTCCCAGAAATTCCTTCAAACACATGCAATACTCTCCTTGTACTGGTGCCATTTTCCTTGTGCTCATGAATTGGATCTTCAGATTCAGTATTATTTTCCTTGTTCTTCTCTTCCCTTGCCTTTTTGGTCAATCCCACAGATCTTCTTTCATCCCTGTGTCCAAACCCCCTCAAATCCGGCTTACTGCCACCAAAATTCACAGCTGGAAATCCACACTCACGCATTGTGGGGAATTTTATTTCCTCCCTATCTTTAACAAATTTATACTCAGCTTCATTCGGAAGTTCTTCCCTAACTAAATTTTCAGGCATACCTTTCTAAAAGTTGCCACCTCTAGAAGACTTGCTGCTCTGATCTTCACCAAATTCACAGCTCCCTCCAGCAGGAAACATATTTACTACATTCCAGGACTCTGAATCCGACATCCGATCCTGGTAAACAAGATCCGGATGGATAAGGTAACTCAACTTTACCAACAGAGGAATCAGCCCAAATTGCCTCGGATTTCACACTTGCTTTCCCTTGGGTGCTCCGTTGGGTGCCCTCAATTGGCCTGTAGCAGATAACCCTCTCTTGAGGATTCTCTGAGATTCATGCACACCTCCAGCATCCTTAATGGGATCTCGCTGCCGCTTCCTCCATTTGTTCAGCCCAAATCCCTTAGGTTTCTTCCAGTATTATCTCTACTGGAAAAAAAATGCAGGAAATTCACGTCACGAAGGACCAATTCTCAGTTTATTTTTTTTGGAAATATGATGAATCTAGTAAAAGCTACAGATATATACATTCTACATTGTACTACTTTTTGGTAGCTGGTCTTGGTTTTTTTCGAGACCAGTTGATAGGTGGTCTTGGTTTTTTCGAGACCAGTTCTGAAATGGGGAATGCTTCAGCATATGAGGAATGTATATTTGCAGTTCTTTTTATTGCAGAGAAAAAAATCATTATTTTTTTTTATTAATATGGTTTTTCATATTATATTATGTATAAATTTTTTATTTTAACAAAAGTAATATATTTTGTAATGATAAATTGCGAAAGACCGTGCAAATCAGCATAATAATACAAAAGAGGTGTGGCTAGATTGTATTAGAAAGTTCAAAATAGGTCTAAAAATTTCATAGTTTTCTAAGCTAATCTAATCTATTGTCATTCATATCTATGGTCATTCATAGTGAATTTCCATATTTGTCTACTATTATATATCTTAACAAGGACTTTTAGAAACATTTTATATCTACAAAATATTACACAAATTATGTTTGTTTTAAATAAAACATGATTGCTTTGAGCTTTCTCTTCTTGACCAAGTAAATGGTATGATTTCACCATGTTCATTCCTTCCATGTCCCACATCTTTAATGAGTTGATGGATTGTCTCTTCCTCTTTGAGTTTTCTTGGTGTTGAATCCATTGTCACTTTGAAGTTTGATGGTGCCGACTGTGAACCCCTACTCAAATTAGTTACCATTTGTCGAAGTAGATCACATTCAACTTCCAAAACTTGAATTTGCTTCTTTTGTTGGAGTAAAGTCTCCATCACCACTGCATAAGCATTATTACGAATCTCCTATGGGCATGAACCTTCCTTGAGGAAAAGGGTGTGTTGTTGCTTGGAATTATCCTCACGTCTTCTTAGTATGATGTGGATTTCAAAATTTTCACATAATACAACATTGACTAGGATGAAATTGGTTGCCCACACTATTCATAATCCTCAAATATTGAGCCAGATTTCGTTCTTGTAAGCAATGTGAGTTGGTTCCAAGTTTCAAGATAACATAGGTACTACCTACGAAATAGCCTTTTTGAAAGTTGAAGCCCAATTCTGTATTTGAGTACCCAACAAATTTGCAACAACCCCAACAACAAGCCTTACACCTAGATTTAAAAAGACAATGCTTTTAAGATTATCTTGAAGCCAATTCCCAGAATCAACAAACCAATCGTAGAGAATAATATAACAGAAGCAAAGAAGAGCCGCCGAGGAGGTTAAAAATGAAGACAAAGGACTACTAATACCTCCAACAAGCATAAATTCACCATCCCTACCAACTATTCTCCTCAGGATCAATTCACCAATCCAAAGTTGACTCGAGTGACCGTGCTTAGATAAATTTAAATATATTCCGAAATTATCATAGGGAGGACTTACGATAGATTTGAAACTTACTCAAGAGCGAGATTTTGACAAGATCCCCTATAATTCACCCTGCAAACCAATTTCCCAAGCAATTGACACTTATCTATTCCATACTCCTCCTTTTATTAAACCTCTCTTCCATTCTGGACTAACAATTTTGCTCCCACATTAATGTTGAAGTGTGGGGAGTACTATGTAATCAATATTCAAGTGAATGCTCTTTCCTTTGTATGAATGACCATACCATCTTTGAAATGTGGAGGACATGCCTGCATCAAATATTTCCCAAATAGATTGTGGTATAGGGAAATAAAGATCGTTTTTTATCCTTACAGATCCCTCATTCAAATGAGATCTAGACTCAAACTTGATTTCTTCCTGTTGTATTCTATGTGTGAACCTAACAAGTTTTCCTTTGAAGGAGTGAAGGGTTTTTTATAAGCTTGATGACTATTGTTAAGTCTCCTATGACAAGAAAGGTCTTGATAGGCCTTGGATTGAGTATTTTAAATGTTTTGTAGAGTGCTAACACCTCAACCTAGGTTATCTCTATTCAAAGGTTGCTTATTGATTTCCATTGGGATCCAAGACAACCCCCCACACTTACCACCCCTAGTAGTATGTATAAATTACACAACTTTTTTTATTTGATAATAAAATAATATAAAATATGTGAGAAATTATTTTTATTTATAATTTAATTATTTAATAACTAGACAAGTTAAAATTAGTAATCATCAGATAGTAATTTTAAATTATGTTTACCTATTTAAATTAAATTAAATACAAATTTACATAATCATTTCAAAATTATTTAATTTTCATAATATATGTTTTGATTTTATAGATATATACAAATGTATTTAAATTATGTTTACCTATTTAAATAAAATTAAATAAAAATTTACATAATCATTTCAAAATTATTTAATTTTTATAATATATGTTTTGCTTTTATAGATATATACAAATGTAATGGGTGTTAATTGGTTATAACTGGAGTAATTGAGAGGTTGTTTATTGAAAGCAATTTTCTAACTGGTAAATTACTTTTACCTTTTTTCCTTTTACCATCTTCTTATTACATTGCATGAAACTAGAAATGAAGTAGAAAATTGAAAGTTGGATTTTTTATGCATTTAGTTGGTTCGGGGACAACTAAATTCCAAGAGCTCTGAGTCGGTCGGCGCCAAATACTCTTCATTTTATTGTCGCATGTAAATGTGCTACGGTATCACTAACCAAAGCTAAGAAGCCGATGGGTGAGCTTAAAAAATAGAGCAATGACCTTCACCCAACACTCTGAAAAGCCAATAAAAATATCGAGTGAAGCCATTGAATGAATGAATTCATGGTTTGGTCAAAATGAATGAATGAATGAGTTCAAAATGAAATTAGGACATCAAAAAAATTACTCACAAACAATCGAATAAATAAATCAATCTTATATCGAACTGAAATTAGGGATATTGAATTATACAGCCAACGATTCACTACCAACCTCTACACTATTGAGATTTGTGAAATGTTAATGGGAACCATCAATTTGATTAGGATATGAGAAATCCAGTACGATTCGATTCTCTTTCATTGTGCCTTTGAATGGTTTCTCCCAATGGATCATGCCATATGCCATATCTAGATGAGATCTTCATTACAACCCAAATACCATTTACAACTCAGGAACGCTTGATACCAAACATGATTGTGTTTAAAACATTATCTTACAATTGTTATTGCTTTTTTTTCCAAGAAGAAAGACCAAAAAGATATCATACACAAACATGTAAACCAATAGCAAAGCGCAAATATTTATATTGAGAAGAAAGCCCAAAAAAATGTCATACACAATATTGGGAAGCAAGACATGGTTGATGAAGGCAATGCAAATCAAAATCCCCAATAGAAGAAATTAGTTTTAAATCAAAGTAGGATCCAAGCTTAGTTTTGCATATTTAGGCTATTGGATAAGAAAATCAATAATTACGCAGAATTTCATGAACTAATAAACAAGGGATATGGAGTATTCTTCTCAACCATATCGTCATAATCAGCGAATGTTATAGGGAGAGTTGGTCTATATGGTAATAATGTTGTAAGATCAAATATGCACTTCTAAGGATTATAACGACTCATTGATATGGGGTTAAGAAGGTATTTATCAGGTTCTACAAAAAAAATTCCATGACAAAATGTTTAACATTTAGATTCATGTAGTATTAAGAGATAAAATAAAAAAATTCTACTATTTAATTGCATCTTGATTTAAGGTATGTGAAGCAATTTCATCATCAATTAACAATAAATGTCCAGTAAATCAAAACAAAGTTCAATGATTATTACAGACACTAAAATGTACAAATGAGAAGAAGAGCTCTGAGTTAATATTACAAAAAGAAATATTGCTATGTGTGGGGCAACGAGTAGTTCTAACTGATAAGGAATGCAAATTGCACAATTTTTCTTGCAAAGATTAAAGACACTTCATATGTCACACTTCGAAAAAAGGAAGAGGCACGCCTTCATACTCAGTCCCTTTCACACTTAAAATTGCAATCCTCAATCCTTGCACTCCCTCTACCAAATGCAACTACCGATGTTGATTTCCAATATATTTAGACTCAAAATTGATCACTACCTATCCCTTTATTGTTTTACTCACATATGTATACCTTTTTGTATGACAAATTAATGTATAAATAATTTTACTTGCCATCGATTACATGGGTTTCTATTTATTGCTTATTAGTACTTGCAATAGAGTTTTCCTTTCAATTTCATTGACTATCCCTATCATAAATTAGCTACACTTTCTTTCAAACACATAAAATTATATTGTATACATACACACAAATTTTTCTCATTTTACAACATATTGAAGTTCTTCTCGGTGTTTTCATTTTCCCCCGCTTTGGGGGTATGCTAGTTTTAATTTGTTTTAAGCCTTGAGGATATCAAGCTCATACTACGAACTCTGATATGCCCAAACAGTAAATGGATATCAAGCCAACAAATATCAAAATAATTCCAACTTCGATTCATTTATGGAATGGAGGAATCCTGTGCCATAATAATCCTTAACGAGAAAGTTAGCCCTTCAAATTTCATATTCCCATCACTGGTTACCAAACGATTTTTCTTTTTAGCTATGCCAGAAGTGTCTTGTTGTCGACAACTTTTATGTTGTCTCATAAAGTTTAATCAATCAGACAACACCGTTGCAGTCCTTGACCCCAATTCTAGGCATAATAACTATCTTGGAACCTCAGATAAAATATCCCCATACACCCACCATTAGCAGAAGCTTCAGAGGGTAAATCACAAACCATGTTTCTATAGTGCCCTGTCAGTAGACGACTGATCACAGTAAGGGCGTCGCAGCTTGAAGGACATGAGAGATGACGGGGATGCTTTCATTGGGAACCTTGTTCATTTTTCTTATAATAAACTTTTGGTTTTCAGATGGTATTCGAGGGGTTCACTTTTTTCATCGCATGATAGCGTTGTTTGGAGCCTTATTGGTGTTTATTTTGACATGTTTTTCTTATGGAGGCAAGCTGAAGGTTCATGGAGAAACTCTACCCAACATGGATGGAGGACAGGAAACATTCACAAAATCAATTCTTGAAAGAGCATCGATTCCTCTACATTGGGCCCAAGTGTTAGAGGTCCTAGGCCTAGAGTTTTTTTACTAACAACACTTTAAGTTTAAGATGCTAAGGTTACATGATTAGAAGGCGTGGGACATTATTTCGTGGACCTTTTCTTATTCAGTAGTGGGTTCCCCTTTCTTAACTTGGGAGCAAAAATAAAGCTTGTCAAGATAAACTTATGAGAATGGATGCAATGGTTGCATAGAGAGCCATCTTGAATTATTCAAGTCCATTTCATTACAGATAGCAATTTGAGGCATGGACAAGACGATACCAAAATTGAAGAAAAAAGATGACAATGAAGCTGAGTTGAATGCTTTGGATTTGTTGGTAGTGATATTCACAAGGAACTCAAAATGAATGATTATCATATCCTCCAATAAATCTATGACTACCTTATTAGTTTCCCTTTTCATAGGCATTGCTTCAACCCACTTGGTAAACTAATAAGTAGCTGTAAGTATCCATTTATGACAATTATTAGAATTTTCCTTAAATTCCTCAATGAAATACAAACCACACTATTGAAATGGCACTTCTACAACTACACACTTCAAATGCAAAGCTTCTAAATGTTTCCTTCCAACAAAATCTTGACATGGTTGGCACACCCTAACGAGCTTGTGAACGTCAACAAATACATTTGGTCAAAAATACCATGCTCTTAGTATCCTATGAATTATTGTTGTTGCTGCATAATGACCACCACAAAGTCCCATGTGAAATTCTGCAAATAGACTCTAAGCTTCTATATCATCTATGTGTTTCAAAATAAGCCCCTTTAGGTTTCTCTATCCCAAGCCTTCTTAGAATGAGAAAATGCTTTGATGTTTTGAGCCTCGTGGTTCTGCTTTGATGTTTTGAGTGTTGTGGCTCTTCTTTGATGATCTACGAGGTGATCTAGGTATTACCCCCCTATTTGTATAGGGTATTCACATAAATTTTTGGAGAGGAATTCTGGACATACTCCAAGCAAGTCTTGGTAATGGTTGATGACTTTTGGGCATGTTTTGACCTCGACCAACATTGAGAAAATAGTCTGGCAATCCTAGGCATAGCAGAAGGGGAGTTTTCTATGATCCAATGGATACCGAGGGAAGTGCACAGTTTAGAGCACATGTTATTTATGGGAAGATCTGAATTTCTAGATGAAAATAAGTATAATAGTTTCTTGTCAAGGCATGGAGGCTCTCCAAATGTAGTCAAAATAAAGGCAAATCTGATGTTGTCATGCCATCCTTATAGCATATAAATTGGAATCAGCAATGAAGGTAATCTCCAGCAGTTCTAGTGGTAGTTATGAGCCTAAAAGGGTTACCTACAGTCAAATAAACAGTTGATTATTGGTATGAAATATGACATTTTGAAGTAACATAAGCTATCTCTTCCTAATCTCGGAGGAATCTAATCCGTCTCTTTAGCATAGGTTTTCTCTAATGTAAAGAAGTTAATGACCTTAGTGCTTTTGATCATGAGAGAGTATCTACATCACTTCAAGCTGAGCAAAGGTAAAGGGGAGTATCCTATGGGATGATGAATATATATATATATATAATAATATATATATTGAGAAATCTTCTTAGCCCTTCTATAGACTTTTTCAAGATTGACAAAACGACAGGAAAGTCTTTAGGAAGAAATCCTTGTAGAGTCTCTTTGATGTGCTTCCTCATCAAGTGGAGTTTCCAAATGTGAAAAATAATGATTACTTTTCAAGTTTCAAACTCATAAAGGGGCATTGAAGCATAAGGGATTGTCTTAATCGGAAACAACCTTGTCCTAGACAATGGAACCAAAATGTTATAAACAAAAACTAGCACATATAGGCACAAGGTTCACAATGGTTCTAACTCGATGATAACCTGAAAGCAATGCCACTGTCACCACAACATTTACTTCCCACACTTTAGGTTTTTAAGGATAACTCTAGGGGGGGCTTCCGATAAGCCAACTAGGGTAAAAGATGAATTATCTAAAAGGGACAAATTTACATCGATGATGAATGTTTATTAAGCAAGGTCAACATTAATGATATTAAATCATCAAACATATCTATGCCAAAATATAACATTTTGATAGGGGAAGTGGAGGAATTGAAGGTTATTTTCTTTAGTAAGATACTAGGCACATACCAGATTTATTATACTCAATAATTACTACTATATGAGAGACAAATATAGTGTATTATCGGACCAAACAATCCATCACTCACAAAATAGTGAGGTTTACCCTATGATAAAATGGTCAGAATTATGAGGTCAAAACTAGGGCAAACCTAAGGTTTGTTAATGTTTCTGTCCCAAACAAGTTGCAGATTTTAAAAAGTAAAACCAGCCCAATGATGATGAATGAAGGATGTTATAGCAACAACGAGGGTACCACCAATCATAAATTATGATTTTTAGCGATTCCCCATCGTGAAAAGTTAAGAAAGGATAATCAAGCTAGAGTGCATATGCATCAATTAATATTTTCAAGTAGTCTTTACGGTTGATTTCATAGATTGCCAACATAAAAACATCATTAATCAATATTTTCAATCAATCTAGGGTTTTCAACATATTGTGCATCAAGAACTAGGGCATAAAACCAAGCATGGAGAGATTATATGTAATCTATAAATCTTATGCAATTGATAATTATTAATTAACATAATCAAGGAAGCACTTTGGCTACTCTTTGAAATAGTGCACCGTTCATTTGGGCCTTAACATATTGAAACCTACGTTTGTAAGGTTTCCACAGTTAAAGTTGAAGATGGAAAATAAGGGCATTGTTGTGAAATGTTGCCATAACTTTGAAACTCTATGATGAGTACTAGCATGGGCTATATCGATTATTATAAAACCTATATTTTATGGTTGAACTCTTTAGTGGCTCACCACTGTTACATGGTTATGGGTTTCATATTATAACTTTGTCTAATAATAATAAATTCATTTCTATATAAATATAGAATTTATAAGCTAATTTGTTGTCAATTGCTTAGTTGTGACACATGAGGGGGCTACAATTTACTAGATTTTAACACCGCAGATGAATTTTCCATTGTCGGAGTGACACAACTAAAAATGGCATCTCCAATGACGATTATAATGATGGTTCTTTATGATCCGTCATCATATGTGAAATTGGTGATGGCCCTTTAAGGTCCTTCACAACCATGACCCTCACTAATGGATATTAATGAGGGCCATTAAAGGATCATCACTAGAAGTGTCACTAAAGAGAGAATTGGAAATGGGCCTTTAATAACCCTCAAAAAAAGTGTCATTGAAAAGAGTTTTGGTGACAAACCTTAAATGAATGTCTCCAAATACAATAAAAATGACGTTTTTTTAAGGTTTGTCATCATTTGTGACATTGGCGACAACCCTTTAAGGCCCGTCACAAGCATGCCCCTCACCAATGTCCTTTTTTGTAGTAGTAATGGTTTATCATTGATTGGGCCATATTATCAAGTCAAAACATAACATCTAAGGGTAAGGGGCTCATGGGTCATGTGTGATTCCCTAGACCACCTCAAAGGCCCCATATACTACATAGGTAATATTTAGCCAATGAGTAAGATATGTTGGCCATTTTTGAGGTTTGGCACACCAAGTATGGATTTTAGTCCCTAGGCCATGGACCAAGGTTTTAGGGTACAAGGCCATATGAATTACCTTGGGGATCATGTCCCATGAATGGAAGCCTAGATTATAACACAAGGCCTACATGGGGAATCTTAGCCTATATGCGAGATATGTTCACCATTTTGAGGAAGGGCACGCCACGGATGATTTTCAAGGCCCATGTTATGATATAAGGTTAAAAAAGGGTCTTAGGTCATAACATTTTTGTCTAAGCTCATTGTCCATTTTCAAGCCCTCAAACCGCCACACATACCCTCCATAGGGAATCATTAGCCTACAAATGAGATATGATAGACATTTTCCTCTTTCTAATACTAGACATGGTTCTCAATGCATATGTCATGGTTCAATACTAAAATCCCTAGGCATACTCATGAGTTCAATGTCAAAAAACCACCTCCAAAAGTTCAATTCGCATGAGTTTTAAGGGGGGTTCCAAAAAAACCACCTCCCAAAGTTCAATTCCCATGACTTTTAGTGGGGGTTTTGACAAATCGCCCCCACAAGATATGAGATTTGGGCTTTTAGGGGGGATTTTCAAACAATCACCTCCAAAAGTTCAATTCTCATGACTTTTAAGGGGGGTTCCAAACAAACTGCCTCCCAAAGTTCAATTCTCGTGACTTTTAGGGGGGGTTTTGACAAACCACCCCCAAAAGTTATGAGAATTGGGCTTTTAGGGGGGGTTTCAACAACCGCCTCCAAAATTTCAATTCTCATGACTTTTAAGGGGGGTTCCAAACAAACCGCTTCCCAACGTTCAATTCTCATGACTTTTAGGGGGGGTTTTGACAAACTACCCCCAAAAGTTATGAGAATTGGGCTTTTAGGGGGGGTTTCAAACAACCGCCTCTAAAAGTTCAATTCTCATGACTTTTAAGGGGGGTTCCAAAAAAAACCACTCCATAAGTTCAATTCTCATGACTTTTAGGGGGTGTTTTGACAAACCGCCCCCCAAAAGTTATGAGAATTGGGCTTTTAGGGGGGGGTTTTCCAAAAACCGCCCCCAAAGTCCAATTTCCATGACTTTTAGGGGCGGTTTTAAAAGACCGCCTCCAAAGGCAGGGTAATTTTTAAGGGTGAAATTTTGCCAATTGGCTATTTTTCAGGCTTTTTTTCAAAAAATAAATTCGTTATTTGATCATTTTTAGTCTCTAATATCCTCTATTTTACATACAATATGTTTTTTTATCATAATATTTGCCAAAATTTACATATTTCAGTAGTAATTGTATGTTTCATATTTAATATTCGCCTACCTATATATATACATATTTTTTTCAATCCAAAATAATCACCTAGGATACTATACTTAAGTATAATATTAGAATCCTTAAAAAATACCTTGCTCCAAAGGTCTGAAAAAAACTTTTTAGGGGGTTTTACCAAGACCCCCACAAGCCAAAACCGCCCCTAAAGGGCTATTTTGTTGTAGTGATGATAGAGTAGCAACATAATGATTGAGGAAGACAAGTACAACAGAATGAAATTATCTTTGCATATTTGATTTTTGGGCTTCACCGAGTGATTAAAAACTTGGTGACATGATGTTGATTGAGTATTTGTGACCTTCTTGGTCCCTCACATGTACATCCTTTGCATGAGAAAAGACCGTGGGAAATGGGTGATAATTGTGGGCATTGTAGTCAGATTCATACTTGATCATCGCATCTTTGGAAGAGTATGAGTTTACACTAAGACTAAAAGACATGAGGAGGATTCCCTTCCCATTAGGCCTCCCCTTGCTACTTAGTACTTGAATGTCCTTCTGCAACATTTTTATGGGAAATAACCTTGTGTTTCTAAGGGATTCCCGTTCATCTTATTCTCTGAGGGAGGGATCCACGATTCAGAGTATGGAGTCCTTGGCTGTTCTAGGCCATGAAATTGTTAAGCCATTCTGGTTAATATAAGACCTTATTGAGTTGATTACTCCTTGCACTATCAAAATATTGGTTCCTAGAGAAATCTTTCTCCATAATGGTACCACTAATTTTCACCATGTCAGATTTCACTAAGAATTTTGTCTTAGTGTGTGATGACTATGTTATTGACCTAAGAGTGATATTTCAACACAATGGATGCCTATTATCCTTCACTAGTAAGCATCAATTAAAAAATAGGAACCAAAATTCAAAATGTTGATTATGATCCCCAAACATAAAATAATTATATATTTGATGCATTTCAAGACAGATCGTCTAAACACTAAAATAACCGGAAAGCAGAAGGAGAAAAGCATGTCAAAACCCACTTTAAAAAACACGTTCAAACGCTTACCTTATCATTTTCCTTTCGCCAGATCCATTCACCTATACAACTTGATAAGAGTTGTCCATGAGATGCATGTCCATCACCAAGACCCGCATAAATCATCAAAGACAGAATTTTTATATGAGTAAGTAATATATAAGCAAATAAACAAACCATTTAAATCCTACTACAAAGTCCTGTAGAAATCAATGAACCATGAAATGTTAAATTTATTAACAATATTTTAAGAAATAGACATGCATTCAAAAATTTAAAACCATCGTTAATACATAGGAATAAAAGAGTATTTATACCTTATTGAGCTCATCTCTGCTTCAATAATAGTTTTATATTCTCCTTGTGAAATAGCATCACTTGATCTACTACATGTGAAGAGCTACTAGCCAGAATTCATCATACTACAAAAACATAAGGTGCATTGAATTCGTCTTTATTGAACAAACAAATAATAAATAAATAACTCAACTCCTAGGGAAAAAGGGTAGTTGTTCACCTAGAAAATCTGTGTAGAATCTTTGTAGTGCCAACTGGTGGTAAGTTGTTTTGATGTTGCTCATTATTGGAAGAGGTTGTTAGACACAATGGCTCCATGTCATCTATCATGTCATCAATGTCCTTGTCATCATCTCATGGTTTCCATGTCAATTGCTTGTCTTCTCTTTGTCATTTTTCCATTTCCATGTCATGTCCTTTGTTCTTGTCCTCCATACTTTCTTGCCAGGCTTACCACATGTCTTTGTCCTTCATGTTTAGACTTATTCCATGTCATTGTCCTTTGTCACTTTTTCCATTGTCTTCCATAACAACACTCTCCTCTCAAAATGCCCGCACTACTCTTCATGGTCACTCTGAAAATGCCCGCAATGGGCTATTTAAAAATTCCCGCAGGCCTTGAATAAAATGCCTACACACCCTCATGGAGATGCGCGCAATGGGACAATAAGACCTTCCAACCAATGCCCGCAATGAGGCCATCCAAGATGCCCGCATGGCTCTTCAAAAATGCCCGCAAGGATATGATTTATGCCTGCAGCTCCTTATCAACATGCCCGCAGGTGCTTCAAAACTGACCTCAACAAGGTCTTTCAAATGCCTGCAAAGGCATTTTCTTAGATGCCTGCAAGAGCACTAAGATGCCCGTAAGAGCACTAAGGTGTGCTCTCCAAAATGCCTTGCCATCAAATGCTCCATGTCATCTGTCATGTGTTATTCCTCTATAAGGAAGTGTCATCATGTGGATTGACAAGTGTCGCAAGTGTGTGTAATTGCCGATGGGTTATTAGACCACCATGTGTGGGGTCGGCCCTAAAATATATATTATATTTTGGATGTATCTAAATAGATAAGTCGGCCCCATAAGGTCACTGGGAAAATAGGTTAAGTATAAATAGAGATCGGGAGATCTCTATTTGGATCATTCAGAAAGACACACTTCTCTCACTCAGAAAGTGGCGCACTAGTGAGGAGGAGGATCATCTTCTCTAGGAGACTATCTCAAGTGTATTTTGGTTGTACTTTGGTTGAGCCATTGCTCTCTCTATCTCTGAGGAAGTTGTGGGGTTTTTCACCTTAGGGTTTTCCCCACGGAAACTCTGTGTCTCTTGTCTCACATGCTTTTGATTCTAGTGATGCTTGTCATGCTTATTGTGATTGTTATGCATTGATATACTGTATATGTTATTATATCAGTGAATATCCTAGAGTATTGTGAATTCATGCTCAAAATTTAACATGGTATCAGAGCTAACCTGAGAAGAAGACATTTTGCAGTGACGAAAACTTGAGCTTCTTGTTTATTGGGTTTCTCTCCACATTATTTGGGTTGGGGGGGGTTTGGGGGTGGGTTGATTTGTTGGGGTTTGGGGGATTGGGGGGGGGTTGGGTTGGGGAGGGGTGGGTGGGGGTTGGGCCCCTAAAAATTAGGGTTTCCACAAAAATAGAAATTTCTAAAATCTAAAGACATAGCTGGAAGTGCCTTGAAAAAATCGAAGTTTAGAGCTTTGGATCGAGATTTTTGGTTGGGTAGATCTTCGGGAAACTCAAACCCTAATTCAGGGCTCTCCCCAGTGAACCGAGAGGACAAAAAGTCAAATCTGAAGGGTAAAGCTTTGCTGATCTCAAATTTTGAATACACCAGGCTGATCAGCTCATCAAGGCGCATCTTGCTATCCTTTCAGAAAGTTGAAATTCACATTTTGAATTTTTAGGGTTTTTCCAACAAACCCTAATCCGGGACCAAATCCAGTTTTCAGCATTTCAAGTGGTAAGCACCTAAATCTTTTCTATTTCCATTTGAAGTACTCTTTAAGTTGTCTCACCACACCAAGCTTGAGGATAAGCTTAAAGGGGCTGATAACTTCCGAGCTTGGAAGTATCGGATTGGATTAATCCTGGAAGAGAATGAGTTGGACTCATATATAAAAGAAGACATCCCTATCCCAGAGGATGAAGAGGCTAAGGTATTGCATAAGAAGAACTTGGTTAAGGAAAAGAGAATCATTGTTGATTCTATCAAAGACCATCTCATACCCCATGTGTCTTCTCTAAAGACACCCAAGGATATGTTTGACTCTTTGACCAAGCTATTTGAAGGAAAGAACATAAATCGGAAGATGACCCTGCAGAATCAATTGAAAGGGGTCAAGATATCGAATGGAGAAACCATTCAATCCTATTTCTCCAAGGTCTCTCAGATCAAGGAACAACTTGAAGCTGTAGATGAAATGGTGGAGAATGGTGAAATTGTTATGACTACTTTGAATGGCCTACCTAGGTCATGGGGACTCTTTTATCCAGGGGATCTGTGCTAGAAAGAAGTTAATCTCCTTCAACAGATTATGGGAGGAATGGTTCTCAAGAAGAAGCAAGGCTTGTGGCAAGAGAAGAGAAGATGGGAAATGAAGATCAAGCTCTCACAGCTCACACTAAGAAGGGCAAGTTCAAGAGGGAGCCATCCCATCACAAGAAGAAATCTTCTCATCATTTTCACAAAGACAAGAAATATCTAAGGTGTTTCACTTATAATGAGAAGGGTCACTTGCTTCAGAATGTCCCAAGAACAAAAGGGACAACCACAACAACAAAAAATCCAGCAAGAAGAAGAAGGGTAACAAAAGAAGGTACCCATGCTCATGCTGCCGAAGATGATGAACCTCCAAAGAAGAAGGCTAGGGCAGAAAGTGATGATGACTCATCAAGTGAAGAAGAGTATGTTCTAATCCCTGCTCTCACATGTACTATCTCCCATGGTTGTAATGATTGGTTAATTGACAGTGGGGCTTCCAAACACATGAATGGGTTTAAAGAATCTTTTGTAAATCTGTCTGAACATGAATCACCCCATAAGGTGAAACTTGGGGATGATTATCAATACCCATTCAAAGGAAGTGGGGAAGCCTCCTACAACCTAGATTCTGGAAAATCTTTGAAGATGAAAGAAGTCCTTTATGTACCTAGGCTCAAGAAGAACTTACTCTCCATCTCTGCATTGGATGAAAAAGGTATGAGAGTTGCATTTGTGGATGGCCAAGTCCTAATGTGGCCAAAGGGAAAGACCATAGATGATGAAGTTGTGATTGGAGAGCAAGAGGGAGGTTTGTATAAATTGAAAGGACAACCTGAACATGCCATGGTGCATGATTCCATGGAGCCAAGTGAACTTTGGCATAGAAGACTTGCACATATGCACTACAGGGCATTACCAATTGCAAGTAAGGCAGTAGAAGGTCTTCCTGAAATCAAGACCATGCATGAAGGTGCTTGCAAAGGATGTGCAAAAGGAAAGAAAATTAAGAAGGCATTTCCAAGCAGTGAAAGCAAGGAAAAAGGCATCTTGGAAATCATCCACTCAGATGTTTGTAGTTCCATGTCATCCAGTTCGCCATGGAGGTATGTATGATTTGGTTTTTGAAAAGGTTAACTTATGAGTTATGCAGGTCATTGAAGAAAACATTGCTAGACATAACTAGCAAATATGGTGAACATGTATGTTTTCCTTATATCATAGGATCTCTTATATAAGTATGCATGGCATGATTGATGATGCTTGTTCATAAAGTCATAGGTTTGAATAATCATGGGTATATGCATATTATGATATGACTAACCATAAGAGTCCTATATATAAACCTTGAATGCTAATGCTTATTATTTCTATTTGAAATGATCATGACTATACATGCTTGAGATTATCGTGTTCTGATAGTATTGAGAATATACTAATGAATGTATGTGTATGTATGAGACCTCAAGGATAACAAAATGATGATACTAACAAGCATGCATAGGGATCGAAAATGAATATAAGTTCAAGAATATGTAATCCAGGAAGCAAAGATCAAGAGGGAGCACACTCCAGTGGTTTCTACAAGGATGCCGATATTTAGAGGGAGTTGACCATCTCTCTACAACAGAAAGGTGTAAGAAGAAGCTACTTCAGATTAGGACTCCAGCAGCTCCTGCAAGGAAGCAAAGACTCAGAGGGAGTCCACCCAACAAACAAACAAAGATAAGTATTTTAATTATCATTTCTTGCATATTTGTTTGTTTAAATAAAATTGTTCAATGATGTATATGCTCATGTTCCTAGACTTAGGATATGCATTATGCATATTAGAATAGTTGCATTGATGAACAGTATACTACTAATATACATGGGTAAGTGGCTTATGGCACTGTACAACATTCCATTGCTACTTATATAGAATGAAACCTCTTTGCTGACATGTTGGGAGTTGTGCACACTCTTAACAATGTTCTGGTAGAGACTGGAAGGCATCTAGAAAGTTATGGAACATGGATAAATGTTGTATTGATGCATTGGCTAAGATAATTGCATGATTGTATGACATATTTTTTTATGTGTATGAATTTGTCTAAAAATTATGAGATGTTTCTAATCATGCAATTTAACTTGTCTTGTAGGAAAGATCGTATACCTTCACCTACAAAAGAAGGACTACAACATTTGTTCAGCAACAAAATTATCTATTGAAAATATTGAAGTTCCCAGGATATGGGAAGAATGCCATGATCCGTCGATCGTGAAGTATGATGTTTGGGATGCAGTCCCAGGACCTAAAGGGAAGTTTGTTATGACTTCCATATGGATCTATCAGATCAAGCACGCTGCAGATGGCAGCATAGAGAAATATAAAAGTGATGAAATAGAAGATACACCAGATGGATTTCAAGACAACTTTCTTGAATGGTGTAGTTGAAAAAGAAGTGTATGTGGAGAAACCACTTAGTTCTGAGACACATGACAGGGACTCATATATATATGCAGAACTTGGTATGATAGATAGACAGCTTTCCTATCTAGTTTGGGATTTACCAAGAGTAAAGCGGATTCCAACCTTTACTACAAGGTTGAGGAAGGAAATCCTGTGATTCTACTTCTGTACGTGGATGACTTATTTGTAACAGGAGATGACAGATTGATTGCAGATACTAAGAGGAAGCTTGCTGCTGAGTTCGATATGAAATATTTGGGAATGATGCATTATTTCCTAGGTATGGAGGTGTGGCAGAATTCAAGTGGGATCTTCCTTGGTCAAGGGAAGTACACAGTAGATATCCTGAAGAGATTCAGGATGATGGATTGCAAGGCCATGGCCACACCCATGGCATCGAATATGAAGCTTCTACGTGATGCTTCATTTGAGCTGGTTGATGTCTCTATGTATCGTTAGATGATTGGGTCCTTGAAGTACCTGATGAACACAAGACCAGATATTTGCTTTGCAGTAAACACATTGAGCTAGTTCCTGACGGATCCAAGGAGTGTTCACCTTGTTGCTGTAAAGCATGTTCTGAGGTACCTGGAGGGTACAGTGGATTATGGGCTCAAGTATGAAGCGAATCAAAAGTTTAACCTGCAAGGTTATGTTGATTTAAATTGGGCTGGCAGTGCTGCAGATAGGAAGAACACATCTGGGTGCTACTTCAGTATGGGATCAGGTGTGATCTCTTGGTTTAGCAGGAAGCAATCCTGCGTAGCACTGAGTACAGCTGAGGCAGAGTATGTTGCAGCCTGTTCAGCTAGTTGTGAGGCAGTATGGCTACAGAAGCTACTGTCTGAGTTATTTGATCTCCCATTGGATGCTACTGGTATATTCTACGATAACCAGAGTTGTCTGAAGCTGTCTAAGAACCCAATGTTTCATGACAGGTCAAAACACATAGAGATCAAATATCACTATATCAGGGATATGGTGCAAAGAGGAGCCATGAAGCTCCTGTATGTTGCGACGAATGAGAAGATTGCAGATGTGATGATGAAGCCACTAGCCAGGGTGAAGTTCGAGTACTTCAGGGAGAGCCTTGGTGTTCTTCAGATCGACGACACTTCGAGGAAGAAGTGATGGACACATTTGCTAAAGCCATTCCAAGCAAGTTGGAAGGAGGATCCTTCACATGGCTGTGGATGTAAGCGCTGGATGATGAGCATCAGGATGATGCTCCAGTTATTGCTCTGTATATGCATCATGTTGATGCTGGATATGATCAGTTGGATCATTTATATTTGTATGTATGTACGCATCGTGTTGATGCTGGATATGATTAGTTGGATCATTTATATTTGTATGTATGTACGCATTGTGTTGATGCTGGATATGATCAGTTGGATCATTTATATGTATGTATGCATCATGTTGGATGCTGGATATGATCGTTTGGATCATTTGTATGTATTTGTATATGCATCATGTTGGATTCTTGGACCATGTATCTGTATCAGGTGGATACACTGTATGATCAGGTGGATCATGTATGATGATATGTATCAGGTAGATACTTGGTGTGCATCAGGTGGATGCATTGTATGATCAGGTTGATCATGATGATGAGCTTCAGGATGTTGTTCCAGATGATATGTACCAGGATGGTACAAGTGATGATGATCAGTATGATCATGGGCATCAGGATGATGCCTCGTGCGATGATGATCCATTGGATCATGAGTATCAGGTTGATACTTGGAGGTCAGAGATGATATGTGGCAGGTTGTGCAAATAGCATGTAATCAGTCTTGGGAGATCTTGTCGGTCGTGCTGCGGCACATAAATGTTCTTGGGGTACTCTTTCCGGTATTGCTATGTAGTATGTAATCAGTCCTCAGATATCCGATAGGTTGAGCTGTGTGCTCGTAATCAGTCCTGGGATGAGGTATTACTACGGAGACATGTAATCAGTCCTGGAAATCCGAGAGGTTGAGATGTGTGCTCATAATTAGTCCTGGGATTCTCTTTAGAGATCTTGTTGGTCGTGCTGCGGCACATAAATGTTCCTGGGATGCTCTTTAAAGGTTTTGTCTATCCACATGTAATCAGTCCTGAAGATCTGAGAGGTTGAGTTGTATGCTCGTAATAAGTCCTAGGATGCTCTTTAGAGATCTTGTCGGTCGTGCTGCAACACATAAATGTTCCTAAGATGCTCTTTAAAGGTATTGTGGAGGAGATGCATGTAATCAGTCCTGGGAGATCTTTCCGGTCATGCTTAGGCACATAAATGTTCCTGGGATACTCTTTCCGGTATTGCATCTGCACATAAAATTAGTCCTAAGAGGCCACCTCTATCAAACCGTTCGCATAGATGATGAAGACTTGCAGGTGGTGGGCTTGCATCCAGTATGAAAAAGGACTGGTTCTGTAGAACTTCCTATGATGAGTAGAGTCAGAGATTGGTTGAGATAGCAGCAGCAATGACAATGATGATGACGATGATCCCGGGAAGAAGACTTGTCTAGCAAAACTATGTCGAGAAATACCTTCCTAGTTAAGAGGGAGTGTTGATGTATATGTAACTTCGGAATGTATTTCATCTATGTATTTCATATATATTTATTGTACCCTTATAAGAGATGTGTTATTCCTCTATAAGGAATTGTCGCAAGTGTGTGTACTTGTCGATGGGTTATTAGACCACCACGTATGGGGTCGGCCCTAAAATATATATTATATTGTGGATGTATCTAGATAGACAAGTCGGCCCCATAAGGTCACTGGGAAAACA
Organism: Larix kaempferi; assembly: GCA_027924585.1. NCBI lineage: Eukaryota > Viridiplantae > Streptophyta > Pinopsida > Pinales > Pinaceae > Larix > Larix kaempferi. The sequence continues at coordinate 870,663 of BSBM01000194.1, forward strand.
AGTTAATTATAAATAGAGATCGGGATATCTCTATTTGGATCATTCAGAAAGACACACTTCTCTCACTCAGAAAGTGGCACACTAGTGAGGAGGAGGATCATTTGCTCTAAGAGACTATCTCAAGTGTATTTTGGTTGTACTTTGGTTGAGCCATTGCTCTCTCTATCTCTGAGGAAGTTGTGGGGTTTTTCACCTTAGGGTTTTCCCCATGGAAACTCTGTGTCTCTTGTCTCTCATGCTTTTGATTCTTGTGATGCTTATCATGCTTATTGTGATTGTTATGCATTGATATACTGTATATGTTATTCTCTCAGTGAAGATCCTAGAGTATTGTGAATTAATGCTCAAAATTTAACATCATGCACCTTTTCGTAAAAGGGCATGACTATTGACTTAAATAGTCTTTAATTAATAATAAATTAATATTAATATTAATTTATTATTTTATTGTTACATTGCCTTCCCCTTAAGGGAAGATTTGTCCTCAAAGCTTCATTGAAAGTAATCTCTGATTTTGTTTGAACTGTCATCTCTTGATCCTCTGCGACACTTGATGAAATAAGACGATACGAGGTACGGATTCCCCAAGAGAATTGTCACATCGTATCTGTTGTGGTCCATCCCAGATCTAATTTTATCGGAGGTATGAGATCATTTTGTGGGACTAGTCGTTTAATTGTTGCTTAGTATGTCGATCTTTTCTCCTATCAACATAATTCTTCTGTGAGTGCTCGTTTTGACCCTGTCATTGGTCAAAACGATGATTATAATTGGGATGTCGGTAAGGCATATGTGTTGTTTGTTTTTCTTTCTTTTGAACTGCGGTGTGGAATATCTTCATTTCCTCGATTTGATTTTTGGATGCATTTTCCTGGATTTGTGCTTCTTGGTTCTCCAATAGATTGTTATAATTCTGAATCTTTTCGATTCTTTCATCTTGCGACTTTTTTTCAATTTCTAACTTCTTGATTTGATTCTCTAGTTTCTGATTACGATTATTTAGGCACTGGTTTTCTTCTTGCTTTTCCAGTATTCTTCCTTCGAGGTCTTCACCGGAGTGTTCCCTCTTACTACTGTTTTCCATTTTTTTATTCTTTGTAAGCAATGTTTTGTTATGATTTTGTAGACAAAAAATCTCTTCGGTATTGCTTGATAACACATTGTTGAATTTTGTTAGTTCCAACTTATGTGCCTTCTTACTGTCGTCATACTGCTGCTGGAGTTTTTCTTTTTGCTGTTGACAATGGCATAATTTTGTTTCTTGATTTTCTAGCTTTTCATGTATTTGCGCTAATTCGTCTTCCTTTTCCATGACGACTTTGTTTAGACGACTAATTTCCTCTTCTAAGTCGACACTATTTCCATACGGATATCCTTCGACTTTGTTTGGGTTTTTTATCTGGTCTTCAAGTTTTTGAATGATACTTTCCAGATGTGATATTTTCTTGTCTTTATTTGCTAACCTTTATATGAGTCTTTCTTTACTATCTTCCAAAAATTGAATATTCAATTCTGAGTTAGTAATCTTTAGTGTCTACTTGGCGTTTTCGAACACTAGACTAATATTCGTTGCCTTGCACTGTTCTAGTTGAGCTGAAACTGCTCGTAACTGCGATTGTAACTCTGCTATCATCATTGCCATGACTTCTGAATTCCAACTTTTTTGAATTGGTCTTCTTTGTTTGATAACGGATTTGGGATGCTTGACAAGTCTTCTTTGTTGACTCTTCCTGCTTCCGATAACAGGTGGACACCAAAAAGATGTAATAACCCTTAATGTGGTTATTTCGTAAAAAAAATCTTCTTTTGTTATGGTTAAACAACTTTTTTTTTCCCAAAAGTAATTATTATTTTAATAAAATAATAATTTTTCTTTTAATATAATAATAATTATTAATTAATTAATTAATATTATTATTATATTAATGTTTTATAAACTATATATATATATATAGGTTTTTTTTTTCCAAAAAAATAATATTTTTGTTGGATTACAAATAGTTCAAGCCTTTGAGATAATAATAATATGTATTATTATTACTATAGTTATATAATAACTATAATAAAAATGGATTATTATTACTATAGTCATATAATAACTAAACTCATCCTAATTAAGGTATGAGTTGTTATAAATAATGGTTTCTTTATAAAACCAAGGCTAGTTTTATAAAACCAAGGCTGGTTTTATAAAACCAAGGCAATATGTGGTTTTATAAAACCAAGGTTGGTTAAATAAAACCTATGTTGTGTTTTTTCTTTTTATTATTCTTCTCTTTTTTTATGCGGTCTTCTTTTTTGTTCTCTCTTTTTTTTTTTAACTTCTCTTTTATTCCTTTCTCTTTTTTTTCTCTCTCCTTTAATAATTTTTTTTCTTCAATAAGGATGGCTAAAAGCCTAATGTAAGGTTAAAAACCTAAATCTCAAAGAAACTTTGACAATTTTGCCACAAGCCAGAATCAACAAGCTCTGATACCACTGAATGAACAAGAGTCCCTTACTAAGTAAATAACCAGTACAAGTAATGTAAGAAAGCCATAAATGACTTGTAGTAAAGGAAAAGATGTAATATATGATGGATGATTAATAGTTACATATGTTTGAGCTTTATATAAGCCCGTCATGCACCTTTTCGTAAAAGGGCATGACTATTGACTTAAATAGTCTTTAATTAATAATAAATTAATATTAATATTAATTTATTATTTTATTGTTACACTTTCAAATACTCCATCAAAACATAATGTTCATCTCTTTCAACCTTAATACTCCCAAGGGCCAAGAGGTCCTTGTGTTAAAGTTAAAAGAGATGAAAACTATGTGTTGAAATGGAGCACCCATGAATGAAGTGTTGTACATTGATGAAGAGTGTGGGAACCTTAGTCTTTATATATACAAATTCCTTAGCACCTGAAAAATTAGAAACCAATAACAAGGAATCATACTACCACCTACCAAGACATACCATGCTGTAAGACTGCCATTAAATATTGTATGCACCATTAAACAACAAACAACATAGCAAAATTGCAGAACAAACATGTCAAAATCATATCCGATGACTTACTTGATGGGAAGAACCTTGTACTCACATTTTAACTCTCACATCAAATCTTTCTTGTCAGAGACAAATGATTGAGATAAATCTCAGTAGGAGTAAAGTGGGAAGGATGGAGAAAATAAGGGTTGGAAGGAAATCAAGGACATCCTTGACATGATGCTAAAGTTACACAGATACCAGGTTGACATGGATAATGTTATGGCGAATAAGAGAGGCAATTGTAGATGAGATGAATCAGCTAGCCCAAAGTAGCAAGCTACCAATGCGACATACAATCACCTAGCCTTCGATCCTCATTGGGGGTAGTTGAAGGGTAGACTCTCCCAGTATTCCCTTTTTTATAATTTTTGAAGTAGGTTGATTTGATGGCTTCTTGTGGTGTTGAACTTAAGCTAAATATAATACTTTTCTAGTTTAAATCAAAGTTAAAGGAAGAAGAGAAACCACATAATGCAAGCAATTTCGTTTGGCTAAGATGTTATATATATATGTATCTTAATAGAATGAAATAAAACTTAAGGATAAAGACAAACACATTAAGGATAAAGAACACATCAAAACCCTTACCTTATCATTGTCCTTTCGCCATATCCATTCACCCATACAACCTGATAAGAGTTGTCCACGAGATGCATTTCCATCACCAAGACCCACATAAATCATCAAAGACAAAATTTTAATATCAGTAAATAATATATAAGCAAATAAACAGTCATTTAAATCCTACTACAAAGTCCTATAGAAATCAATGAACCGTGAAATGTTAAATTTATTAACAATATTTTAAGAATTAGACATGCATTTAAAAATTTACAACCATCTTTAATACATAACTGTAATAAAAGAGTATTTATACCTTATTGAGCTCCTCTCTATTTCAAGAATAGTTTTATATTCTCTACTAAACAAAGCCAACCACGTGAAGGTGGAAGCTCAATTGGCCCCTCCCCCCCTCACATCGCTCTCAATTCCCCATACCCAATAAATCATGTTGTTTACATAGAAAACATATAAACATTCATGCATAACTAGGCTAGTCATCAAAACATATAAACATAAAAACATTGAAGCATAATGAGGTAATCCATATAAATAATGTTTCAGACTAACAACATCGATATACATCCAAATACAAGTCATGAATTTATACATCTACTTTTTCTTTGATTTATGTTTTTTCGCATTGTAAAAACTGACGATTGGGGTATTATCATCATCATTTGGTGGAATATCTACAAAGCCATGTCCTGCTAGTGTTTTTGTTTCCATGCCCTCATGTGTCATACTTCTTGTACGTCGTTGAGTAGGGCGTGGAGGCAGTTCTAAAGGGGCATGACCCACAACAACGAAAATGGGCACATCGATATGTTGAAATATTATTGAAATTAATAGTTGATTATTTTGATTAAAATTACAATATTGCTTTTACCTATCTATGTAGCTGTGACAGCTGGTGTGTTAAGTGTTTCTCTACTTGCTAATTCCTCTTGCGGTTCATCCTCCTGAGCTACATGGTCTTCCATTGAAAGAAGAAAATTTATAAGTATACGTCAGGAAATAAATATCTATAATCACAGTAGATGTTTCTATTTCCAAAGCACACATACCAAAATGGCTACTCTGCTCCCCACTATCATGGGACATGCACACCCCAACATCAGCTGGTACATGCTAAGTAGTGCTAGATTCACTGCTGCGGTCACATTGTTGCTTAAAAGCAAACATAAATATTTAGTTATGGGTGATATAAACAAAAATGAATGTACTTTAATAGTATATTGCAAAGATGTCCTTATTCATTTTATCTACCTGCATCTGCGTCATTGGGGATATTGGAGTTTGCCCCAAGATTTTCCAATATTCAATCACACTTTTAAAACTATACTTGAAACCAAGCTTTAGGTCTTCCTCGGTGGTAGCATCTTGGAACGTATTTCCCTGCAATGCATAACACATTTAAAATTTCCAGTATCAAAAACAAATATTTGTTCGCTACTGTCAAATACATATTCCCCACAGTTAATCATTTAATTCTTACGATTTGGTCTCTTAGTTTTCTATAGCCACCCTGGCCCAGTCTATGTTTCCCATGCTTTTCCACTCCAGACTTGGTTTCTTTGGAGGTGTCAGGTAGCCTATATATGAAAATTTTGAAAACATTAGATATCATAATTCTTACTTGAAACAAAAAAGAAAAAAATAAATGCGCATATTTCACTAAAAAGTCGATATGTGTTGTGCCTTGCTTTTCCAGGCCGTGGTTGTTTTCCTTGTCTTTTTAGCAAGTTCTCCTTTGCATTCTCTATGACTGCATTCCACTCTTTCGATGGAACCATGGGAGGGCGCTCATGCTTGAGGTCAACTTGTAATTTATCCCTATATTGGGCCCTAGTATATTTTAAATTCTCGTCGGCTAACTTTGCAACCACTTTCTTGTTGAATGTATTGCCGAACAAGTTTATGATATGGTCTATCAATTCATCTCTCTTTGCGTTGTCTTGGCTATTCCACTGTGTGTGAATGGTGGGGCCAAACAGCTCCAATGCTTTGCCATTCAAATTCCTTTAGAAAACATTGTTTCCTTCAGAAACGTGTAATCCATTAATTTTTAATAATTTCAACATATGTCCATTTCAATTTCATGATTAAAATGAATAAATTAATTAATAAATACTTGCAATCTTTTGAATCTTGATCGGAACACAGGCATCATCAACCAGAAAGGTGAGATCTAGTGATCTGGTGCTTTTAACTCGTGCTGCTCTAGGAAAAGTTTCCTGGTCATCTACAGTACGTTCATCTCCAGAGTCATGTGGAGTCCTAGGCTCCGTCTCATCATGCTCCGGGCTGTCATGCCAATCAAAATCGGTGCCCTCATCAATGGATTGGAATCCAACCGCAAGAGTGTCCAAAAGTCCCATTGGTACATTGTGTTGTCGACATTGTTGCTGCATTGGAGCATCACTGCTACCTAGACCTATCTCGACAGTTTCTCCAGTCATGGGTTGTAAAAAATCCTACAAATGAAAAACTTTACTTTATCAGATCACTTGGAAAAATAGAAAACATAATATCATATATGAAATCATGTCATAGCTTAAAAAAAGATGTGAAGATGCCACTTACCCCATAAGATTTGATTCGTTCTTTCAGCTCTTCAATCCTTGCCCTGATCTCCTGTGTCATGGGCCTTATGCGAGCCAAGGAAATCATTTCTATGTTTTCCTTTTTCAGGGCCTTCTTCATAGTTTCCATTGGGTCTATGGAATAGTAAATTTCATCCTCAAGCTCCTCATCACCCAGATCAAGTGCACTGGACTAAATTCATCAAACAATAAAATTAAGCAAAATAATGTTAACCTCATTCAAACATTGTTATTGTAATGAAATTTAGTTACTATTAAGAACTAACACTTACCTGATGCGGTGTTGTGGCCGTTGACTTCCCATGGTCCTCACCCTGACATGATAAATCAATCAATAATTCATCATAAGCACAAAAAAATGCGAATGTCAACAATGGAGATCGAATGTTAACAGAAAAAATCGAAACATTTAGTTATTATATTTAACAGTTACCTGACAGGGCACAAAGTGTGACCTTCCACGGTCACCCTGGACCATGGAAGCAGCAGGTGCCTTTCCACTGGCGCTACCCTAACACAATAAATCAATAACTAAACGTTATGAAAATAATTGTAACATAATAAAAAATGAGATATTGCAATAATATTTATTTTTACCTCAGAAGTAGAGGACACACGTTCTGTTTCATGATGAACATGGGTAGTCCCCTGCCACAGTGTAATAAGCATGTTGTCACATGGAAATATTCTAGGGTTGGAGTTTCTAGTTATTGTAGTCATATTTAGTTACTATATTTAGTTGAGTCAATAATTTTATCATAAACAAAAATGAGATATTGCAATAATGTTTACTTTTACCTCCGAAGGAGAAGATAGATGCTCTGCTCCATGGTGATCAGCAAACCCCTGCCATAGTATAATAAGCATGTTATCATATGGAAATATTCACAATAAGCATGAAAAAAGTGAATGGTAACAGTGAAAATCGAATGTGAACCGAAAAAGTCGAAACATTTTGTTATTGTCGTCATATTTATTTACTATATTTAACATTTACCTCACGAGGCATAGATTGTGACCTTCCACGGTCACCCTGCACTGTGGAAGAAGAATGTGGCTTTCCACTGCTGCCACACTGACAAAATAAATCAATCAGTAAAAGTTGAGTCAATAATTTTAACATAAACAAAAATGAGATAAGCATAACTGTGTAATAAGCATGTTATCACATGGAAATATTCATAATAAGCACGAAAAAAGCGAATGTGTTCGGTGGAAATCGAATGTTAACAAAAAATATCAAAACATGTAGTTATTGTAGTCATGTTTAGTTACTATATTTAGAATTTACCTAATGAGTCATAGCGTGTGACCTTCCACGGTTACCCTTGACCGTGGAAGCTACATATATTCGATTTAAGTTGTAATTGATCAACAACTCTTCACCTGGAAGTATTGTTTTTGTTGCACATACAAATATGCTCTTAGCATCATAATTACATGACCCTCTGTTGGCAATAAAATATTGCATGCATCTATGAAATCTTTTCCTTACCTTTTCAGATCTAGTTGATATAGAACCGGTAGAACTAGTACAACATGTCTCACTTTCAACCTCTCCAAGTATATCTTTATCATCACTCAAGGAAGATAGATCTGATAGATACCTATTTGGTGGTACCTACTCTCGATACAACAGGAATATAACTTACCAAGCGGATATAATTTAGTGTGCAAATATATTTATTTGTAATGTTCTAATATTAAAAGTTATTTCTTCCCAAAAACTTTATCAAAAGCTATTTTTCTCTCAAAGGTGTAATTTCTTTTAGAGTTATTTATATTTGAATTATTTTTAAGTATAAGACACGATTTGATTTGATTTGGAATTTGTTCACAACACAGATATAGAAGTGTGTTTCTTGGGCCACTTGACTAGTTAATGCATGCAAAGAGGTATGGGGTTCCCCCTCATATAGATCATGTTGGGGATTCAATTTGGGGTTCCATCACCAACCTCCATGAAGTATCCTCCTCAACCCAAGCATCATTTTTCCCTCCCTCCATGCCCCCATGCCTGGTTTTTTTTAAATAGGATAACATGGTGAAATGTCACCAAATATAGACCAATTTTAGGTAGTTTTGAGTGGTTTTGCACATGGACGCAGATAGGGTGATGTTGGATCCTGAATCGTCTTATCACAACCCTAAATCTTCTTACACTACCCAAGACCATTTTCTTACCATTGCTACGGTGTTCTACAACACAGAAATCCCAAATTTGTTTGATCGTGATGGTAGGGTCCAGGCCCGTTCTCTATCAAATGGGTGATGGATGGGTTTAGGGATGGCAATTGATGGGAAAAATGCCCATCATGGGTCATTTTTCCCCTCAAATACGACCTATATTTCATATAAACCCTCAGAAAAAATGAAGTAAACAGTGAAGCGTCTGTATTTAGTGTGGAAACAGTCAAAACCGTGGAATTTTTCCCAAATTCCTATGCTGCTAGGATTGATGGGTTTACCAAATTCATTGGGCCCTTTTTTATCCTCTGGACTGCTGCCATATTTCCTCCCTGGAAACGTCGATATCCTCTGTAACAGTATCCCTTGCTCCTCAATTTACCATTGCTATGCTCATCAAATTACCAGTGCTATGGATGCTGCTAATGAACTAGTGTGAGGGAGTGAACTTGTTCTTTGTTGTTTTGCTCTAGATGCTGCTAATGAGCTAGTGCACGGGAGTCTTTTCCCTCTATGTGTTTTTTGTTTTTTTATTTGCATATTTATTTATTGTTTAGTTTATTTTGGGTTTTTTTTATTTGCATATTTTATATTTTGTTGCATTTTAAATTAATTTTAGTTAAACAACTCTATGTTTTTAATTTAATGTAATTTAATTTAATTTAACTAGGATTTTGTCATAATTTGTATTGGTTTCATTGCTTATAATGAGATCCTATACATAAGTCTCTTCAAGGACGAATATGATGATGATGAAGTCCCAACTTTTGGGCCCTATGAAGCCTCATGTTCTTAGATTTGTGCACATGAAGAATCAAGACTTATGGACCAGCTAGTCTGGTGTCTTAAAAGAGGAAGATCCTAACAGAGTAGCTGGTAGTTCTATAAAGTGCATTCTTTATAGGAGTGAATAATCACTCAAAACCATTCTATTATAATGTTGGCCAAGATCAGAAGACTTTAGTGAAGAACAAGGTAAATATATTGTCATCACATCTTCATCATCATCATCATCTTCATCAGCATCATCATCATCACCATCACCATCATCATCATCTTCATCTTCATCATCATCATCATCATCATCATCATTCGGCTCATTCTAATCATCATCATCATTTGGCTCATTCTAATCATCATCATCATCTGGCTCATCCTAATCATCATCATCATAATCATGATCATCATCTTCATCATCATCATCATCCGGCTCATCCTAATCATCATCATCATAATCATGATCATCATCTTCATCATCCTCATCATGGTCACATCATCGTCCTCATCATCCTCATCCTCATCATCCTCATCATCATCGTCCTCATCCTCATCCTCATCATCAACATCATCGTTATCCCCATCGTCACCACCACCATCATTGATCATCATCATCATCTGCATCATCATCATCTTCATCATCTTCATCATCATCATCATCATCATTATCATTATCATCGTCATCATCATTGTCATCTTCCTCTTCCTAATCAACATCTTCATCATCGTCATCATCATCATCATCATCATCTTGATCATCTTCATCACGCCATCATCATCATCTTCATCACCACCACCTATTGAAATATTGTAACTTCGAAGAATATTCTATTGTATTTTATTGTTGTAATTTATTCGGAGATGTTTTATTCTTCCATCAGGATGCCATTATTGTATTTTATTATGTAAAGTCATTGAGCTAGGTAAATCCTACCTTGTAAGTCGGGGAAATAGATCCCCTTTGAGTCAATTGTAATGGGGAAATAGATGCAATATAGGTTGGAATTCGTTGGCATTGATGGAAAATAAGATGAGAGACATTTCCTATGATGACATTTATATATGTCTATGTTGACAAGAGCCATGGATGAGGTGGTATGATGACAAAGCAGATGGTTGGCATTGGGCATATAAGTAATGACATGGCAGGTATGATGAGTGATGATATGCCACGTGTGATAAGGATGGAAAGACACATGATAGTGTTCTAGTGCCACCATCAAGACAGTGTTGCAATCTGACAACATTTTGGAAAAGTATGACAAGTTTTTGAAACTTGGAAATTGACTAAGTATGGGAAAATTAGTCAAAATTTCCCTAAGAGAATGCTTTCCATAATTCATGGTTTGAAGATAATGCCCGCACCATCATACCAGGCTATAGCTTGTTAAAGTGGCTATCTAGTCATGGTCTCAGTTAGCCTTAATAATGTTTTAGGAGAAAGATATAAGCCTGCCAAAAAAGGGTTTCAGGATAAACCTTGAAGAATTTCCTGAAAATGACGAAGTGTTGGAAAAAATGTTTCAAGTGACCTCAAGGAAATGCCCGCCATAAATTGTGGGTTGAATAAAATGCCCGCACGATATGGAACTATTGTAGGTTGGTGTTGTTTCTACCCAACCATGGTGTCATTTTGTCCAAAGAGACTCCGAGGAAGAAGATATGGATCTGCCAAAAGTGCTACTCAGCCTAATTTGCACTACTTCAGTAAAATGCCAGCCAAGGAGAGAGAATGTAACCTCGGAGGATGAAATTGGTCTTTATGGATTCACCTTGTTGGCCTCTACCCATTGGGTGTCTCACACTTCAGATTTGATGAAAATAAAAATTTCATCATGTTGACCTAGGGTTTGACAATTTTGTCTAAGTGTTGAATTAACAGGTTAGAAGGCCATTTTCAAATGCCCGCAAGAGGATGTGTGTGTTTCAAAAAATTTGAAAACTGGAATGGATCTGTTCCTTATTGAAATGGCTATCCAGACATACTTTTATTTTTCCTCATGATGGTCATATATGCAAAAACTATATCTGCCAAAAATAGGAAAAATATCAATTTTTATATCAAACAGGGGAAAATTAGCTATCAGAAAATTGAAAAGAAATTTTGGAAATGCCCACCAAATAGGATCCTTGAACTGATAATTTTTCCAGATGACATGGGCATACTCCTTGATGATATGGCTATCCATTTGTGGTATCAGTTCCCTTCCTGGTACTCGCACGTACGAAATATTGATCTGCCAAAACGAAGAAAAATCATATGAGTCATGTTTTAATTTAATAAATAGAAAATTAATTTTGAAGAGGCACGATGATGAAAAGGTATAAGGGAAGTTTGAAGAGTTGAAATGATTGAAGGGTGAATTATTTAATATATATTCACACATTGTTTGATCTAAGAGTTAAGAGTTAATAGATTAATTCAGGATTACTTTACTTATAGAACCTTTTTTTTTTCAACGAAAAAAAGTTCCTTGTTATTCATTAAGTGAATCAAAGAAACTTACAATAAAACCTATCCCAAGGATAGAAAATTTTGAAAACAGACTATGCATTCTTTTACAATAAATCCAATAATGCTTGCCACTATTCAGTAATATACCATCATAACTATAGTTGTTGATAACATCATAAAAATAACATAGATACAGAGGAAATCTTAACCAAAAAGCCCCTAAAGCGGGTGCATCGAATTTACAAAATGGATCATAAAGGCTGGCCTAATTAATAAAGACAAACATAAAAAATTTCTCCCAGATGGTGATCAGTGAAAGGGGTAACCTGAAGAATACCATCTTCCAAATTTAATCCCTTCTTTGACAATAAATCATCTCTATGATTGAAAGAATGAGAGATGTGTTGTATAGAGTAGTCGTGAAATTGTTCCAACAAGATGTTAATTTACTTATAGAACCATAATGACTTTATTATATAATTAGTAATGTGCTTTAAATTTGAATAGTCAAACATACATACTATAGAATCAAATAACAGAGAAATCACAAGCATTACAATTAACAAAATATAAAATAATATTGCACTACATATTTAAGAAACCAAATCACAAGCCCAACAAATAGTTACTAGTCTTATAGTCATTTGAATATTGAGAATTCATAATGCAATATTTCAATAGAAGTATCCATTTGTTACAAATTGGATTTCAAAGACGCTTTCTTCTTGAACCAACAGCTCATGTGCAAACTATGAAAATAGTCATGCTTTACTTCTTAGCCTTTGTAGCAAAGTGAGAAGTGGAAGAAATAAGTAATCCTACAAATTACCACAAGGAAGACGTTTAACCAAAGCCTTCTACTTCCAGGGCCAAAGTGTTTTAATACTTATAGAAATAGATTTAAATGCCCAAGGAATATACACAGTTCTTATATCCATTGATATAACTAGAATTTTTAGAAACAAATTTAAATGTGAGGGGAATATACACAAATCTTATATCCATTAATATATCTTCGTCAATATTCCCGATTACAATTTCCGATCAACAACTATATACCAAAATAGACCAATATTTGTTGTTGATTACATCAAATGTTTATATCATTAATATGATAGAATCCTACTCCCTAGAACCTCAATAACATGAGCTTATATTTTACAAAAAGGATAATAGTGTGCATACCAAAAAATAATATAGGCGAACAGAAGTGCCTTGGAAAACTAACAAAAAATGAAACAAGTAAACCTAATCAGACAAGTAAATATCAAGAGATCGTGGTGGGTGGGCCGCATGGTTCCCTCAGACAATCTTCATAGACTTTGCTCTGAGGAAGGTGCCCTGTCACCTGGAGTGGACTGCCCAGAACCTATAGAAGTCGTTGGGCTACCCTCGCCATCACGAGGTTGGGTGGCTTCGTGTTGTTCCTGAAGGAGCCTCCGCATCTGTTCTATCAGTTCGACACTATTATCTGCGAACTTCTGGTCCATGGTATCCTCAATCGAATTCCTTAAGGACTCCAGGTCCTCTTTGTCACATTTCCCCTCCAGCTTCCGTTGAAGCTCTTATATCTCCTTTTCTAACTTATCCATTCTTCAGGTGAATGCATCAGTGACGCTAGTCCTTCCAGCAAGGCCGCGACTACTACCTTCCGCCATTATATAACACAGAGCTAGCTCTGAAGAATTGCTGTAATAAAGCTTCTCGTACGGGAGCTCGATGCCACTAACCAGAGCACCAGTTGGAATCCGGTGCCTGCTCATTTATGAAGCTTCAACAACCAAACAATGAGGAGGGAGGAGGGCCAATGGAGGGAACAACCAAATGATGAGGAGGGCTAGTGGAGGGAAAACCCGCAGAAGATAGAGCTATTTGAGACAACATTTTGGGAAAAAACCAAGGAACAGGGGCGTAAGCAAGTTAAAGGAGCGAAAATGAACAAAAAACCCTAAACACTGATCGGTAGAAATATCCACAAGCCTCGAAGTTAAAGATAAAATTAAAGTACTTCGAAGAGGGTTATATGACATTACCAGTCAGAGACCTTATGCGAGAGTAGAGACTCTAGACCTTACCTTGTCCGAGACCATGAGAGAGACCATACCTTGGCCAACCTTTGAAGTGACTGATGGGAGAGATTGGCTGCTAGGGTTCGAATAGGCTATCCAAAAAGTCTTTGATGTACCTTGTTGAATAAGCTATCCAACCATGGTCTCATTTCTTCAAAAGAGTACTTTCAGTTTGCCTTATGATGGTCATATATGCCGAAGATCAATCTGCCAAAAGTAGGAAAAATATTATTTTGCATATTAAGAACTAAAGAAAAATTGCCTAAGTGTTAAGATCAGAAAGTTGAAAAGGCATTTGGAAATTCCCTCCAAAGAGTGCCCTTGTGCTGATAATTCTTCCATATGACATGGGCATGTTCCTTGGTGATCTAGCCATCCAGCTGTGGTATCAATTCCCTCCTTGGTGCTCTCACATGCGAGCTATTGGTCTCCCAAAAGAAAAGAAAAACTTGATTATTTATAAAAAGGCTTAAGGGTTGAAAGATCCATTATGCCCGCAGGGGCTAAAGAAATGCCCACAAGGGCTAAAAGATGCCCGCAAGGGTTTATCTATGCCCGCAGAGGCTGAGGTTAATCCCACAAGGGATAAAAGATGCCTGCAAGGGTTTATCTATTCCCGCAGGGGCTGAGGTTAAGCCCACAAAGGCTTAGGGATGCCCACAGGGAGTGAAGTTAAGCCCGCAGGGGCTTAATTAAGGATGCCGCAGGGATTGAGGTAAAGCCCAGAGGGGCTTAGGGATGCCTACAGAGGGTGAAGTTAAGCCCACAGGGGCTTAAGGATGCCCGCAGGGGCTGAGATTAAGCTCACAGAGGCTTAGGGGATACCCGCAGGAGGTAAGGTTAAGCCCGCAGGGTATTAATTAGGATACCCATAGGGGATTAGATAGGATTCCCGTAGGGGCTAAAGTTAAAGCCACAGAAGCTTAAGCATGCCTGCAAGGGGATTTCCCGCATATGCCCACGAAAAGGCTAGGGGCATAGGGTTGTTTCCCGCATAGGGAGAGCCTAGATGGATGAAGCCCGCAGGCCTAAGAAATCCAAAAAAGTTTTTTTTAATTAATTAAAAATATGAAATAAACAGAATCACAAATAAAAGATTAATTATCATATTTGAAGAGGCATGATAACGAAAAAGGCATGGGCACAATTTGAAGATATGCAAGGTTTAAAAGATGAAGAATATGTATAGAAAATGGGTCGAAATTTGTCTTAAAAGTATGTATTTATAGATTGATGATCGTCAATCTATCGATGCCAATGCATGAGTTGACCCATGCGTAAAAAGCCAAGAGTCGTTGGAAGCTGGCATTGGTTTGGCGGGTGTGCAAAGATAGCCATAGGTCGTCGATATAGAGATGAAAGTTTGTCGAAAATTAAAAAAATGTTGATATTGCCACGATTTTTCCACCATGATAAAAAAAAATGAAAATACATCTTAAATTTCATTGTATTAATCCACGAATGTTCAAAACGTGGAAATATTTTGTGGAAAAATCCACCCGAATGTACTAGTGCATGTTTTTATGTCGAGGCCTAAGTTGTTGATTGATTTTTGGGGAATTATTGTTCATGTTTCTTATTCTTGTGAAATTATTTGTTTTTCTCATGGTTACAGAATCAACTGAATTCTTGGCTCATTTTGTATTATGGGGAAAAGAAGGGATGTTGAATTCGGGTGGTGATATGGGCATTACTATGAAAATGCTTCTTAATGCAACTGCAAGGTGGTTTTTTCTTCTCTTTCCTTTACTATGAAAATGATTCTTGATGCAGCGGAAAGTTAGTTTTTTCTTGTATTTCCTTTGATGCTGCATAGATTATTTTATAGAGCAAATACGTGGAAGAGAGAAAATAATAACACATGAACAACAGCAGTGCCAGAAAAATCCACTCCAAAAAATCCAAAAAGGAAAGTATAGACATCATGGCATAACGTAACATTAGCATTTATGTAATATCATTCCAACACTGAAAGACAACATTTCATAATTTTGCTCCTTCTGTATTAGAGCATGGTTTTATGCTTATTTGCATTTCTATGAAAATTTGATTGGTAATCAGTGACATATGGTTTTATAACTAGATGGAATTCCAAAGAAAGTCATACTCTATATTTTTATGTCTTAAAGTTGCATTCCACGGTGCATTTGTTTTTGTTTCAATAGATAATATGTTTTAGTACAATACCTGCGATGAGTTTGTTTGTAAAGATTCCAGGATTTTTTCAATAGTCCTAGGAATCCAATCAAATATATAAATTCCCCATCCATGTATTCAAATTATATTGTGTGAGTCCCTTATATGCTCAATGTGTTCATTTTAATGATTGAGCTATTGCAGAAATGGTTGAAGAGGTTTGTCTTTATAATGATTAACCCAAAAACACCTACAGGAGAGTTAAATTTCACTTTAATATTCATGTCTCCATTCCTTTGCCTCTCGTCAACATTGAATCATACAAGAGCTCATGCCATGTATCAGGGACACTAGGCAAGCACCAATGACTGCAATCTTGGTACCTTTCTGATCTTTCCTCTTGTGAGGGATATTGTCTATAGAAGGGTGGGAATCCTTTTTGTAATATAATTTTCTTGTGATGTTCAAGTACATGAGTGAATTTTTGATGCAAGAGCATCCCTGGTTCAACAAGCTATCCTGCACAATCATAGGCTGGCATTGATGTTGTTACTTGTGTGGTTGCTACTACAGTAGTAGGGTGTTACTATGGGAGATGATGCACATGGTGCTGCAACAAGCTACTCCAGGTTCCACCGAAGAGACTATCATGATTTTGTTACTCGTTCCATTACTCATGATGATACTTGTGCGAAGATAGGAAAAGGATGGAGGCTTGGTGTGTTATATCTACAAGTGGCAATTTTTTCCATAGTAAAACTGTTGAACCTGCAGTAACATCAAATAGTTAATAATAAAGTAGTTAGCAGTCCATATGTCATTAATTAATAATTTGCTAGTAAATGACATGATGTTACTATGGTTTCTTTGATTAATAAATTAGATTTAGGTTTAGGTTTTATGGTCCGCTAGAGCTTGGAATAAAATGACTCTCATCCAATGATAACCAAATCAAATAATTGCCAACTACAAAATGACTTAGTGGGATTTCAACGGATTGACTCTTCATATTCCAATATTGCTTATATCAATGGGCATGGGCCAACGTAGAGAGGAGTTGCAGCAGAAGAGAGGAGCATAGGTAGAAGCGTGGAGATAGAAGTTTAGAAACCCAACCTAGAAGTGGAACGCAGGAACACCCAGAAGAGAGGAGGAAGTGTGGGAATGCTATTACAGAAAAAGAGTTGCAGTAGAAGAGAGTTGCAGCAGCATGGAAGCATGCGTGTTGTGGGTGTGAGAGTGATTTCCCAAATGTGGATGATACTCAAAATTGAGTACTGTATATGATGAAGTCTGTAATAAATATTTATGTGCATGAATAAAATTGTTGTATTAATTCCAGTTAATGAATGTGTGATGCAATTGTGGTTATCTACTCATTTTCCATCTATTATTCTCTATGTGTTTGGTTGTTTGTTGTGCATTCTAAATTGTAGTTATTGGCTGCATCAACTGGTATCAGAGCTATTTGAGCCTGTGTATGGAGTATTAGAGGGATCAGTAACATATTGGCAGATTTGTGAATGCTGGTGAAGTGGGGATCTCGCAAGAAGAGATCACAGAGAAGAGTAATAGTGATAAGCCATAGAGGAAGAGGTTGCAGTAGAAGGAAATAAATGCTGATTATGTGAATGATCTTACAACAACAATGAGGATATGATGGCCAAACTAGAATCCATTGAGGTAACCCATAGAATAGGTATTACACGGGTAATAAGGGATGACAACGATGATGAAGAAGAATTAGAGAACATCAGAGAAGAACAGGAAGAACAATTGACAAGGGAAGAAAGAATTATCAGAGCTATTAGCAGTATTGGAGGTAAAGCTAAACTAGATACTCTTGTTTATTCCAGTAGTTTAAGTCATGAAGAATTAATAGATTGGATAGGGGAATGGAAAAATTATTTGAGTTTGAATAGATTAGAGTTCCCCGAAGAGTTAGGTTTGCTAGTACAAAATTGAGAAGTCATGATTCTTTATGGTAGGATAAGTTACAGTTGAATAGAGAAAGTGGCGGTAGAGATAAAATTAAGACTTGGGATAGGATGGTAATAGAAATGAAACAAAAAAAAATTCTATGGATTATGCTTTGAGTTTGTTGAGAAGGTTGCAGAATTTGAAGCAGATCAAAATGTCGGTAAAAGAGTACACAACAAATTTTTACAGAATTTCTATAAGGTCTCGACAGAATGAGGGGAGTCTAAAATCCATTTCTAGGCATGTGAATGGTTTGAATTTTCGTTCAATGGTAGAGGCTTACCAATAAGCCTTGAGGATTGAAAAAAAATTGTTAAGGAAACAACATAATGCAAAGAGAACCCCAGGAAATGGGAGAGGGAGACTAAAGGAAAAGCAAGTTGAGGAAGGTGAGAGTAGTTCCAACACAATGTAGGAGACTACTAGAAAATGACTTGATGCGGATAGAGGACGCGGTCAAACAACAAGAGGTATAGGTAGAGGAAAAAAATCAGAAATCATATGCTTCAGATGTGGGACACCAAGTCATAGGGAATTTGAATGTCCAGAACTTGTGAAGGATGGAAGACGACAAGAAGGGAGAGCACATCTTGCTGAAACTGAACCAACAATAATAGCAAATGAGGTGGTTGAATTGCGGTCAGAACTAGGGGAAAATTTGATGATGAGGAAGATATCGTTGCAGTCTAAAAAGGAGGTTGAGAAGAAACCAGAACAAAGAAAGACACTCTTCAGAAAAAAAAAAAAAAAAAATGCAAGATTGAAGGAAAGTGTTGTAATTTGATTATTGATGGTAGTTCTGAAAATTTAATGTCTACGGAGGTTGTTAACAAATTGAATTTAATGAGTACCCCTCATCTAGAGGTCTATAGGGTGTCATGGTTACAAGATGGGAAAATGGTCACTGTAAGAGAGTAGTGCTTGATTACTTTTAATATTGGGAGATATAGTGATAATATTTTGCTTGATGTTCTGCCCATGGATGCATGTCACATTTTATTGGGAAGGCCATGGCATTTTGATAGAAGGGTTATACATGATGGGAGAAAGAATACCTATCAATTTGAGAAATATGGGAAGAAATTCAATTTGCATCATTTAATTCCACAAGAGGAGAAGGAAGGAAAAGTAATGATTTTTTCATCTATGAAGGGAGTAGAGAAGTAGGAATATATGCAGCAGTTGGTTGAGGAAAAGAAAGAACAAAGCGTGGGTGCTACAACAAAGGCACTTGCGAAGGAAGAGCAGATGGGAGTGTGTCATTCCCACAATGTTTTGTGTGAAGGTATGTTTGCAGGTAATGTAATGGATGGTGTGGAAGATGTGGCTATGCAGAAGACTTCAACATGTGAAGTTGATAGAAACAAGAAAGGTTTCTTTGTGCAGTGGATGCAGGAGGCATTGATTCCTAAGGAAACGAAAAATAAGAGAGTGAATGTCATTGTGATGACAGAAAGGGAAGAGTTGTTCAAGAATGGGGAAGATGTGGAATATTTTTGGTTCAGAATGTTAAAGGAAATGTTGTGGATGATTGCAGCAAGGATGGCAAGAGGAGGATGTCCAAATCTACACATGTTTTCACCCCTGTTTTGAGAAATGATGCTCAAATTTTCAACCTCGGTGTCTAATGCAAGAGCATTTCTGGTTCAACAAGCTATCCTGCAAAATCGCAGGCTGGACATTGATGCTGTTACTTGTGTGGTTGTTGTTACAACAGTAGGGCGCTACTATGGGAGATGATAAACATGGTGTTGTAGCAAGCTACTTCAGGTTCCACTGAAGAGAATACCATGCTGTTGTTACTCGTGCTGGTACTCATGCCATTACTCATGATGATACTTGTGCGAAGACAGAAAAAGGATGGAGGCTTGGTGCATTATATATACAAGTGGCAATTATTTCCATAGTAAAATTGTTGAACCTGCAGTAACAACAAATAGTTAATAATAAAGTAGTTAGCAGTCCATATGTCATTAATTAATAATGTGCTAATAAATGGCATGCTGTTGCTATGGTTTATTTTATTAATAAATTAGATTTAGTTTTAGGTTTTATGGTCCGTTAGAGCTTGGAATAAAACGACTCACATCCACTGATAATCAAATCAAATCATTTCCAACTGCAAAACAACTCAGTGGGAGTTCAACGGTTTGACTCTTCGTATTCCAATCTTGCTTATATCAATTGGCATGGGTCCGGGTAGAGAGGAGTTGCAGCAGAAGAGAGGAGCACAGGTAGAATCGTGGACACCCATCTAGGAAGTAGAACGCAGGAACCCCCATAAGAGAGGAGGAAGTGTGGGAACGTTGGTCCAGAAAAAGAGTTGCAGCAGAGAGGAGTTGAAGCAGAGGAGAGTTGCAATAGCCTGGAAGTGTGTACATTGTGGGTGTGAGTGATTTTCCAAATGTGGCTAATACACAAAACTGAGTACTGTAGATGATGAAGTCTATAATAAATATTTATGTGCATGAAAAAAATTTGTATTAATTCCAGTTGATAAATGTGTGATGCAATTGTGGTTATCTGCTCATTTCCATCCATTATTCTCTCAGTGGTTGGTTGTTTGCTGTGCATTTTTAATTGCAGTTACTAGATGCATCAATTTTCATCTCATATAGGACATACTCCAACACTTCCATCTTTGGTGGATACTTTGAAAGAAAAGTCACATTGTATATTGGCTCAAACTCCTTATGGCACTACCCTCCAAAATTCCATTTCCCTCCACTACGCAAACACAACATATTAGCATCATTATAATTTGCATCGTTGTGCCCAAGATCAATAGATTCAAAGGAATTTTAGAAAACAACAAATGCATAATGAACAAACATGTATTGTCTTACCTTAAATGAGTAGCTCAGTATCCATGAAAGAAAACAAGGTATATTTTGGGATTGTTGTTGTTCGGGATTGATGTTGTTGTCAACCCATTTGTCCCATGTCCTGAAAAACTTTATGTAGGCTTCTGATACATTCATTTGGGGATATACATGATCTCCTTCTTGGTAGTAATCCTTCCTGTCATTCAAATGGAAAGTTTCACTATGAATTCTGTCAAGTACCCTTATGTATTTTAGTCCCACAATAAGAAAAAAATGTTATGCAGTGTTACAAAAGTAGTTGGATTTGACCCACAGTCACAGATCAAATCCATCTTGGCACGAAAAAAAACCTAGTTAATCAAGTGGTAGATCAAGCTTGCAGCCAACAAGACTGTCTCACCAGATTCAACCAAGTATTTGTTTTGAGCTTTTCCAAGGTCCAGGGGATTATGAATGTGAATCTTTTTTCAACAATCCTAGGAATCCAATAGATAAATCCCCTATCCATGTATTCAAATTATATTGTGTGGATCTTTTTTCAACAATCCTAGGAATCCAATAGATAAATTCCCTATACATGTATTCAAATTATATTGTGTGAGTGCCTTATAGGCTCAGTGTGCCCATGTATTCAAATTATATTGTGTGAGTGCCTTATAGGCTCAGTGTGCCCATTTTAATGATTGAAATTGTTAAAAAGGTTTTCCTTTATAAAAAATTTAAAAATTCAACCGTAAATCAAAATAACTTCCATGTAAAGTCCAATTACAAGAATATAATGCCCATCCAATGTAATACAATCACAAGAATAAAATGTCCATCCAATGTAATACAATTACAAGAATATAATGCCTATTGAATGTAATAAATAAGAATATACGCCTATCCAATGTAATACAATTACACGAATATAATTCCTATTGAATGTAATAAATACTATTGTTCTTATAATGCCCATTCAGTGTACTAATGCCTACTGAATGTAAGAAATACTATTGGTGTTATAATGCCCATTCAATGTAATAAAATTTGTACTCTTTAAATAATTATATCACTTTGAAAAGTGTGCTCACTGCTGAATATTGCATGAGAACATTCACAAAGGCCAACTCAATCACCATAAAATCTCTCCTCGTTCCAACGCATTGAATGTTAAGGTTGAATATTGTTGCAATCTTCAATTCTCCCTGTAAAATCCCTCTTTGTTCCAACGCATTGAATGTTAAGGTTGAATATTGTTGCAATCTTCAATTCTCACTATGTTGTGAAGTCTATACATCAATCACTGGGTGTTTCCAAGCCGACATTTTGTATCTGAAGGATTGTATCAATTTTACAGCTTGGAGCAATAGTTTCAAAAGGTTTCTGCCACCCACCAATACTTCAACACAACTAAATTCCTGTACCTTCCGCCAAAACGAAAATCGGTTGACAATGGCAGATGTTCCGAGTGCCTACCACATTTTCTAGACAGTGCAAGTTGTGATCAAGATCAAAGATACGGTACCACAGTTGTTGTTGGTGGTACTATTCTAACAAAGAAGGTGCACCTCAATATTAGCTTTAGTAAAATCAAGATCATAGTTGTTATGAAAAAGATGGTTTTCAATAAACCTTTATAGTATAGTAGCATACGAGTATGAATATGATTCGGTAAAAAATACGTGACGTAAAAACCAAATACGAATAAAATATGGAAGTAGTCTTCTTATATGAATAATAATTTTATTGAAATATGCATGGATATATCATAAATGTACATTTAAAATCATTAGTTTATTTCTAGACATGTTATTTACAATCAATTATTATTTAAAAACAAAATATAAATGTCAATGTAGTGGTAATAGAGAGTGTGAGATAACAACTAGTTAATAATAATTATTTTTATAAGAAAGTATGAAATTGAATGTTATTTACATTTTATAGTGATTAAATAATTAAAATGTGGTATTTCAAAATTAGTTTTTCAAAATTTAATTTTTCAATATATTCAGAATTTCTGTATAGGAAAAGGAAAAGCCAATACCACCAAATTATGCTACTATGCTTTATAATAGTATTTTTTAATGTTTTTATTGAAGATAGACAATTGGATTTGAAACACTTTCAAACCTAAACAGTACATACATAGCATTAATAATTAAAAATTCTTGGAAAATTATCATCTCTTCTTGTTTGATTATTATAGTATGTGTAGTCATTTTTAAAAAAATTACTCAAGATGCAGCTTCAGCTGGTTGGATATTAGTTGACAAGCAGTTTGCAGACCATAAGTCAGGAGTTCAATTCCTAAGCCAACTAAAATCTAGTTCCTTAGCTGAAATAGATGATTCCTTAGAGTTTGTGATGCCATAGGGTACGACCACATCAGGTAGGGCCCCTTGTATTCTCATAAGTCAGGAGTTCAATTCCTAAGCCAACTAAAATCTAGTTCCTTAACTGAAATAGATGATTCCTTAGGGTTTGTGATGCCATAGGGTACGACCACATCAGGTGGGGCCCCTTGTATTCTCAGCAGAAAAAAAGACTCAAGATGCAACACACCCTCATGAAATTTGTTCAGCAGAAAAAAAGACTCAAGATGCAACACACCCTCATGAAATTTGTCCGTGATAGAGCCAACGTTCACATAATGAAGAATTTTGAAAGCCTTTTGAAGCTTCGATCCACACTACACTCCATGAGCTGCCAATTCATGCCACCATACCTAAGCCTTGTAAACCTTCTTGGACACACAGGCCGCCAATTATCCATTTGCAGGTTCTCTCCTGAAACCTTCCACAATGCAAAATAGAACGCAGATCATATTAGTAGGCATACTGTAATCTTGTCTTCAAAAATATATTATCGTGAATGTGAAAGCAGAGTGTAATTGATATAAAAGTGAATCAAAACAGAAATATTTATGTTTTAAGGAAGACAAAATTAGTGTTCCACATTATTGTATAGAGAGTAGCCAGGTTGGTTAAAGCTCGGTATGGAAGAAATGTGGTTAGGTAAGGTTGAAGTGACATTTATAATCTACTTTACTATATACATGTAAAATTATAAAATTAAAATCAATATAGATTTATTTTCTGTCAATTATGGACAGGTAACCAATTTTCTTGGGGGATTTTTTTATCTTAAATTTTTTACACATCAAGAAAATAGAGGAAGATGTCGTGGAAGAGGTCGCGGAAGATGTCGTGGAAGAGGTCGCGGTAGAAGGCAAGAAAATGCTGAAGATGTGAATGATATTACAATAATGACGAGGATAATGATGGCCAGACTAGATGCCATTGAGGCAACCCAGAGAAGAAGTATTACATAGGTAATAA
This sequence comes from Larix kaempferi, assembly GCA_027924585.1. NCBI lineage: Eukaryota > Viridiplantae > Streptophyta > Pinopsida > Pinales > Pinaceae > Larix > Larix kaempferi. The sequence goes on from BSBM01000194.1 coordinate 894,622, forward strand.
GGGATGACATCGATGATGAAGAAGAATTAGAGACCATCAGAGAAGAACAAGAAGAACAATTGACAATGGAAGAAATAATAATCAGAGCTATTAGCAGTATTGGAGCTAAATCTAAACTAGATACTCTTGTTTATTCTAGTAGTTTAAGTCCTGAAGAATTAATAGATTGGATAGGGGAAATGGAAAAATTCTTTGATTTTGAATAGATTAGAGATCCCCGAAGAGTTAGGTTTGCTAGTACAAAATTGAGAAGTCACGCTTCTTTATGGTGGGATAAGTTACAGTTGAATAGAGAAACTGGTGGTAGAGAGAAAATTAACACTTGGGATAGGATGGTAATAGAAATGAAACACAAAAATTTTGCATATGGATTATGCTTTGAGTTTGTTGAGAAGGTTGTAGAATTTGAAGCAGATCAAAATGTCGGTAAAAGAGTACACAACAGAATTTTATAGACTTTCTATAAGGTCTGGACAGAATGAGGGGAGTCCGAAACCCATTTCCAGGTATGTGAATGGTTTGAATTATGTTATACAATATGAGTTTAATGTTTTGAATTTTCGTTCAGTGGCAGAGGCTTACCAATAAGCCTTGAGGATTGAGGAAAAATTGTTAAGGAAACAACAAAATGCAAAGAGAACACCAGTAAATGGGAGAGGGCAACTAAAGGAAAAATAAGTTGAGGAAGGTGAGAGTAGTTCCAGTGCAATGGAGGAGACTAGTAGAAAAGGACTTGATGCAGAGAGAGGACGTGGTTGAACAAAAATAGGTATAGGTAGAGAAGGAAAATTTGAAATCATTTGCTTCAGATATGGGACACCAGGTCATAGGGCATTTGAATGTCCAGAACTTGTGAAGGATGGAAGAAGGCAAGAAGGGAGAGCACATCTTGTTGAAACTGAACCAACAACAATAGCAAATGAGGTGGTTGAATTGTGGTCAGAACTAGGGGAAAATTTGATGACGAGGAAGATATTGTTGCAGTTTGAAAAGGAGGTTGAGAAGGAACCAGAACAAAGAAAGACACTCTTCAGATCAAAATGAAAGATTGAAGGCAAGTGTTGTAATTTGATTATTGATGGTGGTAGTTCTGAAAATTTAATGTGATCCAGGTGGATATCGATGGTGGCCCACCTCTTTCTACTGGCTCAAACAGTCTTCTGGCAATTTTGGCAAATTACTATTTTTAGCAGTTTTTCGGGTCCTAAACTTCCGGAGCCATTTTGAGGCCCTAAACGACGTTTTTTCGGCATCGAATGGTTGGGAAAATATGAGTACTGTGCACTTAAATTTTACGCGTGCTGGACTCGATATTTGTCGACACTTTTTGTAATCCTTGAATAGATCTTTCCAACGAGCTATTGTGTGCCCCAAATGGATATCATGTGCAAAAGTTACGACCCCGGGAAGTTGATGTACTAACTTACCCAAACGGGGCCCACATGACTTTTGGCGCTTCATCTCCTAGGGTTAGATTTTTGGATGTTTGGGATTCTTTCCCTCGTGCTTATGATAAATAGGCCCTTTCGGCCTCTCTTTGTATTCATCTTGGCACAAATGAGCATAGCGGCCACATCTCTTCTCAGAGATAGCTACCACCATTCTATCTATTGTATTTTACAGTCTATTCTATTTCCGCTATTTAATAGAATGTGTTTACTATATCACTGTTTCATTTGCAATATATATTTGTATTTGATTATGTAAATGCTCTTTTATTTCGTTCCCACATAAATCTGGATCATAATGTCTACGGAGGTTGTTAACAAATTGAATTTAATGAGTACTCCTCATCCAGAGGCATATAGGGTGTCATGGTTACAAGATGGGAAAAGGGTCATTGTAAAAGAGAAGTTCTTGATTACTTTTAATATTGGGAGCTATGGTGATAATATTTTGTTTAATGTTCTGCCCATGGATGCATGTCACATTTTATTGGGAAGGCCATGGCATTTTTATAGAAGGGTTATGCATGATGGGAGAAAGAATACCTATCAATTTGAGAAAGATGGGAAGAAATTCAATTTGCATCATTTAATTCCAGAAGAGGAGAAGGAAGGAAAAGTGATGATTTTGTCATATGTGAAGAGAGTAGAGAAGTAGGAAGATATGCACCAGTTGGTTGAGGAAAAGAAAGACCAAAGAGTAGGTGCCACAACAAAGGCACTTGCCAAGGAAGAGCAAATGGGAGTGTGTCATTCCCACAATGTTTTGTGTGAAGGTATCTTTATAGGTAATGCAATGGATGGTGTGGAAGATGTGGCTATGAAGAAGACTTCAACATGTGAATTTGATAGAAATAAGAAAGGTTTGTTTCTGCAGTGGATGCAGCAGGCATTGATTCCTAAGGAAACGAACAATAAGATAGTGAATGTCATTGTGACGACAGAAAGGGAAGAGTTGGTCAAGAATGGGGAAGATGTGGAATATTTTTGGTTCAGAATGTTAAAGGAAATGTTGTGGATGATTGCAACAGAGATGGGCAGAGGAGGATATCCAAATCTACACATGTTTTCACCTCCGGTTTGAGAAATGATGCTCAAATTTTCAACCTTAGGTGTCTGATGTAGGAGCATCCCTGGTTCAACAAGCTATCCTGCACAATCACAGGCTGGACGTTGATGATGTTACTTCTGTGGTTGTTGCTACAATAGTAGGGCGCTACTATGGGAGATGATAAACATGGTGTTGTAGCAAGCTACTTCAGGTTCTACTAAAGATAATATTATGCTATTGTTACTCGTGTTGGTATTCATGATGATACTTATGCGAAGAAAAAAAAATGATGCAGGCTTGGTGCGTTATATCTACAAGTGGCAATTCTTTCCTTAGTAAAATTCTTGAACCTACAATAACAACAAATAGTTAATAATAAAGTAGTTAGCAGTCCATATGTCATTAATTAATAATGTGCTAATAAATGACACGTTATTACTATGTTTTCTTTTAATAAGTTAGATTTAGTTTTAGGTTTTATGGTACGTTAGAGCTTGGAATAAAACGACTCACATCCACTCATAATCGAATCCAATCATTTCCAACTGCAAAACTACTCAGCGGGAGTTCAACGGTTTGACTCTTCGTATTCCAATATTGCTTATATCAATTGGCATGGGTCGGAGTATAGAGGAGTTGAAGCAGAAGAGAGGAGCACCCAGCTTGCAGCAGAGGAGTTGAAGCAGACAGGAGAGTTGCAATAGCCTAGAAGAGTGCAGGTTGTGGGTGTGAGAGTGATTTTTCAAATGTGGCTAATACTCAAAACTAAGTACTGTAGATGATGAAGTCTGTAATAAATATTTGTGTGCATGAATAAAATTGTTGTATTAATTCCAGTTTTGTGGTTATCTGCTCATTTTCCATCTATTATTCTCTCTGTAGTTGGTTGTTTGTTGTGCATTTTGAATTGCAGTTAGTGGATGCATCAATTTTCATCTCATATAGGAAAGACTCCAACACTTCCATCTTTGGTGGATACTTTGAAAGAAAAGTCATATTATATATTGGCTCAAACTCCTTATGGCACTACCCTCCAGAATTCCATTTCCGTCCACTACGCAAACACAACATATTAGCATCATTGTAATTTGCATCGTTGTGTCCAAGATCAGTAGATCCAAAGGTATTTTAGAACACAATAAATGCATAATGAACAAACATGTACTGACTTAAACCTTAAATGAGTAGCTCAGTATCCACGAAAGAAAACAAGGGATTTTTTTGGGATTGTTGTTGTTCGGGATTGATGTTGTTGTCAACCCATTTGTCCCATGTCTTGAAAACCTTTCTGTAGGCTTCTGATACACTCATTTGGGGATAGACATGATCTCCTTCTTGGTAGTAATCCTTCGTGTCATTCAAATGGAAAGTTTCACTATGAATTCTGTCAAGTACTCTTATGTATTTCAGTCCCACAAATAAGAATATAACTCCTATCCAATGCAATACAATTACAAGAATATAATTCCTATTGAATGTAATAAATACTATTGTTGTCATAATGCCCATTCAGTGTAATAATGCCTACTGAGTGTAATAAAATTTGTACTCTTTAAATAATTATATCACTTTGAAAACTGTGCTCACTCCTGGAATATTGCATGAGAACATTCACAAAGGCCAACTAAATCACTATAAAATATCTCCTCGTTCCAACGCATTGAATGTTAAGGTTGAATATTGTTGCAATCTTCAATTCTCACTATGTTGTGAAGTCTATACATCAATCACAACTCATTGGATGGGTGTTTCCAAGCCGACATCTTGTAGCTGAAGGATCAGATCAATTTTACAGCTTGGAGCAATAGTTTCAAAAGGTTTCAGCCACCCACCAATACTTCAACACAACTAAATTCCTGTACCTTCTGCCAAAACGAAAATCGGTTGACAATGGCAGATGTTCCCAGTGCCTACCACATTTTCTGGACAATGCAAGTTGTGATCAAGATCAAAGATACGGTACCACAGTTGTTGTTGGTGGTATTATTCTAACAAAGAAGGTGCACCTCAAAATTAGCTTTATTAAAATCATGATCATGGTTGTTATGAAAAAGATGGTTTTCAATAAACCTTTATAGTAGTACTTTTTAATGTTCTTGTTGAAGATAGACAGTTGGATTTGAAACACTTTCAAACCCAAACAGTAAATACACAGCATTAACAATTAAAAAGTCTTGGAAAATTATCAGCTCTTCTGGTTTGATTATTATAGTATGTGGGGTCGTCTTTAATAAAAATGACTCAAGATGCAGCAGCTTCAACTGTTAGTTAAGCTAGTTGGATATTAGTTGACAAGCAGTTTCCAAATCAGAAGTCAGGAGTTCAACTCCTGAGCCAAAAAAAAGACTCGAGATGAAACACACCCTCGTGAAAGTTGTCGGTGATAGAGCCAACGTTCACATAATGAAGAATTTTGAAAGCCTTTTGAAGCTTCGATCCACACTGCAGTCCATGAGGTGCCAATCCATGCCATCATACCTAAGCCTTCTAAACCTTCTTGGCCACCAAGGCCGCCAATTATCCATTTGCAGGTTCTCTCCTGAAACCTTGCACAATGCAAAATAGAACGCAGATCATATGAGTAGGCATACTGTAATCTTGTCTTCAAAAATTAAAAAATATATTATCATGAATGTGAAAGCAGAGTGTAATTGATATAAAAGTGAATCGAAACATAAAGATTTATGTTTGAGAAAAGACAAAATTAGTGATCCACATTATTGCTTAGACAGGTTGGCTAAATCTCGGTATGGAAGAAATGTGGTTAGGTAAAGTTGAAGTGGTATTTATAATTTACATTACTATATATATATAATTATAAAATCAAAAAATTAAAATTAGTATAAATTTATTTATTTTTGTCAATTATGAAGATGTAACCAGTGTTTTAGGCAAATTTTTTATTTTAAATTTTTTACACAAAATAATTTACATCTCAAAGAATTAGAAATCAAGAAAATAATTTAAAAAAAAAATAGAAATCCAGTTAAAACATGTTGAACACAACTGTTGAGAAATCAAGAAAATAATTTTAAAAAACATAGAAATATAGTCAAAACATGTTGAACAAAGCTTTTGAGTTATAAATTGATTAAAAAGATATTACATAATGATGATATATATTGGAGATAGAATTGTGGAGTTTGCGCTATGAATGACAGCATTGAATTACTGTCATGAAAGGCATCTTTTGTTGGTGACTGCCACAGTTGCAGTTCCATAATGAAAAAGTTACTTTTGGTGTTGAAACATAAGAGGTTTGATGCTGGACACTTGGCCTGCAAGCTCGTTTGGATGTCTGTAAGGATTTGGAGCTCTTTGGGCGCAAGCATTAAGATGGAGAGTGGTAAAAAAAGGGAGCAGAGACATGAGCCATGTAGAAGCAGGCCATGCAGATGCAAAGTCTTCTCAGTCATGGACAGGATTTGGAGCTCTTTGGGCGCAAGCATTAACTTGGAGAGCGGTAAAAAAGGGTAGCAGAGACATGAGCCATGTAGAAGCAGACCATGCAGATGCAAAGTCTTCTCACTCATGGCCATAAACCAAAGTAGAATTGAGCCAACTCTCAGCATTGGTGGCATCATAGGCATAATAATTTGTGTCCACATTTAGCATATGAAAATTTTCCGGTGCTCTAAATTATCTCCCAGGACAATAGATTTTGTTCCAAAAATACTGGATTGATTGGGCACACTACCTTGGAAAAAAGAATAGAAGAAACCAAGGAGATAGTGAGTAAAACTATGTATATTTTTCCAGAAGTTAGTAACTATTGTATTTGTTGAAACACCTTTCATTTCAGTTTAGCTAGTTATCAGTAATTGCGTTAATTCAAAATAATGATAATGTCAAAAAAATCTTTAATTCAATCAATCAATGTTAAATTCTTGTCATTCTAATAAGAAAAACAACATAGATACTTGGTTTTCTAATAGAGAATAGTGTTGGAGCTCTCGGAATATAATGTGGATTAACCTAGTGAGCTTGAAAGGCCAGGCCTTACATTAGCATGTATTCTATACTAGGTTACTTCTATTTCTTGATTGTGCAGGTGATGGTTGGAGAAATTCATTTGCCAAGCAAATATGCAAATAGAAATTTCAGCGCTAGTATCTATACATGAATATATTAGTGATTAGTATAAGTTGGTTATATATATATATATAGATATATATATATATATTTGCAAATAGAAATTTTAGGGCTAGTACCTATACATGAATATATTAGTGATTAGTATAAGTTGGTTCTATATATATAAAAAATTTATTAGTAAACTTGGGTCTTGGGTATGGGGATGGGAATGTTATATATTAATATTTTATAAATTATAAAAATAAAACATGTCACATGCATATTTCAGATTCCTTCATAGATCACGATTCATAATTTAATGATTCATTGAACTTGAAAATTTGAAATATAAAAGAGTGGTCTCTAATTAGCAGCCATGGTGTGCTAACCTCAATGGCCCAAGGAAGTCTCTCTCGTAAAAGGGTATCCTTCTAGGAGATGGAAAAATAAAGTTGGGTACAAAACCTAAAGGCCCATTCCCATTTTGTCTTGGCTAAAGTTACAACACCAAAAACAAGTGGTTAATAGTTTAAACTATTTCACACACATGAATTTAGGCTGAGGCACCCTAGACCCTTCCCAAAATCCAGGCTGGAAAGCACTAGACATGCAGATCAGTCTTTTTTTAGGCTCTGGGAGAGACTTCCAAATAGCCTTAAGTCTGTAGTCTGTACAACCAAGTCTTTTGTTTGGACAAGATTCCCCATATTTTATTTATCCTTACATTAAGCATGTGCTTGTTGGCCAACCAAAGGTATACATCAACCTATACTTCATGAATCCCTTTGTTTGGTTGAATCTCCAGTCTTGCTGCCAATCGTGCGGCCCCTAAAGAAAAAACTTAAGGAAGAGATTATCCAGGATAAGGATAGTGTTTAGGTTTATTGGGGGGGGCACCTTTTATATTCCATTAAAATGACAGTTTTTTCCCTCAACAGTGGCGGATTTGTCTTTTTTTTTAGTGAGTTGTACCCCCAGAGTACCCAAACATGAGGTACGTCGTACCATTTAGTTGTACATACCTATTTTGTTATTACGACATCTCGGGTACGTGGAGTAAGTACGGGGTATGGATATCGTAGGTGCATGGAGAAAGCAAGTACGATAGGGTACATCTATTACTTGTACTCAAGTACCTGGTACGACACGTGTACCCCTTGGGTATGGGTACCCCTGCTACACACACATATCCACCCAATTTGCACCCATTAAAATTGAGGCATATTACAAATTGGCATGGGTTGAGGTCACTTATTAGGAATTTTTGGCCGCATATGTCAACTAATCCCTACATGTGGTTTCATTCCTTATGCTTGTCATGTGTCATGAAAGTATGTATATAGTGGCCACGAAGAAGTATGCAATGCCTCATGTCTCACTCAACACATATAAAGGAAAGAGATATTGGGAAACCAAATTCAAGAAATTAATTGAAATAACTTTGTTTTTTGGCATTTAATGTATGTTATGTAGCTATGAGGAAATATTCTATGGTATCTTGGTGTATAGTAGTTCCTTCCACCAAGTGCAATGATTATGTATCTACATAGCATGGAGTAAATTCATTTTTTTGGCTAGACAATAAGTTCTGGTAGCATACATTGATTATCAAATTGGTTTAAAAAACCAATAAGAGTTTGGTTAGTTAAATACACATATAGATAATTTCTTATATTTAAATTAAAATCTAAGTCAACATATATATACATATATGTGTCATATTGTTTCATGTTAGAAAATATTCTTAGAGAACATTCTAAACCTATCCCGTGAAAAAAACAACTTAATATTAACAAGAGCTGTGTGCAGCTTAGTCCCTGCCTTATAGCACAAAAAAAAATTGAATATTAAATGACGAAGAAAATATCACTAAAGCTAAGTCAATAAAGAACAATAAGAAATTTATTTCTTTACTACAAGTGCACATAGCTTCTCTACAAAATATAGTTGTTGAAATAGCTCCATAAATGAGAATGTAGGATTTATTTCCAATGTTTATGCAAACTTGTTTATGTAGCTCCTAAGTTGAACTTTTGCAATTCTAGAACTTTAAGGTTTACTTGCCACACAGTCACCCCAACCTTGGTATCATCTAATTTGTGACAAGGCTTATAAATGAAGCTTTGTTTGAATTATAATCTTGTGTGCAATATGGGATATCAACAGTGGTGAATTAAATTCATAATAAAGTATGCTAAACCACTTGAAGCAAACTAAAGAGTATAGAGAGTGTACATTTTCTACAGACTAAAATTGAACTTGAAGACCAATGATGATTTTAAAAACCCCCCAAATTTATATCTATAAAAAATGGGCGAATCTCTCCGATATATAAAAAAATTTGAAGGCAATTTTATCAATAATATAATGTATATATAATTTTTTTGGCGAATCTTTCATTTTATTATATAATGCTATAAAATATTGATGAATCTTTCACTAAATAATAAGATATTGTAAAATCATGGCAAATATTTCACTATGTTATAAAAAATTGTAAAAACTGGCGAATCTTTCACTGATTTATAAGATATTGTAAAAATTTGGTGAATCTTTTTCCAAGAAAAATAGCCATATCTTTGACTCCTAGGAAATCAGAATTCATTGTGCTTTCACTTTGCCTTCTAATAGGTTTCTCCTCATATTATTTGATTCACAGGAGCCCCTTCCCAGTATTCGAAAGAAAACACATTTTCATTTTCAAAATCATCTATTTCTGTTAGTAGAAATTTCATTGTATTAATATACTTCCTATAAATTCCTTTTTAAGCTGTAATGGAAAAGTCCTAACAAGTTTTCTTAATGACCATCTGTCACATATTTCATTTTTCATAGTCCCATTCTTATGAATCTATGTATGAGTTTCTTAAACCTTGTACAAATATTTGGAGATGAGCACTGTATGTAGAACAATAAGAGTGAAAATTAGAAGATCTTGCTGAAGACTTTGTGTTATTATTGCACGGTCATATTCTCATGTAGTCTCTATTTTTTTCAATGGAAGGTGATAATGATGACATATCTTCAAACTTATTGTTTAAAAATTTGGTATTTGAGTGTTTCTTGGTTTAAATTTATTTACATCTATTTAGCAATCAATAGAAAAGTATATGGTGAGAACATTCCCTTTGATAGACGAATCGAGGAGAAATGTCTCTTAAAAAACCAAGAGGGAATGCCTTTTGATTTCCAAACATAAGAAAATTCTCAACGTTGATGAAATTCTCCCCTTAGTCAAGGCAAGGTGTTAATAAGCATCACAACCAACACTTTTTCATGATGGCATACATCAAGACAATTCAAAAACAACAATACATAAAAACATGTATGATTTTCTGGCAACCCAAGTCACCTGACTCATATTTATATTTATATTTGAATTTGATGGCAATAAAATTCAAATAAATAAAAGTAAAACTATATTAAAAAATTTCAATACAAAAAGAATATGGATAGAATTTGCCATTAATTTCAACAAAGAGAATTGAGTTAGAGAACATAATAAAATACTTTGTTAGAGAGAGTAAAAAACTAGTGACATCCACTTTAGAGAAAACAATTGTGATTTCAAGTTTTCCTTTCAAGCTTACCAATGCTTTCAAGCATTCACTATGCATGGGGGTTCAAATGCATGAGATGCAATTCGCCAGGCATAGATCCTAGAAAGATTTGAAATATAAATGATTTTGGAATCCATTCATCTACACAAGATGGAGATTGTGAAGTTGGACAACACCCAAAAAAGAATGCAGACAATGAAAGAGAACCGAGATTTTAGAGTGGAGTGATCAATACAAATTGCATTGATTGTCTAGATCGTACGATGTACACTTGTTGCACAGTTTCATATGGTATGGAATCTCTTGGCCGTCAATTGTATGCTATGGGATTTCCATATGGATCCAGAGTGGATCCTGGTAGTAGCATTGTTGCTACACTGATGGAAATGTACCAGAGTATGGGTGATGCTTCTAACAAACTCCTAACAAAGCAATAAAGTAATGTAGACAAATCCACACGTACAATACATAAGATACACAAGGACCCAAAGAGGGGGACACCTCCATCAATCAAGGATCAAAAGGTCAAGTGATGATGCATGTGGCCTCCAAAGGCCCCCTTTAAAGGAGAATTCCTCAACAAGCTATGTCAACAAAGAATCTAGAAGTCCTCATGCAACCCAGATATCTTTAAAATGCAAAAATGTCCAAAGGATGGTCCCATTTAGAAAGCTCAAAAGTTGACACTAGCTCATGAAGTGATCTCCAAGTAACAAAGGTTGTCCACTACTCACATCCAAGGAAGATCTCTTCATAGGAAGATGCTCACAAGGCATGCAGAGAAGGCCCTAGATGCCACCCAAATGCAAAATAATTACTCTATAAAGCAACCTAAAAATGTCCTTCATAAAATAGGGTTGAAGCATGTGAACAACCTTCCAAGTGGACGATCTCAATGAGTAACCTCCAAGCATGTAATATATTTCATCAATGACATGTAAAAGAGTGTTATCCTTCCATAATAAGGATGGATGTCTCCCTACAACCGCTTCTACATGTTACTACACGTCTATTCAAACTTCATCAAGGCTCCAATTTACAACTTTTCAACACTCTTTGACTGCTATTTTAATGCACATGTGCTTGAATATGTCAATTTGTGACTGTTGGGTGTCATGTTGTCCACAATGTGTGAGTTGAAGTGGAAGAAAGTCAAATCTAACCTTCATAAGCCAACACAACAAACCCGTGAAATTGGAATTGACTTCAAGGAAGAGTGAAACAAAGGACGTGTTAGCACTTAGTAATTTTCCTAGGTTGTATCAGAAAAACCCCTAAGGTAACCTTTTCAAACCACTTGAGGATGGGATCTGGCCTTTTCCCAACCAGAGAGGGATCTCTCAACTCTAATCAAGCACAGAACGTCAGATCTAGTAAAATAGAATAAGTTCTTGATAATTTTGCTGGTTGAGTCAACAGAATACCATTGGGCATACGTTCATGAAAATTAGACAAGAGATATAGATAGCCAAACCAAAGATGAAGTGAATTTCACAAGGGCAAGATAGCTTTTGCAAGTCTGATTTCACAAGTTTTGTTGTAGTATGGAAAGTCGAACAAAGATAAACATGCCATCCACTTAGGGAATCTATTAAGGATGAATCCTATGGTGATTTTAGAAGAAATAGATGGAATATTTAAATGTTATGAACATAGCACTAAACTGAGTGAATTCCATTCACCATTCTCCAATTAAATATTTGAAAGAAAAACACATTTAATGGAAAGATTGCATAGGAAAAGACATGAACAAAATAAACACATGAATCCTTGGAAATCAACACAGTAGCATCAGTGTGAAAATTTTCTATTAAGAGCTCTTCAATACAACCAAATAGTCCTTCCAAAATGACTCAAACCAACCCTGAATCTATCTTTATTCCTATATATATATATATCAAAATATTACAAAGGATTCTAGCATTTAATACTAGGATATTGTATATGCTAAGAAATAGGTCCTAAATTCATCAAATGTTAGCTTCATTCCTATCACTTATAATAAAAAGACAATGTGATAGTTAGCTATCAAAACAACAATCTTAAAATAACTTGCATAGAGGAAATGTAGCTCAAATGATACAATGTTTAATACAAAAGGTTCGCATTCAATTTCTCAACTCAAATGTTATATGTGTATATGTTGACTACTCAATAAAATCTTAATGCTCTATTATAATATTTTTTTTCTTTGTCTAAGTTTTTGTTTTATTGCTCGATCGATCAAGTATGTTCTCAATGTTCATGCTATGTCAGGTCTTCAAACATCATGTCTTAATCGAACTCCTTTCTCCACTTCTTGATCTAAATCTCTTCTTCTACTTGGTCAATCATGGATGCTCTCAAGGTATCTAGAAAATGGGTTGGAGTCTACAACTTTCATTACAAGAAGGACAAATCAAACTCACTATTCTAAGACTATGTTGCATGGCCACGACCCGATAACTAGATTTTACTTCTATGACTCTCTAACTTTTAGTATAAATCAACCCATGCATAGGTTTTGACTAAACTATGGCTTTAAATTTTGTTGGATAAAATATTGATTGGCATCAAGTAGAGATTGACTTCATTAGTTAAGAAGCAAATTTTCATTTCTTTATTATAGAATTCCATGGACTACTCAATACCAACTTTCTCAAAATCCTTAACAATGGCTTTAATCGACTCTTATCTCTTTTATGGACTTTTTTTTAGAATCAACAAAAACATCCACATTGACTTGTTAGGAACCCATGTCTTTACTTTGTTAGTATATTGTTGTTGGACGCATATGCTTTGTAAGTCATCCCGTAGTTTTGTTGATCCATAGTTTGTATTGGCCCATGGTTTTGACTCATAGTATTGGTGCCTAGATTTAGCCCATGGTTTGTATTGACACATAGTATTGACCCATGGTATTGGCGTCTAGACTTAGTATATAAGTGTGTGTTGAGGCCTATGAAGGCACCGTGAAGTTATTTGTATTGAACTTGCTCAAAGGAGGTTGCCCCCTCGAAGTGGACTGCCATCAATATAAAAGTGATTCCGAGTTCTGTTATTGCTGCTATATCATGTATGTTGATTAATTAATTGTTGCAGGTTCATCACATTTGGTATCAGAGCACTTTCTTAGGCTCGCTAGGTGAAATTTCTGCCAAATTTTTTTTCGCATCTGTTGCAGGTTCGGATTTGGGAATAATCCCTATCCGCTTAACTATGGGAAGTACTTGGGAATAAGCCCTAAAACTCATTGTGAGGAGTACCACAAGAACCCCGAAGTAGCTGGCCCATTGAGAGGACCTGCCAGCGAAAAAGGCAACGACCCCTACTTGATTGACTAGTTCCCACCTGTGAGGTAAACCAAGAGTTGTCATTTGTGGCAAAGCGGTTATCAGTTTTACCTGAGCCGTGGAGTGAGGGGTACTGCCCCAATACGCAAGTCGTCAGACAGCATTGGTGGCCGAGTGAAACCCTTGAACTGTTGGGAAGCCGCACATACCTGGGGTCCATATCTATTTTCAGCTGAACTGTTGTTGATCACTGCTACGCCGTTTCAAATCCAACTGTTCAGATCCATTTTGAAAGACGCTCCAGATCAACCATTTCAAATCTATTTCAGATCCAGCAGTTTTCGCTCCATTCGGCACCGTTTCAGATCCCTCTGTTTCTGCTCACTTCCGAGCCATTGCAGATCTATCTATTTCAGATCCCTTCCAAGCTGTAGCTGCTCCATTCTGAAATTAAAAAAAAAAGAAGAAGAAGTTTTTTCTCCATATCTCCCTTGTTTTAACTCGGTTTCCCTTGAAACTTCTCTGACACCCCTGCAATCCCATTCTGCATATTTCATTCCTGAGGACCCTATCCCACATTCCACTTCTCAACACCTGAAATCTCACATTTGTCTATTTTTAGGGTTTGCCATAACTTCTTCGATTTTCACCCGATCGCCTTCAAATTTTACCACAGAGTTCCTTTTCTAATTCTGCTTCTTTGTCCCTCTCTGCCAAATTTTCTCATTCTTTCACCCTGCTTCTGAAATCCCCCTTTTCTGCTTTCCTGTTCTTTCGATAGTGTCCAAAATCTAGTTAAACCCCAATTACCCATCAGATTTTTTCCCCAATCCAAATTTCCCTTTACTAAATCAGCTTTTGTTTGTGTTTTTCTACCCATTCCCAAAAACAAAACAAACAAAAAACACCCTGGTTATGGTTGTCACCCATGTAGAAGCACACACCATGGAGGAAGCACTTGCAGCCATCCAAACCAAACTCCAAGATCTGGATGAAAAATTTCTCAGCCTCCATATTCAGCATTCAGCCATGAACAATAACCGACAGCCAGAATCTTTTGCAGACACCGGGTTCTCTTCTTCCAGCAATTCTCGTGGGGCGAAGCTTGATTTTCCTCGCTTCAATGGTACTGATCCGACTGGATGGATATACCAAGTAGAACAATATTTCAGTATGCATAATACTTTTGATGTCCAAAAAGTTCTGCTTGCATCCTTTCATTTGGAACAGGAAGCCCTTCAATGGTACCGTTGGTACATCAAAGCTCATCCCGAGCCAAACTGGACAGATTTTTGCCAACTCCTTTTGCCACGATTTGGTCCTAATGCTTTTGATGACTTCACAAGAGCACTAACTAAACTTCACCAAATGGGCACAGTGAGAGAGTATCAGACAGAATTTGAGAAACTGGCCAATCACATAGAAGGATTGTCTGATGAATTCTACAGGAGTTGTTTGATCAGTGGTCTCAAGGATGAAATCCGCTTAGAGGTAAAAATGTTCTGTCCCAACACAATGATGGAAGTCCTAGGGTTGGCTAAGTTGGCAAAGGACAAGATCGCAACTCAACAACACTCCAAACCCACCTTTGTTCCCTTCAGAAATATGGGTTCCCAACGACCTCCCATCACGCTTGCTCCTCAACCAACTCCTAGCAAGCATTTGTCTGAAACAGAGATGCAGGCACGCCAAGAAAAAGGGCTTTGTTATAATTGTGATGAGAAATTCACTTGAGGACATAGATGTGTTCAACAAAATCTCTATCTCTTAGATGTGGATTCTCCTCCTGCCTCAAAAATTGGTGAAGAAGCGACAGATACAGTAGATGATTAGGTCGACATTCAACACCCGCCTGTTGACACCCCATCTCAGGACGACCCACCCGAGATCTCTCTCCATGCTGTAACCGGCGTCACCACCCCACAAACAATGCGGGCCAGGGGATACTTCAAGAAGCTCCCTCTTACCATACTCATTGATTCTGGTAGCACTCATAACTTCATTGACCCTCGGATTGCCAAACAGGCTGATTGTTTTGTCCATCCTTGCTCCAACTTTGAAGTCATGGTTGCCAATGGGGGCACCTTACCTTGCAAGGGGAAGTGTCACAATGTGCGTATCTCTATGGAAGATTATAACCTATGCTCTGACATGTTTTCCTTGTCCTTAGGCGGATGTGATGTGGTTTTGGGCGTTCAATGGTTATGCACACTTGGACCCATCTTATGGGATTTTGCTGAACTTTGGATGCAGTTTTCAGCCAATGGGACACAACACAAAATTATGGGCTTACAACCAGGGTATCTCCACATCATCAGTTCACATCGCCTGGAAAAGATCCTTAAGAAGAATTCACATGGTGTCATTACTCATCTCCATTCCCTTCAGATGCACCCACCAATGGTCTCCACTACTTCCTTGGATAGATATGCAGGTGTCTTTGTTGCACCAGTGGGCTTGCCGCCTTCACGAGACCTTTCCGATAAGCATTTAGCCGCATCTACATCTCAGCAGGACATGATGGCTATTTTTCATACAGTACAGAAGTGGCAGCCATCCCTATTGGGGAATTATTTCTGCATCAAGACTGATCTCCAGAGTCTGGAAACTTTCCTAGAACAACGGGTCTCCTCCCCAACACACCTGAAATGGGTTATCCAACTCATGGGTTATGACTATGCTACCACTTACCAGAAGGGTAAGGACAATATGGTGGAAGATGCTCCTCCTCGCACATTTGATGACCCAGTTTCTCTTACAGCTATTTCTCTGCTTGTTCCAAATTGGTTGCAATTTGTTCAATGGGGCTATCTCTTCTATGAACTCCATGCTTCTTCATTAGTAGGGCACTCTGGGTTCCTCAAAACGTATGACCAGGAACAATGTGACTTCTTTTGGCAGGGACTCAAAAGGACAATTCAACAGATGGTGGTTGATTGTGATACTTTCCAGGTCAACAAGGGTGAAACGACCCTCCTTTCAGGACTGCTCGAACCCTTGCCCATCCCTCCACAGATTTGGACAACTATTTCTATGGATTTCCTAGAAGCACTCTAGTGGTATAGTACCACATCTCAAAGGACACCATATGAAGCAGTCTCTGGTTCTTCTTCCATACACCTTCAGCAGCTCCCCAGTTCAGGCAATTGACTCAATTCTTCGAAATCGTGATCAACTTCTTCTCATTCTGCAGGACAATTTTCACATGGCAAGAATTCGACTGAAACAACAAGCCGATCAGCACCGTTCTGAGCGCACTTTTCACATCACTGATATGGTTCTTCTTCATCTACAACCTTCCACACAATCCTCCTTGAAACTCCAAAGGTGCCAGTGGCTCGGAATGCAACCCGAGGATGCTACAGGGGACCCACTCCTTCAGATTTTGCATCAATTTCCACATCTAAAGCTTTGAGGACAAAGCTTTTTCTAAGGGAGAGGGGATGTTAGGAACCCATTTCTTTACTTTGTTAGTATATTGTTGTTGGGCGCATATGCTTTGTAAGTCATCACGTAGTTTTGTTGATCCATAGTTTGTATTGGCCCATGGTTTTGACTCATAGTATTGGCGCCTAGACTTAGCCCATGGTTTGTATTGACACATAGTATTGACCCATGGTATTGGTGTCTAGACTTAGTATATAAGTGTGTGTTGAGGCCTATGAAGGCACCATGAAGTTATATGTATTGAGCTTGCTCAAAGGAGGTTGCCCCCTCGAAGTGCCCTGTGATCAATATAAAAGTGATTCTGAGTTCTGTTATTGCTGCTATATCGTGTATTTTGATTAATTAATTGTTGCAGGTTCATCACATGACTATAGATACACTGCATCATTGAACATAGCTATCTTTGTTTTCTTCATCCAATGAATGCACATTGAGAAACATCATTGTTTTCAATCAATACCAAATGCACATAGTTAATCATCAATATTTATCTCAAAAATTTATAACATCTTTAAATATATTCTTTATAAAATAATAATTATAAAAAACATAAAATATCAATTAATAATCATATTACTTGATTAGTGTTCATGGGAAAAATCTTATATAAATGCTCTTGACTTTAATATCAAAGTTCTTTTATGTTAACCAAACCACTTCATTAAGAATCCTCCATCATATACTTTTGATGAGAGCTTTTAATTGTAAAAGCCACAATGTAATATATTTGCTTATATTTAATTGAATTATCAATCTTTTATATTTAATTGAATTATCAATCTTTTATATATATATATATTGAAAATAACTTACATTTTTTTAAACATCACTTTAAAATCAAATTATTAAAATATGTATATATTAATGGTATTTTAGTTTTTTTAATTAAATTATTTTCATTATATTAATCATATTTAAAAATATAATTTAATTTTTATTATTCAATATTTAATATTGTACTCTTTTTTAATTTTTGAATTAATTTTAAAAAATTTAAAATTACTAACATTTTAGCTAATAACATTGATTTTCTTAAATATTTAAAACAATATTAAACTGCAAATAATATTTCATAAATATTTATTTAAAAATTATACCCATATTTTAAAAAGTATTTCAATTTTATTTAGAAATTGTTATAATATAACCTATAAGATATATCTAATATAATAATAAAATACTTAATATAACAATAAAATACTTAATATGTTTAAAACTAAAATATATTATAAAATATTGTGATCATCCATTTCAACGTTACCTTAACGAATTTGACTGCAATCTAAAAAAATTATAAAATTTTGTAATCATCTATCTCAAAGTTATCAAAGTCATCTTAATTAATTTGATTTAAAATATATTAGTGAATATCTATATCAACACTTGAGCTGTCTTACACTCGCTTTAGATATTTAATTATTTAAGAGTGAAAAATTCTTTATTATCTATATAAATTAATATAAACTTTAATAATAATTGTGCAGTTATTATTACAAGACGCTACAGGTTATTATCTGATTGAAAAGCGTTATATAATTTATTGGAGTTCTTTGAAGTTGCTACGAATTGAACATAAACATGTTTAATTCTTTTCCATGCTATTCTCATTTCAATAATTCCTTGCTATAAGAATTATAAAGAATCGCAATTAACATATCAATTGAATAACTAAATTTTAAGTTTATTTTTCAACACTAATCTAATAGAATGCAAATTGTTCTTACAAATTTGGTATTTCATCATTTTAAATAAATTTTAAATTATTTTTTTATTAATTTACTTATATATATATATATATATATATAACAAAATCATTTATTTATTTCATATTGCAAACAGATATAACATGTAATATTTGTTGCTTAACCTTGTACATTTATAGACCCAGAAAAAAAGTTAAATTGAAAAACATGCAATATTTGTTGCTTAACCTTATACATTTATAGACTCAGAAAAAGTTAAATTATTTCAATTTGAACTAACATAACATGTTATCATTTGATTGAAAGAATTATATAATTTATTGGTTCTGTGAAGCTGATGCCAATTGAACATAAATAATTTTAAATTTACTCATTTATTTTCCAGAGAATTCTTATTTCAATCATTCTATGCTATAAGAATAAGAATTATGATTGTCATATTCATTGAATAACTAAAATTGATTGTCACATTCGTTAAATAACTAAATTTAGATTTAAATTTTACCAATAATCGTAATACAATGGAAATTGACTCTTACAGATTCTGTATTTCACTATTGCCTCTTCTAAAGTGATAATTTTCTATGTACATTTACAACAAAAATTAAATAAAATAATAAAGTTCAATTATTATTAATAATGGTGAGAATTTTCTCATGATTTCAACAATTACTTTGATTCATTTGGTTGTGATTGTCGAGGAAATTTCTTTTGTATGTGTGGACCATTACTCAGCTTACAAATAAGCTACGTGGTTATCAAAGGGCTATGGCAGAGTATTGGAAAATCAACAGTCATAGGGTTGAAGGGCATGACGCGTTAGTAATGTCTCCCTCTACTTGCTGGCAGCTTCATTCGATTAACCAACAGCATATATGGATTTTGATCTGAACAAAGAAATGCTAGCCCTACTACCCAGGTGCTGCTCCAATTGGACCTATTATTATTTAAGGGTATGATTCGCTTATATCGAATCCATCCGAATCAATTGAAGTTGATCCTGAGAAATAACAAAAATCTTGTGATAAAATGGCATTAAGAATTCTCCAAGTGCAAGAATGCATATATATGATTGATAAAGAGAAGTCGTGTTCCAATGGAAAGCAGTTGGAGCTAGATACAGATCACATATGTACGATGCATCAAATATTCAATTATATTTCTTTCAAGCTCTATCTTCTACAGTATGGGATTAAGATCTTATGCTGGATCCTTGAGCTAGGGCACCCAGGGAATTTATCAACCTCCAAGGGAAAATGACCCTTTTCTTGTGTCGTGCAATACACTTTGCATAATTCCTTGTTTTCTTTTTTTTTTATCCCTTCTTACTCCTCGGAAAGGACAGTCATTAAGGAACTAGCCTGTTCTTATTTCAAGAGATTAAAGGAAGGGTGTCTTTCGTTAAAGACACTCTGATCAGTACAGTAATGCATATTATAGCCTGGGTACCCTACATTAGCTCAAAAATATAAGAGACCGAAGGAATAAAAGATGTTTGTTGTAGAGTAGAGCCTGTACTATTAGTCTAGCCTAAAGGATACAGATACATATTGAGATCCATATATTGGTTTTTACTTTTGAGATCCTAATCCTGCATAAATACAAGTTTAATATATAAAAATTTTGGGTGCACTGTAATTGATTCATTAAATTAGCACTGTAATATTGTTTTTCCCTTCCAAAAATATCACCATCTTCCACAGGAATTCACTGTGCATTTAATTTAGAATCCTGAAATTCACAAAAAAACATAGCATACCAAAAATAAATGTTTTTTCATCCAAAAAAAATTCTTGGCTTGCAGCCTGCTGGAAATACTTCAGGACATGCTGACGATGATTTGATATTCCACAAAAATTGGAATATTTTGCATGGTTTCTCATATTAGTGAGATATATACTCCAAATGATATCGAATTCTGATCTAAATCCAAATTCGTATATGGTAACTATGCTGATAACCAAGAACCGAGATTCCAATCTCCTAAAAGAACCTATAGCACCAGAGTTGTCTTGCCCGTACGGGCAATAAAATGACAGTCGGGCTGTGGTCTAGTCTAGCTTTAAGGGGGAACTACTGTGATAACTAGGGTTCCAATCCCAGCAGGCGTGCAACACCCCATAAAGAGTTGCTTTAAGGCAAAGAAAGGACCGCATTTACATGGTTGTTGTATTCCACAAGACACAGTTTCATTTTCCCTTCTCTTCTAAACAAAGGGCGTTTCACTAACAAAAATAAATAAATCATCCTGGGAAAAAAATACACATTTTTACAATTTTCTTTGTTGGTAAGCGCGGAAGAAAGCAATGGTAAGCTCGGAAAACGTAACTAAAATCTCCTCGGAAAGCTACTATTTTTCAAAATTAGGTTTTACATTTGTAGGTGAATGGCATTTGCAAGTGGGTAGTGAGAGGCTCAATCCTCTGGACAACCATTGTGCACTTTCCCAACATATGAAACATGCAACAAAGCAACCAGAAAAGAACATAATCCATGGCAGGGCGTGATACAGAAGATCAGATAGCCCGTCGAAATTTAGGTTCTCAATCTCATCTTAAAACCGGACAGTACAATATTTTGTAATAAAATGATGAAGAACCTGTTGGAAGAAAGAGGCAGTTTGTTCCTTCCCCTGTTTGGCTGAACCCATGACGGACTGACCCATTTCCTTGGTCGCTTCAGTCGCCTGAGAAGCTTTCTGCTGAGTCATGTCCTTCATCTGATCACTCTTCTCCTAAGCAGTCCCCATCATCCCCTGGACAAAACAAAATATATACAATACCATCAATAACAGTTTCTAAAACAATCCTGACTACAGAGAATGAGAGAGTACAAATAATAATAATGGTTACTTGAGTTGTTGAGTTGTTTGTTGAGCTTCTCCAGCTTTCTCCTACCCATATTGCTCCTACTATTCGGCCATTTTTGTGAATACAGAAAGATCGATGACCTCTTCAACTGTAATGCAAAGTATGCAATGCTTTGAAGCTAAGATTGCATTGAAAAGAATGGGAGACAGGGTCCCTTAACAGCCCTTGAGATTGACACGTCTCTCACATAGACGCAGCTTTGGACAGATGTACGGTGAAACTTGGAAGGCGTGTCACCCATGCATCATGCATTAAGATAGATGGACAAATGTAGCGTGAAACCTGGAAGGCATGTCACCCATGCATCAAGATAGACAGAGTCAATAACGAATACAATGAGCATACGGTCAATAGGAGCAGTTTGTTGAAGTCATGTATGTTGTCAGAATCATTAGGAAAAAAATATTTAAGTGTTAACATTTGCAAGTTAAAGTGGTTTATATTTTAATTTTATTTTAATTTATTTTAATTCGTGACAATGATAGAAATTGTATTTTTAAGCTCTCTCCACCAATAAAACTTATCCACTTATCAAAACATTTTATTAAATAAATACAACTAAATAAATAAATTCTTTCAACATTGGATAAACTATAGCCAAGTTTTAGAAATACTTTTGTGCAAGGTAAATTAATTGCAAAAAGTGGAACATATAATCTCTACCTACGACAAGAACTAATAATACTCATAACATGAGAATACCCATGTAATATGGAATCATTAAATATCAATGGCTAAAAATAGAAAACAAAAAGACATCAAATGGACTTGAATAAGTCCAGGGATTCAATAGAGGTTATGGTGAAGAACCTTTTAAACAATTTTCATTTGAAAGAAACTAATATGACATCCCTAAACTACCAATAGATAATGGATAATGATACAATTTTCCATTTACTATTAGATAAAGGATAATGATACCATTTTTCATTTAAAATAAAATAATATGACATCCCTAAGCTATTACTAGATAATGAATAATGATGGAAAACATCAAATAGAGAGATATAATGTTTTCTTTTGTGTTTCATTTCTTTATCAAAATATTGAATAATGACACTAAATAATTTTATAAATTAAATTTTAACATCTAAATATAAGAAAAATATGATTTATAGTTACAACTAAATATAGTCTTATATCTGCTCGCACGGGTGTGGCTCATTTGCGGTTCAGTTGTTATGAAGCCAGAGTTGTAAATGAAGGTCACGAGTTCAAATCACACCCGGCTTTACCCGTGTCCCATGCTTGCGGGGTGTGTGGGGCACCTGGGGATATAGTGGTAGCGGTATTGAATCCTTGGACCCCCTATCATGCGAGTACCAGCCCAATCTCCAGTTGTCGATTCCCCTAGTTACAAAAAAAAAATATAGTCTTATATCATCTTACATATTTGATATATGCCTAGAGATGTTGAATAATCTTTTCAAAGGTGATGTTCTAGTTTTATATGGTTTTTCTTCCATGAAAAATTCCAACTTACCTCCAAAATCCTAGGATGGGCATATTAATGTTGTCTACAAATAAAGACAAAATACAATAATTATAAACAAAAAATGATAAGCGCATATCACAATTTGTACCATAGTTTTCATTAAGTAACAATGTTCACATAATGAAATTTGACACCATAACAAAAAGATAATACAAAGAGGATATGGAAATCATCTTACATTATGATAATTATGGGATGTAATTGAAATGATACCATTAGTTTGCACTGAATGTAGGATCACTCTAGAAACTATACTTTGCATGGTTTTGGAGTCATAGGATGATTACTCAATTGGAAGTTTTGTAACAATTGTTTTAAGATATCATCAAAGCAATCACTAGTATGAGATGTATGTGAAATATATAGCTCTAAACAACATAAGATAGTGCAACCGTAAACATTGTATCCTGAACGAACATTTTGTTTAATTTGATGAGTATTTTCTTTCACTTCCACTTTTTTTCATATTTCACACCCACGTGGTTAGCTACTCACAAACATGAAATTTTCTTCAATTATCTACTAGGTTACTTGAACAACCATTACTACCATACCTTGACATGAAACATTAAACAACCATTACAAACATACCCAAACATACCTTAACATGAAACATTGAACAACCATTACAAACATACCTTGACATGAAACATCTTATAATAATAGGAAGAAAAAAAAGCATACTCATTCTTAACCTAAAGGATTTAACCATATATTAGCAGGTCTCTCTATCTTCCTTGAAGCACTCAATAATGATCCCACAAAGTGTTATTTATATATTCTTGAAAAAATATTATTAAGGCAAATGTTCGTTAACACACTTAATATTGAAACAAATTTACTTCTACATTTGTTTTTATTTAATTTTTTATTTTCTACATTTATTTTTATTTAGTTTTTAATTTTCAACGTAACATAATAGAAAGGCTATGACAGAAAATAAAAATCTTGCATATCAATGGAATAATCAAGAAAGTGATATTTTTGGTCTCCTTTTAATCTATAATCTATAATGGGTGATAAAATCAACTATATTATAGCAAGGAAATTTCTCCAAATATTTTTGGTCTCCTTTTAATCTATAATCTATAATGGGTGATAAAATCAACTATATTATAGCAAGGAAATTTCTCCAAAAATATATCATTTGATTAAAATACAAATAAAACATTTAAGAACTACTTTCCTCTTTCCTCTTATGGTAGCTTTTTGTAAATGAAAATTTCACATTGAAACATCATTGTTGGATCATCTTCTTTACATGTTTTTTTTGGTACCATGCACCACTCAAGTAAAACCACCTAAATTTGCGAAAACATGGGAAAACAAATTACACTTTGGCATTCTCATTTTTATGTAGATTCTTGTTATGATGCACTACCATAATTAAACGTGCCTTAGCAAAGAACAAGATTTTGAAACTAGATTACATGGAATATTTTTAAAAAAATGATCACTAATGATATTGTATGCTTTTGCTATGATTGAACTTTTTTATATTGCAATCACATCTCTCATTTTATTAAGTGAGAGGATTGATGTTTTTGCTTTTGTACCGTGTTTAAATCCTTAGATATGAAACCTAGGATATATATATATATATATATATATATATATATATATAGTCTACTTTCACAGCTTCGTTTATTAAATTATATACATTATTGTACACAATTCCTCCCTACAACATAGTATTTATAGTAATCAATTTGGTTATAAACGCTTAAGTATATATGATAATCCAATTTTTATAAACTAAAAATATAATAAAAGAAAAGTTTTCAATGATTAGGGATATTTATTTATACTATTTTGGATTTTCCAATTATAGTATAGAAATGAAATTCATCTCTATTCCAATGGATCTAATTGCATTATACACAAGATATTTTATAGTCCTTTACAATAGTCATTCTTGGATGCCTTCGAGAATCCATTATTGCAAAATCATAATCTATATACAAACACACAGGTCTTCGCACGAAGTTGAGGGACCTTTTAGATGCAATCATAGTTTCGCGAAACACGCAAAAGTTTAGTGAAACCAAAACGCTCGAGCATTTCTTTGAACTAGGCATGGGTGGACCCAAGCCTGCCATATCATTTAACACGCAAGACATGAAACGAAAACGCTCAAGCATTATAGAAGAATATAACACATAACGGTATAGCGTTATGTATTTCTATAACACTCGAGCTAGCGTTATGTATTTCTATAATGCTCGAGCATTATAGAAATATATAACAATCTAGCATTATGTTTAATATCTACACACAAAAAATTATCCTTGAAACCTTATTTAATATTTCCTTACCAAGAAATTATTTCCCTTATTTCTCTATCCCTCCTTATCTTCAAGGGTTTTGGGTTTCATATTGTATGGGTTAGGTTTTTAACTAGGGATTTGGTGTTAGGGGTTAAGGGCTTAGAGTTAAAGGGATAAAGGGGTTTAGGTGTTTAGTGATTCTGGGGTTGGAGGGATAAGGACCTAAGAGGTTATGGGGTTTAAACTCGGGGTTAGTGGTTAGTGGTTAAAGCATTAGAGGTAAACATGTCAAGGGATCAAGGTATTAGGGGTCAAGGGGATTAGGGGTTAAGGGATTTAGGGCTCCAAGTTTAGGGGGTTATGGTTTTAGAGGTTAGAAATTAAGGGCTAAAGTATTTGTGGATAAACTATGGATTAGGTGTTAAGTGTTAAGTGCTTAGAGATAAAGGGGTTTAGGGGTTAGGGGCTTTAAGAGTTAAGGGATTGAGGGCACCAATGTTGGGGGTTTCAGATTCAAGAGGTTAAGCGTTAAGGATGAAGGATTTAAGTGTTAAGGGCTTGTAAGAGATTAAGGGCTTAGGGGCTTAGTGGTTAAGGACATAAGGATTAGGGGATTGGTATTTATTTAAGAGGTGAGGCCTTTAGGGGTTAGCATATTTATGGGCTAAGAGATTTATGGTTCTAGGGTTAGGATGTTGGGGTTGATTTGGTTAAGGGTTAAGTGTCAAGGGTTTAAAGGATCAAAGGCTTGGGGGTTAATGGCTTAATGGATTCTAGGAGATGAGGGATTAGGAGTTTCTAGGGATTTATGGGTTTTGGGATTTAGGGATTATGGGTTAGGGGGTTAACTAGGACTTAGGGGTTATGGGTTAAGAGTTTAGAGATAAATGTATAAAGTGGTTAGAAAGTTTAAATATTTATGTGTTAGGGATTTAAGCAGATAGGGGGTTAAGGGGTTTTATGAGTTATAGGATTTGGGGGTTAAGGAATTTAGGGATCAATGGTTAGGGGGATAGGGTTTAAGGGGTTAGGGGCTAAGGCCCAAGCAGTAAAAGGTTTATTTGTTTCTAGGTGTTAAGGGCTTGGGGATTTAGGGCTTTATGGATTTGGGCTTTAAGTATTATGGGTTAGGTTGTTTAGGGGTTAGGGGTTGTGGGATTAGAGGTAAATGGTTAAGGGGTTTTAGGGTTAGGGGATTTAGGGGTTAATGGATTTAGTGCTCTAGGGATAGGGTGTTAGGTATTTTGAGGTTAGGAATTAATGGTGAAGGATTTAAAGGGTTAAAATGTTATAAGGGGTAAACTAGAGCTTAGAGGCTAATGCAAAAGCCCAAGCGAGAATGCCAAAGCCAAGAGATGAGCAATCAATACTAAGGGAGAGAGCTCAATAAAACATAGAGATCTCATGCAAACAAAGAGTGCACATGCCAATGTAGAGCGCACAAGCAAATGCAAGATGCACTAGCACAAGGGAGGTCGCACATGCAAATGCAGTGTAGAGGTAAACAATTATTTTAACCCTATAAGGTAATATAGAGCTTAGAGGCTAATGGTTAAAGTATTAGAGGTAAATAATTAAAGTACTTAAGGGTTTTAGGGGTTAGGGGGTTAGGTTTTAAGAGGTTAGGCAGTAAGCACTTAGGTTCTATAGTGTTAAGGGCTTATAAGGGGTTAAGGGAATATAAGGGGTTAAGGGCTTAGGATCTTAGAGGATGTAATACCCTCATTTTGACCCTTAGAACATATTTGGCTTTCAATGTAAATATTGTATACATGCGATGTATATTTTCCTAGCGTGGAGCTCAAGGCCAAAGCCCTGCTAGTGGATGCTTGGTTTTTATGTAATAGGAAGGATTTAGATTCTATTATCCATGTCCTATTAATCCATGGGACATTGTAAATGATGAAAATGATAATTTTGCAATAAAATACCAAGAAAAATGGCTATGGAGGAAACCAATAAGACAGGGCCATGTGTATCCACTAGGGAGAGGTGAGGGTGTTGTGGGATTGGACCATAGACTACCAAGTGTCATCCTTAGAACCCGTTTGACCTTCTCTGCTGACATTTATTTCTGCTGCAGAAGGTGGTTGAAGAAACCGTTTCTTGAGGTCGATGGAGTGTGGGAAAACCTCAAAATTTAGGATGTAAGGGTATGGGGGATCTGTTTTCCTTGACCCGCACGCCACTCTACCTTGAGAATTTGTATTCCCTGATACCCATTCCATTAGGTAGAAGAAACTGGAGTTGAACGCAGGGAACAGAGAGCCAAATATTGAGAAAAAAGAGAATCACGATTCTTGAGAAACCCAATTTTTGAGTGTCGAATCTGCTCAGAAATTGGTGTGGGAAGCTCGATCCAGCAGGGGATCCGTTGGTCTGAACCCTAGGGAAATTTTGCAGAGCGTGAAATGCTCAGAAAACCGTGAAGAAAAACTTGTGTTGGGGATCGAGAACCCATCAACGAGATAGAGTTGTTTGGCCATAGAAAGTGAGAGAAAAACATAAGTGGAAAGGACAGAGAAGAGATAGGACAGAAGGTAGGGTTCCTTGATAAACCCAGTGAAGGCTAGAGTCTCAAAGATCCAACAGTTTGGACCTTTCTATTCCCACCATGAAGAGCATTGGAGGGAAGGTATGGCCTGAGGGACTGTATAGCAGTGAAGGGAATACTTCCTTGTGTTGGGTGTGGTATGTATTGTGGGTTTCAATACCGTCTGAGTGTGAATTGAGAGGCATGTAGCTCTGTGGTTGAGCTCACTGGCTTAGCATCCTCCTCTATTGTTCCTTGAATGCTTGATAAACCCAACTATGAGTGTTGTCTTAGAATGTGTGTTTGTGAGAATCCATGGCTGTTAGTGAGCCTGTTTATCCCTCCTTAGTGGATACACATACCACCTAGGGGGTGGTATCTCAGCTGAAAGAGTAGAGGCTGGAAAGAGACCTATGGTTAGGTGGAATGTTGCTCTCGCATAGCTAGTTGCTTGGACTATTCACCTTATAAGATAAGTGTTCTCTATGGTGTTAAATGATGCTAATTTCCTATGTTGTGTTTCCTTTTTATTTCAAGTTAATTGAATGAAATGATCATAGGGAAGTAATAAGTAGGAAGTTTGTGTATGAGCCTAACCATGAGGATGATTAATTTGTTGTTGTATTATCATTTTTCTTGTGTGAATATGTTGTAATATTACATGTTGTAGATGCATTAACCAAGATGTAATTCCACTATGTTTGTTTCTATGCATTGCACATCTCCTTAGAGGGTTTGTACTTCATCATATGAGCTTGGGGTATGATTTAGACCCCCCCCTGATGTGTTCATGCACCCCTCTATGATCAGATGAAGGGATGGGCCTTGGCAGGGTGATTCCAGGGCTTTGACAGTGGTATAAAGAGGTTTTGCTGGACTTCAGGGTAGATTTTTGTTTGGAAATGAGGCAAGGTCAGAGTCCTCAGGTGTGGTAGGGGTCCACACCATTGCATAGATCTCTCGAAGAGATTTCCAACGATACCGAGTTTTTCCAAATTGGTCTAAGGATGAAGAAGTTATCGGGATAGAAAGTTGGTTGTAACAGTGTATGGTCAGCACCCGACTTTCTGCATTTGCATTGCGGAATGCGAAATTCAAGGGCACATTTCTACAACGTTGGGCATTTTGGTGCTCCGCATTTTCGACTTCCGCACTGCGGAATGCGGAAGTCAGTACGTATTTCTTTGGTGCTAGGAATTTTGGCGCTTCACATTTCCGAATTCCGTACTACGGAATGCGGAAGTCGAGACTGTATTTCTTCAGTGCCGGGAATTTTGCCGCTCCGCATTTCCAACTTCCTCACTGCAGAATGTGGAAGTCGGGACTGTATTTCTTCGGTGTCGGGCATTTTGGATCTCCGCATTTCCGACTTCTGCACTGCGAAATGCAGAATTCAGGATCGTATTTCTTCGGTGGCAGGTACTTTGGCACTCTGAATTCTGAGTCCCACATCATGGATTGTGGAACTGTAGAATCCAAAGAGGTGTTTTCAATGCTGCGTATTTTGGAGATCCGATTTCCAATTTTGACTTGCGGCTACGGATGGCTGCTTGTGGATTGCAGAGTTGCAGAGCAAAGAAAAGTGTGTCTGTGTAAAAAGATCAAAGTTGTGGATAAGTTTTGAAAAAAAAATTATCAGGCTTGTTCCCCCATCTCTCAAAGGGCACTGAGGGGATTGGGGACTTGACAAAATGGTATCAGAGCCCAAGGTTGGAGCATTGGGGCTGCTTGGGCCAAAGTAGAAGGCACAATAGCTTATTAAATTAATTCCATGAGTTTATTTTTGTTAAAAATAGATGTTCTGTGTTTTATATGTGTTCTTATGATGTCTAAGAAATGCCTCTATGATGCATAGAGCTTGCAGCTGATAGCATGTAATAGTTGTATCAGAGAGAAACATGAAAGGGAAAGAAATCTCCAAGAAAATGGTGACCATAAATGATGCCCAAGATCCTTTCGAGCATGATGAAGACGTGCTAGGAGAAAATGTGCAAGAAGATCATGCTGAAACCGAATCCAATGGGAGAAGAGAGCAAATAACCCCAGAGAATTTGGTTGAAACCATGATCAAATTTAATGAAAGTTTGATGAAGGATTAGGAAGAACAGAATCAACTCAATGCTATTATTTTGCAGAGCCTCACTAATATGAAACATAGGGAAAACCTTGGGTCCAACCTAACCAATGCAGGTAAAGAAGAAAGGGGTTCCGAAAATCGCTCTAGAGGCCGTTCTAGGAAGAGGAATCCAAGCCCAAGGAAGAGCTCGGTGAGCAGAAAGCGCAGTATGCCCTCTTCAATATCTTCTTCCAGCCAGTCGTGTGATTTAAGAGGCCCTTGAAGAATCCCACGGCATACTTCTAGCAGTTTTGAAAGAAGAAATAGATCCAAAGGGATGCCACAGGGAGAATTTAGGAAGGCAAGGCCTCCCACATTTGATGGAGAAAGTAAGACTGGCCAAGAGGCAGAGGCATGGATTCTCGGGATGAAGAAATACTTCAGGATCCATGACTATTTAGGAAATGAAAAGGCTAGAATTTCCATTTACAGTATAAGTGGCAAAGCTTCAATTTGGTGGAAACACCTCATGCAAGTGAAAGGAATCAATTAAAGAAGGATCAACTGGGAGAGATTCAACAGGTATTTCGAGGAAAAATACCTATCAGCTAGGTATTATGACAACAAGAGAAAAGGGTTCAATGAACTCAGGTTGGGACAAAAATCTATGGATGAGCATGTCCATAAGTTTTTGGAATTGTTGAGGTATGTGGACTATATCAAGGATGAGAGGGTTAAGATCCAGTGTTTCCTCAGAAGCCAACCTTAGAATTTCAGAGATAGGATTGAGTTTGTTGACCCACCAAGTCTTGATGAAGCCACTAGAATGGCAGTGCACTGCTATGAGCAGAGCAAGGGTAAAACAGAGGTTCACCCAGCATGGAAAGGAAAGCGAAATGGAAGGTTTGAAAAAAGGAATCCACCATTGAAGAGTCAGCCAAGATATTTTCCACAGGGTCAGCTAACAAGAAGTGGAAACAAACCAGCAGTGGCAGCAGAAAGAGCACCAAAAGTGCCACTTTAATGTTGCGGATGTGGAGGAAACCACGTGCTTAGAGAATGTCCACATCGGAGGGAGAATCCCATAAGTTTGCACAAATTAGAAGGAGCAGCTACAGTGGAATATATGGCAAGGGAAGCACCTCGAATCTATGCAGCATTGGATAATCATCATGCATACCATCAATCAACAGTGGTGGAATTCGAAGGTAAGATTGCTAAGCAATCCATTTCTGTTTTGATTGACCCAGGATCTACTCATAGTTATGTTTATCCAAAAGTGGTTGAAGGTTGTTCTCATAAAAAAGTGAAGCACATTGAGTCTTGGCTAGTTCAGTTAGCCACAGGGACCAAGAGAAAAGTGAGTGAAGTGATGATGGAGGACCCCATGGAGTTGAATGGAATCCTCACAAATGTAAATTTGAATGTACTACCATTAGGATCTTATGATGCTCTAATTGGTATGGATTGATTGGAAAGGCATAAAGCCAAAATATATTTCTATGAAAAGGTACTTGAATGCATTGATGAGGAAGGAAAACCCAAAATGGTAAAAGGAATTCCCAAGCAAGTTTTTGTAAGACAGATTTCAGCTTTACAATTGAAAAAGTTTTATAAGAATGGTTGCCAATTATACGCAGTGCATATATCATATTCATCCGAGGACAATGGTCCAAGGATAGAAGACTTTCAGTGGTTGCAAGAATTCCAAGATGTGTTTCCAAATGAAGTACCTGAACTGCCACCTAAGAGAGATATTGATTTTACCATTGACCTTGTTCCGGGAGAAGCACCAACTTCCAAGGTTCCTTATAGAATGATCACACCAGAATTGGTAGAGTTAAAGATGCAGCTACAAGAATTAATGGACAATAAGTATATCAGACCTAGTGTATCTCCTTGGGGAGCACCAGTGTTATTTGTCAAGAAAAAGGATGGGACTTTAAGGTTGTGCATTGATTACAGGAAGCTCAATAAAGTGACAATCAAGAACAAGTATCCATTGCCAAGAATTGATGACTTGTTTGATCAAATGAAGGAAGCTAGAGTGTTTTCAAATATTGACTTAAGTTCTAGCTATCATCAAGTGAGGATAAAAGGAGAAGACATTCACAAAACAAATTTCAAGACAAGATATGGTCATTATGAGTTCATAGTGGTGCCATTTGGTCTTACCAATGCACCTACTACATTCATGTGTCTCATGAATAGTGTCTTCAACAAGTATTTGGATAAGTTTGTGATAGTGTTCTTGGATGACATTCTTGTTTATTCAAGGAATGAAGATGAGCATGAACATCTAAGAATGGTGTTGCAAGTTCTTAAAGAACACTAATTGTATGCAAAGCTGGGCAAGTGTGATTTCTATCAGAGGAAGGTACAGTATTTGGGTCATATCATCTCAGAAAAAGGAATTGCAGTGGATCCATAAAAGATTGAAACCATAATGGATTAGACTACTCCAAAGAATGTTTAAGATGTTAGGTCTTTTATGGGCCTCACAGGCTATTATAGAAGGTTCATTGAAGGATTCTCCAAGATAGCTCATCCAATTACATCATTGCAGAGGAAGAATATTAAGTTTGTATGGTTTGAAAAATGTGAGAGAAGTTTTCAACAGTTAAATAAGTTGATTACCAATGCTCCTGTTTTGAAGATTGCAAATCCAAGAAAGGATTTTGTAGTGTGCACAGATGCTTGCATTGAAGGGCTAGGTGGAGTACTCATGCAAGAAGGATTTGTGATTTGCTATGATTCCAGGAAATTAAAAGAGCATGAAAATAATTATGCCACATATGATTTAGAACTAGCATCTATAGTACATGCTCTCAAGATGTGGAGACATTATTTGTTGGGAAGAAGTTTTGAGCTTAGGACAGACCACATGAGCTTGAAGTATTTGTTTGACCAGCCAAAATTGAATGTTAGGAAAGCAAGATGGATGGAATTTCTCTGTGAATTTGATTTTGAAATTAAACATGTAAAAGGTAAGGAGAATAAGGTTGCAGATGGTCTTAGAAGAAAGTTTCATGTTGCATCAGTAAGTATGTGCTAATCAGATTTGAAGGCAAGAATTCTAGAATCCCAAACTAGTGATGGAACTTACCTTCAAATTAAAGAGAATTTACAGCAGGTAAATATAGATGAAAGGTGTGCAGGATATCAGCTTGGTGAAGATGGTATTCTCTTTTTATCAAGGTACTAGAGTGTGCATTCCAATTGTGCATATTTAAAGAAGCTAGTGATGGATGAAATACATCAAATGCCATACTCTGTACATCTAGGATATCAAAAGACAATAACAGAAGCAAGAAGGAAATACTTTTGGTATGGAATGGATAAATAAATAACAGAGTACATCTCTAGGTGTAAAAAATGCCAACAAGTCAAGGCAAAACATCAACATCCAGTAGGATTATTGCAACATTTTCTCATTCCAGAATGGAAGTGGGAAGTGATTTCTATGGATTTTATAACAGGTTTTCCAATGACAGTGGGGAAGCATGATTCAATTATGGTAGTGGTGGACAAGCTATCAAAGGTAGCTCACTTTATTCCAGTCAAGTCGACTCACAAGACAAGTGACATAGCAAAAATTTTAATGAAGGAGATATTAAGATTGCATGGATTTCCCAAAGCAATAATTTCAGACCGAGATGCAAAGTTCACGTCCAATTTTTGGAAGGGACTCTTGCAGGAATTGGTAACTCAACTAAACTTTAGTATAGCATATCATTCTCAAACAGATGGTCAAACTGAGATGGTGAATCAGGTTCTGGAGGACATGTTGAGGATGTATGTGATGGACAAACCATCCAAGTGGGAAGACTACCTACACTTGGTAGAATTTGCATACAACAATGGACATCATGCATCATTGAGGATGAGTCATTTTGAAGTATTGTATGGAAAATGATGCATGACTCTAGTGAAATGGGATAATACAGTGAACATGGTAGTGCTTGGGCCAGAGATGGTCAAGGAAATGGAACATGAAATTGTTAAAATCGGGCAGAATTGAAAGGTAGCTCAGGACAGGAAAAAGAGTTATGCAGATTTGAAAAGAGTGCATAAGGAATTTAAGATTGGGGATCGTGTTTACTTAAGAGTGAGACTGAGGAAAAGTTCCTTGAAGTTGGGGAGTTGTGCCAAGTTGGCACCAAGATATTGTGGGCCATTTGATGTCCTTGATAGGATAAGACCAATTGCATATAGAATTGCATTTCTTGCTAACGTAAGTGCTCATAATTTTTTCCATGTTTCTTTGCTTAAGAAATATGTACATGATCCTAATCACATAATTGATTGGAATGTGATATAGGTGCAACCAGAGGGAGAGTTCCAAGTGGATCCTATGCACATTCTCGACAAGAAGGTCACATTGCTCTGGAACCGAGCTATCGAACAGGTGAAGGTGCAATGGAAGCACCTTAGTCCTGATGAGGTTACATGGGAGCTGGAGGATGCCATGAGAGAGGCATTCCCATTTTTTTCAGTTTTGAGAACATCGAGGACGGTTTTGTTTTAAGGGGATGGAAATGTAATACCCCCATTTTGAACCTTATAACATATTTGGATTTCAATGTAAATATTGTATACATGCGATGTATGTTTCCCTAGCGTGCATCTCAAGGCAAGGACACGCTAGTGGATGCTTGGTTTTTATGTAATAGGAAAGATTTAGATTTTGTTATCCATGTGCTATTAAGCCATGGGACATTGTAAATAATGAAAATGTTAATATTGCAATAGAATACCAATAAAACTTACTATGGAGGCAACCAATAAGAGAAGGCCATGTGTATCCATTAGGTAGAGGTGAGGGGGTTGTCGGATTGGACCATAGACTGCCAAATGTCATCCTTAGAACCCGTTTGACCTTCCCTGCTAACATTTATTTCTGCTATAGAAGGTGGTTGGAAAAACTGTTTCTTGAGGTCAATGGAGTGTGGAAAAACCCCGAAAATTAGGATGGCAGGGTATTGGGGCTCTGTTTTCCTTGACCTACAAGCCACTCTACCCTGGGAATTCATATTCCTTGATCCCCATTCCATTAGGTAGAAGCAACCAGAGTTGGATGCAAGGAACAGAGAGCCGAACAGTGAGAAAGAAGAGAATCACAATTTCTGAGAAACCCAATTTTTGAGTGTCGAATCCACTTAGAAATTGGTGTGGGAAGCTCGATCTAGCAGTGAATTCATTAGTATGAACCCTAGGGAAAGTTTGCAACGTGTGAAATGCTCACAAAACCATGAATAAAACCCTATGTTGGTGGCCGAGATCCCAACTGCGTGATAGAGTTGTTTGTCCATAGAAAGTGAGAGAAAAACGTAAGTGGAAAGGATAGAGAAGGGATAGGACATAAGGTAGGGTTTCTTGATAAACCTAATGAAGGATAGATTCTCAAGGATCCAGTAGTTTGGACCTTTCTATGCCCACCCTGAAGAGCACTGGCGGGAAGGTATGGCCTAAGGGACTGCATAGCAGTGAAGGGAATACTTCCTTGTGTTGGGTGTGGTAGGTATTGTGGGTGCCAAGACTATCTGAGTGTGAATTTGAGAGGCCTGTAGCTCCGTGTTTGATCTCACTGGCTTAAAATCATCCTCTAATGTTCCTTGAATGCTTGATAAAACCAACTATGAGTGTTGGATTATCATGTGTGTTTGTGAGAATTGATGGCTGTGAGTGAGCCTGTTTAGCCCTCCTTAGTGGATACACAACCCAACTCGGGGGTGGTCTCTCAGCTGAAAGAGTAGAGATTGGAAAAATACCTATGGTTGGGTGGAAAATTTCTCTCACATAGCCAGTTGCTTAGACTATTCACCTTATAAGATAAGTGTTCTCTATGGTGTTAAATGATGCTAATTTACGATGTTGTGTTTCCTTGTTATTTCAAGTTAATTGAATGAAATGATCATAGGGAATTAATAAGTAGGAATTTTGTGTATGAGCCTAACCATGAGGATGATTCATTTGTTATTGTATTATCATTTTGCTTGTTTTAATATGTTGTAATCTTACATGTTGTAGATGCATTAACCAAGATTTAATTCCACTATGTTTGTTTCTATGCATTGCACATCTCTTTAGAGGGTTTGTAATTCATCATATGATATTGGGGGATGAGTTATACCCCCCCTGATGTGTTCATGCAACCGTATGTGATCAGATGAAGGGAGGGTCCTTGTTAGGGTGATTCCAGGGCTTTGATGGTGGGATAAAGAGGTTTTGTTGGATTTCAGAGCATATTTTTGTTTGGAAATGAGGCAAGGTCATAGTCCTCAGGTGTGGAAGGGGTCCATACCATTTCATAGAGATCTCCAAGAGCTTTCCAACGGTACCGAGTTTTCCCAAATTGGTCTAAGGATGAATAAGTTATCGGGATGGAAAGTTGGTTGTAACAGGGTATGGTTAGCTCCTGACTTTCCACATCCGCATTGCGGAATGCAGAAGTCGGGGGCACATTTATGCAAAGCCGAGAATTTTGGTGCTCCGCATTTCTGACTTCCGCACTTCATATTGCGGAAGTCGGGACCATATTTCTTCGGTGCCGAGAATTTTGACGCTCTGCATTTCCGACTTCGGCACCACGGAATGCAAAAGTCGGGACCGTATTTCTTCAGTACTGGGCATTTTGGTGTTCCACATTTCCGACTTCCACTCTACGGAATGCGGAATCCAGGACCATATTTCTTCGGTTCCGGGCATTTTGGCGCTCCGCATTTCCAACTTCTGCACTACGGAATGCGGAAGTCGAGATCGTATTTCTTCGGTTCCAGGCATTTTGGCGCACCGACTTTCTGAGTCTCACATCACGGATTGTTGAACTGCGGAAGTCAGAGAGGTGTTTTCAATGCTGCGTATTTTGGAGATCCGATTTCTAATTTCTGACTTGTGGCTGCGGATGGTTGCTTGCATTTTGCGGATTTGTGGATCAAAGATAATTGCGGTTGTGTAAAAATATCAAAGTTGTGGATAAGTTTTGAAAAAAAAAATATCAGGCTTGTTCCCCCATCTCTCAAAGGGAACTGAGGGGATTGGGGACTTAACAGAGGATAAGGACTATAAGGATGGGAGATAAGGGGTTAACTAAGGGACTAGGGATTTAAGGTTTAGGATCTTTATAGGTTAATGGATTTAGGGATCGACTATTAGTGGGGTAAGGTATAAAAGGTTAGGATTAAGTGTCAACGGGTTAAAGTGGTAAGGGATTATGTGTTAATGGCTTAGGTGATTAGGGGTTTAGGTATTTAGGGGGTTTGGGACTTAGGACTTATGGGTTTAGGCATTTAATTTTCTCTGTCCTCATTCCTCTCTCCGCCTCCATAAATTTATGTCCCTTGCCACCCCCCTCTCATACCCCCCCTCTCTATCTCACATCCCTTATCTCCATTCAACACTTAACACATAGTTTATGTGGTTTATAATGCTAGAGAGTTTTGTAACTCCAAAACGCTTTAGCGTTTTGTTTCTCCAAAATGCTTGAGCGTTTTGGAGAAACAACATTTTTGTTGACACCAAGCAGATGAATACAAAATTGAATTTAAACATAACACGCAAGCATTCCTTACCACCTAAAACATTCCTTCTCACACTCCAATGTGTCATCCATAGTCCTATGTGGTTGGTTCGGATTTACCAACCTTGTGCTATGGAATATGGTAAACCATAGCTAATTAGGAATTTCCTCCATTTTCTCAATATGCATGTCTTTCATCACTCTTTACAGCATGACAAAAACAACCAATTTTGACGAAATTTTAGACATAGATAGCATTTTTTATGCATATTCCAAATATGTAATTCGTTTTTTAAATATTCATTTTTTCTATTTTTTCCTAATTTTCTTGTATCATCACTCCTTAAGTCAAAAAAACATGTTGTTAGTGTTTCTTTCGTAACTTTTTCATTTGACAACCATTTAAAAACAATTATATGTTGCACTAGTAGACATTGACCTATACATGATATAAAAAATCCATGTCAAAATAATTGCATTAAAACCTTCACATGTTGTACCCACACTTGGCATACCGTTCTCGAGTTTTGATCACTTATATAATTATAAAAAATAAAAATTAAATAAGCAAGCTCCTAGGACTTGTATGGCTTGAAGCAAGCTCCTAGGACTTGGTATGGTAGGATAAACATCTTTCTATCCAGTTTGGGCTTTACCAAGAGTAAAGTAGATTCCAACCTTTACTACAAGGTTGAGGAAGGCAATCTAGTGATACTACTATTGTATGTGGATGACCTGTTTGTTATAGGTGAGGATAGATTGATTGCCGATATGAAGAGGAAGCTTGCTGTCGAGCTCGAGATGAAGGACTTGGGGATGATACATTACTTTCTAGGCATGGAGGTGTGGCAGAGTGCAGATGGAATCTTCCTTAGACAAGGGAAGTATGCAGTAGAAATCCTGAAGCGGTTCGGCATGATGTACTGCAAGGCCATGGCCACACCTATGGCATCAAACCTGAAGATTTTGTGTGATCCTTCATCTGATCCGGTTGATGTCACGGTGTATCGTCAGATGATTGGGTCCTCGATGTACTTGACGAACACGAGACCAGACATTTGCTTTGCGGTGAACACATTGAGTCAGTTCCTGACGAATCCCAGAGGTGTTCACCTAGTTGCTGTAAAGCATATTCTGAGGTACCTGAAGGGTACAATTGATTATGGGCTCAGGTATGATGCGAATCGAAAGTTTAACCTGGAGGGTTATGTTGATTCATATTGGGCAGGTAGTGGTACAGATAGGAAGAGCACTTCAGGGTGCTACTTCAGTATGGGATCAGGTGTGATCTCTTGGTTTAGCAGGAAGCAATCCTGCATAGCACTGAGTACAGCCGAAGCAGAGTATGTTGCAACTTGTTTGGCCAGTTGTGAGGCAGTATGGATTAGGAGCTACTGTCTGAGTTATTTGATCTCCCATTGGACGCTACCTGTATCTTCTGTGAAAACTAGAGTTGTGTGAAGTTGTCTGAGAACCCGGTGTTCCATGACAGGTCGAAGCATATCGAGATCAAATATCACTATATCAGGGATATGGTGTAGAGAGGAGCAGTGAAGCTCCTGTATGTTGTGACAGATGAGTAGATTGCAGATGTGTTGACGAAACCACTAGCCAGAGTGAAGTTTGAGTACTTCAGAGAGAGGCTTGGTGTTCTTTAGATTGAAGATACTTCGAGGAAGAAGTGATGGGCCACATTTGCAGGAGCCATTCCAAGCATGGTGAGAGGAGGATCCTTCCCATGGCTATGGATGTAAGCGCTGTGTGATGAGTATCAGGACGATTCTCTAGATGATATGCATCAGGACAATGCTATGATGATCACGATGATCATATGTGATGAGTATCAGGATGATGCTCCATATTATATGCATCAGGATGATGCTATGATGATCAGGATGATCATATGTGATGAGTATTAGGACGATGCTCAAGATGATATGCATCAGGACGATGTTGTGACGATGATCAAGATGATCATGCAATGATGATGTGCATCAGGATGATGTACTATATGATGATGATCAGTATGATCATGAGTATCAGGTTGATACTCCGTGTCCATGGACAGGTTGTGCATGTAGCATAGAAAAGATCCCGGGATATCCTATAGTCTGAGCTAGAATGCTCTTTCGAGGTTTTTCTACGAGAGGCATGTAATCAGCCCTGGAGATCTGATAGGTTAAGCAGTAAGCTCGTAATCAGTCCTAGGATGCTCTGTAGATTTCTTGCATGTTGCAAGACACTCTTTAAAGGTTTTTCCTAACCACATGTAATCAACCTTGGAGATCCGATAGGTTGAGCAGTAAGCTCGTAATCAGTCCTGGGATGCTCTTTAGAGTTCTTGCAGGATTCAGGACACTCTTTTAAGGTTTTGAGGTGGGAGTCACATGTAATAAGC
Organism: Larix kaempferi; assembly: GCA_027924585.1. Classification (NCBI taxonomy): domain Eukaryota; kingdom Viridiplantae; phylum Streptophyta; class Pinopsida; order Pinales; family Pinaceae; genus Larix; species Larix kaempferi. Next base: position 934,312 of record BSBM01000194.1, read on the forward strand.
CCTGGAGATCCGATAGGTTGATCAGTAAGCTCGTAATCATCCCTGGGATGCTCTTTAGAGTTCTTTCAGGTTGCAAGACACTCTTTTAAGGTTTTGTGACAATCAACATGTAAAACATCCTGGGAGATCCTATAGTCTAAGCTAGGATGCTCTTTCAAGGTTTTGTTGACGCTCGTAATAAGTCCTGAAGATTCCATAGTATGGCCAGTGTTGATGAAGACCTACAGGTGTTGATGAAGACCTACAGGTGGTGGGCCTACATACAGCATGAAAAGGAGCTGGCTCTATAGAACTTCCTATGATGAGAAGAATTCAGAGATATCCCAGTGATCGAGATGACAAGTACAACAGCAGTGACGATGATGCTCCGTGATCCAGTGATGATGATCTGGCTCCAGAATTGAAGACTTGTGCCTATATGTATTGATGACTTGTGTCAAGAGAATACCTTCCTAGTTAAGAGGGAGTGTTGATGTATTTGTAACTTCGGAAGATATTCACTTGTATATTGTATTTGTACTTTATTGTATCCCCAACAGAGATTTATTATTCCTTCGATTGGAAGTGTCGTCAGTTGTACTTGCATGTGTCGCAAGTTATATTGTAAGTGTCGTAACTTATACTTGATGGGTTATTAGACCACCTTGATGGGGTCGGCCCTGTATGAGTCATGTGGGTTAAAGGGTTATTAGACCACCCTAGTGGGGGTTGGCCCAGTCAACTTTATGTTAAGTAGTTAAGTTGGGGCCGACCTAGCTAAAGTTAAAAGACAAGTAAAGCAGTGTATAAATAGAGAGTGTGTCTCTCTCATTCTACATGTTATATTCTTCACTCACTTCACATTAGTGAGAGAGAGGAGGAGTGTGCACAAGTGGAGGAGGAGCATGCTGCTGAATATATCTATCTCTTGGGTTTGATCATCGTGATCCTTGTATTGATGCTTATTCTATCTATGAGGAAGTTGCGGGGTTTTTCACCTTCTTGGTTTTCCCCAGTGAAATGTTTTGTGTCTCTTGTCTCTTGTCTCTTATGCTTGATATGCTATACATGTTATTCTTTCAGTTAAGATCCTAGATCTATTGAATTAAATGATGAAAAACTAACAGTATGAGATCATATATCGGTCTCTAATTTCTTCCACAACCTACAAATGCAGATGATGGATTCCTTCGATGGGAAACATTCCCACATTAATATCCAAATGTGTGAGCCGCTTCGCACCTTCAATAAGTTCATCAGATGGGAATATCACGTTCATTGGCTCTATGCAAACTAGCTGGGGTCTCATTGTTAAAGCAGGTGCTTTCTTTTTCTTTGGCTTGACTCCCCTGTCCTATCTTCGGAATCTGATTCCCTTACTAGATCTCTTTGGAGTTGTTCTACTCTTGCCACCATACTCTTAGTTCTATGATTCTTTCTATCATGCTCGCTTGGAGTTCCTCTTTCTTGTTGTCTTTTATCGCAAGCATCTCTTCAAGATGCTCATGGAATCGGGCTGCGATGCAATCGTAATCATCATCATGCAATTATGCATCAAGTAGAGTCTTACTTGCTTTCTGCTTCTTCCCTTCCGATCCCTCCGGCATGGCTGTGTCGGGATTCTTCCTCTTCTCTCCTATTGGAAAATCAGAAGTTTGTTGTTGTTTTTGTCCCTGATCTTGTTCCTATCCTTGATCATTTGTTGGCTCGTATTATTGATTCTTATTGTTACTTTCATTTGCACTTTCCTTTGATGTAGTGATCAATGTCGTTGGCACATCAATCTTCCACTTGGGATGCCAATATTCAATGATAAGATCAATCTTCTGCACGTCCAGTTGGTATTGTCCCTCAAACCATTATGGGTTATTTGGTTCTCTAGGCTGAATAAAAATAAAGTGAAGGCCATCTTTGAATCTCATCTTGCGAATATAAGCTGTTGTTATTTCCTTGGAAACACATGAAGTGCGCTTGATTACTTCGCATAGCTGCTCATAATATGTATACAGTTGTATATTATTTAGTCTTTGTCTGTCCAGCTTTGAATTGGCTGACATGTTTGCAAATCTCGGTCCATGGCAATCTCCAGCGAATACTGGTACATTTTGCTGATATTTAGGCTCTTTCCAGCCTATGAACGCGATCAATACTAACAACCATCTATAATGGAATTGATGTCCATTGTCTTGCGTATACACAACTTAATCTAGGAACTCATTCAGAAGGTAACTTGCCTAATTATATTGGAGTCCATCCTTCTCCTTCGCAGCTAAGGAGATCACAACGGTCGACACCTCGGTCAGTCTGCGTTTCCTTAGTACTTTTCTTGAACTGTGAACTTCATAGCGACATCCTTGATTTGATTTGTTTGATATCCACGGGTTCCTCTTCCCAAGCCGAATTCGTTCTTCATCCTCTTTGCAAGTTCTTTGTCTTTGTTCTTGCCTACGAATTCTACTGCAGGGTCAGCACCTCTTTAATTTGCTCACGTGCGTAATTCTATAAATGAGTTCTATGTTGATATCAATCTTGCGGTCTAACCATAAGTAACCCTAGTGCATACATGAGAGAAATGTTCGCACAACTACTTTGAGCTCTGGGATCCTGTCAAAATGCGGAATTCGCAGCAAGTTCAACAATCCTGATGGCTATAATGGCGCAATCCAGTCTTGCGCTTGAGTTTTTGTTTTCTAACTGGTTTCATCACGTCTCCTACACATTTACTGGTCCAGCTGAAATTGTGGGTACTTTGTTTCATGGAGCAAGTCATGAGCTGAGAACTTGCATTCTGGAATCTTTTGTAGCAAATTTTCCTTTTTGCACACATGACTCGACATGGGTGGCAGCAGGATCTCATATTGTGGATTCTTCATGAGTATCACAACTAGCGCAACATCTCTTCTCGGATGGATGTACTCAGGTATTAGTAGAATCAGACTCTCGTGAGCTTACTCTGGTGGATACTCCTTTGGAATTTCTGCGGCCTTCGGCTTTTCTTGCTTAGTAGCATTTTTATTATCTTTCTACTTTTGATCCAATATATTTCGCGGTGAAGCTTGAGAGGTTCCACCTCTCTCTGGGACTGCTTTCTCGACTGGCGTCTTCATGAATCCTTCCAAACCAGAATTTCAGAATTCTCTTAATATCTCTTCTAGGATTTCTTGTTTGGACATACACTGTCGGATTACTCTTGCTCTTAACTGGTAAAAATCTCAGAAATTACATGCGGTAAAAATAAAAAGTCACGGTAAAACCGGTAACTATGTGGTCCTTACTATTTATACCCATATTGACAATAAGGCACGCTAAAAAGCGAATAAATTAACATTAAATTCCATGTCCGTTAGCCAAATATTTCTGAAATCTTGGTCCTTTCCCTTCATTTAATGTGTATTCAATGGACAAATATGCGTTAAAAGCGGAAAAATCCGGTTCCCAAAAGTACTATACAACGGCTACTTTCCCAAAACTACACACACTTGTAGAGATTTGTGTGTAGATTCTAACTATATATTTTTTGAATAAACCTATTATTGTTTTCTATTTTTAATTCATTGTTAATTGCACTTGTGTCAAATTTGTATAAAACATAGGTCATTTATTTTGGCTATAAATTTTGATTGGCTCACCTATTTCAGAAACGGAAAAGAACTCGCACAAGAATATAAGAATATCTACACACTTAAAAAAGTTGATTGATTATGTTAAGACCATGATAGGGTGTACCAACCCTCGACCATGTCATTTTAGGGATTCACTAACTTCGTTAATTTAAAAAAAATATAAAATTAAATTTTAAAATTTTGGAAAAATAGCCCTGCAAAGGATACACCTGTTACCTACAACCCTAAATATTTTTTTCCACAAAATTTGACAATTTACATACCAAACCAGTGGACCAACGCGAACATATGCATTATGTTTTAGAGAAAAATATAGCATACCAATCCTAGAAGAAAGATATTTTGGGGTAGTTATACATATTTTCCATAAATGAAAGCTATATATTCCGGAAGGTAATCCGATTTTCTACGTTTCATATTTTTACATCATATTCTAAAACGTTTTGTAGGTACCTCTAATAATTCATTTTAATGATCATATTTTTGTTTTCCAGCATGCCATTGCAACTAACGCGTCATAAGTGGGTATCATTGCCTTGCACTAGCTCGGTATGTGTACCCTACCCCAAGGTATGGGTACCCATGCTACTTAGGTAAGTACACATGATTCTCACGATTAGTGATTATTGCGACATATAGATCATTAGCCCTTAAATTCATGCAGCTAGTGTAGTTATCAAGGTAGTTGTGAATGGCATGCATGCTATCATTTTAAAGGTGATGGAAACCACCTGTATCATTGGTTGATATGCAGTGTATATATCTAAACTATTTGTTATTATTAGAATCACATAATAAACATAATCAATATATCTGGAACATAAACACAATGACAATGAAGGATTACCTTGGAAACCCAATCAAGAAAATGGTCCATAATAGATCTATTAATATCCATTCTTCCTAACCAATCTAGTCAAGGCATGCCAATCCATCCATCACTGGCCACATAGGCCAATATCTTCCTCCTTAGGCACCTTACAATGGAGTTGTCTAATCCTTTAAGTAGGATTCTTCACATTCAAAACCATGGGCTATCGAATACCATGGGCCCAAAAACCATGAACTATAGACATACATTTGACTCTTTAATCGAGTCAAGTTTACCTAACAATTCCCCCTTTAAAATTGAATTGGGGTAATCGCCAACCCCCCTCATAGTCGTAACCAGGAATCAAATTACAACATACCCCCTTCTTCTATCTACCTAAATCTACATAGGTGACTCAATAAACCAGAGGTATGCATGCCTCAAGAGGTCTTACATCCATATGCCTATTTACATTCTGGTTAAACCCAACTATCATACAAGTGCTTAGATTACAGTGTGCCATCACTTCTTCTTTGTCCACTTCCATGTGCTTCTTTTGCTTACCATGTGCCTCTTTCAATAATTAATTCTTCCAAGCTTGCAATTCCTTTCTAACCTTTTGCTCAAATACCATTGATATGATTAGAAGCACATAATAAACATAATCATTAGATCTGGCACATAAACATAATGAGTAGATATGGCGCATAAACATAATCATTATATATTTAAGTAGGCTTCTTCACATTAAATACCATGGGCCAATACCATGGGTTACCAAATACCATGAGGCCAAAAACCATAAATCTAGTCAAAAAAATGTCTAGAGTGAATCTCTAAATTAACACTGTATAAATTTAAAAAATTCAATTGTAGTTAAATCACCCATAATTTGGGATATTTAAATATTATTATGATATTTTGATAATTAATAATTTGAAAAAATGTAAATATAATATTTTAAAAATTCTTTTAATTTTTCAAAATTGAAGTTTAATAGGTATTTATGAAAAAATTTCAATAAAACTTAGAGAAATGTAAAGTAATATGAAGTTCAAATCTTGTTACAAGAGCAAGGACTAATAATTGGTACTGACGTTACATTTAAATACTTGAACTATAATTCTACTTTAAAAATAAAATTTATTTTCAAATGTTACTCTCATTTCTACAGTTGACATGTCTAAAATGAGTATATCGATTTTATTAATCTCCCACACTCCGCAATTATAAGGCTAGCTCAAATCCAATTACAACTCCATATTAACACACTGGTTCTCTCAAATCCGATTACAACTCAAAATTAACACACTAGTTCTCTCAAGTCCAATCAGAACATCGAATATCCTTCCTTGAGCCTTTATTTGGGGTTTTGTCTTTTCAACAACATAAATCCAATTGTTTACAACGCTCCTAGTTGTTTACACCACTCTATGACTAATTGTTTTCATCAAGCTGCGGGATAAGGGGTAAGCTACATAAAGTATGCATAAATATTACCTACAGGCTCTACCACTCTCCTCATATCCAATCAAAGAACAAAGAAAAAAGTAAGGTTGATGGTCCCATAGGTAAGTAATGAGGCCGATCAGTGTTGGTTACCTTTAAGGGTGTTCAATATGCACCATGCAAAAGTGCACTTAAGGTTTTTGTTGCATGATTATGAACAATGAACCGTTGGAGTTGGATTGATTATTGGATCAGATCCAATTGTTCATATTCTCTGCAGCATTAAATGCATTGTTTCAAGGCACATGGAAGGCTCAAAGATTTGACTTGCTTACATATTCGGAATTCTCCTTCAAATAATATATATATATATATATATACACATACACACCTAATAGAATCCATGTAACAACCTTGAGTGTTTGCGAAAACTTGGGGTTCATCCTAGGAAACCTTGGAATCCCGTCAACTGGAGTGGAAACCGGTTGCAGATGCATGGATGGGCGCATCACCCATTGAGAAGACCTTCGGAATTGTTGATCCATGTGATGGGTGGGAAGCTTGTCAAGGAGTGACTAAGTATGCCCATGGGCTCTTCCAGCAAAGAAGTGTCGTGCAGATTGGGAAAGGATCTTGCGACATCAAGTTGCAAATCAAAACAAGTTAGAAACCCATATGGTGTGGGGGAGAAGTCCACACTTAGGCAGTTTTGGTGGCAAGGAGCTTCCATCAAGAGAAGCTCCACAAGTTGGCATGTTGGCTTTCCATGGGTGCAGAAGTTTGGAGGGCTTGGATGCACTTGTATATATTCGACAAGGCATTTGGCTAGAATTCAACAAAGGGAACTTGGAGAATTCTCACTTGGAGTGGTCTAACTGATGTGTGAGGCGACATCCCTTTGGGAGTCGCTCCGTAGGAGGTTTTTTTGGGCATAGGAAGATGCAAGAGCATGGACCTCCCAAATCGTGTTGGAAGGCGAGCTCCCAAGTCGGGATGGTGTGACAAAATTGGAGTGGCAAGCTCCTGAAACGTGTAGAGAAGCTTCCAAGTCATGATGGGTGACAAGCTTTGTGTTGCAGGCTCCCGAAACGTGTAGGTGAGATACCAAGTCGTGCTCGTGCTGCAGACTTGGTGCGGCAGGATCCAAAGGCATGTTGTAGCATAGTAGGATATCAAGTCAGGTTGATGAGCTTCCAAGTAGCATTGGTTATTGCGGATGGTCCTATCTTCGCACATAAGGAAACGCAATAAATCTAGGAGGCATCTTGGAGGGTGGAAGCAAGCCTAAGGAAAAGTGCCTGCCTGCGTATTTAAGTGGTAGGACTTCGTGGGTTCTGGGTTAGGTGCACCTCTCGATAGGATAGGGTGAGGCGAGTTCCTTGGAAGCCTCAATAGGATACTTAGGTGAAGACTATCCTTGTGGACAAAGGAAGGCAACAACCTTGTTAGTTTCTACAAGGAAGCACACTCTACAGGAAGGTGTATAGGAAAGTAGGCACATGGGCTTGGGTGAAGAGATGCACACAATCCTGGACAAGGGTGACAGACTCTTAGAGCATCCAAAGAGAGATGCATTTGGAAAACTCTAGTGGCATGCTCTTGGTAGACCCAATGAGGTGTTCAGTCATGTGACGAGCTTCCAAGAGAGGTTCCAGATATGTGGAAGATGATCTAGTTCACGCCTTAATGTTGTTGGATGCACTAGGCAAGGTGCAACATTCCTCATCGAGAGACTTGGCATGGGTGTTGTGAGGAGGCAGGAATCCAGATACGACAGAGTGTAGTCGATACTATGGTTTGATTGTAACTTGAGTGTTACCAATGAGGGAACACTCTTGAATGAGTTTCCAGGATGTGGAATCCTTTTTTGTTATAACAAGTCTCCTTGTATACTTATATTTGGGAACACTTAGTTGTGGTGATGCCAACATACTTGTGTTCTTCTTTTATTGGCTATGATGTTTACTTGCGAATAAGTTAACTTGGAAAATGGATAATTATAAGAAAACATAAGCAGTGTAGGAGGCATAGTCTACCAGATCCCATCCCAGGATGGTCTCGCCATAGGGTGTGATTTTTGGGCAGTGTCCCACGATAGGGAGAAGAATGAAAACCTTTGGTTTCAGGTTCAGACTCTCTGGGACAGTGACAGGTGGTATCAGAGCTACAGTTTGAGAAAGAGGGACCTTCATCATGATGTTCCATAGGAGGTTGGAGAAATTTGAAGCCACATGATTTGGAAGCATGTCAGTTGGCTGACGAGAATATGCACTTAGTAGCAGTGCACTGGACAATGCACAAGGTGTTGTAATAGTGTTGTGGAGGCAAGGAAATGTGCCCAAATAGTGGGGATTGTGGTAGGAGGTCGTTGTAGATGAAGAGTGCCCAGATACAAAGTTCATGAATCCAGGACAAGGCATTGGGGTGTTTCAGAGCATTAAGACGACTCATTAAGAGATGTGGAGCAATAGGTTCCTAATTCATGTTGCGACGATAAAATGAAACATAGACCAATGGATGGTTGGTGTCCCCTGCAACATAGAATCTTGACAAATCAGTAAAGGTGTCAGTGGAAGTATGTTTGGGAAGGATGTGCTCAACACAAGTGGATGAATTTGGGTAGAACAATCGGGAGTGGCTATGGAATATGTGCTCGAGATGAGTGCACTTGGCACAGTGTGCCCCAAAATTCAACAAACGATTGTGGATGATGGCAATTGTGAGCTACTAGAAATCTCGGTTGGAGAATCCAACCACACTAGGAGACACACTTCGTTGTAGTTTGAGCCAGTCGTGGAAGTCTCTAGGACATAAGTTCTACCAAGAGGATTTGGGTCTTGTGGATGAACTCATGGAGAGTTGTGGAAGATGCAACATGCACTTGGAAGCGGCTGGATGGTAGGCTTGCGACATTAAGTTGTGTGGTATACCTAGGAGGTGAGAGTAGCAGGATCTCCGTAGCAGTACTGACTATAGAACCATGAATTATTGGTGTGATGAGAAACAACAGAGAAGGTGGCAATGAAAAAGGGCACTTCACAGAGGAGGTAGTTGACGTGTGATTGGGTAGACTTGGGAGGTATTCGCCTTAGGTATGGTACTTAGGTTGAAGCTTCCCAAGAGGATAATGTGCAAGTACCGAGTGGTTGTGGTGAATTCAAGTAGTGGGTAGATAGGTCTTACGGAAGACTTAAGGAATCTATGATTGCTCATCATACTACATGGGCATAAGGTCGTAAAGGACCAAGTTTGTCAGTTCTCCGCGTTTTAGAAATTGTGTTCCTAGTTCAATTATGCATGAAAAGTTGTGATGTCAATCAACATAACCAGGAATTCATTGCAGCTCCAACATAAGTAATCCTAATACAACTTTACCTTTAACATTCTGATATCTAGTTACAACATCTACTCACTTAGCTTTGTAAAACATGGAAAGGGATCCAAAAAAAAATTCCAAAGACAGAGAAACGAAGATTTTGTCTCTACAGCTGTGCTATTTCTTTATGTACTTCATCATCTATGCGATGTTATGCTTTTCCATTGTTGAGTAGAGTGTTGTTCCAAACACATAGTAGGTAATAAAAACCTTTAAATAAGAAATCGTAACCCAATATCAAATTTGCAAACATTGTTTTCTTAAGTGATTACTTAAATTCTAAAATTGATTTTCCAAATTACTATTGAAATAAAATTTCAAATTGGTATTTACTTTCATTGATTTATTGTTTTTAACATCAATTTCCCTTAACTTGCTTCTTCAATTGCAGGTTCTCAAGAAAGGAATCAAATGCAACATAGACAAGTTTAGGTTCAAAATACCATGCCAGATGTTCAACAACTCCTTCTGCTACTAATATCAGATACAATATGTCACTTGCGACTATAAGTGTATTTAAAAAAAATTGGCTTTTTTTTACAATGCCAACTACAAACATGTTTTCATATAATTGCAACAATAAACATGTCATGCTATATTATTGTTATTTTGCATTGATGCCACGTTTCAATGACAATTGTAAATGTATTTAAAAAGGAAAAAAAATGGCTCCATGCAATTGCAATTGTACTTTTGCACAACATTTGCTTTTTTGTTGCATTTGATTATAGACCTATCTAAAAAAATATGTCTTCTGTTGTTTTTGCAATGCTAGTTACAAATATGGTTTTCGTATACTTCCACACTGGAACTTGCTTTTGGCATACTTACAAATATGCTTTTCATATGCTTTTCAATATCAAATTGAGAATATTTTCTTTATTGTGCCCATGACCAAAGGCACTCGTGCCTTAGTTCATAGTCCAATGAAGTTAATATTCACATAAAGCAGTTCCCATTGTCCTTTAATGCTATTTCGTTGTGCCGCGGGGGCTTTTCCAGCATGTGGCTCTTATTTCTTTAAAGTCGTCACATTGATTTAATTCTCCACAACAAATCAAATTAGGGTAGCTAGGGAGAAGGTTAAATCGATTTATTCTCTAGAGCCAACGTGCAATACTTCCCTTACAGTTCTTGACATCAATTGATGCTGGGAATATAGATTAATTTGATGTTTTTTTCATTTGATGTTTATGCTAATTTTTTTGTGCAAGATTTGATTTACCCAAGATTGAACTTTGGTGATAAGGAAAATGCTAAATATTTTTGGTACCATGAGCTATAACAGTATTATTTTAAATTTCAAATCATATGGTATTATTATTTTTTCCATTTTATTTAAGCACTTTTTCTATGTTTTTATGTGACAGGTCTATTAACTACATTAACCTATGATTTCTTGGCTATCCTTTTATTTAATTCCTTGGGTTACATCAATATGTTTTTAAAGGTAATTTTATAATATCCATTTATCAACTCAAACATTTTTATTGGAGTGTGTTCGATGTCCTATTGATACCATATGTGGAACTAGGGAATTAAGAGATGCAAAGCTATTGATTGATGTTAGCCAAAAGTCTCCCAAAATTTCATAATCAATTTCTACATATAATACAAAATGTAGTGTTGTTTTCCATTTCTCCTACTTTCTTCTATGCAAAACTTTCACACTTAATTTTTTGTACCATTTTCGTTTTCCAATTTTGGTAGCATTGTCATATCCGGGATTCTTGTTCCTATCATTATTCTTGCAATCAGCTTTGAACATAATATTTGATAATCAAAATGTACAGAAATGAAAAAATAAACTCACCTTTACCTAAAAAAGTGGATATTAAATAAACAAGTGAAATTAGCAGCAAAGCTGCTTATTACCTGCCTATTAAGAAGAAAAATAAAATAATAATAAGTTTAATTTACAAATAAATAAACAAATTATATTTAAATTTTAATAAAATATATTTAACCATGTCAGACATTTTATTGCACTAAGAGTAGCTAGGTACTTACAACCTAGTGTGGGTGAGATGTTGTCACGTATGTTACGTTTCCCATGTCACCTCATAACTTCTTAAAAATAAAAATAAATTTTCTCTACAAACTTTGCTCAGGATGTTTGAAGCTAGCTATAAACACCAAAAAGTTATTACAGGGATGAAGCTAAGGATTAAAGTTTAAATGGCTAAGAGGTGCATGTGGTCTTGGTTGAATGGTGCTATGAACCGATTTAATCTTCATATCTCCTTTTTGTATTTTTTACTTAAAATGTAGACCCACTCCTTTTGAAAGGTTAGGGAAAACAATAAAAGTCAACAAATTAGCTATTTGGAAACGTTGGAAAAATAATAAAAACCAACAAATTGACTATACTTACAAACTGAGTATACTTATTGTCTGGAAAACTTCCTTGCCTTAGCCAACTCCAATAATTCAATGCACAAGGAAAAGCTTGCCATGAACACTTCATTGTTTCAAGCATACGAATATCTCATACAGTTTTTGTACTATAGCTTATGCTAATTTCCATTTTAAATAATAATTAGCAAGCTTCACTTAATAGTTGTGTAAGTGGTTTAGCTAAAAACCAGATCTGTGATATTATCAATAAGGAAATAGCTCCAAAGCATCCTTGCCATAAAATGATGCTACGCCGGGTATTTCTTAAGGGTTATAAAAGTATACTTAAGTATAGTATTCTAGGCGATTATTTTGGATTGAAAAAAACATATATATAGATTGGTAGGCGAATATTACATATGAAACATACTATTAACTACATAAACTTGTAAATTTTGGCGAATATTATGTTAAAAAAACATATTTATTGTAAATATAGGTGATATTAGAGGCTAAAAATGAATAAATAACGAATTTATTTTTTGAAAAAAAGCCCAAAAAATAGCCAATTGGCTAAATTTCGCCCCTAAAAATTTCCCTGACATTGCTATGTTTTGTCTATAAAAAATTACATAAAATGATGCTACTTTTATATATAAAAAATTATTTAAGTAATTACATAGCATTATTAATCCAACCGAAATGACTGACTGTCCCATTTCAACTTGACAATGGGGAATTCTTATACCCTGAGAAACAACTCTCCAGAAGAATCGAAGTGCCAAGAGATAGGGGACATTGTACTTCTACTTTTTACTCCTCTGGCCGGTACTCAAAGCATAGAAATTCAATCATTTTGGCTATATGGCTTGAAAGATATATCTTATCTCTCATTTTTATCAACAAAAATTACCAATAAATAAATAAATATTTATTTAAGTGATTACATAGCATTTTTTATTGGCAACCAGTTGTATGATTAGAAACGTCTTCGGCCATAACTAAGATTATAAATTTGTAGTACTTTTTAGTTATATGATTAGAAATGTGTAGTAATTTATAAATATCTTCATGTAACTGTATGGTTAGAAATTTGTAGTAATTTGTTATCTACAATTAATGAAACCTAACACAAATTAAATAAATGAAAAAGAAGTTAGATATCTCAAAAACACAAGGAGAGAAAAGCTTTTTATGTTTTATGTTTTTTCCTTCACTCTTTTAATGTTATTAATTATCAAATACAATCAAAACCAAAATACACATAACCTTCTAGGCATATAAATTTTCTTAAACAATTGTTCTTTATTTAAAAGAACAAAACAACTATATTGACACACATTGCTATCTCTACACCAAGCATGCATGGAGAAGCACACCTTCCTATCTCCACACATGTCAATAAGGTGTGGACACCAAAAGGACAGATATTATTAGCTAACAATATAATATACACTTATAATATTGTATGTAACTTTACAAATGATAAAAGGAAAGTTAACATACCATATGCAAGTGCATTTTGTAGACATAGATGTGGGTATTTCATGTGACCCCAGTATTTGTGTGGATAACGTGACCTTGGCGCTAGGCAGCAGACCAGATCTCAGAGAGATCAATTCATTTGTGGGTTTGAAAATTGAGCTAAGATTGTAGACATATGAGCATGCAGCGAAGAAGCAAAATGGCATTTGGAAGACGCCATGTATTGTTATCATCTATAGCTACGTGTTGGATGGCACGCTGGTCGACTCTTTCATAAAAAAATCCTATTATCACCAAGCGAAGTGACATCTTACTAGAAGAAATGATAATGTTAATAATAATAGCTTAACGTAGCTCAGATCTGCTCCACTCGCTTGTCGTTAAACTCCTTCCTTTAAAATTGCATTGTTCGATTTGAAGGCCATCTAACAATGTTTGGAGGGATTGTAGCATTGGATATCTAGAAGCAATTGAAGATGAAAACGCTGGCTTTTGAGACAGTGGAGTTTGAAAATAGAATACATGATATTTAATGTCATTAATGAAACATGATGTAGGGAAACCAAATGGAAAGCAAATGTTTTTTTTGAATTTTGAATTTTGAATTTTGAAATTATTTTTTATTTTTCAAAATTTCACATCCCAGAAAAAGGTAATTAGTCGATTCATTGTCAAATCATGATTTTAGCCAATCATAAAATAAGAAATTTAATTTTAAAATATTTAATAAAATAATTTTCATTTTCAAAATATTAAATATAATATACAATTATTTTAAAACATTTGAAACATAATAGTTTTAAAGTTATCAATACAAAAGTCAAACTACTAAATAGTAGCAATCGATTGCTATATTACTTTGCCTTCGTCCGGTAATAAAAATATATGAGAAGATGTGAATTCTTATACCATGCTCCTTGAGTTATATATTTCCTATATATTCTTCTATCAATCAATCGGTAACTAAGATCTTATGAAGAGCTCTAATGAATTAGAACCCAATGTTCGTATCTTAATTTGAGAGTGCACAAATACTTTGTACTATGTTGTTGGTCATAACTCAGAGTTACATACTTTCAAACTCTAAGAATCTGATCAAAATGCACATAATTCAAGATACTATTATTTTGGTTGAATCTATCATCACTATTTTCTTTCTAATTATTTTATTATAATATTATTTTCCATAAATCTATCATCAATATTTCCTTTTCTAATTATTTTGTTATTAAATTATATGTGATATATATATTTTCATAGACTTTAATATGCTTTCTTCATTCTAATGTAATAGATGTATTTGGTGTCTTGCAAGAAAAGATGTTGCCTCAAATTGAGGCACAAATTGTTAAGTATTCTTAACAATATTGTTGTCTTGAACAATACACATTAAATGTAATATATGCACATTTTTACCAATATTTAAATGTCTCTAGTATTGGTGTTTGATTTATGGTGAGTAAACAAAGTTACAATTGTATTTTTGTTAAATCCATTGATTTCATAATTATGAAGTGTATGAATTTCTTTTTCATGGATGTTATTGATGTAGGTTTAGAAAATCCTAATATGTTTGGTTGGACAACTTTGCATATGTTGCTGGAAATTGTTTTTTTATGCTTTCCAAGTCCTCTTACATTAGGAATACATATTCATAAAGTTAAGATAAGTTAGAATAAATGATATTTGAGATTATTTAAAGAAAAATGTTGTTAAAGTGAATGTTTTATCATAATGATTTAAATATATATTTATTGATGTAAATGCACAATATAAATGATATAGAAATTTATTTTTTTGAACTAGAGACTTTGGGGAGACATCTTTTGCATATACTCGCTATCAAATTAATTTAAAATACCAATAAAAATTTGGTTAATTAAGTACATATATAAAAAAATTATTTATATTTCAATTAAAAACTAAGTAGACATATATATATGCCATGCATATATATGCCATATTATTCCATGCTAAAAATATTCTTAAATTCTTAAAAAACATTTTAAACCTTTCATATGAAGACAACTTAATATCAATAACACTCTTGACATGAGAAAACCCCCCTACAATATGGAATCATTAAACATCAATGCATAAAAATACATAAGAGAACACATCAAATGGATTTGAATGAGCCTCGGGATTCAATAGTGGCTATGGTTATTATAAAATAACCTTTTAAACAATATTCCATTTGAAACAAATGAATATGCCATCCCTAAGTTTCCACTAGATAATGGATAATGACGGAAAACATCCAATAAAGATATACAATGCTTTTTGTTTTTCGTTTCTTTATCAAAATATTGAATAATAATACTAAATTGTTTTATAAGTTAAAATTTGACATATAAATAAAAAAAATATTGAATAATAACATTAAATTATTTTACAAGTTAAATTTTGACATATAAATATAAAAAAATATGAGTTATAGTTACAACTAAGTCAAAGATAGCTCTAGATCATCTTAAATATTTGATATATGCTCAAGGATGTTGAATAATCTTTTCAAAGATGATGTTCTAGCGTTATATGGTTTTTATTTCACGAGAAATTCCAACACACCTTCAAAAGTCGAGGTTGTGCATTCTAATCTTGTCTATATCCAAGGACAAATTACAATAATTATGGACAGAAAAGATAAGCTTATATCACAATTTGTGCCACAATTTTCATGAAGCAATATTTTTCACATAATAAAATTTGACACCATAAAGAAAAGCGAATAGAAAAGAGGATATGCAAATCATTGTACATTATGATAATCGTAGGCACTGTAATTGAAATGATACCATTAGTTTGCAATGAATGTAAGTCCACTCTAGATACTACAACTTGCACACTTTTGGATCGAGAGGATGATGACTCAATTGGAAATTTTGCAACAATTAATTTAGGATTCCATCAAAGCAATCACTAGTATCAAATGTACATGAAATATGGAGCTCTAAACAACACAAGATAGTACAACAACCAACATTGTAACCTCCAAAAACAAATTGTTTAATTTGTTGAGTATTTTCTTTAATTTCCACTTCTTTCATATTTCACACCCACATGGTTAGTTGCTCGCAAATATGAAATTCTCTTCAACTATCTAATAAGTCACTTGAACAACCATTACAAACATACCTTGAACTGCAACAACTTATAGTAATAAGCGGAAAAAACATACTCATGTTTAAAATGTGGTTAGGAATGGACCAAAGGGATTTGACCATATATTAGTAGTAGGTCTCTCTAGCTTCCTTGAAGAAACCAATAATGATCCCACAGAATGTTATTTATAGATTATTGAAAACAAATTGTTATGGCAAGTGTTATTAACATGCTTGATATTGAAACAAATTTACTTCTATATTTGTTTTTATTTAGTTTTTCATTTTTCAACTTAAACTAATAAAACAATTATGGAGAAAAAAAAAAAAAAAAAACTTACATGTCAATAGATTACTCAAGAAAAATGATGTTTTTCTTATCCCCTTTTTAGTCTAGTCCATTCTCTAACAAATGAAAACAAATTATTATAACAATGGAATCTCCAATATTTCACATGTTATATTGCAAAAACTATGTGTGTAAAACATCATATCCATATGGAAACATTCTATAGTACATAGTGCAACATAATGGCTGATAGGATCAACTTTACTATAGAAAGGGTGTTCCTCCCATAATTATTTCTGAAACTTGTTGACATATCATTTAATTAATACAAATAAAACATTTTAGGAACTACTTTCCTCTTATGTGGTTTTTCATAAACGGAAATTCAACAATTTAATGGAAACGTCATTGTTATCATGAATAAACTTTAGCATACTGTCATAAAATGTAAAAGATCAAATTCGGGGTACATAATTATCTATAAAAATATATATATATACTAAAAATATTTTTTCATTTTTAAAAAAAAAAAAAAACTTTTCTAATCATCTTTCTTTACATTCTTTATTTTTGTTGTACTATACACCATTCTTTCTATTACTTATTTTGTTGATAACATCCACCACTCAAGTAAAACCACCTAAATTTGTAAAAATGATGAAAAACAAATTACACTTGGCATTCTCATATGCTTTTGCTATAATTGAATTTTTGTATTCCAACCACATCACTCAATGTCTCATGTGAGAGGAGTGATGTTTTTTCTTTCGTATCATGTTTGAATCTTTAAATATGAAACCTAGGATCCTTGTTATATATATATATATATATATATATATATATATATATATTAAATTATTATTAACAATTCCTCCTTACACCATAGTATTTAAAGTAAGTATTTATGATAATCCAAGTTTTATAACTATAAATATAATAAAAGAAAGTTTTCAATGATTATGGAAAATTCTTTATTCAATTTTGGATTTTCCAAATTATACTATAGAAAGGGAATTCGTTTTTATTTCAAATAGATACAATTACATTTTATACAAGATATTCTATAGTCCTTTACAATAGTCGAGCTTGGATATTTTCAAATATTCATGGTTGCAAAGTGAATCATAATCTATATATAAATCTACATCAAATTATTCTTCCAATATTTACATAGATAATTACTTATATAAATTGATAGAATACAAATATTATGTTTTAAAAAGAAGTTTTAATACAAAGAAATAATTAATTGAATTGTTCTTATATTCCAACAACATAGGGGTTGTACATGTTCTTAATGGCACGTGGCCATGATATCCCCAGTTCACACACACACACATTACTCAGGCGGGGTCCTTAGAACATATTATTCTTGTAAAGCTTTTCTATGTTTTACTATTGACTCAATACCTAGTAAACATGACTCCTTTATTTACTTACACTTTATCTTTCTTTCTTTGTTTCCTCATTATTTTCTTTCCTTTTCTTTCATTTTTATTTCCTTTTTATTTTTCCTTTTATTTTCTTTTGTCAACTCTAGGCATTATTTTGTCAATGTGTCTTCCACATAGTCGTCTTAATTGGGTGGTTGGTTGGCCCCTTGACATTATGTCCCATGCAATTCCATGAGAGTGTTTTCAACACTTTTGATTTTATTCCACGCCGTTGATCATAAAATGAATGTATGGTTATGATATTTGTAGGTCCAAGAGGCCACTTTTCTTGAGTGCACTAGCCTAAAACCCACATTAATGAGGGTGTGTCATATGTCCACCTCTACTAAAGTTTAAAAATGTTAAGCTTCAAATATATCCACCTTTAACCTCTTTA
Organism: Larix kaempferi; assembly: GCA_027924585.1. NCBI lineage: Eukaryota > Viridiplantae > Streptophyta > Pinopsida > Pinales > Pinaceae > Larix > Larix kaempferi. The sequence goes on from BSBM01000194.1 coordinate 952,595, forward strand.
CATTAGTTGATCAATAATATGATCAATGGTTAGGAATTTTGTCGATCATGAGCACCCCTTTCATCCGATGAATAGTTTTAGAACCCACAACAATCAATAGGTGCCAAATGTCTCTTTCACCATGGTCTAAAAGTGTTAAATCCTAGGTGGTTCTATAATGGGTGAAACCTTATTTCTATATCCCAACTCCATCAAATGGCCCAAATTATTGCAGTTGTAGAGGACCCTTCCCCCATGAGGAAACTTTGACATCCACATTAATGGGAAGGTGCCACATGTCTATGTGTCAATGACACAAGTTCATGATTTGGAAACTTTCATTGATCTTGATACCAATGGAAAACATAGATATTTATGGGTGCAAAGGACCTCCTCCCCCAAGGGTGATCTCTATAACCTACACCAATGGGATGGTACCATGTGGTAGCTTACAGTCCTTTCACCAGTGTAAGTCACATGCATCTCTCCCTTTGATTGAACTTCAATAATCGATCTAAGATACTATATGGTCCATATACATGTACATTGTAAGGACTGTCCTTCCCCATCATTCTTGTTTAACACCTACACCAATGGGAGGGTGCCACATATTATTTGTACATATTTCTTTTTTATGGAGAAATCCCACACTCGGCATCAGCTTTGATAAGTTTATTTTGTATGCTTCATTTGATAGATGGCTAATATATACTAATTAGTATAGAGGCCTATAAAAACATTCTCATGTGAAGACCTACCACTAGAACATTTTTGAAATTTTGTAGATTTTAGACATCTATATATTTTATTTCTTGTTTAATTTCTCACAATTTCTTTTTTAATATACTTGATACTATTTTGAGTTAAAAAAAAAAAAAAATAATCACTTAATTATTCACAATAATTAAACTATAAACTTAAAAATATTATTATAATAAAAATATTATTTACATAACAAGATAAAAATAATTACTTATTTAATCGTGTAACTAACAATTCAAAACTAATTATCCACCATAATTAAACCCTGGATATAAAAATAATTACAATAAAGATATTATTTACCTAACAAGATAAAAATAATCACCTAATTACCTACATGTAACTATTCACAACGAGTGAGATATATACCTGTAAACTTTACATCAAATCGCCTTTTAAATAACATAAAACATTTTTTAAAACGATTCATTTTGGATATGGTTTGTCATTAATAAATAGTGAACATGGACGATACTTCACTATGAGTGTTTAAAAAATTATCCATTTTGGATTTGGTTTGTCGTTAATAAATATTGCTATATTTAATAAATACTGAACATGGATGATACTTCACTATCAGTTCCAAAAACAATTCATTTTGGATATGGTTTGTCGTTAATATGTTTGATTTTGGATATGGTTTGTCGTTAATAAATATTGAACATAGATGATACGTTCACAATCAATATTTGCAATATTTGAGATATAATAATTTTAAAAAGTCAAGTAGTAAATAAAAATAACATAATGCAAAGTCCAATTAGAAGGATATAATGTTTATTTAATGTAATACAATTATAAGAATGTAATAAATATTATTGGGTGTATTCTATTTATTCAAAGTTTTGGATTTTTTTGTGATTAAATAAAAAACTTAGAATATTTAGACTACTCTATATTATTGTTGTTATAATGCACATTCAGTATAATAAATGTTGTATTCTTTAAATAATTATATCACTTTGAAAATTGTGCTCACTCCTAGAATATTGTTGAAAAACATTCACAAATACCAAGTAAATCACTTTAAAATCTCTCTTCATTCCAATGCACTGAATGTTGTGGTTGAATATTGCAACCTCAACATTTCTAGTTGTTAAAGTTTAGAAGACGGAAAATGATGGAACACAAGTGGACATATTCACTACCTTCTCATTATTAACCATAAGAATATATAGGATTACATCACAACAATACTACAGTCCAATACCATGGGACATATATATGGGACATCAAAGAGTCATAGTCAAACTAACCAACTAATCACTCAACTAATTAATGCACTAATGACCAGTGAGATTACAATTATTAACACACCCCCTTAATCTCAATTGGAACATATTCACTACCTTCACTACCTTCTCATTATTAACCATAAGAATATATAGGATTACATCACAACAATACTACAGTCCAATATCATGGGACATATAATACTATGGGACATCAAAGAGTCATAGTCAAACTAACCAACTAATCACTCAACTAATTAATGCACTAATGACCAGTGAGATTACAATTATTAACACACCCCCTTAATTTCAATTGGGACATATTCACTACCTTCACTACCTTCTCATTATTAACCATAAGAATATATAGGATTACATCACAAGAATACTACAGTCCAATACCATGGGACATATAATACTATGAGACATCAAAGAGTCATAGTCAAACTAACCAACTAATCACTCAACTAATTAATGCACTAATGACCAGTGAGATTACAATTATTAACACACCCCCTTAATCTCAATTGGGACATATTCACTACCTTCTCATTATTAACCATAAGAATATATAGGATTACATCACAACAATACTACAGTCCAATACCATGGGACATATAATACTATGGGACATCAAAGAGTCATAGTCAAACTAACCAACTAATCACTCAACTAATTAACGCACTAATGACTAGTGAGATTACAATTATTAACACACCCCCTTAATCTCAATTGGGACAATATTCTCAGCACTATCAATGCCTAAGTGCTTTCTCTGAAACTCAAATGTAGATGTTCCCAAAGGTTTCGTAAACATATCAGCCAATTGATCCTTAGAGCCACAAAATAGCAAAGTAATCTCTCCACTATTGAATAACTCGCGAATAAAGTGGTAGCAAGTGTCAATGTGTTTACTCTTTCAATGGAACACATTATGTTTGGACAATTGTATGGCAGAACTATTGTCACAATAAATAGGCTTTTTTTTCCAGTGTCCCGTATCCTTCAAAGTCTTCTCATCCAAACTATGTGGCATGTTGTTGTAGTTGTTTCGAAAATGTATTTTGCTTCTGCAGAAGACATGCTCAGAATGGGTTTTTTTTTCCTGAGAAACCCATGAAATCATATTGGTACCCAAATGGAAAGCATAACCATATGTGCTTTTTCTATCATCAATACTGCTTGCAAAATCACTGTCAATGTACCCAGTAAGAGTATTGTCTGGTGAATGAGAGTACCAAATTCCATAACCAACTATGCCTACAACATATCTCATAATGATTATGAGTTGCTATTGAAAGTACAACTCTGATGGTGTCCATCCTTGCTATTGGAGCAAATATTTCATCATAATCCACACCATATTGCTAAACAAATCCTTTTGCAACCAACCTAGCTTTTTGATTTTCTATCTCTTCTTTTACATTGAGTTTTGTCTTATAGACCCATTTTACTCCAATATTGTTTTTGTCTGGTGGGAGATGAATAATATCCCAAGTATGATTACTTTCTATAGCCTCAATTTCTTCATTCATTGCTTGTACCCACTGTGCATCCTTTACTGCTTCATCAAAGGATGCTAGCTGATAGAAAAATAGAGCATATTGTAATTGCTCATCAATAACAGGGGTTTTCTCATATAACTCCCTCAAAATTTTGGTTCTCTGTGGTGGACTGTCTCCTGATGTTGCTTCGTGTTGTTGTTTTTATTGTACCCTTAGTCTGAGCATTCTGAGTGCTAGATCTGGTGGTACTGGACTTTCTTTTTGCTGAATATCTGTTGAAGCATTCTGAGGATCACTCCAACATTTTCATTTAAGAAACTTGGCATCTCTGCTCACCACAACCTTTTTGGTGACAGGATTATACAACTTGTGCAAGCCTTCTGATGTTCACTGTAACCAGTGAAGATGCATTTATCACTCTTTTTGTCCAACTTTGTTCTTAATTCATCAGGTATGTGTGAAAAATGCCACACATCCAAACACTCTGAGATTTGAGACACTAATCTTAGTGCCACTCCAATCTTCTTCAGGAATCTTGTCTTTTATATTCACCGTGGGAGATCTTTTCAGTAAATAAACTGAACATGCAACAACTTCATCCCAATAATCATTTGATAGCATTTTATATGACATCATACTTCAAGCCATTTTCATGATGGTCCGGTTCTTTTGTTCAACAACTCCATTCTGCTGTGGAGTGTATCAAGTAGTGAACTGGTGCTGGATGTTGTGCTATTTACAGAACTCTGCAAAACCATGTGAATCATATTCTCCTCCACCATTTGACCTGGGCATTTTGATGGATTTACCTAACTATTTTTCAGTCATCGCCATGAATTATTTAAAATTGGAGAAGGTATCTAATTTGTGTCTAAGAAAGTAGACCCAGACTTTCCTACTATAATCATCAATAAAAGTCAGAAAATAAAGACTACCTCCTATGGATTGGGTTTGCATGGGTCCACATAGATCTATGTGAACTAATTCAAGGTGTTCTTTGGCTTGAGATGTGGAAGTGGGGAAATTGTCCCTTTGATGTTTTCCTAAGATACAGTCTTCGCAAGAACTAGATTGTTCATTCAAAACTAGTAACCCCTTGACCATGTACTATTTTTTCATAAGACTGAGACTCTGTGTAATGTCCCCATTCAAATAATTGCATAGTAAGACAATCCCATCAATCCTACCAGTTTCCTAGGTTGGATGGGCAGATGTGGAATTGTAATAAGGAAGCTAATAAATGATGTTTAGACATTAGAAGGGTTCAAGTATTTAATAAATATGGTGAATAAATAAATTCAAGAGAAATTCTAGGTGGTAAGTGGTTTTGGAGACATATGGAGGGTGTGGGACCCACACTAGCTTGATTTTTCAATGATACATGGCATCTCTCTCTTGCCAATTCGAATTCATGGGAAGGTGAACACTCTTGGGTGAGTTGGTAAGTCATAACACATGGCATTGAGCATCTTAGGTCAAATTGGGATGGATTGGTAACCTCCATGGAAGATAAAGAGTCAAATTGGAAGTTTGTGGACACTTGGGCTAGATTCCCTAGCTCCTATGACACCAATGATGGAGAATCTATGACAACTATGACAAATTTCAGACCTGACCTCTGACATCTGACCATTATGACATGTCAACCCCAAAAATAGGCTCAAGGAAGGCGCTCATGGGAGTGGAAGAAGCCAAAGAGACTCAAATTCGAATTTGGGAGAAGATGGAAGGTTGGAACTAGGAGACAAGTGGCAAATGTGGAATATTTCCTAAGTGGAAATCTCTTGAGGCTATTGAGAGGATTTCGACCCTTAGAAGACTAATGTTGGTTATAAAATGTAGAAATCAAGTATGAGAATGGCTTTTGATGATTTGAGAAAAGTTGCATTTGTGAAGAGAGAGCTAGTGGATGACTAGTTTCTTGCCTTAGACAATTTCGAGGGTGAAAGATTCCCAACCAAGTTGGTGTTTAGAGAGGCCACTCAGGTCTTTCATGGAGCTTTAATGGAGTTTGTGTTTGCAGGTAGCAGCTACAGGAATTTTCATGGTTTGGTTTAGTGCAGCACTTCTTCTCCACCATTTCCAGTTTTGAAGGCATATTCATGCTCCTTGAGGGATTGCACTTTGGGTGAGCTCTTGTACTCATTGGGAGAGCTTCATATGACAGTTTTCTGATTGTAATAGCTTCATATCCTCTTTTCTTCATATTCAGAAAGTATTAGGTCGAAATACCCACTGATTGTATGCAAAAATATTGATTAATGAGCAAATAATGTCCATTTCCCCAATGCATTGATGTATGACATTGTAATGTTGATTATTTCGAATGGATGGATGATTCTCTGATATATTTGTGATCAATATACTGCCATGGATGTCTTATACAAGTTTCATGTACTGTACTTGAGAATTTGAAGCATTTTTACTCAATTTAGTTGTATTGGGAGGTGAAATAGTGCCATTTCCCCAAGGGTCGAATTGGGAATTTTTGCAGTTGAATGGGAGAGGGTGAGAACAGTTGTAATAATCCATTAATGGTGCATATGAGACCTTAATAACATACTTAACACATTACATACCTCTGTTCATAAATTTGAAGGAGTTTAGAGGCATTTGGGAGGCCATTTTCAGTGTTACCTCGAGGGGATTTGATACACAAATTACTAGTCAAAATTGCATATATTGGTCAGAATATAAATCAAGTTTTATGAAGTCTTTGGAGGACCATAAAACATCCCTGAAACTAATATTCAAGTCTAAATATCATTCATACACTCATACAGAATATTTGGGAGCATTGTTAGAACAGTAACCACACTTAGTACCATAATCCATAAATTTTTTGATTGCCCATGTGCTTAATTAAACCATGTTTTGGATTAAGTGACTATAGTTGGTCAAAAACCCACTTTGAGAGTGTTCACACCCACTTCCAAGCAAACCAGTTCACCCAGCCTCCAGTTTTGTCCACAAGTGCGCTCTCATTTATTGCTGGTGCGCCCTTTCTCCTTGTTTTGGGGAATTTTAGTTGACCAAGGGCGCTAGGGTGGATTTTTGTCCATTTTTGGCTAGATTTGGAGCATTTAATGCTCCCTTGGGCCCCCAAACCTCCTCTACTTGCTCACCCACGCCTGCCTTGAGCTAATTAATGACCCAGCATTCTTCAGCCACCTCCACACCAGAATTCGTGGCTGTTTGGGGTGATTGGGATTGAGTTGGACCCACCTAGGGGGGATTGAGGCCAATTTGGCATTGATGACTTGTACACTCAGCTTGAGCCACCTAATGCTCTCGATTTTCTCATGGATGTAATAAAAACCTGTTACTAACATTTTCACATGTTAGACAGTCAGTTAATCAAAGATTTGAGCATACATTGTGTGTAAATTTATCATCTTTTTTAAGTTTTTCCACTGTATTTGCAAATTAATTCAATTTTGTGAGGTTCTCCATAGCTCCTCGATCTTCTGTGATCAAAATACTCACATGGTATCAGAGCCATCGTGGAGTTAGTGAGTTGCAGGCCAACATTGAGCGTTGAACTGCATTCTAGAGAGGATTTCCAGATAAAAATTGAGTGTTTTTTGAAGGTGTTTCAGTAGTTTTCTCACCATTAACGCAGCAGTCATGGAAGCAAACCAAATGTTGCTCACACCCTTCAATTTTTTCGATTGGAAGGCTGAGATGGTTATCAAGCTGAGATCTAAGGGTCTCTATAGAGTAACCATGGGCACAGAAGTGGAGCCAAATTCTGCTGTGGAGAAAGCAAAGTACTACAATCGACTTGATGAAGCTTATGGATTGCTATGCCTGAGCATTTCAAGGGAACTCTTGTTTCATACAGACAGTTTGACAACTCCCAATGAAGTATGGGTGAAGCTAGAATCACTCTTTGGGAAAACTGATGAACTGAGAGGCCACCAGCTTGAAAACGAGCTCATTAGCTTGAGCCCAGTGCATTTTGAAACCATCCAGGAGTTCTTCACAAAATTCAAGTCACTGGTGCTTCAACTGCAACAATGTGGAATTGTTAAGAAGGAGGAACAACTGATTCTGTCCATCCTTTCGAAGCTAGGCCCAGAGTTTTCAGTATTTGTTAGCACATTTCACTCAGCCAAAATGACCCTTCGAAATTGGCAAATGCCATCACTAGCTACCTTCATGGAGTGTCTCACTCAGGAGCAGGACAAACTAGTTCAGATGGGCACCATAAAATCAAAGGACCAAGCATTGGCAATGGGTGTTTCAAATGCAAGCAAAGGAAAGCAGAAAGCCAAGAATTCGAAGCAGCAAGAGAAGAGGAAGTTTGACAAGACCAAGTCTGCAGATGGGGGTTCGAATCTGTCAAAGGAGAAGGACAAGAAGGGAAAGGAAAAGACCAAATGCACCTATTTTCATAGGGAATGGCATCCAGAGAGCTCATGTATGAAGAAAACCATTGACTCAATGGCGCAGCTGCTGGAGAAGAACAACATCCCAGTCCCTGAGGGCGCAAGGAAGAAAGAGAGCACCTCAAACCCTGACAATAAGGAGAAGTGTCATGCTTTGGTAGCAGGTACTTCGAATCCCTCATCCTTTATCATTGATTCAGGAGCTTCCAGACATATGGTTTCATCCAGAGAGCTCTTCTCCTCTATGCATTCTAATGGTGGCCCAACAGTTCGAATGGGAGATGATTCAGAACTCCAGACCAAGGGGATTGGTAGGATTGACATGGAGCATGACTATTTCAGTGATGTGCTCTATGTACCTTCATTGGCTGCAAATTTGCTATCAGTCTATCAAATGACCCATACAGGAGAAGCCAAGAGAGTGACATTCACTCCAGATTTGGTAGAAATCTCATAAATCTCTTCAAATCAAGTTGTGGCAGTAGGGTATGCAGATCATGATGAGAGAATGTACAAATTCTCAAATTTCATTCCAAATTCTAGTGACCATGCTCTTGTCTCTCATGCCAACGAGACCTCCAAGTTGTGGCATGAAAGATTTGGCCACATGAACTACAAATATCTCCAGCAATTGCACAAGGACGAGATGGTGGAAGGGCTTCCAGAAATCAGATCTTCAAATGGTGCATGCATTGGGTGTGTAGTTGGAAAGCATCCTGAGCGCAGCTATGAGAAGGGAATGGCAAGGAGAGCCACTCAACCACTTGGATTGGTACATTCAGACCTCATTGTTCCTCTTCCCACTCCATCATATGGTGGATCAAGGTATGTACTTACATTCATAGATGACTACTCTCGATTCTGCTGGGTTTACTTCCTTAAATTGAAGTCAGAAGTGTTTGAGAAACTGAAGATTTGGAAAGCCCTAGTGGAGAACCATAGTGGTCATAAGATAAAGATCCTTAGGACTGATAATGGAAAGGAATATGTGAATAATAACATTCAGCACCTTTGTGAGGAATGTGGCATCCAAATGCAACATTCAATCCCCTACACACCTCAGCAAAATGGTGTGGCAGAGAGGAAAAATAGATCTCTCAAAGAGATGGCTACTTGCATGATTGAAGCTAGGGATCTAAGCCCTAAGCTATGGGCTGAAGCCATCAATTGTGCTGCTCATATTCAGAACAGAGCCTTTCACAAATCAGTCAAAGGAAAAACCCCCTATGAGGCATGGTTTGGCCAAAAACCAAATGTGTCAAATTTCAGGATTTTTGGGTCTAGAGCATGGGCTCGAATTCCATCAGAAAAGAGGAAGGATTTGGAGCCACAGAGTAGGGAATGTATCATGGTTGGATATGGTGAGGACACAAAGGGCTACAAGCTCTTTGACACATCCACACTTAAAACTTTCATTGAGAGAAGTGTGCAATTCGAAGAAGAACCAATTCCAGATTTTGAGCTTGCACCGGGGGAAAGCTCCTCTCCTCCACACCTTAGTGAGATTAGTGATGATTCTACCTCTGATTTTTCTGATATTGCTGAAGATGACATGGCTGAAGATGACATTGCTGTACATGAGTCACCATCAAGGCCCAAGTGGGCTGAAAAAATCATAGAAGCTGCAGGTGAATTGGCAGGTAATCCCCAAGAGCCTAGGAAGACTAGATCTCAAACAATCAATGCTTCCTTTGCAAATGAGAGTGAACTTGCTGATCACTGTCATATGATGATTGGATCTGATCCAACATCATATCAGGAAGCTAATCATGATCCAAGGTGGAGGGCAGCAATGCAAGAAGAATTCCAATCTCTCCAAGAGAACAAAACATGGGATTTGGTGCCTCTTCCTCCCAAGAGGAAACTAGTGCAATGTAAGTGGATTTTTCGAACCAAACCTGTTGCTGATGGTTCTGATCTGAAGTATAAGGCTAGGTTAGTGGCTAAGGGCTACTCACAAATCCATGGTGTGGATTATACAGAGACCTTTGCACCGGTTGCAAAGATGGACTCAATTAGACTAGCTCTAGCCATGGCAGCTAGTAAAGGTTGGGAAGTTCACCACATGGATGTCAAAAGTGCATTCTTGCATGGTGAGCTACAGGAAGAGATATATATGCAGCATCCTGAAGGATTCCAAGAGGATCCCACACTTGTATGCAGGTTGAAGAAGTCACTCTATGGACTCAAGCAAGCCCCCAGGGCTTGGTATGCCAAAATGGATGCCTTTTTGCTCTCAATTGGTTTCTGTCAATGCAAGTCTGATCCAAATGTTTATTTGCAGCATTGCGATGGTAATTTGCAGGTCATTGTACTGTATTTTGATGATCTCTTAATTACAGGGAGCTGCACCAAACAAATTGGCTCAATTAAAGCTTCTTTGCACAGTGAATTTGCCATGAGCGACCTAGGATTGCTAAGGCAATTTTTGGGTTTGGAAATTGAGCAATCTGAGAGAGGTATATTGCTGAGTCAATCTAAGTATGCTTCAGACCTGTTATTCAAGTTCAAAATGGCTGAATGTAAGGCAGCCAAGTGCCCATTCCTTTCAGGCATAAAACTAGGTGAATTTGAAGACTCTCCGGTGGTGGATTGCACTCTCTATAGGCAGCTAGTTGGAAGTTTGCTGTACCTTACACATACAAGACCTAATTTGTCTTATGCTGTAAGTGCTGTAGCAAGGTATATGCAGCAACCACATGAGATCCATTGGAAGGCAGCCAAAAGGATCCTTCATTATGTCCAAGGAACAAAGAACTTTGGGGTACACTATGCAGCTGGTTCTTCACTTCAACTAGCTGGATTTTCTGATTCCGATTGGGCGGGAGATCCCATCGATAGAAAGTCCACTTCAGGTTTTGTGTTTATGTTTGCTGAAGGTCCTATTTTATGGTCAAGTAAGAAACAGCATACAATTTCTCTTTCATCAGCAGAGGCCGAGTACAGGGCAGCAGTGAACGCAACCACACAGTGTGTTTGGTTGCAAGGCATTCTTCGGGAGTTTGGTGTTGCTATTGATTCTCCAACCAATATTTGGGTGGATAATCAAAGTGCCATCAAGATATATACTGATCCAGTACAGAGGCAAAGAACAAAGCACATTGAGATCCACATGCATTACATTCGGGGCTTGGTGCATGACAGGGTGATTTCACTGCAGTATTGCCCATCCACCGAGCAAACTGCTGATATTTTCACCAAGTGCTTTACTGAGAAGACCTTCACTCACTTGAGAGATTTGCTTGGAGTGAGTGATGGATGGTGATTGCTGCAATTTAATTGCAGGTTCAGCCCCATGTCCATTTTTGAGGGAAGTTTTTATCCCATGAGGTTTTACTTCTTTTCCTCGGTTCATATGGACAAATAAAATTTCTGTTGTATTGAGGTGACTTGAGCCTTTCTTGCCAAGGCCTCCCACTTATCTTTCATGAGATGTACAAAGTTATGGTTAAGGGGGGGTGTTAGAACAGTAACCACACTTAGTACCATAATCCATAAATTTTTTGATTGCCCATGTGCTTAATTAAACCATGTTTTGGATTAAGTGACTATAGTTGGTCAAAAACCCACTTTGAGAGTGTTCACACCCACTTCCAAGCAAACCAGTTCACCCAGCCTCCAGTTTTGTCCACAAGTGCGCCCTCATTTATTGCTGGTGCGCCCTCTCTCCTTGTTTTGGGGAATTTTAGTTGACCAAGGGCGCTAGGGTGGATTTTTGTCCATTTTTGGCTAGATTTGGAGCATTTAATGCTCCCTTGGGCCCCCAAACCTCCTCTACTTGCTCACCCACGCCTGCCTTGAGCTAATTAATGACCCAGCATGCTTCAGCCACCTCCACACCAGAATTCGTGGCTGTTTGGGGTGATTGGGATTGAGTTGGACCCACCTAGGGGGGATTGAGGCCAATTTGGCATTGATGACTTGTACACTCAGCTTGAGCCACCTAATGCTCTCGATTTTCTCATGGATGTAATAAAAACCTGTTACTAACATTTTCACATGTTAGACAGTCAGTTAATCAAAGATTTGAGCATACATTGTGTGTAAATTTATCATCTTTTTTAAGTTTTTCCACTGTATTTGCAAATTAATTCGATTTTGTGAGGTTCTCCATAGCTCCTCGATCTTCTGTGATCAAAATACTCACAAGCATTTGGGTTGATTTGGAGGTCAAAACAGTAAAACTAGTCAAAGGTCGAAATTGGGAAAAAAGTGGAAAATTGGGCATTTTCTTAAAATTTTAAAAAATGGGCATTACAAGTGGTATCAAAGCATGGTCTTGGAACCTAATTGTATTAACAAGAAGCCAAACAAATAAACCACCACCCTTTGAATCAGTAGTTGAAGAAGAGATAGTAGCAAAAAAAGAGTTTTTTTCTAAAACAATGGGTAGCGAGGAGGAGGAAAAATTAAGACATAAGGAGGAATTTATTGAAGCCTTAAAACCATGTTTTGAAGGAATTACCATGGTTATGCTAGAGATGAATAAACAAATGATGAAAAGTTTCGAATTGTTGGGTAGCCAACTTTCAGGCAAAGGGATGATAGGAGATAACAGTGGTTCACATTCAGGGGAAAAGATAAAAGGGAGTGAGCATATTTTTTCAAGCACGGGACCACATAATAGACCTGATGAATTCCAAAGTACACAAAGGCATACTGCACCTAAATTTCTCACACCCAAAGAAGAGCCCAATATTGAGGTGGATTATAAGAAACTAGTAAATGATTGGAATGATTTGAATGAAGAGTGTAAAAGAGGTGTACCACTCAGTGACTACATTGATGCTATACAAAAAATTAAAAGGAGGGAAGACAATAGGAGTCCATTCCAAAACAAAGAATTAAATAGTGCTATTGGAAAAATTTCACTTCCTACTTTTGATGGTTCTTCTCAAAATTCTGCTAACACTTGGGTGCAAAAATTGGATGTATATTTTTAGCTAAATCCTATGTTGGAAGAGGATGCATTAAAAATGGCCATTTTGCATTTGGAAGGAGATGCCAATGAATGGTGGTTTCATGGGCTGAAGACCTTGGGTCATAATCAGGTTAAAACATATGGAGAATTTGTTGACAGGGTACTAGAAAGATTTGAACAAAAAGATCCAGAATTGCCTTTCAAAGAACTAGCTCAATTGAAGCAAACTGGGTCCCCTACTGAATATATGTTGGACTTTCAAAAATTATCAGTCAAGGTGGCTGATGTATCTATGGGAAGATTAGTATTTCTGTTCACTGAAGGTTTGGTTGAACCCTTAAGAGGTTTGTTCAAATCCCACAAGCCAACTACATTAAAAGATGCAATGAGCTTGACTAGGGATCTCCAAAATGTGCTTCCTAGAACGAGATTTCCTCCCAAGCCTAGCTACAAATTTGAAAAGAAACCTTGGGAAAGGGATGGATATGATAAGAAACCTTGGAAAAGAGATTCATTTGAAAGGAATAACAAAGAAGGACTAAATAGGGATGAACTTAGAAAAAAGAAACTGTGCTTCACATGCTTCCAACCATGGACACCGGGGCACAAATGTATTAAAGGAAAGGCTCAATACATAGAAGTATTTTCTGATAATGAGGGGTATGATGGGGGAATGGATGAAGATGGACATATTTCAAATCAAGAAGAGGCATATGAGACATTAGTAGAAGAGGAAAGACAACAAGAAAATCAGCCTTCACCGGACAAATCAAGAATGGCAGTACTTTCAGCAGTACCTTGCTATCATACTATCCGATACAAAGGTGTGGTACAAGGACAAAGAAATTCAGTTTTGGTAGATGGAGGAGCCACCCATAACTTCATTGATGCAGAGATGGTGGAGAAAAGAAAGATACCTGTTGAACCATTTGATGGCTTCACAGTTGTCATTCCCAGTCACAACACAATGCAATGCAAAACATGGGTTCCAAAGCTGCAAGTCACCGTAGGTAACTATACTTTTGTTGATAGTTTTTATGTGGTTGATGTTGCTGATACTAATGTGGTTCTGGGAGTGAAATGGTTGTATTCAATAGGAGAGCATACAGTAAATTATCAAATTCCTGAAATGAAATTCCAAGATTCAAAAGGAGTACAAAGAGTTGTGAGAGGGCAACACACTTATCCAAATCAAGTAGTGACTTGCAATAGTATGAGATCTATATTGAGGCATGGAGATATAGAATGGGCTGCTGAATGTCATATTACATCTCTCAAGCCAACTATAAATATTGTTTAACACCTAAATGAGATAGAGAGACTTTTGCAAAAATATGAAAAAGTTTTTAGAGACCTTCCACATGGTAGACCACCGGATAGGGGGGTTGAGCACAATATTATTTTGGAGGAGGGTACTTCACCCATTCAGATACCACCTTATAGAAATCCTAAAAAGTTCGGAGATGAGATTGAAAAATCCATCCAAGAACTCCTAGAGTTGGGACTCATTAGACCAAGCTCTAGCCCTTCTGCTTCTTCAGTAGTGCTAGTGAAGAAAAAAGATGGAACATTGAGAATGTGCATAGATTTTAGAGCCTTCAACAAAAAGACTATCAAGAATAGGTATCCTATTCTTAGGATTGATGAGCTTATGGATGAGCTACATGGGGCCAAATACTTCTCAAAAATTGACCTTAGATCAGGGTATCACCAAATTCGAATAACAGATGAAAATGTGCAAAAGACCGCTTTTCGATGTCATTTTGGCCACTTTGAATTTATTGTCATGCCTTTTGGGTTAACTAATGCTCCAGCCACATTTCAAGCATGTATGAATAGGATCTTTTGCAAGCAACTAAGAAGGTTTGTTTTGGTTTTCTTTGATGACATTCTCATTTGCAGTAAAACATGGGAAGAGCATTTGCAACAGTTAGAGATTGTGTTGAAAATTTTGCAAGAAGAGTCCTTATTTGCTAAGTTATCAAAATGTGAATTTGGGATAAAAGAACTACTATATCTTGGGCACATTATTGGGCAGGAAGGAGTGAAGGTACACATGGAAAAAATCAAGGCTATCTTGGAATGGCCATCACCAAAAAAATTATTGAATTGAGAGGCTTTATTGGCATATGCACCTACTATAGAAAATTTTTGAAAGGGTTCTCCAAGGTGACTTCTCCACTCATTTATTTTACTAAGAAGGATGCTTTCAAGTGGGATGAAGAGGCTGAAAAGGAATTCCAAAAAATGAAATAGGTAATGAGTAGTTGTCCCATACTTGCACTTCCTGATTTTACTAAACCTTTTGTTGTGGAATGTGATGCTTCAGGTGGAGGAATAGGGGTTGTCCTAAAGCAAGGCCAACACCCCATAGCCTTTGAGAGCAGAAAGTTGCAGCCTCATGAAAAAATTTACTCCATCTATGATAAGGAAATGCTGGCCATTATGCATGCATTGGCCAAATTCAGACAATACTTGGTGGGTAGCAAGTTTGTGGTGAAAACTGACCACAATAGTCTAAGACACTTTCTCACCCAAAAAGATCTAAATGAAAGGCAACAAAAGTGGGTAAGCAAGATTCAAGCTTATGATTTTGATATTGAATATGTCAAAGGAAAGAATAATATAGTAGCAGATGCTTTGTCAAGAAGACCTTCTTTTTCTCTCATGGACATTGCCAAGGATTGGAAAAACATGCTACTAGTTGAATATGCTAAAGACAAATTTGCTTGTGATGTGTTGGATGGAATCAAAGGGGATGATGACTACAAGATTTTGAATGGGATGATATATTATAAGGGAAGAATTTATTTGGTTCACAACTCCAAGCTCAAGTACCGAATTTTGCAAGAAGCACATGATTCCCCACTAGCGGGCCATCCGGGGATCTTCAAAACTTATAGACAGTTGAGGCAAAGATTTTTTTGGAAGGGGTTGAAGGAAGATGTTCAGAAGTATGTGAATGAATGTAAAGTATGTCAACAAAAAAAATTAGAACTTACATGTCCAGCCAGCCTATTACAACCCTTGCCCATTCCGGAGCAAAAATGGGATAGTATCTCCATGGATTTCATCATCGGGTTGCCTAAATATTTGGGTAAGGATTGCATCTATGTGGTAGTTGATAGGTTTAAAAAATTTGCTCATTTCTTTGATGTTACATCATCTTTTAGTGCTTCACAAGTGGCTGATATTTTTTTCAAAGAAATCTTCAAATTGTATGGGCTCCCCAAGAGCATTGTCAGTGATAGAGATAGTAGATTCATGGTTGCTTTTTGGCAAGAAATTTTTAGATTGGTAGGCAATCAATTGACTCCAAGTACCAGCTATCATCCACAAACCGATGGACAAACAGAGAGGGTAAATCAATGGTTGGAAGGATACCTAAGAAACTATGTGGGAGAGCAGCAAAAAGCATGGGCAAAATGGCTAAACTTGGGTGAGTTTTGCTACAACACCACTTATCATATGTCAATAGGAATGTCTCCTTTCAAAGAACTATATGGTTATAATGCACTTACATATGCTGAAATTATATTTGGTGATAGTAGAGCCCCAAAGGCTAAAGATTGGGTGGAAGAGAGCCAAGAAATTTTAAAGCTCTTGAAAGACAATTTGCAGGTTGCTCAAAATCAACAAAAACAATATGCTGATAGACATAGAGAAGAAAGAATCGTTCAAGTCAATGATTTAGTATATTTAAGGTTGCAGCCATATAAACAAACATCTCTCAAAAAGAATGGAGCAGAAAAATTAAAACCAAGGTACTATGGGCCATACAAGGTAGTGCGGAAGGTTGGAGAAGTAGCATATGAACTAGAACTTCTAGAAGGGAGTAAAATCCACAATGTATTTCATGTTTCCTATCTCAAGAAAGTCCTTGGTCAGCAAATCATCACTTCAGAAATACTTCCTCCTTTGGATGATGAAGGTCAGCTCACACTTGTTCCAGAAAAGATTTTGAAGACACGGGAGAGAAGGTTGAGGAGTAGAATTATCAAAGAATATTTAGTGCAATGGAAGGACTTACCAAATGAAGATGCCACATGGGAAGAGGAGAATATTTTGCAGCATCCAAATTTGAAATTGCTTGAGGACAAGCAATCTTGGGTGGGGAGGACTGTAATTGCATAGTAAGACAATCCCATCAATCCTACTAGTTTCCTAGGTTAGATGGGCACATGTGGAATTGTAATAAGGAAGCTAATAACTGATGTTTAGACATTAGAAGGGTTCAAGTATTTAATAAATATGGTGAATAAATAAATTCAAGAGAAATTCTAGGTGGCAAGTGGTTTTGGAGACATATGGAGCATGTGGGACCCACACTAGCTTGATTTTTCAATGACACATGGCATCTCTCTCTTGCCAATTCGAATTCATGGGAAGGTGAACACTCTTGGGTGAGTTGGTAAGTCATAACACATGGCATTAAGCATCTTAGGTCGAATTGGGATGGATTGGTAACCTCCATGGAAGATAAAGAGTCAAATTGGAAGTTTGTGGACACTTGGGCTAGATTCCCTAGCCCCTATGACACCAATGATGGAGAATCTATGACAACTATGACAAATTGCAGACCTGACCTCTAAAATATGACCATTATGACATGTCAGCCCCAAAAATAGGCTCAAGGAAGGTGCTCATGGGAGTGGAATAAGCCAAAGAGACTCGAATTCGAATTTGGGAGAAGATGGAAGGTTGGAACTAGGAGACAAGTGGCAAATGTGGAATATTTCCTAAGTGGAAATATCTTGAAGCTATTGAGAGGATTTCGACCCTTAGAAGGATAATGTTGGTTATAAAATGTAGAAATAAAATATGAGAATGGCTTTTGATGATTTGAGAAAAGTTGCATTTGTGAAGAGAGAGCTAGTGGATGACTAGTTTCTTGCCTTAGCCAATTTCGAGGGTGAAAGATTCCCATCCAAGTTGGTGTTTGGAGAGGCCATTCAGGTATTTCATGGAGCTTTAATCGATTTTGTATTTGAAAGTAGAAGTTATAGGAAGTTTCATGGTTTGGTTTATTGCAACACTTCTTCTCCACCATTTCCAGTTTTGAAGGCATATTCATGGATTGCGCTTTGGGTGAGCTCTTGTACTCATTGGGAGAGCTTCATATGATATTTTTATGAATTTAATAGCTTCATATACTCCATTATTCATATTCAGAAAGTCTCAAGTCGAAATACCCACTGATTGTATGCAAAAATATTGATTAATGAGCAAATAATGTCCATTTCCCCAATGCATTGATGTATGACACTGTAATGTTGATTATTCCGAATGGATGGATGATTATCTGATATATTTGTGATCAATATACTTCCATGGATGTATTATACAAGTTTCATGTATTGTACTTGAGCATTTGAAGCATTTTTACCCAGTTTAGTTGTATTGGGAGGTGAAATAGTGCCATTTCCCCAAGGGTCGAATTGGAAATTTTTGCAATTGAATGGGAGAGGGTGAGAACAATTGTAATAATCAATTAATGGTGCATATGAGACCTTAATAACATACTTAACACATTACATACCTCTATCCATAAATTTGAGGGAGTTTAGAGGCATTTGGGAGGCCATTTTCAGTGTTACCCCGGGGGGATTTGATACACAAATTACTAATCAAAATTGCATATATTGGTCAGAATATAAATCAAGTTTTCTGAAGTCTTTGGAGGACCATAAAACATACCTGAACCTAATATTCAAGTCTAAATATCATTCATACACTCATACAGAATATTTGGGAGCATTTGGGTTGATTTGGAGGTTAAAACAGTAAAACTAGTCAAAGGTCGAAATTGGGAAAAGAGTGGAAAATTGGGCATTTTCTTAAAAATTTTAAAAAGGGACATTACACTCTGAAAGGGTAGATGACCAAACCTACAGTGCCACAACTATGTTTCATCTTGACTAGAAACAGTATGTGCATATGAATATGCAGGATAGCACTTCTCAGACTGAGTGGGGATATTCTATTCTTGGTCATTTCTACTTTGGCTAAGAGTCTTCTATCGGGGGATTTATCATAGACAATACAATAGGTATCAATAGACATGACATCATACTTGTTCTGAATGAGTTGACCCACACTAATCAGATTGAATTTCAGATTAGGAACATAGAATACATCATGTATAAACTTCTTCTAATTATGTTTAGTAAGAACAAGAACAATGCCTTTGCCTTGAGCAGTAACAAGATAATGATCACCAAGCTTGATTTTTGTATTGACGAAAAGATCTAAATCATAAAATAGCAATTTTTTACATGTCATATGATTGCTGCAACCACTGTCCAACAACCATACATCTGAATGATATTCTTCTCCAGTCACTTGGCATGAGAGAAACATGACTTCTGATGAGCTTTCTTCAACATTGGAGACATGGGCTCTGCCAATGTTCTGGTCTTCTTTCTTCTTTATGCAATCTCGTTCATAGTGGCCATACTTCTTGCAGTAGTTTCACGGAATGTTGGACCTATTAGTCCATCTCTTACCTCTCCCCCTTTGGTTCTGAGAGTTGTGAGAGTGCTAACAGTTATCTGAGTGCTCATGAGCGGTTCTATCCTCTATAGAATGAGAACTTTTTCCTCTTCTACCTCGTCCTCTGCCTTCTCTTCCTCTACCTCTACTGAGGGAATCCTGAGTGCTAAATGCATTTGATAGAGACTCTTCTTCTTGACTGAGTCGAGCTTCGCGGGATAGAAGGGACCTTGTTAACTCTTCTAGGGTAAATTTGGACAGATCTTTAGATTCTTCTATAACAGTAACAACCATAGAAAAATTCTTAGTGAGACATCTAAGAATCTTTTGGACAACCTTTTGTTCCAAGGCCTCACCATAGGTTTGGAATTGAGTCATGATACCCGAACCCCGAGTCATGAACTGATCTATAGTTTTGGTTTCCTTCATTTTAATACTTTCAAACTGAAGTTGAAGGGTTTGAAGTCTTACTGTTTTGACTCTGTTTGTACCTTTTTATGCAGATGCAAGGATATTCCAGGCTTGATATGCGATGGTGGTACCTGAGATCTGTAGGAAAATGGACTCCTCAATGCAGCTTTGGATCAATCATTTTGCAGTGAGATTTCATTCTCGACTTTCTTCAAGGGATTTCTTCTCAGCATTAGACATAACAGCTAGATCGATTGCATCTGGTTCTTTGAATTTGTTTTCAAGCATATCCCAACATTTATTGAGTTGGAGAAATGTTTGCATCTTGATTGACCAAAATTCACAGTTGGTGCCGGTCAAAATTGGTCCTAAGATCTACTTCATAATGGTACTAGCCATATTTTATGACTTTCTTTTAAACACAATGCCACAACTTGTGTAACTAGCACAATGTGTCAGTGAAACATGTGTGTAACTGAACAACGATCACTGCACTTTTCCTTAACAACAAGTGCATCAGTGACGTGCTTAGTCTATGTAGAGAGTGCGTTAGTGACACACTTTTCCTTAGCAGTAGGTGCTCTAGTGGCAGGGTGTCGCGGTTTTCAATAGGGACAAGTGTGTCGATGCTTCCAAATGAAAAAAAAAATGATACGTCCTTGGTGTTGTGAAGAAACTCCACTCCTCCACGCTGATGTGTTCCTGTCTCATGTGTGTGCTTTCCACTATGTGAAAAGGCTTACCACAAATCAATAGTTATGGATCAGGCCATGTAGCTCTGATACCATGTTAAAGTCTACAAGACATAAAATGATGGAACACAAGTGGGCCATGTAGCTCCGATACCATGTTAACCATAAGAATATATAGGATTACATCAAAACAATACTATGGTCCAATACCATGGGACATCAAAGTGTCATAGTCAAACTAACCAACTAATCACTCAATTAATTAATGCACTGATGACCAGTGAGATTACAATTCTTAACACCAGTTGCAATTTTCAATTAGATCAATTTTACAGCTTACAACAATATAAGTTTCAAGAGGTTTAGGCTACCCACCAATACATGAATACAACTAACTTCATGTACCTTCTGCAAAAACAAAAATCGGTTGACAATTGGCAGATGTCCCCAATGCCTACCACATTTTCTGCATAGTGACAACATATTGGTAACAAGTCATGATCCATATCAAATATCAAGGTACCACAGTTATTGGTGGTGGTACTCTTCTAATAACAAAGAAGGTGCTCGGTAGTGATGCAACTCAATATTAGGTTAAGTAAAATCAAGATAATAGTTGTTACGAAAAAGATGGTAATAAATAAAACTTTATAGTAGTACATTTTTTAATGTTTTTGTTGAAGGTAGAGAGTTTGATTTGAAATGCTTTCAATTCCAAATAGTACATACACAATATTAATATTAATAGTAATAATAAATCTTTCAATTCCAAATAGTACATACACATACAATATTAATAGTATTAATCTTAACAAAATATCAGTTATTCCAGTTTGATTATTATAGTATGTAAGGTTTTTATAAATTTTAGAGGATTTGTATTTTTTGGGAATTTGGTTAGGTGATTTGTTGCTGAAATTGTTATTTTGGTTATTGGAATTGCAATTTTGATTGTAGAAATGGATTGAGCATCCTTAATTACCCCTGGGCACCTCGATTTCCCTTGGACACATGCATTATGCAATTCCAACAACCCAAAACTGTCATTTCAACAATTTCACCCTGATTTTGGGTGCAATAGCTTACTCTTTAATAAAATGACATAAGATGCAACACACCCGAGTGAAAGTTGTCTATGGTGATAGAGCCAACATTCATATTGGGGAGAATTTTGAAAGCCTTTTGAAGCTTCGATCCGCACTACACTCCTTGAAATGCTTTTAGTTTTATAGAACCAACTATCTCCATAGTATTTATGGTGAGAAACAATGATCTTGCATGTCACAATAACTTCTACGCATTAGTTTTCCATTATTTCTACTTCTTTTGGCCGGAATTTTTGAGGCAGCGGGTTTCGCTTTCAGCTTTTACTCTTTCTTGGTTCCTCTATGTATTTGGATTGGTATGATTTGGTACTCGTTTGGTATTTTTACTTTTTAATTTTAATAAAGCTTGATTAGTCCCTGCTGGCAGGCACAGCAGGGACTCTATAAATCAATTTTGCAATGATGTATTAGTTTGTCCCTGTTTTCAATGCAATATAACTTAAAGTTTTGTTAATGAATTTCCCTTCTAGCCAATCAGGAATTTCCGAGCCTTATTTGGCCTCTTTTCCACGCATAATCTACTTTTTCGTGGTGCTCTAATTCCGTGCTTTCATTTCCCACTTGAACTTCAACTATCCTCCACCTGCATGTCATGCATTCCCTCCCTCCACCTGCATTCCTTCACCAACTGCCATCGTACCACTGCATTTGCAACGTGCCCACTGCTCTCAACAAAGCCCTCGACCACACTTATTCCACCAGTAATTTATTTCTGGCCAATACCTACATATTTTTATGAAATTTGATAGAGTTTTATGTTCTGGATTTTGTACTAATGGAGTGCATGATGCAAACTTACAGGTCTTGGAGGGGCTCTCCATGTAGGATTTTCTCCAATTTATTTTCCAATGGGGAATGAAGCGACTGGATTCCTGATTATTTTTGCTTTGATAGCTGCTGTCATGGTAGCTACTGTCGTGGGAGGCGGTTCATGCCTATCATGAATCCATCACCTCCGAATTTGGACTCCCGAGAGCTTGGCTTCCAGTGTTGCATCGGCCATGACAGCTTGTGCGCCCCTTACTCTTCTCGCCATGGGGTATATAATATAAATATACTAGTATAGGATATATGAATTCATAAGTATAGCATATATGAATTAATACTAAATTTTGTATCCATTTTAATTAAATCGTCTTAACTTTCACTGAAAAAATGCAGGTTAGCATGCAAAGAGATTCATATTGGTGGCTGAAACACAAAATTGGTATGTACTAAGTACTCAGTTCTTTCATGATTTCTTGTTTTCACTTATCAGACTCAGACATTCCATCATTCCTTTTAAATTTATGTTAACCTATGGTAGCTTATATCTGTGAGAAGAGAACGCTGGAGCCATTTCTATTATTTTGTCTGGGACAGAGGTCTTCTACATTTTACTCATTCACGTTGGATTATTTTGGAGGAAAATATTGTTCTACAAGAAATATACCAACATCATATACCAATATCTCACTGCTAACAATTGCGACAAAAAAATATATTGAGTAAAGAGTTGAGCGCGCACTTCGGGAGAGAGTTGCATGTTTCAGGTCTTTTTGGCTCTATGAAATCTTTTATTGTTCTGCATTTACCCTTTTTCTTTTGGCTATTATGCAGAAAAAGGGTTTTGCTTATAGACCGTTTTCATACTTGCCTGCAAACTAGGTTTTACAATTTGGGTTTTCTATGCATATAGGGTTTTGATAATTGGCAGTTCTATATACCTGGATACCTTAATAGACAGCTAGGGTTTCAAGATGTGTTATTTTCTTAAAAAATATTTTTGCGGTAGTTTGACAACTAGGGTTTTAACATCTGTTGTTTCAGAAAATTTTGGATTTTGTTTAGTTAGCACGGTTTTAAAGCCATCCTTTTGATTTCTCGAATTGAAATATCAGGCCTTTGGCATAATCGCAGATACTTTGATGCATTTGCGTCTCAATTGGCATTAGAGGCATCAATATTTAGGTCTGTCTGAACTTTTCTCTGGCTTGTCTAGAAACTAGGGTTTGCATATTTAGGTTTTTTTTAACATGCTCACTAGGTACCAGGAAACATAAATAATTTCATAGAAGTAATTGAGCTCAGTTGGGACCTGAGATTACCGGATTGAATAGCTCCACTTCCCTCTCTTTTCATCTAGAGCTTTGCACCTAAGTTGGGGTGATGTATACATAAGAAAACATAAATTTCTAACTTTCAAATGATTATGCATACAATGATAGAAAATTTTAAGCCTCATCGACTTGGAGTGTATACTACTGCTCACCAAGTACTAGGAAACGGTTACTCAAATGTTCTCTTTAGCTAAAATTGGGTGGTGCTTTGCGACTCCCTTGATACCACTATATATTGCGAATTTCACCAAAAATATTCTATTCGAACTCAATTAAAAGGAATTTTTTTCACTCCAACACACACGTGCCAACTAGCGCAACAATAAAACAAGTAGACCTGCATCGATTGCATTGGCATCACCTTCTTTATGTCTTGTACCAGCTCATTGGTATTATCGAATTTGCTAGATAATGATGCATGCTATTATCAAATGTGCATTGTGTTTCCTTATGTCGTGAAAAGGATTTGAACCTGAACATGATTTGAACTTGTAACAGGATTTGAACTTGAACATGATTTGAACTTGTATCCACAGATTAATAATTCTGCCGAGCTAACCATATTTGCTCCACCATCATTTTGTTTCGCAATTCATCCGACACACTTGGTAACCCTTTTGAACCCTAAAATTGTTTGGCTGTTACTACAGCCATCCTTCAGGAAGCTTTGTTCTCTTATGTTTTTTAACAAGCAAGTAGAGCATAGCTCCAACTCTCATGGTCGTTCTTGGACTAGGGCTAAATCCACATGTGGACCCTTCATCATCACGTAGATGTGCCTAACCTCACCATCATCCCGTATATGTGCTTCACTCCAACGAGCATTCTTGGGATGCAATGCAGCGGCGATGTGGCACTGAAAAGCAACTTGCATGGGTTCCTTTTGTTGCATGGATATTGGTTTTATAATGATAACCCAGTATGCCATGCTTATGTTACAAGTGGCATTTAAATCTTTAATCTCAAGTGGCATTTAAATCTTTAATCTCGAGGCCAATTTATTGTAATCATTGATAGTTAAATTTGCAAGTTTTAGTTATTATGAATTTTTAAGAATCAATGTGTTATGAGTCCATCACTTTATGGATGATTACAGTTTTTTTTGTAGATTTACCTCAATGACAGTTTCCATTAAACTAGTAATTGTATCCTAAAATTGATCATATTGTTTAAACTCTATCTACTAGTGCAACCAGAGATCCTTTACAAGTGTGTACCTTGATCGATTAGTAGAGGTAAAAACTTGGTAGGTAAACAAATGCATAAACCTAAGTTAAACTCAAAATAATTACTAATATTTTATGTGGTAATCATAGATTTTAATACACATTGATCTATTTTTTTTTAAACAGATTTTAGTTCTCTCCCTTGATCTTATACAATTAAATTTCAATCCAAGATTGGACTATACTAAGTGTGTAGCAGTAATCTGTACAAAATCGTGGTGGACATGAAAGTTCAAAACTAGGTCAAAAATTTGCATGCACCGTGACAAATGATTTCAAAGTAAAAAACTAAGCGACCTTGAAAAAAGCTGTAATGTCATCTTCTAAATTCATAATAGCTGCACCATATAAAAAAAAAACGCTTGTTTAGTGCCTCATATAATCGAAGGACCATACTATGACATGCGTGTTCAAGTTATAGTTTGGTGTCAAAAAGAGTAAATTCAAGCTACTGAAGCGTTTGCTAAAATTGAGTAAACTAGTGTACCATTAAGTGGAAAATTTTACTTATGACATTAATCCTTGTTAAAATGTCAAATTGAAAACATCCCTGATAACCATAGAGTTATCAAGCCTCAATAAGGATCAATCAATATAGGCAAAATAATAAATCCAAGGATAACACACTTCCTTGCTAACATTTAGAAATTATGTTCAATTCTGACGAGAAAGAAAAATAAGAGGGCAATAATTAATCCTCCATGCAAGGATCTACTTTAACTTTATTGTTGCTCCCATGTATATAGATAGATATATAGCTTATACCTCTCTGCGTGTTGTCTTAATACTAATGGTTGAAAGTTAGTATTTGTTGTTAAATGAACATTGCATGGACATACCTTTAGTGAGACCATCGCCATAGATGACAGCTTCCTCTGGCTGTGGTTTTTCACGAGGATGAAGGAAATAATCAATAAAGTAAGCCTTAAAAGAATTTGCAGAAATGAAGGAGTATGGAATGTCCGACTCTTCAATTGCCCTCCGAATTTTATTTTTAGTGTCACAGACTCTCCGAAACGGAGGGAAAGCAGCATCTACTCAGTCAACCTCGTTGCCAAACTTTGAGGGTATAAATCTCTGCTTCCATAAATAAAAGGACCACCCAAAACACAGGAATAAATATAGTTGTAAAATAATTGCAGAGGGTGACATTATTCAAATAATATGAAGTGGTGTATCTAACTCGATATTTCCAACTTCTTTAATGGCCTGATCCAAATGCTGAGGAATGACAACTGCGGATATTACTACGTCTACTTGCTTGATTGCATCCACAAGGCTGTTGTGATTATCTAAAGATCCCTGTCCATAACACCACCAGAGAAAATCCATTAGCCTTTTGCTGCATATCATAATAAACAACATATATGTTAATGCAAATATATATGACAATAATCAAATATTACACCCATACTTTCTACCAACCATTTGACTTTTTTTATTAAATGCTACGCCGCAGGTATCCGCTACCACGTAGCCTTGTTTATGAGTAGTAATATTCCAAAAAAATAAAGAGATTTTTAACGATTAACTCTATTAAATATTAAACCATGATAAAAAAAATAGGTCGGCTCCGCCTTTTTGCTAGAGTCAAAATTTTCAAATATTTATATTAAAAAGAAATACCAAACAAAAACATACTTGTACATCATGAACAATAAAATAACTATAAGTGAAGGTTAATTGTACAAATATATATATATAAATACATTTATACTTTTCACATATAACATGTTTGCACTTTTAATGTTGAATTTCAATATTCACATTTTAATGCTGAATTTAATATTACATTGTGTTTTCCCAATTTTTTTCTAAAAATATGTGTTGTTTTAAAATAAGTCAAAATATTTAAAACAATAATTCTATAATCAAAATATTTAAAAAAATAATTCTATAATCAAATTTTTCAACATTAAAATGGAATCTAAAATAAATTTTGATATTTAACAAAGTTATTATCAAATTTGAGTATAATTTTTATTATAATGCTCTAGTATATGGCTTATCCAAAACTTGCATCACTAAAACTGCGAGGAGTTGGGGTTGATTCGAAGACACCCAAAGTAGAAAACTCTGAGTAGTTGGGGTTGATTCGAAGACACCCAAAACCTGGATTGAGGAGTTGGGATTTATTTGAAGACACCCAATCCCCACAACCGTAAAAAACTATGAGGAGCTCCCTCATGGAAACTTTCATGCTGCTTCCCACCTTCTCACACACGTAACACATTAAATTCTTTTTTTAAGTGTTTTCTTGGTTTTTTTAATATTTCATTATTTATAGATGTTAATTTTAACCATTGAAATTGTTTTTTCTTCAAAATAAACTATGAGGAGTTCCCTCATGGAAACTTTCATCATGCTTCCTACCTTCTCATACACGTAACACATTAAATTCTCTTTTTAAGAGTTTTCTTGGTTTTTTTAATATTTCATTATTTATAGATATTAATTTTAACCATTGAAATTGTTTTTTAATGATTAATCATAATTAAATGATACATAAAGTCCAATCAATTACAACAATAAATCTATTGTGCCTTCCCATTTTAAGTATACATGTCTTAAAATAAACTATAAAAGTATATAGACTAAAAATCTCCATGAAAATGACAAAATAAGATCTCATTATATTCATAACAAAGTCTTGCTATTACTATAGTAATGACTCGTATCATTTTATTGTGGGACTCCATAGAACGTCAATTTAGAGTTTATTTCATGCACTTTGTTACATAAGATAAGAGGGACATATTGAAAGCCATTTGTATGCTATTTCAAGCACTCTTTTCTTTTGTCAAGCCAAGGAAAGATTCTATGGATCTTTGTCTTTAGTCACTCCGTACCTGAATTGAATTATAAAAGTTGTATCATAGTGCAATATTCATGCACTTAAAGGCAATATGCAAAGTGTTTATCATCCCTAGTAAATTTGTGTTAGCTGTCCCATGCACATCTTTAATTGGAATTTCATCTATATATCCAACTCTGGCCCATCCAACATTGCAAAAAAAACACATCAATAGGCCTTTATTAAAAGGATTTTTCTAACGAGGCCTATATATGAATTTTTATTTTGACTAGCGCTACTGGACTATGTACAAATTGTGCACGGTAACAAACGACTGGATTATGGTACAAATGGTGCACGGTAACAAAGATTGAAAAAATACTTACGCTTACAATGATGGTCAGAACCATGAACGAATCAAATAATGGAGGGTGGAGGTTTGTGCTTTCAGCCACATCAATCTCACCTGTCATTATAATATCATTTTAAAGTATTATTTTTTGTTTTTAATGAAAAAGTTAAATTATTTATTCATTTGTTTTATAGGGTTAATTGTGATTTGGGAATGAGCAAAGTAGAAAGTGGTTTCGAGTACATAGTTTTGGTAACCTATGGTTTCTTGCTAGTTGTATTTTTGCTAGTTGTATTTACATGTAAAGAACCATATTTATAGAGTTGTAATCATCCATTGTAATTGGTCAGTATAAGCAGAAAGATGCTTTTGACAGCTTTGACCTAATTTAACCAATAACCAATAATAATAGATTTATTATTGATAGCTGATTTTTCCCTACAAAATTTTACAAGATAAATATTATATTGTTCTTATGGTTTGTTTGTATTTGAATTTATTTTTCTCATTTTAAAATGTATTCTTTTGTTTTCAATCAAAAAGCCGAATCATTTATTCACGTGCCATTATAATATCATTTTAAAATGTATTCTTTTGTTTCAATGAAACAGCCAAATTGTTACAACGACATTGTCCAAAATTAATAATGGTTTTTTAACCTAACGTACTTGTCATGGCTTGTTGGCATGCTTAGTGTAATTAAAAACTTAATGTATTTGTCTTGGTTTGTTAACATATAACATACCCAATTGCATTATAAAATCCAATAAATTTAAAACATAAAATAAAATAAAATGAATAAAATTTAAAACATAAATAAAATTATAATATAATGAATAAGATTTAAGTCATTTAAAACATAACAAATATGAATAGGTAAGCATTTTAAAACATAAAATAAAATGATGAAGATTTAAGCATTAATATAAACACAAATATTGTTGAAAATATAAATGATTTTTTAAATTTTATAAATTTGTTTTTTATATTTTATTATTTATTTATTTAATGATCTTTGTACAAATTTGATGCATATTTTTGCCATAATATTTTTTTTGAAAAATTTAACCTTTTCATAATTTATTTACATATTTAATGCCATTATCATAACTCTACCAAAGCGATGCATATTTTAGCTCAAATAATAAATGTAGCCCCATCTTCCTCGTATAAACCTTCCATATTTTATTTACATATTTAATGCCATTATTATAACTCTACAAAAACCGATGCATATTTTTACCCAAATGGTAAATGTTGGCACATCTTCCTCGTATAAACCTTGTGTAAGAATTAACACCAACGTTACCCGACATGCACAATTACCCGCGCTCGCAGCCTTTTCACAATGCATTTTCACGAGGTTTATTGATTTGTGTAAGAATCCAAATTAAGGGAAAACAATAATTCTTAATTAGTGCTTTCTTATTTAAAATATTTTTTAAATTATTATATTTTTTTAATATATATATTTATTAAAATAAGAATGTTTGAAAATCATTTTCAAAAATATACCATTGTTCACTCATGTCTACTCAATGTGAATTATGGTTAAATTCTACTATTTTTACACTAAAGTCAATTATGGTTAACTAAATTCTACCATTATTCAACAATACTCATCCATGATTAATTATGGTGAAACTTTGTAAAACATTGTTCGACATCCATCATCAATTATTACCAACAATGGTTAACCATAACTAACAAATGTTAGCCATAGTCAACCATGATTCACTAAAATAAACCATGGATAATGATAGTCAACCATGATTCACTAAAGTCCACCATAGTCAAACAATAATCAACCATGGTTAACTATGGTCAAACTTAATCAACCATGGTAAACATAGTCACCTTGGTCACCCATTGTTAAACCACAGTCATTTATGGTTAATTGGGATCAACTCAACCATGGTTAACATTGGTAACTAAAGTCAAGCATGAGTAACTAAAGTAAACCATAGAATTATCAAAGTCAACCATGTTTCATTAAAGTAAACCATAAAATTATCAAAGTCAACCATGTTTCATTAAAGTCAAGCATAGTCAAACAAAACTTATTCAACCATCATTTGTCACCCATTGTAAACCAAGGTCAACGATGCTTAAACATGGTCAACCTTAGCTAACTAGAATCAACTATTGCTCACTAAAGTCTAGCTAACTAGAATCAACCATTGCTCACTAAAGTCAACTACAGTAACCCATGGCTAATTAAAGTCAACCACAGTAACCCATGGCTAATTAAAGTCAACCATGGTTAACTAAATTCTACCATTATTACACTAAAGTTAACTATGGTTAACCAAAGTCAACCACAATCACCTATGGTTAATCAAAGTCAACCATGGTTAACTAAATTCTACCATTGTTACAGTAAAGTCAACCATGGTTAACCTAAGCAAACCACAGTCACCCATGGCTATTTAAAATCAACCATGGTTAACTAAATTATACCATTGTTCAACAATAGTCATCCATGGTTAACTATGGTCAAACTTTATCAACTATCATTTGACACCCATCATCAATTATTTCCAACATTGGTCAAACATGGTGAACCATAACTAACTATAATCAACCATTCTTCACAAAATTCAACCATAGTCACCATGGATAATTAAAGTCAACCATGAATAACTAAATTATACTATTGGTACACTAAAGTCAACTATGGTTAACCAAAGTCAACCACAATCACCTATGACAATTCAAAGTCAACCATGGTTAACTAAATTCTACCATTGTTACACTAAAGTCAACCATGGATAACCTAAGCTAACCATAGTCACCAATGGCTAATTAAAGTTAACCATGGTTAACTAAATTCTACCATTGTTCAACAATAGTCATATGTGGTTAACTATGCTCAAAATTTGTCAACCATCATTTGACACCGATTGTCAATTATATTCAACAATGGTCAAACATGATGAAGCATGGCTTATGATAGTCAATCATGGTTCACTAAATTCAACCATGGTAAAAAATAGTCTACCATGGTTAACTATGGTCAAACTTAGTCAACCATGGTAAACATAGTTGGTCGTGGTCACCTAATGTCAAACCACAGTCAATTATGGTTAATTAGGGTCAAGTCAACCATGTTTAACAATACATTAGTAGCTAAAGTCAAGCATCGATAACTAAAGTCAAGGTCATAGTTATCTAAAGTTGACCATGTTTCATTAAAGTCAGCCATGGTCAAACTATAATAATCAACCAAACTTATTCAACCTCATTTCTCACCCATTGTCAACCGAGGTCAACGATGGTTAAACATGGTCAATCTTAGCTAACTAGAATCAACATTTCTCATTAAATTCAACCATGGTTAACAAGTCAACCACAACTACCAATGGCTAATTAAAGTCAACCATGGTTAACTAAATTTTTATACCATTGTTACACTAAATTCAACCATGGTTAACCAAAGTAAACCATAGTCACCTATGGCTAATCAAACTCAACCATGGAACTTAACTAAATTCTACCATTATTACACTAAAGTCAACCATGGTTAACCTAATCCAATCACAGTCACCCATGGCTAATTAAAATTCAACTATGGTTAGCTAAATTGTACCATTGTTCAACAATAGTCTTCCATGCTTAACTATGGGCAAACTTTGTCAACACTCGTTTGACACCCATTGAAAATTATTGCCGACAATTGTCAAACATGGTTAACCATAGTTAACCAATGTAAACCATGGTCAACCATGATTCCCTAAAGTCAACCATAGTTGAAGTCAACCTTGGTCAAACAATAGTCAACCATGATTAACTATGGTCAAACTTAATCAACCATTATAAACATAGTCAATCATAGTCACCCATTGTCAAACCATAGTCAATTATGGTTAATTGGGGTCTAACTTTGTTAATTATAGTCAACAATTGTTAACCAGCCAAACATGGTCAATGGCATTCAAACATGTTCACACTTAATCAAATATGACCGACCATGGTCAACCAAAGCAATCCATTATCAACTTACCTTTCATCAACGATGGTTAAACATGGTCGATCTTAACTAACCAAAGACAATATAACCTTTGAAAAATGTCTTAATCCAACATATACAAGGAATGTGGCATTGAAACATAATCATTAATTTGAGTCTCTACATATCCCAATGAGACATAACCACTAAGAAATGTTACCATCCAACATAGCCCCTCATGATGATGGCCAACCAAAGTCAACAAAAGTCAACCATGGTAAATGACATGATCCAACCTTACTAAAGTATGGTTCACTAAAGTCAACCATGGGTAACTAAATTCAACCATGGTTGATTAAAGTCAACCATGGTTCATTAAATTCAACCATGGTTGACTAAAGTCAATCATGATCAAATAATAATCAACCATAGTAAACTATGGTTAATCTTACTCAACCATCATTTGTCACCGATCGTCAACCATGGTTAGTGATGTTAAAAAATAGTGATCCTTAGCTAACCAATCAACCATGTTCACTAAAATCAACCATGGTTAAATAACTCCACCATAATTTCCCATGGTTAACTAAGGTAATCCATAGTCAAGGGTCTAACTTTGTCAACCATGGTCAAACATAGCCAACCATAATCAAACATGGTCACACAATCAAACATGGCCAACCAAACTAATCCATAGTCAACTTACCATTGTCACCAATAGTCAAACATGATTAACCTTACCTAACCAAAGTCAACCATAATCAAACATGTTAACCACGGGTAACTAATTTCAACCATAGTTAACTTAATTAAACTATGGTCAAACCATGTTTCACCCATAGTGTTCACTAAGGTCAACCTTGGTCATGTGTGGACAAACCATAGTCAAACCATAGTCAACTATGACTAAGGATGGTATAACTTTGGGTAACCAAAGTCAATCTTAACCTACCATAGTCAAACATGGTGAAACATAGTCAAATGAAGACAAACATGGTCATATTCTAAATATTAATACATCACATTTAATAATATATTATTTTCATCCTACGCCTAAGTTTATCTTCAACCTATGGCCATGCTCCAATCACTAACTAGCAACAACCACATTAATAATAATGTGTTCGGATTTTATTTGGCACATTAATAATATTTTCTAAGTAGAATGTGTCAAAGATAGGCCTATTAGCATATAACAAACATATTATTATCTAGTTTAGTTTCGTGATGTATACATTTTTTTACCTTAATTTTTTTACATCAAGAAGAAATTTACACTAAATCTATCTAAATGCTTGATATCCCTCTAAACACAAATTCTAAGATAGATCTATACTAGTTAACCTTCACTTAATAGATCTGGCATGTAAAGTGCATGATATCATCCACTCCAAACTAACATAACTTCTCAAGATGACACACAGTGATATGTACAAATGTTATATCATGTAATCGTTATCATTTTTATAGCCCACTGATAAATTAAAAAATAGAAAAAATAAATAATCAAACAAATTTAATTAGATATAATTAGTAAATAATATATTAATTATTTGGAAGTATGAATCTTTTGAAGGTTCTCATACCATTGGAATTAATTTTGTACTAACTAGTAATGATTTAGAACCGAACATGTCACGTCCCCTTTCATCAATCCGGTGCAAGAAAGGAAACATG
Source organism: Larix kaempferi (assembly GCA_027924585.1). Lineage (NCBI taxonomy): Eukaryota > Viridiplantae > Streptophyta > Pinopsida > Pinales > Pinaceae > Larix > Larix kaempferi. The sequence goes on from BSBM01000194.1 coordinate 986,183, forward strand.
ACCAACCATACTAGGCTTATTTGGTAAACCCAGCCCCAAACATTACTCATAAATCCATAATAAATAAAAACTTGTGTGTGTAGATTCAAACTCAATGTAAACACAGCGGAATTAAAACACATTTGCACACACATAAATAGTAATGCATCAACACATCTATCCCAAACAGAGAGTGGATCAATATGCAGAGAATCAATCCCGTTCTCATACTATGCACAGACTTCATATCAATTCCATTAACATGAACAATTAACATTTAGAAGTAACACATTGCAAAACACATAATGCATATAAATTAAACCACAAAGAATACTTATCTTGAAGATGAAGTTGTCCAAACAACTGGCTATGTGAGAGCAACGTTCCACCCAACCATAGATCTCTGTCTAGCCTATATTCTTTTAGTTGAGAGATCAACCCAAGCTGGGTTGTGTATCCACTAAGGAGGAACTAGATGGGCTCACTCATAGCCATGGTTTCACTCAAACAATCATGCTAAGCCAATACACAGTTGGGTTTATCAAGCATGCAATAAGAAAATGAGGAGGATGTTAAGCCAGTGAGCTCAACCATAGAGCTACAGACATCTCAAGATAAACTCAAGCAATCCAATCCTTTGTTCAAGCATTCACACTTGGATTTCTCACATTTCTGTCAACAAATAACTCAATCCCGTCACTAGGTTTCTGGGCTATGAAAACTGGGTTTTTCAATGGATTTCGGGGTATCTAATACTCTCAATTTCACCCCAAGGTTCATATCTATGGATCCCCCATTGGATTTCACTGTCAAATACCAATTCTGGGCATTTATGGCTCTTCAAAACATGGGTTCTCTCCAAGTTGCGATTTCTGGTTTTTCTTACTGCTAGGCATTCGTAATGGATGAAAGCTGAAGTTGGTTTCTTCCACAATGGAATGGGAATGATGAAAAACCCATTCCCATGAGGTAGGGTGACTTGTGGGTCAAGAAAACAGAGCCCATACTCTGCCATACGAATTTCTGGGCTGCCCATGCTCCATTGAAGCCATGGACTGATTTCTTCAACAACTTTTTTACACAGAAATAAATGCCAGCAAAAAAAGCCAAATGGGTTCTCAAGATGACATTTGGCAACCTATGGTTCAATCCCACAACCCCCTCACCACTCCCTGGTGGATACACATGGCCCCTTCTCATTAGTTGCTTCCATAGCCAGTTTTGGTATTTTATTGCATGATGTTTACTTACATCATTTTTGCAATGTCCCATGGCTAAATAGCACATGGGTAACATAACATCTAATACTTGCATTTTAAATAAAATTCGAGCTTCCACTAGCGGGGCCTTGGACTTGAGCTCCTCGCTAGGAAAACATGCATCACATGTATACATTATTTACTTTAAAAGCTAATATATCCTAAGGGTCAAAATGAGGTATTAGAGAACATCTAAAACTAAAGATTCAATAAAAACTACTAACTACTACTATAGTAGCATAAGTCAATAATTTTCAAAAAACCAAACACAAACTAAGAATGTGACATGAAATCAAGGCCATTACCTCAAAAGAAACCTTGTAACAACGTATGTTACTGGATGTAAATAAATTTTATAGATTAAAACTGAAATGAGGAGTATTCTTTTCTTATAACAATGATGCTATTCCAACATGAAAGAAGTTGAGGTTTTTGAGTAATTGGTATTTACTATCCTATGTTATGTGATTGTTAGCTTCATCGTCCAAAATTTGAGGCCATGGATTTAAATAGTAAAGTGAACTAGAAAGGCCAAGACTTACATTAGAATGCATTTTATAGTATTATACTATGTTGTTTCTATTGCTTGATTGTGTAGATCATAGTTGGAGAAATTCATTCCCCAAGCAAATATGCAAATAGAAATTTTAGTGGCATGTTTAGTAGAGTCAATTAACTTGTGGTTGGTGAATGTCCATAAAATAAATTTTTACCTAATAATTGGGAGATAAAGCTCATTAGCACTTAAATTCATACAACTAATGTAGTTTTCTGAAAGTTGTGAGGCATGCAAGCTAGAATTTGAAAGTTGATGACAATGACTTGCATTAATGAGCGATATGCAGTGTCTCTTGTCAGAAAATGTTCAGAGTGAACCTCTAAATTGGCAAGGTATAAATTTTTAAAAATCAATTTTTAGATCTAACAAATAGTAAAGATAAATCAACCATCATTAGGGATATTTAAATCTTGTTATGATGTTTTGATCAATAATAATTTGAAAAAAATGTAAATTAAAAATTTTAAAAATCTTTTTAATTTTTCAAAATTGAAGTTTAACATGTGTTTATAAAATAATTTCAATAAAACTTAGAGAGATGTAGAGAAATATGATGTTTAAATTTGGTCGATTACAAGGGCATGAGGCATAATTCTATTTTAAAAAGAAGGGAATGGGGCACAACTCTATTTTAAAAATAAATTTTATATTCAAATGCTACTCTCACTTCGGCAGTTGACTTGCCTGAAATGATTATATCGATTTCGTTAATTTCCCACACTGCGTAAGTATAAGGTCAACTCAAATCTGATTACATCTCAAAAGTAACATAATAGTTCTCTCAAGTCCAATCAGAATATCCAATATCCTTCATCGAGCCTTTATTTGGGGTTTTGTTTTTTCAACAACCTAAAGCCAGTTGTTTACACCGCCCCTAGTTGTTTACACCGCTCTGTGACTAGTTTTTGTCAAGTCGCGCGATAAGGGGTAAGGTGCATACAGTAGGTATAAATATTACCTACGAGCATAGTTCTAACAACAATAAACATTTACAGGGAATTTAGAAAAGGAAAGGCTAAGTGAAACGATGACCATTATGGCCTTCCTCCTTTCTCCATGAACCTAAATCTTGAGTTGAGTTCAAAGGTATTGTGTGATAATGGTTGTTCAATGGAAACCACTACTATTTGTTGAACAATTTCCTCCTCCAAATGCTTTGAACCAAATGATACCAGTGGCTAACCTGAATCCTATGCAAACCTAAGGATAATATGATAATGCATCTTAGCAAGCTTATCAATTTTCTCACCTTGTTAGATATGTTTTCCAACATATCAAATTTATTATCAGTTGCTCCAAGTGTCCAACAAGATAGTTCAATTGTCTCATGAAGCCCTTCCAGCTAACTATTAATGTGCCTATGGGTGCACCTTAACTCGTCCCTTCTCCATGAGCGGAGTCATGCTTTGGGGAGGCCATTAGAACCCTAATACTTTCCTTATCGAAAATTTGTCCCACAAAACTAGCCTTAATCCAGACAGCACCAAAATGCAAAGGGGATTGTAGCTAAAGAGTTATACACCACAGTCTCTCTCAATCTAAAAGTTCAACAACACTATCCACATAGAAAGATGGCAACATAACCATACAACGGAAACCACTGAAAACTAACACAACAAAGAAGTTGTCCTTACCTCGACCCGACTTTGGATGAAATCTTCCAAAACAATCTACATTGCATCCATATAAAATCAAACTACCAACATAGACCTCTGAAATACTAAGCAAAGTCCATCATATGCACCAAAACTAGGAAACTAAAGACATAAAGGAGTTACCTCTCGCATATAAATGACTAAAGGAACTCAAGGCATGCAAGAGTGTTATTTCTCCCTCACCCACCTTTCAATTGATTTCACTTGAATGGATAGGATCGGGAGAAGGAAAAAAGGTGTCCTTTCACATTCTTAAAGACATTAATTAATGCTAGAGGAACACTTTATTTTATTCCATATTTTGATCATACTCATGATGAACATAGGAAATCCATCAGCTTTACAAGGGGTCCTTGTTTTTAATCAAAACCTTCTTATCAAGACAAACAAATCAATATCCTCACCCTTTTCTAGTTTGCTAAGATCCCATTAAATTCTCTCAAGAAGTCTACTCTGGATAGTCCCACCTAGGCTTAATTTGCTTAACCATTAATAGTGAATCTCTAAAAATCATTGTTAGGTTTCCCACTAGGGAAAATAGCGAATTTGCTAAAAAAAATCCAAACACACCATAAATCACAAACACAAATACAAGCTGAATAGGCGTGACCGCACACTATTTTTCTCATTAGGTATGTACATATAAATATACATGAGATGACTCTTGGGTTCCAAATTACCAATGCGTCTCTTGGAATCGCTCAGAACTATTCACATTCTCTCATATGAATCCAATATGAATTAACCCTTATCGGATTAATGATTCCAACAAACCCCCCCTTAATATGAAGGGGTGTATATGAGTCAAAGAATAAAGAGCTGAATAAAAGGCTTGACAATCTGACTATGCCAAGCAAGTTAGTTAGAAGCCGACTTCTCCTGCTAAGTACAAGTGCTCTCTGAAGTGGTGGTTTTAGATGACCACCAACCAAAGGGGGATAGCCAAATCTGAAGTCTTCTACTGCATGGGTGGTTTAAAGCTAATCACAAACTCTTGATCTCAATAGCTAGAAAATCATGAACCATGAAGGTGGTTTAAGGATGACCACAAACTATGGAACTTGGATTGAAGGCTCAAAGGTTCCTAGAACATTCTAAAAGCAGAAGTTGAATGTATTCTATTGAATGAGTGGTTTTAAGATGACCACATCTTTGAAACTTGGTGACAACTCTTGCTTAGAGGTTCTCTGGAACATTTCGAAAGGTTGGTAGAATCTGGTGCAATATTATACTAAATGGATAGTCATGGCTCTGGATCTGGCTCTGGATTTGGATATAGCTCTGAGTGTGGGAGGATCAAGGCTCTAGATCTAATGTAGGCTTGCTTGTTCCCGTTTGCTTATTTTTCACTCTTCACCATTCCCCCCTATCAGGAACAATGTGAGGCGAAGAAGATGTCTCAACTGCAAGATGTGTCAATACTCGTGAATGAACTCTCCAATATGACATATATATATTATTGTTTGTTGACGACCATTTCAAAGAAGTGATCCACCCATAGTGAATCTTCACTCTTGCAGGTTTCTTCAAAGTGAAACATTTGTCTGAAGAATGGGTGTGCTTTCCATAATGCTTGCAAGGATGAATCTCAAAACATTGATCTTTCATATGGCCAACTCGATCATAATATTGGCATGTCGAACTCTTAACTGGAATGGATGAATATGAACTCTCGTAAAGGAATCCAACGCTCTGAAACTAGATGGTCATGGGGAAATCAGGAATGCAAATTGTCACTTCCTTGTCATATCCAATACCGGTTATGTGCTTGTTGTGGATGATCTATTCCCATGGTCTGATGATGGGCTTGGAAGGAACAAGCAGAACCTCTGTATGCATGTCTTCATCTTCATTTTCTTTCACTTCTGATGGAGTGCCATTGATTTGATTATGTGATTCTAAAGTGGCGTCACTCTGTGCGGGCTGCTGAATGGAATCGTGAAGAGGAATGTTTTGAACATAACAAGTTCAAAATGTTGATTTTCATCATGTTGGAGATGCAACTCAAGTTGTAGAAAATCAAGTCTGTCTTTTGAATCTTGCACGTAATTACGAATATGAGTGAGGGTAGTCTTATCAACCATGATAGTGTTGCCGACAAAGAAAAACAATAGAGTGTTTAGTAGATTTATAAGGCCATTTAATCTCGCCATTGAAGACATGTATTTTAAGGACTTACGCAAATGGGGAAGATCTTCTTGCAAATTTTCCCTTTTACAAAAAAGACTTAACAATTAACGATTTTGAACTCAATAGATAAAGGGTGTCGGGTTCAAACGATAGTGCACTGAATACAATGCAACTCAACTTAAAAGGCACAAAAGCCAAGTTGCAAGTTATAATATGAGGCCGAGTTGCATTCAAACCATGATTTACCTCTGAGATATTTTCCAATGATGATACATTTGATGTGATGTCAAGGCCAAACAGTACCATCGATTTTAAGAATTGTCCATTAGGTGCTCATTGTGATATTTTAGGGCCAACAATAATTCATCTTCTTTTGGAATAGCCACACATCTTCATTATTATTGTTGTCTGCATACATATCATTCAACTTGTAAAAATAATAGTCTGACAGATATCTTCACCAAGAGGATAACCTGCATGTATTATCACTCCAAATCACAATAAGGAGTGACTTCTTTCCAAATTAAACGAGGGAAATCCTTTTGACTTTCCAATTTCGAATTTTCAAGATGAACTTTCAGCGTCATGTTGATATTTGATATTTTTGCATGCTTGGGCGTGTCATTATTCTCTAGCTGACCTATGGCTTCCTTAGTTATGATCGATGGATCTTCAAACAATGTTGAATCTTTAATTTCACTCGTGATGGTCTCCTTAGGTGACATGATCTTCTTCAATTGTTCCTTGGTATCATTTTTTTCTTGTGATTCTTGATCATATTGAGTTGCGATATCATGTAGATTGTTTATATCTTCATGTGTCGCAAAATATTCTAGGTTTTTTTCTTCTACATTATCGCGATTATGATCATCTTCATTGACTCTATTTACATCATTGCACTCGTCTACAACTTCATCAATATATTGTGCTTCATTATTACGATCCTTCAGATCGTCATCATCTTTACAATTGATATTAACATCACTTTCAACAATGTTAGGAGCATCAATATATTTGGTTTTAATATTGCCATTATCATCAATTTCTTCTCTAGATTTCACACGTTGGACTGTATTCTTATCCCCTATATCTTCTTTTTCATCATCATCGTTGTTGTATTCCTTATATTTTTTTTTGCTTTGGTTTGGAATCCCAGTATGACTTCTGATTCGTCCTTGTCCTGTAGTTTGACTAGATATTTTTATATATTTTATAGTTGTACCATTTATGCAACGCGTTTCTATTCCTTGTAAGAAACTGCATACAAGAGTGGCATAATATTTATTGATTTATTGTGCATATGTATATTTATTGCCTGGCATCTTATTTGAAGCATTGTGTTTGATACGTTGGTTCTTATCCATCCTTGTATTTGATGGCGCGATCCTTTGGTGAGGAGGAATATAAGGAGTCAGTTGATATGATTTTCGTTTTTCTTTTTAACCCGTGTGTCCTGGCGATGTTTTGGTGAGGAAGGATATAGGGAGGTGTTCAATATGGATTGTCTTTTGGCTTCCCATCTTCTACAACATCGAGCTCGGGACCATTCAACAATCCATTCACCATTGTGTTGTTGGACGTTGAACTTGACCATACATTACAAACATCTTGGTATTTACCCATGGCTAGTGATGCGGTTTCACAATAAGATTGTTCCTTCGGAGAGAGCTAGGTGGTCTTTCTAGCCACTGCCTCATTTACGTCATATTCCTCTTCTTCAACATTTTCTCTCATCATTGGATCTGTTTTAGAAATAAATTCTTAAGGATATGATCTTGCTACAAGTTCTTCATCAGCTTCATCTTCCATGGATCTATCGTCATCAATCGTATCTTCCTTTTCGCTTTCTTTTTCACATTTTTGTTTGAAATGGTCTTTTATCATTTCCTCGATAAGTGTAAATATTTCTTCACAATTTTTCCATCTTTCATTTAGTCTCTCCATTCCTTTCAAAAAATTTATCCAGGAATGATGACATTTCCATCTCTGAAGACTTGAGAATTTAAAAATATTTACTATTAAAAAAAACTAATAATAATTATTATTAATAATAAAGATTAATAATAATATTATTATACATATATAGTTTTTTTCGAAGAGTTTATATATATTATAATAAATCTAATAATAATAATAATTATTTAATAATGATCATATTATTATATTTTATTTTTTATTTTTATTTTTTTTAAATGGTGGAATTTAGGGTTTTAAACCCTAGTGTAAGAAGGAGATGGAAGGATCGTTGAGGGAGAGTGGAACTCAAATGAGGAGAGGCGATCTTGGTGTTAAAAAAACAGGATCACAGAGCAATAACAATAAACAAGATGCAAATATAAATCACATAAAACACATTACAAGAGAGACACCAATATAGCGTGTTTCACACAAGATGGGCTACGTCCACATAGAAACTGCCAGTATTTATTATTATACCATCTAATAGATGGAGGGATACAACCTACAACACATCCGCTGCAACTTCCTCTTCACTCTCTCATAGTCTCTCTCACACAATCATAAAGATATTTACAATGCTACAATACACATCTATATTACAATGCCTTTATTTTAAAGAGCGATTACCATGGGAAAATACTATGGAACACCCAATACCATGGGCCCATAAATCACCCATTATTGACCAAGTCATGACTATGTTACAACATTTTACAAGGCAATTTTTTCCAAAATTTTCGCTACAGGGGTGCTTCCCCTAAACCCCCGCCAGGGGGGAGATCCTAAAATGTAGTCTCTGCCCCTCTAGACCCCTCATGGTGACTGTTTTGGGGGGAAAAGAACCCAACCCCCCCCTTTCATGAAATGGGATCCAAACGCGGATGAAACACGACCTCTAAATAAGGAAGATCACGCTCCACAACCAACAATATCCCACTTGGAGACTAATCACAACAACTCCACCACTGCTACACTTGATGGACTATGCTATGAAACTTGGATATAGAAAATTTATCATCTTCACCTTCATGCTTGAAGGCCAACTAAAAACGAGCAAGAACTTAGTTTCTCTCTAGTTACTACCTTTGTCAACATGTCTGCATGATTCTGGTTAGTGTGTATCTTTTCCAGCTTCAACAGTTCATCTTCCAGAACATACCGTATGAAATGGTACTTGAGTTGTATATGTTTAGTATTATAATGGAAGGATAAGTTATTTGCAATATGAATGGCACTCTGGATGTCACTGTACAACCTTCTATTCTCCTACTTCTTACCCAATACCTCCATGAACCTCTTTAACCAATTCATCTCTTTACTAGCCTCTGTAGCAGCAACATACTTTGATTCAGTTGTTGAAAGTGCAAAAACCTTTTGTAGTTTCGAAATCCAACTTACAGTTGTTCCACCTACAGTAAAGACATACCCTGTGGTGCTCCTCATGCTATCTTTATTACCTGCCATATCTGCATCAACATATCCCTGTAGAACAGTGTCTGAACCTCGAAAACATAATGCATGAGTTGTAATACCTCTCAAATACCTGAGAATCCTTTGTACTGCCTTCCAATGTTCTTTACCTGGATTATTCATATACCTGCTCACAACTCCCACTGCATGTGCAATATATGGTCTTGTGCACACCATGGCATACATCAAGCTGCCAACTGCTGATGAATAGGGAGCTTTGGACATGTAGTCTATCTCTTCCTTTGTCTTGGGACACATCTCCTTACTTAGTTTGAAATGGCTGGCCAAAAGTATATTAATTGGTTTTTCATTCTGCAATCTAAACCTCTCCAACACCTTTTGTATGTACTCACCCCCATACAATGTTAATTTGCGATTTTCCTGTCTCTTCTTATTCTCATACCAAGGATTTGCTTTGCAGTACCCAAATCCTTCATCACAAATGAATTATCTAACTTCCTTTTGAGCAAATTTATATCCTACATGTTAGAACCTACAACAAGCATGTTATCCACATACAATAACAAGATAATGTATCTTCCATTATCTAGCCTCTTGAAATAAACAGAGTGGTTAGAATGACATCTACTATAACCTTGTTCTGTCATAAACCTGTCAAAATTCAAATACCACTTCCTTGGAGCTTGCTTTAGGCCATACAAGATCTTCTTCAACCTGCATACCAAATTCTCCTTCCCTTTGACCTCATACCCTTGTGTCTACTGCATATAAATCTCTTCCTCCAGATCCCCATGGAGAAATGTTTTTTTTTACATCTATCTGTTCAAGATGCAAATCTTCTACCACCATTAGACTTAAAATAGTTCTAATTGAAGTCATTTTAACAGCAGGAGAAAATATTTTATCAAAATCTATACATTTCTTCTATGCAAACACCTTTACAACAAGTTTGGTCGTGTATCGCTTCTTTCCTCCATCTTCTTCCTTCAACCTGTAAGCCCATTTATTCTACAATGCTCTTTTACCAGTAGGAAACTGAACCAAATCCCAAGTGTGGTTTCTTACCAATGAGTCCATCTCCTCATTCATGCCTTGCTCCCACTTCTTTCTAGTTTCCACCTGCGTTGGTTCTTCATAACATTCTGGTTCACTAGAATCAGTCATCAATAAATAATACAGTGAAGGAGAAAATCGAGAAAATCATTCAGGGGGTCTACTTAACTTGGTATATCTTCTAAAACTTGTAGCATTTTGAGGTACCTGCTGCTGTTCTTTATTTTTCGACACCTTTGGAACTTCATTTTCTTTGATTTCATCAAGCACTATGTACTATGTGTTTTCTTTTTCCTGTTTCTTTCCCTGCAACTGATCTTTATACATGGCCTTTTCATTGAATACCACATCTCTACTCCTAATTATTTTTTTATTTTCATAATCCCATAAGCGATAACCAAAATCATCAACCTCGTATCCAATAAAGGTACATTTCTTGGATTTAGCCCCAAACTTTGTTCTATTTTATTTATCAATATGGACAAATGCTTCACAACCAAAAGTTCTCAGAAAATAGTAGTTTACATTTTTACTTGTCCATGCCTCCTCTAAAATACCTCCATCCAAATAACTTGAAGGCCCTCTGTTGATTAAGTAAACATCAATATCTACAACATCTACCCAAAACTGTAAGGGAACCCCTGCATGCAATCTCATACGCCTTGCATGCTCCATCATATTGTTCTGTTCATCCTTTCTGACACACCATTTTCTTGTGGTGTTCTTGGGACTATCTTCTCTCTACAAATCCCATGGTATGAACAGTAACTTTAAAACTCCTTTCCGCATTATTCACCTCCATTATCAGATATGAGACACTTCAACCTTTTTCATGTTTCATTCTCAACCAAATATTTTCATTTCTTAAAAGTGGCAAACACATCAGATTTCTATCTAATGTAATAAACCCAAGTATTTGTAGTTGCATCATCAATAAAAGTAACATAATAATGAGAACCACCAAGAGATTGTACCTGAGATGGTCCCCATACATCTGTATGCACAAGCTCTAACTTTTCACTCTTCTTCTGTTTCCCAACCCTGAGGCTTTTGACTCTCTTCTTCTTTCCATAAACACAGTTCTCACAGAATTCCAAACTTACCTACTTCAGATTTGGCAGCAATTTCCTTGAGTGGAGAATTTGCATCCCCTTCTCACTCATGTGGCCAAGCCTATGATGCCACAATGTTGTATCTGTTCCTTTGGAAGCTAAAGAGGTAGAATAGTCAGTATTATGAGGACATAAATACAATGTACCTATCATGTCTCCTTTTGCTATCACCATTGATCCTTTAGTGATCTTCCACCACATTTCTCCAAACATAGATAAACATCCACCATCTCCCAACTACCCTGTTGAGATCTATATTTATTTTCATAGCAGGAATATGCCTTACATCTTTCAGTAGCCATTCACCATTATTTGACTTTATATATACCTTACCCATTCCAACAATTTTACATGGTTCATCATCACGCAATAAAACATGTCCAAAATCGTCTGGAATATAATCATGAAATAATTTCCTATGGGGTGTAGTATGACATGAACACTACTACATATGGCTCAAAAGTCCCACGAAAGTTTGCCACGAATCAGTTAAAATTGATGTTTTCGTGGAAAAACAGTTTAGATTTTTGTAAAAATTTGAAAATTCCCCTGACGTTCGTGGCTATAGTGACGGATGTAATTTTCGTTGCTATAGCCACGAAAGTTCGTCGCTATAGCCACGAACCTTTTTTGAATTTCATTGCTCTCAAATCTGAACAACAACATGAACTAGGCAACTTAGGTGCTAGATGGAAGTCTTGAGTTTAATGGACTTGTATTCATACTGCATTTTATCCATGTAGACACAATTCACAATACATAATACCCACATCTGAAAGGAATTCTCCATTTATCATTTTTTTGTGAATAAACTGGATTTCCCCTTTCAATGTGTAAATTGGACATCAATCTTGACTTGTGAATAAACTTGATTTCCCCTTTCAATTTTTTTGTGAGACTAGTTTACCATGGCCATGCATTTGAAGGACCCTGCAACTTAAATATTGTTGGAGGTCTATTTGTTAAGGAGTTTGACAACACTTGAACTATCGAGCGAGAATTATATGTTGTGATGGACCATGGACTGACTACAATTTCCTATCCCTTATGAGCCATCCCTTCCACTATGGATCATGGACCATATTGATGATCACAATGCTACTTTTTAAGGGGGAGGTCAAGTTAGAGTCCTACCCTACCTGCCTTTAGGAATTATTCGTACATTGTATAAGACCATCTCTTCGAAATAAGGTTGAATAAGTTAGTGTTCATCAATCAATGTAAAACATGTCTCTTTATTAATTAAGACCCGCTAGGAAGTTGTATTTGTAATTATTTGACCATGTTAAGTAGTTAGCGTTTTGTATATGAGAAGCTTATTTAGAGAGCTACAAGGCTACAAAGAGATTTGTCAAAAAATATTGTAATAGAGCTCTGCTTAATTGATTTTGATTTAAATATTTTTTAGTTATTGAAAAAATTCTATATAAATTAATTTTTTTTTAATTTATATATATAATTATGGCTTATGATTAATGTTGGTAAAGTTTCAAACATTAATACAAATTTATATAATTCATTTTGAATGAGTCACTACCCTATATTTTCAATATAAATTCACTATAGTCTATGATAAATCTTGCTACCTTTAAAATAAAAATTGATATAATCTATTTAGATCTAAAGTTAACCTTGCCCATGCCAAATATACCTTAATTACAAATGTCATATGTGGTGGATTGAGGCCATGTTCATAGTTATCAAGCCAGATGATCCCTATTTAGGGCCAAATTCACTTAATTTCATTCCATAAATTTACCTACCAATGTTGTGGTAATCAAAACCTCCACGTCCTCCATTGACACATTCCCTCCCATAACCATTTTAATCTTGTTAGGCCACACCCAAATACATTTGTGTCTTCAAATGGACCATGGCTTAAACAAGATTGTATATGTGGCTAACCTCTTGTCATCAACAATTTTAGGGGTGGATTCCAACCCTTTCTCTTGTAAATCTGTTGATTAAATTTATAATAGCTAATTGTAAAATTAAGCTAGTTTCTCAACACGGTACTGAACAAGTTGATTGGCAAGTAATATACACCATTGACTCAGAATAGGACTTATATTTTCAAGATACATGGATAATCCATAGGATATTCATTGAAAAGCATCTAAAAATGTTCTTAAGTAATATGAAAGAAACATTGGGCCTAAATTCTAATGAAGTTGTGTTTGATGGGTTTTACAGACTCAGATTGGACAGATAATTCAAAAGACTGTAATACATGCTTGCACTTAATACAAGTGTTATCTTTTGAAGCACCAATGATGCAATTGGAATAGCATATAAATATTTTTGATGAAATATAACTTCCTCAAAGATCAATTATTATCTAATTTGACAAACAAAGTGCTTGCATAAATCAAGATCAAGCTACACACACCTTAGCTTGAACATAATCTAAAGCCATATTTGTGAAAGTTGGAGATAAGATAAGATAATTTTATTAATGTCCAACTAATGACCAATTAATTTCAAAAATTCATGTACTTCTATGTTTCATGTGAAAAAAAACCATACATTATGTTGTGGCCTATAATTAGAGAAGAGGTAACCTGGAAATATGAGTTCATTCCCATAGTACTTGCTATAGTATTAAAAAAAGGGTAAAGGATGATTCGAGTTCATTCCCATTCTCCAATGTGCACTAAGACCTTATGAGATTACACAAAAATTGATAGCAGATAAAAAGGGAAAGTAAAATCCTATCCATGAATTAGAGAAATCACGAGGGTGTTTGTTGACATTGTGGGAGATAGCTCTAGCCGCATCAGAGAAGCCAAAAGTAAAGCCCGATCAGAGCAAGTCATAGCCACCAGTACCACTATGAGAAGTAGAGCCATCGTCATGTGAAGCCACCATTCATTGTGACCCTCTGAGAAATAGACTGCGAGGAGTAGACCCACATTCTCTTTCGGCTGAGGACCATGAGGAGTAGAACCACATTCGCTTTCGGATTTGGTATACAGAGAGCATAATGCCGCGAGGAGTAGAATTGGAGGTATTTCTAGAGCACCCACATTCTCTGGTATACCAAAAGCACAGTGCCATGAGGAGCAAAGACCTTGCAAGGAGCACAGGGATTTGACAGAGTTGGTCGCGGAGAGCACATTGCGAGGAGCAAAGACCATAAGGGATTTATAGAGAAGATTGTGAGGATACTGAAAGAGACATAAAAGGGGCACGATGTCTTTGGTAAGCCATACCCTCTTCCTCTATTTTGCATTCTTTTCAATAAAAACATGATTTGGTTTTCTTCTGTGAATTGGAAACCTAGGTTTGAATTTATCTTGGATTTGGGGGTTTTCTTCATTGTACAAATTACTCTATCCGAGCCTAATTGTTTTGTGACATCTAAGGTTATTAATGAGTGAGAGGCATTAGAATCATACAGGGAATTATGTACATGCAGATATTGAAGTTCAAGGGTAATATAAAATGGTGGGGTAATATAATAAGTGCGAACATGTGGGGAGAGGATTATAATAAGGGTGCCTTTATATTGTGTTTTTCAGCTTGTTTGCATTGCCCTTTTGTATTTGATTTTTAGATGAAACTGCTGTAAAAATCCCATTCATATGTAGTGCCTTGCTTGCTTTGTGCTAGCAAGTATTGTAAAAAATAATGATCAATATGGATGATACTCTCCTTGCATAATACATAATGCTTCAACTTCTTGACTAATTGCACCAAGGCATAGAACTCCTTGTTGTATGTAGAATAGTTCAAGGTTGCTCCATGAAACAACTCATAATGATAGGAGACCAACTTAACTTCTTGCATCATGATAGGAGTGGTGCTTCACTGAAAGTATGAACTTATTCTTTGATTATTCAAAGGTCTTCCGCCAAATATTTCCAATAGCATACCTACTTCCATTCATTTCAACTTAGAAGTGTTGTTGCAAATTGGGTAATGCCAGGACTGGTGCTTGACTCAACTTATTCTTAAATTCTTTAAAGGCCTTCCACTTATTCTTTCCCCATTGGAAAATCATGCCACTGGCCATTATGGCATGGAGTGGTGCTGCCATAACTGAAAATGATACTATGAATTTTTGAAGGTATTCTGTTGCTCCCACAAAGCTGCCTTCTTTAGTTACATCGGTAGGAGCTTGCCATTTAAGGCTAACCTCCTTTTTCAAAGCTCATATGTTGTCTAAATACACTAAAGTAGACAAATCTAAGTAGGGATGTAGAACATCATTCATCAATCACATAAATGTAGATGGTGCATTACATTAACCAAAAGACACAATTAACTGTTCATATGGACTTGACCTTGCCTTCAAGGTAGTGTTCCAAGCATCTAATTCTTTGACTCAAACTCGATGGTATCCAGATTTGAGATCCAATTTGGTGAAGTACTTTACATGTTGTAGCTGGTCCAACAAGTCATTGATCCTAGCCAATCCAACAAGTCATTGATCTTAGCCACTAGGTCCCGGTTCTTGAGGGTAATCTTGTTAGAGTTCCATCTTTCTTGGGTACTATGGTAATAGTTGACCCACAAGATGAAGTACTTGGTCTATTACTACTTGCTCCACTTCCATCTTAGTTGGATCTGTGTAGATTAGTGCCCCTCCCCCAAGGGGATTCAAACTGGGTACTTGTTCGAACTTACCATAGTGATCTAAAAAGCCAGCGATATGTGGGGAGAGGATTATAATAAGGGTGCAGCCTACTCCACATGGCAAACGAAACCATTCAAAAACACCAGATCACTCCTCTGACAACAGTATGACTCATTTGAAAGTGGAGCGGCCCTCCATTTGGCATCAAAATGTTGGACGCTGTCTTAGAGTGGAGTAATGTTGCTTCTTTGTCCTGCTACAGGTTTGGTCAAGGCTCCAAATGATGACCTATCAAGCCTCTTTGACTGCTGTTTCAACTTTTTGGCACAATTTTTACTTCAAAGACTAAATCAGATATGTATAACTATATTGTTGTTTGAGGACACACAATACACCCAGACTGTCCTAAACAACATGCAACTAAGAATTCAAGAATCTTACCACTGCTACTTATGCCCAGAAATGAAATTTAACATTCAAATTTGGCCCAGAACTCACGAAAGCTAATTTTCTGTTGTTGTTCATCACTTTTTAGGGCTGCAAACATGCCTGGAATGGAGGTAGTAGTGCTTAGGTTTGATACATGACCTTCTTTATCATTGTTTTAATAGTTGAGATATTCCCAGATCTCTACGTCATTATTTTTTAGCTTCAAAACATGCCTAGATTGAAAGTTGAGGCTGTTTGAGGGCTAAGAAATGCCCAAAATTACCTCTTAGGGGGGCCTATTGATGGTGGAAATTGTGCCCAGAACCTCCCAAAAACCATCCAAACTTTGACATACTGCTTCCTTTGTTGCTTTTCATACTCAACAATTGAATTAACCCAACATGCTTCAAACATCCATATGCTCCATGAAGTTATGAACATCCACCTAAAACATCATTGTTAGGGCATCATCAAAGTACTAAGGAATGAACTAGCAAAACATCATCATGGCATGTCACCCCCTCAAGAGTGATCAAAATCACATGTGGACACCCATACAAAATGGGGCTTAACAATAGGCTTCAATTGCGGGACGTATGCTTGATCTTGTAATGGAGAGCATACAAGAACCCCAAAATCTTTGCAAGTAACTTGTGGGCTTTGACCATCAAAAGCAAGGAAATCAACACACGACACATCATTGTTTTTCTTTACAACAACACATAAAATGCTCTTGCAAGAGCTTATTCATCCTACCTACCTACTCCTTGCATGATGAAATGAGCATGTCAAGTAAAATCATACAATCAAAGAAGCCACCTTAGCATATCATCCATGCTAGGGATTCTCCCTTCATCTTCGGCAATAGACCGAAACAAGACAACATCACTAATGTGATGAGTACATGTAATTATTTTCATGGAAATAGGGCTGAAAAGATAACCACAACTCATGATGAGTACATGTTAGTTTAATAGTACCTAATAGCATCAATGTAATTGTAACCACAACTCATGATTATATTACATTTGTTAACATTTGACATTTTTTTTTATATTGAGCTCAAAATTTCAATATGATATCATTCTTATTATATCGTGGTAGGGGGTCGGTACTATGAGAACACCTAGAGCTTCAGGACATGTAAAGTTGACTCTCATAGTAACAATAAAGTTTTTTTTATATTAATCAAGTTTATTATACGTGGTTCAATTTTTAGTTATCGATATTAATATGTCTTGCTTATTGTATTGTGGCAGGGTGACCGTGGGAAGGCACCAATGTCGTCAAATCAGGTAAATGATAGCGTAATAGTACCTAAACATGATTATAGTACTTTTTTTTGTTATTATATGCATTATATATTTTTTACGTGATTTTTTGATTGACGTTCGTAGAGCACACCGCATCAAGGTGATGATGTGGTCAATGAAGTAGAGATACGTTATTCAACCGACCCAATGTTTACTATGAAAATGGATATGAATAAGTGCAATGACGACCTTCTTGAACTGATTTTAATCGATCCAATGACTGAAGAAATACAAGCTCAAATTGATGAATTGAGGAGAAAGATAAAAAAAATACGGGTTAAGGGGCATCTTTGAAAGTTTTTACGAACTACATATATTCATTTATGTTATTTTAGTTTTCTTTTTTTGATATGTTCTAATCAATTGAACTTGTATTCCTTAGATTTTTTTAGAGCCAACACCCGTGTGTCAAGAACAGACTATAGAGGGCGGTATAGTTAGTAGCGATGCTTCAACACTTCATAAATCTATTGTACCAATGAGGCTATTTTCCACTCCTACACAACAGGGCACTTTAGATGCCACTCCCTCAACGGATGTTGGAGGTGAAGATGGCCCTTCAAACACCGCTACTCCACATGATGATAGAGAGGACGGTGGCATCAATTGTGATAGTTTCTATCCTGGCTCAATGCATGTGGTTAGCAAGGGATCATTGCCCGTTAGCTTCTTGGTGGATGATGAGTGTATTCCAATCAAGATACCGAAGACTGCAGGTATTCAGGTACACAGGGTACTCCCAAAAGACTGAACACCTAGAGCAACCACTTCACACAAACAGATCACAGATCGATACACCGATGTTTTGACGTGGTTTAAACCCTCGTGAGGGAAACACTCCATGGCCCCGGCCAAATAGCTTCTATGGTACAATTTATTATGCAAAAAAAGAAAGTTACAAATGAGTTTCTCATAATCGATCAACTTTCCAATGACCCTCCATGCTCTTTAAATAGAGATAATGGACCAATCATGTGTTAAGCCATGGATCAAGGGTAGGTATGATCTAAGAGAAGTTGAGCCATTGGATCACTCTATGTCGGGAACATATCATGACCGTCAGATTAAGTATTTACAAATGCATACTAAAGAAACACACTTTACCTAACGGATCTATTACACAAGTTGATCTTAACTAACTCCTAAGTGTCTAAATATCCTAACATCCCCCCTTAAGAACAACTTGGGATAGGATTGAAGGATTTACAAAAGTGACACTATTAGGAGAAGGAAGGAGGCATTAGAGCCTATCCCCCCTTAATGACAAGTTCCTGAACTCCTAACATAGATCAAAGTTTAGAAAACTTCGCTTCTGTAAGAGACTTGGTGAAGATGTTTGCAACTTGATCATCTGTAGGACAAAAGAGCACTTCAAGAACATGATCATGAACAAGATTTCTGGTGAAGTGCATATGTAGCTCAATGTGTTTGCTGCATTGATGTAGGATTGGATCTTTGGCAAGCTTGATGGCACTTTTATTGTCGCACCAAAGTGGAGTAGGCTGTTGCTGCTCGAATCCAAACTCTGAAAGGATCTGTCGAAGACATAAAGCTTCCTGACTAGCATTAACTGCGACTCGATATTCTACCTCTGCTGAAGAAAGAGCAAGAGCTTGTTGTTTCTTGCAAGCCCAAGTGACAGGTCCAGATCTCAGACTGAAAACATAACCTGCTGTAGACTTTCGATCATCACGATCGCCAGCCCAATCTGAATCAGTGAAACCAACCAACAAAGGTTTCCCCCCTATATTGTAATGAATCCCAAACTGAATTGTACCTCGAATATATCAAAGTATTCTTTTAGCTGCTTTCCAGTGACTTTCATGAGGTGTTTGCATATAATGGGAAACACGACCAACAACAAAGGAAAGGTCAGGACAGGAATGAGTCAAGTATAAGAGACTACCAAGAAGCTGATGATACAAGGTGGCATCTACTTTAGGTGAAGTACAAGTGGCAAAAATTTTGACTCCAGACTGGAAGGGAGAAGGGGCTGGTGTACAATCTTCCATGTGAAAGTGACGAAGAAGGTCACAAGCATACTTAGACTAAGAAAGAAAGATTCCTTCTTTGGTTTGCAGGACTTGGAGACCAAGAAAATAATGCAAATGTCCTAAGTCTGACATTTCAAAATTTTGCTTAAGATTCGATTTCACATGGGTTATAAGCTTAGGGTCACTACCAGTAAGAATAAGGTCATCAACATAGAGAACAAGTATGATGAGATGGTTTCCTACTTTCTTGATATAGACATTGGGGTCAGAATGGAATCTAGAAAAACCAGTGTCAAGGAGAAAGCTATCCATTTTGGCATACCAAGCTCTAGGAGATTGCTTAAGGCCATATAAGGATTTCTTAAGGTTGCAGACAAGGCTAGAGTTATTATGAACATATCCAGGAGGTTGTTCCATGTAAATTTCCTGTTGTAAATCACCATGTAAGAAGGCAGACTTGACATCCATTTGATGGGCGTCCCAGTTATGTAAGGATGCAAGGGAAAGAACAAGGCAGATGGAGTTCATTTTTGCGACAGGAGCAAAGGTTTCATTGTAGTCAATCCCTTCAACTTGAGAAAAAACTTTGGCAACTAACCTTGCCTTAAGTCTTTCAACACTTCCATCTGATGCATACTTAGTTCTGTAGACCCATTTACATCTGACAAGTTTTCTTCCTTTTGGAAGAGGTAAAAGACCCCAAGTATCGTTCGCAATTAAGGAACGATATTCTTCATCCATAGATGCATCCCAATTTGGATTTCCTGAAGCTTCTGCAAAGGTTTCTGGATCATGATTCTCGGAAACTTGAGCCAAAAGAGAAGAGGCTCGCTGAAACTGAGAACGTGTTCGAAGTTGATCTCTAGGATCACCGGCAAGATCACCAGCTGCTTCACATGTTGAATGGACCCATCGAGGAAGCACTTGTGCTGGTGCAACTGGAGGAACATGAGCAGGCGGAGGTGGATTTTCATCCTCACTTTCATCATCAAAAACTAGAGTTGGAAACCTATCAAGGAAGTTGGAAGAAGAAGAAGAAGGCACAATCGCCGAATCAGGCTCACAGGCCAAAGATGGCACAATCGCCAAGTTAGGCTTGCAGGCCAAGAGATTTTCATCAAATTTAACATCTCTTCTAATGATTACATCATGAGAATGTGGTTGAAGAAGTCTATAACCTTTTACATCTTCAGAATATCCAACAAATATGCACTATTCACTTTTAGGCTGTAATGCTTTCTGTTTTTCATCCGGAATGTGGGCCCATGCTTCACTGCCAAACACACGGAAGTGATTTACATTTGGTTTAATTTTACTCCATGCTTCTTCCGGTATGATACCTTGTAATGCTTTAGTGGGGGTGCAATTAACTATGTAATTTGCACAATTAATGGCTTCAACCCAAAATTGAAGACTTAGTCCTTTAGATTGGATCATACAATTAGCCATTTCTTTTAAAGTGCGGTTCTTCCGTTCAGCTACACCATTTTGTTGTAGTGTATATGGAACAGTGTGTTGTTGTTGGATTCCTTGTTCAGTGCAGAAAGTAGTGAACTTTTTGTTAACATATTCTCCTCCATTATCAGATCTTAACTTAATAATTTGATGACCAGATTGTTTTCAACAAGGGCCTTGTAGGCCAAGAACATGTTAAATACTTCGCTCTTAAGTTTTAGGAAATAAACCTAAGTGCGTCTGGTGTAATCATCAATGAAAGTTAAGAAATATTTGAAACCAGAAAAGGAAGCAGATGGAAGAGGACCACACAAGTCACTATGCACAAGCTCTAAGGGAACCGAGGCGTGCCAAGAGGCACGCTTGTCAAAACTGTCCCGATGATGTTTTCTGAGTACACAACCGGAACAAAATCCATCCCTGCAAGATACCATCGGAAGACCTGTCACCATATTGTCTTTACATAGTTGTTGCAATGAGCGATAATTTAAGTGACCAAATCGCTCATGCCAAAGTTTGCTCAAGTTATCACTATGAGCAACAAAAACTGAAGGAAAAGGTGATGACCCAAATTTTTTAAACTTGTACAACCTGGTAATATCATCAACAATTCCGGTAGCTAGGACCCGTTGAGGATCTTTAAAATCCTTGATTACAACTTGGTGAGGTGTAAACGTCACAGTTTTACCTTCACCAGAATGAGTGATATGATAGACTGATAACAAATTGCAGGAAATTCTTGGAACACATAGTACATCACTGAAATAACCATTATCTACTGGAACTGTTCCAGCTCCTACAACACTTAGAGATCTATCATCACCAACAAATATTTGTTTGGTGTTACATTCATGCATAGTAGAAAAGATGGCTTGATCCTTAGCCATATGATAAGATGCTCCAGAATCAATGAGCCATTCATTTGAAGTAAAAGAAGAAGATGCATTATAAGAATAACCAGAAGCACAAAGTGCATGTCCATGAGAGGTAGATTTTGAAGGCGAATCTAGGCTGATGTGGTGCTTCTTCATTGCTGCTTCCAAGGCCGCCATCTTCTTGAAACACTTAGATTTATCATGATTATCTTTCCCGCAATAGTTGCAATGACACTCAGTCTTCTTGCCTTTTGGCTTAGATCCTTTGTCATTTTTTAAAGAAGGAGTTGACTGAGAGGGTTTGTGACCCTTGTTTGACTTATTATTGTGAAAATTTTGTTTCTTGGGAGGCTTGGACTTTTCTTTCTGTTGGGACAATAAGGCTTTCCCAGATGTATTTGCATTGTTAATTATTCCAAGATGGATGAGCTTATCTTGCTCTCTAATCAAGGAATCACAAAATGATTCAAGACTAGGCTCTTGATAGCTAGCTGCATTCAAGGATTCTTTCATGGAGTAAAATGTAGATACAAAAATAGAATATGCAGGTCCAAGTTTGGAAAGAATATGATAAATGCATTGTTTTTCTTCCCTCTTAATCTTGCATTCTTCACATAAGAGTTTAAGAGTTTTGTACTTAGATAAATAATCTTGTATGCATGAAAAATCACTTGGATTTAAAGAAATCAACTCATTTTGGAGTTGGTGACCTAGAATTTCATTGTGTTTACCAAACACAAATTCCAACTTGTCTCAAGCAACATCAGGTTCATCAATTCCAAACATGTGGAATCACAAATCAGTAGAGATTGACATCCGAATCAATCCACGAGATTCGTCACATATATTTACCCATTTGATTTTCTTATCATCATCAGTAGGTTCTATTTCTTTCCTTGAAGTAATTCTGAAAAGTCCTCTACATCGTAGAATATCCTCCATACAAGATTTCCATGAGAAATAGTTGGAACTGGTAAGTAGAATATCATAAGGAGTGGCCATATTTGTAAATTAATGGCTGTAAAATCATAAACCAATAGTCTGGATACAAAGAGCTCGAAAAAATATGCGGTTTTAAAAAAACAGCACTGAAAATAGACTCCGTATGATGAAGTTATGCTTGAACAAAGAAACTGTTGAAGATGTCCCAAATAGTGACGTGACAGATAGAAAAATACCAACTAAAAAAAAGGACCCCCTCTTCCCAAGATGAACCTTTGACAATCACTTTACAATAAAGTTGTTTTAAGTGAATCACTTTTGTAAAATAAATGATTTCACTTTCTCAATGATTTAATTTAAATAGTGCAGCAATAAAAAGGAACTTAAGTGACTCACTTTGTATTTTTATTTTTTATTATTTAAGTGGGATGCACTTTTACAATAAAGTAACTTGAAAATAGAAATTGCATGCACTTTTTCTTTTAAAAGTAACTTCCTAAGACTTGAACTCAAGACCTATTAAGGAATAAAACAACTTTGAACCAAGTGAGATAGATTAAAAGGTATGTAAAATATGGGAATGAGGAAGGGTTTTTTTTTTAACTCTTCTTGCTCGGTTTTCGTGCTTGCCTTTTTTTCTGCAAAACACACCACAAATCGAAACAAATTTTTTTTTCCACACGTTTGGAGTTAGATCTTGTTAGCTTGCCTAGAAATTCTACGTTTTCTCCTGGAAATTCTATGTTTTCTCTCTGTTTCTGATTTGCCGAGATCGCCCCAGGTGCACGGCAAAGAGCATACGCAGTCGAGAAAAACCCTTTTCCCTTTCTATTTCTGATTCGTCGAGGTCGCACAAGGTGCACGGCAAAGAGCACACGAAGAAAAGGAAAGCAACAATCCGAAACTAAAAAAAATATGATAATAAAAACTGATAAAATATGAGATATTTTTAAAAAATAAAAATAAAAAAGCATCACTGTAACATTATACCTTTAGATCTGATGAAATACGCATTTCTGAAGCAACCAAGAACCGTTTTCGATCAAACAAAAACTATTTTCCAATGGAAACGGCGTTTCGGGTGTAATGGAACACCTGCCACAACCCATAAATGCACAGAAATACCAGAACAGGAAACCCTTTCAAGTTTCGACAGCAACAGTTCAAGATCTAGATCATAACCGGAAGCGGCTCTTCATAAAAGCTTTGATACCATGTTCGAGTACACAAGGTACTCTGAAAAGACCGAACACCTAGAGCAACCAATTCACACAAACAAATCACAGATCAATACACTGATGTTTTGATGTGGTTTAAACCCTCATGAGGGAAACACTCCACAGCCTCGGCCAAATAGCTTCTATGGGACACTTTATTATGCAAAGAAAGAAAGTTACAAATGAGCTTCTCATAATCGATCAACTTTCCAATGACCCTCCATGCTCTTTAAATAGAGATCATGGACCAATTGGGTGTTAAGCCACGGATCAAGGGTAGGTATGATCTAAGAGAAGTTGAGCCGTCGGATCACTCTTTGTCGGGAACATATCGTGATCGTCGGATTAAATATTTACAAATGCATACTAAAGAAACACACTTTACCTAATGGATCTATTACACAAGTTGATCTTAACTAACTCCTAAGTGTCTAAATATCCTAACAGTAGGTATTATTTAATTTATTATGTATGTTTTATTCATGTAATTCAAAGCCACATAACTCAACCTAGTTTTAATTAATGATCATATGTTTTTTGCAAGAAATAATTTCTTTTATAAGAACCTACATGAAAAGGCGTTAGATATTTTTGGGCCCACCATTCATACACGGTGGAATGCCCAAAATGACAAATTGAAAGATGATTTGATGGACCACATGGTCAGCTTGTTTGGTGAGACCTTCAACAAAAAAGGTGTCACCGTAGCAGCTGGGGTAAATTTGAAATATGTCAGGGAAGATTATAGGGAAAATCTGCAAATTAACCACAAGTATGAGCATCCTCCGATGGTTCCAGACAAGGAGTGGAAGGTGCTCATCAAGGATGCAAAGGAGAAGGCATTAAGAAAACAAGGAAAGACTAAACCAATCGGTTCAAGAAGGTATGGCACATATCATATTTTTTTAAAACTTTTAAATATATTTAAGTTGCAATATCTAACGTATTTGCAACCTTTCATAGGCTCCTCGACACATCTAAAGCAACTAAGGCAAGAATGGAAAAACATGGGCAGCACAAAATGGGCCAGGGTGGATATCAGAAGCTAAGGACACGAATTGTAAGAATAATTTGATCATTATCTATAGCCAACAATTAATTGATTTTTCTAACTGTAGCAAACAATTAATTGATTTATCACAAGCACTTTACATGGTGTTATGCATTGTAGGGAAATGATTTTCTTGAGGCAACCACTGATGAAGACTTGAAGCTCGACTTCAAGTACGATTTTCAGCATGTGCTGGAACATCGAAAAAGCTTGGGGAAAACCCCAGTTTCCCCATTGATTCACGCTGAGGTAAAAAAAATCAATAAGGACATCATTATAATGAACTTGCATAATCTATCCATGAATGATTACATCGAAAAATGAATGTATTTTTTTGTTTTCAGGGTGATACTTGCAGAAACAACGAGGGTAGCGGTACCGAACCAGTACCACGCGATGGTGGTGAGATGCCTAGCCATTTAGGTATGTATGCTATAAAAAAATTATTCAATATGATTTTAAATACATAATTGATGATGTTTACTAATTAATATTTTTCTATGAATGGCAAAGCATGTACCTTCTCATGCTCAGTCGGGAGAGGAACAAATGACAGAGCCAATGAACACTCCAATTGACTCGGCTAGTCAACGAGCAGGTAAAGATCATTGTAATGAAATTGAAAATAATGAAAAATGTATATCAATAATAACTTCGCACTTATATCTATATAACTGTCTTGGTTTTTGCGGATGATGCCCCTGTCCATCCACCTCCACCCCCTCCTAATCGACGTACCCGAAGTATGGTGCGGGAGTGCTTATCCACACAATCAATGGAAAAAGAGGGCACAACAACTACAACGGGGCAAGACACCGAAGATGAAATCCCCCTCTTACAATTTATGAGGAAAAAAAAAACATAAAAAATGTAGTTGTAAACATTTAAGATTGGTATTTGATTGAGTGAAGCCATGAACTCTTTTAAGTTTTGTAACAAGTTTATTGATCTAGTCGTTTCATGGTGATATTTTGGAATTGAGGTTTCATATCTGTATGTTATTGCTCATATCATATGTTTGAATATATGTGACCTCTTTAGATGACTATGGTTATCCTCAAGGGACTAGCCACCTCTTCCTGAGTTAACCTAAGGAATATGAGATGACCATATCGTTTATAATTGGTTTATTGCTATTAATTCTTTTGTTTTCGGAACTTTAATGATTTATGTATCTCTATGTTTGATAGTACTGTACTTATTAGAACAATTAATATAACTATGTTTGTGCTTTTTAAAATTTATATGCGAAATGTTTGTTCACTTTGTTGCATAGCTTATTATTGAATATGTCTGACATCTTCCGAGGAATATGGTTATCGTCAAGGGGCTGGCCACCCCTTTATGAGTTAACCCGAGGAGGATGAGATGACCACATGACCTTCCTTATCTTGGTATGATGATTATGAGCTTCCTCTCATTGCATGAGACACATGAGACGTATGACCACATACAATTGAGAAGGCCCCTAAACCTACATTTGACAATGACTTGATGTGCATGAGACTAGTATGACATCGTGTTGCCTTATTATGATATGCTGAATTGCATGTTTACTTGTATGTGATGTTTAGCCTTGCATGTTTACTTGACTTGCATGTTTATTTGACTTGCATGTTTAGCCTTGCATGTTTACTTGACTTGCATGTTTATTTGACTTGCATGTTTAGCCTTGCATGTTTACTTGTATGTGATGTTTAGCCTTGCATGTTTACTTGACTTGCATGTTTACTTGTATGTGATGTTTAGCCTTGCATGGTTCATGACTGTTGGTTCAGGATGGTTACCTGAATTGCATGTTTACATTGAGTTGCATGTTTACTTGTATGGTATGATCCTTTTTAGGGTTTTTTCCAGTTCAACATTCTCTCCTTTAACCTGTATGTTGGTCTAGTTGAGTCTCATGCAACTAACCTAAAGCTAAGAGGTTGAAGTCTGAGGATAAGGGAGGTCTGCCCCAACATCTGAATAAATTTTCTTTCTCCTTAGTCATTTTAGCATTGCAAATGATAATGTGACACGTCCACAATAATGAATTTGTTTGTTTTCTCGGTGTCAATGGGCATGTTGTAGTTTCCATATTCAAATGCAACTCAAAATAGCAGTGCAATTATTGAACTTTTATAATTCCTTATATTGCTAATATGTTTATTTGTATAATTCCTTCTATACCCTAATATATGCTTCAGTTGTTTTAAACTATACAAAAATATCAAGAAGAACTAAGTAAATTTATGACCTTGTTTCGTAGACTTGAGGTAGCCTTTTACTGTATTTCAGATGCTTTGCTATCACTGGCTACTCAAAGCAAGAATTGGATTACATTGCATTCACATTGCCTGTACTTATTTCAAAATTAAGTTTGTTGTATTCCATCAATTAACGTTTAAAGAATGAACTAAATACCTAGTTATGAAGTGTTTGAGCCATGAGCATTTATAGATGATTGACAATCTTAGAATGTGGTTGAGTCGTATATGATAACCATTAGTCAATATGCAATAAGTTTAGGTATGAAATAAATGATGCACATTACAAACTACAAGAATAGTTGTAGCCATGGAGGCCAGGTAGATATATTAAGCTCTTTTTGTTTCTGATCATCAGGCTTTTAGTCCTTTATATTAGGATTTTCAGGATTCTTGTATTCATTTCAGTTTGATTTCATTGATTCTTTGTATTGTTGGCATGCTTCATTTGAGAAAAGTGACAAAATAAGTGCTTAGCAGCATGCCTGTGAAAAAATACTTCAATACTCTGTTGTGGGAAGGGTTTTCTGTTAAAAATTGAGTGCAATTTAGAGAGATTATAAAGATGTTGGTCCTATTTGAAACCCCTGTGGGGTTTGCACTGTTCAAAGTACTCGATGAAGGGAAGCTCGATAAAGTGGAGGTATGACCTTATTTGAATGTTACATTCTCTAGTTCATGGTAATCTACAATGTTCTAAAAGACGTAATGGATGAATGGATACAATGACAGAAAAAATAGCTGCTGCAAAGTTGTTTATATGCTTATATACCTTTGATTGAGTTAAATGAGGGCATTTCTGTTGATATTGTTCTTTCCAATTTCTGAAGCCTTCCACCTCTCTCTTATCTTTGCTATTTTCAGGGCTACAATCTAATAATTATGTTTTCTGTTGATTCAGGACTTGTGGAAGGATTTTTAGGCATCATATTCTGCCAGGAAGGTTAGTTATCTTTACCATGTCGTGGGTACATTATATTTTATTTTATTATGTTTACTCTTGCTACCAGTTGATCTCATTATTCAATGGGCTAGCTTCTTGTTTATCTACCACCATACAATGTACATTTAGTAGAACCTTCCAAAATTTTACATGTTCATGACTTGGAGATCTAGTTGTGTTATTTTTGCACTAACGTGCCATGTGCCAAGGAGATGACAATTGTAGTATCTAATGTTTCTGGGAGCCACATACATACCTCTATAGTAGGCTTGAGTACTCCTTCTATAAGCTCTGCAATTTTCAACCTTATGTCCAAAATTGTGACATGCATAGCACTCAATCCTTTGAAATTTTTTCTTTATGGACTCATTCCTCTTCACAGCTTGGCAATTCATAACCTTGTGCCAAAAATTATGACAATAGAAACAATGTCCTAGGAATATATTCTCATACCTTGGATGATATGGTTTTTGATAATACATCCTTGAACTCTTTTGCATTGTCCATCCTTTCTTCTTGAATCTTCTTTGTTGAATGTCCTTGTCTTCATCATCACAAATTGGATCATCTTTTTTTTTCCTCATCTTTCCTCATATTCTCTTCCTTGCAGCTTGAAGCTTTCTCATTTTTCATAATTTCCTCCAAATCCAATACCTGGCTTATTATCTCTCTGCTGGTTCAATATTTCATCTAAGTTTGATGACATTTTTCCAAACTTCATTTGAATTACATGTGCCAAAGAAGTTGGACTGGGAATCTCTCTCAGAGCAAGACAGACTTGGAGTTTCAACATATTAAGTACAACCAACAAGGTGGTTGACTTGGAAAGGTTTGATATTAGATGGCCCATCGTTCAGCATTAAGGGGAAAGGTTTGATCTAATACTTTTTCATTTTGGCTTCCTGTCCATATTCAAGAAGGTTGTTGTGTATAGGGCCAACCCTATGTTGAGATGGGTATTTGTTAACCCTCTCACTTGTTTTTTTAGTTACAGCCGATTCTACTTTGAGTTGGGTATGCCCACTCCTACATTTATATCTCATAATCTCTCTACACGACCCCTCGTTCAACTTAAGGGGAGTGTTGAGAATATGGGTAATATTCACTTAAAAGGCCATGTGCTGACTCACTACTTAATGTATTGAGGGCTTTAATGAGCCTACATATGGGTAAGTTATAGAGTTATAAAATTACACAGGTTATCATTTATCTAGGTTAGCCTAATCACCTTCTTGGGGGTAGCGTCCCAACCCTAGAAGGATGTGTATAAATACACATACACTCCTGATTCGTAAAACATATTCATTCATTATTTTGATTAGGTGTGATAAATGCCTTAGAGCACTTTTCTATTTCACGATCTCTCTCTTTCTTGTGCTATTTCACTATATTGAGAATTCTGTTTTGTTAAATGCTGTGATAAATCTGAAGGGGCACTTATATACTCAAGGTTGGATTGCCTCTACAAATCTAAGTAACAGAGAAATAAAATTGCAATAAACACCATAAACTAGTTGTTTGTATTTATTAAAATGATAGAGATATATATGAGAGGGGGGTAATCCCCATAAAACCCTTATGAGGAAAAGTCCCTAATAAAACTCAAACATAAGGCTTAGTCACCAATAAAGTCATTAGGCCCTTATTATAATTTCTTTTGAATGAGCATTGTATTTGAAATGCTATCAAACTCAACAAAAAAATTAATTTCCAAGGCTCTACATCCATCATGGTATTAACCCGTGACTTTATCCATCATGGTTTTCACCCGTGACTTTAGCATGCCAACACCCCATCTCAATCACTAGACCACAGCCCCATCATGGTTTTAACCTGTGACTTTAGCATGCCAACACCCCATCTCAATCACTAGACCACAGCCCGATGAACTAGGCTCTTATTATATTAGAGTGATATTTTTACAAAATCATGAGCTTATACACAAAGTGGCTCATGTATGTAAAATTTCATACCTAATGTGGATGTTGTGGTTACATATACAATAGTAATAGCAACACTGTTGAAAACATGGTCATCTATCTCTTTTTGAAAATTGAATCTGCTTATAGATATACAAAATGAGAGTGCAAATAGTACAGGGAAGATCACCAAGACTGCAGCCACAACACCCAAGAAGTCACGTTGAAATCCAAAATAATATTTCAAGAAGTCTTCAATTGCTTGTTGAGGCTTTCCTTCAACACTGATTTTCTTTCTCATATTTCCATATTGAGAAGTTATGATCCCATTCATAGTCCAGGATAAAGGGCAAATCCAATAGTACCACACCCACCACCCTGGAAATTGCTGCAACAATTTTTCCCATGTATATGTCATCAATGAAATAACCCTAAAAATATCCTATTTGGAGTGCAAACACCCTAGTTGTCGATGAAAGCATATTTGTACTCCCAATACTCATTTATCATTCACTTTTGCACTTTGCACTTTGCACAGGGTTTTAGAATGTGTTCACGATGGAAAATATGGGCCAATGCCTAAAATATTCCTTTTTTTAGAAATAACAAAAGACATCACAGGTTGTTCCTCACACTAGTTGAAACTTCTAAGACATAGCACTAACTTGGCTGTTTGCAGGGTTATCTGATGTAGATCTCATCTTAGATACATGGATCTAGAATATTTTTGGACTAATCAGTCACTAGGCCATTCAATGGTCAGTAGGGGAACTAAATATTTCTTCATGGATAAATGGCTTTAGTTGGTGATGGTCAATCTGCATTGGAAAATGATAGTGCGCTTTTGACTACCATAAGTCTCTTCCTGCAGGCTAGTTTCTCAGCTATGAAAACTAACAAGTTCATGTTAGGCAGCATGTGAACCTGCGTGGTGACAATCGGGATATCTCAATTGGTAGCCAGTATTACTAGAGACAAATGAAAAGTAAACTTGGGGCAATGCATGATCCTACACTTGCAGCCATGTGTCATACTTAACATTTTCCCTTATCTTGTTATTATTTTCCATCCTGCATGACATATGCTACATCAAACCTACTTCAGGCATATTGAATGGTGATCCCTTGAGATGAGCATTCCACCTGGCATATGGAGCATGAAATCTAATTCATACATATAGAATGGTGATCTATTGAGATGAGTTTATAAGAATTGCATTCAAGATGGAAAATGATGTATGATCACCTATGTCATCACTGAGCATGCTTAGATGACTTTTGTGACGTATAGAGGCTGATTGCAGTATGGTCATGCACAAATTGTACATCATTGTTAGTTTTGTGACGATAAGATGGCTATTACTATGTTGCAGGAACTTTACTCCTGGGAATTGGGGACATGTACCCACCATTATTTTCCCACTTGTAGGAGATTTGGAGTGGGTATGAACACCCCAAATATGTAGGGAGTGGCTCAGGGATCTCCAGGAGTGTCATGGAAGCATTCTCATTGGCATGTGGCTCCTAACATTGTTTGGGTGGAGTGCCTCATTGTTGGGAGTGTGTAGAAGCTCTCAACCATGTGGAACCAAACACCTCCAAAAAAACGCTGCCAAATATTGGCACCAATAGCTCACCAAAACCCTAGGTCAAGTTAATGATCTGAATTCAGTGGCTGAGTTGGAATCAACCAATGACACTTGAATCATATTCTGTTGAAACACAAATTTTTTCACTTCAAAAACTTGGCAAATCTGTCTTGATGAGTATGGTATGTTACCGTAGAGATTAAGTCAATTATGCAAGAAAAACAAATGTAATAGTAAAACAACAACTCACAAGTGCAACCAAAACCACATCACACAAGGAATTTTTTAAGTAAGAAAATCCTGCCGTGGGATATGTCCCAAAACTGCACTGCACATATCAAGTCCTTAATATTTATCAAGGCAGCACTGGTGCTACTCATGAGGGCTTCCCATTGTCACCACATCAGCTCTCCACTCACTTTAGAATTGATTCTTTTTCAGCTCAAGGGGGAATCCCTAAACACTGTCTCTGATCTGGGTTTTAAGTTTAAAAGGGAATGCCAGGTCAACGATCATCATAAATTTTATATTTACCATTGAGTATTAGGCTAGAGTCCTATACATGATAGGATTGGTGCCTATCCATTGGGTAATGGAGTGCTTATGCAACATAAGGGGCCTGGAAGGTGAAAAATGAAGAATCCTAGCAGGGCAATGGCAATGACAATGGGTAATTGATTGATTTGATGGTATATAGGAGAAAAGTGCAGAGAGTAACAAAGAGGTACCAAAAGAATTTATACCCAGACCAATGGAAACCAATCACTGAGTATGTAATAATTCCATACAAAATTGTTTGGAAAAGAGTATATGGGAGTTCTACCACTACTTGCAGCAAATAGGAAGCCATAAGAGAAAATCTTGTCAAATATAATGGTCTTTTTGATTTTTCAAACTAGTATAATTATCAGTGATCAACCATTTCAAAATATATTAGAACATGAATTATTCGTGACTCTACGTTATAGAACTACTCGTGACTCTCCAAATTTGTTGTGAGCTTCTACAGAAATTGAGATATGCTAAAAATGTGCAAATTTAAGAGAAAATAATTCAACAAAGACTATCAATATTTTTTAGGTCACTTTCAATAAGACCTTGGATTCCTTACCTGTGCTAAAGCATATACAAGTGGAGAATACAACCTAGCTGCTTTTTCTCTATAGAAAACCTTGTGTTCAACATCAACAAAGGATTGCACAGAGGATCCATTATTTATTCCTATAAACAACATGGCACCATACATGGCCCCCATCGTCTTGAGTAGGTCTTCTTGGTCATTTCTGTTGCAAATAGTCCAAGAATGTAAATTCTCTTCATTTGCTTGCCAGTACAAAATTATGTGCAAATAGATTTAGAAAGCAATGGTTAGCACAAATGTTTTTCACTATCAGGTAATCCAACATTTTGAAACTGAATGACCCTATTTAAGATAAACGCTAGATAGTATACCGAATAGATAAAGCATGTTCCAACATGTAACAAATTAGCTTACATTTTCGTCCCTTGTTTCCAATAGATAATGCCAAAGAGCAATCCAGTAAAAAAACTGAAGGTTAAGCGCACTAAAGTGTAACCAGGACATCGCCAATACGCCCAAAATTGTTTCCATAGGCAGGTTGTGAATTGTTTCCAAGCACACTGTGCATAGTCATATGGAAAATAAAGGTCCTTGGCATCTGGAGCTGGGGTACATAAATCCTTAACAATTTCATTGTTTTCCCTTTAACAAAATGAGATTTATTAGTATCTCAAGAATCATTGAAAAATAAAGAATTCTACTGGTTTGTAACATCAAAAAGGGTTTAGAAATCTATTGGTTCCAAGGGTTTCCCCTGTACTTACCAAAAAAGAGTTGACTCTTTGTAGATCTGAGCAAAGTCTACACTAAGGCATTGCTATGCACCTATAGAGGTGACCTCTAACATCCATGTTGCAGGATTATACTTGTCCTTAATATTTGGCACTCCTGGAATAGCCTGCAGGGGAAATTAAAGTAAAGCACTAACACGTAAACTTTCCTTGAGGCTTGGTCTCTCGAGAAACAAACCAGTTGTACTTGCACATAATCAAAACTGCATGGTAACAGGTCTTGATTTTCTACCTCAAAATACTTAATCATGTTTTTTGAATGGTGACCCAATGCACCAGAATAAATGATTTCACCTCCTCGTTTCATTAACAGTAACTGTAACCAGTCAAAAGTTCACCCAAGTGAGACAATGTAAATGTGCTTTTCAATATTCAGTAATGGTCCTAGAATCCTAGTATTATATTAATCTACCTCATCAAATGCTTCAAAAATGTCAATACTTGGCTGGTGAATAGTGCAAACTACGGTCCTTCCTGTGTCCACTATATTCCGCACTGCCCGCATTACTATAGCAGCAGCATGTGCATCTAAACCTGATGTGGGTTCATCCATGAATATGTCAGAAGGATTTGCAACAAGCTCTACTGCAATTGTCAATCTTTTGTGGTGCTCAGTAGTTAAACCACTAACACTAGGAATTCCCACTAGAGCATCTTTCAGACCATCTAATTCAATCAGCTGCATGACTTGACTTACAAAATTCTGTAAAAGGAATACTCAATGTTAGCAAAGCAACCATGCTACGATCAGAAACAGAAGAGAAAAAAGAAAAAAAGGATGAAATTTAGGAATCTATCAACAGTTGCAAGATTGTGCTGAGAGACTCATTTGCAAAGGTCACCTTCGTGGTCTTTGAATCTATTTCAGGTGCAAGGCACAACCAAGATGAAAAAAGCAGTGATTCATGGACAGTAACTTGTGGAGAATGTATGTCATTCTGCTCACAGTAACCTGATATTCGGGTAAATGTTTCTTGGACCTTTGGGAAGCTTGAGATTCGTATATCTCCCTCAATATGACCACCAGTCTTTCTTCTAGCAAGAACATCCATCAATGTCGTCTTTCCAGCTACACTGACACCCATTAAAGCTGTCAAAACACCAGGCCTGAAAGCTCCTGTAATATCTTTCAACAGGTGAAGTCTTTTCTCTATCTCTCCCCGTTCTTTCATTTCCTGCCGCAAAATAAATTCGATGATTTCATTAAGAGGAAAAAATCCTACACGGTTCAATCTCACAAGGAACGATTTCAGGGAGGTTTAGCTGAAGTATTACCACATGCATGTCCACAGAATACTAGATATTTTGGAAAGAAATTGCAAATGGCTCGAAAGATAATATCATTCCATGTTTTGCATCTGGTAACATGGTAGAACTAGACTCTTTGCAAAAGCTTCCCCTTCTATTAGATGCACTAGTGAAATCCTGTAACTACACTTCAACTGTAAAATAAACATAAGACAGATAGATTTAGCCACGTGAAAAGAGTTTTCATCAGCCATCATCAGGATGTCTGTGACAACTTGACAACTTGACTAGGTTAGTAGTGGGATATCGACCCCCACATACCATTCACATGATAGTTGTGGCTGATGGAAATAATGGAATACATATCACACTTACCTTTTAATGGCTACTTATGTAGGTTTTTCTTGAAGTATTTCTAACACTTTTTGTTAATTATACTTATTTGAATGAGTCATTCAATAAATTCTTAACAGATTGAGCTTGTCCTTATTCAACTTGTATAATCTGAGTGTCGTTCCAGTGGAATGCAATTGTGTATGCATTGTTCATTAATGTAGACCTTGGAAATGTCTTCACATTTCAAGTTCAAACTATAGCCTTTAAAATGCTATTGATATTTTATGGGAAGATGTCCAGTCTGGAGCATTTCCCCGCAATGATGGAGAGAGAAATCAGCGTTGGAGTCTAGTATCTTCTTCAAGGGAGATACGATAAGATAAGTTTATTAATGTCCAAAAAATGACCAAAAATAGGTCTATGGGAGTGTTCAGTACAAAACTGGCGCTAATGTGCTCCAGTTTGCAGGTAATTATTGTGTTTCAACTTTCAACAAGAAATGCAGAGGCAACACTCTGATTAGATTCTTATGATTAAAATATTTTTTATTTTTATTTTGTGCTGGAAAAAACAAATAGCATTTGCATCCTAATAGTCTTACAAATATTTAGTTGATGTATGCCTCTTGCACTAAGGAATTAAATGTTCTAAGATATTGTTACTTTGTGTTTCTTTCATGCAAAATATGTGTGGTCCATGTGCTCCAAGTCATTTAGGTCAGAATAGATATTATGTTTTGAATTTATACCTCAATTGGAAACTGCCAGCAGAAAGGTCCCTCAGTTCAGCACGAGACCTACGAAAAGACGACAACCCTTTCAATTGGCATGCAACTCTTTTTGGTTTTCACATTTTCCTCCAATTTCAGAGCTAGAAGGTTTATATGACTCCCAAACGAGATCTTATGGAACTGCAGCTATGAAAATACAGAGAAACCCTTCCTTTTTTAAGATAGAAGCTAGAGATATTCTTCATTTTCAAAATATACCTGGAGAGAAAAATGTAATTCAGGATAAAGATGAATTGGCTGCAGCAAATCTTGATTGGATGGGGAAATACAGGGGTTCAAGCCAACTCCTACTTCGTTCGGTGGCCCTGGTGGTTTTTAGTCAAGGTATGGAGGCTACGTATTTATAGTAGTTGTTTGGTTAGGAGGATATTTTTTAATCAATTCTTCATGCAACTAGATACACATGAAAGAGCATAGCATGACTCATTTTTCATGAAATTAGACATATTTTTTCATTACTTCTGGGAAGTAGTTAGATGATGTTTATATATATGAAGAAGTAGAATTAAAACAAGTGAAATGAAGTAATAGTCATTTTATACTTGCATTTGGTAACCAAAGATTCTTGGAAGCATAAAAATCAAACAAGTGAAATGAAGTAATGGTCATTTTAGACTTGCATTTGGTAACCAAAGATTCTTGGAAGTGCTGGCTGTTTGAGACTGATGCTTTGACATTCATTTTAGTTGTTTCAAGTCCACTCATTTACAGTTTACTTCAATCACAACCACTTGATCACTTGATATATTGAGTGTTAAGAGAACTAGAAATTGGGTGTTACTAATCTAGATCTATTTTAATTCTTGATTAGTAAACCACCAATATATCCAAAAAAGACAATTCTTGTAACTCATTGTTAATACTATTGGTTAATTAAAAACAACACTGAATAATGTTAGACAAAATTATGAAAGGAAACAACCATAAATAGTGTCAAACAGAATTGCAAAGAGATTGCTTTCTTCTAATAGTTAATATGATTTAGTTTTTAATGGTTTTTTTTATGTAATCTAGCTGTTTCATGTGGATTTTTTTAGAGTTACCATATGTACATAGGGTTACAATTTGACAAATAATTTTGATTTGATGCAGCCTAGCCATCCTGTATTGGTGTTGCTATCAGAGAGACAGTCCTCCATGACGAAAGGATAGGGGTGACCAGATCTACATTTGTTTAGTGTTAGAAGGCACAAATAATTCCGATCTGTACTTTCTATATTTATCAAAACTTGTGGGTTGACGATGTTATATGTAGTTGTTAGCAATAACCTTGAATTTTGGGCTTTTTGATGTTCTTCTCTTTTGAGGAAGGGCATACTGTTGTTTTAGTAGAGGTCAAGCATTAGATATATTAATATATGAGCAAGGACTACTTTGAATTTTACATCATTTTGTATTAAATGCAGTTGGGTGACATGTTTGTGAACCATACAAGCAAGCCAGTTTAATGTACATTGTATTGTTATTTCATTATAAAAAAAATTTAACCAATTTAATGTACATTGTATTGTTATTTCATTTTAGAAAATAATTTATTTTAAATAGATTTGATAAGACAAAAAGATAGTTATAAGTTGATATGTATTTATTATAAACATCATTAACAAATTAGATTTTTTTTTTATAAAATACTTCTTATATTTATAAAAACATATTTATAGTGATACTCACAAATTTTTTTGAATCCATGTCTCTATATTTAAATAATCTCACCGAACTACTTGCTATTAAACTACACTCTGTATTCTTGAGATCTGTGTATGATGTTGCCTTAACTTAAGAAATACAAAAGAGGTGTACTCACAAAAATTATGATAGCATCACCACGCTTAAAAATCAGCATATCTCCTTGTAATAAAGCATCTTGTCAAGCTTTCAATTGAATAGCTAATTGGCGGTTAACTTAAGAATATAATAGCATGCCATTGCCATATAATTCTTTGGCACATACTTTGGTTGTTTGTTCCAGTTGTGGCAACAAACATCACAAAGAAGTTACATGCATTTCAACATATCTTCTTATATATAGGTACCTTGTAGTGAAGCATTTGTCAGTCTTCCAACTTATAATGGGAAGTTAACTTATGAACGTGCCACAAAAACGATAAAATTCATAGTGACAAAGTGGTTAAATTCACCACTCTTCTGGACTTCACTCTAGCAATGCTATGGCCGTTAGGTTCTCTATCCTCCTAGCCTTTACAGTAGTAAATATGCAAGGCTCTATCAGCTATTGGGATTTCAAGTCTTGGCTCTATTAGCTATTTATTTTTTGTGAGAAAAATATGAGGAGCTTTCCATGGCTTTGCATATAGAATTTCTTCAATGGAATCTTTAATTGATAGTATTATTTTGTTGAAGCAAGAACAATTTTAAACAACAAATTATGGGTATGCCGAAGCAATACGATGTTCTTTTATTGCACCCCAAGGTACAATTGCTAGTTTTTTAAAAAATAGACATGTCCGTTGCTATAGAGACGACAAGCGCTAGCAAGTTTCGACGAACTTGCTGCACTAGCGATGGAAATTTTCGTTGCTAGTATAGCAAGTTCGTCGAAACTAGCAGGGGCTTGTCGTTTCTATAGCGACAGACATATTTTTTTTAAATATGCGAATCCGTCTCTATAGCCACGAATGTTCATTGCTAGAGAGACAGAGATCGCTTTACTTACTTTTTTAAATATGAACATCCGTCGCTATAGCCACGTACTTTCGGTGCTATAGCCACGAACTTCCGGTGCTATAGCCATGCACGTTTGTTGCTAGAGAGACAGAGATCGGTTCACTTATTTCTTTTAAATATGAACATCCGTTGCTATAGCCATGCACGTTAGGTGCTATAGCCATGAACTTTCGGCGCTATAGCCACGAACTTTCGTTGGTAGAGAGACAAAGATCGGTTCACTTATTTCTTTTAAATATGAACATCCGTCGCTATAGCCACGCACTTTCGGTGCTATAGCCACGAACTTTCGGTGCTATAGCCACGAACTTTTGTTGCTAGAGAGATGGAGATCGGTTCACTTATTTCTTTTAAATATGAACATCTGTCGCTATAGCCATGCACTTTCGGTACTATAGCCACGAACTTTTGTTGCTAGAGAGACGGAGATCGGATCACTTATTTCTTTTAAATATGACCATTCGTCGCTCTAGCTACGAACTGTCGGTGCTATAGCCACGAACGTTCATAGCTAGAGAGACGTAGATCGCTTCATTTACTCTTTTTTTTAAAATATAAACAGTCGTCGCTATAGCCACGAACATTCGGTGCTATAGCCATGAATGTTGGAAAGTGTTGCTACAGCGACGAAATTAGTGCCACAAAAACAAAGAGTCCTATTTGTCGCTATAGCAACGAAAAAGTGTTCCAATAGAAACAATTTTTCGTGGGAAAAATGTCCACATGTACTAGTGTCAAAGCCCCTGAATCTAATACCCAGTAATCAATAGTATTATCTAATTCAGGAATCAAAGCGTCTTGTAACACATCACCAGGGTAATTTTTAGGAGAGAAATTTCACCAATTGGCTATTTTTTGGGTTTTTTTTCAAAAACTAAATTCACTATTTGGTCATGTTTAGTCTCTAATATCACCTATATTTACATAAAATATGTTTTTTTATCATAATATTCGCCAAAAATTACACATTTCAATAGTAAATTGTATGTTTCATATTTAATATTTGCCTACCTATCTATATACATGTTTTTTTCAATACAAATTATTCGCCTAGGATACTACACTTAATTATAATATTAGAATCCTTAAAGAATACCCTGCACATCACCTACTACATTTGGTTCCTGAGTAGTCTCTTGTTGTCCATCTCCTTTCTTCTTTAGAGATCTGCAGTCTTTCTTCATATGTCATTTCTTCTTGTAGTTCCAACACTCTATATTTCCTAATATGGACTTGGATTTTCCCTTCCTGGACTTGCTGCAATTACTTGGTCTCTTTCCTCTCTCCCTTTGTCCTCCCCTGCTCTCCATGGTCAATGCACTACCTGATGTATCACCTGTCTTTTTCCTTCGCACTTCCTCGCTAAGAATAACACCAACAACAACATCAAATTTCAAAGTGTTTGAACCAGAGACATAGTTACTTACAACCATGACCAAGTCGTTCCAACTTTCTGGCAATGAGCACAATATTATAATATCCCTAACGTCATCATCAAAGTTCACTTTTACAGAACTTAGCTGATTTGTAATCGTATTAAATTCATTTAAATGACAGCAACAGATCCACCTTCTGACATATTCATATTAAATAAACGCTTCATTAGAAATACCTTGTTGGAGGTCGAGGGTTTTTCATACAATTTACCCAATGTGCTCATCAGACCCTGCATTGTCTTTTCTTTTGAAATATTGAAATCCACTGACAAATCCAGGAACAACCATATTTCTCCTAGTGCCTTTTTGTCAAGAACCTCCCATTCTCCGTCCTTCATAGTCGCTAGCTGTTTTGATTTTCCTCTCAACGGTAGGTATAGATCCTTCTGATACTGATAGTCCTCCATTTGAATATTCCGTAATTAGTAGTTTTGACCGTTAAATTTCTCGACCTTAAACTTTTCTTCTCCTGCCATTACTCCCACTCAAACGAGGAACCCTTCTTTCCTATGAATTTATCTTCCAAATTGACCTTTGGCTCTGATACCAATTGTTAGAAAAATGATCGCAGAGCAATAATAATAAACAAGATGAAAATATAAATAACATAAAACACATTACAAGAAAAACACCAATATAATTTGGTTCACCGAAGATGGGGTACGTCCACATAGAAATTACCAGTCCTTATTATTATACCATCCAACAAATGAAGGGATACAACCTACAACACATCCGCTGCAACTTCCTCTTCACTCTCTCATAGTCTCTCTCACACAATCACAAAGATCTTTAAAATGCTACAATACATATCCTTATTACAATGCCTTCCTTTTAAATAGAGATTAACATGGGAAAATACTATGGAACACCCAATACCATGGGCCCATAAATCACCAATTATTGACCAAGTCATGGCTATGAAATTACAACATTTTACAAGGAATTTTTTTCTAAAATTTTTGCTACGAGGGCACTGCCCCCAAACCCCCGCCAAGGGGGGATCCTAAAATGTAGTCGCCACCCCCCCTGGACCCCCCATGGCGAGTATTTTTGGGGGGAAATTCCCCCAAAACCCCCCTTCATGGGATGGGATCCAGACACAGCTGAAACACGACCTTTGAATAAGGAAGATCAGGCACCACAACCAACAATTAGAGGGTGGCTGAGGATCGGCCTGGAGTTGGAACAAAGGTAGAAGGGGGCCAAGTTGGAAGACGAGGGAATTGGGAAGCAATGTTGGGAGAGGCCCAAGTTGGCGCAATTTTGGTGAAGCGAAGTTCAAGATTGGCGTAGTTTTGTCGAAGTGTATCTCAAGCGCAGTAGTTTTGAGGCAAAAGTACGAACTCGGCGAGGCCTAGTACTGGTCTATTTTGGGGAGAAGCGACTCCGCAATTCCCGAGAACAGGGTATGGAGCGATGCGAAGATGGCAGATAGGGGCATGCTTCCTTAGTAAAGGAAAAAGTGCAAAGGATGACCAGGGTAGTTGGAGCAGTTAAAGAAGAAGCGATGACCTGACAGCTACAGGAACAAAATTGATGAG
This sequence comes from Larix kaempferi, assembly GCA_027924585.1. Taxonomy (NCBI): domain Eukaryota; kingdom Viridiplantae; phylum Streptophyta; class Pinopsida; order Pinales; family Pinaceae; genus Larix; species Larix kaempferi. The sequence goes on from BSBM01000194.1 coordinate 1,027,785, forward strand.
GCGAGAAGTGCAAAGGACGCACCAAGGTGTCGTCAGTGCTTTGTGGTCAGAGCATGCATCTGTCAGAGACTAGGAAGCAATGCAGAGGACGACCAAGGACAAGCAAAGTACCAGAGAAGTTATGGAAAAGCATGGTTAGCGGGGTAACCGCGTCGTTTTGGGGGGTTAAGGGTACTATGGGATTTTGGCCCATAGTTATTGTAAAGATGTGACCTTCAAGCACATTTTATAAGAGGGGAAATTTTGCAAAGGGAAGGGTTAGATTTTGCTAGATTGATAGAGTATCATTGCAAGATCTGTGCTAAGATATCTCTGAGCAAGAAAGGCTCCGTAGTTGTGTGCACAGAGACCTATTGTAGAGAAGAGTTTGCAGCTGTGTGCGCAGAATGGAACTGTTGACCCTTCCCATTAATAGAAACAACAGTTCTCATGGACGTATCTCCCATCTGGGGGGTGAACAACATAAATGCCTGAGTTGTGTGATTTCATTGGTGTGATTATTTCATGTTATGTATGTTCATGCTTTTATATGTATTTTCACTTGTATGGATGATGAGAATAATATGTTATGTGTTGGAAACATATAACTGAATATGCTAAGTGTTAATGAATATTATGAATGCGCAGTTGTCTGGTTATAATAGTAGTTGCACAGTAGAAGGAATAACACTAATTCAACGAAGTTTGTATTGTTAGAGCTGTGAAGTGCGAAGTCACGTAATTGCACCATTATAATATGGTATATTGCATAGCTTTAGGTAAATGAGAAGCAACACTATTCAACGCAGCCCGTAGTGAGTGTGATTGTCTAGAAGCACAGTCCAGAGTGCGTTGTTGTATTAGAAGTGGATGCGGAGTAAGTGTAACTTCGCTTAAAAAAACTGTTCTCTAACTACGCATCACCAGGTTACATAAATGTGCTTCTGTAGCCACACCATAACTTTGCCTCAGGTGAGACCTTAGGCTGTTCGAAGACTATTGCCGAAAGGGTTGGTGAAAAGAGGGTTTTGTTCGGTCTCTGAACTACACAAAACCTGGGTCAGTCAAAGAACAAGGAAGCTCCCCAAAAAGCAATTTATGAGCAGTAAGGTGTAGTGATGTGTGCATTGAGCATGGGTTGTAGACGTGGGTGTGAGGGATGAAAACGTAGTGAAGGAGGAGAGAATTACGAAATGGGAAATTTGTGTGGGGGATAAGACAAAGGGAATGAGTGGGAAATGCATAGTGGAATACCACACCGGCTACCTCTAGTTGCAAACCAAAGTGATTAGAGATAGCATGCAGATGTGGGATGGAGTGCGATGAGGGTGTGGTATAAGGCATTGGAGTGTTAGGCGTGCGGAAAGGAAAGGGATCGCTAAGGAGGAGGTCGTAAAGGGAGAGGAGTGGGTGTGTTTTTGTAGGGTGTTGTAGTGTGTGTAGATTGGTGGAAGGTGATTGGAGAAAGATGGGAGGATAATAATGAAGTGCAGGATAAGAGTATGGAGAGAGTAGTGTGGAGCAACGATGTGAGGGGGAATAAGTAGCGTGAAGGAGTGTGGAGTATATATTGTAGAGATGTGGGAACGTTGTGGAGCTATGTGATGTCTGAAGTTGTGAGTGGATGGGCGCGAGGTTGGGTAGTGTGTAGGTGTGGGAACAAGGGTGACAGGGATAGGAATGGATGGGTTGGAGGAGGAGTGTTACGAGAGGGATTAATGCGCAGGTGGGATTTGGAGAGTGTAGGAAATGGGAGGATGGGAAGATGAGGTAGTGTGGGAGAATGGGTGGTGGTGGAGTGTTTTAGAGGGAAGGTGTGAGTGGAGTGCGGGGATTTCGAATGGATGCTAGTAAGGAGGAAGGATGAGTGAATGGGTGAGGATTTGGGAATGAGATAGATAGCATGAGAGGTCACAAGGGATGGTAGAAATTACGGGGATGCAATACAATGGACGCGTAGGGATATGAGAATGAAGGATGAAGCATGGAGCGATGTGGGATTGAGGAGAATGGAAAAAAGCAGAGGCAACCAACTCTTATACCACTTGTAATAATCCTCTATAGATATATATTTAATATTTTTTTATAATTTCAATGAATCAAATGATCAATACAATGGTAATGTGCCATGCTAAATATGGTCGATAAGGAATAGACATGTCTATTGATAAATAGGCATTAATAGTTAATTAACCTATCAATGACTAATAAATAAATTAATAAGTATAATAAATGTAATATACGTTTGGTTTATTACAATTGTTCAACAATAATCATCCATGCTTAACTATGGGCAAGCTTTTTCAACTATCATTTGACACCCATCAATAATTATTGCCAACAATGGTCACCGCGGTTAACCATAGCTAACCAATGTCAACCATGGTTCACTAAATTCAACCATGGTTAAATTCAACCTTGGTCAAACAGTAGTCAACCATGGCTAACTATGGTCAAACTTAGTCAATGATTTTAAACAAAGCCAATCTTGGTCACTCGTCAAATTGTAGTCAATTATGGTTAATTAGGGTATAACTTTGTTAATTATAGTAAACAATTGTTAACCATAACCAAACATGGTCAATGACACTCAAACATGGTCACACTTAATCAAATATTACCAACCATGGCCAACCAAATTAATCTATTATCAACTTACCCAGCATCAACGATGGTCAAACATGGTCAATATTAAAGCAAAGACAATATAACCTTTGAAAAATGTCACAATCCTATAAAAACAATGAATGTGGTAATGAAACATAATCATTAACAAGTCTCTATGAATCCCAATGAGAAATAACAACTGATAAATGTTTCCATCCAACATAACCCCTCATGATCATGGCCAACTGAAGTCAACAAAACTCAACCATGGTAAATGACATCCAACTATATTGAAGCATGGTTCACTAAAGTCAACCATGGTTCACTAAAGTCAACCATGGTTCATTAAATTCAACCATGTTTAACTAAAGTCAACCATGATCAAATAATAATCAACTATGGTTAAACTCATTCAACCATCATTTGTCACCCATCGTCAACCATAGTTAGTGATGGTAAAAAATGGTGAGTTTTAACTAACCATTCAACCATTGTTCACTAAAATAAACCATGGTTAACTAAAGTCCACCATAATTTCCCATGTTTAACTAAAGTAATCCATAGTCAAGGGTCTAACTTTGTCAACCATGGTCAAACATAGCCAACCATAATCAAACATGGTCACACAATCAAACATGCCCATGGTCAACCAATCTAATCCATATTCAACTTACCCATTGTCACCAATAGTCAAACATGGTTATCCTTACCTAACTAAATTCAACCATAATAAAACATGGTTAACTAAATTTAACCATGGGTAACTAATCCCAACCATGGTTATCTTAACTAAACCACGATCAAACGATGATTTACCCATAATCAAACATGGTTCACTAAAGTTAACCATGTGTAACTAATCTCAACCATGGTTAAATTAACTAAACCATGGTCAAACCATGGTTCACCCATAGTCAACCTTGGTTCACTAAAGTCAACCTTGGTCATGTGTGGACAAACCATAGTCAAAGCATAGTCAACTGTGACTAATCATGGTCTGACTTTGGGTAACCAAAGTCAATCATCAAACATGGTGCCCCAATCGGTAACTAGAAACAAACACATTAAGAATAATGTGTTCGGTGTATATTTAGCACGTTAATAATGTTCTCTAATGTATAATGTGTTAAATATAGGACTATTCGCAATACATGACATATTATTATCTAGTTTAGTGTCTTGATGTGTAAATTTTTTTATCTTAATTTTTTTACACATCAAGAAATTTTTTACACTAGATCTATTTGAGTGCTTGATATCCCTCTCAACAAGGTTTTTGAGGTGGATCTATACTAGTTACACTTCACTTAATAAATCTGACCTCTAAAGTGCATGATATCATCCACTCCAAACTACCATAATGTCCCAATATGCCACACATTGATATGTACAAATGTTATATCGTGTTCATCATGCATTCATTATCATCGTTTCCAACTCTACATGCATACAAAAGAGTAGATGGTTGTTTCCAACCAACTGATTCAACCTCCCACGAGTTTGAATGAGACTACCACCAACTCGTATAGAATAACTACGACCAACGAAATGTACAAGCAAAAGCCTATCAAGGCTTATAAACATACAACATTTATGGTTAAATACTATAGGTGATAAATGTGTTTAAGTCCAGCTAAAAATACCAGCGGTTGATTAAAATATGGTTTCTTTGATCTAAAATACTATAGGTAAAAGAGCAATGTGTTTAGGTCCAACTGCAAAATAACATCGACCATCGAAAAAAAAATATGGTTCTTCTTTGTTCTTGGGTGTAGCAACCCAAGGAATTTTTTTACATTTTTGGAAGTCTAGTCAAAACATATTGAGTGTCTTTTGAGTTATCAATTGATTGAAAAGAGTTTTCATAATGATGATATATATATTAGAGATAGAATTGTGAATTTTGAGCTATGAATAACAACATTGAATTACTGTAAAAAAAAGCATTTTTTGTTGGTGACTACCACCGTCTAAGGGTAGTTGCAATTTCATAATGAAAAAGTTAATTTTAGCATTGGAAGATAGATTAGGGGACGACAGATATAAAAGGTTTGATCCTAGACTCCTGGCCTGTAGGCTCATTTGGAGTTTGTCTGTAAGGATTTGGAGAGTGGTAAAGAATGGGAGCAAAGACATGAGCTATGTAGAAGAAGGCCAAGCAGATGCAAAGTCTTCTCAAATATGGCCAGAAACCCAAGTGGAATTGAGCCAACTCTCAGTAATGGTGGGAGCATAGGAATAATAATTTGTGTCCATGTTTAGCATATGAAAAATTTCCAGTGCTTCAAATATTCTCCCAGCACTCTAGATTTTGTTCCAAAAATACTGGATTGATTGGGCACACTATCTTGGAAAAAAGAAAAGAAGCAACCAAGGAGACAGTGAGTAAAACCATGTGGGTGTGTGCACAAAGTTGAGGGACCTTTTAGATGCAATGGTAGATTCAAGAAACCCATTCAAGTTCCATAAAATATAATTGATCCCAAGCAATCCCGACCCTGCCAAACCTAGTCCCAATCCTACCACGTTGAAGGACAAGTAGGATAGTTAAACAGAACACTTACGTGTTTGTAGTCCTAAAACACGTAAACATTATGAGATATAAATGCATACACGTTTTTTAAAAATGTTTTATGGATGAAACGGGTTGCACCTATCATTTCCTCCATGAAAATGGTAGAGTAGGCGACAACGACATAATGAGTAGTGGTGAACGTGTTTTGAGGTCATAGAGCCCAAATCTTCCACCTTGAGCACCAATTTGTTCAACCTTAGGTATTTAAATCAAATTCCACCCTTCTAATTTTTATATTTTTTGTTTTTTTATGCCCTAAAATGAATTGAATCCATAAATTTTTAAATTTGTATGCCCTAAAAGAAGTTTAGACCATAACTCCAAAAAATTTGTATGCCCAAATCAAATTAAAACCTTGATTTACTCGTAAAATCAAATCAATTTCACTAGATGCATATATATACATGAGCATCCTTCTGAATCCAAACCAATATTCACAAATATCCAAAGTTTCTCATGTATATAGAAAGGTTGCTTACAACTAAAAAAAAATTAAAGTACAATTCATATATTCCCCAAAATACATAAACAAAGACGCTAAATGGCCTATAGAGTCCAAAAAAATTCATTCCACAACAAATAATAACATATCAAAATCCTTGCCAATATTGGGATTTTATTCCTCAATAGCACCGTTTACCCCTCCTATAGACTCTAGCCCTTGCCTCTACCTGGAATATAAAAGTTGGTCCTCCAAGGACATTAGTCAACACCTTAATATTTTTATGAAACCTCCTAATCCAAGTTTTAAGATAGGATAGAAAAGCTTCCCATGATTAATAAACGTTTTCACTTGAGTGAAGGGTGCATTTTGGTTAAGGTCAAGACAAAGGAGTTCAACAATAGGCTCTACCAACATCAAGAATCATAGAGAGGTTGATGTGTTTGATTACATGTCAATCCCATTCTATTATACATGATAGCATTAGGATATTTAGACACTTAAGAGTTAGTTAAGATCAACTTGTTATAATATATTCGTTAGGAAAAGTGTGTTTCTTTAGTATGCATTTGTAAATATCTAATCTGACGGTCACGATATGTTATGGGCATAGAGTGATCCGATGGTTCAACTTCTCTTAGATCATAACTACCTTTGATCTGTGTCTTAATAACACTTCATTGGTCCATGATATATATTTAAAGAGCATGGAAGGTCACTTGCTAGTTGATCGATTATGAGAAGCTCATTTGTAACTTTCTGTCTTCTGCATAATAAACTGCCTCAAGTAGCTATTTGGCTGGGGCCGTGGAGTGTTTCCCTTTTGAGGGTTTAAAACACGTGAAAACATCAGTGTGTTGATATGTGATTTGTTTGTGTGAGCCACTTCTCTAGGTGTTCTGTCTTTTGGAATCATCCCTTGTAGTCGAACATGGTATCAGAGCCTTTTTGAAGAATTTCTTTCGTTGGTGATCTAGATCTTGAACTATGTTTTTGGTTCTGAAATTTCTGTGCATTTTTGGGCTATGAGAGGTGTCTCATTGCATCATGAGCTCCATTTCTAGTGGGGAACAAGTTTTGTTTCATCGAAAAATGCTTTTGTTTTCCTAAGATACTTGCATTTCATCAGATCTAAAGGTATATTGTTACAGTGATGTTTTTTTATTTAAAATAATTTTCTCATTTTTTGTTCAGATATAGTATTTTTTTTTAGTTTCGGGTTGTTACCTTCTCTTTCTGTGTATTCTCTTTGCCCTGCACCTTGTGCAATCTTGGAAAATCAGTAACATAAGAAAAATGGTTTTCTTTATTGTGTATCCTCTTTGCCGTGCACTTTGTGCGACCGCGAAAAATCAGAAACAGTGAAAAAACATATACAGTCCGGGCAAGATAAAAAAGTCTAACCCCAAATTCAAGGGAATATTATGTTTTTGTTTTGTTTTTGTTTCAGTTTCAGTTTCTGTGAAGTGATTTGCAGGAAAAATGTCTTTTTTTTTTGGTAAGCACGAAGCCTTCGAGACAAAAAAAGGCCCCCTTCCTCCTTTCCATCTTTTACGTACCTTTTAATATTAGCTCACTTGGTTAAAAGTTTCTTTATTTAATAAGAGGTCTTGAGATCAAGTCTTCTTGTTAGTTATTTTTTTAAAATTGCATGTAATTTCTATTTTTCATTTACTTTATTTTTTTTAATAGAAACCAGGGAAATATATATATATAATTGAAAAGGCTGTGCATGGCCATTCATTACAAAATTTGAGACCAGTTTTCTGCTACAGAGAGAGGAAAATTGCAGAATTTGAAAATGTTTATGTCTCTGGAAGCTTTATATCTATGCTTCATGTAACTTCTTTTAATAGCATTGGGATAAACCTTTACAATTTGTTTGCATAGTAGCAGGCAAAAAAACATTCAGAAAGTGTAAATCAAAGAGAACCTGTTGAAAAGAGAGAAGTTATCCAAAGTTTTGTTGTTGAATCGAGGTAGCATCCACCATTTCCTGATTGACAGTAGGAGCATCCTGTACATGACTTTATTGTGTTTTGCTTGTTAAAACAGAAATTTCCTCCTTGATAATGTCCACCTTACCCATTAATTCGATGAGGTTTCGCTCAAAATCATCCATCTTGGAGTCCTGGAAGGAGAGCTGCGAGAGAATGTATTTATTTTCAATGGCCAATTCCTCATTCTGACGAACACTAGTGCATACGGCCGAATATGTCTTGCACAGATATGTCTTAACCTCGGCAGTGAGCTGCCTTAGAGTTGCAATGGCTTCTTTAACCCCGTCCATGGTGCAGACAGGCGAAGGATTCAGGGAATGGGAGGTCGCACAAACGCCTGAGGGCATCCAAGGGTCGAGCTCAGGGTCGAGAAAGGAGAGCCGACCGAGCGCTGAGAAGAGAGCGGGTGGAATGGGAGCACGATCCATTGTAGGAGATAATGACCAAAGCAAGGGAGGAGAATTAAATGCAGGTTCGAGCGAACTGTCAGACATAAACAGAGCCTTGTGAAGAGCACATGGGGGGTGGCGTGTCAGCCACGAATTTGCATGGGCAGGACCGTTTCGTTTCCCAAGATCGGGAACGAACCATAAGGACCAAGGTTGTTTTAACATTGAGGAAACATTAGGGGATGAATAGAAACCCACAAACGCCATTTTTCAGTTACTTTATTGTAAAAGTGCATCTCCTTAAATTATAAAAGTGAGTCAGTTAAATTTTTTTAGTTTTTTACATGCAACATTTAAAGTAACATTATTGTAAAAGTGAAACTACACTTATTTTACAAAATTGGTTCACATAAAGCAACATTATTGTAAAGTGAGTTTAAAAGGTTAAGCTTTGGAAGAGGGGGGGTATTTTTTTTCTTCAGTTGGGTCAATCATTTGCATGCCTCATATCTGTTGGAGTCACCTGCAACTATTTTTTCATTCAAGCATAACTTCCTCATCCGGAGTCAGTTTTCAGTGTCGTTTTTTTAAACAAATTGATTTTTCGAGACCTTTGCATATAGATCATTGGTTTATATTTTTATGAACTTAATTTTATAGTATGGTTTCCTCATGTGATATTATCCTTACTAGTTCCAACTATTTCTAATGGAAATCTCATATGGAGGATGTCCTACAAAGTAAGGGTCTTTATTGAATTACCTCAGGGAAAGAAACAAAGCCCACTGATGCTAATAAGAAAATAAAATGGGCCAATAAATGTGATGAAGTCCGTGGACTAATTGGAATGTCAATCTCTATTGATTTACGATTCCACATATCTGGAATTGATGAACTAGATAAATCTTGGGAAAATTTGGAATCTGTGTTTGGTAAATACAATGAGATTAGAGGTCATAAACTAGGAAATGAGTTGATTTCCTTAAATCCAACTTATTTCTCATTCATTCAAGATTATTTATCTAAGTACAAAACTCTTAGACTATTATGTGCATAATGCAAAATTAAAAGAGAAGACAAGCAATGCATTTATAATATTTTTCCAAACTTGGACCTGCATATTCTATTTTTGTATAGTACATTTTACTCCATGAAAGAATCCTTGGATCCAACTAACTATAAAGAGCCTACTCTTGAATCATTTTGTGATTCTTTGATTAGAGAGAAGGATAAGCTCATACATCTTGGAATGATTAGCAATGCAGATACATCTAGCAAACCCTTGCAAGCACAACAGAAAGATAAGTCCAAGCATCCCAAGAAGAAAAATATTTGCAATAATAAGCCAAACAATGGTCCCAAACCCTCTCAGCCAGCTTATTTTTAAAAAAATGACAAAGGTAACAAACCAAAAGGTAAGAAGACTAAGCGTCATTGCAACTTTTTGCGGGAAAGATAATCATGATGAACCTAAATGTTTCAAGAAGATGGAAGCCTTGGAACCAGCAATGAAGAAGCAACACATCAACCCTGATTCATCTTCATAATCTTCATCTCATGGACATGCACTTTGTGCTTCTGGTTTTTCCTATAATGCATCTTCTTCTTCTACATCGAATGAGTGGTTCATTGATTCTGGAGCATCTTCTCATATGGCTAAGGATAAAGCCATCTTTTCTACTATGCATGAATGTAACACCAAACAAATATTTGTTGGTGATGATAGATCTCTTAGTGTTGTAGGATTTGGAACAGTTCCGGTAGGTAATGGACATTTTAGTGATGTACTATGTGTTCCAAGAATTTCCTGCAATTTTTTGTCAGTATATCAAATCACTCATTCTGTGAAGGTAAAATGCAACGTTTACACCTTACCAAGTTGTAATCAAGGATTTTAAATATCATAAGCATGTCCTAGCCACTAGAATTGTTGATGATATTACCAGGTTGTACAATTTTAACAACTTTGGGTCATCACATTTTCCCTCAGTTTTGTTGCTCATAGTGATGACTTGAGCAAACTTTGGCATGAGCGATTTGGTCACTTAAATTATCGCTCATTGCAACAAATATGTAAATAAAATATGGTGACAGGTATTCCGATGGTATCTTCCAGGGATAGTGTTTTTTCCGGGTGTGTACTTGGAAAACATCATTGGGACATTTTTGACAAACGTTCCTCTTGGCACGCCTCAGCCCCCTTGGAGCTTGTGCATAGTTACTTGTGTGGTCCTCTTCCATCTTCTTTCTTTTCTGGATTCAAATATTTCTTGACTTTCATTGATGATTACTCTAGATGCACTTGGGTTTATTTCCTAAAACTTAAGAACAAAGTTTGTAACATGTTCTTGGCCTACAAGGCCCTTGTTGAAAAACAATCTGGTCATCAAATTCTTAAGTTAAGATATGATAATGGGAGAGAGTATGTTAACAACAAGTTCACTACTTTCTGCACTAAATAAGGAATCCAACAACAACATACTGTTCCATATACACCACAACAAAATGGTATAGTTGAACGGAAGAACCGCACTTTAAAAGAAATGGCTAATTGTATGCTTCAATCTAAGGGACTAAGTATTCAATTTTGGGCTAAAGCCATAAATTGTGCAAATTACATAGTTAATTGCACCTCCACTAAATCTTTACAAGACATCACACCAGAATAGGCATGGAGTAAAATTAAACCAGATGTAAGTCACTTTTGTGTGTTTGGTAGTGAAGCATGGGCTCATATTCCGAATGAAAAATGGAAAGCATTGCAGCCTAAAAGTGAAAAGTGCATATTTGTTGGATATTCTAAAAATGTAAAAGGTTATAGAATTCTTCAGCCACATTCTCATGATATAATTATTATAAGAGATATTAAATTTGATGAAGATCTCTTGGTTTGCGATCCTAACTCGACGTTTGTGCCATCTTTGGCCCGCGAGCCTAATTCGGTGCTTGCGCCTTCTTCTACTCCCAACTTAATTGACAACATTGCAGTTCTAGTTTCTGATGATGATAGTGAGGATGAAAATCCACCTCCTCCTGCTCCTTTTCCTCTATTTGCACCAGCACAATCACTTCCTCGATGGGTCCGTTCAACATGTGAAGCAGCTGGTAATCTTGTCAGGGATCCTAGAGATCAACGACGAACACGTTCTCAGTTCCAGGGAGCCTCTTCTCTTTTGGCTCAAGTTTTCGACAATCATGATCTAGAGACTTGTGCAGAAGCTTCAGGAAATCAAGATTGACATACAGATATCGATGAAGAATATCATTCCTTAATGACAAACGATACTTGGGATCTTGTCCCTCTTCCAAAAGGAAAAAAACTTTTCAAATGTAAATGGGTCTACATAACTAAGTATTCCTCACATGGAAGTGTTGAAAGGATTAAGGCAAGGTTAGTTGCCAAAGTTTTTCCCAAGTTGAAGGAATTGACTACAATGAAACCTTTGCCCCTGTCGCCAAAATGAACTCCATCCGCCTTCTTCTTTCCCTTGCAGCCTTACATAAATGGGAGGTCCATCAAATGGATGTCAAGTCTGCCTTTTTACATGGTGATTTGTACGAAGAAATTTACATGGAAAAATCTCCTGGCTATGTTCAGAATCACTCTAGCCTTGTCTATCGCCTTAAAAAATCCTCATATGACCTTAAGCAAGCCCCTCGATCCTGGTATGCCAAAATTGATAGATTTCTCCTTGATACCAGTTTTTCTAGATGTCATTCTGACCCTATTAATGTCTATACCCAAAAAGTACGAAATAATCTCATTATCCTTGTGCTTTATGTTGATGATATTCTTCTTACTGGTAGCGACCCTAAACTTTTAACCCATGTGAAATCCAGTCTGAAGAAAAAAATTGAAATGACAGACTTAGGACATTTGCATTATTTTCTTGGCCTCCAAGTCTTGCAAACCAAAGAATGAATCTTTGTTTCTCAGTCTAAGTATGCTTGTGACCTTATTCATCACTTTCACATGAAATATTGTAAACCAACTCCCTCTCCTTCCAGTCTGGAGTCAAAATTTCCGCCACTTGCACTTCACTAGAAGTTGATGCCACCCTGTATCGCCATCTTGTTGGTAGTCTCTTATACTTGACTCATACCCGTCCTGATGTTTCCTTTGCCATTGGTCGTGCTTCCCGCTATATGCAAACACCCCATGAAAGTAATTGGAATGTAGCAAAAAGAATACTTCGATATATTCGGGGTACAATTCAGTTTGGGATTCATTACAGTTAAGGGGGGAGTCCCTTGTTGGTTGGTTTCACTAATTCAGGTTGGGCCGGTGGTCCTCATGATCGGAGGTCTACTACAGGTTATGTTTTCAGTCTAGGTTCTAGACTTGTCACTTGGGATTGTAAGAAACAACAAGCTCTTTCTCTCTTTTCAGTAGAAGCAGATTATTGTGCAACAGTTAATGCCAGTCAAGAAGCTTTATGGATTCGACAGATCCTTTCAGAGTTTGGATTCCAATAGCAGCATTCGACTCCACTTTGGTGCGACAATAAAAGTGCCATCAAGGTTGCCAAAGATCCAGTTCAACAGCAACGCAACAAACACATTGAGATACACATGCACTTCATAAGAAAGCTTGTTCATGATCGCGTTCTTGAAGTGCTCTTTTTCCTTACAGATGATCAAGTTGCATACATCTTCACCAAATCTCTTACTGAAGCGAAGCTTTCTAAAATTCAATCTATGTTAGGAGTTTAGGAACTTGTCATTAAGGGGGGATAGGCTCTAATGCCTCCTTCCTTCTCCTAATAGTGTCGCTTTTGTAAATCCTTCAATCCTATCCCAAGTTGTTCTTAAGAGGGGATGTTAGAATATTTAGACACTAAGGAGTTAGTTAAGATCAACTTGTTATAATATATCCATTAGGAAAAGTGTGTTTCATCTCTTAGAATTTAAAATCTAATTTACATTGGATGATATCTCCATCTTTCAATTTAAAAAGTAGCTAATTTATCATTTTAAGTTTTATAGCACTAATAGATTAAAAATAGAAATAGAAAAAGAAATATCAAATGTAATGAGATATTATTGATAAATAATTTATTAATTTTTTGGAAGCATGAATCTTTTGAATGTTCTCATAACCTTTTGCATAATTTTGTACTAACTAGTTACGTCGATATGTGTTTATATATTAGAATTTGGGTGGAGTAGCAAGTATGCTTTTCCTATCTTGTAGGAGGATGAGACAAGTGCACTATCAAGATTGATTTTATGGGCATCGTTCCAAATTTGAAATAAACAATTATAAAAAAAATGTAAAAAATAACTGGTAGTTGATGTATAGTGGCAGACAACCCATTTAACTAGAAGAAGGTGATTGATAACATGTACTTGAGGGATAGACAATAGATGCTTACAACTTCATGGCATTTAACTTGTGGGTTGTCAATGTTCGCCGGACACAAGTTAAGTGCATGTGCTAGCACCGGTCACCACCTTCTTCTAGTTATCCATGCATCAACTACTAGTTATTTTTTATATTCTTATTTTTTATAATTGTTTATTTCGAATTTGGAACGAGGCCCATAAAATCAATCTTGAGATTACACTTGTTTCTTATTGATGGAAGTGTTTTTAAAGATTTTTTACGAATGTAGATAGACCACTAAACGCCATGAACAACTGCGGTTATCACATGTGAAAACTTGTGAAAATAAGTATTTATATTCACTTCTCTAAAGTGTGCATATATTTATTATCATTCCTATCATTAAAAATAAGAGTTTTATCATTTTTTAAAGCAATTTCCCACTTCAAACCTATAAAAAAATTCACATATTTGCATTAGATTGGCATATCTTAGAAAATGTTCTACACTTTTCTTAAACTCCTTAATAAATCAATGCTCTTTCAACCAAGTATACACAAAAGTAAAAAATAATTTTTTTTCATAATTTTTATAATAAACAACTCCATAATCAATTCTCATATGCAAACAATTAACATTTAAATATGATAACCCATATTATTATACTCAAATTACCATTCGAAATCCTTTTTAACATTAAATTATAAAATAAAGTTTAATGACAAAATCCAACTCTAACCTTTCTATAGATTCAATATCAATTTATCATCCCCCATCAACCTTCAAGTAAATTATTTATATATTTATGTTGTAATTATTTTGAATTTTAGCATGATTGAATTTATAATAAGTGTGGATTTGAATCCAAGAAGTTATATTTACTATTATACATTTAATTAAGATAAACATTTACCTAGACTCAAACAAAACATATCTATAGGTCTCTATTATATATTTACTATTATACATTTAATTAAGATAAACACTTACCTAGATTCAACGAACACATATTTATAGGTCTCATTCTATAATTCTAAACTCAACATCTTCTTTTAATATATCTATTTAACCATATTGTGCCATACACAAAACATAATCAAACATTCAACTTGCTATAATGATATAAGGTGAACATATAATCCAAATAGTTCCAAAATTTTTAAACATTCCAAACCTTTACATTAAGACATGCCCCGAGTGAACCTTCAAAGTCCATAATTCCATTTTAAATGGCCAAATTCTCTTCCTACAGTAAACCACATATAACCTTACAATAATACTTTTTTTTTTCCAATGTGAAATAATTCCTTCATAGGCATGATATTAGATCCTTAAGTTTTCAAAAACAACCTAAAAATTAAACAAATATCATAAATGTTTACATCATACATATTGTCTATGTCCACCCTAAACACCACGAAGGTATTTAGACCTCAGACCTTCATTTACATCTATACCGAATAGCTTTCATTTGAGGTTCGTACAAATTTTATTTGCATATATAATCCAAGCGCTCGAGATTGATTGGTGGATTGGTTATGGTGACGTGGAAAGCGTGATTTCATGTTAAATAAATTAACATTCATAGAAATATAACAAAATAAAAAACACCAAAGGAAGAAACCAGAATACAGTAAATAATAGCTAATACAGAGTCATGTTAAACCAGACGTCAAGCAATAAGCATTGTGTATCTAAATGATAGTCCAGCTTGAATTTTAATATATACACATATCGACGTAATAATTCTACGGAATATATAAAACTAATAAATCAATAAAAACTACTTCTATAGTAACATAGTCAATAAATTTCTAGAAACCAGACACGTAACACGAACTCAAGGCCATTACCTCAAAAGATATCTTGTAACAACGTATGTTACTGGATGTGAATAATATTTAAAGGTTAAATTGAAAACAAGAATATTATCTTCTTATATTAAGAACATTGATGCTATTTCAACATGAAAGAGGTTGAGGTTGTTTACTGTCTGGTATTTACCATCTTCCTGGAGGCGATTGTGAGCTTCATTGTCCAAAATTTAAGGCCATAGATTTAATAGATTTTATATTAAAGTGAGCTAGAAAGGCTAGGCCTTATAACATTACCATGCATTTTATACTATATTGCTTCTATTTTTTTATTGTGCAACCGATGGTTGGATAAATTCATTTCTGGCAAGCAAACATGCAAATAGAAATTTTAGAGCTAGTACGTATACATGAATCTCACTATCATTGACGAGCACAAGTACCATGCATTTTATATTATTGTGCTTCTATTTCTTGATTGTGCAAATGATGGTTGGATAAATTCATTTCCCAAGCAAACATGCAAATAAATTTTTTAGAGCTAGTATGTATACATGAATCTCACTATTAGTGACTTGTGCAAGTTGTTTATATATATATATAGTTTCCAAGAAACCTCGGTATGGGAATTATAGCACCATGTATTAAATATTTTATAAATTATAAAAATTTATAAAAATAAAACATGTTACATGCATATTTCATATTTCTTCATAAATCATGATTCATTGAATAATGAACATTCATATTGAAAATTTGAAACATAAAAGGAAAGTCTCTAATTAGCTAATTAGCAGCCATTCTACGTTAACCTCAATGGCTCAAGGAAGTCTCTCTCATAAAAGGGTATCCTTGCACAAGATGGAAAAAGAAAGTTGGGTACAGAACCTAAAGGTCCATTGTCATGGCTAAAGTTACAATACCAAA
Source organism: Larix kaempferi (assembly GCA_027924585.1). Classification (NCBI taxonomy): domain Eukaryota; kingdom Viridiplantae; phylum Streptophyta; class Pinopsida; order Pinales; family Pinaceae; genus Larix; species Larix kaempferi. The sequence continues at coordinate 1,043,844 of BSBM01000194.1, forward strand.
AACAAGTGCTTAATAGATTAAACTGTTTCACACACATGAATTTAGGCTGAGGCACCCCAAATGCTGCCCAAAATCTAGGCTGGAAAGCACGAGACATGCAAATCAGTCCTTTGTTAGGCTTTGGGAGAGACTTCCAAATAGCCTTAAGTCTGTAGTCCTTACAACCAAATATTTTCTTTGGACAAGATTCCTCATATTTTATTTGTCCTTACATTAAGCACGAGCTTGCTTCCCAACCAACAATATCCATTGCCAACCTATACTTCATGAAGCCCTTTTCTGGTTGAATCTCCAGTCTTTCCGCGAAGCATGCGACCCCTAAAGGCCAAACTTAATGAAGAGATTATCTAGGATAAGGATAGTGTTTAGGTTTATTGAGGGCCCCACCTTTTTATATTTCATTAAATCGACGGTTTTTTCCCTCAACAAAGGTGGATTTTCCTTTCATTGAGTCGGCCATATCCCCGAAGTACCCAAAAACGAGGTACGCTGTACCATTTAGTGTGTACTTACCTCATTTTTTATAACGACGTCTCAAGTACGGAGTATGTGTATCTCAGGTATATGGAGCAAAAAAATACGACAGTGTACGTCACTTACCTAATATGGGTATCCAGTATGGGCACGTGTACCCTACCCTTGGGTACAAGTACCCCTAATATATATATATATATATATATATATAAAGGAAAGAGATATTAGAAACCAAATTCAAGAAATTAATTGAAATAACATTGGTTTTAGGCATTTAATGTATGTTTGTAGGTACGAAGAAATATTCTATGATATCTTGGTGTAGATATCTTGGTGTATAGTAGTTCCTTCCACCAAGTGCAAGGATTAAATATATATGTGTAGCATGAAGTAAATTCATTTTTTTTTCTCTCTAGACAATAAGTTATGGTAGTATACGTTGATTCTCAAATTAGTTTAAAATACCAATAAGAGTTTGGTTAATTACATAAACATATAAAAGTTTCTTATATTTCAATTAAAATATAAGTAACCATATATATGCCATAATGTTCCACGTTGAAAATCTTCTCAAAGGACATTCTAAACCTTGCCTATCAAGAAGACAACTTAATGTCAATGGTACTTATAACATGAGAAAATACCCTTGCAATATGGAATCATTGAATATTAATGACTAAAAATAAAGAACAAAAAAACATTAAATAGACTTGAATGAGAAGGATTCAATAATGGTTATGGTTATGATGAAAAAACTTGAAAGAAACAATATGACATCCCTAAGCTACCACTAGATAATGATACAATTTTCCATTTGAAAGAAAGTAATATGACATCCCTAAGCTATTAGTAAATAATGGATAATGATGGAAAACATCTAATAAAGAGATAGAATACTTTTTTTCCTTTCATTTCTTCAAAAAAAAATATTGAATAATAACACTAAATTATTTTATAAATTAAATTTTAACATCTAAATATAAGAATATATGATTTATAGTTACAACTAAATTAAAGATAATCTTATATCATCTTATATATTTGATATATGCTTAAAGATATTGAATAATATTAATCTTTTCAAAGATGATATTCTAGTCTTATATGGTTTTTCTTCCCTGATAAATTCCAACTCACCTCCAAAATCCTAGAATGTGCATGCTAATGTTGTCTACCTGCAAAGACAAATTACAATTTAATTATAAACAAAAGTGATAAGCACATATCACAATGTATACCATAGTTTTCATTAACCAACCATTTTCACATAATAAAATTTGACACTATAAAGAAAAGAGAATACATAAGAGGATATGAAAATAATCCTACATTATAATAACTATGGGATGTAATTGAAATGATACCATTAGTTTGAACTAAATGTAGGATCACCGTCGATATTATACTTTGCATGGTTTTGGAGTCATAGGATGATTACTCAATTGGAAGTTTTGCAATAATTGTTTTAGGATGGCATTAAAGCAATCATTAGTATGAGATGTACATGAAATATGGAGCTCTAAACAACATAAGATATTGTGACCGAGAGCATTGTAACTTTAACAAACATTATGTTTGATTTGATTCAAGTATTTTCTTTCAACTTCATTTTTTCAAATTTCACACCCACATGGTTAACTTCTCACAAATATGAAATTCTCTTCAATTATCTATTAAGTAACTCAAACAACTATTACAAACATACCTTGACATGAAACATCTTATAGTAGTAGGAAAAAAACATACTCATGCTTAAAAATGTGGTTAGGAATGGACCCACGGGATTTAACCATATATTAGCAGGTCTCTAGCTCCCTTGAAGCACTCAATAATGATCCCACAAAGTGCTGTTTATAGATTCTTGAAAAAAGATTGTTAAGGAAAGTGTTCATTAACATGCTTAATATTGAAACAAATTTACTTCTACATTTGTTTTTATTTAATTTTATATTTTTGGCATAACATACTAGGAAGGCTATGACAAAGAAAATAAAAATATTGCATGCGGCCCAGTGGAATATTCAAAATAAGTGATTTGTTTTCCTTTTAATCCATAATGGATGATAAAATCAATTATATTATAGCAAGGGAATTCTTCCAAGAATATATCATTTTTTTTTTGTATGTAAGCTTGAGAACTTTTATTACTTGAAATCAAAATATAGTACAAAATAGGATTACAAACGAGCATCACCGACTCGTACCACACCGAAAGATCCTGGCGTGGCTGACTTCACAGAAAATAATAGAGAAGAGAAGATATATACATAACTGACCAGGGTCGAACCCAAAAGAGGCCTGTCAATGAGACCAAACACCTCAAAATCCAAAACTGAACAAAACAAACATGCTCGCTAAATCTTCTAACAACTGGAACAGTCGAAAAAAGCCAGAGAACACCTGAGTCAAAACCCACGGAAAAGAGAACCTGCACTCCGCTGTAGCATCCCCAGGGCCTTCAGAGACCAAAAGAATGTCGGCCGCTACCCACGAAACAGATGACAAAAAGGAACCACCATCGCTAGAGCCGAGAAACGACCCACCAAACAGCAAAAACTAGAGAAACCAGCTACCCAGGCCCATCAGGGAACCGGGTTCTCCTCTGCGGGAATCTCGATCTCTCCCCGAATGCCATCTCTGGAGGATTCCATGAATTCCTTGAGCACGGTCTTCATAAGCCGAACCCCAGAGGAGTTGGCTTGTTGACCCCCCTTAATCATTTGGAGAGCCTCACGCAGACCCTGCACCAGCTGATTACGGGCTTGAATTTCCCGCACTAGAAGAATACGCACTACCCAGAATGGACTAGACACCACCTTCCGATCGAGCTGGGCCTCATATTCCTTAACCAGAGCAATTTCCTTGCATGCAACATAGGACTCAATGTTGGGAGGAGATTCCTCCAGGTACTGCACACTCCAGTTGAACGACTGGGGTTCAGACGAATCCCAATCCTTTGAATTATGGTGGGATGAGGAAGCACCAGCATCCCGGCCCTCGCCCCTCATACGTGTAGAACTACCACCCCATATTCCACCTCTGCAGCTGTAGGCTCTCATTCGTGGGGCCATACTACCACTCAGATCAAGGAACCGAACACAATCATCCCATGCCGAATACAAAGGCGAAAGAACGATGATAACACAACAAATGCACTGCTGAAACAGATAAAACCTATGGATACGACCAATACCTGCGTAACGACCCATACTTATAATAAAACTCCAGGGAGGATCAATCACTGCCCACTCAGAGCCATGATAATATGCCATCAAGTCCACACAGACGTTAGAATTACCCTTGGTGGTGTAGTACAACCTCCTTAAACCAATATCGCCTATGCTGGTACTCTCCCACACTTGAAATCTGGAAGTCACGTACCTCCAATTATGTGAAGTACTAACCAAATTACCTTCCGGAGCACTGAGTCGGTTTATTACCGCAGGGCTCTTTTTCCAAGGAGAAGCCATAATAAAGATGACAGGGAAAATTAAGAAATGGGATGAGAACTTACCCCGACTTTAATGAGAATGACATCCCCTTTCCGCTGATGTATCCATCCCCATTATCATTCCAATCCCTGAATTGACATTTTCGGAGGGGAGAGTGTTAGTGGAATCCCACGTGGCTACGTCGTGGGTCCTAATTATATCTCTCATTCTCTTGGGATTCCTCCCACCATAACTGTCCTCTAGCTAGCTATGGTGTAAGCCTCCATTAGTCCCATCTACGACACGGTGGAGGGCTGCAACGGGGATTGAGATCCCAGGCTGGGCCAGGGGTTCCCTGCTATTTGCTTGACAGGTACTAACCATGCATCTACCCTGCATGCCTTCCTCCAGGTGTCCCAAATCCTCCACAGCCAACTTCATACAATTCTGTTTGAATCCCTCGTCTGCTATTTCCGAGATAGTTTTCCCGTGAAAAGAAATACTGGCACTAACACCTTTGTTGGCTATGGAATCCGCCACCTTATTTCCTTTCCACCGAATATGCATGAACTGAATGGCTGAGTAGTCGTTCATTAGATTACGCTGGGCCCTGAGACGACTTTCCCATCTCCAATTTCCAGCGATCTTGTCCATGGCCGACTTGCACTGCAGCCTTTTTTCCATGGAAATAATGATAAGAGAGTCCCCTTCAACTTACAACGGATTCCATGCCTTCTGCAAAGCCCACCTACAACCACTAACCAGGCCCTTCAACTCTGCCACATTATTCGTGTTCTCGCCCAAATCCCCCCAAAAGACCCCGAGGATACCACCTGCATCATTTTTGACGGCACCCCCAAACCTGGCCGCACCAGGGTTTCCCTTCGTAGCCCCATCAAAGTTAAGTTTGAACATCCCAGCAGGCGGACAGCTCCAGAGCTCCAAGCTAAGAGGCCGAGACAACGACTTACTCGGATGACGAATGCTTACAGGTGTGCTATAAATTCCCCAGTCATTTAAGATTATTCTTTCCGGTATATCATTTTTCATAACATCCTGGTTCCATTGACTTAGAGTGAGGGATTCCTTTCTATGAATTTCCAGGAGGCTCCAAACACCATCAGAGGTGCGGTGTTTTCCTTCAAAGATGCATCAATTTCGCTCCTTCCATGTCTCCCACACCACAAAGCCAGGGAATAGCTCCCATATCCTGTTCAAGGTTTCATTTTTGAAAGCTTTAGGAGGCCAGTTAGCTATAGAGAGATCCGGTCTATCCCGCACCCTAGCCATCTTGTGAAAGCATTTGGCTCCTTTTTCCCATAGAAGGGAGACAAATGGGCATACGTCCAACAAGTGGTTGATGGTCTCCGCATTCTTCCTGCACATTGGGCAAATGGATGGTCCTATAAAACCCCGTCGCATTAGGTTTTCCCAACTTAGGATCCACCTGTGGATAAGAAGCTAGTAGAAAATGACCACTTTGGGCCACCATTGGCCCTTCCAAATCTTTTTCCATTTTTCCTCTGCCTCCAACAAATGAGAACCCGTCAATATCCCCAAAGCTTCTTTTATGTTGAAGTTTCCCGAGGTGGTATAACCCCATATGAACTTGTCGGCACCATCCAGAATTGGGATTCTGCATTTAGAGAGCTCTATATAGAATTCCTCAATGTTCTCACCCAGAACAAGGGCCTGCCACCAGTCTTTCGTTTTCCAAACCATGAAGTGAACATCCTCTGTGTTTGCTTCCCAGAAGTCCTTCACAAACTTTGGAGGATCATTACGGAGATATGAACGAAGGTTGGGGCTATTTATCATATTTCCAAGACCTGGCATTTGTTTCCATGCATCCTCACTGAAACGGGCAGAGGCCCCATCTCTGATTTCCCAAAAACTGTGTTTGTGGATAATTCCCCTATTCTCCTAAGCCGCCTTCCATATATTTGAACCCGGGGACTCCACATTGAAATGGATGAGTTGTTGCTTCGACCAGTGAGGGGCGTATTTCATGTGCCATAATCTGCCCCAGGGTTCCACCTTGTAGTTGATCCACTTCCACCAAATTTTACTTCCCATGATGCTGTTGGAGCTAATAGGATCCCGAAGGCCTAATCCTCCTACCATTTTAGGCCTGCATAAAGTACCCCAATCCACCAAAGCCCATTTCCGCTGCCCCTCTGTGCTACCCCAAAGGAAATTTCTCTAGATGGTGCGAATCTGCTTGAGAACTGTCTTTAGCACTGCCAGGACGGAAAACAAATAAACCGGCATTGCCTGGAGAATAGACTTAACTAGAACGATGCGACTGGGGAGGTTCAACGTTCTATAGGTCCAATGATCAAGCTTCTTCTTCAGTTTATCAAGCAGGTCTTTCCATGAAATCTGTCTTATGGTAGATTCCACAAGAGGAGTCCCCAAATACTTGGAGGGCAAGGTCCCTTCCGTAAATTCAAGGATTCTAATGATATTTCTTCTGGTAATTCTTGGGGTATTGAAGAAATAAGCATGAGATTTGTCCTTGTTTATCTCCAATCCACTTGCTAGTAAGAACAAATCCAACCCTTCCCTGATCCCTCTGGCTTCCTGCACACTAGGTGTACCCATCAACATGGTATTATCAACAAATTGCTGGTGAGTTTGGGGTTCCAATCCCTCACAGAGAGTGAGTCCACGAATTCAGTCATATCCTTGCAGTTCCTTTAGCAGGCAACCCAACCCTTCTGCAATAATGATAAACATAAAAGGGGATAGGGGATCCCCCTACCTGATACCTCTGGAAGCCTAGAAAGGCTTAGATGGAGTGCCATTAACCAAGATGGAAAAAAATGCAGAAGAGACCAAACTCATCACCTAGTTAGTCCAATCCCTATTAAACCCAAATTTACTTAGGATTTTATCAAGGAACTGCCAATTTAACCTATCATGAGCTTTAGAGAGATCAAGCTTGAGTAACATACCAGGGATCTTCTCCATTTTCAGGGAGTGAATTATTTCATGCACCAAAATAATCCCATCTGTGATCTGACGACCTTAAATGAAACCCGCTTGCTCCAGGGAAATAAGAAGCGAGAGGAGGGGATGTAATCTCTTCACTATTATCTTGGTGATAATCTTGTAGATCACATTGCAGAGGGAAATAGGTCGAAACTTCCCCGGGTCTTCCGTTCCCGACTCCTTCGGGATGAGCGACAAAGGGGTGGCATTAAGAGCTTTCAGGATACTCCTCGATTTTATAGAGTTCTCACCCAAAGCTAACACTTCTTCCTTAATCCATGCCCAACATGCATGAAAGAAGTTAGTGGTAAAGCCATCCGGGCCCGGCGCTTTATCCTCTGCCATATGCTTGACCATTTCCTCCAACTCTTCCATCTCAATAGGTTTCATCAACATGAGGTTGTGATCCTCGGTAATCACCCTTGGAATAACCTGCAGGACCTGGGTTTGGGATTCTTCCTTATCCACCATGGGTTCTTCCAGGATGTCCTCAAAGAACTCGTTGAGAGTGGTTTCCAGTTCTTCCTGGGATTCAACAAAAGTGTCGTCCCTTCTTTTAAGACGCACCACTCGATTCACATGTCGATGTTGGATGGCTACTCTGTGGAAGAATCTAGTATTCCGCTCCCCTTCTTGCAGCCAACGATTTCTTGATTTTGTTTCCAGAGGAGTTCTTCCTGTTGCTCCAGGGAGTCAAATTCAAGAAACAGAGTTTGTTCTTCCTGTTTTAACTCCTCCAAGAAACCCTGAGAAATGCCTTTCTGCTGAACTTCTTTCATTTTAATATCCAGCCGCTTTTTTTCTTATTAGATGTTCCCAAACGATTCCAAGTTCCAATGCTTGATTTTTCATTTTAGGGCCTTTAAATTTTGTTGGAACCTGTACATCAATGTACCCTCGATATACGGAATATCCTTCCACCACTGTTTGAGTTTCTCGGGAAACTCTTTATTGAGCAACCAAAATTGTTCAAATCTGAAGGGTCTATGCAGGTTCTCACTGATCGTCGACCATTCCAGACTAACTGGCCAATGATCAGAACCCACCGAAGGGAGAATCACCACCGTTAAATCCCCACCTGCCATCATAATCAATTCCATAACCAGGAAGCGGTCCATCCAAAAATCAATACTTCTATCCTCCACCTGTTGATGTATATGTAACTTCGGAATGTATTTCATCTATGTATTTTATTGTATTCCTATAGAGATGTTATTATTCCTCTATACGGAAGTGTCGTAAGTTATACTTGATGGGTTATTGGACCACCTTGTTGGGGTCAGCCCTGTATAAGTCATGTGGGTTAAAGGGTTATTAGACCACCCTATTGGGGGTCGGCCCTATCAGCATTATGTTATGTGGTTAAGTTAAGGCCGACCTAGTAAAGGTTATTAGGCAAGTCAAGTCAAGTATAAATAGAGTGCGGAAGGCACTCTATTTGATCATTCACTTTCTCACTCATACTCTCATTGGAGAGTGGTGCACTTGTGGAGGAGGAGAAGCTGCCTCTATGAGAAGACTATCTCTTATGCTTGGGTTGTATCATTGCTCTATCTATCTTTGAAGAAGTTGTGGGGTTTTTCACCTTTATGGTTTTCCCTAGTGAAACTTTGTGTGTCTATTGTCTCTTGTGTGCTTGCATTATTATGTCCATGATTGATATGTTGTAGATATGCTGTACATGTTGATCTCTCAGTTAAGATCCAAGATCAGATTGAAGTAAATTCTGAAAAACTAACACCGCCCTCTTATTATTCCACGTAAAAGTACCATTTGTCGCTTTGATGTCCACCAACCCCAGAGCTTCAATAGTATCATTAAAGTGGTCGTTGATGGGGCTTAACTGTCGAATACCACCTTTTTTCTCGTCCAGATTACGAATCAAATTGAAGTCCCCCACCAAAAGCCAAGGAGAAGTTCCAACCTAGTCCTTAAGAGACTGCAGGGAATTCAAGAAAGAGAGTTTCAGGCTATGGATTGTTGGCCCATACACATTAGAAATGAATCCTCGGGTTTTCATCCCCAACACATGGAAGGACGCTGACAGATGATACTGGGAGGCAAAGAATCCCGAGAGAACAACTTTCCCTGGGTTCCACGGGATTCCAATACCACCTGCTGCTCCTTTGGCTCCTACAACCATAACCTCACAGTTATGCCACACTTTCCTACCAATATCTTTGAGCTCTTCAATAGAGCACTTCGTTTCTTGAAGATACATGATCATGGATTCAATTTTCCTTTTCAGAAGCCGAATCTTCATAGGGATTTTACAACCTCTAATATTCCAGGTTGTAATCCGCATTAATTAAATACTTGGGGTTGGTCGCAAGGGCTGCGAAAATGGTAGGGTATTGACCTGAAGTTACCAACTGAGAACCTAACAGTTGGACCCTCTGCACATTACTGTGCCTTCCCCGTTTATCCTTCCTTCCTTTCTTTTTTCGCCCCTCTGTTTCTTTCATGGGGTCCGAGATAATTCCTAAACCTTTGGTTTGCTTAGTTTTGAGTATGGCTTTCTTTAACAGGGAGATTTGAGTTTGGGAGAGAGGATTTGGATCCTTCACCGAGGCGACCACCTCCAGGCTTTCCAGATCTATACCTTCGAATGTCATCTCCTCCCCTTCTTCTTCACGTATTTCAACTTCTCCCATTGCTACTTCCGTTGCCGATTCAAGAATAGGGGTAACCTCCGAGCCAAGATTTTCTTTGATTTGATCTTCTTGAGAGATTTCACCTCCCTTTTCGGACTACCAGACCTCAAATCTATTGTGGGTTTGATTTTTTTTATTCATCTCTGGTCCGACTGGCCTTTTGGATGATCTTTTCTTGTTAGCGGCTTTGGTGAATCCGTCTTCTTGTTTCTTGTCCGGATTGCTAGCAGTTCCTGGGTTTTTATTAAGGGGGCAGTCCCAAAAGAGATGACCATGTTCATGAAAATGCCTACATCGTCCCATGATATCTCGATCCCTTCCGGCAGATCCTGAGAAATATCCATATACAAGCATATTCTAGCATACGAAGTGTATCACATTTGTTCCGTTTGTTCAGACACCTTGACAAACACCCCCAGCATATTACCAATATCAGTGAGGATCTCTTGTTTCCAGTATTCCGTTGGAAGGGAATACAAATGTATCCAGATCGGAGCTATCGTGAGGTTCTCCTTATCCGGGTTGAAACATTCTTTCCACGGCCTCAGATACAGGCCTGCTGAATGAAAGAAGTATGGGCCGTTATTGAAAATCCTGTTATGGTCAGTTTCATTAAAGAATACCACCGTAATGAATCCTTTAGCTCCAAGCTGGAGATCGAAGTGAACTTGGGGTTTCCATGTGGTGTTGATCCACCATAATAGAGCCTTTTCAGCTGGCCAAATTCCAACGAATTTGTCGATAAGAGCATGCTCCTTCATGTACTGTATGTCCTCTTTGATCCATTCAGATCGGATCTGCAGTCTTGGAACCTTTCTTGACTTAGGCATGCATTGCCCTGGTTTCCAGGGTCCCGAAATTAGGGGGGTCTCTTTATTTACTCCATTGTGCCCGGCTTCACCCTGACCTGCAGGAGATTTTGAAGCTTTAGCTACCCCTTTTCCTTTATCGATATCCATTCCAGGGGTAGGAGGTGAAGCCTCCCCACCCACCGTCACGTCCATTCTGATTGAACCCTGCCTCAGCAGGGGATCCGGGACCTTTCCCGAACCGTTCCTACAATCTCTGAATCTTACTGTCACACCTTACACCTCCGTAAAATCTTCCACCTTCATCGATCAGATCTTCATCTGCAACGAGCCTACAAGAATATATCATTTGATTAATGCAAATAAAACATTTTAGAAACTACTTTCGTCTTATGGTGATTTTTTGTAAATAAAAATTTCACAATTTAATAGAAACATCATTGTTACATTCCTTATTTTTATTGGTATCATGTACCACTCAAGTAAAGCCATCTAAATTTGCAAAATGGTTGGAAATCAAATTACACTTGGCATTCTCATTTTTACAAAAAAATTGATATATAGTGGATTCTTGTTATGATACACTACCACAATTAAACATGGCTAATCAAAGAACAAGATTTTGAAACTAGATTACATGGAATATCATTAATGATATTGTATATTTTTGCTATGATTGACCTTTTTTATTGCAACCACGTCACTCATTTTATCAAGTGAGAGGAGTGATGTTTTTTCTTTTGTAGCATGTTTGAATCTTTAGATATGAAACCTGGGATCCTTGTGATATATATTTCTGTCTACTTTCACAATTTCATTTATTAAATTGTGTACATTATTGTGTACAATTCTTTCCTATAAATAGTGTTTATAGTAGTCAATTTGGCTATAAACCTTTAAGAAATTATGATAATCCAAGTTTTATAGACTACAAATATAATAACAGAAAACTTTTCAATATTTAGAGACATTTATTTATACTAGTTTGGATTTTCCAATTTAGTATAGAAAGGGAATTCATCTCTATTCCAAATGGATGCAATTGCATTATACACAAGATATTCTATAGTCCTTTACAATAGTTATATTTGGATGCTTTCAAACATTCATTGTTTTAAAGTGAATCATAATCTATATACAAACCCATATCAGATTATTCTTCCATTATTTGTATATAATTATTTATATAGATTGATAGAATACAAATATTGTTTCAAAAGGAAGTTTCAATACAAAGAAATAACCAAATGACTTGTTATTATATTCCAATAACATAGGGTTTGCACACATTCTTAATGGTCTTTATATAACCATGGGCCATGATATTCCCCACTTCACACACACATACATTACTCAAGTAGGGTCTTTAGAACATATTGTTCTCGTGAACCTTTTCCATGTTTTAGTATTGACCCAATGCCTAATAAACATGATTTCTTTCTTTAATTCCTTCCACTTTTCTCTTTCTTTCTTTGTTGTTTCATTTTTCTTTCCTTTTTAGTTTTCTTTTTATTTTCTTTTTTCAACTCTAAGCATTATTATGACAATGAGTCTTCCACATCATTGTCTTAGATTGGGTGGTTGGTTGGGCCCTTGACATTATGTCTCGTGCAATTCCATGAAAGTGTTTTCCACACTTGTGATTTTATTCCACATTGTTGATCATAAAATGAATGTATCAGATCATGATATTTGTGGGTCTAAGAGGCCACTTTTCTTGCGTGCACTAGCCTAAAACCCACATTAATGAGGGTGTGTCATATGTCCACCTCTGATAATGTTTAAAAATTTTAAGTGTTAAATATCTCCACCTTGAACCTCTTCAGATCAATTGATCAAGAATATGATCAATGGTTACGAACTTTGTGGATCATGAGACCCCCTTTCATTCGATGAATAATTTTAGAACTTGCAATAATTAACAGGAGCTGCCACACCTCTCTTTCACCATTCTCCAAAAGTGTTAAATCCTAGGTGGTTCTACAATATGTGAAAACTTATGTTTCTATCCCAATTGCATTATATGACCCCTTTTATTGTAGATCCAAAGGACCCTCCCCCCATGATGCAACTTTGACATCCACACCGATGGGAAGGTGCCACATCTCTATGTGTCATTGATTTTGGAAGTTCATGATTTTGAAATCTTTACCATAGAATAATCCCACATCATCAATCTTTATACCAATGGAAAAATCATATATCTATGGGTGATACTCTATAGCCTACACCAATGGGATGGTGCAACGAGGTAGCTTACAGTCCTTTCACCGGTGTAAATCACATGCATCTCTCCCATTCATTGAACTTCGACAATCAATCTAAGATACTAAATATAGTCCATCTCCCTATAGATTGTAAGGATTGTCCTTCCCCATCATTCTTCTTTAACACCTGCACCAATGGGAGGGTACCGCATGTCATTCGCGCATTCTTTTTTTATGGAAAAAGACCATATTGTGAAACAATTTTGATAAGTTTATTTTTATATGATTCATTTGATAGATAGTTAATATATACTAGTTAGAATAGAGCCCTCTTAAAACTTCATGTTTAATTCCTCACAATCTCTTTTTTTGGTATAATTGCTAACTATTTAAGTTTAGAAAAAATAATAACAAAACTAACATCTAATCATGGGAAATTTTTCAATATAATTACTAACCATTTAAGTTTACAAAAATATTGACAAAAATAACTACATAATTATCCTTAATAATTAAACCGTTGAAAACAACTCAAATAACATCTAATCATGGGAAATTTTTTAATATAATTAATAACCATTTGAGTTTACAAAAAGTATTGACAAAAATAACTACATAATTATCCTTAATAATTAAACCGTTGACAACAACTCAAAATAATTGAAGTAAAAATAATTACAATAAAAATAAGACATTTGGAATATATATATAGTAATTTAAAATGTCAAAATGTAAATCAAAATAACAGCATGTAAAGTCAAATTACTACTTTGGAAGACAACTTTGTTTGACTCGCATTAGGTTATATTGTGCATTGGATATCGAAATAACATCATGTAAAGTCAAATTACTAATTTGGAAGACACAACTCTTTTTTTTTTTTTTTTTTTTGGCTCTTAGTAGGTTATATTGTGCATTAGATATTTGGAACACTCTCTTTTTACATTTTACTTTCAGTTAAGTGTTTTAGACTCTTGCTAAGTTTATATGCACAATTATATTTTGGATTTTTTGAAAATTGTTGTATTTGGCCATGTTATATAAATGTAATTGGGTAGTGGAGAATCTTTTGTAAAGATGAAGGAAAAGTTCAGAAACTATCTTGTTATTTTTTATTTATTTCTGATGAATATTAAGTATTTTTTTCTTTAGGTGAAAAAAAGTCAAATTACAAGAATATAATGCATATTCAATTTATAAATAAATATTATTGTTGTGATCATGCTAATTCAATTTAGCAAATGTTGTACTCTTTAAAGAATTATATCACTTTTGAAAACTGTGCTCCCTCCTGGAATATTGCATGAAAACATTCACAAAGACCAACTAAATTACTATAAAATCTCTCCCCATTCCAACGCCTTGAATGTTGTGGTTGCTATTGTTGCAATCTTCAATCTCACTATGCTGTGAAGTCTAGACATCAATCAAAGCTCATTGGATAGGTGTTTCCCAGCAAACATCTTGTAGCTGAAGGATCAGATCAATTTTACAGCTTCGAGCAATAGTTTTAAAAAAAAAAATTATACCACCCACCAATACTTCAACACAACTAAATTCATAGCTTGGAGCAATAGTTTTCAAAAAAAAAATTATACCACCCACCAATACTTTAACACAACTAAATTCATGTACCTTCTGCCAAATAAAAAATCGGTTGACAATTGGTAGATGTTCAACTGAATTCTTGTATTTTCTTCCAAAAATAAAACCAGTTGACAATTGGTAGATGTTCCCAGTGTTAGGCGGTGGTGCACCTCCATAGTAAAATCAAGATTTTACCTCCATAGTAAAATCAAGATTATAGTTGTTATGAAAAAGATGGTAATCAATATACCTTTATAATAGTACACTTTTTAATGTTTTTGTTGAATATAGACACTGGATTTAAAATGCTTTCAAATCCAAACAGTACATGCCCAACATTAATAATTAAAAAAAATGAATAAATGTCATCTTTTATTGATTGATTATTATAGTGTATGGCAAAAAAAAAGATGGTTTCTTTGATCTTTAATACTACACTTAAGAGGTCTTATTTTGAGAAGATAAGATATGATATGTTATTTTGTTGATAAGTTTTTTAAGGACTATAACATTTATGTACTATTTGATTCAAATCAAATATCAATAGTATGTTATTTTCTGCTGAAAAAAATACTATAAGTAAGAGAGAAATGGGTTTCAGGCTGAAAATACATGCTGTTGATAAAAAATATGGTTCTTTTTTCTTGGGTGTAACAACCTCATAAATAAATTTTTTATATTTTTTGAATTCTGGTGAAAACATGTTGAGTGGCTTTTGAGTTATCAATTGATTGAAAAGAGATTACATAATGATGATATATATTAGAGATAGAATTGTGGAGTTTGCACTGTGAATGACAACATTGAAAGTTATTTTTAACGTTGAAAGATCAGGGAACCACATAGATAAGAGGTTTGATCCTGGACTCCTAGCCTGCAGGCTGTTTGGATTTTGTCTGTAAGGATTTGGAGCTCTTTGGGCGCATGCAGTAAGATGGAGAGTGGTAAAGAAGGGGAGCAGAGAAATGGGCCATGTAGAAGCATGGCCAGAAACCCAAGTAGAATTGGGCCAACTCTCAGCAATTTGTGGCAGCATAGGCATATTAATTTGGCCACAATTAGCATATCAAAAATTTCCAGTGCTCTAAATAATCTCTCAGCGCACTAGATTTTGTTCCAAAATATTGGATTGATTGGATACACTGCCTTGAAAAAAAGAATCAACCAAAGAGATAGTGAGTAATATTTCTCTAGATATCGACTGCAGAAAAGACCCATAAGCTAGTAACTATTGTATCTGCAAGCTTGAATGGTATCGACTGCAGAAAAGGCCCATAAGTTAGTAACTATTGTATCTACAATCTTGAATGGTCGTCCCTTGAAACACCTTTCATTCTAGTTCAGCTGGTTGTAAGCAAGTGTTCAATTTCATTAATTCAAATTAATGATAATGTCATAATAATCTTTAATTCAATCAATCAATGTTAATATCTTGCATGTAATATTTGGATGATATCTTTATCTCTCGGAGTGTAAAACCTAATTTACATTTGTTGATATCTACATCTCCCAGAATTTAAAAACTAACTAATTTACAGCTTCAAGTTTTATAGCAATAATAAATTTAAATAAAAAACATAAATTTCATAGCTATCATCTATAAGTAATTTGGAAGCATGAATTTTTTTAATGTTCTCATATCCTTTTTGGAATTAATTTTGTATTAACTAATAATTATTCTGCCGAACATTTAAACTAATGATTCAATAAAAACTACTATAGTAAAATAGTCAATAATTCTCTAAAAACCAAACACATAAACACCAATTGATCAAGGCCATTACCTCAAAAGAAACCCAAGTAACATATGTTGTTACTGGATGTGAATAATATTTATAGATTAAATTTGAAATCAGGAGTGATATTATTTTCTTATAACAACATTCATGCTATTTGAACATGAAAGATGTCGAGGTTTACTGTTTGGTTGTGTAGAGAAGGTGTATTTCTATAGTCAAGGTGGAGGAGAAGTATTTTTTTATATTTGAGAAAAAATTAAAAAATAATAATAATAAAATGAAAAATAAGAATGCATGAATGATATCAAAGTGGTGAGAGAGATGAATGCTTGCACGAGTGTGTTGTAGCATAGTGGTAAGAGGGATGTGTGCTCTAGTTTAGTGGTGAAAGGTTTGCATATTTGATCCCTCTTTGTAGAACCAGAGTTAGATGAATCTATACTAGTATTTACTATCTCTTTTAAGCTATTGTGAGCTTCCTCATCCAAAATTTAAGACCATAGATTTAAATAGATTTTATATTAAAGTGAACTAGAAAGTCACGTTACATCGACATGAGTTTGGATGCAATCTTCCAAAGCAATCTACATTGCCTCCATCTCCAAGCAAACTACCAATGTAGACCTCTAAAGTGCCAAGCAAAGTCCTACATATGCACCAAAACTAGGAAACTAAAGATATGCACGCATCCAAGAATGTTATATGTGCTTCACCCACCTTCCAATTGATTTCATTTGCATGGCTAGCATCCAGAGAAGAAAAAAGGGTGTCCTTGACATCCTTAAAGACACAAATTAATGCTAGAGAAACGCTTAATTTCATAGTTGATGGTTGGATATTAATCCATATGTTGATCATACTCATAACAAACTTAGCAGATCCATGTTGCTACTAGGGGTCCTTGTTTTTAATCAAAACTCATTAGTATCAAGACAAACCATAGCATTGGCTTGTTGATCAACCACAACATTGTTGTCCCTCTTAACATGAAACATCCTCACCCTGTCCAAATTGCTAACATCCCATTAAATTTTCTTGATAGCCCTTTTGATGTGGAATATCCTCACCCTTTCCAAACTACTAAGATCCCATTAAATCCTCTCAAGAACTGTACTATCTACTTGAGGCATAAACTTGGCCATTCAAGCGAGTCTCTAAAAATCATCACATCATTAACTTGTGATATTTTCAAAATTTTGTTCCCATGTCCAAACTCTATTTGTGGATATGTCTACCCCAAGAGTAGGTCAACTATGTGTTTCCATCCACAATAAAAACCCCATTCACACTGCCCTTAATGCTTAGATTAAACATTGAAATTATCTAATTTTTTAATTTATTGAAACTGGAAAATTATCTAAATTGATTTGAAGCATTTAATTTATTATCATAATAACTAAACTTAGTTATACTAAGCATTAGATTTTTTTCATTTTATGTAAAATAATTTCAAATATTGAAAAAAATAGGCAATGTATTTAGATGTATTATGTATTTAGCATTTGGTTTTTTCTTTTTGTATTTGTTTTTGCTTTTTTAATATGTAGAAGTGTGGGTGCAAACTAATGATGCAACAAAAAAATGAAAAAGTAGACATCCGTCATCTTTTATGGCTATTTTGAGACACTTACACAATGAATCTTGGTTTTAGTAAAAAAATGAAATGTAGGAAATCAAATCAACTTTCTAAATATATAATTTTGTATTGAAAAATCTCATAATTAGCTCAATTATGTTTTTTTCTAAGATTGACATTTTACTTTTTTGACAAATTATAAGGTATATGTCTTTGTTGGTGCATCTTTTAAGTGCCCAAATGATGGAATTAATATACGGAGACTTGTAAACATGTAGATAACAAGTAGTACTAGTGCAATGCTATTTTTTCAAAATAAAATTAGCAATTTTTTTTTATATATATAATTATCTAAGCGAAAAGACCTCACCAATGAGTCCACCAAGTGTTGGTGCAATTTTTGAAGCTCTTAATGTAAAAATATTAAAAAATTATACTTTTCCTTAAAAATTAAATATTTGTAATATGCAAAAAGTGTTATATCTATGTCTACAATTTCACCATCCATGATTGTTTCCTATAGCGAACCTTGAAACATAGACATATTGAGAAAAGAGAAAAAATGTCACATTAGACATGGTTTAGTTGGTTCCATACAATAGTCTTGTTTACTTTGAAGCTAAATCCATAGCAGACAATTAGGATAGGAGGTAACACGTGCATGTTATGTTACCATTCAATTTTTTTTTGGTGCCAATAAATCGCTTACACGCTATGAGAAACATCAAATTGCCATCTAATTCCTATCCCATATTGCAAATTGTGTGTATTTAATTTGTATGCATCAAATTTTAATAATTATTACTGTTTACATTACATGGAAATGCTATCTATCTTGCAAACAAAGGTCATAATTAAAACTTTTACCTTGATACTCAATTTTGCATTAAAGATAGTTGTGATTGTTAGTGGTAGTTAGTGAGCATCATTTTTTCCTCACGTGCTAAGTCTAGTTCATGCTCTATCTTTTGTGTGGGCATCCTTAGAACTGGGTAGGGTTCAACACGCTCTCTCACGTGACCTATTGTAGCCTCCTGCCTCAAAATTCCCTTGCACATGCTCCACCCATGATAGTTTGGATCATTAGTGGAAGTTGGTGAATGTCCTTTTTGTTCATATGCTAAGTTGAGTTCATGCCACACATTTCATGTGGGCACCTTAGAACTTGATAGGGATCAACATAGTGTTTCACATGACCTATTGCAACCTCCTTCCTTGAGCTTTCCTTACACATGCTCCACTCATGAGACCTTCTTCATGCTGCTCTTGCATGTATGCTTCTATAGGATCTCATAGTGCTTCTTCCTTGGAACTGTAGAAGGACACTTTAATATGAGATGTTCTCTCCCCCCTACCATTTTCATTTTTTAATTACTTTTATTTTGCAAAATGAGATCATCAAAACAATAGGGAAAGAATAGCCTCAATAGTTGTAATAGGTTAAGAAATTGATTTTGTTTGTATTTATTTGTGATTTTTTATGGAATGTGCAAGAATCACTCTACCGTCCCCCTCTAATTTACTTCCATACACTAATTTAAATACGCTAAATAGGTTCACATGAGAGGAATTATGTAATATGCATACATTTTAAGCCACCACACATGGCCTCTCAAAGGGATCTTTGGCGTTAAAATAAGGGCATGGGGGATTGGGAGGATTTAAGGACTAGGTACAAGTCTAGGATCCCTATACATGTTCAAGTGAGGAAACTCATGCCTTACGTATTAGAGGAAGTATCTAGGAACCTAGGGTAAAGAAAGATGCCATAAACTTCAACACATGATGACCTCTTGAGGGTTTCCTTGTCCTATGAATGGGTATAAGGGTGGCATTATTAGGTTTTTAACACTAAAAATGGGTCCTGATTGTCTTGACATGGCCACGGAAGGATGATGGGTTTCCATTTCGCCTCATTTTTATCATGGTTTGAGTTTGGATTAATCACTATTCTGCCTATTATCTCCATTTTGCTATGCATATTATCATTTAAATCATAAGTCCAAGCACATATAGGTCAATTTGATACTATATAAGCAGTCAAGGTAAATTCTCATTTGTTTGTGATTTCTTTATGATTTATAATGAAGATTTTACTTTCGAATAAAGATTGACATGACAAATTAATATGTGCATTGGTCTTATTATGGTTTGTTTGTGATTTTTAGATATGGTACTCCTTCTCGTACCTATCATATATATACAGGCTCCAGCGTGAACTTGTAAATGATGCATTAGGAGGTGGATGCAGCGTTGGTTCGTAAGTTTGGCACATGGGTTCGTAAGTTTAGTCATCTATACGTATTGACCATTGGTAATATCACTTTGTGTCTAAGTAAATTAGATTGGTCTAAAATATAATCTCTGCATCAACATTAAAGGATTCCACTCTTGATATAAGTTAAACTCAAACCAATTAGGTTTGTTAGTTGTAGAATCTCATAAGGGAAATACTGGGAATTGTTGAAGCATTTTGTTTGTCCATACAGCTATTGGTACTCTGTCTTTTCACTCCAAAAATCATAGAAGTAATTTGGTTTGCAGTGGTATATAATGCATTTTTCTTGCATCTAAGCTTTTAGTTTTATGTTGCATTTTATTAGTTAGTTTTTATCGTAGGATATTCTCATACGTTTAAGAGCATTCTGCACATGTTCTATTTTTATTTTCAATTAGAATAGAAAGTTGATTTACATGATTAATAAACTAGGATAGCTTAGGTCACTTTAAATTTTTTATTTTAATTAAAATCGAGTTAGATAATCAGTTAAATAGTTGATTATGATTTTATGTTATGTTAATCTAATAGTTTGAACTCTCCCATAAAGATGCATACATTGTTTTCTTAGTCTTTCTAGAAGGTATAAAGAAGTTGTCAAATAAGAATTCAGTAGTTTCCTTAGGTCTATATGTTGTTATCATAGAATTTGAATTCACAAAAAATCAATACGAGTTTTAGATTGTAGTTTTAGAAATGGAGGTAGTTCAAGTTTATTTCCTGTTCTAGAATTAGATTATTATTTGTTATAGAATTTAGCGACTTGTGTGGGAATATCAAAATATTAAATTTGGATTTAGAGATTTTAAAATAAAAGGAGTTTTTAACTTAGACGTTTCTCTCAAACTTATAATAAGTTTTAACTTAGACCACAGGCTTAGAACACTCATTAATTTTTCCTTTAGAAATTGCAAATAGAGTTTGATAAAGTTCAGCGTGAATCGGTGTAGATTTATTACTTTTCAAGTGATTTTAGGTCTGATTTAAAGTTTGTGGACTATTATTAGTTTATTAATTAAAGTTTATTTTATATTAGTTTAATTAATAGTGTGTTTCTCATAGTTGTTCATCTTTTATAAATAGAATATTTTTCATAGCTTTTGCATAACAGATATTTTTAGTTGGTTTATTATTAGATATAATTTGTTTATGAAAGAATAGATTATAGATTGCATTTAAAGTGTGTTTTTTGTATAAAGTTTTTTATAGAAATTATCATAGTTTCATAAAATAGTTTATTAATTTCTCATATTAGTTTTGACTTTGAATTTTAGGTATTTAGTTACCATTTTTCTTTTTGCAAATCATTACATTAGTTAGTTTTGAAGAGGTTATGATTCCACATATATTGTTCTTGCACCTCTAATTTTGCGCACTCTGGTTGACAATTTAGATGTCGATATAACAGTGCATATATTTTACTTGATAAAGGAAATCCAATATTTAGGACTTAAGGATGATTATAGTCACCTCATACCCAAAACAATGCATTGAACTACCTCGCGAGATCTTCTTGGGATATTGTTCACCTTTAAGTGGGAATTTTCATGACCTTTCAAGGATTTGAATAATAGGTATGGGTCTCAGGATTCTTAACATTGTCTAGGGATGAATATTAGGGATTAGGACCTACATAAATATTTTGGTCATCGAGGGACAAGATCAATATGTATCTCGAACCACTATACATTCCCTCCCAAGGTTATCCTTAGTATTTAAATGTGGATATCAATGCAATTATTGGTCACTAGGTATAGGTCTTGGGGTCCTTGAAAATATTGGGAGAGGTATCTTAATATTTATATCATAAAGAAAGCTTTAGTGCATACAGGGCTTTGAATGATGCCTTAAGCTTCAATGTAGCATCTCCCAAGGGTATCCTTTTCTTCCAATTGGGGATATTGAAGCCAACAGGATATTATCAGCACTAGGTGTGGGTATTAATGCCTTTGTAATGGTTGGTGAAGGAAATGTGTAGATAAGGCCCTAACAAAATCTTCTAAACATCCATGGTCATGAATAACACTTCAAACCACCACATAGGACACCTCAAATCTATCCTTTCCCTTGAGTGTAGATATGGGTTCCATTAAGAGGTTTTTGATATTGGATATGAGTATTTAGGCCTTATAAATGGGACATGGTTGAAGGAGGAAACATAAGCCTTATTCCCTAGAGGAATCAAGTATAAGAATTAAATTTCAAGGATGATGACCCAATCCACCACACATGACCTCTAAGTATATCTTTGACCTTTGAGTGGGTATATTAGAAATACTATGAAGTTTTGAGCACTATATATAGATCCTTAGGCCCTAAATGAATATTATAGGAATCCAAGCCCAAGAATTAAGCCTTGAACCATAACATAGAGCCTATTGAGGATGTATTGTCCCTCAAAGGGGGGATACATACACCATTACAATTTTGTTAGCACAAGGTATCATTCATGGTGCATTCAACATGGTCAAGGGAGGAAACATGGGAATTAGGACCTAAAGTAATATTGTATACATCCAAGGCCAATAAAAATTCCTAGAACCAACATGCATGACCTCCCAAGGTGATCCTTCACCTTTGACTAGGAATATTAGAACCGTTCTAGTTTTTTGTGAACTATGTATTGAGGCCCAGACTAAGGCTAGCTCGTGAAACTCGGGAATTAGGTCTAAAAGGTAGCTTGTAAATATCAAGGCCATGAATAAGCCCTTGAGCTACCACACATTACCTATTTGAGGGATATTTATATTTTGAGTGATGATATAGGCACCATTATAAGGTTTTGATCACTAAGGATGGGTTGTGGGGCCCTAGACATGGTTAAGGGATTAAAATAATCCCTAAGATATAAATAAACCTTCTACACACCCCACTTCAAAAAAACGTCGTAAGTCACCACACTTGACCTCCCAAGACTATCGTTTGGCTCTAAAAGTTCAAATATGGGCATCATTAGTAGGTTTTGAGAACTTATTATGGGTCTCCATACTTTGACCATTGTTAGGGGAGGAAACTTAGGCTTTAATCCCTAAATGTATATTCTAAGATTTGAGGGACATGAACAATGCCTTGAACCACTACAAAGGACCTTTTTGGGATATTTTTCATCTAAGAGATGATGTGGGCTCCATTAGAATATTTTTAGCACTAAGCATGGATCATGTGGTTTTGGACAATTTTAGGGATGGAGATTCATGCCTTAGACCGTAAAGGAATATGTTAGACATCTAGACCCAAGAGAACCACCTTAGACCACCACACATAATCATTTTTCATAGCCTAATTCATAAACCACCTTAGGTCATTTTTCATAACCTTTATATAATCACTATAGTATTCTACATCTTCATGTTCTTTACAATCATTATCACCATCATGTTCATCAAGAATCAATGCATTTGTATCTTTGTTCTCGTTATTGACATTTTCAACAACCTCTTCTGCAGTTTCACCTTGATCTTCCACATTATGGACTTCACACTTGTCCTCTTTATTTTATTCATCAATGCTATCATCTTCCTTATAATGGCCTTGAATTGGGTTTGGACTTCGAGCATGGATTTTGGTTCATCCTTGCTCTGTAATTTCACTAGAATGTTTCATAGATTTTACAAATGTGTGGACATTTATGCAACTCATTTATGTTATTTGTACGAAACTGCAACTAATCTCTAGTACATAAGCATATTCATGACCTGGCATCGCATTTTAAGTATTGTATTTGAAACGTTAATTCTTATCCTTCCTTGTATTTGATGGTGTCATCCTTTGGTGAGGGGAATACAAGGCATCAGTCGATAAGATTTATGTTTTTCTTATGTCCTATGCATAGTGGCGATCATTTGTTGAGGGGGGATATAAAGAGGTAGTTGATATGGGTTTTCTTTTGTCCTGGGTGTAGTAATGATTTTGGATTGTCCCACCTCATAATTTGGGTTTAGATGCTTTGCTGCAAAAGATTTTTTATCTTCGTGATCACTTATTTTTATCATGACATCTTTTCCATCTTTCTTGATTTCTTCTTCATCAATTGTTTCTTCCTGCTTTTACCCTTGGTTGGTTCCTAGTTTATTTTCATTTTCACTATATTTTCACCATCTTGATAATTATGGTTTTCAATTCTATATTCCTTTACAATAGTCAGCTTGGATGTCTTCAAACATTCATTGTTGAAAAGTGAATCATAATCTATATACAAACCCATGTCAAATTATTCTTCCATTATTTGTTTATAATTATTTATATAGATTGATAGAATACAAACATTGTTTCCAAAGGAAGTTTCAATACAAAGAAATAACCAAATGACTTGTTCTTATATTCCAATAGCATAGGGGCTGCACATATTCTTAATGGTCTTTTATATGCCCATGGGCCATGATATTCCCCACTTCACACACACACACACACATCACTCAAGTGGGACCTTTAGAACATAAAGTTCTCATGAACATTTTCCATGTTTTACTATTGACCCAATGCCTAGTAAGATGACTTATTTCTTTACTTCCTTCCACTTTTCGCTTTCTTTCTCTGTTGTTTCATTTCTATTTCCTTTTAACTTTTCCTTTTATTTCCGTTTGTCAACTCTAGGCATTATTATGTCAATGCATCTTCCACATGGTTGTCTTAGATTGGGTGGTTGGTTGGGCCCTTGACATTATGTCCCATGAAATTCCATGAGAGTGTTTTCCACACTTTTGATTGTATTCAACATTGTTGATCATAAAATGAATGTACGATCATGATATTTGTGTGTCCAAGAGGCCTCTTTCCTTCCGTGCACTAGGCTAAAACCCACATTAATGAGGGTGTGACATATGTCCACCTATGATAAAGTTTAAAAATGTGAAGTGTCAAATATCTCTACCTTGAACCTCTTCACATCAGTTGATCAAGAATATGATCAATGGTTAGGAACTTAGTTGATCAAGAATATGATCAATGGTTAGGAACTTTGTGGATCATGAGACCCCCCTTTCACCGGGTGAATAATTTTAGAACCTGCAATAACTACCAGGAGGTACCACATATCTCTTTCACCATTATCCAAAAGTGTTAAATCCTAGGTGGTTCTATAATGGGTGAAAACTTATTTGTTTATCCCAAGTGCATAAGATGCTTCCCTCCATGATGCAACTTTAACATCCACACCAATGGGAAGGTGCCACATGTAATGCTTATTCAATTTAATAAATATTGTTGTTGTGATAATGCCAATTAAATGTTATAAAGAATTATCACTTTTGAAAACCGACCCACCAATACATTAACGCAACTAAATTCATGTACCTTCTTCCAAAACGAAAATGGGTAGATGTTCAACCAAATTCTTGTACTTTCTGCCAAAACGAAATTCGGTTCACAATTGGTAGTGGTGCACCTCCATAGTAAATCAAAATCATAGTTGTTATGAAAAAGATGGTAATCAATATACCTTTATACTAATACACTTTTTAATGTTTTTGTTCATTATAGACAGCTGGATTTAAAATGCTTTCAAATCAAAACAGTACAAACCCTACATAAATAATAATAATAAAAATTGACAAAATATCAGCTCTTATTGTTTGCTTATTATACTGTGTGACGGGAGTTAAATTTGACAGGTAAATATTAGTATTTATTATTTTTAACTCTCATATAATGATAGTTTAAAAATATGCACATTAATAGTGAAGTTTAATTAAATTTGAAAATCGTTAAATTGATAAACAAGTTTAAAAATTATACATATATATATATCAATAAAAAGAATTGATGAATAAATATATACACTCACATTTGATATTGTTCTAAAATCAAATAGAAAAAAAAAATAAGTTGAAAGAAATTTTATATTGTTTTGTGTTTGAAATTTGTTGGTCACCCTATATGCTAATTAATTACAATTAATACACAGGATGCTCAATATGAATTGTCAATTTAGGTAGGTCTTTTTATTTCAAAAGTAATTAGCACAATCTATGCATAAACATTTAAGTAGCTGATTGAATGAATGGAGATAAATTATCCTACCTATTTGCTGAGTCAAACTCATCTCATGGCTAAAACTAATCTAATTTATCCATCTAAGAATTCAAAGTACCATTACCTTCCTACAAATATCAATCCAACAGTTATTGATCTATGAATAAATAAACTAGACTTACTTTTGCAAGAAGTTAAATCCTAAAGATATCAAACTACAGTATTCAATCACAACCGACCTAATTCAACTAGCAACTATTGTAACTCAATCACAACATGTCTAATCTAATAAGTCCTAAGAAAGATAAACAACAGTAAAGAACTAAAATCAAACTTGAACCATAATTTGACTAAATTGGAAATCCTAAGAAAGATAAATGACCGAAAGGAATCAGAGCTGAGCTTGAGTGCAACAACTAACTAATACACTCCGCATCACAGGAAAACTAACCTACACAGTTGACTGTCACACCACACAGTTGCAGCTAATCGGAATGCAAAAATTGACTACCAAAGGGAAATGCAATTATCAATCACTACTGTTGCAGCTCGATGTAAAACACACCTACTGTAATTCCACACCACACAACATAAATAAACTAAACATCTACTTAACTTGACGATTTCTGTGAGAAGGCGGGCCCTGGCCTTTTAACAGAGATGTCGTGAACTTAACACAATTTAAAACACAAAGATATGAAGAACTCTGCTTCTTGTATTAAAATGGTAATTCACAATTACAACGCTCTGTCACAGCTTATACAATTGCTAATCAACCAACCCCAGGCTCAGCAAGCCTTCCCATATTTATACACATACAATCCTGATTCACTAAATTCGTGCAACCATGAAGATATCTGATCTTCAGGCTTCCGATTCTCAACAGAAACAGTTACATCTAGTGAATGGAATTGAATGAAGCCATTGAATGTGGAGAACGTTGTTACTCTGGTTGTTAATGGATGAGCGGACTCACTGGCCGGGAAGTGCTTTGTTTGTTGCAGCGATGCTCTGTTGCAGCTACCATGTGGAGAGATGATCACGCCATTATGTTCAATGTATAAAATCAGATCTGAGGAGTAACAGCTGGCACCAATCGGACCTTCCTCCCATGAGCTTAGCAGGCTGCTACACCTGTGCCTCTCAATGCTTTGAGCTTAACTTAATGAAATTGACACAAGTTAGCATAAATCAAAGAATAGAATTCATAACCATAACAATCTTAGGCATTAATAAAGTAGGGAAATAATAAATGATACCTGTCATGATTCATGCTTAACTTGAGGAAAGGCATCTATATGGTCTGTAGAAATGAGGAAGGATAAGGAAAAAAGAGGTAATAAGTGTGGTAAAAAAGGGACAATCCCAGGACCCAACATCTCCCCCCAACTATCTGATTGCATGTCCTCATGAACAACTTCCACTAATCTGAATCTACATTTAAATCTGAATCCATACTGTATCTGTGAAGATTGGTGAGGTTGAAGGAAAATTCAGTTGCATCTCCCACATTTACAAACCCTTTACAAGCAACCCATTTATCCCAACACTGCTTCTCCTCCTCCTTGGTCAAAACATAATTGTTTCTGTATAGGCTCACAGGAAGCCATATCAAACAAAACCTGAATCTTAGTCCCAGCCATAAAGGTCCACATGATTCCATGCACTGTACATACCCAGGCACCCTAAGAAGAGCTTGTTTAAAATTCTCAAAACAATATGGATCTCCTTCTCTCAATGATGGGGAAGAAGCTTGTCATATGTTCTCACTACCTCCCAAGGCATACTGCTTCTGTTTGGAGATTGTTTGGACACAGGTAGTGATGACTGTCTTCTACAGATCCTTCAACTGCTGAGTATTCATAGGAGAATTGAGAAATCTTTCCTGCTTTGCCATGAGAACTGTTGGAAGTAGAGGTTCAGTTCTGATCCAGAGAGTATAATTTTCCTCATTCTTATTGATAGTCTGAGAGGAATTCCACTAGTGCACCTGGTTAGTGACAAAGGAAGTGAAGGATCTCAAGTGGATATCCCCCAAATAAGGCACAGGATTAGAATGAGGATCACCAAAACATGCTAAATCGTGCAAATATAATTCACACAATAAATTTTGATCCCCAAAATCACTTTGTATAAAGGTCTCCAAGAACTGAGGGGGAGTTACTAATTGATAGGGTCTACCATCCTTTAAAGCTTTCAATTTAAATAGAGTCATTTGTTCATACAAAAACACTGGGTAGGAAGGGGATGGGGCTCTAAAACTTAGCAATTCCTGAGAGAGGGTGTACATTTGGTCATTTTCTTTCTGCACGGATTTGAATTTCTTCAACTCCTCCAATTATTTTTGCACCTCTTCCCACTGAAATCTCTAAAAAGTTAATTCCTCTACCCACTTCTCTCTCAATTCTCTGATAGTCTTTCTATATTCATAGAGAGGGACCATCCCTTCCTTGCACTGATCAATATGTTTTTTTCCATTTAGCTAACTCAAGTTTTAACCATGAAAGCATTTTGTCCAACCGTTGAATCCTTCTATCCTCTACATATTTCTCATCATTAGAGTCCAAATTAATAATTTCCAGAGATATTTGCATCCCTACCTTGTCACCAGATGTCTTAGCCTTCTCATTTTGTATTGGAAATGTAACAACTTCCTCTACCATCAGTGTTGCATCAGCCTCTGTTTGTGTGGTTGCCTTAGAAAATAATTTTGGGAATGTTGGTTCTTGTGTGATAGCATCCCCCTTCTGAATCCCATCCTCAACAGCTTCATTATGTGTTGGAGTCTTAGCCAATACTTCTAGGGATGCTAGTTCTTGTGTGGCAGCATCCCATCTCTGTAATTCATCATTGGCAAGTTCAAGAACTATTTTTAAGGATGTTGGTTCTTGTGTAAGAACATCCTTTTCTTGTCTCTCAATCCCAACATCCTCTGTCTGAGTTGCAATCTCATCAAATATTTTTAGAGACACTAATTCTTGTGTAACAACGTCCTGTTTTTAAATTTCCTTAGATTGTTGAGGTTTCTCTTGGGTTACTTCAATGTCTTCTGAGAAATGAGATTGGTCCTGGAATAATTCAGTATCCCCTGATGGCTGGAATTTCATTTCTTCATCTTCTCCTAACTCCAAATCGGGGATTATGTCTATTTCTGGCTCATTTCCTTCCATTGGTTCCACTGTAGGTACTTCTTCTCCTTCTTTCCTTGCTTGTGCAGATTTTTGTGCCGCTAAGTCCAGCACTGTGACTTTATGTCTTGCCAATTTGAATATATCTCCACATTCTGGGCATACCACTTCTTCCTGTCCTTCATTCCCCAAAACAGGGGGTGAATTTTCTAACTAATCTGCAGCCTCCACTTCTTTCCATTTCTCCAGTTCATCCCGAAGCATTTGTACCTCCTCTTTTAGCAGATCATTATGAAGAAGAATATTTTCAATTTGGGGTTCTTCTGCAGCAGGTTCTTGTGTAACAGCGGGTGATTTGGGGTTTAAAATGGGAATTTCAATGTCTGCCCGAATTGCACATGCTGCTTCTGATGTGGGAATTTCAATACTTACCCCTATTGCACATATCGTTTCTGCTGCTGTAAAAGATCTAGTTCTCCTTTTATTTACAACCCCAGATGGTTTCCCTTCACTGCGTACTGCTTCTGATGTAGTAACAACTCTGGTTCTTTTCTTTTTCGTTGGAGTGTATGTCTGGCCCTTATTCTCTGACCTTTTCCTTCTTTTCTGTGACACAGGGGTCTCTATATTTTCAACAACAGGGATGAATTCCTCCTCTTGAATTATAGTTCTCATTCTTTCAGGGGAGGATTCAACATCCAGAACCTCCATGTCTCCTCCTTCCACTGCCTCTGTTTGATGTTCTTCCTTTTCCATTGCAACTTCCGCAGCTACAGCTTCCACTATCGCAGCTTCTGCAGCTGCTCCAGTTTCAACTTCCTCTGTTGTAGCTGCTAATGATTCCATCTCTACTGCTTTAGCTGCCACCCTAACTGTTATTTCTACACAGTCTATTGCTTCTTCTATAGGGTCTGCTGTTATTGCAACTTCTAATACCACAACCTCATTTTCCACAGCTTCCATCGTGTCTTCTTCTATAACAGGGTTTGTTGTTGTAGTAGCTTCCCCCATATCTTCCTCCTCTTCATCCTCCAATTGGTCTTCTGATACTCTATCCCTCCCCCCAGTTGAATCTGAGGAACTCCGGTCCTCTGCCTCTACTACAACACCTCCTATCTCTAATGCTGGTTCCTGAATTATCCCAACCCCAGCAAGAAATTGTGCCCAAGTATGGATTTGCTGTGCTAGTGACCTTAAGATCAATAATTTAACTAAGCCATGATTAGTGAGAGAAGAAAATGGGTGTCGGGATGTTCTCACATAACTAGCCATGTGATGTAGGGCTTTTAAAAGATAAAATGGCATGTTCAATAGATTACCATGGCGTAAATGGGTCAACAAGGGAAATTCAGAGAGATAGACAATTTTGTACCTTCCTTCGCAGGTAATATATTTCTTCAGGAAGATTGCAAGTTGATCCCAGGGCCGGGGTAATGATTCCAATGCTATTCCACGACCTCTTGGACAAACATTATCCCCAACTGCAAGAAAAATCCTCACTGCAGTCGCATTTTGTGCCTTTTTTCCAAAACATCTCATCCCAACTTGAGGTAAACCAGTAACTTCTGCCACAATTGCTTCTGAACCATCTATGCACAATCCTCTGACCTCAGAATGAGTATCAGTCAGGTTAAGAGAAAACTGTAATGTTGTCTCTGTGTGAAAACCATTTAAGCATTGAAAATACACAGTCCACCCAGCTGCTTCAAAGATGGCGAAAACCTCCGCGTTTGCACGTAGGGCCTCTGTGTTCTCAGGTCATGCCGGACTGGATTAACCATGTCACCTTTCATTCCTAATTCTGATGGTGAATATAGAGATTACCAATTTGAACGTGGAAGTTGCAACTTACGGACATTCATCGAACAACTAAAGTTGGAATTGGGTATTTTAGGAAAGATGGCACAATTATCAACCCACGGAAAGGTGATACAGTTATGAAAAATGGAATAATTGGAAAGTTTGGTACAGATTGGGTAAAGGTGACGGTCGTGTAATAGATACGAGTGTTAATTCTGACATGCCCCTTGACGGTTAAGTGGGTACGGGTTGCTGACGAGGATTAAAAGACAAAGCATAATCATCATTTCCACATTAATTTTTATGCCTAATCATGTATATGGTCAGAGCTCGTACCTTTGCAATATGAGCTAAGCCTTAACTTTCCACAATGATCTGACTTCATCATCACATCCATTCATAAAAAAAAACTTAATTGTGCATGTGTTGTTATGAGTTGGACGCCGCCGATTGAATGGGCAAGTACATCCATGCTAGGAGACATCCGTGGTAGGCCAATGGCTTTTAATCATTCTTGGCGGTACTGTGGTTGGGGCTGAGAAATGAGTTGTCTAAATTGCAATAGAGCGGAATGGTTGACAGCGATAAAATTCAAGAAATGGGAAATCTAGTGGAGTTGCAGCTGATAAATAAGAGGAATATGGCGGAATCATAGCTGCGAAAATAGGGAAAATAGGCCATGTTTAGCAGAGTCATAGCTGTATATAGGACAAATATAGAGGAGTAACAGATGCAGAAATAGGAAAAATAGGCCAAATCTAGAGGAGTCGCAGCTAGATATAGGACAAATATGGCGAAGTAACAGCTGCGAAAATAGGAAAAGTAGGTCAAATCTAGAGGAGTCACAGCTGGATATAGGACAAATCTGGCAGAGTAACAGCTGCGAAAATAGGAAAAATGGGCAAAATTTGGCGGAGTCGCAGCTGCGCGAAATGGGGAAATAGGAAAAATATGGCGGAGTCACAGCCGGATATAGGACGAATATAGCAGAGTAACAGTTGCGAAGATAGGGAAAATGGACAAAATTTGGTAGAGTCGCAGCTGCGCGAATAGGGAAAATAGGCAAAATATGGTGGAGTCGCAGGTGCGAAAAAATGGGAAATAGGAAAATCTTCGGCTGACTAGTTAATGATGTCGAATTTTTCATTTTCTTCAAGGAGTTATTCATAACAGGAAAATAAGCTAGGGTGCCTGCAATTGTTTGGCTCAGTCACGACCACTGCTCCTCAAATTGATTCCTGTACACAGTTCTTAAAAAAAAAAAACCGATCAAAGCATAAAAGAAAATAAAAAAACACAATTTATTTATGTACAAATTTATGTGTGGAAATTGTTGTTTAAAAATTTACAGGGGCCAAAAAATATTCCTTCCCTTGCATTAACTGATAATCTGGATCCGCTGCAACATGCGAAATGAATACATTCTTCGAAATCGGCTTATGTTGTAGTCGCAGCCGATGACCATTAGCGAATAATGGTGTCTGTTCTCATCAATTGTTGTCAAGCAGACTGTTCCATTATCAAACACCTTGTCAATTTGGTAGGGTCCTAGCCATCTTGTATGCAGTTTTCCCTTGAAATCCCTCTTAAACCGTGAATCATACAGTAAAGCCCAGTCTCCTTCAGAAAAGAATTTCTTCTTTATGAACCTGTCGTGCCATTTGGAACATTGTTTTTGAATTAAGGTTGTCTAATGCACAGCCGCTGTGCACTTCTCGTCAAGTTCATTTAATTGATTCAATCGATTCCTCTGTGCTTTTGTCAAATACAGGTTTGCTTCGATGGCTATCTTCAGATTTTTAATTTCAAATTCAATGGGAAAGACAACGTTCTTACTGTACACCAATTCGTATGGGGAGGAGCCTGTAATGTTGCGCCATGTGGTACGATATGCCCATAATGCTTCTGGAAGTCTTTCAGCCCAATCCTTTCGGTGACTCTTCACCGTTTTTGTCAGAATAGATTCAATTACCTTGTTAGTGCTTTCCACTTGACCATTGGCCCATGGATGATATGGTGAGATTATCTTGTGCTGAATGTGATATTTCTGCAACAAGGCTTCCAATTTATGAGACACAAAGTGTTGTCCTCCATCTGTAACTATCTCCTTGGTGTTGGAATATTCACACCATCATTTTTTATATTTTGCATGCCTGCATGCAAATCTACATGCTTTGCATGCCACTGCATGCATCCATTCAACATCATGGTGGTCTCCCCATCACCTAGAGCTTGCTTCTAGCTCTCCAGAGCCTGTCTACATCCCCCATTTGGCCTCCTACCTACCTGATGCGCTCTTCTTGACTGTTGTGCATGGAAAGTGTGCCTTTCTCACCTACCACTATCAGTTAGAGCGCCTTTACTCACCTACCTTCAGTTATCACTCAGTTAGGGTGCCTTATCTCACCTACCGGGAGTTATCATTCAGTTAGGTGCATTGATTGAGTAGTTCTTCCACTGATTGCCCATGCTGACTGCTTGTAGCTTCTAGTTAGCTAGTTCTGGAGTTCCACTTGACTATTTGATAGCCTCATGCACCCCCCTTGGAGTCTCCATTCCCTGATTTATGCCTAGATGGTTCTGTTAGACTCATTTAGACACACTTGACTGACTATTACCATTTATGACTGATACTATTGACTGGATGATGTCTCCATAGTTATTCATGCTAGACTTTGAGCTCAGATTCAAATCCCCTACTTGGCTAATTCGAATCCTATATGATGTCTCATCATTGATTATTGTACCACATTCTTTACATTCATTATTCATTGTATGATATTGACATTGTTCATTATTTTGTGTTAATGAGTGATTATTGAGTGCATGCTTCTTTTCTTCTTTGCAAATAATCTTGAGAGTTGATTGTGAGTTTGTTACAGTTGTTAGGTCCCCGCAGATTATCACATGGTATCAGAGAAATCAGCAGTTATTCGAATTGAAGCCATTGCAGCAGTTGCAATATTTCTTTGAGCAACTATCTTTCACTTGTGCACCAGAAGCCTCTGAGTTTCCACAACAAATCCTGGTGCTATTACTTGAATTCATTGGAGAAATCCAGTGAGTTCTAGCTAGGTGTGAAGGACTTAGTCTATGTGCCAAGTGTCCTTAAGGTAGTGTTCATTTGAAGTGTAGCATTCTCCATCAACAAAAATTCTCTTGTTTTGCAGGTTTATTCACCCGTTCGGAATCTTCTTCAACTATTCGACTTTCTCTATTCAGATGGATCTAAAGCTCACATATTCCAACTATGTTGAGTGGAAATACAAGATGACTCTCTTCACGAGATCCAAGAGCTTCACCCGAATACTCAATGGAACGATGGTAGAACATCTCAGTGCAGTTGAAAAATCCAAGTACTTGGATAGGTTTGATGAAGCAGTTGGTCTCCCCCTTTTCTCAATTTCTGAATATCTTCACTTCCATGTCATCGATCTTACATCTCCTAAAGAGGTTTGGGAAAAGCTCGAATCCCTTTTTGGATAGAAAGATGATATGAAAGGACACAAATTGGAGAATGAGCTCATATGTTTGAGTCTTGACAGTTTCAAATCTATCAATGCCTTCCTCACCAAGTTCAGAAGCTTGATATCACAGTTGAAAATATATGAGATAGTGAAAGAAGACAAGTAGCTTATACTTTCCATTCTCTCAAAGTTGGGGGAAAACTTATCAGTTTTTGTCTCTACTTTCCAGTCAGCTAGGTTGCCCATTCCAAGATGGAAGTTTCCCTCACTTGATGATTTCATCCAATCTCTACTCAAGAGGAAGAGAACTTGATCTCTATGGGAATGATCAAACCCAAATTGGATTCAACCCTTATAGATGTAGAGAGAGCGAATGGTAAAGGCAAGCAAAATATTTCTGACAAGAGATCGAAGGATACAAGGCCTACAGAAAATCCATACCAGTCAGATGGAGCTTCGAACTCAAGGAAGACCAAGCATTCTCAGAAGGGAAAGACCAAGTGCACCTATTTTCTTAGAGGTTTTCATCCTGAGAGTTCTTGCATGAGGAATACTATAGATTTGATGGCTCAGTTACTTGAGAAGAACAATCTTCCTGTACCAGCATGTGCAAGAAAGAAAGATCTTGATATTGAATCTTCTATATCTGAAGGCAAAGAAAGATGTCATGCTCTCATAGCAAGTGCATCAACTGATTCTTCTTTCATCATAGATTCGGGAGTATCATACCACATTGGTTTCCTCCAAAGATCTCTTCTCTAGTCTCGAAAGCTCTATTGGCCCTTCTGTCAGTTTGGGAAATGATTAAGAAGTCTCCTCTCAGGGGATTGGAAGAATCGATCTTGATCATGGTTATTTTCCTGATGTGCTTTATGTTCCTTCTCTTGCATCCAATGTCCTTTCAATGTATCAAATGACTCATACTAGAGAGCCCAAAAGAGTGATATTTACTCCATATGAAGTTGAGGTACAACACATGGTTTCAGGGGAAATCATTGCAAAAGGAGTTGTAAATCATGAGACAAAAATCTATGAGTTTTCACACTTCTTGCATCTCTCAAAAGAGTCTTCTCTTTGCTCTCATACTCATGAAGAGAGTAGATTATCTCATCTCAACCACAAGCTAGCTCGAAATGTGGTTGATTGTCTTATAAGTGGAAAGTTTGTTCATGGCACCTTCGAAAGTTGCCTAAAGGAAAAAGATACACCAAAAGAGATTGAGAAAAAGAGGACTCTTGAAGAAGTGCGAATGCTAGATCCAGATCCACAAGAACCTAAAGATCTAGCACCTATTTGTCCAACTCCTATTTCAAAATGGGCCTCCACTACTGCATCCTCCTTTGATCTTAATGAAGATCGATCATCATCTAGTCCTAGTTCTTCTATTGATTACATTCATATTGGTTCAAATGAGGACTACATGCATATTCTGGAGCAATTTCATGACAACAACTCTTTTGGATATGTTCCTCCTTCGAGTGACGATGAGCCAATTTTTCTTGCTTCTTCTCTTGAGATATCAAATTCAGAGTTTGCATATGATGATGAGCCAGTTTTACTTGCTTCTCCACATGAGATTTCAGATTCAAAGTTTGGATGTGATGATGAGCCAACTGTAGATGCATCTTCACAAGATTCAAAATATGAATATGGAGATGATGATGATGAAATGCTAGATCCAGATCCACAAGAACTTGAAGGTATAGAAACTGATGATGAAGATGAGTGAATGGGAGACCCAAATCCACAAGAACCTGAAGATCTCCCACATGATATTCCTCCTCTTCCTCCATGGGAAGCCACTACACTCCGATCTGCCGGTGATTTGGTTGGTGATCCACATGATCATAGAATAACCAGATCATATTTTTAGAATGGAAGGTTCATCCTTCTCACATTCCCGATCCATTTCAGATCGATCGAGCCTTCTTCGGAAAAGAAGGACACTTACCTCCTTCAGGGGTGGGAGATGATATGCTTCATTAGCATCCTTCAGTCTATTTTGAGGGAGGGTTTTCTTCCCACTGGGTTTTCCCTCTTTCCTCACTTAGTTTAATTTAGATTGATTGTATGGGGTGACATTTGGTCTTAGTCACCAGGGCCCTATTTTTCTGTTTTTGCTTATTATCTCATAGTAGAGCTTGCGGGGGGTGTTGGAATATTCACACCATCATTTTTTGATTTTGCATGCCTGCATGGAAATCTGCAGGCTTTGCATGCCACTGCATGCATCCAGTCATCATCGTGGTGGTATCCCCAGCACCTAGAGCTTGCTTCTAGCTCTCCATAGCCTGTCTACAGCCCAAGGTAATTTTTAAGGGCGAAATTTCGCCAATTGGCTATTTTTCAGGCTTTTTTTCAAAAAAGAAATTCTTTATTTGGTCATTTTTAGTCTCTAATATCGCCTATATTTACATGAAATATATTTTTTTTTATCATAATATTGGCCAAAATTTATACATTTCAGTAGTAAATTGTATGTTTCATATTTAATATTCGCCTACCTATCTATATACATGTTTTTTTCCATCCAAAATAATCGCCTAGGATACTACACTTAAGTATAATATTAGAATCCTTAAAAAATACCCTGCTACAACCCCCATTTGGCCTCCTACCTACCTAATGCGCCCTTCTTGACTGTTGTACGTGGAAAGTGTGCCTTTCTCACCTACCAGTGTCAGTTAGAGCACCTTTACTCACCTACCTTCAGTTATCACTCAGTTAGGGCACCTTATCTCACCTACCGGGAGTTATCATTCAGTTAGTGCATTGATTGAGTAGTTCTTCCACTGATTGCTCATGCCGACTGCTTGTAGATTCTAGTTAGCTAGTTCTGGAGTTTGACTTGACTATTTGAAGCCTCATGCACCCCCCTTGGAGTCTCCATTCCCTGATTTATGCCTAGATGGTTATGTTAGACTTAGTTAGACACACTTGATTGACTATTACCATTTATGACTGATACTATTGACTGGATTATGTCTCCATAGTTATTCATGCTAGATTTTGAACTCAAATTCGAATTCCCTACTTGGCTAATTTGAATCTTATATGATGCCTCATCATTGACTATTGTACTACATTCTTTACATTCATTATTCATTGTATGATATTGACATTGTCCATTATTCTATGTTAATGAGTGATTATTGATTGTGTGCTTCTCTTCTTCTTTGCAAATAATATTGAGACTTGATTGTGAGTTTGTTACAGTTGCTAGATCCCTACAGATTATCACACTTGGGTACTCCAAAATGGGTGAATGTCTCTTCATATAAGAAATCCATGACAGCTTGATCATTAGCTTTGACCAAAGTTGCAGCCTCCACCCATTTCGTCATGTAATCTGTGTAAACCAGGATATAAACTTTTTGCTTTGAGGGAGGGTTGATAGGCCCTACAAAATACAGAGCCCATCTATCAAAAGGTTCAACCACAAGCTGTGGTTGAAGAGGAATTTCATCTAATCTATTTGGTTGGCCCATCCTCTGGCAGCTGTCACAAGCCTGAACATATTTTTTGCATCTCTGAACAATGTTGGCTAGAAATAACCCATCCTTAATGCCTTATGACCAGTCCTTTTGTCAGCAAAATGTCCCCAACAGGGCTCATCGTGGCAAGCTTTCAAGATACTGTAAATTTCATCCTCCCTTACACATCTATTGATTTCCAAATCGGGACCTGTGTAGAAAACATTCCCATCTATCCTGCAGTATCTAGCACTCTATTGTATGGTATTTCTTTTTTCTCTCTTAGATAGGTGTGCTGGAAGCTTACCTGCAGCCAAATAGTTAGCAACATCTGCGTACCATGGGGAATGAGCTGAGACTGCAAACAAATGTTCATTAGGGAAGGAATCTTCGACTGGTAAATTGTCATCATTATTAGTAAGTCGAGATAAAAATTCAGCAACAATGTTTTCCTTCCTTGGTCTGTCAATAATTGTAATGTCAAATTCTCGTAACGGTAAGAACCATCTAGTTACTCTAACATTAGTGATAGGTTTGTTCATTAAGTACTTAATGGCTGAGTGATTAGTGTGCACAAAAGTGGAATATCCAATGATGTAGTGTCTAAATTTATTGATGGCATAAACAATGGCAAGGAACTCTTTCTCTGTAACAATGTAGTTCAGTTCAACAGGGGCCAAATTTTTGCTGATATAATAAATTGCATATGGAGCATGACCTTCCTGCTGTCCCAATATTGATCCAATGGCAATATCTGAAGCATCTGAGAAGATATGAAAAGGAAGATCCCAATTGGGCCCCCTTAAGATAGGTGCAGTAGAGAGCCTTCTCTTAAGTTCAGTAAACATTTTTGACATGCATCAATCCAATCAAATTGTACATCCTTCATCAACAGGGTGAATAAAGGAGAAGCTAGTTTGGAAAAAAATTCTATAAATATTATGTAGTAACCAGCATGCCCTAATAAGCTACGTACCTATTTTTGTGTTCCAGGAGTGGGTATGTTTTCAATTACCTTAATTTTGGATGGGTCTACTTGGATACCATCAGTAGAGATGAAGTGCCCCATAACTATGCCCTCGCTCATCATCATATGGCACTTTTCAGTGCTTAAAGATAGCTGGATTTGTTCACAGTGTTCTAAAACCTTTTCTAAATTTTTCAGTGCTTCCTCAAAGCTAATACCGTATGGAGTAAAGTCATCCATAAAAATTTCCATGCAATCATTTACCATCTCAGAAAATATCCCAATCACAACTCTCTGAAATGTGGTCGGTGCATTGCACAATCCAAAAGGAAGTATCCTTTATGCAAAGGTGCCCCAGGGATAGGTGAAGGTGGTTTTGTCTTGGTCTTTTGGATCAATTTGGATTTGATTGTAACCATTGAATCAATCCAGAAAGGAAAAATACTTTTTTCCAGACAAGGTGTCAAGAACCTGATCGATAAAAGGTAGGGGAAAGTGGTCTTTTTGCGTTGCTTTATTCAATTCTCTGTAATCTATGCAAAATATCCATTTCCCATTCTTTTTTGGTACGATCACGAGTGGAGAAACCCACTCGTTGTCTGAAATTGGGTATATAAATCCTGCTTTCAATTTTTTTTGGATTTCTTCCTTCACGATGTACCTTAAGTTCGGCTTCATCCTTCGTTATAGTTGGCACACTGGTCTGGAGTCGCTTTTTATGTAAATGTGATGGGTACACAGATTAGAGGGGATACCCTTCATATCTGTGTATTCCCATGCGAAAGCTCCCCTATGTTTCTGCAAAAGCTCCCCTATGTTTCTTTAGCAGAGTGATCAGGCGTTCCAGCACATTGGGTGCAAGATTCGTATTAATGTTCAATGTTTTTCCTGGCTCAATTTCCACTGGAATGCTTTTCGAATTTTTAAGTACTGGAATCATATTGGCATCACTGACTAGAGTCTCTTCCTTGAGATTTTATTGTTCTTTTTCTTCTAAGGTATTGTTCATAATTTGGTAGGCATGTTTAGTGACAGATGTGGGATCACTAATGAAGATGTTAATGGTATTTTCCTCTGTTTCATCCTCAAAGGTTAAGGCTCTCCCTATCGTTAATAATGGTTGAACACCTTCTTCTTCCTCCAAATCCACCTAAAGTGGAGTTTCAACTTCCAAGATCGATTGCGCTGGAGGGTATAAAGTCAGGCTTTTAATATCAATCTTGTCTGAGATAGTCATCGACCCTGAACGAAAGATGATGCAAGCATATGCGGTGGCTAACCAAGGTCTTCCCAGGATCAGCAGGTGTCCCCCCAACTGTGAATTCGATTGCAAAACCAAAAAGTCCATAGGGTATTCCCACGAATCGACAGAGACTACGAGGTTGTCCAGGATTCCCTCGGGTTTGATTGTTTATCTGTCAGCAAGTTCTAATATGGTAGGGGTTGGCCGAAGATTGGTGAGTCCAAGTTTCTTCACAGTTTCGATGGTCATAACATTAATAGCTGTGCCTAAATCTACCAAAATGTTAGGTATCTGAGTGTGTCCTATGTGTATTGTAACAATAGGGTTTCCAGGATCATCATACTTAGCCAAAGGAGTCTTACCCATTATTAATTCGGAGAGTTTCCCCATTACATGGACAGTGGGCGGATCCCTAGAATTTTTGCTTGGTTTTTTTACACACAAGTCTCTAAGGGTCTTGGCATAGATGGGCACGTCATGGAGGGATTTTAATAGTGGAATTTTGACATATAAATTCTTCAATTCTCCTAAGATATTGAACTGAGGTTGTTCCACTATCTTTTGTAGGGCCAATCGTTCAGGATATGGTGGTTCTCTTATCAGTTGTGTAGGTTGGGTTTCGTTGTGTGTCTCAGCTGGTGTTTCAGTAGGAATTTCAACATCCTCAATGATGGGGATTGCTATGTTGACTGAATTATCGAATTGCTGATCCATTCTTACTTCGGTCAGAGAGGATGGAACATCCTCAATGATGATGGGTTCCACTACCCTCCCTGATCGTAAATGTTTGTCATTGCAGGGAATTTGGGAAATGGAATAAGCAGGCATGTTGACAGTCTCAAATTGATGAACTGCTTTATTATTTGGGTTGGGGTTAGTTTGTGCAGGAAGATGTGGTCATAGTGGTGCATTCATAGGTGTGGCATTGTTTTGGAGTTGCAGCTATGGTTGCTGATACTGTTGGTGAGGGTACTGTTGAGGAGGATAGTGTTGATAAGGAGTCTGGTGATGACTAAAATTATTTCCTGGGTAGGAATTTCTCTAGCTGGGAGACCAAGGAGCTTGTTGGTTTGATTGTTGTGCCCATGGTATCCAGGGGTTAGGAATTTGCATTTGAGATGGATGCCATTGGTTGTTAGAATAATTACAAGGGAATTGTGTATTCCTATTATTCACACCATTCATATTATTCCAAAAAGGTGATGGATCTGAGTTCATACCTTGATTCTGAGGCTGCCAAGGCTTCTTTTGAGCAATAAAATAAGCTTGTTCCACATCTGAAGTAGATTCCTGCAGGAATTCTTTGAACTTGGGTAATGAAGGACATTCCTTGGTATCATGATCCATTTCACATATCAAACATACCTCCACCTTGTCAAGCGGACATTCTTTCAGTGGGTACTTCTTCCTGCATTTGGCACAGAATACACCAAGTGCCAGATCTTCTACTGCTTGCCTCTTTTTTGCTCTCAAGAGATCCAAATCTGAGGAAATGGAGCTCATCATATCTGTTTTAAAATTCTCCAGAATATTTCCTATTTCTGCTCGAGTGGCTCCTCCACTAGCTGACTTCTACGTCCTAGTGAAGACATCTTGATCTCGTTCTTTGTCCCGATTGTTGGTTCTAGAGGATCCCCTTGAATACCTTCGACATAATTCGACAATATTCTCAAAGGGTTCCTTTGAGATATCCCTCTTTCCCAACAAATTCAACATATCTAGGAAATATTCTATAATTCGCCACAGTAAGATAATCTTGAGTACATCTTTCCCAATATCGGTATGAC
Source organism: Larix kaempferi (assembly GCA_027924585.1). Classification (NCBI taxonomy): domain Eukaryota; kingdom Viridiplantae; phylum Streptophyta; class Pinopsida; order Pinales; family Pinaceae; genus Larix; species Larix kaempferi. The sequence continues at coordinate 1,085,428 of BSBM01000194.1, forward strand.
CAGACCTCTATAAATTATATAACAATCTCTCAACAAAATATTCCAAGCTCTCCTCTTCCTTCTGAACCATTTTAAACAATTCTTCCTTCCTATCTCTAGTTCTACAATATTCTTGATATTTGGAAAGGAAGGTTTGTTTCATTTGATCCCAAGTAGTAATGGTATCACAACCCAAACTCATGAACCAGCACAGAGCGTTTCCTTTCAAGGTGGTTGGGAATAATTTCAGTTTCTACGCACTGGAGGTGTAGTCGTAACTGCGTCAGAGGATGTCAAATTCAAAGAAGAATTCATCAAGATCTTTAAAGGACTTACCATGGAAATTTGGGAGAGCCGAGGGTGGAATACTCTTCATAGGAGCCACCCCTGGTGTTTGGAGGATATGGAATTCGAGTCTGAAAATAGTGTCACCCTGTTGATTATCTTCCACTTCCTCTTCATGGTTATTGTCGCGTTCCTTGTTTCCTTCATGTTCTCCATTATCCATGTTGGACCAAAATTTTAATACTTCCTTTGCTCTTTCTTCCTCTGCCCTTACTTCTTCTTCTCTCATCCTTTCTTCCTCTCACCTTCTTTCTTCTTGTTGTTCTTGGTGATATTCTAACCACTCCTCTTTAGTAACTATGTGCCCGTTAATATGATAGATCTCCTCTTGGCCCACTGCACCTGCAACACTTCCTTTGTCTTCAGGAGGTTTCTTCTCCGGAATAGGAGTGGAAGGTCCCGTTGCATTCTCCACGGTTGATGTAGAAGTTTCAAAATTAGGGAGAACGGGGTTTGCTATTCCTGAAGATGCCCGCGGTACTCTGGTATAAGAGTCAGCTCTGGCAATTATTTCATCAATGTATGTCTGTCTTCCCAAACCTTGATTACGACCACGACCTATTCCACCTACAATGTTAGTATTTTGAGGGGGTTCCCGATTTATTCTTCTTGTATTCATGCATGCTTCAAATAATCTTAGCTAAAATGAAATCAATAAATCAACTATTGTCTATGTCTATCAATTACCATCCTCGACAACGATTCCAAAATGTTGGTCACCCTATATGCTAATTAATTACAACTAACACATAGGATGATCAATATGAATTGTCAACCCAGGTAGGTCTTTTTATTTCAAAATTAATTAGCACAATCTATGCATAAACATTTAAGTAGCCGATTGAATGAATGGAGATAAATTATCTTGCCTATATGCTCAGTCAAACTCGTCTCATGGCTAAAACTAATCTAATTTATCCATCTAAGAATTCAAAGTACCATTACCTTCCTACAAATATCAATCCATCAGTTACCGATCTATGAATAAATAAACTAGACTTACTTTTGCAAGAAGTTAAATCCTAAAGATATCAAACTATAGTATTCAATCACAAACGATCTAATTCAACTAGCAACTACTGTAACTCAATCACAACATGTCTAATCTAATAAGTCCTAAGAAAGATAAACATCAGTAAAGAACTAGAATCAAACTTGAACCATAATTTGACTAAATTGGAAATCCTAAGAAAGATAAATGACCAAAAGGAATTAGAGCTAAGCTTGATTGTAACATCTAACTAATACACTCCGCATCACACGAAAACTAACCTACATAGTCGACTGTCACACCACACAGTTGCAACTAATCGGAATGCAATCATTAACTACCAAAGGGAAATGGAATTATCAATCACTACTATTGCAGCTCGATGCAAAACACACCTACTATAATTCCACACCACACAACAGAAATAAAATAAAAATCTACTTAACTTGGCGATCTCTGTGAGAAGGCGGGCCCTGGCCTTCTAACAGATATGTCGTGAACTTAACGCAATTTAAAACACAAAGATACGAAGAAATCTGCTCCTTGCATTAAGATGGTAATTCACAGTTACAACGCTCTATCACAGCTTATACAATTGTTAATCAACCAACCCCAGGCTCAGCAAGCCTTCCCATATTTATACACATACAATCCCGATTCACTAAATTCGTGCAGCCATGAAGATTTATGATATTCAAGCTATCGATTCTCAACAGAAACAGTTACAGCTCGTGAATGGAATTGAATGAAGCCATTGAATGTCGAGAACATTGTTACTCTAGCTGTTAATCGATGAGCGGACTCACTGGATGGGAAGTGCTTTGTTTTTTGCAACGATGCTTTGTTGTGGCTATGATCTGTTGCAACTATGCTCTGTTGCAACTACCACGTGGAGAGATGATCACGCCATTATGTTCAATGTATAAAATCAGATCTGAGGAGTAACAACTGGCACCAACCATACATTCCTCCCATGAGCTTAGCGGGCTGCTACACCTGTGCCTCTCAATGATTTGAGCTTAACTTAATGAAATCGACACAAGTTAGCATAAATCAAAGAATAGAATTCATAACCATAACAATCTTAGGCATTAATAAAGTAGGGAAATAATAAATCATACCTATCAGGATTCATGCTTAACTTGAGGAAAGGCATCTATCTGGTCTGTAGAAATGAGGAAGGATAAGGCAAAAAGAGGTAATAAGTGCAGTAAAAAAGGGACAATCCCAGGACCCAACAAAATTATTGTTTCATTTGTTGAATTTAATGTGGCTAATTTCTATGAATCATACTCTCATTATGGCCTAAAGGCTTAATGTGGAAGTCATAAAGCAGTCACAAATAATTTCTATTTCATTCTAACCATAATGAATTATGCATCCAACAATTTACTAGTTCTTTTGTTACAACATAATTTAAACCACTGTGAATATCCACTAGTCTATGCATGCAAATTGTAATTATATAACCATTCTTCAACATTGAGCGTCTTCCTTCTTAAATCCCAATTTTAAAATCACATACAAAAAATCGAGAACATTGCAAGAAAACAAGTATAAAAATATAGTAATACTTGATGATATCCATGTGCTTGATAATTCTAGATATATTGGCTTCCAAAATATTATAGGGCAGTGAAAAAGATGCAACTTGAATCGAATTTTCCTTTTTGTAGGCCACAACCTACCATGCTACCATTATCCATCTCAAGCATCAATGTTCAAATATTAGTGTTATATAACTTTCACCAAGTTAGCTCTAACACTATGTCACGATTTTATTTAATGTTGTCATGTTTTTAGGCCACATGAATACATATTTAGATTGAATTGCATTAAAAATAAGTTGATTATTTGAGGGCTTGAGGTCATATTCTAATTATAAATCATATAGATGAGTCCCACAATACCAACTTCTAGTTCAAGATCATCGACCATGTAAGAACTTGCTGAATTGAATGCACCCAATTTCTCATTACATATTACAAACACATTTGCACAATGAAAATAAAAATTTCTTAATGTGCTTGAAAACATTTAATATATCAAAGATTCGATTGCAAACCTCGTGTAACTAACCAAATTGTCGCAAGCAAAGCTATTAATTTTTGTGACTAGAGTCACTTATTTGGCATATGCAGTATTGTTTAATTTAAGTAGATGTAAGTAGTGTTGTTGTTATCAACATACAAAAAAACCTATTTAAAATAAATATTGGTCTAAGCATTCAAGACAAACTTATCCATAAAGGCATGCTAATTATGAGGATATGCTTGCAATAATATTTGGAACATGGAAATAATGCAATATTATTTGAGAGGGGTATTTGATATGGTGGGAATTCTATGATCATAAAATTTCAAGAATATGGGTTACTACATGCTACTTATGAAATCCCCATGTCACACAAGGTAACAACTTAACTTGAAGTTTGTCCTACAAATCTAGAGTTAATTAATGCATCCATTAATATTTGGGTTGTTGAAAGGATGTGTGGTGTATGGGATTCCTATATAAAATTTGCAGAAGTTACAAATTTTCGAAACAACCTATGTTATGGTATTATTCATGCAAGTACAATCACAAATAAGAGCTTTGAATTTCAAGACAAAACATAATGAAGGATGTATGAAGAACAAAACTACCATGATGTGCATTGGATACCTTATGATAGTGTCACTAAGAGAGTTTGATTCGAATGGGAGGGATAGGGTATATGAAATTTGGAATAACTTAAGCAAAGAAGAATGTTAAATATTTAAGGATGTTCTCTTATTGTTTAAGTTTGTAATGATATTAGATTATATTTGGATCCAATGCCTAATAAATTCTTCGTTTCTTATCTATTGGAAGGAATTGACATTATATGAAGTTATCCTATTTGTATAGCTTGTGTCTTTTGATAATGTTATGTTAAATACAATTTCATAAGTATATTGTGTTTTTAACACTATTAAGTTATCCTATTTGTATTGCTCGTGTCTTTTGATAATGTTATGTTAAATACAATTTCATAATTATTTTTTGTTTTTAACACTATAATAGTGTGCACTAGATAAAGTGTGTGTTTTAATCATAATAATAATTTCAAAATTTTATTGTATTCACAAAAAAATAAATAAAAACACCTATAATACATAATATTTGATTGATGGGAAAATATAAATATCAAACATCATATAAAATGGATAAAAATAGTAAAAAAAAACTACTTGGGTAGGATTTCCCATCAAATTTAACCCCTCTTCTGTGGAGTCACATCTATTAAAAGGCCTCAAGATGGAACAACTCGTGCTGAAATTTTTCGGTGATAGAACCAACGTTCACTTAAAGGATGTTTGAAGCTTCGATGCCACCATACCTAGGCCTTCTAAACCTTCTTGGCCACGTAGGTTTCCTATTATCCATTTACAGGTTTATGTCTTCTCTAGTGAAACCTTCCACAATAGAGTTTAAGAAAAAACAAAGTGAGTGTTCTATATATTATTGTACAGTGCATTTAGGTGCTCTAAAATTGAGTATGGAGGAGTAGATCTAAATCTATCAAATATTGATAGGGATCCAATTTTTTGAGATGTAAATTTTTTTATCTTAAATTTTTTACATATTAATAAAAAATTTAAACATCAACCAATTAGATCCCTCTAGATACTTGATAAATCCGGATTTTAAATTGAATGTATACTGGTTTACTTAATAAATCTAGCCTAATATTTATATATGTTTGTCAAGTATCCATTTTTATTGTTTCAACACTACATACATGGAAAAGAGAAGAGTAGATGGTTGTTTCCCGCCATCATATTTGACCTCCCACAATCCCATGAGTCTGAATGACACTACCATCAACTGGTAAACAATAACTACTAGCCACAAAATGCACATGTGAAGGCCTTTCAAGGCTTCTAAACATACAACACTTGAGGCTAACTACTTCACGGGAAAAATGTGTTTAAGTTTAACTGAAAATACTGGTCATTGATAAAAATATGGTTTCATTGATCTTAAACACTACATGTAAGAGAGAAATGGGTTTAAGTCCAGCTGAAAATACCAGTTGTGGATAAAAAATAAGGTTTTTTGGAAGTCTGGTCAAAACATGTTGAGTGGATTTTGAGTTATCGATTGATTGATATATTTTTTAGAGATAGAATTGTGGAGTAATCACTCTGAATGACAACATTGAATTATTTTCAGGAAAGGCATCTTTTGTTGGTGATTTCCACAGTCTAATGGTACATGCAATTTCATAATGAAAAAAGTTATTTTTAGTGCTGAAAGATTAGGGGATGATTAGGGAACGGAAGAGATAAGAGGTTTGATTGTGGACTCTTGGCTTGCAACCTTGTTTGGAGTTTGTCTATAAGGATTTGGATCTCTTTGAGCACAATCATTAACATGGAAAGTGGTAAAGAAGGGGATCAGAAACATGGGCCATGTTGAATCAGGCAACGCGGATGCAAAGGATTATTAGTCTTGGCTAGAAAACCAAGTGGAATTGGGCCAATTCTCAGCAATGGTGGAAGCATAGGCAGATTAATTTGTGACCACAATTAGCATATGAAAAATTTCCAGTGCTCTAAATAATCTCCCAACACACTAGAGTTTGTTCCAAAAATACTGGATTGATTGGACACATTGCCTTGGAAAAAAGAAAATAAGCAACCAAAGAGAGTAAAATTTGTATATTTCTCCAGATATCAACTGCAGAAAAGGCCCATGATTCCACCTAACATCTAAAACTAATGAATCAACAAAAAAAACTTATATAGTAACATAATCAATAATTTTTTAGTATATTGCCTCAAAAGTATGTGGAGTTGAGAGGTGACAATTTAATAAAATTAGCATAGATCCATCCATAGTATGATCACCCCAAGAAATTTGATCTCTCTTGGTACTTGATATATATAGGTTTAAGATGGATCTATGTTGGTTTTATTTATTTTATTTTATGAGCGCACATAGATTTTTTTAATTATTTTTTATTGGGTTTTAATTTTTAATTATATATATATTTTAACATTACATAAATCTACTTTAAAGTCTTTACAATGTAGGCCCTAACCTAAAACATAAAAGTGAAGCTTACATATGGCACTTTAATATAATAATAAAACACCGAGTAAACAAATATTTTACAACATCGGCCATAACATAAACTTCAAACCAAAGAGAGCTATACTCCAATTAATTAAAACTAAAATAATTAATGCAATTTGGATACTTCTTACTTGAGCCATCATTAAACCATTAGTTGTACATATTAGGGATTTGAGCACAATGTACTAGAGATTTACATGTTAAACGAGTATAGATCGATCTTAACTATGGATCTAAGAAGTGCCAAAATGAAGCAAATCCCTTGAAGTTCAAACTTAGTGCAAAGTATGCGGGTGAAGTGTAATTTCGTGCTCAACTTAGAGTTGATAGGTGGCAATTTAATAAATAAGTAAATAATAGGTAAATAAAAAATTTACAATGTGGCCCTAACCTAAAATGTAAAATTGAAGTTTACACATGGCACTTTAATAAAATAATAAAATATTAAGTAAATAATTTTTTTACAATGATGACCCTAAACTAAACTTCAAAACTAAAGAGATATATATTCCAATTAATTAAAACTAAAATAACTAATGAAACTTGGATACTTCTTACTATGTCATGTGCGATTTGAGTCATCATTAAACCATGAGTTACATATGAGAAATTTGAGCACATACTAGAGATTTACATATTAAACCAATATGTACACTGTTGAGAGGGATCAAATCCTTTAGCAAACTTAAATGCAAAATTTTAGGAAAAGTTTGCACCTCAAGGGATTTGATCCCTCCCGGCGCTTGGTTGATCCAGAGTTAAGATGGATCTATACTGGTTTCTTATCGCAATGATGCTATTTCAACATGAAATAGGTTGAGGTTGTATTTACTATCATCTTTTAAGCGGTTTTGAGCTTCATCATCCAAAATTTAAAGCCATAGATTTAAATAGATTTATAGTACAGTGAGCTAGAAAGACTATATATATATATATATATAATTTATATTGTACATATATATTCATGTGCATCCATATGAATCCAAACCACTATACGCAAATATGCAAAGTTTCTCATGTATATAGCAAGGGTGCATACAACTAAAAAAAAATCAAGTGTAATCCATATCTAACCGAACATACATAAACAAAGAGGATAAATGGCCTATAGAGTCCAAAAAAATTCATGCTACAACCAATAATTACATATCAAAATCCTTTCCTATATTGAGATCTTATTCATCAATAGCACCTTATGCCCCCTCCTCTAGGCTCTAGCCCCTGCCTCTACCTTGAATCTCGAAGTTGGTCCTCTAAGGACATTAGTCAATGCTCTATAGTTTTGAAGAAATTTTATAATCCAAGTGTTAAAATAAGGTAGAAAAATCTTCACGTGTTTAATAAGTGATTTTTCTTGAGTGAAGGGTAAATTTTTGTTAAGGTCATGACAGAGGAGTTCAACAATAAGAACCACCAACATAAAGGTACATAGAGAGGTTGATGTGCTTGATTAAATGCCAGTCCCATTACCCTCATAGATGATATAATCGAGTGGAAAAATTGCAAACTTGAAATCTTGAAAACTGTTAAGTTTGTTGAATTCTGAATGGGATCTAAAATTATATTTTTTCCATAAGAAGTCCAATGAGGTTGGAGCCACTATCAAACAACATGGAACAATTAATGGTAATGTTTAAAATATAATTAAAAGGATAGAAAATGAAAGACAAGGAGAATGTCACTTTTACTTTAATAATTTTAATATTACTAACTTTAATGTCACTCATACAAAACTGGTTGGGCTCATACCAAATTGGCACCTAGGTGTCCCCAGGTGTCCCCAAAACAGGGGTTCCCTATAGAAAAATAGTACTTGGGAATCCCCAAAATAGGGGTACCTCATCCCCTCTGCAATCAACGTCCCCTAAATCCGTGACAAATGTCTCAGATAATTTCGGCATGTTTTGGGTACAATAGGGTACGATTGGGTATGAGGTATCTACTACGTGAGTACGGGTATGCATTCCCTACCCTAGGGTATGAGTACCCACGCTACTTAGGTAAGTACACATAATCCTCGCAATTAGCGATTATTGCAAGATAGAGCTCATTAGCCCTTAAATTCATGCCACTAGTCTAGTTCTCGGGGTAGTTGTGAGCGACATGTACGGTAGCATTTGAAAGGTGATGGAAACCACCTGTATCATTGAGTGACATGTAGTGTATCTATCTAAAGTGTTTGTTATGATTAGAAGCACATAATAAACATAACATTATATGTGGCACATAAACATAATGACAATGAAGGATTACCCTCGAAACCCAATTGGGAAAATGAGCCATAATAGATCTATTGATATCCATTCTTCCTAACCAATCTAGTCAAGGCATGGCCAATCCATCCATCATCAGTCACACAGGACAACATCAGCCTCCTTAGGCACCTTATAATGGAGTTGTCTAATCCTTTAAGTAGACTTCTTCACATTCAATACCATGGACTATCAAATACCACGATCCCAAAAACCATGAACTATAGACATACATTTGACTCTTTAATTGATTCATGTTTACCGAAAAATCCCCCCTTTAAACTTGAATTGTGGTAATCGTCGATCCCCGTCAAAGTTTTAACTGGGAATCAAATTACAACATGCCCCCTTCTTCTATCTACCTAAATCTACATAGGTGACCCAATAAACCAAATGTATGCATGCCTTAAAAGGTCTTATAGCCATATGCCCATTTACATTGTGGTTAAACACAACTACCATACAAGTGCCTAGATTACAGTGTGTGATCACTTTTCCTTGGTCCACTTCCATGTGCTTTTTTCACTTACCATGTGCCTCTTTCAATAATGAATTCTTGTGGGATTGTAACACCTTTCTAACCTTTTGGTCAGATACCACTGATATAATTAAAAGCACATAATAAACATAATCATTAGATCTGGAACATAAACATAATGACAACGAAGGATTACTTTGGAAACCCAATTGAGAAAACCAACCATAATAGATCTATTGATATCCATTCCTCCTAACCAATTTGTTTAGAGCATGGCCAATCCAACCACACATAAGCCAACATTAACATCCTTAGGAACCTTAATGTTGGAATATTTTATATTCCTTGGAAGGTAATAATGTCTATGTATTATGTCGGAAGATATCCACAATCTTATGTAAAAGAGTAGTACATTTATCTATATTTATTATGGTAAAATATACTCTTGATATTCATTATTATATAAAGAGATGTTATTATGGAGAATTATATTATCCCACATGTAATATGTGAGAGTAATTCCTCCTCATCTCTTGGTATATAATAGAGTCAAGGGAGTCCTTCACCTTAATCCATTCATCCCTTTGTGGATCATCCATGGTGGATCACTCATCATGATCTATACTTTCACAAGTATTTCTATATTGTATTGGGGTTATTGGAATTGCTCTATGTAAGCTTGAGGGAGATATTTTGGAGATAATAGAAGACTACCTTCTTGTGGATGTAGCCCAATTGGGTGAACCATGTATATCTAGTGTACTCTTTTCTCTTGTTCTCTTTCTGTTTGTATTTATTGTGATATGTTATTGTTTGCATATCTCTGACATGGTATCAGTGCTTGTTTCTATGATCTAGCAGTTTCTATTGCTTTCAAAACAATATTTTATCACTTGGGCATTGTTTATTTCTTGTAGATTTCCTTTCTATCTGGTAGCCATTAGGCTTCTCTTCAAATCTGGGCATATTTCTGTAGTTTTTTATTTCTAACCCTAACCTTGTTGTGTAGATTTTTTGCAAACTTTTTTCAAGGGTTTCTTGATGTTGTTTTTGTAGATCTATATGATTTTGTGATTCTCCTCAACGAGATCTATCTTTTGGTTGTCAAAACGGATTTTTTCGTCTAAGTTTCATAGACTTTGTGCAAGTTTCCATCTTCGGTAGATTCGACACTATTTTCGGCCTTATACTAGACACTCGCGACTTTTTTTCGCAGGAACCCGCAGTTAACCGTGACTGTTTTAACTGCGAACCTGTGAATACACTGCAAATCCGCGGCTTGTTAGTGCGCATACCCATGTATGCTTTGGCATACTCACGATTGTTCCACTGCCCAAACCGCACTTACTTCAATATATTCGTGACTATTCCTGTGCTGAACTCGTGCATGCTTCGGTAGACTCACGACTTCATAGTGCAAAGACCCTCAAGTAGCTGCGACTCCATGTCACCACAACCCGCTAACCCGCGACTTGTTTATGCCTCGGTTATGCAGGGTAAATGCAAAGTGCTGGAATGGATTCCAAGGCTCTCAATAGAGGGTGAAAACCCAGACTGAAAGGCTTCGAAAGACCCTATGCAAGGGAAGTTCTATCCCCAACCTATTTGGTGTGGAATTCTCCCTCGGATATTCAGCCTCCGCTGGCACTCTATGAGTCGATAGGTTTGCTCCTCAAAAGGGAGATTTGAATTAGATGTGAAGCTAGTGCTAGATTGATTTGGATGCAATTTAACATCAATTATTCAATCTAAAGTTAATATTTATGCAATTATGAGAAGAAATTCTATAATTACATAATTATAGATTTAAACTAAAAATGATTAAAGTAAAATAAAATCTAAATTAAATATTAATTACTAATCTATCCCGGGAGCCAAGTATTTTAAAATGAAGGAAATGATTTAAATGTTCAAAAGGGATAATTGAATCATTAATGATTTTAAAAAAAAAATTAAAATTATTGACGTCTTTAGCATATTAATTCTAACATGAGAAGTAAGAAATTATTTTCACCATGCTAAAATTATTTGAACATCTAATCATTTATGCAAGTTTAAATATAATCAGATTAATACATAAATTACAGAAATGCAGAAAGTTGCTTGAATCTGATTATGATATGATCTGTGCACAAAAAAAAAATGATTAAATGCACATGAACAAATGAAAAATAATTGCATAAAATAAATTGTATTACCATCTCAGCTTGATAAAAATACAAAGCTTCAACTTGATAATCAGAGCAACCACTTCAAGCAGAGCCTACAATCTCCAATCTCTTAAACAAAAGAAATTTCTATCAAGAGAATGATAGTAGAGAAAGAAGAAATTCAGTTCTTTGTCATACAAAGATCATCCACTCCCTCTGGTAGCAGCGTTCCTCCTTCCCTGTCAACAAAAACATTGCAAGAAGAATACAAATATGGGAAGAATAAAATCCTTCCATTCTTTTGAGACCTCTTCCTCCCCTTCTCTAAATACTGAGGTTGAATTTATAGCAATGGAGAGAACTGGGAAGGATAACATCAAATCCCTCGGATGCCTGGTTCGTTCACTATATCCAAAAACGACCGGAATAATTTTCTGAAAGTTAACCCCTATTCGGAAACGTTTTCCTCCCAAATGGTTGACATATTTGCAAAACCACTCACAATTACGGGTAAATCGGCCCATTTGGGAAGTGGGTTTTCAACCGTTTGGGATGATTCCTCACGGTTTTTCCGCAATTCTCCGTGCAAAAACGTGTCTTTTACGGATTCCGTTTTTCAAATTTTATCTGCACGACAAATTAGAGTTTAGTGAAATACTATGCATTTAACATTGTAAATAACATGATATATTAAAGTTAAATAAGATTATTAATATTGTTTTTCAAAAGTATATCGAATATAATTTAAACAATAATAATGATCTTATAAACAAGCAAAGCTAATTATTCTTTGTAAAACATAATACTTTGCTTAATGAAAAATGATTGACTCTCTCCATGATTTAAAAGTATGTTTTTCTTTTTCAGGATTCAATTAAATTATACATAACAAGGCCTTTAAAATCTTTGTCATAAAATTATAGATTATTCCAAAATGACAAATTTTATAAAATATCCAAAGCTTAGTAAAATTCAATAATCCTTCCAAAGTTGAGAATTAAATGCATGGTTCCATTATTTGATATAAACCCTTTCAAATTATAAATCAAAATGATTAGAAATAAGTGTTTAATCAAATTATTCTAACCCATCAAGATGTTCTACAAACTTATTGATTCATTTAAGTTCAAATTTGTTGCCAAGATTACTGAAACATCATATGAATTTGATTAGTACAAATTGAAGCATGTAAATTACTCAAACAAGTTCAAATAAGAATACGCAATCGTTACATACAATAATCAAAATCAGATGACCAATGAAATGATAAAACCCAACTCAAACAAATCAAAACAAATCAATAAATATGGAAACAATCCAAATAATTATTCAAATCACGGAGTGTAATCTCAGCCGTAGGATTTAGACAGATCGACGGTTGGAATTGAATCTTGCGGCTATGGGGTCGGGTTTAGGTCTTATTTCAAAATTTATTCATGATTCCCGCAATCCGCAATCTGTATTTGCGGGTTGCAGGTTGCGGGTTTGCAACTTGACCAAATAACAGAGAAAAGAGTTTCCCGAAATCCACAACCCGAAATTGGCGGGCTGCGGGTTTTGGGAATGAAAACAACCAGTTAAAATGAAAATGCTTTTCCCGCCTCCCGCAATCCGTAATTTGTGGGTTGCAGGTTTCGGGATTGCACAACGCAACTGAATAAGAAAAACAAGTTTCCAAAATCCGAAAGCCGCAATTGCGGGTTTCGGGTTTCGGGATGGCAATTTCCCAAAATTATTAACAAAGCTTTCCCGCAGCCCGCACCTTTCGGGTTCCGGGTTTCGGGTTGACCAAAATCACACGACCAAAAATAAGATTCTCGCAACGCGCACCTGTCGGGTTTCGAGTTTCGGGTTGGTAGGGTGAAAAAAAAAATCACTCAAAATTCAAAGCTTCCGCAACTCAAAACACTTAGAAATTTTCTAAGAGATAAAATGACAATCATTGAGAACAAAGGAACAGGTAAGAGATTATCAGAAGAAAGTTCAAAATCTCATGTTGACGCAAACACTTACCCAAATACCTTCGTATTTATTTGAAATTAGGGGTTCCCATGTTCAGTTGAAGCATGGGATCTGTTGTGGCTACAACATAGCTGAATCCACTGCAACCCGCGAGTAACCGCGACCTTTGCTGAGCAAAACCCGCGAGTATCAGTATATATTCACAGGTTTCCTGTTGGAAAACCCGTGAGTGACCATAACTCGGTCAATATTTACCAGAATTTTTATTATAGCCTGTTTATGGAGCTAAAGAAGTTGTTATGCGTCCACTTACGTGAACATAACATAAGTTTGGGCAAGTTTGGGATCTCAATCAAAAGGGTGGTAAGTAAAAGTTTCTCTTTCCTTTACTGTTTTTCTAACTGTGTTTTTTTTTCATATTCATATCAGTATGGTAAAGTATTTAAGTTTTATGTTATTCATTTTTTGCATTTAGGTTTTGCTTCTAATCATGTTTATTAAGAGATTATTTCTTGTTCTTGATATATATTTGTCTCACCTTTCTATATGGAAACATTGGCATCTTTTAAGGGCATGGATCTCTAATATTTTTTCATGATGATAGCTATAAACCATCTAATGCTTAATACTTTTAACAAGATACTTAATAACTAATTTGTTCTTTTTTTATCATATTTAATCATGTTGATTTCTAATCATGTCATGTTTATAAAAGCAATTTTATAAGAACAATCACATATGTGTTATCTTTTGATCATTATTTGCTTTATTTATATGTTATTTATTACCTTTGTGTAAAAACAATTTCATTGTTCTATAAGTAATATCTTTATGATAATTATATGTTCTTGCTAAATAAATTCTTGAGTAAAATCAATTTTTTGAATCTATGTGATATCATATTTTTTGACTTGTCATAAGTTCTTTAATTGGGATATAGTTTATTTCTCATGTATTGCAGAGATTGTATCTAGTTTCTGTGCTATTTGTCTCTAACATTCCTATACGAAAGCATTGACATGTTTTGTTTGTCTCTAACGTTCATAAATGGAAGCATTGACATTTCCAAGGCATCTCATCTCTTGCATATTTACATAGTGTTAACAAGAAATGAACCCACAATTAAGACCATTAGTGATTTGTCATTTCATAATTTATTTTAAGTGATATCATGAGTTGATCATAAGTTGTTATATGTTTTTTTTTTTACAATAACGGTTAAGGAGATTTGTATTAAAAAGGTAGGACTAATACAAAAAGTGGGAAGACTGTACCCAACAAAAGGAGGGAAGAAGGCACCTCATAACCAATCTTAACATTTCGCAGAAAACATAGATGCATAACTAAACAAGAAAGAAGAGAAGACTGACTGCTATTAGAACCGTTTACATAATTAGAACTTAAAAGTAGATAACTTAGCACAAAGATGAACTGATGCTTAATTCTCTGCAGAGCGACGAACCTTTTTCTTGCTGCTTGTTGCCAGATTCTCGTTGTCTTCCATGCCCAAAATCGCAGATGGGATGTTTATCTTGCTGGTTCTAATACAATCCACCTTGGCTTCTACAATCCTGAGACAGTTGTGCATAGACTCCATTTTTCTAACCATGCCATCAAAGTATTCCTTCATTTTGTTGTTGTTGTTTTTAACATTAGAATTTGCAATTTGGACAAAGGTGGCAAAGTGAGAAATAGTTTTCTTCAGGTCTTTATTCTCACCTCTCAGCCAGCAGACTTGAGATTCAATGTCTTGCAGATGAGAGAGCACGCCAGGAGGAGGACTTTCCGGCCCACAGGGGGAGTCCAGGTTCATGATACCCATGTTTTCATCTCCCAGATTCCAGAGCTTGCTAGCTCTTGACTCCCCATTGTTGCCGCCCAAATGTTGCAGAGAGTCGTGATGAAGAGAACTGCCATAATTTTTATTGTTGTTGGCATCAAGGGGACGCCAATTTTTCCCAAAGTCATGCTCGAAACCAGTTTGAACACTGTTGACAGGGTTCCTCATTCCCTGCCAAACGGCCTATTGCATCCAACCACTACCATTATCATTGGGTTTGGGCTGTCCGCGATGGATCTGCCTCATCTTGTTAACGTGAGGGCCTTGTATTTCCTTCTCACTGGTCCCATTCCCTTGAACCACTTCCAGAGCAGAGAGATAGCGATTCAAGCCAATTCCCTCAGTGTTAATCTGAATGGAAGTATTGCATTGACGGCATTGAAGCGCCGAAAGGAAAAGCCCGGGATTACTACCAACATTTCCATTATCCATGTTGCACCACAAATGAAGACGCTTGAACTGTGACGAATCTATCTTCCAAAGAATGCATAGATGAAGTGTTTGAGCATTGTCGTCGTCCAGATGCTTGAAATAGTCACTGGATACCTCACCTTCTGCACGCATTGAATTCTCGCATGCGAGACAGAAGGATCCAGACTGTATACGCCGTCGCATTTTCCTCGGGAAAGGGGGACGTGATCTTGGGTGGATCTTGAGCGTGACCATAGGTTCCATCAACCATTCAATTGAAATGGCTGTTAAATTAGTTTTCATGTGTCTATAGATCAAGGGGTGTAGGAAAAGGATGCTAGAAGGGCCATGGTTACCCATAAAACTAAGGAACCCAATCAACTACAGATTTTCGTCCATATCTAACCATAATGCCGCGGTTTAGTCCAGCTCCAATATTTGCCATGGAGTCAGCTTGTGGTTGTTGATTCTCAGAATGTGGTAGAGAGTGATAGAGTTAAGTTCTTTTATCTTGTGGAAGAACTGATATTGATACTTGGAGGAGGGTTTATGAATGTTTTTGGCCAAGGCCCTTGCTTTTTTTATCACTAGGAGGGAGTCGCTAATAGCTACCATATTCTGGACATTGTTTTCCTTTGCTATATCAATTCCTTTGATAAGAGCAAGCCACTCCGCGTCATTGTTGGTCTGCTTTCCTATCCCCCATGCATAGTTAGTCAGCTTGTTTCCTTCGAAGTCCAGAAGAACCCCCCCCGCACCTTCCAACCTAGGATTTCCCTTTGAGGCGCCATCAAAGAAGAGTGTATGACTTACATAGTTGTTCTTCCAGTTCTGGAATTCTGTAGGCTCCAATCTGATTTCCCAATTTTGATACTTTTGGCTTTTGAGGAGGAAGGGCATGGAAGAGGAGTGGGGATGAGGAGATCAACCAACCAGATCTTCTCTTCCATGCTTAGGGGCTCTTTGGCAAGATTCTTCATTCCTCGTGTCTTAAGGGTGTCAACCTAGAGAGCTTTGGCAGAAGAGAGAATCATGCCAAGGGAGGTCCTGCTATCCTCAAAACTTTCTTTGTTCCTGGCATTCCACAACTTCCAGCAGAGAAATTTTGGAAAGGCCACCTAAGCTTGCCTGAACTCAGGTTTCTTGGATAGCGAATTGGAGTAAAAAAGATGCCAGTTAGCAAACAGATCATTCCAATTGATGGGGAGGATGAGTCCAGGTTGAATATTGAGAAAGGCCTAATTCTAGACTTCTTTGGAGAAGTTGCAGTCTAAAAAGAGATGTTCTACTATTTCCTCTACATTCTTACAAAGAATACATCTAGCAGGACTTGCAATACCTCTTTTCTTTAAATTATCTACTGTGAGAATCTTTCTGTGAGCCAATAACCAATTGAATAGATTGAATTTAGGGAGCCTGTCATTGTTCCATACTTTTTCCCATTTCTTATCTTTGTTTCTCTGATTGTTGAGTGAATCTAGCTATTTGTAACCTTCCTTCACCGAATAAGAGCCAATTTTCCCCCAACTACGGTAGTATTTCATGGAAAGGTCGATAGGGAGAGCCCCATGGAAAAGAGAAAGGAGGATATTGTAGTCCTAGAGAAGATGGTTCGGAAGTTCGAAGGTCCTCCAGCCAATCCACATTCCACTATCAGACCACCTGGATAAGTCGTGAAGAGTACGAATTCCTGCATGCTCCATCCAACATTTTAAGTCACTGAAAACAAGAATAAAGTTCGATGGTGGGATTGAGCATAACTTATCTTTCCAAATTTTAATCTGTTTTCCATTGCCGGGGGACCAAGAGAGGTTATTTTGGATAAAAGGAGCTGCACGCTTGCATAAGTTCCAAATGGAAGTACCCTTTCTTTCTATATCAATGTTTTCCACCCATCTTTTTCTAGTTCCCTGCATATATTTTTTGTATAAAATTTCCTTCCACTAGGCCTTCTTTCCAGAAATGATTCTCCAAAGGATTTTGGCGCCTAGAGCTAGATTCATCTGAGAGGGATCTTTGATTCATGTTCCTCCAAATATCTTAGGTCTGCAAACCATTTCCCACTTGATTAGGTGGAATTTTTTGGCATTGTTGTTTTTTTCTTCTTGCCATAAAAATTTCCTGAGTTCTTTGGTGATTCCCAACATAACCGAATTTGGAGAAAGCGAGATGGAGCAATTATAAAGGGGATATGCAAAAACAATAGACTTAATGAGGACAAGCTTGCTAGCTGGGTTGACCCATCTAGAACCCCAAGCATTAATTTTGGCTTTTAGTTTTTCGATTAGGCCGTGACAATCTGCCACTTTCTTTTTCCTTTTGAAGATGGGGATTCCAAGGTATATGAAGGAGTTCCAATCCTCCAATCCCTCGAAACCTAGAATCTTAGAGATTCTCGCCAGGGTTCCCGGAGAGCAATTCCAACCATAAATTTTGGACTTATCAGAATTTACCTTGCCATCAGAGGCCCTGAAAAAGGTAGAGAGGACAAGATTAAAGCGCTCAGCTACAATCGTGGAGGCACCTCCGAGCATAATAGTATCATCATCAAACTGTGAGTGATTGACCGGTTTTACTCCATGGACCACCCGGATTCCTTTGAGATCTCTTGTAACTTGAAGAGCTTGAATTTTCCTGCTCATAGATTCAGCAACAAGAAGTTAGAGAAAAGGTGAAAGTGGGCAGCCTTGCCGCAAGCCCCTAGTTTCCATGAAGAAATCAGTAGGTCTACCATTGACAAGCGGGGCAATCCAAGGGTTGTGAATACAAGTTTTGATCCACCTTACAAACCTGTTGGAGAAGCCGAATTTGAGCATGATGTCAAAAAGGAAGTTGTGGTTCACTTTGTCAAAGGTGTTGGCCATGTGAAGCTTGATGGTGTGAAGAACCTGCAACAATTAATTAATGAAAATACACGAGATAGCAGTAATAACAGAACTCATAATCACTTTTATTGATCCCAGGCCACTTCGAGGGGGAAACCTCCTTTGAGCAAGCTCAATACAAATAACTTCATGGTACCTTCATTGGTCTCAACAAAAACTTATATACTAAGTCTAGGCGTTAATACCATGGGTTAATACCATGTGTCAATACAAACCATGGGCCAATACAAACTATGGATCGACAATTACTATGGGACGACTTACAAAGCATATGCGTCCAACAACAATAAGACAAACTATGGATCAACAAATACTATGAGATGACTTACAAAGCATATGCGTCCAACAACAATATACTAACAAAGTAAATAGAAGGGTTGACATGGGTTCCTAACATCCCCTCTCCCTTAGAAAAAGCTTTGTCCTCAAAGCTTTATATGTGGAAATTGATGCAGAATCTGAAGGAGGGGTTCCCCTGTAGCATCCTCGGGTTGCATTCTGGGCCACTGACGCCTTTTGAGTTGCAGGGAGAGTTGCTTGGAAGGTTGTAGACGAAGAAGAACCATATCAGCTGTGTGAAAAGTGTGCTCAGAACGGTGCTGATCGGCTTGCTGTTTCAGTCGAATTCTTGCCATGTGAAGATTGTCTTGCAGAATGAGAAGAATCTGATTGCAGTGTCGAAGAACCAAGTCAATTGCTTGAACTGGGGAGCTGCTGAGGGTGTATAGAAGAAGAACCAGCGGTGCATGTCAATAGATTGCTTCATATGGTGTCATTTTATATGTGGTATTGTACCACAGGAGTGCTTCTAGTAAATCCATAGAAATAGTTGTCCAAATCTCTGTAGGGATGGGTAAGGGTTCGAGCAATCCCGAAAGGAGTGTCGTTTCACCCTTGTTGACCTGGAAAGTATCACATTCAGCCACCATCTGTTGAAATGTCATGTTCAGTCCCTGCCAAAAGAAGTTACAGTGTTCCCAGTTATACATTTTTAGGAACCTAGAGTGCCTTGCTGATGAAGAAGCATGGAGTTCATAAAAGAGATAGCCCCGTTGAACAGATTGCAACTAATTTGGAACAAGCAGAGAAATAGTTGTAAGAGAAACTGGGTCATCAAATGTGTGAGAAGGAGCATTTGCCACAATATTGTCCTTACCCTTCTTGTAAGTGATTGCATAGGCATAACCCATGAGTTGGATAACCCATTTCAGGTGTGCTGGGGAGGATACCCATTGTTCCAGGAAATTTTTCAGACTCTGAAGATCAGTCTTGATGAAAAAATAATTCCCTAATAGGTATGGCTGCCACTTCTGTACTGCATGCAAAATAGCCATCATTTCCTGCTGAGATGTAGATGCGGCTAAATTCTTACCAAAAAGGTCTCTTAAAGGAGACAAGCCCACTGGTTCAGCAAGGACACCTGCATATCTATCCAAGGAAGTAGGGAAGAACGTTGATGGGTGCATCTGGATGGAATGGAGTTGAGCGATGACACCATGTGAATTCTTCTTAAGGATATTTTCAAGGCGATGTGAAGTGATGATGCGGAGAGACCCTTGTGGTAAAACCTTAAATTTGTGTTCTTTCCCATTGACTGAAAACTGCATCCAAAGTTCAGCAAAATCCATAAGATGGGGCCAAGTGTGTGTAACCATTGAACGCCAAAAACCACATCACATTCGCCTAGGGACAAAGAAAACTTGTTAGAGCGCAGGTTATAATCTTCCAGAGAGATACAGACATTGTGACACTTCCCCTTGCAAGGTAAGGTGCCCCCATTGTTAACCATGACTTCAAAGTTAGTGCAAGGATGGACAAAACAATCAACATGTTTGGCGATCTGAGGGTCAATGAAGTTATGAGTGCTACCAGAATCAATGAGTATTATAAGAGGAAGCTTCTTGAAGTAACCCCTGACCTACATTGTTTAGGGGATGGTGACGCCAGATAAAGCATGGAGAGATATCTTTGGTTGTTCATCTTGAGATGGGGGGTCAATACGAGGCTCCTGAATTTGGACCTGATCATCCATTGAATCTAGAGCTTCTTCACCAATTTTAGAGGCATGCAGAGAATCCATATCCAAGAGATAGAGCTTTTGTTGAACACATCTATGTCCTCGAGTGAATTTATCATCACAATTATAACAAAGCCATTTTTCCCTGTGTGCCTGCATCTCTGTTTCAGACAAATGTTTGATAGGAGTTGGTCAAGGAGCTAGTGGGATGGGAGGTCATTGAGAACCCATATTTCGGAAGGGGACAAAATTGGGTTTGGAGCATTGTTGGGATGCAATCTTGTCTTCTGCCAACTTGGCCAACCATAGGACTTCCATCATTATGTTGGGACAGAAAATTTTAACCTCTGACCGGATTTCATCCTTAAGACCACTGATAAAACAACTCCTGTATAATTCATCAAACAATCCTTCTGTTTGATTGGCTAGTTTCTCAAATTCTGTCTAACACTCTCTCACCGTGCCACTTTGACGAAGTTTAGTGAGTGCTCTGGTGAAGTCATCAAAAGCACTAGGACCAAATCGTTGCAAAAGGAGTTGGCAAAAATCTGTCCATGTTGGCTCGTCATGAGCCTTTATGTACCAACAGTACCATTGAAGGGCTTCCTGTTCTAAATGAAAGGATGCAAGTTGAACTTTTTGGACATTAAAAGTATTATGCAGACTGAAATATTGTTCTACACGATAGATCCATCCAGTCGGATCAGTACCATTGAAGCAAAGAAATTCAAGCTTTGGACCACAGAAATTGCTGGAAAAAGAGAACCCATTGGCTGCAGAAGATTCTTGCTGTCGGTTATTGTTCATGGCTGAATGCTGAAGATGGAGGCTGAGAATTTTTTCATCCAGATCTTGGAGTTTGGTTTGGATGGCTGCAAGTGTTTCCTCCATGGTTTTTGCTCCTGCGCGGGTGACGACCATAACCAGGAGTTTTTTTTTTTGGTGGGGGGGGGAATGGATAGAAAAACACAAACAAAAGCTTATTTAGTAAAGGGGAATTTGGATTTGGGAAAAACTCGGATGGGTAATTGGGGTTTGACTAGTTTTTGGACACTTTTTGATGGACAGGGACGCAAAAAATGGGGATTTCAGAAGCAGGGTGAAAGAATGAGAAAATTGGTCAAGGAGGGACAAAGAAGCAGAGATAGGGAATGACCACAGTGGCAAAATTTGGAGGCGAGTGGGTGAAAATTGAAGAAGTTATGGCAAACCCTAAAAATAACCAAATGTGAGATTTCTGGCTTTGGGAAGTAGAATTTGGGATAGGGTCCTTAGGAATGAAATATGCAGAATTGGATTGCAGGGGTGTCCGGGAAGTTTCAAGGGAAACAGAGTTAAAACAAGGGAGATATGGCGAAAAAATGTTTTTTTTTTATTTTTAGAATTGATCTGTTACAGTGCAGAAGGGAGTGGAAACAGATGGATCAGCAATGACGTGGAAGTGATCGAAAACAAATGGATCTGAAACGACATCGAATGGATCGAAAACGGTTGGATATGAAACAACTTTCAGAATAGATCTGAAACGACTGGATCTGGAACGACTTTCAGAATGGATCTAAAACGAATGGATCTAAAACGACGCGGAAGTGATTGGAAACAATTCAACTGAAAATAGATATGGACCCCAGGTATGTGCGGCTTCCTAACAGTTCAGGGGTTTCACTCGGCCACCAATGCTGTCTGACAGCTTGTGTATTGGGGCATTACTCCTCACTCCACGGCTCAGGTAAAACTGATAACTGCTTTGCCACAAACAACAGCTCTTGGGTTACCTCATGGGTGGGAATTAGCAATCAGGTAGGGGTCGTTGCCCTTTTCACTGGCAAGTCCTCTCAATGGGCCAGCTACTTCGAAGTTCCTGTGGTACTCCTCACAATGAGTTTTAGGGCTTGTGCCTAAGTACTTCCCACAATTAAGCGGATAGGGATAATTCCTAGATCTGAAGCTGCAACAGATGTAAATTTTTTTTTGGCAGAAATTTCACCCAACGAGCCCAAAAAAGTGCTCTAATACCAGATGTGAAGAACCTGTAACAATTAATTAATGAAAATACACAAGATAGCAGTAATAACATAACTCAGAATCACTTTTATTGATCACAGGCCACTTCGAGGGGGAAACCTTCTTTGAGCAAGCTCAATACAAATAACTTCACGGTACCTTCATTGGTCTCAACACAAACTTAGATACTAAGTCTAGGCACCAATACCATGGGTCAATACCATGTGTTAATACAAACCATGGGCCAATACAAACTATGGATCAACAATTACTATGGGATGACTTACAAAGCATATGCATCCAACAACAATAAGACAAACTATGGATCAACAAATACTACGAGACGACTTACAAAGCATATGCGTCCAACAACAATATACTAACAAAGTAAATAGAAGGGTTGACATGGGTTCCTAACAGATGGCCATACCTTGATGCTTTTTTTCCGTGCTTGAATGGATAGCTTCTTGAACCATGATGATTTTGTCCAGGATTTGACGTCCAGTTAGGAATCCCCCTTGGGTTTCCAAAACTAGCTTTTCCATGATTTTTTTCATTCTGGTAGCAAGGATTTTGGAGATTATTTTGTAAGAGGAGTTGCAGAGAGAGATTGGTCTGAACCGGCCAAAGGAGCAAGGAGCTTTGCCTTTGGGAATGAGAGCAAGGAAGGACGAATTAGTAGCCCCTCCAATTTTATATTTTTTCCTAGTCCAATTGAGCATTCTTTTAAGATCTTCTTTTATGATTCCCCATGCAACTCTATAAAAATTTATGGTGAATCCGTCGGGTCCAGGAGCTTTGTTAAGATGCAAGGACCAAATGGCATTAACGATTTCATACTCCAAGATTGGATTTGATAGCTCTCTATTGTTGTTCTCCAAGATTAGGTTGGGGATGCCTTCTAAAATATTAGCTTGTGCTTCTGGTTCAGTTTCTCCACTGTCAATAAAGAGCTCCTTAAAATGGTTGAAGGCGTGCATTTGAAGGCTCTCTCGACTGCTAATTTTTTCTCCATTGCTATTTTTTATTTCTCTTATGGCATTGTGACTGCAACGGGCTTTGGCTTGGTTGTGGAAATATTTCGTGTTGCTGTACCCCTCCTTGAGCCAAAGTTGCCTTGACTTTATTCTCCAAGTTTCCTCTTCATTTTTGGTTGTGGTGAGGATTTCTTTCTCCAAAGCAGTTTCAAGACGAAGGAGAGAGCGAGAAATTTCTTCGGATTCCATCCTTTGCTGAAAAGTATCAAGCTTGTCTTGACAATGCAACTTGGTGTGGCTGGGATTTTGGAAGGAGATCTTATCCCATTGCTTAAGGGCTAGCTTTACGGCATGGAGCCTAGACTCGCATATGAAGCTGGGGGAGCCAAAGAAAGTCATAGACCAAGTTTGGGAGACGATGTCAAGGAAGTCAGGGTGTCGAATCCAGATTGGATTGAGTCGAAAGGAAATAGGGCCAAGATTTTCGAGAGGGGAGATAGCAAGGCAGATGGGTTGGTGATCAGAGGAGGAACAGGGGATGGAGAAAGCACTAAGCAAAAGATCTGAGTTAAAAAAAATTGAACTTACCAGAAATCAATCCAATCTTGTAGCAATATGTCCTACTCCGCATCTTCTATTATTCCAAGTGTACTTTGCATTTTTGAGAGGGATATCAACAAGATCCAAGTCTGCAAGGAGGTCTTCGAGCTTTTCACTAAAGGGATCACGGACTATGCCGCCTCCTCTCTTCTCCTATCGGGATTTGGTGACATTGAAGTCGCAGGCTACTATAAGATTTTTTCCATTCATTTGGTCTTTGAGATTGATAAGATCATTCCAGAAATTGAGCTTGTCCCTATGGTGGTTCGTCCCATAAATGTTGCAAATGAAAAATAATTCATTGCTATAATTATCTTTTATTTCCGTTAGAAGCTAGTGGGGATTCACAGTAGAGGAAATAAGAGAAAACTTGTGGGAAAATAAGATAGCAATACCACCAGAGGCCCCACGAGCATTGAGAGTGGTACCTTGGCAGTCTTTCCACAGGAAACATGTGACAGCTAATATATCCACTTCCTTCATTTTGGTCTCTTGGATTAGCATGAGGTCTGGTTTGTTGGTTTTGATCATGCTTTTTAGGGCTTCAATCTTGTTTGTTCCGCCCATGCCCCTGCAGTTCCAAGAGACGATTAACATTACTTCTTGGTGGTGTGAGGTCCTGCTCGGGACCATCCTTCTTTAGCACCAGTATGATTTTTTGAGTTTTGTAGCAACTTCATATCCTCCAAGCTTTTTTTCCTTCCCAGTTCTAGTTCCCTTTCTGTCTCGAGTTCTCTATGATACCTGTGTGACTTCCTTCCTCTGGTGTTGGGTGGCTGCACTTCTTCTATTTCATCCAGTGATTCCGAAGAGAAATCCATAGATGATGAGGATGGGATAAATTTACTTTTTACCTTGTCTTCCCAAGAGCCGCTGAGGGTGGTGGAGATCCCAACATTTGATTTGGTCATTTCTTGATTGAGGGGAGGAGTGGGAGTGCTATTTTCTTCCCTTATGGATTCTGTTGTTTCCTCAGGAGTATCTATTTCCCCTTCTTCAATGGGTAGATCTTGGAATTTGTTAGCTGCAGGTACTTCTCGAGGATCTGATGAAGTTTCAAAAGGGATTTTTGGTTGAGATCCAGTTGTAGGGGGATGATTTTGGGAGCTTTTTTCCCCGTTTTTAACTTGTTTCCATCCTTCTTCGGGAGCTTTCTCAGAGGTTTCTTGCACCGTCTTTGGGAATTTTTTAACGAAATGACCATATTCATGGCATTTTTTACACTTGAAAGGCAGTTGTTCATAGTCCACCTTCTGCAGATGCTCCCAGTCATCCATGAAAAGAGTTACTTCCTCTGGTAAACCTTTTTCCAGGTCGACTTCCACACAAATTCCAGCACAAGAGAAGAGAGGTCCTTTTGGTTCAGCTTTATCAATGTAATTTCCGAGGGAGTTTCCAATGGCTTGAAGGGTGTCATCGTTCCAGCAATGGAGCGGCAGGTGAGGAAGACGAACCCAAACAGGAATAACCGAAGGGACATCCTTATCCGGATCAAAAGAAAGGCTCCATCGATTCATATAAAGACCACGAGGCCCCATGAAGTAAGGCCCGCTTCTAAAGATGAGATCCCTATCAATTTTGTTCTCAAATAGAAAAGTAAAAAATCCCTTACCACAAAAGCAGTGTTGCAACCCTCCGAAGATCAGAGGCATCCAATTCTTATTGATCCAGGAATCCATGGATTTTGGTGACGGCCAAATTCTAGTGAATTGTCCAATAAATCCGCGTTCATTCAGTGCAAGGGCTTTGAGGTTTGAAGCTGCTGATAGGATCTGAATGCGAGGAGCAGCGGCTCATTTGATGAAACTGAGATCCGCCGGGTCCGAGGTGACTGGGAGAGGTGGTGTGGAGTCGACCAGGGCATGAAAGGCGGTGTCCAACAGGCGCCGGAGTTCTTCAGGAGAATATGGCGGTTGATCTTGTTCTGCCATCGCAGGAGAAGCCCGCAGGGGCCGAGCTTAAGCAGGGCTCACGCAGAGCGCAGATAGCTAGGGTTTCCAAGAGAAAAAAAACACCTATAAGTTGTTATATGTTGATCATATTAAACATCTTGATTTGTTATATATATCATGTCATGTTTATTTCGATCATCTTTTACTCAATATTTATATGGCTTTGAGCAATCTTATAATCTTGAAATATCTTTCATGAGCACCTTGTTCTTGTTGCGATGGGATTTCTATTCTTATGATTGTAGAGGTTATATTGTTCCTACTTGTCTCTAACATTCCTATATGGAAGCATTGAAATGTGTTTCTTGTATCTAACATTCATATATTGAAGCATTGACATTTTCAGGGCATTCATCTCTTGCATATTAACATCATACTAATAAGAAATGCACATATGCTTAAGATTTGTTGCTTGATGACTAAATTTTTTCGTATATATTTTAAGTGAAATCTTGGGCTCACTATTTATATGTTGTGGCTGACACTTAATGTGTCAAAGTAACTTCATTTTCCTTAATGAGCAATTTAATATTTTATTTGATCATATTATGTTTCCATCTTTTTATATGATGTTTGCTTACCTTTGGTGTATAAGCATTTTCATTTATGTATGAGCACCTTTATTTTATGATCTTTATATGCTTTAATCTTGGAAGTTCTTGTGCAAATCAATTTTTTGTTTAGGCTTTCACCTTATTCCATAAATAATGAAGCACCACCTTCTACTATTGAAGTCATGATGTTCATCTGTATGATATCATTTTCGATGTATAGACCATTGGGGTCTTGTTTCTTCGATGTTTGAGGTCTTCTACAGATATTTATATTGCACCTTGATTGGAAGAATGTTTGCTATCTACATGCATATTGGGCATCTTGGTATTTTTGTATATTGTTGTGGTGTTCTTAGCCACATATTCTGTTCTATCAGCCGTGAGAAGGTATATGTACACTGGTGTGGATGCTATATCATATTTCTTCAGCTATCAGTTATGGTTGTGATGATTCTTGTGTTTATCTAGGCATCTTGTGGATCTAGTAGCCATGATGGCTTCTCTTTAGATCTGGGCACCTTGTTGTTGGATTGCGTCGCATGTTCTCGACATCCGTTGGATCTAGTATCCATAAAGGATTCTCTTTAGATCTTGGCATCTTATTTTTGGTATTTCATCGTACAACCTGGTTCGTGTGCAATTTCATGATTCAGTGAGAAGCGGTTGTTCTTTATCAAATTCCATTTTCCGAAGTGTTCTTCTTATTTAACAGCTTTGGTTCTTCTGGAAGTTGTCATCAAGGGGGAGCAGTAATGACTCCTTCCTTCCTTTGTCAGTGGGATTTTCTCCCAGCCATTATTAAGGGGGAGTGTTGGAATATTTTATATTCCTTGGAAGGTAATAATGTCTTTGTATTATGTCGGAAGATATACACAATCTTATGTAAAAGAGTAATACATTTATCCCATATTCATTATGGTAAAATATACTCTTGATATTCATTATTATATAAAGAGATGTTATTATGGAGAATTATATTATCCCACATGTAGTATGTGAGAGTAATTCCTCCTCATCTCTTGGTATATAATAGAGCAAAGGGTGTCTTTCGTCTTAATCCATTCATCCATTTGTGGATCATCCGTGGTGGATCACTCATCATGATCTATACTTTCACAAGTATTGCTATATTGTATTGGGGTTATTGGCATTGCTCTCTGTAAGATTAAGGGAGATATTATGGAGATAATAGAAGACTACCTTCCCATGGACGTAGCCCAATTGGGTGAACCACATATATCTTGTGTACTATTTTCTCTTTTTCTCTTTTTGTTCTTATTTACTGTGATATGTTATTGTTTGCATAGATAGGTAAGCTAGTTTAGTCAGATCCATATCTCTGACACTTAATATGGAGTTGTCTAAGTATTTAAGTAGGATTCTTCACATTGAATACCATGGGACAATACCATAGGTTACCAAATACCATGAGCCCAAAAAACATGAACTGTAAATATACATTTGACTCTTTAATCGAGTCAAAAAAATGTCCAGAGTGAACCACTAAATTGACACTATATAAATTTTTAAAAATAATTTTTTAGATAAATCACCCATAATTGGGAATATTTAAATCTTGTTATGATATTTTGTTAATAATAATTTGAAAAAATGTAAATATAAAATTTTAAAAACTTTTTAATTTTTCAAAATTTAAGTTTAATATGTATTTATGAAAAAAGAATCAATAAAAATTAGAGAAATGTAAAGTAATATGAAGTTTAAAACTTTTCGATTACAAGAGAAAGGACTAATAATTGGTATTTACGTTACATAATACTTGAACTATAATTCTATTTTAAAAATAAATTTTATTTTCAAATGCTACTCTCATTTCTGTAGTTGAAATGACTAAAATGATTATATCGATTTCATTAATCTCCCACAATGCGCAAATGACTCAAATCTGATTACAACTCAAACTTAACACACTGGTTCACTGGTTCTATAGTGTACCTAACCCAAGCATAGAAAAGAGAATAGGCACACTAGCTCAATGAGACAAGTCAAAACTAAAAATTGACTTCCGAGTAGGTAAGAGGCTTTGGAACTCAGGGAAGGGTTATGGAGAAGGTATATGGTCTCTATTATGATAGGTTCTACAGTAAGAATGTATTCAAAAAATGCAGAGTTCGATTTGGTCAATTGGATCTCTGGGAGTGAGATTTCCTAATTCAGGACTACGTAGTTTCTTTGTTTTAAACTCAACTGAAACACAAGTAAATGCTCCCAAATTGTGTTTTCCTGAAGGTGGGGACTGGACCAATTTTCTGTATAGTTTCCAAATATGGATTCATATTTACAAATAGATAAGCATAAAGAACTTTTTAAAGCGAATTACAAAAACTAGTCAAAATTGGCACACATTGAGCATAGGTAAATTAAATTTTACACAAGGGACCAAAAGTTGCAAATCTAAATCTGAATATTTATTACAATGGTACTGCAGAGAGTCCAATTACATTAAAAATGGCTAGATACAGCCCAAGTGGCCCAATGGATCTTCCACAACACCAAATGCTTCACAATATCACCTAAAATAATCAAAAGATGCAATACTAACAAAATCTTGGCATATGTTTTGCCACCACCATACAAATATGATAAATGCTACTGTAAATGCTTGCAGCAACAATCAGTGAATGAATATGGATTCTTCACTCCTCAATCAAATGAACAGAGGGGCATATCCCCCTACTGCTTGTAAGGGGCACATCTCCCAAGCATCGGAATTTGCTCAAGCAAACTATCAATCAAATTCAAACAAAATACTCTCCAACCTCAAGAAGTGTGATTTCTTCTACTTATATAGCTTCACAGAAACCCCAAAACCACTTGCAAATACCATGGGACCCAAAAAACCATGTACAAAAACCATGGGGAGTAACATAACCCTTGATTTCTTCCACATTCGCCACATTCAATGTACCATTGGACCACTTCCTCATGTAATTTTCCCTCCAATAATTATTAGACCATTTCATAAACAACATTGACCATTTCCACAAACCAAGACGCCCTCCTAACCACTTTTGACCACTTCTCTCCTTTCGAATTTGATTTGGTCCTTAAGTTTGAATTTGGGATCATTAGCTCCCATGTTTTAAGGAAATGCTTGTATTAGATGGTTGGCATCATTAATTTACCACTTTAGCATCCCTTTGACTAGATCGACATTTAATACACCTCCCTTATTCATCATTTCCCCCCCCCCCCATTCACACCTTGGACAATTTATACATCAATTTAAATAATTTTCCTTAGGAAATTTTACTCCATTTTAATACAAAGGAAACATAGGATAAATCCAAATTCCCAAATAAATTTAATTATCCACTTGAACTTTGAATTAGGAATTTCTTCATCATGTGACCCACCTTTTCCATTTGGCTCTAATTTTGTGTTATTACTAACTTGGACATCATGTGTAGCAATTATTTGACCGTTAGCACCAATTTGACAAACTATCATGAACATGGCTAAGTGACTTAGGCCATTGTGATCCAATGCAAAATTTGGGGACATACCAGGTTCTCTCAAGTCCAACCAGAACATCCAATATCCTTCCTTGTGCCTTTATTTGGGGTTATGCCTTTTTAACAACATAAATCCAATTGTTTATAGCACTCCTAGTTGTTTACACCGCTCTATGAATAGTTGTTTTCATAAAGTGGTGGGCTAAGGGGTAAGATACATAAAGTAGGAAGAACCATTACCTACAGGATCTATCGCTCTCCTCATGTCCAATCAAAGAACAAAGTAGAAAGAAAGGTTGATGGTCCCATAGGAAAGTAATGAGGCCGGTCAGTTTTGATTCTCTTTAAGGGAATTCAATATGCACCCTGCATCAGTGCACTTAATGTTGTTGTTGCGGGATTATGAACAATAAACAGTTGGATTTGGATTGACTATTAGGTCAGATCCAATTGTTCATATTCCTGCAGCAACATTAAATGCATTGTTGCAGGGTGCCTGGAAGGATCAGAGATCTGACTTGCTTACATAGTCGGAATTCTCCTTCAAATAAACAAAAATATATAGACCCAATAGAACCCATGTAACGGCCTTAAGTGTTTGCGAAAACTTGAGATTCCTCCCAGGAAACCTTGGAAGCCCGTTAACTGGAGTGGAAATCGGTTGCGGATGCATGGATGGGTCAATCACCCATCGAGAAGAACTTTGGGATGGTTGATCCATGTGATGGTTGGGAATATTTCCAAGGAGTGGATAAGTATTCCCATGGGATCTTCTAGCAAAGAAGTGTCATGTGGAGTGGCCAAGGAGCCTGCGACATCATGTTGTCATTCGACATGAGTTAGAAACCTAGATGGTGTGGGGACGAAGCCCACACTTAGGCAATTTTGGTGGCAAGGGGCTTCTGTTAGGAGAAGCTCCACAAGTTGGCATGTCAACTTATTGTGGGTGCAAAATTTTGGAGGGATTGGAAATACTTGTATATATTTGACAAGGCAGTTGCCTAGAATTCAACAAAAGGAACTTGGAGGATTCTCACTTGGAGAGGTCTAAATTAAGTGGGAGGTGACCTCCCTTTGGGATCTGCTCTGCATGAGATTTTTATGGGTACAAGGGAATGCAAGATCACAAATCTCCCAAGTCATGTTGGTAGGATAGCTCCCAAGTTGGGATGGTTTGACAAAATTGGAATGGAAAGCTCCTGGAACAGGTAGGAAAGATCCCAAGTCATGCTGGGTAACGACCTTGACGTTGCACGGTCCTGAAACATGTAGGTGAGATCCCAAGCCATGCTAGTGCTGTAGACTTGGTGCAATGGGCTCCCAAGGCATGTTGGAGCACAACAGGATCCCAAGTCAGGTTGAGGAGCTTCCAAGTAGTGTTAGTTATTGTGGATGGTCCCATCTTTGCACAAAAAGAAACATAGTAACTCTAGGAGGCATCTTGAAGGTGGATGCAACCCTAAGGTAGAGTTTCCCACCTATAATTTTGAGTGGATGTACATCATGGGGTCAAGTTTAGGTGCACCTCTTGACAAGCTAGACTGAGGCAAGTTCCTTGGTAGTCTCGACTGGAGACTCAAGTGAAGACTATCCTTGTAGACAGAGGCATTGGATCCAGAGAAGGAAACAAGATTGTTAATTTCTGTAGGGAAGCACACTCTATAGGAAGGTGTACAGGAAAGTAGGCACAAAGGCTTGGGTGAAGAGATGCACACAAGTCTGGACAGGGGTGATAGACTCTTCGAGAATCCAATAAGAGATGCATCTGGTAGACTCTGGTGGCATGCTCTTGGCAAACCTAGTGAGACATGTAGTCATGCGATGAGCTTTCGGGAGAGGTGTCGAATATGCGGAAGATGATATGGTTCATGCCTTAATGTTGTTGGACACACTAGGAAAGGTGATGGACATGGGTTG
Source organism: Larix kaempferi (assembly GCA_027924585.1). Classification (NCBI taxonomy): domain Eukaryota; kingdom Viridiplantae; phylum Streptophyta; class Pinopsida; order Pinales; family Pinaceae; genus Larix; species Larix kaempferi. Next base: position 1,117,321 of record BSBM01000194.1, read on the forward strand.
CAAGTAGGAAAGGTGACGCAAGGGAAAGATGGAGACTATGAGCAATAAGGCTTTGGAAGATTCAGTAAGGTGTGGTGCAACGCTCCTCATCGAGAGACTTGGCATGGGTCTTATGAGGAGGAAAGCATGTAGATGCGATGGAGTGCAATCAATCAAGGCTATGGTTTGATTGTAACTTGAGTGTTTTCGGTGAGGGCACACTCTCGGATATGTTTCTAGGATGAGGCATCATCTGTTGTTGTAACAAGTCTCCTTGCATACTTATATTTGGGCACAACTGGTTGTGGTGATTCCAGCATACTTGTGTTCTTATTGTATTATGATGTTTACTTATGTATATGTTAACTTGTAAAAATGGCCTAAGTTTAACAAAACATAAGTAGTGTAGGAGGTGTAGTCTTCCAGGTCCCACTATTAGAGCAAATTTGGGGTCTAAAATGGGCCTTATAAGAAAACGAGCCACCTCGTAAGAAAACAAACCATTGAATTCAAGAACCAATAGAATTTCAAGAAACGAGTCAACCATAATGGTTGAGTTGGCATATTTGACATTAAAAAACTATTTTTTAATTCGTATTTTCAACATATCTCCCTATCAATTTACTCAATTTTCGAACATAAGCACTCGTTGGATGCGAAATTAAATTGTGTATCCAACGAGTACTCATACTGCATACTTTTGAGGGACCCCACCCCACGAAAAATGAGAAATACATAAAAAAAAACATGTTACTTTCAAAATTATGCATTTCTCATTTACGTGGGGTGGGCTTCCTCAAAAGTATGCGGTGTGGGTAATCGTTGGATGTGTAATTTAATTCTGCATCCAACAAGTACTCCCGCTCGAAATTTGGGTAAATTGACAGAGAGATATGTTGAAAATACAAAGAAAAAAATAGTTTTTTTCTTTTTTTCCTTAAGAGGCCCATTTTAGACCTCAAATTTGCTTTAATGTCTTGGGTTGGTCTCACCAGGGATTGGTTCTTGGTCATTGTCACATGGTAGGGAGAAGAACAAAAACCTCCAGACTCTCTAGGACCATTACAATTGGTATTAGAGCTACGGCTTGTGGACGAGGGTTCTTCACTATGATGTGTCATAGGAGGTTGCTAAAAGTTGAAGACGCGTGCTTTGGAAGCATGCTGGTTGGTTGACCGGAGTATGCATTTAGTAGTAGTGCACCCAACAAGGCACCGAGTGTTGTAGAATTGTTGCGGAGAGAAGGAAAGGTGCCTAGGAAGTAGGGCACATGGAAGGAAGAGTCATTGCAAATGAATAGTTCCCAGATCTGAAGTTCATGAGGTTAGGACAAGGCGTTGGGGTGTTTCGGTGTAGTGAGATGGATCGTAGGGAGATGTGGTGTAGTAGTCTCCTGAGTCGTGTTGTGATGGGAAAACGAAGCGTAGACCAGTGGATGGATGGTTACCCCCTGCAACACAGAATATTCACAATTCGGTAAAGGTGTCGATGGAAGTGCATCTAGGAATGAAGCGCTCGACACACGTATATGAATTTGAGTAGAACAGTTGGGAGTGGTTGCAGAATATGTGCTCGACAGGAGTGCAATTGGCACATTGTGTCCCTATAGTTCGGTATACAATTGTGGGTGATGGAAGTCACGAGCTACTAACACGATCACTTGGAGAAGCCAACCACGCTAGGAGACACACTTCATTGCAGATTGAGCCAGTCGTGGAAGGTTTTGGGACGAAAGTCCTACCAAGAGGATTTGGGTGTTGCGGATAAACTCATGGAGAGTTGCGGAAGACACAACATGCACTTGGAAGCAGCTGGATGGTAGGCTTGTGACGGTAAGTTGTGTGGTAGACCTGGGAGGTGAGAGCAGCAGGCTCTCTACAGCAATAATGGCTACGACACCATGACTTAGTGGTGTGATGAACAACAACAGAGAAGGTGGCAATGAATATGGTAATTACGAATATGGTTTTCGTATACTTCAAACACTGGAACTTGCTTTTGATATACTTACAAATATGCTTTTCATATTATTTTAATTTCAACTTGAGAATATTTTCTTTATTGTGTCCATGACCAAAGGCACTCGTGCCTTAGTTCTTAGTTCAATGAAGTTAATATGCACATAAAGCAGTTCCCACTGTCCATTGATTTAATTCTCCACAAAAAATCATATTAGGTTAGCTAGGGAGAAGGTTAAATCAATTTATTCTCTAGAACCAACATGCATTACTTCCCTTACTCTTAACATCATTTGATGCTTGGAAGATAGATTGTTTTGATGTGATTTTCATTCGACATCTCTGCTAATTTATTGTTTAAGATTTTATTTATCCAACATTGAACTTTGGTAATAAGAGAATGCTATTTATATTTTTGGTGCAATGACTTATTATTTTAAATTTCAAATCATATAGTATTAATATTTTTTCCATTTTATTTAAGCATTTTTTCATGTTTTTAAGTAACATGTCTATTAACTTATGATTTCTTGGCCATCCCTTTATTTAATTCCTTAGCTTACATCAATATGTCCTTAAAAATAATTTTATAATATCCATTTATCAACTCAAACATTTTCATGGGGTGTGTTCGATGTACTGATGCTACCATAAGTGGAACTAGGTAATTAAGAGACATTTATTGATGTTGGCCAAAGTCTCCAAAATTTCATAATCAATTTCTACATACAATACAATACGAAGCGTATTGTTGTTTCTATTTCTCCTAATTTCATGTATGCCTTGATTCTGTGTACAATTTTTGTTTCCCACTTTTGGTAGCATCGTTAGTGTCCCTGATTCTTAGTTCCTATCATTGTTCTTGCAATCAACTTTGAACATAATATTTAATAATCTAGAAATGAAAAAATAAACTCACCCTTATCTAAAAATGGAAAGTGGATATTAAATAAAATATATGGGAGGATGTAAATTCGTATGCCCTTTGAGTTATACATTTCCTATATATTCTTTTATTAATCAATCGGTAACTAAGATCTTATGGAAGAGCTCTAATGAATTAGAACCCAATGTTCGTATCTTAATTTGAGAGTGCACAAATACATTGTACCATGCTATTTGTCATAAACTCGGAGTTATAGACTTTCGAATTCTAATAATATGATCGAAGTGCACTTAATTCAAGATACTATTATTTTCGTTGAATCTATCATCACTATTTTCTTTCTAATTATTTTGTTATAATATTATTTTCCTTGAATCTATCATCAATATTTCCTTTTCTAATTATTTTCTTATTGAATTAAGTCTGTTTTCATGGTCTTTAATGTGCTTTCTTCATTCTCATGTAATAGATTGGTTTGGTGTCTTGCAACTCAAATTGAAACACAAACGGGGAAGCTTTCTAAACAATATTGTTATTTTGAACTATACACATTGAATGTAACGTATGCACATTTTATTAATATTTAAATGTCTTTAGTAACGTTGTTTGATTTTATGGTGAACAAACAATTGTATTTTGTTGAATCCATTGATTTCATAATTATGAGGTACACGACTTTCTTATTCATACATGTTATTGATGTTGGTTTAGAAAACCATAATGTGTTTTGATTGGACAACTTTGCATATCTTGTAAGAAATTGTTTTTTTTATACAGTCCTCTTACATTAGGAATACACATTCATAAAGTTAAGATAAGTTAGAATAAATTATTTTTGAGATTATTTACAAAAATTGTTGTTAAAGTGATAATGCTTTACATTGATAAGTTAAACATATATTTATATATGTAAATGCATAAGATAAATAGTATAGAAATTTATTTTTTTAACTAAATCATAAGGGGCTTTGGAGAGACATCTTTTACATATACTCAATATTAAATTGGTTTGAAATACTAATAAAAGTTTGGTTAGTTAGATACACATATGAAGAAATGTTTATATTTCAATTAAAATTTAAGTAAACATATATATGCCATACACATATATTCTATATTATTCCATGCTAAAAAGTATTCGTAAAAAACATTTTAAACCTCTCCTATATAGAAGACAACTTAATGTCAATAATACTCATTACATGAAAAAAAAACCATGCAATATGAAATCATTAAACATCAATGGATAAAAATAAAGAAAAAGAAGACATCAAATGGACTTGAATGAGTCCCAATATTCAATAGTGGTCGTGGTAAAAAGAACATTTTAAACAATTTAAATGAATATGGTATCTCTAAGTTACCATGAGATAATTAATAATGATGAAAAACATCTAATAAAGGGATATAAAGGGATACACGGTTCTTTGTTTTTCATTTTTTTATTAAAATATTGAATAATAATCCTAAAGTGTTATAATTTAAATTTTGACATATAAATATAAGAAAAATATGAGTTATATTTATAAATAAGTTAAAGATAGCCTTGTATCATCTTACATATTTGATATATGCTTAAGAATGTTGAATAATCTTTTCAAAGGTGATGTTTTAGTGTTATATAGTTTTTATTCCATGAGAAATTCCAAATCACCTTCAAAAGTTAAGGTTGTGCATTCTAACATTGTCTACATACAAGGATAAATTACAATAATTATGGACAAAAGAGATAAGGACATATCACAATTTGTACCACAATTTTAATGAAGCAATAATGTTCACATAATAAAATTTGACACTATAAATAAAAGCTAATAGAAAAGAGGATATGAAAATCATTGTACATTATGATAATTGTGGGCGCTGTAATTGAAATGATACCATTAGTTTGCCTTGAACGTCGGTTCACTCTAGATACTATTGTTTACATGCTTTTGGATCAAGAGGATGATTACTCAATTGAAAATTTTTCAATAACTAATTTAGGATTCCACCATAGCAATCACTAGTATGAAATGTACATAAAATATGGAGCTCTAAATAACATAAGATATTGCAACAACCAGTGTTGTAACCCAAAAAATATTTTGTTTAATTTGTCAAGTATTTTTTTTAATTTCCACTTCTTTCATATTTCACACCTAGTTGCTTACAAATATGAAATTTTCTTCAACTATCTAATGAGTCACTTAAACAACCATTACAAACATATCATGAAATGCAATAACTGATAGTAGTAGGCAAAAAAAACATACTCATGTTTAAAATGTGGTTAGGAATGAACAGAAGGGATTTGACAATATATTAGTAGGTCTCTCTAGCTTCCTTGGAGAAACCAATAATGATCCCACACAGTGTTATTTACAGATTCTTGAAAAAAAATTGTGAAAGTGTTCATTAAAATACTTAATATTGAAGCAAATTTACTTATATTTTTATTTTTATTTAGTTTCCATTTTTCAATATAAACTAATAAAAAAGATATGAACGAAAAAGTAAAATTCTTACATATCAATGGACCATTCAAAATAAGTAATATTTTTTTCTTTTCTTTTTTTTTTAATCCATTCTGTAACAAATAAAAATAAATCACTATAACAATGAAATTTCCATTATTTCACATGTTATATTGCACAAACCATATATATATAAAACATCATATCCATATGAGCACATTATGTAGTACATAGTGCAACATAAGCACTGATAGGATCAATTGTAGTATAAAAAAGCATTCCTCCAATAATTATTTCTCAAACTTGTTGACATATCATTTGATTAATACAAATAAAATATTAAATAGAAATTTAACAATTCAATGGAAACATCATTGTTGGCATGAATAAACTTTAACATGCTATTATAACAATGTGTAAGTTCAAATTTATTGTATATTATTATCTATAAAAAAAATACTAAATACATTTTCAGTTTTTCCAAAAAAAAATCTTAATGTTTTAATCATATTCTTTACATTCCTTATTTTTATTGGTACCATGCACCATTTTTTACATTCCTTATTTTGTTGGTATCATGCACCACTCAAGTAAAACCATCCAAATTTGCAAAAAAGTTGGAAAAAAAATTACACTTGGGTATTCTCATTTATTGTATGCTTTTGTAGGATTAACTTTTTTTTTAAAACAAATTACACTTAGCATTCTCATTTATTCTATGCTTTTCGTTATGATTGATTTTTTTTTATTGCAACCACATCACTTAGTTTATCATGTGAGAGGAGTGATGTTTGAATCTTTAAGTATGAAACCTAGGATCCAGATATGTGAGTGTCTATTTTTATATATTTATGTATTAAATTATGTTATGTATAATTTTCCCTAAAATATAGTATTTAAAGTAGTCAATTTTGATATAAACTTTAAGTATTTATGATATTCTAATTTTTATAATTATAAATATAATAAAAGAAAATGTTTAATGATTAAGGAGAATTATTTCTATTATTTTGGGTTTTCCAATTATAGCATAGAAAGGGAATTCATCTTTATTTTAAGTGGACGCAATTGCATTTTACAATAGTCATGTGTTTAGATGCTTTTGAACATCCATTATTGCAATGTGAATCAGAATAGGTATACAAACGCACATGGAATTATTTTTCTAATATTTGTAGATAATTACTTATAAAGATTGATAGAATACAAGCATTGTTTCAAAAAGAAATTTCAATACAATGAAATAATGAAATGATTTGTTCTTATATGCCAATAACATAAGGGTTGCACATATTCTTAATGGCTTTTTGTATGCCCATGGGCCATGATATTCCCCATTTCACACACACATTATTCAGATGGGGACTTTAAAACATATTGTTCTCGTGAACATTTTCTATGGTTTAATATTGAACCAATGCCTAGTAAACATGCCTCATTTGTTTACTTACATTTTCTCTTCTTCACTTCCTCATTATTTCTTTCCATTCTATTTTATTTTTCCTTTTATTTTCTTTTGTCAACTCTAGGCCTTATTTTTTCAATGTGTCTTCCACATAGTTGTGTTAGATTGGGTGGTTGGTTGTCCCCTTGACATTATGTCCCATGAAATTCCATGAGAGTGTTTTCAACACTTTTGATTTTATTCCACAATGTTTATCATAAAATGAATGTATGATCATGATATTTGTAGTTCCAAGAGGCCACTATTCTTGTGTGCACTAGACTAAATACCACTTTAATGAGGGTGTACCATATGTCCACCTCTGCTAAAATTAAAAAATGTTAAGCTTCAAATATCTCCACCTTGAACCTCTTCACATTATGTGATCAATATTATGATCAATGGTTAGGAATTTTGTGGATCTTGAGCCCCATTTTCATCTGGTGAATAATTTTAGAACCCACACTAATCAAGAGGTTCCAAATGTTTCTTTCACCATGGTCCAAAAGTGATAAATCCTAGGTGGTTCTACAGTGGGTGAAACCTTATTTATCTATATCCCAACTACATCAAATGGACCAAATTATTGCAGTTGCAAAGGACCCTCCCCCCATGATGCAACTTTGGTATCCACATCGATGCGAAGGCGCCACGTGTCTATGTGTCAATGTCTTTGGAAGTTCATGATTTGGAAGATTTCATCGATCTTGATACCAATGAAAAGATCATATATTTATGGGTGCAATGGACCTCCTCCCCCAAGGTTGATCTCTACAACCTACACCAATGGGATGGTTCCATGGGTAGTTTACTATCCTTTCACCAATGTAAATCACTGTACATATCTCCCCTTGATTGAACTTTGGCAATCAATCTAAGATACTATATGGTCCATATCCCTATAGATTGTAAGGACTTTCCTTCCCCATCATTCTTCTTTAACACCTACACCAATCGGAGAGTGCCACATATTATTCCTACATATTCCTTTTTTATGGAGGAAGCCCACACTGAGCATCAGTTTTGGTAAGTTTATTTTGAATGGTTCGTTTGATAGAGGTTAACATATACTAGTTAGTATAGAAGCTTATAAAACTTTCTTATATGAAGACCAAAACTAGAGCATTTTGGAAATTTTGTATATTTTAGACATCTATATATTTTATTTCTTGTTATATTCCTCACAATTTTTTTTTAATATAATTGCTATTAGTTTGAGTTAAAAAAAAATAGATAAAGACAAAAATAATCACCTAATTATCCACAATAAGTAAACCATGAACTTAAAAAAATAATTATAATAAAAATATTATTTACATAGCAAGATAAAAATAATCGCCTAATTACCTATGTAACTAACAATTCAAAACTAATTATCCACAATAATTAAACCATGGATGTAAAAATAATTACAACAAGGGATAAATCTGCAAGCAACTAATTCCCTGCCAATTAGAGTGTGCATTCCATTTGAGAGTAAATGCATTGTCCAATTGGTAGAGCCGCTTGCTGTGAATCACATTTGTTGTTTGGAGAGAGCATTGCCTTATTGTTGGAGACAAGTGTTCATAGTGATGCTTTTTTAGGAGGTTGGGTAAAGCTAGATTAGTTGTTGCCTTCTATGGTAAAGAATTCGCTCGAGGAGAAATGTCAAGACAGAGAGCAGATAACACCCACTATTAGACATATGTTATGTACAAGCAAGGAAAATTTTGTTTTTGGCTTTATAAGAGTAAAGATCAAAAGAGATGATCATTGAGAAAAAAGTAAAAAGAAAGAGCGAAATGTTCTAAGAGTTGATAGTTGATAAATGATTTATGGGCCCTCGCATGAAGTTGAGGGACCCTTTAGGTACAGTCATGCATTCGCAAAACGCGCTAGAATTTAGTAAATTCAAAACGCGCACGCGTTACTTAGAACTAGGCATGAGTGGTCTCTGACCCTGCCATGCTAATTAACATGTAGGATAGGATTCCAAAACATGCACGCCACTGTTTACCAACTCAAATGCGTGCGTGGCCACTGTTTACCCACTCAAAACTGGAACGCTCGAGCGATTGTGGCTTGGAAAAACGCATTGGAGAAGTGAAGGGAGGCCAAATTCAAATCTCAACAAGGAAGATTTCATCTTGCAAAGGAGGATTGGAAAGGTAAGCATCCAAATCCTTGCCTCATTTCATCATTAAAAATATAAATTTTTATGTTTCCATAAATTAAAAATCTTTGTAAATGAAATTCCAAAACTAAAAATTTTAAAATTTGTTATTTAACATATGTTAATTCCTCCCTACTATCAATCCCCTTAATGAATTTTAAATCCACCCAAGCAATAAGAGATTTGAAAAAAAACTAAAATGGAAATTGGAAATTGAATCCCAACACCAATATTGTTTCCACATCTATTGCAAATTGGAAAAAAAAAAACCATCCACCATTTGGCTAGGAGGAGGAACTATGGACTATAACCTAGGCTTGGTTTCTAGACTTGACTCAACCAAACCCTATGGTTTTTTCCCACACATTCTTTTCCCTAAAAATGTCCAACCAATGCTTGTGAAGCCAACCCAATGGCATGATGTATTTTACACCATCCCCCAAACTCCAAGGGACTAGGTTCCCCTCCTTTGTAGACACACCGCTTACTTTGTTGCTAAGATGAACTACCGCATCTTTTTTGACCTCCTTCACCACCAAGATGTTAGAAACAATGGCTCAATAAGAGGGGGGGGTGAATCAATGAGCTTGCACTTATTAACAATTTCAACTTCTTCTCTCAAATCTTATATCATTAATTACAAATTCACTTCAATATCATATTCATTTATAAACTATATCACATGTCATTCATTAAGCAAGACACATTATCATCAACACATTACAAGAGAAAAATATAAGATTTGTAAACTTTTTATAATTGGAGACTTTAATCTCCAGAATGGGATACAACCCAAAGTGGCACCAACCACAAGATAATTCTATCAGCTGCAATTGACTGGGATGCACCAACAACCCAACAACCATATATTTACAAATGAAATTTCAAACTCTTCTTAAGTCTGCAGATTACATACATCATCAACCAGAAGCTCTTGTTTGTTTCCAAAGCACTTCATCATTCTCATCAAGCACTCATTATTCAATATAACTTCATTCTGTCCATCAACAAATATCACCAATTAGATCACATCTTCATTCTGCCATCATTATTCATGTCATATCAATCTGTTGCCATATCTCCATTCATACAATTTACACTGTCCATATGCACATCACAACATTCTTCCCATATCATCAGTAATCTCTTCATCATTCTACCAGCATGTCTTCATTCTATCCATCAATAGGTTGCCTGAGTTTAACCTGAAATAAAAGATAGAAAGAGAGTTTGTTTTACTGCTCCACCTACTGTTGATCCTTCACCAGAACTATCCTCATCTTCCCGACCCTCGAGATCAGAGCTCTCCTCTATCTCCTGAATTCTCCACACTCACCACACAAAAACACAACCATATTGTTCTTCATTTATACTTCTCCTTTCCATGTATTTAGGAGGCCGACTTGTCTTTTTGTTTTTATTAATTCAAATAAGTCAAATGATATTTTTATTTCCATGTTATCCTTATCCAATAAAAATACATATCTTTGCCACATCATCATGGTCTTTATGCCCGCATGATCCTCACCTTCCACTTTGGATTACATGTAGTTGTTATTATAGTATTTTGAGATGATATTTATGTTTGTAATGTATTCGTTCTTGCACAAAGTTTGTACATTTTTCAGTTTTGAGAGATGTCATTATAGCACATGTATACATTTCTAATGATTTGTTTTTATTTTTATTTTTTTATTGCAGTGATGAACATAGATGCACATTCAGACATCCAAAGAGAAATTCATATTCTCGGAGAAATTCGAGCCTCAATAACTATTGTTGATGATAGGCATTGTATGTTTGCATCCAATTTGGATGCAATGATAGATACCTTTAGTAGGTCTAATGGTGCAGTGCAAGATATTGCTACATTCAGAGAAAGAAACAGGAAACAATATGAGGATGGAATTAGCTACAAATAAGTTAAGAAGTTGAAAATAAAAAACAACATATGTTTTCCCTCTTTAGAGATCCATGGACGGGTGAAATCTCAAATGCAAACAAAAGGCATATTTCTATCGAGTGGTGTACATATCAACCATTCATAGATAATTGGATGGACTGATGGTACATGGTGTTTGATGTACCACCACATAACAATAGGGAAATGCCTCTATATTTTCTGAGAAAGATGTACGCAGAATTTGTTTTGGGGAAGCATGTTAACTATTTTGATATCTTGGAGTACCAAGGCGTTGGGATGGGGATGCCTCAACAACGTCCCAATGCGAGGCACATAGATCCCAATTGCCCAATAGCTCCACCTAGCAGGAAGCTACCCAAGCCAGATGTTCCACCTGCACATCATTTGGTCCCAGAGACATAGGATTCATTCCTACTGTTAGAACAAGCAGTTGTTTTCCATAGCATGTATCTTCAAAATACGTACCAGGAAGGGCCATCAGAGCCACCATCTATGGGTGGAGTAGAGCCACCACCTGTCAGTGGGGTAGATCCACCACCTCCTAGTGGGGTAGAGCCACCACCTTCTATTGGTCGAGGAGCATCTAGTAGTGGCACTAGACCTGCACATCATGAGCACAATCGAGAGCCCCACCCATGCACAATATGCGGCCATCCTTGCTTTGGTACTGTCCAAATAGATGATACCTTTACTAGGTGTTTTACACAGGTAAGTAAATGGTTAACAATTTAGTATCATTTGTAAATTATTTTTCCTTACTATATAGATATATATATTTCTAATATTTTTAATGATTTTAAAACTTGTAGTTGCTACAAGAAGGGCACAAGGTTGAAGACCTTTCCATTGATGATGCAAAGCATAGTCCAGAGGCTCATGCACCAACATCGTCCGATGTAGAATTTGTTGTCATACTTTCAGTGACAACAACTCACACTGAGGTAACTATTTCAACATGAGGGACCCCACCCCACGAAAAAATGAGAAATAACTAAAAAAAAAACGTGTTACATTCAAAAGTATGCATTTCTCATTTATGTGGGATGGGATCCCTCAAAAGTATGCAGTGTGGGTACTTGTTGGATGCGTAATTTAATTCTGCATCCAATGAGTGCTCTCGCTCGAAATTTGAGTAAATTGACAGGGAGATATTTTGAAAATACAAAGAAAAAAAGTATTTTTTTATCCTCCAAAATTCATAAATATTATTTTTATATTTTAACTATTATTTTATTATTTTCCTTAGGAGGCCCATTTGATTCCTCAAATTTGCTCTAATGTCCCGGGATGGTCTCACCACCGGGAGTGGTTCCTAGGAAGTGTCACATGGTAGGGAGAAGAACAAAAACCTTTAGTTTCTAGGTCAGACTCTCTAGGACCATGACAAGTGATATCAAAGCTACGGCTTGTGGAAGAGGGCTCTTCACTATGATTTGCCATAGGAGGTTGCCGAAATTTGAAGCTGCATGCTTTGGAAGCATGCCAGTTGGTTGACGGGAGTATTCACTTATTAGTAGTGCACCCAGAAAGGCACAGGGTGTTGTAGAATTGTTGTAGAGACAAGGAAAGGTGCCCAGGCAGTAGGGCGCATGGAAGGAAGTCGTTGCAAATGAATAGTTCCCAGATCCGAAGTTCATGAAGTCAGGACAAGGCGTTGGGGTGTTTTGTTTTAGTGAGATGGCTCGTAGGAAGATGTGGTGTAGTAGGCTCCTAAGTCGTGTTGTGACAAGAAAACGAAACATAGACCAGTGGATAGTTGGTTCCCCCCCACAACGTAGAATATTCACAATTCGGTAAAGGTGTCAATGGAAGTGCATATAAGAATGAGGCACTCGACACACGTAGATGACTTTGGGTAGAACAGTCGGGAGTGGTTGCAGAAGATGTGCTCGGCATCAGTGCACTTGGCACATTGTTCCCCCAAAGTTCGGTAGACAATCGTGGGTGATGGAAGTCATGAGCTACTAGCACGATCACTTGGAGAATCCAACCATGCCAGCAGACACACTTCATTGTAGATTGAGCCAGTCATGGAAGGTTTTGGTACGAAAGTCCTACCAAGAGGATTTGGGTGTTGCGAATGAACTCGTGGAGAGCTGCGGAAGACACAACATGCACTTGGAAGCAGCTAGATGGTAGGCTTGTGATGGTAAGTTGTATGGTAGACTTGGGAGGTGAGAGAAATAGGATCTTCGTAGAAATAGTGGGTACGACACCATGGCTTAGTGGTGTGATGAACAACAATAGAGAAGGTGGAAATGAAAAAATCGTGCTTTGTAGTAGAGGAAGTTGACATCCAATCGGGTAGACTTGGGAGGTGCTTTCCTTTGGTATGGGATTTAGGATGAAACTTCCCAATAGGAAGATGCATAGGTACCAAGTGGATGTGGTGAAGCCAAGTAGTGGGCAGATAGGTCTTGCAGAAGACTTAAAGAATCTCTTATTTCTCATCATACTATGTGGCAAAAGGTCGTGAAGGAGCAAGTCTGTCGATTCTCTGCATTCTAGAAATTATGCTCCTGGTTCAATTATGCATGAAAAGCTATGATTGCAATCAACATAACTAGGAATTCATTGCAGCTCCAACGTACGCAATCCTAATAAAAGTTCATGTTTAACGTTATCAAATCTATTTACATCATCTACTCACTTAGCTTTGTAAAACATGGCATGGGCTCAAAAAAACTTTTGCCAAAGACACAGAAACAAATATTTTCTCTCTGCAACTATGTTATTGCTTTAGGTACTTCATCATCTATACCATGTTTTTTTTTCCCATTGTTAAGCAGAGTGTTGTTCCAAACACATAGCAACTAATAAAAACCTTTAAATCATATATTGTAACCCAAATTCAAAGTTGCAACATTTTTTTCTTAAGTGATTGCTAAAATTCTGAAATTGCTTTTCCAAATTGATGTTGAAAGAAAATTTCAAACTGGTCTTTACTTTAAATGATTTCTTGTTTTTAACATCAATTTCTCTTAAATTTCTTTTTCAATCACAGGTTCTCATGAAAGGAATCAAATGCAATATAGGTAAGGTTCTGTTCCAAATACCATGCTAGATGTTCAACAACTCCTTCTGTTGCTAATAGCAAATACAATATATCACTTGCAATTATAAGTATTTTTAAGAAAAAGTTGGCTATTTTTTACAATGCCAACCACACACATGTTTTCTTATAATTGCAACAATAGACATGTGATGCTATATTTTTATTTTTCCTTGATGCCATGCATATCTGCATGCATCCAGTTAGCATCATGGTGGTCTCCCCAGCACCTAGAGCTTGCTTCTAGCTGTCCAGAGCCTGTCTACAGCCCCCATTGACCTCCAACCTACCTGATGCGCCCTTATTGACTGTTGTGCATGGCAAGTGTGCCTTTCTCACCTACCACTATCAGTTAGAGAGCCTTTATTCACCTACCTTCAGTTATCACTCAGTTAGGGGGCCTTATCTCACTTACCAGGAGTTATCATTCAGTTAGTGCATTGATTGAGTAGTTCTTCCACGGATTGCTCATGATGACTACTTGTAGCTTCTAGTTAGCTAGTTCTGGAGTTCCACTTGAATATTTGACAACCTCATGCACCCCCCTTGGAGTCTCCATTCCCTTATTTATTCCTAGATGGTTCTGCTAGACTCAGTTAGACACACTTAATTGACTATTACCATTTATGACTGATACTATTGACTGGATGATGTCTCCATTTTTATCCAATCTAGAGTTTGAGTTACATAGCCTCATGCACCCCACTTGGAGTCTCCATTCCCTTATTTATGGCTAGATGATTTCGTTAGACTCAGTTGGACACACTTGATTGACTCTTACCACTTATGACTGATACTACCGACTGGATGATGTCTCCATAGTTATTCATGCTAGAATTTGAGCTCAGATTCGAATGCTGTACTTGGATAATTCGAATCCTATATGATGCCTCATCATTGATTATTATATTACATTCATTATTCATTGTATGATATTGACATTGTCCATTAGTCTGTGTTTATGAGTGATTAAGTGAGTGCATGCTTCTCTTCTCCTTTGCAAATAATCTTGAGAGTTTTATTGTAAGATTGTTACAGTTTCTAGATCCCTGCAGATTATCACATGGGGTTAGAGCAGTCAACAACTATTCGAATTACATCCATTGCAACAACAACAATTGCAACATTTCTTTGAGCAGCTATCTTTCACTTATGCACCAGAAGCCTCTAAGTTTCCACAACAAATACTGGTGCTATTACTTGAATTCATTGGAGAAATCCAGTGAGGTCTAGCTAGGTGTGAAGGACTTAGTCTATGTGCCAAGTGTCCTTAAAATAGTGTTCAGTCTAAGTGTAGCATTCTCCATCAGCAAAATTTATCTTGTTTTGCAGGTTTATTCACCCGTTCGGAATATTCTTCAACTATTCGACTTTCTTTGTTCAGATGGATCTAAAGCTCACATCTTCCAACTATGTTGAGTGGACATCCAAGATGCCTCTCTTCATGATATCCAAGAGCTTCACCCGAATACTCAACAGAACGATGATAGAACCTCTCAGTGCAGTTGAAAATTCCAAGTACTTGGATAGGCTTGATGAAGCAATTGGTCTCCTCATTCTATCAATTTCTGAAGATCTTCACTTCCATGTCATCGATCTTACATCTCCCAAAGCGGTTTGGGACAAGCTCGAAACCCTTTTTGGACAGAAAGATGATATGAAAAGACACAAATTGGAGAATGAGCTCATATGTTTGAATCCTCATAGTTTCGAATCTATCAATTCCTTCCTCACCAAGTTCAAAAGCTTGATATCACAGTTAAAAAGATATGAGATAGTGAAAGAAGACAAACATCTTATACTTTCCATTCTCTCAAAGTTGGGGGAAAACTTCTCAGTTTTTGTCTCTACTTTCCAGTCAGCTCGGTTGGACATTCCAAGATGGAAGTTTTCCTCACTTGATGATTTCATCCAATATCTTACTCAAGAGGAAGAGAAGTTGATCTCTATGGAAATGATCAAACCCAAATTGGATTAAGCTCTTACAGTTGTAGAGAGAGCGAATGGTAAAGGAAAGGAAAATATTTTTGACAAGAGATCGGATGATACAAAGCACATAGATACTCCATATTAGTCATATGGGGCTTTGAACTCAAGGAAGACCAAGAATTCTCAGAAGGCAAAGACCAAGTGCACATATTTCCTTAAGGGGTTTCATCCCGAGAGTACTTGCATTAGGAAGACTATAGATTTGATGGCTCAGTTACTTGAGAAGAACAATCTTCCTGTACCTGCATGTGCAAGGAAGAAAGATCCTGATACTGAATCTTCTAGATCCAAAGACAAAGAAAGATGTCATGCCTTCATGTCAAGTGCATCAACAGATTTTTCCTTCATCATAGATTCAGGAGCCTCAAGACACATGTCTTCCTCCAAAGATCTCTTCTCCAACTTTGAAATCTCAGTTGGCCCTTCCATCATGTTGGGGAATGATTCAGAAGTCTCCTCTCAAGGGATTGGAAGAATCAATCTTGACTATGGTTACTTTTTTGATGTGCTTTATGTTCCTTCTCTTACATCAAACTTACTTTCAGTGTATCAAATGACTCATATTGGAGATCCCAAAAGAGGCATCTTTTCTCCAAATGGAGTTGAGATACAAAACATGGTTTCAGGTGAAATCATTGCAAAGGAAGTTTCAAATCACAACTCCAAACTGTGTGAGTTCTCACACTTCTTACCTCTCTCGAAGCAATCAAATCTCCATACTCATGCCAATGAAGAAAGCAGATTGTGGCATGAAATATTTGGGCATCTTAACTATAAGTACTTGCATGACATGCATGCAAAGCAGATGGTTGATGGGCTGCCCCATCTCAAGTTTTCCAAAGGAACCTACCATGGTTGTTTGATGGGGAAGCATTTTGACAAGAAGTTTGAGAAGGGAAAGGCTAGGAGAGCCTCTAACCCTCTTGATCTCATCCATAGTGATGTGGCTGGTCCATTTCCATATCTGTCTCTAAGCAAATCAAGGTATGTGCTCATTTTTATTGATGATTATTATAGATTCACTTGGGTATATTTCCTTAGATTGAAATCATAAGTATTTGGGTTCTTCAAGTTTTTCAAGTCTTCTGTAGAGAAATTTTCAGACAGGAAAAAAAAATCCATTCGCACTGATAATGGTGGTGAGTACATTAAGGGTGAATTTCAAGATTTTTGTACTGAAGAGGGCATTGAGATGCAACATACTATTCCCTATACACCACAACAGAATGGTATAGCTAAAAGGAAGAACAAAACATTGAAAGAGATGTCCACCTGCATGCTAAAGTCTGCACCCTGGTCTTTGGGCAGAAGCCATTAACTGTGCCACCTATCTTCAGAACAGAGTTCCTCACAAGGGACTCAAAGATACTACTTCTTTTGAACCATGGATGGGATACAAACCTGATGTGTCTCATCTTAAAATGTTTGGATCCAGAGCTTGGGAAAGGATTCCAGCTAACAAAAGGAGAGCTCTTGATTCACAAAGTAGAGAGTGCATTATGGTGGGATATGCATTAGATGCAAAGGCTTACAAGTTACTTGATCCTACTTCCATGACCACATTTTTGGAAATGAGTGTACAGTTTGAGGACTTGCCTCTCCATGATACTCCTTCTATTGAGCAAGATATCTCACCTACGACTCCTCCTTTGATTGATGAGAGTGATACATCTTCACATGATACTTCAGATTCATAATCTAAAGATGGAGATGATGATGATGGAATGCTAGATCTAGATCCACAAGAACTTGAAGGTCTATCAACTGATGATGAAGATGAGAGAATGAGAGATCTAGATCAACAAGAACCTGATGCTCCTCCTCTTCCTGTATGGGCTGCTATTACACTCCGATCTACCGGTGATTTAATTGGTGATCCACATGATTATAGAAGAACCATGTCATGTTTTCAGCATGGAAGGGTCCATCCTCCTCACAATGCTGATCCATTTCAGATCGATCGATCCTTCTTCGGAAAAGAAGGAAACTTACCTCCTCCAAGGGTGAGAGATGATATGCTTCATTAGAATCCTTCAGTCTATTTTGATGGAGGGCTTTCTTCCCACTAGTTTTTCCCTCTTTCCTCACTTAGTTTATTTGGATTGATTGTACGGGGTGACCTTCGGTCTTAGTCACCAGGGCCCTATTTTTTTATTTCAGTTATTTCCTCATAGTATTGCTTGCGGGGGGTGTTGGAATATTCACACCATCATTTTTATATTTTGCATGCCTACATGCAAATCTGCATGCCACTGCATGCATCAAGTCCTCATCATGGTGGTCTCCACAATAGCTAGAGCTTGCTTCTAGCTCTCCAGAGCCTGTCTACAACCCCCATTTGACCTCCTAGCTACCTGATGCACCCTTCTTGACTGTTGTGCATGGAAAGTGTGTCTTTCACACTTGCCACTGTCAGTTAGAGCGCCTTTACTCACCTACCTTCAGTTATCACTTAGTTAGGGTGCCTTAGCTCACCTACCAGGAGTTATCATTCAGTTAGTGCATTGATTGAGTAGTTCTTCCACTGATTGCTCATGCTGACTGCTTGTAGCTTCTAGTTAGCTAGTTTTGGAGTTCCACTTGATTATTTGATAGCCTCATGCACCCCCCTTGGAGTCTCCATTCCCTATTTTATGCCTAGATGGTTATGTTAGACTCCGTTAGAGACACTTGAATGACTATTACCATTTATGACTGATACTATTGACTAGATGATGTCTCCATTATTATCCAAGCTAGAATTTTTGTTATACAACCTCATGCACCCCACTTGGAGTCTCCATTCTTTGATTTATGGCTAGATGGTTCTGTTAGACTCAGCTGGACACACTTGACTGACTCTTACCATTTATGACTGATACTACCAACTGGTTGATGTCTTCATAGTTATTCATGCTAGACTTTGAGCTCAGATTTGGATGCCCTACTTGGCTAATTCGAATCCTATATGATGCCTCATCATTGATTATTGTATTACCTTCTTTACATTCATTATGCATTGTATGATATTAACATTGTCCATTATTCTGTTTTTATGAGTGATTATTGAGTGCATGCTTCTCTTCTTCTTTGCAAATAATCTTGAGAGTTTGATTATGAGATTGTTACAATTGCTAGATCCATGTAGATTATCACAAGGTATTAGAGCAGTTAGCGGCTATTCAAAATGCAGCCATTGCAGCAGTTGCAACATTTCTTTGAGCAACTATCTTTCACTTGTGCGACAGAAGCCTCTAAGTTTCTATAGCAAATCTTGGTGCTATTACTTGAATTCATTGGAGAAATCCAGTGAGGTCTAGCCAGGTGTGAAAGACTTAGTCTATGTGCCAAGTGTACTTAAGGTAGTGTTCAGTCGAAGTGTAGGATTCACCATCAGCAAAAATTCTCTTGTTTTACAGGTTTATTCACCCATTCAGAATCTTCTTCAACTATTCGACTTTCTCTGTTTAGATGGATCTAAAGCACACATCTTCCAACTATGTTGAGTGGAAATCCAAGATGTCTCTCTTTATGAGATCCAAGAGCTTCACCCAAATACTCAATGGAATGATGGTAGAACCTCTCAGTGCAGATGAAAATTCCAAGTACTTAGACAGGATTGATGAAGCAGTTGGTCTCCTCCTCTCAATTTATGAAGATCTTCACTTCCATGTCATCGATCTTACATCTCCTAAAGAGGTTTGGGACAAGGTCGAATCCATTTTTGGATAGAAAGATGATATGAAAGGACACAAATTGAAGAATGAGCTCATATGTTTTAGTCCTGACAGTTTTGAATCTATCAATGCCTTCCTCACCAAGTTCAAGATCTTGATATCACAGTTGAAAAGATATGAGATAGTGAAAAAAGACAAGTAGCTTATACTTTCCATTCTCTCAAAGTTGGGGGCAAAATTCTCAGTTTTTGTCTCTACTTTCTAGTCAGCTAGGTTGTCCATTCCAAGATGAAATTTTCCCTCACTTGATGATTTCATCCAATATCTTACTCAAGAGGAAGAGAAGTTGATCTTTATGGGAATGATCAAACCCAAATTGGATTCAACTCTTACAGTTGCAGAGAGAGCGGATGGTAAAGGAAATCAAAAGATTTATGACAAGAGATCAGATGATACAAATCATACAGATACTCCATATCAGACAGATGGGGCTTCGAACTCAAGGAAGTCCAAGCATTATTGGAAGGCAAAAACCAAGTGCATATATTGTCTTAAGGGGTTTCTTCCTAAGAGTACTTGCATGAGGAAGACTGTAGATTTGATGGTTCAGTTACTTGAGAAGAACAATCTTCTTGTACCTGCATGTGCAAGGAAGAAAGATCCTGATACTGAATCTTCTAGATCCAAAGACAAAGAAAGATGTCATGCCTTCATGGCAAGTGCATCAACAGATTTTTATTTCATCATAGATTCAGGAGCCTCAAGACACATGTCTTCCTCCAAAGATCTCTTCTCCAACTTCGAAATCTCAGTTGGCCCTTCCATCATGTTGGGGAATGATTCAGAAGTCTCCTCTCAGGGGATTGGAAGAATCAATCTTGACTATGGTTACTTTTTTTATATGCTTTATGTTCCTTTTCTTACAGCAAACTTACTTTCAGTGTATCAAATGACTCATATTGGAGGGCCCAAAAGAGTCATCTTTTCTCCAAATGAAGTCGAGATACAAAACATGGTTTCAGGTGAAATCATTGCAAAGGGAGTTGCAAATCACAACTCCAAACTGTATGAGTTCTCACACTTCTTACCTCTCTCGAAGCAATCAACTCTCCATACTCATGCAAATGAAGAAAGCAGATTGTGGCATGAAAGATTTGGGCATCTTAACTATAAGCACTTGCATGACATGCATGAAAAGGAGATGGTTGATGGGCTGCCCTAGATCATGTTTTCCAAAGGAAACTGTCATGGGGGTTTGATGCGGAAGCATCCCAAGAAGAAGTTTGAGAAGGGAAAGGCTAGGAGAGCCTCTAACCCTCTTGATCTCATCCATAGTGATGTGGCTGGTCCATTTCCAGATATTTCTCTAAGCAAATCAAGGTATGTGTTCACTTTTATTGATGATTATTCTAGATCCACTTGGGTATATTTCCTTATATTGAAATCATAAGTATTTGGGTTCTTCAAGTTTTTCAAGTCTTCTGTAGAGAAATTTTCAGACAAGAAAATAAAATCCATTCGCACTGATAATGGTGGTGAGTACATTAAGGGTGAATTTCAAGATTTTTGTACTGAAGAGGGCATTGAGATGCAACATACTGTTCCCTATACACCACAACAAAATGGTGTATCTGAAAGGAAGAACAAAACATTGAAAGAGATAGCCACCTGCATGCTAAAGTCAAAAGGGTTGCACCCTAGTCTTTGGGCAGAAGCCATTAACTGTGCCACCTATCTTCATAACAGAGTTCCTCACAAGGGACTCAAAGATACTACTCCTCTTGAACCATGGATGGGATACAAACTTGATGTATCTCATCTTAAAGTGTTTGGATCCAGGGCTTGGACAAGGATTCTAGCTGACAAAAGGAGAGCTCTTGATTCACAAAGCAGAGAGTGCATTATGGTGGGCTATGCATTGGATGCAAAGGCTTAGAATTTACTTGATCCTACTTTCATGACCAAATTTATGGAAAGGAGTATACAGTTTGAGGAGTGGCCTCTCCATGATACTCCTTCTGTTGAGCAAGATAGCTCACCTACTACTCCTCCTTTGATTGATGAGAGCGATACATCTTCACATGATACTTCAGATTCATAATATGAAGATGGAGATGATGGTGGAATGCTAGATCCAGATCCACAAGAACCTAAAGGTCTAGCAACTGATGATGGAGATGAGAGAATGAGAGATCCATATCCACAAGAACCTAATGCTCCTCCGCTTCCTCAATGGGATGCCATTACACTTCAATCTACCGGTGATTTGGTTGGTGATCCACATGATCATAGAAGAACCAAGTCAGATTTTCAGCATGGAAGGGTCCATCCTCCTCATAATGTTGATCCATTTCAGATCGATCGATCCTTCTTCGGAAAAGAATGATACTTACCTCCTTCAGGGGTTAGAGATGATATGCTTCATTAGCATCCTTCAGTCTATTTTGAGGGAGGGATTTCTTCCCATTGGGTTTCCCCTCTTTCCTCACTTAGTTTATTTAGATTGATTGTACGGGGTGACCTTTGGTCTTAGTCACCACGACCATATTTTTTATTTCAGTTATTTCCTCATAGTATAGCTTGTAGGGGGTGTTGGAATATTCACACCATCATTTTTATATTTTGCATGCCTGGATGCAAATCTGCATGCTTTGCATGCCACTGCATGTATCCATTCATCATCATGGTGGTCTCCCCAGCACCTAGAGCTTGCTTCTAGCTCTCCAGAGCCTGTCTATAGCACCCATTTTACCTCCTACCTACATGATGCACCCTTCTTGACTGTTGTGCATGGCAAGTGCGCCTTTCTCACCTACCACTGTCAGTTAGAGCGCCTTTACTCACCTACCTTCAGTTATCACTCAGTTAGGGTGCCTTATCTCATATACTGGGAGTTATCATTCAATTAGTGCATTGATTGAGTAGTTCTTCCACTGATTGCTCATGCTGACTACTTGTAGCTTCTAGTTAGCTAGTTCTGGAGTTCCACTTGACTATTTGACAGCCTCATGCTCCCCCCTTGGAGTCTCCATTCCCTAATTTATGCCTAGATGGTTTTTTTAGACTCAGTTAGACACGCTTGACTGACTATTACCATTTATGACTGATACTATTGACTGGATGATGTCTCCACTATTATGCAAGCTAGACTTTGAGTTAGAAAGCCTCATGCACCCCACTTGGAATCTCCATTCCCTAATTTATGGCTAGATGGTTCTGTTAGACTCAGTTGGACACACTTGACTGACTCTTACCATTTATGACTGATACTATCGACTGGATGATGTATCCATAGTTATTCATGCTAGACTTTGAGCTCAAATTCGAATGTCCTACTTAGCTAATTCGAATCCTATATGATGCCTCATCATTGATTATTGTATTACATTCTTTACATTCATTATTCATTGTATGATATTGACATTGTCCTGTATTCTGTGTTTATGAGTGATTATTGGGTGCATGCTTCTCTTCTTCTTTGAAAATAATCTTGAGAGTTTGATTGTGAGATTGTTACAGTTGCTAGATCCCTGCATATTATCACAATAGGAAGGTGTATAGGAAAGTAGGAAAACAAGATTGGGTGAAGAGATGCACACAAGTTTGGACAGGGGTGGCGGACTCTTCGAGCATCCAATGAGATATGCATTTGGTAGACTCTAGTGGCATGCTCTTGACAGACCCAGTGAGACATGCATTCATGCGACAAGCTTCCAGGATAGGTGTCTAATATGAGGAAGATGATACGGTTCATGCCTTAATGTTGTTGGACACAATAGAAAACTTGGTGATGGGCATGGGTTGCAAGTAGGAAAGATGACGCAGGGGCAAGATGGAGACTTTGAGCAAGAAGGATTTGGAAGATTCGGTAAGGTTTGGTGCAACACTCCTCGTCAAGAGACTTGGAATGGTTCCTGTGAGGAGGAAAGCATGCAGATGTGATGGAGTGCAGTCAGTCAAGAATATGGTTTGATTGTAACTTGAGTGTTGTCGGTGAGGGCGC
Organism: Larix kaempferi; assembly: GCA_027924585.1. Classification (NCBI taxonomy): domain Eukaryota; kingdom Viridiplantae; phylum Streptophyta; class Pinopsida; order Pinales; family Pinaceae; genus Larix; species Larix kaempferi. The sequence continues at coordinate 1,140,823 of BSBM01000194.1, forward strand.
ACTCTCATATAAGTTTCCAGGATGAGGCATCCTCTATTGTTGTAACAAGTCTGCTCACATACTTATATTTGGGCATACCTGGTTGTGGTGATTCCAGCATACTTGTGTTCTTCTTTTGTTATGATGTTTTCTTGTCTATAAGTTAACTTGTAAAAATGTCCTAAGTGTAACAAAAGATAAGTAGTGTAGGAGGTGTAGTCTTCCAAGTCCCACTATTAGAGAAAATTTGGGGTCTAAAATGGGCCTGATAAGAAAACGAGTCACCTCGTAAGAAAAGAAACCAGTGAATTCAAGAATGAATAGAATTTCAAGAAAAGAGTAAACCATAATGGTTGAATTGACATATTTGACATTAAAAAACTACTTTTTTAATTTGTACTTTCAACATCTCTCCCTATCAATTTACTCAATTTTTGAGCAGGAGCACTCGTTGGATGCAGAATTAAATTACGCATCCAACGAGCACCCACACTACATACTTTTGAGGGACCCCGCCCCGCGAAAAATGAGAAATACATAATAATAATAAAAATGTGTTACTTTCAAAAGTATGCATTTATCATTTACATGGGGTGGGGTTCCTCAAAAGTATGCAGTGTGGGTACTTGTTGGATGCATAATTTAATTCCGCATCCAAAGAGGCTCCCGCTTGAAATTTGAGTAAATTAACAAGGAGATATGTTGAAAATACGAAGAAGAAAAAAAGTAGATTTTTCTTTTTTCCTTAGGAGGCCCATTTTAGACCTCAAGTTTTCTCTAATGTCCCGAGCTGGTCTCACCACCAAGAGTGGTTCCTGGTCAGTGTCACATGGTAGGGAGAAGAGAAAAAACCTTTAGTTTCTAGGTCAGACTCTCTAGGAGCATGACAACTGATATCAAAGCTACGGCTTGTGGAAGAGGGTTCTTCACTATGATTTGTTGTAGGAGGTTGTCGAAAGTTGAAGCTGCATGCTTTGGAAACACACCGATTGGTTGACGGGAGTATGCATTTAGTAGTAGTGCACCCAACAAGACATAGGGTGTTGTAGAATTGTTAGGGAGATAAGGAAAGGAGCCCAGGAAGTAGGGTGCATGGAAGGAAGTCGTTGCAAATGAATAGTTGCCAGATCTGAAGTTCATGAAGTTAGGATAAGGCATTGGGGTGTTTCGGTGTAGTGAGATGGCTCGTAGGTAGATGTGGTGTAGTAGGCTCCTAAGTCATGTTGTGGCAGGAAAATGAAATGTAGACCAGTGGATGGCTGGTGCCTCCGGCAACACAAAATATTCACAATTCGGTAAAGGTGTCGATGGAAGTGCATCTAGGAATGAGGCACTCAGCACATGTAGATGACTTTGGGTAGAACAGTCGGGAGTGGTTGCAGAATATGTGCTCGACAGGAGTGCACTTGGCACATTGTGCCCCCAAAGTTCGGTAGACAATTGTGGGTGATGGAAGTCACGAGCTACTAGCATGATCATTTGGAGAAGCCAACCACACCAGGAGACACACTTCATTGCAGATTGAGCCAGTCGTGGAAGGTTTTGGGATGGAATTCCTACCAATAGGATTTGGGTGCTGCCAATGAAATCATGGAGAGTTTTGGAAGACACAGCATGCACTTGGAAGCAGCTGGATGGTAGGCTTGTGAACAACTCCTTCTGCTGCTAATAGCAAATACAATATGCCGCTTGCAATTATAAGTGTATTTAAGAAAAAGTTGGCTTTTTTTTACAATGCCAACGGCAAACATGTTTTCATATAATTGCAACAATATACATGTGATGCTATATTGTTATTTTTCCTTCATGCCATGTTTCAAAGAAAAAAAATGGCTTGCTGCAATCCAATTGTACTTTTGCACAACATTTTCTTTTTTGTTGCATTTGATTATAAACCCATCTAAAAAATGTCTTTTGTTTTTTTTGCAATGGCAGTTACGAATATGGTTTTCGTATACTTCCAACACTAGAACTTGCTTTTGATATACCTACAAATATGCTTTTCATATTCTTTTCAATTTCAAATTGAGAATATTTTCTTTATTGTGTCCTTGACTAAAGGCACTCGAGCCTTAGTTCTTAGTCCAATGAAGTTAATATGTGCATAAGCAGTTCCCATTGTCCTTTAATGCTATTTTTATATGTCGTAGAGACTTTGCCACCATATGGCTCTTGTTTCATTAAAGTAATCACATTGATTTAATTCTCCACAAAAAATTAGATTAGGGTAGCTAGAGAGAAGGTTAAATCGATTTATTCTCTAGAGCCAACCTCCATTACTTCCCTTACTCTTAACATCATTTGATGCTTGGAAAATAGATTAATTTGATGTTGTTGTCATTCATCATCTCTGTTAATTTATTTAATTTATTGTGCAAGGTTTTATTTACCCAAGATTGAACTTTGGTAATAAGGATAACGCTAAATATTTTTGGTGCAATGACCTATAACACTATTATTTTAAATTTCAAATCATATAATATTAATATTTTTTCCATTTTATTTAAGCCTTTGTTCCATGTTTTAAGTGACATTTCTACTAACTTATGATTTCTTGATATCCCTTTATTTAATTCCTTATTTTACATCAATATGTCCTTAAATATAATTTTATAATATCCATTTATCAACTCAAACATTTCCATTGAGGTGTGTTCGATGTACTAGTGCTACCATAAGTGGAGCTAGGTAATTAAGAGGTGTAGAGATATTTATTGATGTTGGCCAAGTCTCCAAACTTTCATAATCAATTTCTACATACAATAGGAAGCGTATTGTTGTTTTCTATTTCTCCTAATTTAATGAATGCCTTGATTTTGTGTACCATTTTCGTTTCCCAAATTTGGTAGCATCGTAGGATCCTTGATTCTTAGTTTCCTATCATTGTTCTTGCAATCAACAAGTTGAAAATAATATTTAAAAATCTAGAAATGAAAAAATAAACTTACCCTTATTTAAAAAGTGGAAAGTGAATATTAAATAAAATGAAAAAATAAACTCACCCTTATCTAAAAAGTGGAAAGTAAATATTAAATAAAATATATGAGAGGATGTAAATTCGTATGCTCCTTGAGTTATACATTTCCTATATATTCTTCTATCAATCAATTGGTAACTAAGATCTTATGGAAAAGCTCTAATGAATTAGCACCCAATGTTCATATCTTAATTTGAGAGTGCACAAATACTTTGTACCATGCTATTTGTCATAAACTCTAGAGTTATAGACTTTCAAATTCTAAGAATATGATCGAAGTGCACTTAATTCAAGATACTATTATTTTCGTTGAATCTATCATCACTATTTCCTTTCTAATTATTTGTTATAATATTATTTTCCTTGAATCTATTATCAATATTTCCTTTTCTAATTATTTTGTTATTAAATTAAGTGTGATATTTATATTTTCATGGCCTTTAACGTGCTTTCTTCATTCTCATGTAATAAATGTGTTTGGTGTCTTGCAAGAAAATATGTTACCCCAAATTGAAACACAAATGAGGAAGTCTTCTAAACAATATTGTTATTTCGAACAATACACATTGAATGTAAGATATGTACATTTTATCGATATTTAAATGTCTTAAATGTTTTTAGTAATGGTGCTTGATTTTATGGTGAGAAAATAAACAATTGTATTTTTGTTGAATCCATTGATTTCATAATCATGAGGTGTATGAATTTCTTATTCACACATGTTATTTATATGTTATTTATGTTGGTTTAGAAAACCATAATATGTTTTGATTGGACAACTTTGCATATGTTGCCAGACATTGTTTTTTTTATGCCCTCCAAGTCCTCTTACATTAAGAATATACATACATACAGTTAAGATAAGTTAGAATATATTATTTTTAAGATTATTTAAAAAAAATGTTGTTAAAGTGATAATGTTTTACAATGATGAGTTAAACATATATCTATATATGTAAATGCATAAGATAAATAGTATAGAAATTTATTTTTTTAACTAAAACACAAGGGGTTTTGGGGAGATATCTTTTGCATATATTCGATATTAAAAATAAAAGTTTAGTTAGCTAGATACACATATGAAGAATTGCTTATACTTCAATTAAAATCTAAGTAGACATATATATGCTATGCACATATATGCCATATTATTCCATGCTAAAAATCTTTTTAGAGAACATTTTAAACCTCTCCTATGAAGAGTTGCTTATATTTCAATAAAAATCTAAGTAGAGATATATATGCCATATTATTCTATGCTAAAAATCTTCTTAAAGAACACAACTTAATGTCAATAATACTCATTACATGAGAAAAAACCCATGCAATATAAAATCATTAAACATCAATGGATAAAATAGAGAAGAAGACATCAAATGGACTTGAATGAAAAAACCCATGCAATATGAAATCATTAAACATCAATGCATAAAAATAGAGAAAAAGACATCAAATAGACTTGAATGAGTCCCAAAATTCAATAGTGGTTATGGTAAAAAGAAACTTTTAAACAATTTAAATGAATACGACATCCCTAAGTTACCACGAGATAATTAATAATGATGGAAAACATCCAATAAAGGGATACAATGTTCTTTGTTTTCCATTTCTTTATTAAAATATTAAATAATAACACTAAAATGTTTTATAATTTGAATTTTGGATATAAATATAAGAAAAATTGAGTTATATTTATAATTAAGCCAAAGATAGCTCTATATGATCTTACATATTTGATATATGTTTAAGAATGTTGAATAATCTTTTCAAAGGTGATGTTTTAGTGTTATATGGTTTTTATTCCATGATAAATTCCAACTCACCTTCAAAAGCTAAGGTTGTGCATTCTAATCTTGTCTACATGCAAGGATAAATTACAATAATTATGGACAAAAGAGATAAGCACATATCACAATTTGTGCCACAATTTTCATGAAGCAATAATGTTCACATAATAAAATTTGACGCCATAAAGAAAAACGAATAGAAAAGAGGATATGCAAATCATTGTACATTATGATAATCGTGGGCATTGTAATTGAAATGATACCATTAGTTTCCATTGAACATAGGTTCACTCTAGATACTACCGTTTACATGCTTTTGGATCAAGAGGATGATTACTCAATTGAAAATTTTGCAACAATTAATTTAGGATTCCACCATAGCAATCACTAGTATGAAATGTACATAAAATATTGAGCTCTAAAGAACATACCATAGTGCAACAACCAACATTGTAACCCAAAGAATATTTTGTTTAATTTGTCAAGTATTTTCTGTAATTTCCACTTCTTTCATATTTCACACCCACATGGTTAGTTGCTCACAAATATGAAATTCTCTTCAACTATCTAATAAGTCACTTAAAGAACCATTACAAACATACCTTGAAATGCAATAACTTGTAGTATGTAACCTACCTAGTACTTGAAACATTTTATGTTTGTGGAAAAACATTACTTTAACTTTTATTGTAAAGTTTTGTATTAATGACCAAGGTTGGTCAAGGATGACTGTAAATGAATAATATTATTATTTAATAAATTAAAATAGGAGACACTCACCCAAAGAGACTGTTGAAAGAGTATTCATTGACCCACTAGGAGGAATGGAATCTGGTGTAGAAGGAAACGGACAAGTGGCAGCATCTGCACTCAATTACTAGTTGTTGTTATGGGAAAACCTCCCTAAAAATGTGGTCATGTTCCCCAAGGATGGTGTAACTGAGCTGGTGGCTCATTAATTGCAAAACTGACCCAAAAGACCTACGCAATATTTTATAGCCATCGAATTGAGTTGCTCGCACACACATTCTCTTGTGGAGATAACTTTTCCTTCTAGTGTTAGAATTGAGCACACAGGAGATTCGATGAGGGGAAGCTATGTATTGAGTTGCAGAGTAAGTCTGTCTTACTGCTGAGTTGCAGAGTGTTATGTATGCAGGTCTACTTGACTGCTGAAGTACATGAGTATGTTATGTATGCAAGTCTTCATGATTGTTGAAGTACATATGAGTGGTTTGTATGCAAGTCTTCTTGATTGCTGAAGTACAAACAAAGGGTCTTGCTTCTACATAGTATCTTCATCCTGGTGGTTCAGTGAACAGGCTCAAGGGTCTAAAAGCAATTGATCTTGGCTGCTTTCCGGAGAAGGTTGGGAGGAACGATCCTCTTTGGGTGTTTGTCCACCCTATCGGTTAATAGGTTCTACTTTGTTTCTATGTTATTTATTCTTAAGCTGTTAATCTATTTCTGAAAACTGTTTGTATCAGTTATCATAGCTTCCAGATGTATCTTAGATATCAATTAGATGTTAGAAACGATAGATTTTTGAATTGATAGATTTATTTTGTACATTGAATGAACTAATAAAGATTGAGAAAAATAGAATGAATGGTTATAAATTTCTTCCTGAGTTTTTCCTTTCACCATAGGTGATGTACTCTAGTACAAGAAGATGTTTAATTAACTTGGATTAGAGATGAAAGGAATATTCTAAGTAAAAGAATAACTCTGAATAATATATCAGATTTAGATTTCATTATTGTTTACTGTTCTCATTGGTATATTCATTTTCATATATACATTGTTTAATCATAGCAGTTTACATTGATAATCTAGCAACAAAATATCATAGGTTTACTCAGAAATACAAATATAAAATCTAGATGAGTAAATATTTCCTTGTAAACTATTATTGATACACAGGTCACTCATTTTTTAAATAAACTGAACAACATGCAAATAGAAGAGCTTATAGTATTGAAATATTAAAAGAAATACAACTCTATAAACAAAAGTATCATATTACTAATCCAATAACCCTATCTAACTTTACAGAGCCATTACAAAATAAACAAGCATAATGTACAGAGCTCTTAGCTACTTTATAGAATCACGATAATTTAGAAGTGTAGGGTTTAAACATTCCTTTAAAATATTCCTAGATAAACTCTACAGGATTCGATCTTTATAAACAAAGTATTATATAAAAATACCAAATCGAAACCGAGTTCTGGAAAACGCATTCACTTATGCAAATAATACAACTGATAAACTACATTATGAAATCTTTTAACACTACACATACAAATAACACATCAAGTCTAAAGATTAACTCGAGGTTAAACCCTGTTTACAACTTATATTGATATCAACTATGTCGAGGGTCAATCATGTGGACATCAAACATTATCAGGTATCGAATTACTGTATTAAAATCATAGTTAATATCTGAACTATAATAACCCTGTAACGAGTTAATGTTTTATAAAACTAGCAATCGACGGGACTATCATAATCACTTAAATGCAGTCGATACCCATTATATAAACTTTAATCAATTAAAAATGTAACCATTATATTAACACAACCGAAACCATTGTAGTATTACAGAACGAGCCCGATGGCATCTAATGGATGCATTGTCGGCATCTTATCAAAGGAACAGTTAAATAAAAAGACAAGGGTTAAAGGCTTAAGAATAAGCTTGCCCAATCGTAATATGTATATATGAAATATTTACAGGGACTAGGGTTTTAACCTTGTAGCGAAATGAAATTAATAACATTGCACATAAATCAAAGCTTAACGCAGAATCAAGTTAGGGCTTGGGCCAAAGACGACACACATTCATCTTTTAAACTATTAATCCCTGCCCTTACAGTCGTATTCAAAATGATAAATTCCGGAAGGCTTATGCAAAAAATGAAACATTATTTCCATAAACCAAATACTAAGAACCCAGAAAATGCATTTGATAGCTAACACAGCAAACATTACACATATTCTTTACTTTGACGAATTTCCATCCAAAGGCTTAAAGTTGAGAACATGATCATATTAAGAAGACAAGAGACAAGTAACAACAGTCTCGATAAAGGCGTAGATAAAAACTAGAAGAAGCTGAATGCCATAGCTTTCATTTAAAATGCAGGTCGAATCCCAACACAAATCTATATAAACTACTTATGCCAAAGGCTTACAACTTTGTAAACAACAACGCTGATAGTGTTTTTCAATACATGACAGAGGAGACTTCATGGAAAAACCGGGGCTTACCGTGGTATTAAACCACTGGGGTTTTCCTTTAAATTGAGAAATGTTGAAGACGGAACCTAAGAAGAGAGTAACGAGCAGCTAGAAACATCCTTCCAAGGAACATGAAGTAGTCAGACTGTGTCTTGTGTTAAAATATAAGCCACAAACTTAAAAGAAATAAAACGAGTCTCAGCTGGAACTATTCTTACCCTTAACAGAGAATACAAAATGCCATGAACATAGCTTGCTCTAGCAACCGAGACCACCAGTGGTTGCATTACAGTAAACAATGTTGAAACCCTGAAAACCACCTTACACAATGCTGGAAACTGCGCAGAGGTGCCCTTTCGGCAATGGCAATCAAGCAAGAGCTCGGCTCTCGAAACCCTCACACAATAACAATAATAATGCCAAGACCAGGGAGGACTTAGGGATTTGTCCCTTACGTGGTTACTCTCCACCAAACCATCACGTGACTCATAAATGAGCTAGGTTGGCATCCACTACCATTTCAATTTTTAACCACCACCATATAGTTCAAAACCTTGTTTGGCATTCGAACTCCATTTCACTAATGCGCCAAGACCTTGGTTAATGTTTTAAAACAATATTGTCATATTATAACTTCTAAACACCAATGTTAAACTTTTACACCATCACCTTGATAAAAGCCATTAGGGATAGCTCATCCAAACCCTTAGTTAGGATTACAACAATAAACATTTCTTTGCAATTTAATCATGCAGCTAAGTTATGACCTTAGCCATGTAATTTCTATAATAATCATTAGCCTTTTTATGCATAAGAGTCCTACCTGTAACCTGGACAGTGTAATGTATCATGCATTAGCTGTAATAGCTAAGTAAGCCCAGGGTGACACCAGAAATCTCTTGCCAAGCAAAAAGGCTTCACACATAAATCAATTTTAAGACAGAAACATATTACGACATAAGAATGGCAACCTAAATATCAAACATTAATAAATGCAAGATAAATGATGACTTGAAATAGATAATGATGTAATTTGGACAATATCATAATAGCTTCAGACATAGTGTCACATACCCCAATTTTGCAAAAAAATAATGTAATTATTTTTTATATTCCTGAGACATTATGTTAAATTTAATGCTAAGTAGGAATTGATGACTCAGCAGAATCACCAGAAATGGAATGTAATTCTGAATATTTTATTATTAATAAATAAATTATGGAGACAACAGCATGGGAGAGCTGTTAAAAGAGGTTACTGGTCTAACTGGTGGAGGGAACTAGGTGGAAAGGCAAAAGACAAGTGGCAACATCCTCAAACACTTCCTAAGTTGCAGGTGGCAACTTCCTTATATTTTGGGGTCATGATTCCCCAAGAAAGTGGAATCTGAGCAGGTGGCTCATTAATGATAGTTAACCCAACTAAGACCTAGGCAATCTTTTAAATAGTACTCAATGAACTGAGCTGGGGGTTCAGCATTGTTCTGGAGGGAGAATACATTCAGGTGAATGATATTCAGGAGTCCCATTGAGGAAGAGGGAAAATACAGTAAGGAGTGTTTGATATGGGATGCGGCAGTAACTTGGTTCTAGTTTAGCTGTTTGGCCGAGTGAATTGTTTTGCTGCACCTAGTTCCAGCCAGGGAGACCAGAGCAAGCTTGGGGGTCCTGAGAAGTGTTGTCTGGGCACTCTCCAGGAGTTGGTAGGGAGGAACAGCCTCCCATTGCTGTTGTTACCCATAAATCAGGACAGGTTTTGCTACTTACTCCTATATGTTTATTAAGGATGAAATAATGCATGTTATGTTTACTGTTAATATGTTTAAGCGATAATTAAACTGTTAGTAGATTGAATATCTCAGAATATCAGTAGTAAGATTTTTAGAAGTCACTGTGATTTTCTGAATGGTTAGTATGAGTTAATATCTTTGTTTTACTATTATTAATGCATTTATAGTTTATACAGAAAACCATTCATACTTATACATTAGTTTATAAGCTGTAATCATAACCTAGTTTATTTATAATTCATACAGAAAAATCATCCATATTTCTATGCAATAGTTTATACGCTATAAGCATAACCTAGCTATTATTAATTGTTAAACATAAACCCTAGCAGAAAGTAACATGAAGAATCGTTCATTGTAGATATTATAGTTAAGATTTAAAAAAAAAAAAAAAAAACCCTACTGCCGAGCTTAACTTTGTCTTATCAAAATTCACAGGTTTTTGTTTATCAACCAAACTTTAATCATAGAACTTAGTTACGATTTTTTTTGTATAACCAAAGAAACAATAGAACAGAAGTTTAATTCATCTATCGAATCCCTTTATAAAATCTTTCTTTTGTTTTTCCCTATCTACCAACAGTGAAAACACTATAACTACATAACCATAATATAACTATTTTCATTACTGCGCTTTCGGATTAGACCCTGGTATGCAAGAAGTTACAGGCATGTAAACATTGAAGAAGTTTTACAACGACTTAACCATGGCCGTAGCTCACTTCCACTACTTAATAGAATGTTAAACATAGAATCTATCCCAGTATGCTTTACAACAACCGATAGAGCAAGAATACCTTTTCTTACGTTATGATAATCTAACCTGGGTACGAACCCCAACTTGACAGAGTTTATTTCCAAAACAACCAAACAAGTAACTAAACCAGAATACGAAGGTGTGTTCACTCGAACCAAATTGTCCCAAGTTTTTAAATAATAAAGAGGTTCCAGTAGAGGCAAATACAGTATTTAAATCCTCAACAAAACTAAAACATACAGCACAGTTGTCTTTGCTCATCGTCGAGCTCTCTTATCATTACATTACGTTTCGTTTGTTCCACAATTATCAACAGAAGAAAACCATAACTATAAAATCAACTGTTTAAAAACAATTCATCACCGTAGTTTTTAAATTTATTTCCATCCTCTCTGACAGTACATGCAACAGAAATAGTAAGGGTAATTACAACGATTCCCTATGGCCGTAGCCCTATTTGTTTTTATTTACATAGAAACAGTAGATAAACGTAGAAATCTTATAACACATTCCATTTCCAGCTCATTGCACAGTCCAGAACAAAGACAGAACAAGCATTATACAAGCCTGTGTACAGGCAGAACGATATTAAGATATATTTCGAAAAACCCTGGAAGTTATCCCAACCCTTTTTTAAAAAGGGTTTGTAACAAAACTTAAACCAGAGGTCGTAACCTCCCTCTTAGAACAGACTTTGTAACAAAACTTAAACACAGAGGTCGTAACCTCCCTCTTAGAACAGACTTTGTAACAAAACTTAAACACAGAGGTCGTAACCTCCCTCTTAGAACAGGCTTACAAGCCTCTGTTCGCTTTTAAAAACAAACTATCATCACAACTATCCGGTATCAAACAACCAAAGTGCCGAAAGGAGTTCCAATAGCCACGACTACAATTGAAGCCATGCTTCCAAAACGAAAACCCTACAGTGCAAACAACCCACAAGGAGGAACGCCATGGTAAAAGACCAGGCTTACCCGGTTATGCAACCCACGGCCGTAGCATGAAGTCACCCATTGTGAATGGAGTCCGAGCCTGCACAAAACAATAACCTCATTAACAACCAAATCATTTATAATTAACTGACGAGTCTTAAAATAACTTATCGTATTTAGAACTCAAGGATGAAACCCTTAGCTTACCAAGTTTTTAAATGAAGTCATGCTCAGTAAGTAGGCTGATAGCCGTGAGCAGCTGTGGGGTGAACCCTCTCGTTTCCACCGGTACGAACCAGCTGACTTATAACAAGGAGCATGTACCACCGTGGAAGCTTCAAACATGATCCAGCCAAAAACTTAAGGCCACGTGGTGACAGGGGTTCTACATTAAGCAAACAAAAATACAAACCCTAAAATATTGACTAGTTACAGCTGCTGAACAACGAACGCGAATGACTCTCAGACTAAGCAAGGGACATTACGAAGGATGAGGCAGCATGTAAGCTGTGAAACACTGCAATAATGGCAACCAGACCCGTAAGTGAACCCAAGGATAAACCCTAGGTACTATAATACTTCCATAGCTGTCAACGGTTAGTGATAAAGACTTGCAGACAATAATGTTTAGCAAAGGAACAGCAGTAGACCGAGAACTGTAACAACGACGCCATTACTTAGCATAGACCTGGAGAGGTTGCAGAGGAGGACCCGAGCCCAAAGGCAAAGAGAATGACGAGGTAGGGTTTGGCCCGGTGTTTTAAATCACCCCACACTTGGTCCTCGTTGATACACGTAGCAGTTAAATAATTCAGAAGCTGTGGGTCGAGGTTCTATAGTCCCACGAGGACTCCCAATAATTGTTAATCAATTAAACTTCATCATCAGAATATCCATTTACCATATTATTTCATAAGTGCAAACTTGCCAAATACCATATTCATCCATGTTGTTGATTATTGTTTTGGACTAATCATATTACTTGAATCAATAATCTTTACAAATATCGCAATGGATGATATTTTTCATCATTAATGCTAAATAAGAACTCTTTTTAAATGTATAAAAAAAAAATAAGTGGTGTATAAATTTTTACAATGGCTAGTCCTTGTATTATTCATATAACAATAAAAAAAAAACCCTTGGATGAAGTCATCAATACCTAGTATTATATTCTTAACAAACTCTTGCTTAAACAATAGCAATCGAGAATAAGATTGGAAGTTGGTCTATAACATAGAACATTTGTTAAAATTTTATAAAATCTCCAAGGTAGAAGCTATCAAGTAAATCATTACTAGATTTCAAATTGATCACTAATGTTTATAGCCATCTTGATGCGACAAAATAAAAGATACAATATCTCTATCATTACTCTAAGATACTGTAGTGAGTTAGAGCATAAATAACTGACGTTTTTATGTTGAGATAGTATTGCAGGGATGGGTAAAAACTTGCTATTGATTCATGATGGAATTTTAACTGGCAGATAGCAAATTATACGACTTATTGTTATTTTCTTAAGAAAGACTAGACTTGTGTTATCTTAAATACACCACGTGTTATTTAAAGTGTATTCATGAAAAACAAGTGCAGTTTTTCAATTAAAAACAACTACTTAAGTCGTAAACAACAGAAGGCAGGTATCGACAAGACATAGTGATATCTCTAACTTCCAAGCTGAGCAATTTAAAGTATAAGACAAATTTATTCTGAATTCTGAACTGAACATGAATCAAAAGTATTCTACCTTAAGGAGCTTGATACACCTGGTTAGCATCTTTAGACCTATTCATTGAAAGAGCTGGTAAAGATAAATTGACTTATGATGCCCGACATTACCTGTGTATCTGTAAGCGAAGAAAGAAATTGTTGCGTTAGCTCGAAAGCTAAGTAAGCCAGTCCATCATAGCATTTTCCCCCTTGCGGTTGAAAAACAGAAAAACAATCAGCAATAATTAAAGAAACTCATAATAATATTGAAGTACAACAAAGATCATTCCGACATCCGTACCATCACATAAGCTAAACAGATAGTTAATCAACTGCATTAAATAACATTTATTGCTATCTTAAAAATTTTAAATTTTTCTGAAAATATCGGGATTTGACACATAGTTTCACATATCCATGTAAAATGTCATTAAGACACTTATAATATTCGACGTCAGTTTATAAAACAAATAAGTGTCGCATTTAAGAGTTTAAATTAAGCAATAACTAAAGATGTTTAACAAACACTTTTATACTTCCGCATAGAATTTAATAGCGAATAGACTGCTTAGAAAAATTTTAATTTTTTTGAAATTTTGGGGATGTTACATGTGGTATCAAAGCACAAGTTCAAACTCTAGGCCTGAATGAGGCTCAACGCACGCAACGGAAATTAAAAATAGAAAACACATTTACTGGTTTTTGTTTTAATTTATTTATGTACAGAACATTTGGTATTTAAATTGCAGGTATGGAAGGACCATAAGAGTCTGCCGAGGATAGATCTCAGCATAATAATAAAAATAATAACGAACATGAACATGTTAACAAAGAAAACATTTACGTAGAATTAAATGATAATTCATTTTAAATTCTATGCACAGTTAAAGATTTAAAATCTTAAATGAAAACTGTTAAGGAAGAGAATGAAAGATTTTTAAGAAAAAAAGAAGAATTGAATCAGATTTTACTGGATAAATATCATAATGACGAAAGCATGATAAAAGAACATAATTTAATTCTGAATTTGGAACCATGTCCTATCAACCCAAGAAAAGCTCTTTTAAGCTTGGGATTTGTGCTATATTAGCACTTAGGTATTGTGGACCATTTGAAATACTATCAAGAATTGGACTAGTTGCATATCAATTAGTTTTACCACCTAATCTGAAAATTCATATTTCTATTTTGAAAAAGTATGTACATGATGCTACTCATGTAATTGATTGGAATGATATACAGGTGGAACCTGAAGGATATTTTCAGGTGGAACCGGACTGTATCCTCGACAAGAGAGAAATTTTGCTCCAGAATCGCACCATTGGATAGGTAAAGATGCAATGGAAGCACCTTAGTCCAGATGAAGCTACCTGGGAATTGGAGAGTAATATGCGGGCAGCATATCCAATTCTGTTCCCAGAGGACTCAGATGATGCTTAAGCAACATCGAGGATGATGTTGAAGTTAAGAGGGGGTGTTTGTAACCTACCTAGTACTTGAAACATTTATGTTTGTGGAAAAACATTACTTTAAATTTTATTGTAAAGTTTTGTATTAATGACCAAGGGTGGTCAAGGATGAGTGTAAATGAATAATATTATTATTTAATAAATTAAAATAGGAGACACTCACCCAAAGAGACTATTGAAAGAGTGTTCACTGACCCACTAGGAGGATTGGAATCTGGTGTAGAAGGAAAAGGACAAGTGGCAACATCTGCACTCAATTACTAGCTGCTGTTATGGGACAACCTCCCTAAAAATGTGGTCATGCTCACCAAGGATGGTGGAACTGAGTTGGTGGCTCATTAATTGCAAAAATGACTCAAAAGACCTAGGCAATCTTTTATAGCCATCGAATTGAGCTGTTGGAACACACATTCTCTAGTGGAGATAGCTTTTCCTTGTGGTGTTAGAATTGAGCACATAAGAGATTCGATGAGGGGAAGCTATGTATTGAGTTGCAGAGTAAGATTGTCTTACTACTAAGTTGCATAGTGCTATGTATGCAGGTCTACTTGACTGCTTAAGTACATGAGTATGTTATGTATGCAAGTCTTCATGATTGTTGAAGTACATATGAGTGGTTTATATGCAAGTCTTCTTGATTGCTGAAGTACAAACAAAGGGTCTTGCTTCTACACACTGTCTTCATCATGGTGGTTCAGTGAACATGCTTGGGGGTCCAAAAGCAAGTGATCTTGGCTGCTTTCTGGAGAAGGTTGGGAGGAATGATCCTCTTTGGGTGTGTGTCCACCCTATCGGTTAACAGGTTCTACTTTGCTTCTATGTTATTTATTCTTAAACTGTTAATCTATTTCTGAAAACTGTTTGTATAAGTTATCATAGCTTCCAGATGTATCTTAGATATCAGTTAGTCATTAGAAATGACAGATTTCTGAATTGATAGATTTATTGTGTACATTGAATGAACTGATAAAGATTGGGAAAGATATAATGAATGATCATTAATTTCTTCCTGTATTTTCCTTTCACCATAGGTGATGTACTCTAGTATAGGAAGATGTTTAATTAACTTGGATTAGATATGAAATGAATATTCTAAGTAAAATAATAACTTTGTATAATATATTTGATTTAGATTAAATTATTGTTTATTGTTCTCATTGGTATATGCATTTTCATATATACATTGTTTAATCATAACAGTTTACATTTATAATCTAGCAGCAAAATATCATAGGTTTACTCAGAAATATAAATATAAAATCTAACTGAGTAAATATTGACTTGTAAACTATTATTCATACACAAGTCACTCATTTTTTAAATAAATTGAACAACATGCAAATAGAAGAGCTTATAGTATCGAAATCTTAAAAGAAATACAACTGTATATACAAAAGTATTATATTACTAATCCAATAACCCTATCGAACTTTACAAAACCATTACAAAATAAACAAGCATAATGTATAGAGCTCTTAGCCACTTTATAGAATCACGATAATTTAGAAGTGTAGGGTTTAAACATTCCTTTAAAATATTCCTAGATAAACTCTATAGGGTTTGATCTTTATAAACAAAGTATTATATAAAAATACCAAATTGAAACCGAGTTCTGGAAAACGCATTTAGTTATGCAAATAATACAACTGATAAACTACATTATGAAATATTTTAACACTACACCTACAAATAGCACATCAAGTCTAAAGATTAACTCGAGGTTAAACCATGTTTACAACTTATATTGATATCAACTATGTTGAGGGTCAATCCCGTAGACATCAAACATTATCAAGTATCGAATTACTGTATTAAAATCATAGTTAATATCTTAACTATAATAATCCTGTAACGAGCTAACTCTTTATAACACTAGGAATCGACAAGACTGTGATAATCACTTAAATACAGTCGATACCCATTATATCAACTTTAATAATTAAAAACGTAACCATTATATTAACACAACCGAAACCATTGTAGTATTACAGAACGAGCCCGATGGCATCTAATGGATGCATTGTTGGCATCTTATCAAACGAACAATTAAATAAAAAGACAAGGGTTTGAGTCTTAAGAATAAGCTTGCGCAATCATAATATGTATATATGAAATATTTACAGGGTTTAGGGTTTTAACCCTGTAGCGAAATGAAATTAATAACATTGCACAGAAATCAAAGCTTAACGTAGAATCAAGTTAGGGCTTGGGCCAAAGCCAATACACATTCATCTTTTAAACTATTAATCCCTACCCTGACAGTAGTATTCAAAATGATAAATGCCAGAAGGATTATACAAAAACTGAAACATTATTTCCATAAACCGAATACTAAGAACCCAGAAAATGCATTTGATAGCTAACACAATAAACATTACTCATATTCCTTACTTTGATGAATTTCCATCCAAAGGCTTAAAGCAGAGAACATAATCATATTAAGAAGACAAAAGACAAGTAACAACAGTCTCGATAGAGGCATAGATACAAACTGGAAGAAACTGAATGCTATAGCTTTCATTTAAAACGCGGGTAGAATCCCAACACAAATCTATACAAACTACTTATGCCAAAGACTTACAACTTTGTAAACAACAACGTTGATAGTGTTTTTCAATACGTGACAGAGGAGACTTCATGGAAAAACCAGGGCTCACTGTGGTATTAAACCACTGCGGTTTTCCTTTAAACTGAGAAATGTTGAAGCCGAAGCCTAAGAAGAGAATACCGAGCATCTAGAAACATCCTGCCATGGAACACGAAGTAGTTAGACTGTGTCTTGTGTTAAAATATAAACCACGAACTTAAAAGAATTAAAACGAGTCTCAAGTGGAACTATTCTTACCCTTAACAGAGAAGACAAAATGCCATGAGCGTAGCTCGCTCTAGAAACCGATACCACCAGTGGTTGCATTACAGTAAACAACGTTGAAACCCTGAAAACCACCTTACACAATGCTGGAAACTACGCAGAGGTGCCCTTTTAGCCATGGCAGCCAAGCGAGAGCTCGACTCTCCAAACCCTCACGCAACAACAATAACAATGCCAAGACCAGTGAGGACTTAGGGATTTTTCCCTTACGTGATTACTCTCCACCAGACCATCATGTGACTCATAAATGAGCTAGGTTGGCATCCACTACCATTTCATTTTTTAACCACCATCGTATAGTTAAAACCTTGTTGGGCATTCGAACTCCATTTCACTAATGCGCCAAGACCTTGGTTAATGTTTTAAAATAATATTATCATATTATAACTTTTAAACACCAATGTTAAACTTTTACGCCATCACCTTGATAAAAGCAATTAGGGCTAGCTCATCCAAACCCTTAGTTAGAGAACTACAACAATAAACATTTCTTTGCAATTTAATCATGCAGCTAAGTTATGACCTTAGCCATGTAATTTCTATAATAATCATTAGCCTTTTTATGCATAAGATTCCTACTTGTAACCTGGACAATGTAATGTATCATGTGTTAGCTGTAATAGCTAAGTAAGCCCAGGGTGACGCCAGAACTCTCTTGCCAAGCAAAAAGGCTTCACACATAAATCAATTTTAAGACAGAAACATATTACGACATAAGAATGGCAACCTAAATATCAAACATTAATAAATGCGAGATAAATTACGACTTGAAATAGATAATGCTGTAATTTGGACAGTATCATAATAGCTTCAGACATAGTTTCACTTATCCATCTAAAATGTCATTAAGACGCTTTTAATATTCGACGCCAGTTTATAAAACAAATAAGTATCGCATTTAAAAGTTTAAATTAAGCAATAATTAAAGATGTTCAACATACACTTTTATACTTCTGCATAGAATTTAATAGCGAATAGACTGCTTAGAAAAAATTTAATTTTTATGAAATTTTGGGAATGTTACATAGTAGTAGGCAAAAAAAACATACTCATGTTTAAAATGTGGTTAGTAATGAACCGAAGGGATTTGCTAGTAGGTCTCTCTAGCTTCCTTGAATAAACCAATAATGATCCCACAAAGTGTTATTTATAAATTCTTAAAAAAAAAAATTAAAGGAAGTGTTCATTAGCATGCTTAATATTAAAGCAAATTTACTTCTACATTTGTTTTTATTTAGTTTTCCATTTTTCAGCATAAACTCATAAAAAGGAGATGAAAAAGAAATAAAATTCTTACATGCCAATGGACCACTCAAAACAAGTGATGTTTTTCTCTCTTTTCTTTTTAGTACATCCTGTAACATATGAAAACAAATCACTATAACAACGAAATGTCCAATATTTCACATGGTGTATTGCACAACCCATATGTATAAAACATGATATCCATATAAGCACATTCTGTAGTACATAGTGCAACATAATAACTAATAGGATCAATTGTACTATAGAAAAAGCATTCCTCCAATAATTATTTCTGAAACTTGTTGACATATCATTTGATTAAATACAAATAAAATATTAAAATAAAAATTTAACAATTCAATGGAAACATCATTGTTGGCATGAATAAACTTTAACATGCTATTATAACAATGTGTAAGTTCAAATTCATGGTATATTATCTATTAAAAAAATACTAAATATCTTTTCAGTTTTTCTAAATATCGTAATTTTTTAATAGTATTCTTTGCATTCCTTATTTTTATTGGTACCATGCACCATTCTTTACCTTCCTTATTTTGTTGGCAGCATGCACCACTCAAGTAAAACCAAGCAAAACCATCTAAATTTGCAAAAAGTTGGAAAACAAATTACACTTGGTATTCTCATTTATTGTATGCTTTTGTATGATTAACTTCTTTTAAACAAATTACACTTGGCATTCTCATTTATTGTATGTTTTTGTTATGATTGATTTTTTTTTCAACCACATCACTCAGTTTATCATGTGAGAGGAGTGATGTTTGAATCTTTAGATATGAAACCTAGGGTCTAGATATGTGAGTGTCTATTTTTATATATTTATGTATTAAATTATGCTATGTATATTTTTCCCTCCAATATAGTATTTAAAGTAGTCAATTTTGATATAAACTTTAAGTATTTATGATAATCCAAGTTTTATAATTATAAAAATAATAAAAGAAATTTTTAATGATTAGAGAGAATTATTTATATTATTTTGAGTTTTCTAATTATAGTATAAAAAGGGAATTCATCTTATTTTAAATGGACACAATTGCATTTTACAATACAATAGTCATGCTTGGATGCTTTTAAACATCCATTGTTGCAAAGTGAATCAGAATAGGTATACAAACCCACATCGAATTATTCTTCTGATATTTGTAGATAATTACTTATATAGATTGATAGAATACAAACATTATCTCAAAAGGAAATTTCAATACAAAGAAATTTAACCAAATGACTTGTTCTTATATTCCAATAACATAAGGGTTGTACATATTCTTAATGGCCTTTTATATGCCCATGGGCCATGATATTCCCCATTTCACACACACACACATTACTCAGATGGGGATTTTAGAACATATTGTTCTCGTGAACATTTTCTATGGTTTAATATTGAACCAATGCCTAGTAAACATGCCTCATTTGTTTACTTATGTTTCTCTTTTTCGCTTCTTCATTATTTTCTTTCAATTCTATTTTATTTTTCCTTCCTTTTTATTTTTCCTTTTATTTGCTTTTGTCAAATCTAGGCATTATTTTGTCAATGTGTCTTCCACATAGTTGTATTAGATTGGGTGGTTGGTTGTCCCCTTGACATTATGTCCCATGCAATTCAATGAGAGTGTTTTCAACACTTTTGATTTTATTCAACAGTGTTGATCATAAAATGAATGTATGTATTTGTAGGTCCAAGAGGCCACTTTTCTTGCTTGCACTAGACTAAATCCCACATTATTGAGGGTGTGCCATATGTCAACCTCTGCTAAACTTAAAAAATGTTAAGCTTCAAATATATCCACCTTGAACCTCTTCACATTAGTTGATCAATATTATGATCAATGGTTAGGAATTTTGTGGATCTTGAGCCCCCTTTTCATGTGGTGAATAATTTTAGAACCCACACCAATCAAGAGGTTCCAAATGTCTCTTTCACCATGGTCCAAAAGTGTTAAATCCTAGGTGGTTCTACAATGGTGAAACCTTGTTTATCTAGATATCCCAACTACATCAAATGGACCAAATTATTGCAGTTGCAAAGGACCCTCCCCCCATGATGCAACTTTTACATCCACATTGATGCGAAGGTGCCACGTGTCTATGTGTCAATGTCTTTGGAAGTTCATGATTTGGAAGCTTTCATCGATATTGATACCAATGGAAAGCTCAAATATTTATGGGTGCAATGGAACTCCTTCCCCAAGGGTGATCTCTATAGCCTAAACCAATGGGATGGTTTCATGGGTAGCTTACAGTCGTTTCACTAGTTTAAATCACTGTGCATCTCTCCCTTTGATTGAAATTCGACAATCAATCTAAGATACTATATGGTTCATATCCCTATAGATTGTAAGGACCGTCCTTTCCCATCATTCTTCTTTAACACCTACACCAATGGGAGGGTGCCACATATTATTCCTACATATTCCTTTTTTTGGAGGAAGCCCATACTGAGGATTAGTTTTTATAAGTTTATTTTGAATGGTTCATTTGATAGATTGTTAACATATACTAGTTACTATAGAAGCTTATAAAACTTTCTTATATGAAGACCAACACTAGAGAATTTTGGAAATTTTGTAGATTTTAGACATCTATATATTTTATTTCTTGTTCAATTCCTCACAAATTCTTTTTTTAATATAATTGTTATTAGTTTGAGTTAAAAAAAATAGGAGATAAAGAAAAAAATATCACCTAATTATCCATAATAATTAAACCATAAACTTAAAAAAATAATTATAATAAAAATATTATTTACCTAACAAGATAAAAATAATCACCAGAATTACCTATGTAACTAACAATTCAAAACTAATTATCCATAATAATTAACTATGGATTTAAAAGTAATTACAACAAGGGAGAAAGTTGCAAGTAGCTAATTCCCTGCCAATTAGAGTGTGCATTCCATTTGAGAGTAAATGAATTGTCCAATTGGTAGAGCTACTTGCTATGAATCACATTTGTTGTTTGGAGAGAGCATTGCCTTATTGTTGCAGAGAAGTGTTAATAGTAGTGCTTTTTGAGGAGGTTGGGTAAAGCTGGATTAGTTGTTTCCTTGGGTGGTAAAGAATTCGCTCAAGGAGGAATGTCAAGACAAAGAGCAGATAACACCCACTATTAGACATATGTTATGTACAAGCAAGGAATTTTTTTTTTGGCTTTATAAGAGTAAAGATCAAAAGAGATGATCATTGAGAAAATAGTATAAAGAAAGAGCGAAATGTTCTAAGAGTTGATAGTTGATAAATGATTTATATTGCTGCTAGTGCTGATATAATGAGATATTGGTTGTAATATATTACATTAGCAATGGAGCTAGAGAGAGAAATATTTTTACATATTTTCATAGTGAAGGAAACAACCATCTAGATGAATTCGAGCACCATTAGATCTGGGGCGATATTTTTTTACTTGATTCTCTGCTACCGTAATGTATTCCGAGCACTCACGGGAGGTTAAGTAATTTCATTACACTGCAATACCATACACAGGATATGTTTTTCCAACTTTGTTTTGTGTTGCAAAAACAGTTGCCTAATTTCCTAAAACGTCATGGTGTGAACATATGAATGTATAAATACTTTTGTTTGGTGCTGCACCCTTTTCTCCCCAGTGAAGACTCGTGATCATTGATTTCCAGACCTATTGCAATCATGATGGAGATCGGAAATGAAAACTCAACAAATTTAGCCATTAGTCCAGCCAATTAATTCAAAGTCAAAATACTTTGACTTTTGAACCAATTATTGCCTTTGCAAGCAATACAAATATAAATACTCATTAATGTTTATATTGATTACAAATTGAACTTAATACGTTTCATATCTTTTTACAATTTTAATTAATTAGATTTCATTAGAAACATGAGGTGTGGGTTCTCTAAACTAATTTAGAGATGACGTGATTATTAAAGAAAAATAAACTTTTCATATTAATATTTTTTAATAGATGTTATTAACTTATAATATAATTTTGGTGAATTACTTAACATTTGTATAAAAATAATAGAAATGGAACCTTGATCGATAACTTAACACTGGAACATGATAAGAGTGAAAGAAGAGCCCATTAACTTATGCAACCTTCCAACTAGGCCAAAGCACTCCACATAATCTTCCTGTTGGATCAAATTCCCAATTCGAATGTACTTTTAATTTAATTTTATAATTTGTAGGAATTATATACACATATAATTCTACATAAGTACTAGTTGCCACCTTTACTCAGGCAAACCGTTAGATGAACATAATTAACAATAGAGATGAGCTGAACGATAAGTACTAGGTTGCCAGCTTTCCTCCATGAAAACAAAACAATGGGCCGAGGGAAGATTGCTTGCTCAACTGATAGTTACATATTCCATTTACAAATGGAAACTTCTCATTACACAGAGGATGTATTGACAATATCATGGCGGCTTCTCCGCTGCTCAAGTGTATATGAGAGACTGATGCCCTCCAGAAATAAATATTACTCTTTCCATAACTTTAGCTCTATCGCCCACTGCCCTAGCGATACTATTAGTTCTATATTTGAAATATATGGTGTCTTAATCTTCGTGGTGAGTCCTTTGTATGTTTTAAGCATATTTATTTCCATTAGTGGCTGTTAAATTTATTAAAAATATAGAATGTAATTTGACAATGATGCTGTGATATTTTAAGGCTCGATGGGCAAGAGTGTTGTTATATAATCCAAAGGATTTTAAAGCTAGATAATTGATCTAATTAGTGAAATTTACGTAGTCTAGATGGACGATCTTCAGTATTGTTGTATGATCAAATGAATTTAAAGTGACTTAATAATTCGACTAATAAGGGAAAGTCTTTTGTAATAAATATTTTCAAGTTACTTAAAAATTTAGCTAATAAGGGAAAGGTTTTTCTCGTAATTTTCAGTAAGCAACATAGGGTTAAGGAATTTGAATGTTTATGTAAAAGGAAGTCTTAAATTCAGTTTTATGTGCACTTGAAATCATATCTTGAAACATAAAATTTAAAATTTAAAATCGTTGAAGTTTGTAAAATATTTGTTTTTTTGATGAATCATAGACCTTGTCTTTTTTATTTAAAATGGTAAGAGATTGAAGCATTGATATTATTATTTATTTATTTTTGGTAAAATGGGGTCATTTGAATAATATAAAATTTTTGCTTAATATAGATGTATTTGTTTTAGTTTTGTGTAAATTTTAAAATTAAATTTCAAGGGAAAAGCACACTACGTAGTAAATAAGATTTAATTGCCCAATACATGAATATCTTCTTTTTCTTTGGCTTCTGACTTCGCCAATCATCCAATTGGGAACCCCAAATTTTACTTCCTGAAACCCTTACTTCACTGAGAATTAACTTCGCAGATTAACTATGAGGCGATTAACTGTGCGACTGTGCAAATTTCAACTTTTTACTGCGTAGTTGAACTTCGCAGTGATGCGTAGTTAACTTCGCAATACTTTACTTTGCGGACTTCACAAATATTTAGTGGATCACTTAGACAAACTTTATCATGAAATATATTTTCTAAGGCATAACAACTAAAACATCTTACCCGAAGTTACTCTTTGTTAAAATAGAACTTTCACTGCGGTGAACTATTTGTAAATCTTGATTTCTTTTACTGAGTGTAAATGTAAACAACATTTACACAAGTAGATTTTGAGAAGATATGCCACATGCAAAATTCGACATTCTTGAGAATGAAACATAAAACTATATACTTATGTATATTACCAAAGTAAATTTGGCAACACCTCAATACATCAAAATGAGTTTCTACTTTGATCTTTTACTTTCATAGAGCTTGGGCTCTTGATACAAACTATTCTTCTCCTCTTCACATCTCTCTCTAAGTTTCAACTGTCTGCTTCTACTTATAGAATTTCATAACAACCGACTTAAAATCGCTTCACCTAGAAGCTACAGGATTGCATTAAACACTGTAATTAATTCTTACCTAAGAATTCTTGACATGTGAACTACTAATGCAGTTACATAAATACTAACTTGACATGCACTGGATTGACTACGAACTTACTGATAGACTGGCATTGCAGACTCTGCGCACTGACACAAAACGACTGATAAGGTGACTGACAGAGTTAGCGCTATAGATACACGATTAGCTCATAAATACATATTTTCCAACACTCTCCCTTAATTATTAGCGGATGGGGATCATAAAAAAAAATTAAAATTTTACAAAATGTTTCAGAGCTGAAACATGCTCTGTGTATGACAAAGTTCAGTGCGCAGAACTTGTCACTCCCAAACAACTTTGCAGAAATTGGAATGGGTCCTTTTCCAATGGTTTTGTAAACATGTCCGCTACTTGATCTTCAAACCTGCAAAATTCTAAACATATTTCTTTGTTATTTATCAATTCTCTGATAAAATGATACCTTGTGTCGATGTGCTTGGTTCTCTTGTGGAACACATGATTCTTTTATAGTGTGATAGCTGAATTGTTGTCGCAGTAAATGACTGTGGGTTCTTGTTGGTTCTGCGACATATCACTTAACATCCTTCTCATACAAACAACTTGACATGCAGCGCTTGTAGCTACGACATACTCTGCTTCTGCTGAAGAGAGAGTTGCTATGGATTGTTTCTTTGAAGCCTGTGATACAACACCTGTTCCTACATGAAATGTATTCCCATATGTGTTTTTTATGTCATCTATGTTGCCTCCATTATCACTGTCAGTGTATCCAATGAGTTTGAAATTTTTGAGGTTGAATACAAAATACCAAATTCTTTTGTTCCACTTACATACCTCATAATTCTTTTACCTGCTTGCCAATGAGATTCTTTTGGTGACTCCATGAATCTTGAGATTAAGATGACTCCATACATGATATATGGCGTTGTTTATGTTAGATACATAAGGCTATCAACAATCCTTTTAAACAACATATGATTTACATTGGATTCATCATCATCCTTACTCAATTTCAAACCTGTTATCACTGGTGTTGGAGTTGTCTTGCAATTTAACATCTTAAATCTGTTCAAGACATCACTTGGATACTTTGAATGAGATATAAAAACACCATTTTCAGTCTGTTGGACTTCAATTCCCAAAAAATACTTCATAAGCCCCAAATTAGTCATTTCAAATTCACTTTCCATGACTGATCTAAATTCCTCTATGCCAAAATCACCTGTAAATATCAAATCATCTACATTCAGGAAGACAATTAGCTTATTACTTTGTTGGTTTATTTTTGTGTACAGTGTTGGCTCACATTCACTTCTATGAAATCCATTCTGAATGAGATAAGAGTCAATGCAGTTGTACCAAGCTCTAGGAGCTTGCTTCAAACCATAGAGTGCCTTTTTCAGCTTGTAAACTTTGTGTCCTTGTCCTGGAACTTCATAGCCTTGCGGTTGCTCCACATATACTTCTTCCTCCAAATAACCATTTAAAAATGAAGACTTCACATCCATTTGATAAACAGGTCATGCCTTATGTGCTGCGATGGCCAAAACTATTCTGATAGTGTCCATTCGTTCTACAGGTGAAAATGTTTCATTAAAGTCTATGTCATGTTGTTGTGTGTGTTGGAATTTGCGTCCAGTGCTCCCCATGAGTTTTGTGACATGGGTTAACTCCCTCTCATGGATCCTAAGTTTGGCGATTGTAGCGGAGATTAACACCTGCAAGTTTTGGTCTAATGAAAATCATGCTCCAACAAATGGTATCAGAGCGACAAGTATCGAGTTTGAAACTCCCCCGGGTAACGCTGGGGGGGAGATTGTTGGCATTTGCGTCCAGCACTCCCCATGAGTTTCATGACATGGGTTAACCCCCTCTCGTGGATCCTAACTTTGGCGATTGTAGCGGAGATTAACACCTGCAGGTTTTGGTCTAACAACAATCATTCTCCAATAGTGTGAACCCTCTTGCTACCAATCTTGCCTTCTGCTTCTGTACATTTTCGTCAGCATCTTGTTTGGTCTTATAAATCCATTTCATGCTTATCACATCCTTGTCCTTAGGAACATCAACTAATTTCCATGTTTGATTCTTTTCAATGCATTCTATTTCTTCATCCATGGCTTGTGCCCAAACTTTATTTTCAATAGCTTCTTCAAATGTTAGAGGATCATTAACTTGAGAAAATAATGCAAAAAATGAGAATGAATTAGGTGTACGAGTCTCATATATCTCATGCAGACTTCTTGTCTTTAGCAGAGTTATTGGTGTCGAACTTCGCGAACTACTTGATGGAGTTTGCTGCGCACTTGGTTTGCTTGTTAGAGTAGCTTGAACTGCGCCTTGTGTCGGAGTTCCTTGTGTTGAAACATGCTACGCAATCCTAGGAGTAGGAGGAGCTGCGAAGTTCTGATTCACATGCGGAGTCCCAACCACATCTTTTGCGATGTCATCATGTTCAACATGTGACACTATTTTAACATTATTCTCTACAATTCTATCTCATGCTTCATTTTCTACAAACTGAACATCTTGACTGATAATAACATTTCTTGCTACAGGGTCATACAACTTGTATGCTTTTGTGTCTTTACAATACCCAATAAAAATACATTTTTGTCCTTTGTTGTCTAATTTCCTTCTTAGCTGATCTGGAACATGTGCGTTTGCTACACAACCAAAAACTTTTAAATGTGAAACACTATGTTTCATACTTGTCCATGCTTCCTGCGGAACTTTGTTCTTCACGCTCTTCGTCGGACATCGATTCATGATGTATACAAGAGTTTCCACTACTTCATCCCAGTATTAATTTGACAGATGCATGGCTTCCAACATACTGCGCGCCATCTCCATAATGGTTCTATTCTTTTTTTCTGCGATACCATTCTGCTGCGGTGTATACCGTGCAGTGAATTGCTTCTGTATGCCATGATTTTTGCAAAAATTTAAGAAATCATTTGAAACATACTCACCACCTCTGTGTGGTCTTAAGATCTTCATGCTGTAACCACTCTGCTTCTCCATAAGTGCCTTGAACTACTAAAAACAACTAAACACATCAGATTTATGTTTTATAAAATATGCCCATGTTTTTCTTGTGAAATCATCAATAAATGTGAGAATATAAGTGCATTCTCCCATGGATGGTGTTTGCATCAGTCCACAAATATCAAAGTGCACAATTTCAAGTGGTGTACGAGCTCTGTATGACTTTCCAACTGGAAACGTCTATCTATGTTTTCCAAAAATACAGCCTTCAAAAATTCTCTTTGGCTTTTCAATTAATAGAAATCCTTTCACCATGTCCTTCATGTGTAGTAGATTTATCCCACCAAAATTCAGATGTCCAAATATGAAGTGCCATAATCAGGATTCATCTCGAATTTTTGTTTGAAACGCAGCTTGCATTGCGCTGTCTTTTTCTTCCTTGTTGCAGTAAATGTCTGCTCCTTTGCTTTCTGCTTTGAACACAGATCCATAATTTTCATTCCGACTTGTATGAACAACTTGAGTTGTTTTTGCTTTTATGATTGGTCTTATCCTCAAAGGAAACAAGCGATTGCTTGTCATTTGCACTTCAGCTATCAAGTGATTGCTTGGATATATGTCTTTGATCACACAATGCTTTCCTGTCATATGAACTCTGTAACATTTTTCCATTAGTTGTCCAATGCTCATCAAATTATGCTTCAAACCTTGAACATAATAAACATCATGCATAAATTTATGCTCCCCTTGTTCTATTAGAATATCAACAGTACCCTTACCCAAAACAGTGACTTGAATATTGTTTCCAAGTGTGACATCAGTTTGAACTGATTTATCTAGACTAGAAAATAGATTTAAATTACCAGTCATGTGATTGCTATAGCCTGATTCTAAATGCCATATGTCATTTGTACTTTCATGGACAGCATTGCATTCAAGTGGATATACACATGCTAAGAACATTGAGTTGTTCGGTGTGCTATTGTTGCTTGACTGTGTTTGGCCTTGCTTTCCTTGGTCATGCTGCTTCTTCCTGCATTCATATGCGAAGTGTCCATACTTCTTACAGTAATGACATTGAATTTTTTATTTATCATACCTTTTTCCACATGTCTAACTGGGGATCTGATTTTGACCTCTTCCAGTCACATGTGTAGGGTTGCTGCAGTGACCTCCTCTGGAAGAACTTCGTCCTCTGCCTCTATAGTTTGATCTTCCTCTGCCTCTTCCATGGTTTATGGATGACTGTGCTGCGAATGCACCTTCCAGCAATGTATCTGAACATTGATTCTATGTTCATGATTGAGTAATGAGGCTTCCAACTCATCAATAGTAAATTGGGACAGATCTTTGTTTTCCTCCAGGGTCACAACTAAAGATTCAAATTTCTTTGGAAGAACTTTAAGAACTTTTTCAACAACTCTTTGGTCACCTGACTCTATATCTTTCATTGATAGAGATTCAAAATATCTTCTAAGAATTTGTAGTTTCGCAGTCTTTACCTTGTTCAAGCCTTGATAGGAAGTTTTCAGTGTGTCCCACGCTTCCTTAGCTAACTACGCTGATGCTACTCTTGGGAGTATGGATTCATGTGTTGCTTGATATATGTGGAACAATGCCTTTCCATCTTTCTTTCTTTGTTCCTTCAAGACATCCTTCTCAACTTGGGTGAGATTGTTATATGGTGTCAGATCTGTTGGTTCTGCATAACCATTCTGGACTATTTCCCATACATATTGACCTCTAAACAAAGCTTTCATAATTATAGACCAATATCCATAATTTTTTCCTCAAAAGATTGGAGTTTGCAAATTACCAGAAGTGGAAGCCATACTTAATCACTATTCCTTTATAAATCCCTAAACCAGGCTCTGATAGCAAGGGAAAAGCACACCACGCAGTAAATAAGATTTAATTGCACAGTAGATGAATATCTCCTTTTTCTTTCGCTTCGGACTTCACCAATCATCCAATAGGGAACCCCAAATTTTACTTCATGGAACAAGTTTGCTTCACTAAGAATTAACTTTGTAGATTAACTACGCGGCGATTAAGTGTGCAGTGGTTAATTGTGTAGATTTCAACTTTTTACTGCGAAGTTGAACTTCGCAATGATGCGCAGTTAACTTCGCAATACTTTACTTCGCTCATGAAATATATTTTCTAAGGCATAACAACTAAAACATCTTAGGCGAAGTTACTCCTCATTAAAATAGAACTTTCACTGCGGTGAACTATTTGTAAATCTTGATTTCTTTTACTGAGTGTAAATGTAAAAAACATTCACACAAGTAGATTTGGAGAAGATATGTGACATGCAAAATTCAACATTCTTGAGGATGAAACATAAAAATATAGACTTATGTATATTACCAAAGTAAACTAAGCAACACCTCAATACATGGAAATGAGTTTCTACTTTAATCTTTTACTTTTACAGAGCTTGGGGTCTTGATACAAACTTCACGGATCTTCACTTCTATTCTTCTCCTCTTCACATCTCTCTTTGAGTTTCAAGTGTCTGCTTCTACTTATAGAATTTCATAACAACTGACTTAAGATTGCTTCACCTGGAAGCTAGAGGATTGCATTAAACACTGTAATTACTTCTTACCTAAGAATTCTTGACATGCAAACTACTAATGTGGTTACATAAATACTAACTTGAGGTATGCGGGATTGGCTGCGAACTTACTGATAGACTGACATTGCAGATTCCACGAACTGACACAAAACCACTGACACGGTGAGTGACAAAGCCAACCCAGCAGATACGCGATCAGTTCATAAATACATATTTTCCAACAAAATTTAATAGTTTTAATTTATTTTCAATCTTTTTTAAACTATGATTATAAAAGTAGACATAATTCCAAGTTGCCACAACAATTAAATTTTCAACATCTTATAATAAAAAGGAAGGACTCTTTAGCATCCTTTCACTTTTATTCCAACTTCGGTAAATATGGTTAACTAGTAAGCACTGGAAGCCTCGTGAGCTATCCAAGCTTGAAACTAGACTCAATATAATTTATACTTCATCTGCAACAGCCAGAGCTATCGAAGCTACTATTACAAAATTTATTTTTAATGATTTTTATAACTATTAGATCCACTGCATTCATGTCCACTTGTTTGGTTTGAGAAAGTTCCACTGCATACGTATATATCTCTTTGGCCTAAGAAAGGTCTTTGGTAGATGCAGGTGAAACAAATAGCTGCTTTGCATTTCTGTAAATGAACTATACAGTAAGCTGGAGAAGACTTATAATTATACATGAGATAAATTAAGGGACATAAGGAAAGAAAAAATCTTACACCAATGAATAGATCTCGAGTGGCTATAGCGTATGCAACCCATGCTACTGCATTTAGGAAATTGAATAGAAAGTATAGGAATGGCATGCACTCTAGGCTTTTAGTTTTAATCACAAATTTATGAAAAACATACATACAGAAACACGACATGCATTATTCAGGAGGAGAGGAGGTACATGATTCACATACATATTATTATTTAAGAAATTCATTTCACAAAATTAATATTGGTAGGTCGAGAGGCTCTTTGATCTACTGTATTATATGTTACTTAACAAAAGTACTATGAATTGAACGCTGTGAATTATAAACAATGCTCTAAAGATTTTCTGCCATGTACATGTTAATTTTTTGAAATTTTTTAAATGAAAAGATTACAAATTGTTTTGAAAATAAATGAACTTTCAATGTTTTAATCTAATAAATCTAAAGTAGAAGAATAAGAATTAAACATACCACAACACATAATGGTAAAGAGACATGACAATGGACAAACCCGCACCCATACTACCTATTACCATCCATCGGAGACGGTAAGTATGCAACACAAAAATTGTAATTGCAACTTCCATGACGAAGGTCAATATCAAACTGATTCACTGGGAAGAGTACTCATGACAAAATAATTAGCAAGAATTAGTATATCAATCCACATCCCCTTAATATTTGTGATCATATCAGTAGATTTTTATTTGAGTTGAATATAGACCCAAAAACATGAACATAGTTGGCCTGCATATGACATTAAATGTTTAGAGAACAAATCCTACACCATTGATTGTGAGGATCAAAGTGATTCCAAGTGGAGAGTCCTAATTTTCTCAGGCCTCTTAAGGGTTTGGGAGAAAAAAAGAACTAGGAGTATCCTTGAAGCTCGGACAAGAGCTTCAGACGAAAGAATGTCTACGATGATGGCCTAAAGGACGATCGCGCCTCTTGCTCGTAGATCTGCACGTAACCTCCACGCTCTTCTTCAAGGAAGTGGTAAGAACAAGCTTCCTTTACTAAAAAATGACCATAAATTGCCCCTCAAATGCCTTACTCATTTCGCTTTAACAAAACATGAAATGAAATAACTGTATAGGAATGATCATTTAAGAGTCGTCATCTTCTCTTCAATGAAATATTGCAGGGGTTTTAGCGAACCCCCTATCTTAAAAATGATTCGATTGCAATATGCAATTTAACGAATGGACTTCCATAGAGTAGCCCAAGAGCACAGTTAAATGCTCTAAAATGATGGCAGACAGCGTTGTTAATTATCTTGATATTGCTAAGAATCGATCTCGTTGCTTTCATGACGGTGGCAACAAAGAGGATGATGATGAGGTATAGGATAGGGATTCAGGAGGTCTAGGAGGAGTAACAGGAGTGGTAGGAGATAGTTCAAGTTAGAAGGTCAGATTTCTCAGTATAATATGGATAGGGATTCTTAGACAAGATTGGTGAGATCATTCTCGACTTCTAGCGTTTCCATGAGGAGCCTTTTTTCGGCCTACAGTGCAGAGAAGCTTGTGGGAAGCAGCTTAATAAAGGTGACCACCATAAAGGAATCTACATACGAATGTCAGGATGAACTTGAGAGAGGAAGTTGGTGGAGACAGACAAGTCGGCTTCCTGAAACCTTATGGAAGCTCGTAGGATAAAGGACAACCAAAACACCTGGCTTTTCTGGCGATTTTGGGATAAAAACTTGTTAAAATTTTTGTTGGAAATTGCTATTTTTGCATTTTTGTAATTTCAGTAATTGGGATTGCCTGTTTTAAATTAATTGCCCAATTTTAAAACTACCCAAATTTCAGAAATTGCGATTTGAGTACTCTAAATTGCAATTTTGAAAAGAATTACTCTCCCTGATTGTGACAAGCCTAGACGTTTTAATTAACCCTTATACAACTCCTTATGGAAGTGGTGTCAATTATAAAACTCAAATGTCAAGGACTACGGATGACTACCTGATCTGCCTAAAAGTAGCGAGAACTTAAGTATTCTTCTATAATCGGCAGACTAGGCGAAATGGAAGACACTGTAGCGGTCGTTCCGTCGTTCTACTCCCATCTTTGATTTTGATTTAGCTGTGCTTTGATATCTTATTTCAGTCATTAGTCATCTACTATGGAAAAGCAGGTTTCTCAACAAGAACGTTTCCATTTGTTCTGATTTCCCTGAATGCTTTTCTCGGCCACGCATTTAACGCCTGTTTTTCTCGACATTAAGGAGCTAGATCCGGAGCTCATAGCCGGTGCAGAGCCGTAACCTTCAATGTAACAAATTATGGATTTCGTTTTTTTAAATAATTTTTATTTGCAAAAATTAAAAACCTCCACTAGGGATTTATGTTAAATCTATAAATTTGATTTTGCTTTTTCAAAAATTAGAAAATATATTTTCAAATTTTTAGAAATTCAATTTAATAATTATTTATTTGCAAACATTACAAAACTTTGTAATAAATAGCAACAAAATTTGGAATTAATACAAAGTTAAAAAAATTAGACTTTTAAATAAAAAATATATCCCACTTTGACAAGGAATAATAATAAAGATATTATTTATATAACAACATAAAAAAACACAAAATATTATATAAGATATTATTCATATTATTTATATAGCAACATAAAAAAATAACCTAATTACCTATATGTAACTATTCACAACAAGTGAGATATATAACTGTAAACCTTACATCAAATCACCAAAGAACATATAACTTTTTAAAAAACGATTATTTTTTTTTATATGATTGGTTGATAATAATAATAAATAGTGAACCTGGATGATACTTCATTCTCAATATTTCAAAAAAAAATTGATATTAGATATTGTTTGTCATTAATGATATATTTGACATATAATAAATTAAAAAAATCAAACAGTAAATCAAAATAACATCATGCAAAAGTCCCATTCTAAAAATATAATGTTTATTCAATGTAATACAATCATATAAAATAAATTCCTATGGAATGTAATAAATGATGGTATGTTCACTATTAATATGTACTATATTTAAGATATAATAAATTTTAAAAGTCTAATAGTAAATCAAAATAACACCATGCAAAGTAGTAAATCAAAATAACACCATGCAAAGTCTAATTACAAGAATACAATGCCTATCCAATATAATACAATTATAAGAATATATGCCTATCCAATGTAATACAATTATAAGAATATATTGTCTATTGAAGGTAATAAATAATATTGGTGTTACAATGCCCATTCAGTATAATAAATGTTTTTCTCTTTAGAGAATTATATCACTTTGAAAATTGTGCTCACACCTGGAATATTGCATGAGAACATTCACAAAGACCAACTAAATCACTTTAAAATCTCTCCTCACTCCAACGGAGTGAATGCTGTGGTTGAATATGCAACCTCAACCTTTCCAGTTGCAATCGTCAATCTCACTAAGCTGTGAAGTGTAGACATCCATCACAACTCATTGGATGGGTGTTTCCCAGCCGACATCTTGTAGCTCAATATTGCAGCTTGGAACAATAGTTTCAAAAGGTAAGTTGCTGCCACCCACCAATACTTGAATACAACTAAATTCCTTTACCTTCTGCCAAAACGAAAATTGGTTGACAATTGGCAGATGTTCCCAGTGCCTACCACATTTTCTGGACAGCGACAACATATTGGTAGTAAGTTGTGATCAATATCAAAGATAAGGTACCACAGTTGTGGGTGATGGTACTCTTCTAATAACAAAGAAGGTGTGGTGCACCTCAATATTAGCTCTAGTAAAATCAAGATCATAGTTGTTATGAAAAAGATGGTAATCAATAAACCTTTATAGTAGCACACTTTTTAATGTTTTTGTTGAAGGTAGATAGTTTGATTTGAAATGATTTCAATTCCAATTAGTACATACAAAACTGTATTACTAGTATTAATGATCTTTCAATTACACAGTATTAATAGTATTAATAAATCTATTAAAATATTAGCTCTTCTTGTTTGATTATTATTGTTTGTTTGATTATTATTGTTTGTAAGGATTTTTTTTAATTTTAAATTTGAGAGGATTTCTAAGGTTTACGATTTTTTGGAATTTGGTCATGTGATTTGTTGTTGAAATTCTTATTTAATTTGTTGGAATTATAATTTTGAGTGTCCTAGATTATCCTTAGACATCTCAATTACCCTGAAATACCTATATTATAACTACATTTTGGGTGTAATAGCTTATTCCTTCAATAAAATGCCACAAAATGCAACACACACTCATGAAAGTTGTCTATGGTGATAGAGCTCACGTTCATATCGTGAAGAATTTTGAAAGCCTTTTGAAGTTTCTATCCGCAATACACACCTTGAGGTGCCGATCCATGCCACCATACCTGAAGGCCTTCAAAACCTTCTTGGCCACATAGGTAGCCTATTATCCTTTTCCAGGCTTATGTCTTATCTCCTGAAACCTTCCACAATGCAAAGTAGAATGCAGATCATATATTGAACAGATATACTATAATCCTGTCATCTCAAAATTATTATCATGAATAAAAAACCAGAGGGTGGTTTAACTAAAACATAAAGAGTCTTAAAAAGGAAACAAAATTAGTGTTCTACATTATTAGGTGTTTTTATTTTAGAATTTGAGGTGGACTAGTACTTATGTTTTTCCTAGATAATTGGTAACTTATGCATGGATAAGTCTTAGTTGATGTCCATTGGTTGTAGCTTGGGTGGTTGGGAGGAATGATTGTGGCCCTCCCCCAGGTTCAACTCTTGTAAGTGACATAATGCTCTTGTTGAGTCCCTATTGTAATGATTGTAATTATGACCATACCTTGATTTTCTACATAGCAGAAAATGTTGGTCTAGGTACTTAGCTGACCCATGCATGTTAATGGCAAAGGCAACCATATTATGATTAATGATAACAAATATGGTTGTTTATTAAGTTAGGTTCTGAGATTTTGGATTTGGAATTTATTATACACCAATTTAGTTTAGTTTATTCACTTATGATTTGGTACTAGTTTGGGATTTTTAATTTTAATAAAGTTTTTTTTATATGATTCAGCAAATATTTATTTTATTTTTATAAATAAACTGTTTTTAATTTTTTTACATATATTTCTATTTTTAAATATAAAAAGAAATAATTTTGTATATATTTGTTTTTTTTTAATATATAATTTATTTTATTTTATAAAATAATACAAATAATTCGCTAAATTTTGCCTAACGCTGTGAATGGAATTTTATGTAATTTTACGCAAGGTGTCTGATAAGTACAAAGTCATGAATATGTTGGTTTACTCGGCATTGCTTATTTTTTTCAAAATCATGACTTTATTTTGAAAATGAAGCTACGGATATCATAAAATAAAAAAGCAACTGATCCAAAGCTTTTACTCAGCATTGCCTATAAAAGCGTAAATAACATTAAAATTATAATATCTGTTTCCGTGAAAAACGAACCTCATGTGATGTTTGCTTTAAATAATCAAAAAATAAATTTAGACTTCGAAGGAGAAAAATGGAGTCGGTAACGGGTCATTAAACCCGTAAGTGCTTCATAAGGTGCAATGTGCAAGGGTATGTGGAAAGGAAAACAAATTGGAAAGTAAAATAGATGTAATGAAGTAGAATAAGCATTAGTGTAGGTTGGGATTCATGTTATGATGATCTTACACCCAATATCATTTAATTTGATGACTTTTCGTATATGCTTGAGACTAAGGCCACCATGTTTGTTGTATCATGGATTCTCAATTATGTAATTATGTATGCTTAGTCTTTTGGGGGATGGTTTTTAAACATATGGATACTTTCATAAATGGCCAACCCAATTTTGAGCTTTGCAACTACTTGTGGACATTGCCATGCAAGCTCAAATGCTTTGCTTTCATCCATTGTTTTGTATAAAATGCTTTGCCTTCATCCATTGTTTTGCCTCAAAAAGATTATGTACTCCACAACATTCAATTTCAGGGAGCCTAGAATTGTTGGGGATTTATTTTTTTATTTTAACAAATATGGAGAAAGGATTTTTTTTATTTTTTTTAAATGTGTTATTTTTTCTATAACATAGTATTATGATCTTCTATGAAAGTTTTATTTAAATCACTTGTTCATAAAACGATAAATAACAACTAGCACAACCACAAGTACAGTGGTCAAAGTGGCCCAACATCAATAGGTGTAGCCAACCACTTAATTTTGTGGAGATGACAGGTTGTTAAACAAAGGTTAAACATTAAAATAACATAAACATTAAACGAATTAATATAACATAAAAACAAATGTTATTTAATAAACATACCTCTTTTCTTATCCACCACTTAACTGAAACTTATTTAAATCTTAATCAAGATGCATTTGAGCATAACAAGATACAGTGACCATAAAATGAATCCCCAATGTACACTTGTTACACTAAAAAAATCCAAAATCTCACATAATATCTAAACACCTATGCGTGTAATAATAGTTTATTAATGATTAAAATAAAAATATTAATAAATAAATAGAACAAGAAAAATGAATAGATCATTATTTATAAGTCAACAAGATTAGGTTCAACCAAATTGAAATTGAAAATACTATTAGGAGAGGTAAAAAGTATATCAAAATTATCAAAAGAGTAAAATAGCTCTTCTAAATTTTAAATAAATGAAAATAAAAATAATAAAGTTAAAATGATTAATAAATAAATATTAGAAAATTAGTTGTAAATGGGTAAAAAATTTAGGTACTAAATTAAAAATCTCTCGAGGAAAAGAGTAAAAATATTTTTTTTTTCAAAAACCTTAATAAAAAGAGATAAAATTGAAAACCTACATTTTACAATAATAGGAAAAATCATAATAATTGAAAAATCTATTCCAAAATTTGTTGTGTTTCTCTTTTAATATTATCTTAATATAGTTTTCACTTCTTAATCATACTTTATTTTTTTTCTAAAGATGCTCATATTCACTTTCAACAAAGACATAATTATCCTATCAATCATTTATTTACTTTTGGATAGACATTATAGAATTAAAAATGTCAAACATAATACTAAATTAATTTACTTTTGGATAAAGATTACAGCAAAAAATGCCAAAAGTAATACTAAATTAATAAAATAAATGAGTATAAATGTATCTTAACCTTACATATTTTATTAAGATAATTACATTTTTGTTTCTTTGGATATTTGTGCTTATTAAATCTATGACTAAAATAATAATTCATTAAAAAATAAAGTATCTAATTACACACATAGTTACACGATAGGTGTTTAGATATTATCTCATATTTTGGACTTCCTTGAGTGGATCAACAAGATTAACTTTAGTGTAACAAGTGTACAATGGGGATTCATTTCATGGTCGTCATATCTTGTTATGCTCAAATGCATCTTGACTAAGATTTAAATAAGTTACTATGCCTATCGTGTTTACCGACCACTTTACTTGTGGTTGTGCTAGTTAAAATTTAGTTAAACTAATTTAATTTGTGAATACATAACTTTTTGAGTAGATTCTACACACATCAAATCATAAAAAAATAAAAATAAAAATTGTATTTTCTTCATAAAATTATAAAAAATTAAATATATAATAATAAACATTTATTAATTAATTGATAACTAATCACACTTTGATATTATTACATTATTCATATAGGGAATAATAATTTTTTTAAAACATTTTTCAATTGAGGTAAAATGAATAGCAATGGGTTGAGTGGAGTCTCTAACAAATAGGTGGGATGCCCTCTTTAATTGATGCTCCAAGTGTCTAATTGACTCTTAGTGTACTAAATCAATTTGATTACTAGTAGTGTTAGCTATTTGCTTGGATTGTTGATTGATATTAGTGTTGACGAACTTTTAACTTCCTACAACTATGAATTCGTTTTTCCTTTTTTATGCAAAAACTAAAATCTTAATAAAGTTAGTTATTTGCTTGGATTGTTGATTGGTATTATTGTGGTGAGCTTTTAACTTCCTACACCTATGAACCTTTTTTGATGCAAAAACTAAAATCTTATTCTAACTGTTTATCAATAGTTTATTATTTACAATTAAAATAAACTAATATTAAGAATTAGACACTTATATATCCATAAATTAAAACTTAAGGTAAAAAAATTGTAAAATGTTACATTTTTATAGATATAAAAACATATTATTTAATAATCAATCAATAAATAATTTATATTAATTATTTTTATTCCTTGCCAAGGTTGAGATATATTAATAGTTTATTAATCAAATATCTTTGACTTCAATTAATTTGGTATTTTACATCAAAATTTTGTAATGTTTTCAAAATTTTATTATTCAACACAATATTTTGAAAAAATAAAATAATTTTTTTAATTTTTAAAATATAATATATTGAATTTTTTATTGGTTTAAGACATTCCTGATTGGACATAAATCCTTGCCGGAGTGGTTTTATTTATTTAAATTTATAAATTAATTAAATTAATTTTTCTTTAAATGCCACATGTAACTATTGTACCTTTAACATTAAATATAATTCAGTGACTCGTCCTTCAGTGATAGTTCACCTGGTTTGTACTACACTTACAACTCCAACCAGACTTCCATATATTTTGCTTAAAACCTTCATATAACGGAACGGATTTTTAACTGGATCAGTTCAACAACATTTATGGATATGCTTGTTCTAAAGGTTTGCCGTTGACAAGTATGGCGGAAAACATGCGAAGAAATCTCTACGCGGTCTAAATTGATTGTATATTAAAGAAACAGACACAGATTGCGATTAAAGTTCACCGCCTTATTACACCAAACATCTAAGGAAAAAACCCGTCTTTCAAACGATCGATTTCAATATTTTTACGTCAATAGCACCCGTACTCTACTCTCATACATTGTAAGGACCGCTGTACATTTACACCCGAAGCTACCGAGACTTTTAATGAAAAGTTTGTAAAAATTCTGTATAAATTTGAGAGTATATCAATTTACTCGAAAACCAGCAAGCAATCAAGGAGCATTGATTTGATTCATAGAAGAATACTCTAACTCAAGGGCAATTACATTGCGGATGTTGGGTGCAGCAATACCATTAATTCTGCTTATCCTGCTGCAGACATTAACTGTTAATGTAGCAGGATGGACTGCTGCTCATGCTACCTTTTATGGTGGAAGCGATGCATTTCAAACAATGGGCGAGTGAGACATTACATTATAAATTCTCTGCCATGATCCATGAACATTATACCTTCTCGTATATGTTCTTCCAAAGAATCGTTATCATCTAATAGATACTTGTGATTAACTACTGAATCGTTAACATGTGCTTGTGCTGTAGGGGGTGCATGTGGTTATGGGAATTTGTATAGCACTGGATATGGCACCAGCACTGCTGCCCTCAGCACCGCTTTATTCAACGACCGACATATTTGCGGAGCATGCTTTCAGATTAAGTGTGATGCCGCCAAATTTCCTCAATGGTGTCTTCCAGGAAACAAATTGATTGTCATCACCGCCACCAATTTCTGTCCACCGAAGAACGCCCTCCCCAATGACAATAGAGGGTGGTGCAATTTACCCCTCAAACATTTCGATATGTCACAGCCTGCCTTGTTGCAGATTGCTCAATACAAGGCCACAGAAGGTATATAATTCATTATTTACTCTAATTACTCCAAATCCATA
Organism: Larix kaempferi; assembly: GCA_027924585.1. Taxonomy (NCBI): domain Eukaryota; kingdom Viridiplantae; phylum Streptophyta; class Pinopsida; order Pinales; family Pinaceae; genus Larix; species Larix kaempferi. Next base: position 1,181,503 of record BSBM01000194.1, read on the forward strand.
CATTTAAAATAAATTAAATTTTTTTTATATTAATAAATACCAAATATTAATTATATTTTTTATTTTATTTTATAAATTCCAAATTTAATAATTAAAAATAAAAATAAAAATAATAATAAATCTTAAAACAAAATGGAATGAAATAACCATAAAAATTTAATCAATAACACTATACTTCTATCCATTTTATTTAATTCTCTATTTTATTTCTTCTCATCATGCCCCTTTCGTTTCTCATTTGTTATATTATGAACTAAAATATTTTGAATTTTATACTTTAGATATCCTTTAATTTAATCAATATTTGTTTATTTTAATCTAATCACCATTTGTTTAGTGGCTTGGTTAATGAATTTGATTGACCTTACTTTTTGTGATAGTGAATTTAAAAATTGAAGTGAGAAACCATGATGACCTCTCCACTACTCACTTCATACATCATATAATTAAAGGAAAAATCTTCACACCTTCTTTAATGCAAGTATATATTTGGTTGAAGAAAGAAAACTCTTCACACCTTTAATGTGAGTATATATTTGGTTGAAGGTCCATTTGTGGGCTAGCCTAGACGTCATCTCCCATCGCATTCACATCGTCTCCAAACTGTCTTTGTACTTGGAAAATTTACGGGTTTCTTTCAATTCATGGTTCATTACGAAAGGCCAGTTCATTCGCAACGCACACTGAGAAATATACCAGGAGACCTTCCTGAGTAAGAATGTGAGTTTCTTAAGCCAAACCCACATCGGCAGTAAGAGATAAAACCAACATGGTCTCATCAAATTCACAAGAACATTTCTTACCCAGCTGCAGGACAAAATCCAGACACGGAACAAATTGCAGAAATCCCAACTTATCTCTGCCCTTTGAAAAATAAAAAACTGGTTATTGAATGAATATGCCGAAATGAAACTAAAGGTATTTTAGGGGAGATTAAAACTTCGAGATCCTATTTCATTTCCGCCTCTTCGAACGATCAAAATTCTCCTAAAAAATTGACTTGAGAGTTGGAATTGTAAAGACGAATGGCTTCATGAAGACCCATAGGCTTCCTGGATATTCCTTGGCATGGGATGTGGCGAAGAGAATGCGATGAGAAAAGAAATCAATGACTAAAACGAGCAAATCAACCACCACCCTAAACATTCCCATCAATACCCAATTAGTGTCTTTGAAAGTTTGTCTTTGAATACAAGTGGCGTTCAAATTCCAAAGTCAAATGGAGTCGGCACGATATCCATCTCATTTTCTTGCACGTGTTTGGCTAAAGCATAAATCATTGGAGGGCATTCCCGTTATTTTTAATTCATCTGCAATCAGATGAATGCATTTCTCATTCCATGTGACGTCCATATGATGTCTGCAAGCTCCTGCGATAGTGGTTAATGTAAGGTAGGCATGGTCGTGGTGTTTCAAATCTCACCGACTTTGCGCTGACGTGTACAATTAGATGGTTGGATTGATTTTGCTAACCAAGAATATGCCATTTTATTTTGAATTTATGTTGGTGGAGTTGAGGGCACATACATAACTCGGTGTCATTGAATGCAATATGTTTATTCTCAACGATACTTTTTACTAGAAAATGAGTCTAAGAAGGATTAATTATTACTGTATCTCCTAAGAAAATGAGTCTAAGAAGGACTAATTATTAATTGGATTTTTGTGTAACATTACTTTGAACCATGTTGATAGAATTTAAGAATAGTTTACATGTTAGTTGTAATGTAAATTGGGACTACTTTGCATTGGTAGAGATCATATGTGATGTGAAGTGGATTTGCATGGCATTTTGTCAAAGTTTGTGATAAGATCAACTTGTTTATTTAATCTATTTATTTTTCTAGTTAAACACTTTCCGATGAGGGACTATAAAGTTCCTCAACGTGTACAATGGACAAACCAATTACATTTACAATGAGCACAACAATTTCATACAATATGCTTTATTACAGCTTTTTATCACCATGACTCAAATCATGTGAGAATCATTACTAACTGCTATTGACAGGGAATTAGCTCCATTACAGCTTTGCCTTGTTTATTTATTAAATATTACATTTTATAAATATAATATCAAAACTAAATAATAGAAGTATAAAACATAATTTATATTCATTACTTTCTATGTATTAAATATTAATTATTGATAAATATTATAGGCTTATAAATATAATATAAAAACTAAATAAATATAAAAAGTTTATTGAAAACAATATATCTCCTTCAACTCATTAAATTATATTTAAATTTAACATTTAATGGATGTAAAACTATAATATTTAATATTACATATATAAAAAAAATATATTTAATATTCAATTAACTAATTAGAGATTGTATTAATATATAAAACAATAATGTTTAATATTCAATTAACCAATTAAGGATTATACTAAAAAATATAATTTTTTTAATAGATAAAATTCTTTAAAATTTTTATAAAACATTCTAACATACCCATAAAACTTTAAACCAAACATATTCAGATTACATTTTAATATAAAAGATCTACAAAACATTGATTGAAATTTCACTAGAAATGACCATTAAAGGAAAATAACCATCAACATATCAAAAGAGACATCAAAATAGACTTAGATTTCAAACCTACTGAAATATTACTGATTATTGAGAATATACACCTTGAAAAATTATTTGAGATTTGGTGGGTCAATATAAACCCATCAGTTCATGGCGCAACCAATAATATCCTTTTACAAATAATAAGGGGACTAATTAAATAATAGTAAGGTGGAGATTAAAAAGAGATAAAGTAAACCCAAAACATTTTTTTCCAAAAAGAAAACATGTTTTTTTCCAAAAGAGAAAACCATAACTTGCATTACTGAAAAACAGTTAATTTTTTATATACCCTTTTAAAAAGCATGTCTAATTAGAACCATGTGAAAACCAGTCCATCTAAACTTACCAAAACAACAAACTCATACTATAAGTTGTTCCACATCTGAAAAGTATTTTTCTGAAGTATATCAACTTAAATAACACTCTATTTAAACCCTTTCTTGGAATCTTACGGGCCACATTACAAGAAAAAACCACCAATGTTAATGTTTGTATGCAAGCCTTTTGGCCTCACGAACTTTACAACATTTGCATGGAATCAGATTTTAATAAAATTATAATAAATTAACATTTAAAATTTAGATTTAAGAATTATTTATTATATTTACATAATAACAACTACTCACTCCAATGTCCATGTCCTTGACATGGAGTTTTTGAGTTAAGGGAATTAGTTTGGTTGATGTCATCAATTTTTTTAAGCTATCGTCCGAACAATGGAATTCATAATTTTTTAATTCATAGTTTGTCTGTTCACCTCGTTTTTTCCCTGCAGAGGCGGCCGAGAGTGGATGTCATGGGTGCCTGACATACATTGAAAGAATCGATATGACTTAAATCGAAGGCATTAAAACACAATATCAAATATTAAATGATCTGTAATTCTTGCCATGAATTGTTATGTCCCTGAGCAAGAGCTTGCTTGAAAACTGAGAACGACTGTTTCGGAAAGTAAAGCCAGAATGCAACCGGATAGAACGCTACGAACGAGACCATAACGTAAAGAAAAACTAGCCAGATTCTTAATATGAAGCAGTTGGTAAAGAAGCCGTTGAAGCGGTCACATATATAGATTCATATCTAGATTCTAGGCTTTGTGATCAGGATGAACAACCTAAGTTTAGTGATCGATATAAACAGTCAGATGCTCGTAGTTCAGCTTTTGCTTCTATAGAGTGTGGCCCAGATTGTTATGATTATTCAAAGCGAGCAAAAGAGTGGAAAACCAGGTATGTAATGGGAATCCTGGGCTGCAGGATTAAAATGTCAAGGTCTTAAGTCGAACCTCGCTAGGGGAAGCACCAACGAGGCACGAAAAGCGACCTGCTTCTTTCCGTAAGTTGTTTTGTGCAGAACAAGGATTTTGGGAGCTATGGATCTGCTTTGTCCTATGCAAAGTCCGCCAAAATGTAGAAGAAAAGGTTTGACTATTTTAGCTACAGACTCCTTCACATCTTTTCAACATTTTTCCTTCGTTTCTTTAAGGATAGATTCTAAAAAGTTTCATTTGAAATTATTTTATTGTTTGCGTTACTCTGTTCTAATTCTAAAAATATGAAAATGCTTTTATTTTTTTGTGTTACTCTATTCTGATTCTAAAAATTTCATATGATTTGTATTACTCTGTTTTGAAACAAATATGATTCTTCCCAGCCGTCTCCGATCACGTCGAGAGCTGCTCGGGTACTGAAGAGTTGTGTGAGAAGTTGCAGATTTATCACAGAAGCAGAGCTTCTAGGGAGGACGACAACCTAAAGGAAATTAGGTTGCGAGAACAAGGTTTAAGCTGACAAGTTTATGGTCCAGGCAAGTCAATTTCTGGACTTAATTCGGTAGAATTTGTCTTTATTTTCTCATAATGTTCAAACCCTAGCATCTCAGTTCATGTTTGACCTTTAAATTAATAGAAATGGAAAAAACTTAGCCATTCCACAAATTATTGTGTTTTAATGGTGTGAATTTTATAACACAATACTTTCACAAAAATGGAAAAAAGTTGAGACATTCCACAAATTATTGTGTTTTAATGGTGTGAATTTTATAACTCAATACTTTCAGCATAACATGTGTGCACTCGATGTGCTTAGGCCACTGGATGTGTTATCTGGTTAAATTCGTTAGAAAATATATTGCACTATTTTCCTTTACGGATTATTGGAAAGTATCTCTAAAACCTGATCTATTTAGTTACAATTGAGTCAGAATCATGCTTAATTCATATTCGAACCAATTCCTATGGAAATAAAGCTCCGAACATTTGTTGTTCGTTATGACTATGGGAAGACGTCTTAATTCAAGAGAAGGCATAAATTCAAAGTAGCTTAGCTCCTAGGTTTGGTTGATTTTCAGATTTTGTTAACCAAGAGACAAAAACTTAATGTGAAATGGGAGTGGTTATCTGTCATAAAAACCTATGATATCTCGTTGAGATTATGCATACCTCGAATGTGCATGGTTCATGGTAGCCACGTATCGACCAAGTAAAATGGCGTTTCGGTTTCATGCCAAACAAAACAGGTAATATATTAGTAAAAGATCATATGCATTTTTAAACAAGAAATTTGTTCTGCAACAATAAAATACTTACATCAATGGGTTTTGGGTGAGCTCAAATGAGAAGCTCTCGATTTTATCTCGTCCTTAACGAGTCGGTTCTACATATAAAAATTTGATACACATTAAGCAAGTACCCAGTATCGTACATCCACAACGCAACGAATATGTAAATAGACACATAATAATTGCTAATTCTCCCTTACCAAGTGCAACCCATCAACTGACTGAGTATGAACTCATCCTTCCAGTGGATTATTGCGTTCCTCCAAGCATGGAAAATTAATGCAATTAATACACAGATGATTATCCCACGAACAATCCAAAGGATTACCCCTGTTGAAATAGAGTTTAGCAGTGCCTCTCGAACCAAAGAGAATCTGCAAAACGATAGAGAAACTGAGTTTTGAAAATGAAGTGTTGAAGGGTCGATGTCATAGCTGTTATCACAAAATATCACCAAAGTCGAGGTCCATTAAAGGGACTGTATACACTCATCAGCTAGACCACTTAACCGTGCCATGTGTTAAACAAAGACTCCAAGCCAGCCAACACACAGTATCTCGTAAACTAAATGTTTTAATGCAAATATATTGGGATCGGTAATAGTTATCCATGATTGTAGTCTAAGTAAAATTAGATGGATTACTTGTTGAAAAAATGCATTTTACCTTTTTTTAGGCTCTTGCTTTTGTACAAAAGGTGTAAATGGCCGATGTAGGATTCTTGTGAGCGATTTTTCTGTTGTTCTTATTAGATTAGGGAAAATGCTAAAACGTTTATGTAGTATATGTTAAGATTCCACATCATATTTGTTTTCCTATGCATGTATTTGAAACTTGGTTTAAAAGTAGGTGGCTTCCCTTGATTCTCCTTCTTTAAAGCGTGCTTAGCTCATTGGCCGGCTTAGAGAAGATAATTTCTCTCAAGATAGAGAAGCCTTCTCAACAGTTAGCAAAGCTGCTGGAAAAATAATAAATAACACATATGTATGAAAGCATACACACTTGTGTACTATGGACCACACACTCATACTCTAAAATATAATAAATATAGAGTATAATGCTTTCACACCACGAAGACGTTGATAGAACGCAAGGTAAGAAAATAATTGACTGTGGCTTGGCTCTCCAATCCAAAGAGGCCACCCATTCACTTTTCAAGGTAAGGGAAAACAAAATATATGATAGTAAATGGGAGACATCCCTCTTCTAGGGAAGTTTCCCTTCCACTCCAGATGAAAACAACTTAGAAACTAAAACATAAACATAAGTCGACTCTATGGTGGATAGGTTTCTCTTCGCGTCCGTCAATAGACATCAGCGGTGTATTAATAGTTTAAAAAAATATCATTTCTCTACAAAAGAGGCCTTTTCATTCTTTTGACAACAATTTTATCATTGCAAAAGCATATACATATGTCTTTCAGATATCTTCTTCTTTTTCTTTAATACCATAACAATAAAACAACAAGAAGCAGAGGTTCGACTCTCCTATGGGGGTCCTCCTATTCTTCCTTTTAATGCAGGTATACCCGACCATATTAAAGACTGAGGTCAACATAACTAGATTACCTTTCTAAATAATGACCTTATAGAGGACTGATAATCATCCTTCAATTTCCAAATAAAAATTTTATAGTGTAAAGAAGGGAAAGAGTTCACTCCTCATTTAATGTTACCACACTTGAACCTATAATAAAGAATTGGGGATCTTTTCCCATCTTTAGATAGAGATAAGAAAATATAAAGTCACGGATTAACAACAGACGGTTCTCATTAACTTTTAGAGAGGTCCATCTCTCACTTTATTCAAACAACAACAAATGAACATACCTTTAGAAATGGAGAGAGGAGTCATTGTTACACACAATATAAAACTATTAACTATTCCAATATCTTATGTACAAATGATATCTCCAATATATAGATATGAGAGAGCAGTTATCAGATCTAACAGTTTCTAAATATAGTTGAGATAGGTTGAGATAATATCTTAACCATGCACCAAACTAGCAGAGAATCTCTCATCTATCAACAACTGAACACACAAGATAAAAATTATCTCTAACATCCTCCCTTAATGTTTATCTCTATTCTACTTGTAGAGTACTCTTGGTCTTCATGAGGCTTTCATCACTTTGAACTTCTCCTGTACCTAGCTTTGCATAAAATAGATTATTGACGTCCATATAAAAACAAAACCATCTACCGGAATACATGGATCCTCAGCCATTGTAACCTCCAGTTATCTAGGAATCCTTTTCAGCTACATAGTTCATCAATGTTAAATAGAACTTGGTCCTTCATACACTGAGAATGTTTCATCTCAACTTTCCCTTTAATCACATCAAGCTAGAGCTTAATCCACATCCACTCTATGTATAAGAGAGATAACACTGTGCGATTTCGCACCACAACATGTATGCCTGAACATCTGAAATGGGTCTTACAACAAACCAGGGAAATCAGCTTGCCAATGGCTAAGCTTTACAACATGGACCAAAAACTCTTCTGGGGTGTGGGGTACAACCAAACATGCAACCCCTGCATTACATAATAATATTTCAGGTACAACAAAAAAATTTAAATGCTTTTCTAGATAGCCAATTATTTATGAATTTGACCAAGACACATAACCATTTTAGAACACTAAGGAAACTCCGCACAATTACACTATGCAAGAATCCAACCAAATAGAAAAATGACACCAGAATTAAAGATTATAGAAAACAACCACATCCTTATCACCAATCATAGGCAACGATTCCAGCAATCTCTTTCACGTTCTGATTAGGGATTGATAGAAGATTCTTTAGCAGCGATTGAAAGGCAGAAAGGAGGCGATCTTACAGATCGTAGCAGCGATCTTCAACGGGCAGTGATTTTCATATTCAATGTTGCAGCGATAGTAGCAGCAATGGTGGCAGCCACACCATTGGACTATGTTCAACACCGATACACTATGTTTAATTCCAAATTCAATCTTCTTACACAACGACTGCCAATGTTATGCAGAAGGTAAACAACAACTTTTTTTTCCTCCACGCGGATCCTCTTTACTTCTTAATGTGACAATGATTCTATGGTGGCAGTAAGCAATGATTTGGGCAGTGTTAACTCTGAGCAGCAACGCCTCCTCCTTTAGATGGCAGGAGCGGTTCCTTTCTATCAAATGGCAGGATCTTCAGTCCTAGGCGGATCCTCACTCAGAAAGCAAACACCACAAGAACAAACAACTTTCACTCTTTCACACAGACTAAACAATGCTCCTCTCTCATAGTCCTGAGCACTCCCATGAAGGAGTCATGCTCAATCCAGCTCTGATACCAACTTAGAAATGGAGAGAGGAGTCAATGTTACACACAATATAAAACTATTAACTATTGCAATATCTTATGTACAAATGATATCTCCAATATATAGAGATGAGAGAGTTGTTATCAGATCTAACAGTTTCTAAATATAGCTGAGATAGGTTGAGATAATATCTCAACCACACACCAAACTAGCAGAAAATCTCTCATCTATCAACAACTAAACAAACAAGATAAACATTATCTCTAACACATACACAGTTTTGATCGACTAGTTTTGCTCGCTGGAATACACATATTTTTAACATTGACTTTTATTGGCATAATCAAATGTCTCTCAAAATTGTAAACGTTGGCATCGGGGATCATTTTCGATGGATGGGAACTGGGAAAAACCTATTTTTAATGCCATCCAATGACTGTTTCCATCAATGTCCTTGGAATTAGTAGTTTTAGTTGTCAAAAAATAGAAATGTGGACATAAGAGTGGAACAGTGCAATGGGTCAGACGGTGTTTTAGTTGAGAATCCTCGGTTATCCATTTCCAAATGATAGAAACTCTTCATAAGAGAATATGCGTGAGACATACATTGTCTTAAAATTAAGAATATTCAGGTTCGAGCACACAAAAACATTCTTAGAAATATCTTTAGTTCAAACTGAATTACATATTTAATTTCTACTCTGTTTGGCATGCTGAATGGCACAATTGTTTACATGCAATTGCCTAATACTTCCTGCAAGAAATTGACTTTGTCCACTGTCAAAGTTTTTTGACATTAAATTACATTATTTGTAGTTTCTTAATACCAATGTATAATCCATTACATTATGTGTAGTCTTCAATAATAAAATATAGTTTTACAATTTGATTTGTTTGAACATGTGTTTTTTATTTATAAAAAGTTATAAAGTTGCATTCTATTATGAGATGTCATCTCATAAATCAAATTGTTAAGATTCCTTCTTCTTGACGTCAAGTCTATCATTATAAAATGTGACAAATTGTTAAAATCTATTTCAATTTTATTTCAAATTATTTTATTAACATTAATTTTATTTTAAAAATATATATTTTATTATCATAACTTTTTATTTTAAAATATGATATTAAATTATTTTACATTTTAACTTATGATATTAAATTATTTTACTTTTTTTTTATATAAATAATGTATAATTACTTTTTATTATATAAATAATATATTATAATTTTTGTTATTAATAATAATTTGTTAAAATATTTATTCATTTCCATAAAAATATTATTATAGAAATATATTGAAATTACATATATTTATTTCAACAAATAGGACTAAAACTTTCAATAATCTATATCTTTAATCTAGCTCCCAAAAAGGGAAATCATTAATGTTTGATTTACATGTCATATATAAAAACTATAAAAAACTAGGCTATGTTTGTTTTTTAATTGTTTTAATAATTATTTTATGATGTGTTGATATTTTGTAAGCTACATTAATTTTTTTTAGACAAGAATAGTTATAGATTAGATTATAAAAGCAGTGGACAAACCACTGAAAGGGTTACAAAAATTCTGGTTTATAAAAGTACCAGAGATGACTATACCAACAGTTTCCAAAAAGACCATGTCCAAACAACTACTGACATAATTACAGAGATATAAAGTAGATGAAATAACAAAGCTTAAATAGACTAACTAGTAGGGTAAACATTTTGAATTCCTGACTATGCTGCAGTAGGCTCATTGGTCTTGTATCATGAATGTTGATTCTCATTTTCTTGCACAAATTTCCAGTCCAAGGAGAGCTTTCCAACCTGAATGAGATCTTCATCCACCAACTCGAATCGGAAACTAGCTTCCTCATCGAGCTGGTTGATAATCTTGGATTGTTCCTTAATTTTATGCTTGAGCCACCGCACTTCTGTCTCCAACCTCTGAATATTTATCTCTCTTTCCAGCCTCACTCCTCCTTTCGCTCGTCCTTCCCACAACTCAATGAAGCACGTTAACATCAAGGTTTCATAGGAGCATGAGAACTGTGCTACGGATCCATTCAGGCATGAGTGCCTTGAATATCCAGGATCCATCTTCCCTCTGTCGGCCTTTATAACGGGCCGTCCAACCCCTTCTTGCTGAAAACTCAACACATCAAGAATTCCACCTGTCCAGCAAAGCGTTTCCCATCTGCTTGCCATTTGGGGTTCAAGAAGTTGTATAGGACCTCACCGCTTAGGGAGGAAGAGGTAGACAATAGTGATTATTAACATAGAGATCATTAATGTTTAATGCAATCTCCTTATTTGCTGCTTGATCTGCCTTGAAATTCAACTCACGGAGAATATGAAAAAATTGAAGATGTCAAAATGATCTTGAGATGGAATGAATTCTTTTGAGTAGTATGGATAACCTTAAGTTTTGACAATGAATTATTCCATTCATAGCCTGGATTATTAAGCCAGAATTTCCTAGCACAATAGCTTCATCAACCCCCATAGCTTTCAATTTCTTAAGTCCTTTCCAAAGACCATAAGCTTTGACCATGTTGTTTTTGTCAATTCCTATATTCCCATAGTATTCTGATTCAATATTTCCTCCAGGCCAAATGATGACCCCTCCCCCTCCTGCCACCCCTAGATTCCCTTTCGAAGCTCCATCAAAGAAGAGTTTGAAGAGTTTCCTCTCCTTCATCCAAATTTCAAATTTGAGAATGATCCATTCTTATTTCCCAAACTTCCAGCGGTCCTCTAGCCACAGCTGTGTCTAGATCATAAATGTTGAAGGAATGCAACCAATTTGATTCTCCAGGTGAAAGGTCAGTCTTATTCTTAGGCAGCAAAGATGCTCTAAGAGTTTCTCCCAGAAGAGCTTGAGTTTTAGAATCAATTTGTTCTGGAGAATGGGCCTTATCTTTGAATATTCTTTGATTGCGCTAGATCCATATATGCTAAAAAATAAGCTTTGGAAGAGTCAACCAACATGATTTAAGACCTGCGTTTTGTTCCAAAGTACCTTGATACATTCGATCCCAACTAGAAAAAATCTGTTGAATATTTCCTGGAAGATCTAAATTTCCAAACCAGGGACAGACCAGAAGGTCCCAAAAATTTCAGGCAAAGGGACAGTTTAAAAATATATGTTGAATGGATTCTTTACTTTCGTTACAAAGCGGGTAGCGAAACGGTCCTGAAAATCCTCTTCTTTCTAGATTCTCTCTAGTTAGAATGCTTCCATGCACTAGAGTCCAGATAAACATGTCAATTTTCAGTAAGATTTTTAAATTCCAGATTCTTTTCCAAATCAAAGGATTGTTGGGAACATTTGGAAAAGCAGAGAAAATGATGTAACCTTGAGCAGAAGTGTATTCCCCGGATATGAATCCCCAACCTTGCTTATCTTTAACTCCTCTAGCCAATGGGGCTAACCCTGTTAGATGGGAAAGGAATAGCCTCTTTTCTTCTTCGAGCTCTTCAGGGAAATTAGGTAGAGACCAACTGACCCAAAGATGGGGTAGAGGAGGTTCCCATCTAGATATATCCCAAAGAGTGAATAAACCTTGACTGCCTAACCAAATTTTTTAATTTTTTAGAAGTGGAAGAGAGGGGAGGAGAGGCTTTCCCAAGATGGAGTCCTGCCAAAATATCACATGCTTACCATTACCAGGAATCCAAAAAATTTATTCTCTGAAATGGGGGAAGGATTTCTTACAGAGAGAGAATATAGGAGAACCATGCCTAACCATAGGTTCAGAATCCAGACACCGTAACCTTGGACCGAAAAAAGTATTTGTGTCTGAGCACCTCGCTACTCCAAGAAGGATTCATTCCAATCAAATTCCAAATAAGTTTTTCTCCCAAAGCCAAATTTTGATATTTTAAATCTCTAACCTGAAGACCTCCCTCCAACCAAGGCAATTTAATTTTCTTCCATCTAATTAGACCAAATTTATTTCCATCATTGTTTTTCCCTCCTTGCCAAAGGAAGGATCGCAACAAACCTTCGATAATGGCGAGAATTCTAGATGGAGCCAACATAATGGAACATTGGTACAAAGGAAAGCTATTTAGAACAAACTTTATCATAACCAACTTCCCTGCCAAATTTAGCCAAACTGCTCCCCAGGCAAGGATTTTTTTCTTTAATTTTTCAATCAGAGGACTCCGATCTGATGTTTTTGGCTTGCTTTTGAAAATTGGGACACCCAAATATTTAAAAGAGTCCCAAATAGTAACTCCCTCAATTCCTAATATACGGGAGATATCATATATCTCCCTTGGATTTATATTCCATCTATAAATCAAACTCTTCCTTAAATTTAATTTGTTTCCAGATGCTTTGCAGAAGGAGCCCAGTTCAGACTTGAACCTTCTCGCTATATGATGCCTGGTGCCTCCTAGCAAAATAGTGTCATCTGCAAACTATGCATGATTTATGTCTTTAGTTCCATGGGCGACTCTGATGACAATTAATTCTTGGTCCTTCTTGGCTTGCTCGAGTTGAATACTAAGCACCAAAGCTTTGCATAAAACAGGGGAGAGAAGGAAACCTTTCCTAAGGCCTCAAGAGGCATGAAAGAAGGTTTCTTCTCTTCCGTTGATGAGAGGAGTTATCCATGGATCGCTTATACAGTTTTTGACCCAATGAATAAAGATAGGATCAAACCCAAACCTTAGCATCACCTGTAAAAGAAAGGAGTGAAAAACTCTATCAAAAGCATTAGTTAAATCTATTTTCACCACCATACCTCTTTCACGATTCTTTAGGATGGAGTGGATTGCCTCTTGAACCAAAATGATATTGTCCCAAATTTTCCTTCCTTTGATGAAACCTCCTAGATTCTCTGGTATGATACGAGGCATGATGCCTTTTAATATCTTAGCCATAATTTTTGTGATTATTTTGTAGCCGATATTACATAATGAGATGGGCCGAAATCTGTCAAAAGAGTCTGCATCTTTTTCTTTGGGGATTAGAGCTAGAAAGGATGAATTTGTGCTACCTTTGATTTTTTCACAGTGATGATATTTTAACACCATTTTAAGCAAATCCTTATGAAAAATATCCCAACATACCTTAATGAACCTTGCACTAAATCTGTCTGGGCCTGGTGCTTTATCTTCTTCCATGTCATCCACTACAGAATTTAGTTCTTCTAACGTGATACTTTGAGTAAGAATATTATTATCCTTTCTCTTGACCAACCTAGGAACTAAATCCAGAAGAGAAGGACTTGGAGGATTAGTAACAGGATCTGCATAATAGATAACACTAAAATGACGAGATGCTTCCTCTTTTATTTGATCAAATTCTGTCACAACTTGGTCTTGAGAGCGAATTTCTTGAATTGTCTTATATTGCTTCCTTGCCTCTACTTGTTTATGCAAAAAAGCAATATTTCGATCCCTGACTTTAAGCCAGAGACTTCTTGATTTTTGTCTCCAAAACTATCATCTTTCCTACACGCAGCATGTAAATCTTGATGGAGAGTTACTTCCTTTTCTAAATATTTTTTTGAAATCATGACTGCCTCCATGGAAAGCTGGTGAGCCTCTAATGCTAGTAGGGCTTTGGATCTACTTTGAGCAGGAGATGGTATATATTTGGCCCACAATTTGAGAGCTCTTTTAACTCTTCTCAACTTTTCTTCAGAGATGTAAAAGGGTGAACCCGAGATAGGAGTTGACCATGTTTCAGATACAAGTCCCCTAAAATCTTTGTGAGAGGCCCATAAAGGGCTAAAACGAAAAGGAATATGACCTAGATTCTGGTATTTTTTAATCTCTAACAGGATTGGCTTATGATATGAACCCCCAAAAGGCAAGATTTTAGAGGAATAATTTAGTCCAAGAAGCATAAAGGAATCTTGGATCATAAATCTATCAATTCTGGTAGCTATATGCCCTGGACCCAACCTGCTGTTGGACTAGGTAAACTTCCCCTTAGATGGGATGACATCAGAAAGGTCCCAATCTAAGATAAGCTCATCAACTAGCTCCCTTATGGGATATCTGACCAAATACCCTCCTCTTTTTTAGCTTGATTCAAAATGATATTTAGATCGCCAGCTAGAATGACATTATCCAGCGAAGAAATGCTCCTTACTTCCCTCAAGACATTCCAACAATAATTTTTTTCAGCAAAAAGGACAGGGGCGTAAATATTAATGAGACTTAACTGGGTATTAGAGACTTTATGTAACAGCTTAGTGAAAATCCAATGGATGCAATGCTTGGATTCAATCAAGTCAAACTTTTGAACATCCCATAGCATTCTAATTACTCCGGAGGCTCCCCTAAGACTGATTGTGAGTCCTCCTCCTTTTTTCCAAAAATTTTCATTTAAATGGAGAAATGATTTTTCCTCCATCTTTGTCTCTTGGATCAGTAAAAGGTATGGTTGGGATATTCAGATCAAATATTTCATAGCGTCTTCCTTAAATTTACTTCCCAGACCTCTACAGTTCCAGGAGAGAACCTTCATTGCTTACTCTTGGTAGAAGAGGCCCTTTCTGGGATTTCCCTTATTGACATGTATTTTTGGGATTTCGAAGGAGTTTTTCCAAGGTTTGCTGAGAGCCTTGAAGCTTGTTCTTGTACATGGCTTGATCCCTTACTTCTTTAGACAATTTCCTTCCTCTTGCTTTCTTCTTACCAAGTATAACCATCTCGAATTCCCCTTCCTCTTCCTCCCCTTCATCAGAATTAGTTTCCTCTTTTGTATTCTCTCGAATTCCTCCTTCCCTTACCACTGTTGCTCCTGAATCTGAATGAGTCAAACAAACGACTTCTTTCTCGGATTGAGTCGATGGGACGGCTTATTTTTCTAGTTCTTTCTTTTCATCAGTGTTAGTTTCCTCTACAATAACTAGAGGTTCAAAGGTATTCCTATTGGCCTTCTGGAGTACAGGATTTACTTCTGAAGAGGATTTCCCTGGCACGTTCTTTTTCACCTATTTTGTTGGTGCTTTCCTTCCCTTTGGATTCTACTTGATTTTATTTACTGCTTGCCACCCTTCTTCCTTTTATTGTTGAGCTTCCTACTTCTGAGGGAAGTTACGGAGAAAATGCCCATATTCATGACAACCTATGCACTTGAATGGCAGTTGTTCATAATCCAGCTTTTGAAAATGATACCAGGTTCCAACTGTAATCTTGATAGCCTCAGGTAAACCGGCTTCAAGATCCACCTCCACACAGATCTGAGCGCAAGCATACTGGTCTTTAGGGCTTGTCATGTCAATAAATATTCCCAAGGTGTTTCCGATCGAGTTTAGTGATTTTGGATTCCAACAATGCATTGGAAGGCTTGGTATCCTGACCCAGACTAGGACAGCTTTAGGAATATCTTCCGCGGGGTCAAAATCCAATGACCATTTGTTCAGATAGAGACCTTGCATCCCCATGAAGTAAGAACAATTTCAAAATATTAAATCCCTATCTACCATCGACTCAAAGTCAAACAAAAAATAACCTCGACCCACAGAGTATGAAGCTACGTTTTGGGTGATCAGAGGCCTCCAGTTCCTATGAACCCAGCTCTCAGTGGATTTTGAGGACGAACAAAGGCCGATGAACTATCCTATTAGAGCACAATATTCCAATGAAATTGCAACACGAATGGTATCCTCCAACAAGAAGGAAATAACAAGAACATCTTCGATCTGCTTAACAAACTTCGGGGGGGCTCCATTGGCTTCATTCTTTCTATGCAAAGAAACTAATCGAGAGGAAGCGTCTACTTCGGAGGGGATCGATGAAGAGGACGACATGATCTGCCCTCACCAGATGTCATTGGGGAGAACTACAGAACCCTAGCAAACTCCAAACCGTGGATGTAAATTTTGGATGATTGGGAGGAATGATTATTACCCTCCCCACCTTGGATGATTGGGAGGAATGATTATTACATTATTAGTTAGTAGGTTGATAGGTATTTTTTTATATAAAAGAGACCTGTAATATTTATTTTATTTAAAATTTATGTCTTGTTTTCTTTTCTTTAATTTAGTATCAATTATATTGAAAAGAATATCAAAATGTAGGTTTGTCACATGCAAAATTATATTAGTAGAAAAGTACACTTATCTAGCGTATAAGGATAAGTAAGTAACAATAGGTAAATACATTTATAGCTAGGAGTTAAGATGTTCATGTTGGGGAATTTTGTGACCTGAAATGATAAGAGGTTGCGTCTTAAGGTTCTCCAATTGTAACATACTTTCATTGTTTGCCTTATGCTTTTCCAACAACACATTTCCCATTAATTCCTTCATCTACAAGTAATTAATTGTTTTAAAATACTTGGTTTCCTAAGTGCAGAAAGTGCCAACATCAAGGACCCACTTTTCCATATCCTTTTCTACCTCCTCTTTTTGGATGCAGTCCCTCTCTACATTCAACTCTTCCGCAACTTGATTGATTTCCAATTGGATATGTTCCAGGACTTGATGCTTGTATGTAGTCATTGCTTCCCTTGTGTCACAAACCCAAATTTTGAATTAGTATTTTGGTGAAAAATTTAAAAATTCACATTAAAGAATAACCACAAAGTATTTCGTTTGTCTTTAGGACCAAGACACCGACATCTTTTCAAATTCATTAGAATGACTTTTAATTAAGAAATAGTAGTTCTTGTGCACAATCATTTAATTTCATCTTTCTATGATCAATACTCTGCTAAACCTGTTTGTTCGTACAAAGGTTTTAATCAAACCTATACAACCTATCCCTTCAATTAATACCTTAAGAATATCTATTTTTCAAAACATATACTTGTGTCATAGATCCTCATAAACGATATTCAAAACCTATACTAAATGTTTACCCTATCAATTTTGTATCATCACATAATGATTAATTGTCCATAGGGGAAGTATATAAAGTTAACCATTTAAATCATTCCTAAGATCAAGGTTTTTAATGCGTAAACATATAAAAAACAACTCGTAATCATCACCAATTCATATTACAATTATTAAGAAAAACAAAACAAATACAGAACGAACCATGATCCCATTCGACAAAAGTACCTACACAAATAGACATTTAAACAACACACAAAAGAGAGACCTTTTTTAACGCGGTTCACCCAATCTAGGGCTATGTCCACAAAATGTTGCATCATATATTTCTATTAGCAAAAGAGAGTTACAAACTGCAACACAATTGTTGTTTTTCACCTTCTCAGGCTACTCGCATGGAGCGCACAATTCAACCAACCGAAATGTAGACATACCTTATTCGTCAAATAAGGTCATACAAACATCGACACTCTAATACTTTCCTAAAATAATTGGATTTCTGTCGATACGAGGATTATTCATTTCACATAAGGAATAACACCTCTATTCATAAATTAGCTTTAATTAACTTTGTCAAAGGGTCTATCACTATAAAAGATCTATATATTATCTAAAGAACTAGGTTTGCAATATAAGTTTAAACAATGATAAAAGGGGATTCATGATTTCATTACATCCATAGTGTAAACCGAGATCCTAGATCTATCCACTCGAAATGCTATATTTAGACTTGGCATTAGATTGATTCGTATAGGGGTCCGTTCCTAGGCAGGGTATAGCAAAACATAATCAACAAGTTCGTGCCAATAATTATATATATGCATAAATGCAGACATTCTATACTTTCCATAAATCGCAAGTAGTCATAATATTTATGTCATATAATCCTAGATTTTCTTTTCTTCAATTCGTAAGTAATACGGTCCTAAAATTATACACTAAGTATTTTCATCCGACAATAATAACATAAGAAGAAATCATAACAGGGTTTTTACTCTAGTCTAAAGAACAAAGATTCAAAAGAAAACAATTTCATTTAGTAATGAAATAAATGGAGGTTCAGAATGGTTTTAATACTATAAAATTAACATAGTAAATATTTACAAGCAGAGATCCTTTATGGGATAATACGATTCTATTTCAACATATAAGGAAGGGTAACATAAGACATGTATCGAACGGAACTTACACGTCATCCTGTAAATAGTTATAAGGATCAACAACAAGAATTTGTATAACAACTGACCCTACAGAAAAATCCTCTTCCTAAAGTATTTACGCGGTCAAGACTCAAGATATACGGTATAACAATTGAAAGCTACAGGATCAATATGTTCGTAAAGAGAAAGATGCAGGGTCAATGATTTGCGTAGCTGCAAAATAATTAAAAATCGAGATCTACAGGGATCCAAAAACCATAATCAGGGATGTAAATAAGAACTCTGTCAAGAACAAATAAAGCGCTAGCAGCTAAATGATTGTATGGAGGTATCCGAACATTACCATAGGTAGATATAACTAAAACATAATTGCGATTTAAATAGAAATAATATTGTAACCTAAACACAGTATAAATGTATAGATAAAAAAGGAGGGTGGTTATCACAAGAAAACGTCATCGGCTTGGATCCTTGATTCAAGTATAAAAGCAGATAATATACTATGTGCTAGTAAGGATATCTATGTTAACACCGGGAGATTGCTAACCTCAATAACGCCATTAACTAAGAGTTCGAGCATAAAAGCAAAGATGTATCCTCTGGATGGAAACGGTATTTATGTTCAAGGAAGGAGATTTCTTACATAAGTAAGCACCATCAACAAAGAGCATCATTCAAGTATGAAAGTAGAGTTGTTTTTCAAGGATATCTCGCTATCACAACTCAAACAATCCAGAGATTTGTTTTCTCAAGGAGATCGTTGCGATGCAATTAAGACGTTCAAAAAAAAGAATTCTTCATCCGTAACCACTTGAGGTGATTCATCCTGGATTAAATAAATAAGAAAAACACAACAGGGCTACATCTACCTGACCTGACCCGCCATAAATTTCAGACTACACTTAAATATTTAAGCTATGCATAGTGAAATAAACTGTGTGGGTCGATCTCCTCGATCACCCAGCTAAATCACGGATTTAGTTTGTGTGTAACACTATAAAATCAATTATATATATATATATATATATATATATATATATATATATATATATATATATATATATATATAACACAAAGAGTCATAAAAATAAAATATGCTTCCACTACTTTTGTGAAACCGTCTCTCACCAGTCTCACAATACTGCGCTACTCCATTGTAGGCATTTCAATAGCATAGATCTTGGATTTTCTCCTATTTCCAATATTAAAATCATACATTTTCTCCAACGCAGATATCTAGATTGACATCCCATCGTTGAGATAGGGCACCTCCTCAGCGTAGAGATCACCCAACTTCCCATCGTAGAGCTCAGTCTCCTATCTCCCCTTTTTTTTGCATACCACCCCCACCCCCACTATAAAAAAAATCTATCTTGATACTGGTTTCCCCCCACTTCGAGTTACGACTCCTCATAGACACACATGTGTCACTACCTTGGAGGATCCGTCCAGCATCAGTTAATAGTGTTTAGGTGCAGTAATAGGTAATTGGTGCCTTCTTAAATAAAAGGTGGTGGTGGTGGTGATGGTAAGCGCTCCACTAGGGGGACCACTTCCATAAATCTCTCAAGACGGAACCAACAAGTGTTTGTGTACTAAGAGATCCGAGATATCTATAGCATGCATTCATTTCCTTTTATCTAATTGTTTTCCAGCAAATTAATTATAATATATATATATATATATATAACACGTAATTTATATGTACACCTTTATACCCATGTTTTCATACATATAAATATTCATTTATAGTTACATTGTTGTGTAATGCTTTATATATCTAATAATATCCATTTTAACTATGTATTAATATTTCATATATAAGACACATATATATGAATCATATTATTGTTTTCTCCTAAACATATATATATATATATATATATATATATATATATATATATATATATATATATATATATATATATATAATCTACTCACATAGATCTCATGCATCTCTTGGACAATAAGTTATTTCTTCCCTAATATCTATATCTATAGTCTACTAGATAGATTTCATATGTATATATATACATATAGATTACTTGGGCAATGATAGTCTAAATGTGTATAATAATATTCCAAGATTTTTAACTAGTAATGATTTTATAATACTAGTTTATTCCTGCTTAATAATGCAAAATCGGTAATTAGTTTACATTGTCTAACACTAGAAGTAAGTTCGAATTATTAGCATTTTGAGTTAGATCATATTTATGAGGAATATGACTTGTTTTCCCTTTGAGTAACCAAGGTGCCCTAATGACTCCAATTTATTTTTGATTTGGTTTTCTCGTGGATTGTTTAGACTTTAACTCCCCCCCCAAGAAAATTTAGTTATTTTGTCAGTTAGTTGTGTCATCCCGAGGTCTCAAAATAACACTTATCAACACAACGCTAATTTCAAGGTCCACTGGTGGGGTCTTGGCCTTGAGATCCTCACCAGGGTCGTTTACACAATTACAATTATATTAATAAAAATTAATGGGGATCAAAATAGGAAGGATGTTACATCCTCCTCCCCTTAAGAATAACACCGTCCTCGGTGTTCCTCTTTTGAGCAATTCATCTACTCTTCTGGATTCATCATTCTTTAGCTCACTCGTCGTTTCTCCTTTGGCATTCTTGATCATCTCCGAATCTTCCACGATATTTACAAGTCTTTAGGGTTTGTACTTCTTTCACAACCTGCACATTTGTACAGATCATACAATATCTTCCAACATTCTTCAGCATAACATAGTTATACAAAATTTCAAATATTAAATGTTTAACATTTATCGTTCATCCTCATCCTTAAGGAAACTTTTGCTTACTTAAGCATTCATAACAATCATACATAAAGACATCTGATAGTCTAGTTACAAGATAAATCATTAATATTTGTTATATCATAGAACAAATCTTTCAACAACATTTTATCGATCATCAAACTCTCCCATGAGTTTGGAATTCTCAGCAATTCCTCTGCTGGACAAAGAACTCATCCTTGAGTTGTGCTGTCTCATCAATAAAACTTGCAATTTAGAAAACCTCTGCAAACTCTGTAGGAAAAATCTAACAATCTTACTCTGCAACTCATTAGCCAGCATCCCCTCATCGAATCTCTTGCGTGCCCAACATAGTAGTTTTCTAGCTAACACAAGGAAAAATTTGTGAGCACCCTGC
Source organism: Larix kaempferi (assembly GCA_027924585.1). Classification (NCBI taxonomy): domain Eukaryota; kingdom Viridiplantae; phylum Streptophyta; class Pinopsida; order Pinales; family Pinaceae; genus Larix; species Larix kaempferi. Next base: position 1,203,069 of record BSBM01000194.1, read on the forward strand.
TCAATTTGATAGATATAAAGATTACCTAGGTCTTTTGGGTCAGTGTAACATTCAACGCGCCACCTGTTCTGTTCCACTAACATGGGGAACATGACCACATTTTTAGGGAAGTCCCCCCCTGCAACAGCTAGTAAGTGAGTGCAGATGCCGCCTTTCTGCTTGAGTCCAGGAAATATTATTTTCCCCTCAAACCTTCTCGTTTGAGTTCAAGGAATATTCTTTTCCCCTCAAACCTTCTTGTTTGAGTTCAGGGAATTTACTTAGTAACAATCATTTATTATTTCTTGCATGCCACATGCAACATAATAACAACAAAATATTAACAAATATATTCATCTATTTACTTATCATATTCTATGCATTTTGATGATTACACATCATCAATCATAAGTCTTATCACCAATCGTGATTCATAAAATCCCGTAATCCAAATAAAATGTAAAGTAAATCATTACTTACTCTTGAGCGATTTAGCTCAACTTATCTATATAAGTGGTTTAATAATCAACATTCCTCTTCGATCATGACATTAGTCGTAGTTAAGATCACTTCCTAAAATGTTAGTATAAAAGAAAATTTTATTTGCTTCAATTGTTCAACAATTGAACACATTAGTTCCATAGTATTACATACATGCGCATTCAACTAGCTTGTGCACCATCTTCAATTCATCCTGATGTATTAATGTCAACTTTTCAATATCCTTAAGGTGATTTTGAGATCAAATCTGCTAACAAACAAACATGTTAGTATCATAATTTAGTTGCGTATAGATTCATTTCCATCTAAGACTCATCATTTAAATATTTTCTCTATAATATTTCCATACTCTTTGTTTTAAAAGGTACCATGATTTAATAACAAGGTTTAGGATTCTTCTTTTCTTATAATCAAACTCCTACTATTAACAAGATCCATTAACTTGGTGCACAATAATCTGTATTCGAAGATATAACAAACCATACCAGGGATCTATTTTAAAACTTATGGAGAAAATAATTAAAATCATATGCATTAAAATAATATCATTTAAATCCCTAGTAACACTGCTTGCAATTTCATACAATAATACACATTTAGGCTTACACTTAGAATTATGATAACGATAAGATGTTCTATAATGAAATACAATTTATGTTGAGTAATAAAATCTTAACATTAAATAAAATGACAATTTTTCATAAACAAAAATATTCAAACACATCAGTCATCTTATCACATGAATTCGTTCACGTCTTTAAACATAACTTGTAACCTAGTATGTCAAATTCATCCTGGCTATCGATACTCAATGATTAATAATTACTTGGGCTATGGACTCCATACTATTGGATCCACGGAAGAAAATGAAAGAGAGACAACATATATTTTTGCAATAAGCATACTATCAAAAACCTAAGTACAAAGATGTACATTCTATCATGGATACTTGAGGACCAACTTTCATTTTGAGGAATGCACTTAATAATAAGTAGTTATAACTTCCTACCAACTAAATTAAATAAATGTCTTCCCAATTATATTCTATAATATCTACAAAGGCAATATTTTCTGAAATAACATTCGATGAAACTGTCATAATAACTATGCAATACCAACAACTATAATGAAGATCTACGTGATACTCCTATCCAATTCAAAATTACGTGTTAATTTAATCTAAACTATTCATAACCTTTGTTTGGTCAAGGTAATAACACGTTTCGCCAAATTTTTCCATATCTTTATCTATTTCTTATACTAGTACTTATCAAACGACATCGAATTATGAATTCAACAATCCAACATAAAAGATTATGATGATTCTATTCTCTTTAACAAGGTTAAATCAATCTTGATACAAAAATAATTATATTTCACATCAATCTCAAAAAAGACATAAAAAAAACATCTATATCGATTCATCCTTCATATGAAATAATTTACATCCTAGTGTAACTTTCAAAACATTTCATGCATTTTTCCTACGTATTTCACCCAAACTAACCGGCATTTTAACAAATGTACATACATCAATTAGTTTGATCTTTATGACTATGTCCTAGAATGTGCTTTACATGCTAACATTGATTGTACCATTTTGTAACAAAACCAATTACTTATGAATCCCCTATTATAGATTTCAATGGAGATACATCACTCACATACTTGTATCATTAAGTAAAATCAACTAACTATGAATAATTCATACTTTATGTAAATCTCATAACCACATTTCACATATACTGAAATCATTTCAACAAAATATCACATTCCATGACAATATTATTCAATTATGTGAGTGTCTATATCTTTTTATCTAGCAAGGAAAACTTATGACAAAGATAGCACACCTGACTCACAATTTTATGAGGATAAAATACTTATCTTTACTCTTTTTGGAGAAACTTGAAGTTTAACTCAGATAACATTACTCCCTCGTCCATTCCATTCCATGCATCCAAAACAAAAACAAAACAAAACAACTTGATTGATTAGTTTATCAACCTTCATCCTTTGCTCATTTCATGTTGATCCCAATAGGCACGAGTGCTATGACCTAGTGCTCTGATACCATATGTCACAAACCCAAATTTTGAATTAGTATTTTGGTGAAAATTTTAAAAATTGTCACATTAAAGAATAACCACAAAGTATTTCATTTGTGTTTAGGACCAAGACACTGCCATCTTTTCAAATTCATTAGAATGACTTTTAATTAAGAAATAGTAGTTCTTGTGCACAATCATTTAATTTCATCTTTCTATGATCAATACTATGCTAAACCTGTTAGTTTGTACAAAGGTTTTAATCAAACCTATACAGCCTATCCCTTTAATTAATACCTTAAGAATATCTATTTTTCAAAACATATACTCATGTGTCATAGATCCTCATAAAATATATTCAAAACCTATATTAAATGTTTACCCTATCAATTTTGTATCATCACATAATGATTAGTTGTCCATAGGGGAAGTATATAAAGTTAATCTTTTAAATCATTCCTAAGATCAAGGTTTTTAATGCGTAAACATGTAAACAACAACTCGTAATCATCACCAATTCATATTACAATTATTAAGGAAAATAGAACACATACAGAACGAACCATGATCCCATTCAACAAAAGTACCTACACAACTAGCCATTTAAACAACACACAAAACAGAGACCTTTTTTAACGTGGTTCACCCAATCTACGACTACGTCCACAAAATGTTGCATCATATATTTCTAATAGCAAAAGAGAGTTACAAACTGCAACACAATTGTTGTTTTTCACCTTCTCAGGCTACTTGCATGGAGCGCATAATTCAACCAACCGAAATGTAGACATACCTTATTTGTCAAATAAGGTCATACAAACATCGACACTCTACTACTTTCCTAAAATAATTGGATTTCTGTCGATGTGAGGATTATTCATTTCACATAAGGAATAACACCTCTATTCATAAATTAGCTTTAATTAACTTTGTCAAAGGGTCTATCACTATAAAATATCTATATACTGTCCGAAGAACCAGGTTTGCAATATAATTTTAAACAGTGATAAAAATGGATTCATGATTTCATTACAGTCATAGTGTAAACCGAGACCCCAGATCTATCCACTCGAAATGTTATATTTAGACTTGGCATTAGTTTTATTCTTACAGGGGTTCATTCCTAGGCAGGGTACAGTGAAACATAATCAATGAGGTCGTTCCATTAATTATGTATATGTATAAATGAAAAAATTCTATACTTTCCATATATCGCAAGCAGTCACAAGAAGTAGTTATAATATTTATGGCATATAACCTAGATTTCCTTTTCTTCAATTCGTAAGTAATACGATCCTAAAATTATACACTAAGTATTTTCATTCGACAATAATGACATAAGCAGAAATCATAATAGTGTTTTTACTCTAGTCTAAAGAGCAGAGATTCAAAAGAAAACGATTTCATTTAGTAATGAAATAAACGGAGGTTCAGAACGGTTTCAATACTATAAAATTAACAGATTAAAGATTTACAAGCAGAGATCCTTTATGGGTTAATACGATTCTATTTCAACATATAAGCAAGGGTAACATAAGACATGTATCGACTGGCACCTACACGCCATCCTATAAATAGTTATAAGGATCATCAACAAGAATTTGTATAACAATTGACCCTACAGAAAAATCCTCTTCCTAAAGTATTTATGTGGTCAATACTAAAGGCATACGATATAACAATTGAAAGCTACAGGATCGATACGTTTGTAAAGAGAAAGATACAAGGTCAATGATTTTTCGTAGCTACAAAATAATTAAAAACTGAGATCTACAGGGATCCAAAAACCATAATCAAGGATGTAAATAAGAACTCTGTCAAGAACAAATAAAGCGCTAGCAGCTAAACGACTATATGGAGGTAGCTAAACATTACCATAGGTAGAGATAACTAAAACATAACTGCGATTTAAATAGAAATAATATTGTAACCTAAACACAGTATAAATGTATAGATAAACAAGGAGGGTGGTTATCACAAGAAAACGTCATCGGCTTGGATCCTTGATTCAAGTATAAATGCAGATAATATACTCTGTGCTAGTAAGGATATCTATGTTAACACCAGGAGATTGCTAACCTCAATAATGCCATTAACTAAAAACTAAGTTCGAGCTTAAAAGCAGAGATGTATCCTCTGTATGGAAATGGTATTTATGTTCAAGTAGGGAGATTTCTTACATAAGTAAGCGCCATCAATAAAGAGCATCATTTGAGTATGAAAGTAGAAATAAATTATAGAGTTGTTTTTCAAGGATATCTCGCTATCACAACTCAAACAATCCAGAAATTTATTTCTCAAGGAGATCGCTGCGATGCGATTAGGAGGTTCAAAAAAATGAATTCTTCATTCATAACCACTTGTGGTGATTCAGCCTGGATTAAATAAATAAGAAAAAGACAACAGGGCTCGAGATACCTGAGCCGACCCACCATAAATTTCAGACTACAATTAAATATTTAAGCTATACATAGTGAAATAAACCATGTGGGTCGATCTCCTCGATCACCCAGCTAACTCACGGAGTTATTTTGTATGTAACACTATAAAAGCAATGATGTATATATAACACAGAGAGTCATACAAATAAAATATGCTTACCACTACTTTTTTGAAACCGTCTCTCACCAGTCTCACAATACTGCGCTACTCCATTGTAGGCATTTCAATTGCAGAGATCTGGGATTTTCTCCTATTTCCAAGATTAAAATCGTACGTTTTCTCCAATGCAGATATCTGGATTGACTTCCCATCGTTGGGCTAGGGCACCTCCTCAATGAAGAGATCACCTAACTTCCCACCGCAGAGCTCAGTCTCCTCTCTCCCATTTTTTTTGTAGACCGCCCCCACCCACACTATATAAAAAATCTATCTTGATACTGGTTTCCCCCGACTTTGAGTTACGACTCCTCATAGACGCACATGTGTCACTACCTTGGAGGATCCGTCCAACGTCAGCTAATAGTGGTTAGGTGCAGTAATAGGTACTCATTGCAAGTGTTTGTGTACTAAGAGATCCGAGATATCTATAGCATGCATTCATTTCCTTTTAACTAATTGTTAGCCAGCAAATTAATTGTAATATATATATATATATATATATATATATATATATAACACGTAATTTATATGTACACCTTTATACCCATGTTTTCATACACATAAATATTCATTTATAGTTACATTGTTGTGTAATACTTTATATATCTAATAATATCCATTTTAACTATGACTATTAATTTTTCATATATAAGACAGATATATATGAATAATATTATGGTTTTATCCTAAACATATATATATATATAATCTACTCACGTAGATCTCATGCATCTCTTGGACAATAATTTATTTCTTCCCTAATATCTATATCTATAGTCTACTATATAGATTTCATATGTATATATATACATATAGATTACTTAGGCAATGATAGTCTAAATGTGTATAATATAATATTCCAAGATTTTTAACTAGTAATGATTTTATAATACTAGTTTATTCCCACTTAATAATGCAAAATCGGTAATTAGTTTACATTGTCTAACACTAGAAGTAAGTTCGAATTATCGGCATTTTGAGTTAGATCAGATTTATGAGGAATACGACTTGTTTTCCTTTTCAGTAACCAAGGTGCCCTGATGACTCCAATTTATTTTTGAGTTGGTTTTCTCGTGGATTGTTTAGACATTAACTCGCCCCCCCTAGAGAATTTTGTTATTTTGTCGTTTAGTTGTGTCATCCCAAGGTCTCAAAATAACACTTATGAACACAATGCTAGTTTCAAAGTCCACTGGTGGGGCCTTGGCCTTGAGCTCCTCACCAAGGCCGTTTACACAATTACAATTATATTAATAAAAAATAATGGGGATCAAAATAGGAGGGATGTTACACCTTGCCTCTTATTTAACATGAGGGTAAGAAGCTCCTCTCCTAACTCCGCTTCCACACTATCCTCTACCCATTATTTCCATGTGTATCACGAAAGGGTTTGGAAAGCTTATAAAATTCACTTAGAGGAGATTGAGCTACCACAAATGCAAGAATAGTTCCAATTAAGGAGATACCTTGAGAGGATTGGAAAGGAAAGATGCCAACTGAAGGACACGAAAGGGTTGAACTTGGAGGGAGGGTTGAACCCAATTAACCTAAAGAATGAGAAAACCTACAACATAATAATCTATGGAAAAAGCTAAGAACATGCTGTTAATTTTTTAGCATTAATTCAATATACTCTAGGATCTTTACTGAGAGAATAACATGTACAGCATATCAAGCATGTCAATCATGTCAATCACAACAAGAGGCAAACATAAGAGACAATAGACACACAGAGTTTCCGTGGGGAAAAACCTAAGGTGAAAAACCCCACAAATTCCTCAGAGATAGATAGAGCAATAATACAACCAAGGTACAACCAAAGTACAAGAGATAGTATTCTACTAGCAGCTCCTCCTCCTCCTCAACTAGTGCGCCACTTTTCGAGTGATGTACAAGTGAATAATGAGATGTCGAAATAGAGATCTCCCGATCTCTATTTATACTTGTCCTGTCTTGCCCAATAAACTAATGGGGCCGACTTGTCTAGCTTAGCCTAATAACCCATGGTTAACTTAATCAGGTCTGACCCCATACATGGTGTTCTAATAACCCATCAGCAAGTTATGATACTTGCAACACTTGTCAATACAAATGACGACACTTCCTTATAGAGGAATAACACATCTCTATAGGAGTATAATATACATAAATGAAATACATAGGTGAAATACAATCCGAAGTTACATATACAGCAGCACTCCCTCTTAACTAGGAAGGTATTTCTCGACACAAATCTGCCAGCACAAGTCTTCTTCTCTGGATCATCATCAACGAATCATCATCCTCGAATCATCTTCATCGTCACAACTGTTGCTATCTCAATCAATATCTGAATCTACTCATCATAGGAAGTTCTACAGAGCCAGACCTTTTTCATACTGGATGTAGGCCCACCACCTGCAGCTCTTCATCATCACTGTCCATACTGTGGAATCCTCAGGACTTATTACGTCTGTTAACAAAACCTAGCAAGAGCATCCCAGGACTGATTACGAGCACACTGCTCAACCTATCGGATCTCCCAGGGAGTTATTACATGTGACCAAGAAAAACGTAGCAAGAGCATCTCAGGACTAATTACGTGCCCAGCACAACCTACAAGATCTCCCAGGGAGACATTATATGCTACCAAGCAAAACCTAGCAAGAGCATCTCAGGACTGATTACGTACCCAACACAACCTACAAGATCTCCCAAGGAGAAATTATATGCCATGGGAAAAACCTAGCAAGAGCATTTTCCAGATTTCCCACGGAGCTATTATATGCCAGCGGCAAAACCTAGAAAGAGCATATGCAAATCTGCCAGGGAATTATTATATGTCCCTCCAAGCAAAACCTTGAAAGAGCATTTTCTAGATCTCCAAGGGAGCTATTATATGCCAGCGACAAAACCTAACAAGAGCATCTACAAATCTCCCAGGGCGCTATTATATGATTATCTGCACAACCTATCCACAGCCACAGAGTATCAACCTAATACTCATTAAACATCATCCTGATGTCCATGATCATCTTGATCATCATCTCTACATCGTCTTGATGCAAGTCATCTAGAGCATCATCCTGATACTCATCACACATGATCATCTTGATCATACGATGTATCCACTTGATACATATCATGCATCCACCTGATGCATATCACATACATGATCCACCTGATCATACAATGTATCCACCTGATACATATTATGCATCTACCTGATGCATATCATATACATGATCCAACTGATCATATCCAAAGCAGTAACTGGAGCATCGTCCTAATCCTCATCACACAGCGCTTACATCCACAGCCATGGGAGGATCCTCCTACCACCATGCTTGGAATGGCTTCTGCAAATGTGTCCATCACTTCTTCCTTGAAGTGTCATCAATCTGAAGAACACCAAGCCTCCCTCTGAAGTACTCAAACTTCACTTTGGCTAGTGGTTTTGTAAACACATCTGCAACCTACACATCTGTCGCAACATACAGGAGCTTCACTTATCCTCTCTGCACCGTATCCCTGATATAGTGATATTTGATCTCTATGTGCTTCGACCTGTCATGGAACACCGGGTTCTCAGACAACTTCACACAACTCTGGTTATCACAAAAGATACCAGTAGCATCTAATGGGAGATCAAATAGCTAAGGCAGTAGCTTCCTTAGCCATACTACCTCACAACTAGCCGAACAAGCTGCAACATACTCTACTTCGGCTGTACTCAGTGCTACACAGGATTGCTTCCTGCTAAACCAAGAGATCACACCTGATCCAATACCGAAGCAGCACCCGGAAGTGCTCTTCCTATCTGCAGCACTGCCTACCCAATCTGAATCAACATAACCCTCCAGGTTAAACTTTTGATTTGCATCATACTTGAGCCCATAATCAACCATACCCTTCAGGTACCTCAGAATATGATTTACAGCAACCAAGTGAACACTCCTTAGATCCGTCAGGAACTAGCTCAATGTGTTGACTGCAAAGCAAATATCTGGTCTTGTGTTCGTCAGGTACATCAAGGACCCAATCATCTGAAGATACATAGTGACATCAACCGGATCAAATGAAGCATCACACAGAAGGTTCAGGTTCGATGCCATAGGTGTGGCCATGGCCTTGCAGTCCATCATCCCAAACCTCTTTAGGATCTCTACTGTATACTTCCCTTGTCCAAGGAAGATTCCATCTGCACTTTGCCACACCTCCATACCTAGAAAGTAGTGCATCATCCCCAAGTCCTTCATCTCGAACTGGGCAGCAAGCTTCCTCTTGGTCTCAACAATCAAACTATCATCACCTGTAACAAACAGGTCATGATCCACATACAGGAGTAGTATCATAAGATTGTCTTCCTCAACCTTGTAGTAAAGGTTGGAATCCGCTTTAGTCTTGGTAAATCCCAAACTGGATAGGAAACTTTCCATCCCACCATACCAACTCCTAGGAGCTTATTTCAAGCCATACAATGCTTTCTTCAACCTACACACATATGACTTCCTGTCATGTGTCTCAAAACCAAGTGGCTGCTCCACATACACTTCCTCCTTGACTACACCATTCAAGAAGGCTGTCTTGACATCCATCTAGTGTATCTTCCATTTCATCACTGTAGCCAGAGCAAGTACCGTTCTGATGGAAGTGTATCTGGAAACAAGAGCAAAAGTTTCTTCATAATCTATTCCCTCTTTCTGAGAGAAGCCACGAGCTACAAACCTTGCCTTGTATTTTTCTATGCTGCCATCTGCAGCATCCTTGATCTTGTAGATCCATTTGGAAGTCACCACAGACTTCCCTTCAGGTATTGGTACCACATCCCAAACATCATTCTTCATGATCGATTGATATTCTTCGACCATGGCATCCTTCCATTCTTTCTTTTCCGTTGCCTCTTCATAACTGGAAGGTTCTTTGTTTATAATATCACAGAGTAAAGCAACATAGCTGGTATGTGATCTAGTTCTCTACTTTGATCTGTGTTCTTCTTCTGGAATGCCATATCTTTCTGCCTCTTGAATGAGCTCTCTAGCCCATGCAGGTTCCCTCTTCTGAGAGTTCTTCTCACGTGGTGGATCTATAGGTTCTTGCGGATCTTCAATTTCACGATCTGCATCTAGAATTGCTTCAGTCATAGTAGTGTCTTGAAATCTGGTTTCCTTTGGTTCTTCATGATCTTCAACAGGTGTCTTTCTTGATTTGATGAACGCTGAGTTTTCATCAAATGTTACATCCCTGCTGACATCAATCTTCTTGAACCCTGGAAAGTATATTCTATAAGCCTTCGAGCTTCACTGTAACCCACAAAGATACCCTTCTTTCCTGAAGGATCTAGCTTAGTCCTCTTTTCCTTTGGGACATGAGTGTATACTAAACAACCAAATATTCTGAGATGGATGACTCCAAGTTTCTTACCAGAGAAGACTTCTTCTCGTGTCTTGTTGTCCAATATCTTGTGAGGTGTTCTGTTCTGCACATATACAGTTGTCCTAGCTGCTTCTGCCCATAGATGCATAGGTAAATCTTGGTCATGCAACATTGCCTGTGCTACTTCCATGATTGTTCTATTCTTTCTTTCTGCAACTCCATTTTGTTGTGGATTGTAAGGAGCAGTCAACTCCCTCTTAATCCCTGAATCACTGCATAGCTTCTTGACGTCACCTGAAGTGAATTCTCTTCCATTGTCCGATCTAAAGGTCTTGATCTTCTTATCAATTTGATTTTCCATCAAGGCTTTCAATTCCTTGAACTTATCAAACACTTCATCCTTGTTCTTCAAGAAGTAAATCCAAGTTTTCCTAGAGAAATCATCACTGAAAGAGACATAGTATACATACCCACTCAGAGAACTGGATGACATTGGACCGCATACATCAGAGTGGATAATTTCCAAGATTCCTTTTGATTTGCTTTCACTGCTTGGAAATTCCTTCTTTATGTTCTTTCCTTTTGGACAACCTTTGCAAACACCTTCATGTTTGGTCTTGATTTCAGGAAGACCCTCTAATGCTTTGCTTGCAATTGGTAGTGCTCTATAATGCACATGAGCAAGCCTTCTATGCCAAAGTTCACTTGGCTCCATAGATTCATGCACCGTGGCATGTTCAGGCCGTCCCTTCAATTTGTACAATCCTCCCTCTTGCTCTCTAATCACTGATGCATCATCTATGGTCTTACCCTTTCGTCACATGAGTACTTGGCCATCTACAAATGCAACTCTCATGCCCTTTGCATCTAATGCCGATATGGAGAGTAGGTTCTACTTGAGCCCAGGTACATAAAGAACTTCTTTCATCTTCAAATACTTCCCAGAGTCTAGGTTGGAGGAGGCTTCACCACTTCCTTTGATAGGGTATTGATATTCATCCCCAAGTTTCACTTTGTGGGGTGACTCATGTTCAGATAGATTTACAAAAGATTCTTTAAACCCAGTCGTGTGTTTGGAAGCCCCATTGTCAATAAGCCAATCATTACAAACATGAGAGATAGTACCTGTGAGAGAAGAGATTAGAACATATTCATCTTCACTTGATGAGTCATCACTTTCTTCTCTAGCCTTCTTCCTGGGAGGTTCATCGTCCTCAGCAGCATGAGCATGATATCTCTTCTTGTTGTTCTTATTTTTCTTATTGAAGTTGTTTTTGTTGTCCTTCTTGTTCTTGGGACAATCTCGAGCAAAGTGTCCCTTCTCATTACATGTAAAACATCTACCAAGAGAAGGATCTTTAAATTGCTCCCTTTGAGTATGGTGGGAAGATTTCCTATGAGATCTCTCTCCTTTGAACTTTCCTTTCTTGGCATGAGCTGTGAGAGCTTGATCTTCATTCCCCATCTTTTCTTCTCGGGCAAAAATCCTTGCTCCTTCTTGTGAACATTCCTCCCGCCGTCTACTGAAAGAGATCAATTTCTTCCTTGCACAGATTCCTTGGATGAAGGAGTCCCATGACCTAGGTAGGCCATTTAATGTGGTCATCACAATTTCATCATTCTCCACTACTTCATCCACAGCTTCAAGTTGTTCCTTGATTTGAGAGACCTTAGAAAAGTAGGATTGAATGGTCTCTCCATTCTGAAGCTTTACCCCTTTCAATTGGTTCTGCAGGGTCATCTTCTGATTTATGTTCTTCCCTTCAAATAGCTTGGTTAAAGAGTCAAACATCTCCTTGGGTTTCTTCAGAGATGACACATGTGGTATGAGATGGTCTTTGATAGAATCAGCAATTATTCTCTTTGCCTTGACCAAGTTCTTCTTATGCAATGCCTTAGGCTCTTCATCCTTTGGGATAGGGACCTCAGAGCTGATGTAGGTGTCCAATTCATTTTCTTCCAGGATTAACCCAATCCTATACTTCTAGGCTCAGAAGTTATCAACTCCTTTAGACTTATCCTCAAGCTTGGTGTAGTGAGACATCTTTAAATAGCACTTCAAATGGAAATAGAAAAGATTTAGGTCTTACTACTTGAATTGCTAAAAACTGGATCTGGTCCCGGATTAGGGTTTGTTAGAGAAACCCTAAAAATTCAAAATGTGAATTTCAAAATTCTGAAAGGATAGAAAGATGCGCCTTGATGAGCTGATCAGCCTAGTATATTCAGAATTTCAGATCTACAAAGTTTCACCCTTCGGAAATGCCTTTTACGCTTCCCAGATTCATTAGGGAGGACCCTGAATTAGGGTTTGAGTTTCCCGGAGCTTCACCCAACCAAAAATCTCGATCCAAAGCTCTAAACTTCGATTTTTACAAGGATATTCCAGTATGTCTTCAGATTTCACAAATTCCTATTTTTGTGGAAACCCTAATTTTTATGGCCAAAACTGAAATTGCTCGGAATTGAATTCTGATTGGATAAATAGATTCTCCTTGATGAGTAGAGTCAATCTACCTTACTTCTTTTCCCAAATCTGTGGAGAGAAACCCAATAAACAAGAAACCCTAGTTTCCACCACTGCACAATGTCTTCTTCTCAGGGAAGCTCTGATACCATGTTAAGTTTTTAGCATTAATTCAATATATTCTAGGATCTTTACTGAGAGAATAACATGTACATCATATCAATAATATCAATCATGTCAATCATGTCAATCACAACAAGAGGCAAACATAAGAGACAATAGACACACATAGTTTTCGTGGGGAAAACCCTAAGGTGAAAAACCCCACAACTTCCTCAGAGATAGATAGAGCAATAATACAACCAAGGTACAACCAAAGTACAAGAGATAGTCTTCTACTAGCAGCTTCTCCTCCTCCTCAACTAGTGCGCCACTTTCCGAATGATGTACAAGTGAATAATGAGATGTCGAAATAGAGATCTCTATTTATACTTATCCTGTCCTTCCCAATAAACTAATGGGGCCGACTTGTCTAGCTTAGCCTAATAACCCATGGTTAACTTAATCAGGGCCGACCCCACACATGGTGGTTTAATAACCCATCGGCAAGTTACAACACTTGCGACACTTGTCAATACAAATGATGACACTTCCTTATAGAGGAATAACACATCTCTATAGGAGTATAATATACATAAATGAAATACATAGGTAAAATACATTCCGAAGTTACATATACATCAACACATGCCCTATCTAGGGCGATTGTGAAGTAGTAACACATAAGAAATACTTGATAAGAATGGAAAATAAAACCAAAACTATGGTGTCCCATTTTTCCACCAGTGGAAGAATCTTGAAGTTGGTTCTCCCATCACCCTAACTTTGCCAAACATCATACTCACCATTGTTGTGCATGTTAACATAATGGATTTGGGACACTTCATATGAGTCTCTTGCTTGGTTTCATAATTCCTTATTGCATGCACTGTAAGGTAAGTTAATACATTTGTTACAATCATCATTACATCCACCCCTAGTTGGAGCTCCATCGGCCCTTGTCTGATGGCCACTAGTATGAACTATGTTTTGATCATATGTTAACACCCCATCTATATATTGAAATATGATATTTAAAATAATAATGATATTAAGTTAAAAAGATATTCAATATCCACCATAACCTTAATTTTAAATCAAATATATAATTTTGTTTCATAAAACAGCCATGTCATCTACATTCAAAATATTAAGAAAGCCATCCAAACATAACCACTTTTTTTCATGTTTTAGATTATACATCTTTTAAAATAGCAAGAGGTGTGAGATATTGCCATTTTTGTATTTTTTTAGTATGCATGAATGAATTTAATATATTGGAATTTTGAAGATGATTTAAAGTTGGGAGTGATGGTTTACTAAGGAATGTCGAGTGTTTTCACCTATTTCAATTATTGTCACCTTGATATGGTTCCAATATTTTTTGAGGTTAACGAATCCCTTCTTTGGTTGGTTCACCGCTTCTAGTACATGCATAGTATAAATTCTTCCTTTTTACTAAGAAAAACTTATTATGCATTTTGTGAGGTCAACAAATTCCTTCTTTGGTTGGTTCACCCCTCCTGGTACTTGTATTAAATAAATTATACTTTTTGCCAAGAGAAATTTATCATGCTTAAGTTCTCATTATCCTTTCTTTGGTTGGTTCACTCCTCCTAGTACTTGCATTATATAAATTGTTTTTTTAGCTAAGAGAATTTTATTATGCTCAAGTTCTAGTTTATTTTACTTCAAAAAAATTTACAACATTAATAACGTTTTTGTTCTCACTTATTAATATTTAATTACATGTACAGTTCCTTGAAACTTGGTCTAAATGTTCACAACATCCAAATTTATGGCTTCTCAATGCTTTTACAAAAACTCTGTAATTATGTAGTTAGTTCATTTATCCTTCTACAACTTTCTTCTTGTTGTAAGAGGTAACAACAGCTAGTGGCAATGACATTGATATCTAGTGGCTCTTGTTTTGTAAAGAATATAAACCTTAATATTAACCAATAGGTGTCAATTCTCGGTAGTGCTTCACATCAATATATGTTTTATAATCATAAGTTTCGGTAAAGAAATAATGAACGAAATTTTTAAATAAATACAAAACCTTTTTGGTAAATGGCTATCGTAAGTCGAATGTACTTCGATCTAGTAATGGAAAAGACCAGGGCTAAGTCAAGAGTTTGACATTACACTTTTGAACATTTTTTACCTGCAAAATATAGTGATACCGAATTAAATTAGTCTCAATACGGTCATACCTGCGTAATTATTCCTTTTTTCAAATATAGTGAAAACTCTGATTTAAATTTAAATTTATACTGTGTAAATAATTAAAATTGTTATTTCAATAATCCAAATCATTATTTAAACAATTTCATCGATGGGTCAGATTTGCTCGATTGCTTAAAGCGATGATGTATATATAAATAATAATAATAATAATAATAAAACAACTTAAAAATCATAATTTGCAAAGACCTTAATTTGAAAATCTGAAATAAAAAAGTAACATGAAGTAAGTTTAATTAAATAATTTTTTATTTATAATTTCATTTTTCAATGATTTTACTTTTCGTTAGAAGATGTAAACAGATATTATTACGTGTGGTTAGCTAAACTCAAGACCATTTGCACCTTTATTCGTGATTTTCATCGGAATTTGGTGAAGGGAAAATTGCTGAAACTACGATTTGGGTTGCTTGAATTGCAAATTTGGTTGCAGGAATGGATTCAGCGACCTCGACTATCCCTGGGGCATCCCGATTATGCAATTCTAGCAACCCAAAACTGTCATTTAAGCAATTTCAACATGATTTTCACCGAAAAAATTGTCGAATTCTTGGTGCAAATGGTCTAAAGTTTAGCTTATTCTATTAGGAAATGCAAACATGCATCATTTATTCATGTGACATTATAATATCATTTTAAAATGTATTCTTTTGTTTTCAATGAAAAAGACAAACCATTTACAACCACATTGTCCAAAATTAATATTGGTTTTTTAACCTAAAGTATTTGTCATTGGTTGTTGACATGTAATTAAATACTTTAAAATTAGAACAATGAAGTATATCTATATATATATAGATCTTGTCATGGGTTGTTGGCATGCTCAACGTAATTAAAAATTTTAGGAGTAGAACAATGAAGTCTATCGTTATATATATATATATTTATTTGAAATAGATCTGGGCTGACGTCTAGCGATGATGATGATTTTTTAAAGAAATATTGTATTTTGATTTTAAGAAAATATTGCATTATTATTGTTAATTTTTGATAATTAATAATTTTTTTAAGTTAAATTTTTAAAAAAATTATTGTTTGTAAATTTTTTATTATTTATAAAATTAAAATTAAATTACGCTGGAGTTAAATTTGAAGAGATATTAAAGCAATTAAAATCTAATCTATCCAATATGACATACAGATTCTAATGTGTGTCATGGTCTACAGTTGCATCGGGACAGATATTGCATTAGTAGTGAGTCCAATCGGTGAATATATGCCAAATCCATGTTGGCATCTTTAAGCAGCTTAACTGTAATGTCCCCAGTTTGATCCCATGGCATTAAAATCATAAATGATGTAATATTGTTATAAAATCGTGGTGAGGAGCTCAAGGCCAAGGTCCCACCATCGATTTATTGATGCATATGATTTACGTGCTAGCCATGCACAGTGGAATTGTGAATATCATGTAAGTATGCATTTTAATAAAAAAATACCCACAACTAGCTATGCAATGCAACAAGAGATGGGGGCATGATTTTACAAGGAATTGTGAGGGAAAACATTCAAACCCTTGAGCCAATCAAGTCAAGCCAAGTGTCAATGAGATAACCCATTAAGGAGTTTGGCCTCTCTCACATTTTTGGAGCTAGCTGGGCTTTCCCCATCACGTTTTTCACCATTTTCCATGCCTGGGAACTCATTTTTGTATTGCACAATGGCTAGGAGGAAGGGAGCTACGATTTTGGGGTTTATGGAGGCCGTTTTTGTCCCTTGAATGCCCAGAAACGTTTTCTGGAAACGATTTTGCTCTCCCACGGTTGTTTCCCCAATTGCCATTTTGTTTTTGGTGTGCTCACGGTTTGGGAAAGTCCATGGCCATCTTATTTGTAAAATCCCATTGCTAAAAATGGGTATCCATGTCTAGTTGGAGTTGTTGTGTGTAAAAGAAGGATGGGGTTGAGATGGGTTTCTATTTCTTTGGCTGTGAATGAGCTGGAATGTTCCATTTTCCTTATAAGAATCATGCCCAACTCGGGGGTGGCAGTTGTGTTGAGAGATCTATGAACACAACTAGCCTATGGTTGGGTGGAACGTTGCAGCAACATAGCTAGTTGTTTGGGGGCAATTTCACAAATGAAGATAAGTGTTCTCTATGTGCATTTTACTTCTAAAATCTTTTAATTTGATGTTTATTATTGATATGTTGAATGCATATGAAGAAGTGTGTGGGTGATGTTCTTATTCCGTTGTGCATATATGTTTGATTTTCATCTGCACACATTAGTTTTATGGCTATGAGTCTAATGAATGGGCTGAGTTTTTGTGAACACCCCATAGATTGGCATCAAGTTCCTTTATCGGAGTTGGATCCGCGAGAGGGGACATTACATTTGGTATCAGAGCTGTTGGTTGCAGCATTGGGCCTTCATGGGATACCTATCACAGTTGCATAGGTAAGTATGCCTCCTACCCAGCATTAAACATCAAAAAGAAGGAAAATATTTCAGAAAATTTTCTGACTGTTTTTGAAAATTTGAAATTTTTTTCTAAAGTGTTGGAAATTTTGCTTAAGTCTCTGTCGCCGATTTTAATGTAAAAATTTGCAACGCGCGTGACGATTTTAATGTTAAATTCTGCGACGCGGTTGGCGGGTTTTAGCGCTAACTTTGACGACTCTGTCGGCGATTTTAGCATTAATTTTTGCACGACGACGACAATTTTAACACTAAAAACTGCGATGCGCGCGGTGAAAGTAATGTTAAATTCTGGGACTCGACGACGATTTTAAGCTTAAAAGTTGCGACACTAGGCGACGGTTTTAGGCTTAAAAATTGCGCGAGCGGAAATTTTAGCCTTAAATTTTGCGACGTGGTTGCAACAACGGAGAATTGCGGGCGACGAAGATAAGGCTAGGACGGCCGCGATGGGCGCAAAAGTTAAGGTTAAAATATGTGTCGGTCGGCGTCGACACTAGCGAAACGACGGCAATTTTAAGGTTAAAACCTGCACCAAGGTCGGTGATTTTAGAGTTAAATCTTGCGCCTAGGTCGGCGATTTTAAGGTTAAATCCAGCGACGATCGCAGAGGAAGGAGCCAAAAAAAAAACGAGTATAGAGCCAAAAACTTGATTTTTGGATAGAAGGAGCAATCAGGCTCAGAAAGGGATGATTCCTGTGGGGCTCGGGGGCCATTAACGAAGGCCATGAAAGAACCAGAGAGGGTCCCGAACCCAATATGCTCCAAATTGACAGAAAATGGAGAATAGTGACTTTTGTAAGACGGTGTCTCGAGGCTTGATGGAAGGTCGGTTTGAACTGAAATTGATATGGCGCGGCCATGGAGCAGGTACAGTGTTGAGTTTGGAAGCTTGGAGCCGAAATCTAAAGGATGTGGAGTCGAGGTGAACCAGATGGCCAAAAAGCATTGTTCCGGGCCACTTTTTTGGGATTTTGAAAAGCTTGTGGACAGTAAAAGTGACCCTAGATGTTGGAATAAAAAATTTCACTAAACTATACATTTCATCTTCTCATTAAGACGGACAGTTCCCGTTAGACGAAGATTTTCCAGAAATGCATAGTTTGGGAGATAGTTATTTTTGGCCAAATTTTGAGATTTCGGGGGGAAAGTGAAAAGTTAAAAGTAGCCAAACCCCGAATTTTATCGAAGTTGACGGGTGCATTGAACATGGATCCAAAGGATGTTGAGTGTTCCTTGTTATATGGAATACCTTCGCCCGGTAGATAAGTTTTCATGATTCTTCCTAAATTTTGCTTCTACAAGCAACGGAAGTTGGTCGTTCAGAATAAATTGCAGCTTGTCAAAGTGCAGAAATTTGGGCAAAATATGCATTTTTGGAAGAATGTAAATTCCATGTCCTGGATTGGAATGGAGCACGAGGATAGGCGTTGGAAATATTATCCAGGGGAGAACAAAGATGCATGACCAGAATTTGAATGAGGTCCACATATATCATAGATATTTGGTACAGAAGAGTGCCAGTGGTTGTTTTGACAAAAACAAATTGTTGTCAATATGGGCAATTTCTAGAATTGCATGACTGGAAGGACACCGGACCAACTATGATATGGAAGAGGGATTCCATGCTTTGATGAGGGATTGGAAAGGGATAATTCCTTAACCCCTGTTTTTGCTATCGTATTTATAATTATGAAATTGTCATGCATATAAACTATGGCATAAGAATGTTGAAAATGCAAGAGATTACAGAAATGAATATGCACTAGATGGCATATCAATAAGCATTGCATAGTGCATGTGAAAATGTTTTTCCGTGTACATGATATTGCATATTGGCGAAATAGTGAGGTTTTACATATGCAATGAGCCACTTAAGATAAGGATTATGGTTGCTAATAATTAGTTGTGTTCGCATTGGTTATAGGACCAAAGGCCACTGAAGCATGGCTAAAGACAAGGATGATGTTGTTGCGTATGACCAACAACCATATGAGGAAAGGATGGTGCGACAAATCTATGATCGTGAGGTTGGAAAAAAGGACTGTGTAGCCTTGGTAAGAGGCCAACTGATCAGGTAACATCAAGTGATGTTAATAACAGCCATGCAGGTAATGGTTATTAGTGCGTAATTGCATGAGTGTTGAAAGAGGATTTGGTAAGATCCCTTCAACTATGTTTAAAAACTATGTTGATTTAGTTTGCATGTGGTATTGAGTGTCGAATGGAAATGTTAACCTACCGAATATGGTGAGGTGTGGGTAAGTGAAGGCAATGATCCTTACACCCTATGATTGTTTAGAAATCTCAATGCATTGATATGAAATTATATCATGTCATTTGTGTATGCCGGTTGTGAGTTTAACAACCAAAGCAAGTGAGGACTTATGGTCCTGTTGTGGTAGTGTATGCCATATGAGATAGGCATGGTTAGGCCATAATATGTTAGAATGCATAGTATGCATGGATTAATGCAAGGTTGCATTAAAGGGTTATGCATTAAGTGAATGTACATCAAAATATTATGTAAATGTTGTGAATGTGCATGCATATGTGCGGGTGCACATGTTGAGATGCATTGTGTGAATACATGGTTGTGATATATATGTATTTCAATGCAATTAGATGATAGATGAAATGGTGAAGTATTGTTAGTACTGAGACCATTTCATGAGCTACTATGAATGAAGGAGAATGATTGCATGAAGAATGTACCCGTGTCTTGCAATTCTATTATTATATATATATATATATATATATTTCATTGCATTGCATTTCAAATGTTAACAGCTGAAGGTGTTTGAATCATTGAGTGTTATAATTTTGAGATCACCTCAGTGACTGTTGTGGCAATGAAAGGATCATATGCATAGATACTCACAACGTGATTGGCTGATTGAAGTTTCAGTTTTCTGGTGAAAAAGTCTTACGCATGGCAATGAGGATAAGTCCATAGTAAAGACTGGAATCTACCATGTACAAAAGCCAAAGGTTATGAGAAGGTTCTCATGATTGTAACTTATGCATGAAACAAATCTGAAAATTGTCTGATTTAAATTTATGAGAATAACCTCATGGTTGCAAATCAATTTCTGTAGGAAAACAGATTTGTAGATTTCAGATTTGAGAATTTGCTTATGATTTCTAATCATTGTTTGGCTTATATAAAATTGTGTCAGGAGGACATGTTGTAGGTGGATGTTCATGTGTGGTAGCAAAGGTGAAACCATAATGGACAGAGTGATACCACTTACAAAAGCCAAACAATATGAGGATAGCCTCATTGCTAAGCAAATCAATTTCTGTAGGAGACAGAATTGTAAATTCATGTTGAATTAATTATTAATGCTATTGATTGGTTATGGAACAATCATATTTGAAGTTTATTGTTAAATGTTGCTGACTGTTTGGCTATTTGATAAGTGTGCCAGGATGACACACTGCAGGAGACCATGTATTATGGCCTGCGGAAGCCAAACTAGATGGGAAGGATCCCATGCTTTGGAAATGGGTTTGGGGTGAAACGCCATATTGATAATGTCTCAATTGAACTACATGTTGATAAAGCATGTGAGTGAGACAGTAAAGTTATGCCCAGAAGGCATGTGTGGGTTATGGAATGTGAAAGGATTTGGGTGGCAAACCGAAGGACTGTTGACTCAAAGAAGGGATCCCCCATTCTTCGCAAATGAATAAAAGATACATCTGTGAAACAAATGAGTATTATGTAACCCTAACTAAGAATATACATGTCTAGCTATCAGATTTAATATGCAGATCATGTTTTATTATTTCAGTATTATTCCAGACTACTTGAGTATGATTAGGGCCTACATGACTCAAATCAGAAAGGGATGCATACCTTTCGGGTGTTGGGTTATGTTAGGGTTGTCAACATTGACTACACCCTAAGGGAATGGACGCATTCCTGTTGTTTCAATACTTGATAGTGAATGTTATGAAATATGATTACAATTTTAGAGTAGCAATACTGATGAGCCTGCTTATCCTTCTCATGTTATCATCTTACACAGATGCACTCTGGTGTTGCAAGTAAGAGGCAAAGTTAAGAAGGGTGCTTGAGAGGACTGTATGGGTAGTGGTAACCTTTCTACGCTCACACTGAAGGACACTAGAAGAGATGGATGGGCCCGAGGAGCTGTGTAACAAGAAAAGGGGCATCATCCTTGTGTAGTGTGAGTAGGGTATTGTGGGGCCATGCTAGCCTGCAGTCAAGTAAGTCACCTATGGAATCCCTGGAGGGAACCACTGGTTTGCATAAGAGAAGGAGCCACGTAATCATATTATGTTGTTCTTATTTCCTGATAAACCCAGTCGATGTACTGGCTTGGAAATGATTGTTTTATGCCTGACAAACCCAGTTGGTGTACTGGCTTGGCATTGGCTATTTGCATGTTGTGGAGGTATTGGTGAAGGGTGTTATTTCCTGACAAACCCAGTCAGAGAACTGGCTTGGAAATGGTTGTTGTATGCTTGATAAACCTAGTCGGTGTACTGGCTTAGCATACTGATTTTTGAAATGCTTGATAAACCTAGTCGACGTACTAGCTTAGCATACTGATTTTAGGGATGCCTGATAAACCCAGTCGGCGTACTGGCTTGGCATTGCTTATTCGGAAGATGTTGTGGAGCAGCATATGTGTTGGCCAAACATCCAAGTCCATAGGCGATCCCAAGGCTTGCAAGACGAAGCAGGACCCTGTGGACCAGAAAGGAAAATGCACAATACATATAAGTATTCATTTTTCATTTAGTTCCTGTTTGGAATAATGAAGATTTCAGGTATTAATCTTCTAACATCTAAGCTGATACACTATTGTTTCTTTGTTGGAAACCTTGGTCATTGCAAGAAAGCACAGACCCTGAAAGAAATATAAATTCTTAGTAAACCAGAGAGTAACTGGTTGTGCACTATAAATTCTTGATAAAACTAGAGAGTAACTAGTTGTGCACTATAAATTCTAAGTAAATCCAAAGAGTAACTGACGCTCGATAAATTCAGAGAATAGTTGGTGGAGGAATTAACCACTTGATGTTGTGGAGCAGATGGCGTGCTAGCCAAACATTCCTTAATTGATTAATAAAACCAGTCGGAGCACTGGCCTAGCATATTGCTAAATGAGATGATTGATGAAACCCAGTTGGTGTACTGGCTGGGAATCACCTATTCGAATGGTTGCGAAGTAGCCTGTGTGCTGGCCCAACATTCATTATTGTATCCACGGGCAATCCAAGGCTTTTAAAGCAAAGAAGGATCCTGTGGAATAAAGTGAAGACATCCCATACAGATAAGTATTTGGTTATCTTGCAGCTTCTTGCTTATAAATATACATGTGTAAATGAATTGTTTAGGATTTCTTAAACTCTTGTTTGGAAATAAAACCTATGAGAATAAACTGAACATGTGAATTGACTCAATTTTTGAGTGTAGGTATTGTTGGAAGCAAGGACTATGAAAGCATTTGGAGGATGCATGCGGACATGTGACTGTCCTAAGGAGCTCAAGTATGAGCAGTAATGAAAGATGGTGCTAGTGGACATGTACGGGTCCTAGCAGCCAAAGGTTCTGTAAGCAATAATGGGGAAAGGTTCCCTAGTTTAAAATCTTTAGATGGACCTTAGACACTAAGTGTCATAGCCAAGAAAGGGAAAGTCAAGCATTCACATTGAAGTGAAAGAGCCTAAGGAGCATAGAACCACAAGTGATGGTGTGGCTCCAGATTGGAACAAGACTAAGAGGGGGAACTCTTACTCTTCTCTTTCCTTTTGACTGATGCATCTTAAAAACAATGGAATTGTTAAATGCATGTTGTGACTAAAAATAGATTGTGTTTAATTACTTGAAATAAATTGTGAATGCTGAAATAGTTAATCCCCTGTGACAGGATGACCATGAATGAGTTCATGTGTATGTTGGGAAAGCATGAAAAGTATGGAAGTCTCGTGAGTAAAGCATGGACGTTCCATGTCAATTGGGAAAATAATTGACTAATTTTAAATATTTCGTTATGCTTGTCCTAACAGGAATTGCCATGATGAGTCTCACCGGTGAGAAATTGAAAGCCATTGATTGCAGCTGTTACCAGCTAAGTGTTGCTAGTGAGAAAAATGAGATCCAGTTGTGCACACTAGCCATGGCAACAGACCAAAAGCTATTTTTTTTGGCTGAAAATATTCCTCAATCATTTTCCAGGATGCAAAGAAAGATGGCAGCATGAAGTTCCAGACTTGTAGATCAGCTGGAAGGTGAATAAAAAAAAAGGGATTGCTATGGAGAAATTCCCACCTGCAGAGCTGGAAGATCAATCCAACAGGAGCAACTTGTGGAAGCCAAAGGACTTGATCCTGAAATTTAAAAGTAAAGAGATGAATGTAGGACAGACCTGCCACCATTTGTGAATTTTGTGGCATGTGTAAAGTAGGTATTTATTCCTAAGTATTAGAACACCAAGGATGGTGTTATTCCAAGGGGAGGGGAATGTAATGTCCCCAGTTTGACCCCATGGCATTAAAATCATAAATGATGTAATATTGTTATAAAATAGTGGTGAGGAGCTCAAGGCCAAGGCCCCACCATTGATTTATTGATACATATGATTTATGTGCTAGCCATGCACAGTGGAATTGTGAATATCATGTAAATATGCATTTTAATAAAAAAATTCCCACAACTAGCTATGCAATGCAAAACGAGATGGAGGCATGATTTTACAAGGAATTGGGAGGGAAAACATTCAAACCCTTGAGCCAATCAAGTCAAGCCAAGTTTCAATGAGATAACCCATCAAGGAGTTTTGCCTCTCTCACGTTTTTGGAGATAGATGGGCTTTCCCCATCGTGTTTTTCACCATTTTCCTGCATTTTCTATGCCTGGGAACTCGTTTTTGTATTGCACAATGGCTGGGAGGAAGGGAGCTACGATTTTGGGGTTTATGGAGGTTGTTTTCATCCCTTGAATGCCCAGAAACGTTTTCTGGAAATGATTTTTCTCTCCCAGGGTTGTTTCCCCAATTGCCATTTCGTTTTTGGTGTGCCCACGATTTGGGAAAGTCCATGGCCATCTTATTTGTAAAATCCCATTGCTGAAAATGGGTATCCATGCCCAGTTGGAGTTGTTGTGTGTAAAAGAAGGATGGGGTTGAGAAGGGTTTCTATTGCTTTGGCTATGAATGAGATGGAATGTTCCCTTTTCCTTGTAAGAATCATGCCCAGCTCGGGGGTGGCAGTTGTGTTGAGAGATATATGAACACAACTGGCCTATGGTTGGGTGGAACGTTGCAGCAACATAGCTAGTTGTTTGGGGGCAATTGAACAAATGAAGATAAGTGTTCTCTATGTGCATTTTACTTCTGAAATGTTTTAATTTGATGTTTATTATTGATATGTTGAATGCATATGAAGATGTGTGTGGGTGATTTTCTTATTCCGTTGTGCATATATGTTTGATTTGCATCTGCACACATTAGTTTTATGGATATGAGTCTAATGAATGGGCTGATTTTTGTGAAAGCCCTGTAGATTGGCATCAAGTTCCCTTACCGGAGTTGGATCTGCGGGAGGGGACATTACATTAACATATTTTCAGCTATTTGAAAGGAACAAATTACTTTTATATTAGCTTTAATGGCATAAATTATATTAGCTTCACAATTCTATCATGTTGGTTGGACAACTGACATTGACAGTAGCAAGTCCATCACAAGTTATTGCTTTATGTTTTATACTGGAGCATTATTACATCATCGCAAAAGTTTAGTCTATCTAATATTATTGTTGTGTCAAACACTTAAACAATGTTTTAGCCACACAAGCAACAAAGGAATTATTGTGGTTGAAAATTCTACATGCTAATGTTGGAAAAGAATCAAGTGTATCTGCAACATGCCATCGAAGAAATTAAGAGTCCTTGAATATAGTGTTGTAAATGAAAACATGAGGCTTGAAGCAAATGCGGCTTTAGCAACTTTTGAGAAAAAGGAGAATTCTAAAAGATTTGGAATTAGACACCAGGATATGAATACTTGTTTGACATATTTAGAAAATTTTCCAATGAGTGATATTACCAAAAAAATAGGGAGAATGGAAATAGTTCCAAATCCAAATGTCAAGGATGTCTTGGAAAATTCTAAATATATCAAACCTAGCTATAATGGAGTGTCGGATTTGGAAATGACTACAGTGCCAATTGATGTTGATCTTGGTCAATCAAATGAAAGCATGAAAACAAGTGAAGGACACTACTCGAAACCAAGGCCCTGTGAGAGGAAACTTGAAGGGAATTATGGCTAGCCTCCGAATGATATAAAAGCTAGTGAATCACCGAATACAAGGCTTACATCTTCATCTCTCGGCAAGTACTTAGATGAAAATAGACACAATGAAAATGATGGTACACCACAATCCACTAAAGATTGTAGTACTCTTAGACAGATTGGATTGGAAAACAAGAAAAAATCATATGACCTATCCATACAATCCAAATAGATGCTACTACTTCACTGAACATTTCTTCTGTCATTAACCAAAGCTATGGTAATCCAAGAAGCGAGGAAAGGGATGAAATGCATAGTGACATTGCAAGGAAGCTGTCAGATTCTCACCATGGTATCAAAATGTTATTTGCAAACAGAGCAGTGGTAGGGTGTTCCTGTGACATACTTGAAAGCCAAGAGTTGAGGTGTTGTAGAATCGTGCATTGTTGAAGAAAGCAATTGAACGATGCAAACATAATTTAATCTTTAGATGGTCCAGAAGTTATGGAACCAACATTACAATGTTCATAAAATATACATATCCATAGTGTGATACAAATTTGTAGCACATAAAGATCCATCAAATCCAAATTCCATAGCCACCGAACCAATTCTATGCAAAGGTGATGCACGAAGACATAAAAGATAATGCATTATGGTGCAAAGTGTCACAAGCCCTTATGTGCGCATCACCTTTAACAACAGTAACTGATAGAAAAGGGGACGTAAAGTGACACAAATGTGATGGAGGTGTGCGGGCGTGCTTCCCAAGCACCCTTTAAATGGCATATGTGATAGAAAATTTTAATTCCATAACCATTTATTGTATCCTTATAGTTAGTTGTAAGACTCATTATCTATGCCTCATTATCCTTAATTTTTATATCCCTTTTTTATAATTGTTTATTTTGAATTTGGAACAATGACCATAAAATCAATCTCTAGAGTACACTTGTCTAATAAAAGCATACATGATCCACCTCAAATTCTAAAATCTAAACACCCATAGATAAATATGTAAATATATTGTTAATTTTCACAAAACTACAAATTTAATACAGACTAGATTTAGATTTTTTATTAAGAATATATAAAGGATTGCGTTACGCCTAATTAAACCAAATTCGGTCTCTTTTGTCAATGATACGGTGGTCCCTTAGTGGGGATAGATGGATTTCATTCCATCCACCCGGGTTCCATTCTGTTGAGACATCTTCTGGCTTGGATGACTGGTTGACAGTTTCGGTAGTCTTCTTCCACGTGCTGACATTGAAATTTCAAAAGTTTTTCCATCAATTTGCACTTAGATTATCACATCGCCAGCGATGAGGTTCTTGGATGATCTTTAAGAATTGTCACAGCATTCATAGAAAGTATAGAATTTAAATATTGTAACACACTACAATTATATTCGCAAAGATATTGAGTCCAAGGATCCATTGTATTTGCAAAGATATTGAGTCCAAGGATCCATTGTATTTGCATAAGGAGACAAGCACATAGGCGACCTAAGTTTACATTAAAAAAATCAGCTGGAGTGGAGTATCCCGGAAATCCTCTTTTACTTCATTCTCAAGTGTTGAAAAAGTCTTAAGTAATACAAGGATACTGAAATAGATGGTTTATTCCTAATTTTTTGATTCACCAAGCTGCTTGCCAGCTTCTCATGGACAGAAGATTAAATCATTACTCTAAACCAAAAGAGACTCCACGAGATCATAGGTAATTTAAAGTGTATTCTAGAGAAATCACATCAAGTTTGTAAGCTTCCACAAGTGATTCCACACACCAATTTTCCAGAAGTTCATAGACATTAAGATCGAGAAAAAATATCGCTAAAATTCCTTCATTCCCTATTGCAGCACAAATTTTTTATTAAAAAAAGATATAAGATCACTTTCAGCTCATCTAAATACAATATAGGGACGAATCCAAATTATTGGAAATCTATTATTTAGAAGAGTAACTATAGTTTCACAGGTGACGTGGGTTTTAGTAGTGTCCACATTGCCACGTTGAAGTGTTTATATTAAAGGAAGAAACCCTAATTCGACTACAGTTGAATTTCCTGAAGACATGAATGCTAATACAATTGTTAAAACTTAAACTTAAGGTCTGTTGTCACAATGTGAAATATGGCATGAGTTTGTAATAGCCACCATATTGTTGCCAAATCACTGCTATTTCAAAGTTGTATGTGAATATGCACCATCAAAGGAAAAGTCTGAGTTTTCTGAATCCAAGATTTCCCAATGTTGGTCTTCAGATAATTAACCGTTTGACATCAAGGTAACATGTTCTTACCATCCTGATAATTTTGTCAAATGTATTGACAGGAGGATGCTTTAATTTCTCCCATGTGGATGAAGCATTGGTTATTTTACCAGTTTCTTGCAAAGTGATGTGTTGTGATAGTATGCACTCATGCTTGCGATATTTATGTGTTGTTCACTGGAATCCTGAACAAGAAGCCATGTTTCGAACCCTGTTATCATATATAGTGCCTGATTTATATGCTAGACTTTCTCTGAGCCAAAGCAAGTCTCTGTTTAGACCTAATTCACCTGACACAAGGACACGAGACACGAGTGTCCCCAAAATACGAGTGTCCCCATGGGACACGGTGACCCCCGGAATCAGGACACGAAGGACACGTTTTATATACATATATATATATATTTTAAATATATTAAAATTTAAAAATATAGACATATAGATCCAATAAAATTTAGAAACTAGAACATTTACAAATATTCAATAGAAATTAGAATCAAAACACATTAATGATTACACATTTGTCATTCACAAATCACAATGAGACACATAGATGCATGTCGAAACCATATTTCTCATTAAGTCATCAAAATCAAAATGTATTACATAGATGTCGGAATGCCACTGGGCACTGGCAAATGCCAAATAGACTAATAGATTGCCTTGAAGATTTATTTTTCAATTCCCATATGAATTTGGGAGATTATTTTTTCATTCAAAAGATGAATAAACTCCTAAAAGTTAAAACCATTAAGAATGGTATGGACTGTCATAATGTTTTATTTCACAGTTACCAATATAAATTGGCCAAGCAATGCAAGTTTTGCACTCAGTAGTGAAGAAGACAATAGTGTTTTATCGAACTGATGAACTCTCGAGGCTATGGAAGTTAAATGTTAGACTTTGTGGTTGTTATCATGTTAGTGTGCGTTTTAGGAAGGCTTAAGAAGATAAAAAATGAGGTGGAACTTATGAGAAACCTTTTAGCATCAATAAAATATAGGACCATCACAAATTACAAAAGCTTGAACAATAATTTCAAAGTTAATTTTAGTGTTCACGTGTCCTGGAGTGTCCCGGAATTGGGACACGATGTGCAGAGGCAGGACACGAGTGTCCCGAAATCAGGACACGAAAAAAGTCGTGTCCCCCACGTGGGGCAGTCGTGTCCGCGCCCAAACGTGGCCCACGGGACACTTGGCCCTAGAGGGACGTGTCCGGTTTCTTAGGCTTAGATGTTGCCTAGCCTATACCATTCTCTGTTTTGAAATCATGTCCTCACCAATATCTCTATCTCTCCAACATCGATGACCAAATGGCACTAAGGAATAATGAAAAGGATCCTATCAAAGTCATCAAAGAGTCGCTAAGGTTCTAGTTCCTTACTATCCTTTTTCCTGAAGACTGAGAGAATGAGATAATGGTAAGCTCACAGTGGACTGCACTGCCGAAGGGATTATATTTAAGAGGTCGATGCAGATGTTTCCTTGGATGACTTCGGAGATATCTATCCATGGATTCCTCGAGGTGATGACTTTGTATAGAACGTTCCTAGATCTGAAACGATCACAAATTCTCCACTACTTATGATTCAAGTGCTTATTCATGTGCTTCTAAATTTCTCAAATCAAATCGTAATTAGTACTTTTGAAACCCTACCATATATATTTTTTCTCTGAAGTTGTGGGTGAAATGGCGAGAGGGGTGGTAAGCCCTAAGATTCCTCCAGTTTGGAATAGAGAAATCCTGCGACCAGAGTGAAGCCTTGGATAAAATACCGTCACCATGAATACGATTATGTGGAAGGAAAATATGGAGATTCGTAGAGAGCATTTGCGGAGGAGATGTAGATGCAGAATTTGAAGCTTTAAAATGACATGTAGAAGGATTCAAGTGATGCTACTATTAGGCGAAGACTGGGACTACGTACTCTCTTATAGCGTGGAGTTATTCCTCTTTTAATGGTTTCTTAATGCCCTTAGGACAAGCTACCTTCTTCCGTTGAAGGACACCTGCAAAGATAGTACCCTTGTATGGTGTAGAGCGAAAACCAGCAAGGACGAGCAAGGACAGGTTAGGGGACACAACAAAACCCCCACACCAAACTACGACACCAAACTACGAGGCAATTTAATAAACCTAAACTTTTGAAAACCTTATAAATATTTGTCAATTGAAAAACAAAATAGCACGGAATGACTAATATGTGTAAATCCATTACAAGATGTCGCAGACATAATAATGTGGAGTTATTTAAATATTAGGATTCTTAATATAATTTTATTTTATTCTTAATTTTTAAGTTATTATATTTTTTACCACAATGTACGTTATGTACGTTGCATAATGAAATTTATTTAATTTTTTAAAATAATAATTATTAAATTATATAAATAAGAAGTTTATTAAAATTATTTTTGAAAATGTCACAATCTAATAAAAACAAGGAATGTGGTAATGAAACATAATTATTATGAGGAATGTGGTAATGAAACATAATTATTATGAGGAATGTGTTAATTAAACATAATTATCGATGAGCATGGGTAACTAAAATCAACCATAGTTATATAAAGTCAATCATGTTTCATTAAAGTAACCATTGTCAAACAATAAATTATCAACCAAACTTATTCAACCATCATTTGACACGCACTGTGAACCAAGGTCAATGATGGTTAAACATGGTTAACCTTAGCTATAACTAGAATTAACTATTTCTCATTAAAGGTAACCATGGTTAACAAGTCAACCACAATCACACATGGCTAATTAATGTCAACCATGGTTAACTAAATTATACCATTGTTACAGTAAAGTCAACCACAGTCACCTATGTCTACTCAAATTCAACCATGGTTAACTTCTACCATTTTTACACTAAAGTCAACTGGGGTTAACCAAAGTCAATTATAGTCACCCATGGATAATTAAAGTCAACTATGGTTAACTAAATTCTACCATTATTCAACAATAGTCATTCATGGTTAACTATGGTCAAACTTTGTAGACCATTGTTTGACACCCATCATCAATTATTCCTAACAATGGTCAACCATAGCTAACCAATGTTAACCATAGTCAACCGTGATTCACTAAAGTCAACCATGGGTAATGATAGTCAACCATGGTTAACTATGGTCAAACTTAGTCAACCATGGTAAACATAATCAACCTTGGTCACCCATTGTCAAACCATAGTCATTTATGGTTAATTGGGGTCAAGTCAACCATAGTTAACCACATCGATAACTAAAGCCAAGAAAGGGTAACTAAAGTCAACCATGTTTCATTAAATTCAATCATAGTCAAACAAAACTTATTCAACTATCAATCGGCACCCATTGTAAACCAAGTTCAACGATGGTTAAACACAGTTAACCTTAGCTAACTAGAATCAACCATTGCTCAATGTAATATCCCTATTTTGACCCCATTGCATTAAATTGTAAATGATGTAATATTGTTATAAAATCATGGTGAGAAGATCAAGGCCAAGGCCCCTACATCGATTTAGTGATTCATATGGTTTGCGTGCTATCCAGGCACAATGGAATTGCAAATATCATGTAAATATGCATTTTAATAAAATACCCACAACTAGCTATGCAATGCAACAAGAGACGGGGGCATGATTTTTACAAGGAATTGGGAGGGAAATATTCAAACCCTTGGAGCCAATCAAGTCAATCCAAGTGTCAATGAGAGAACCCATAGACCCCCAACTACCCATGTTGACCTTTGTACCCAATCATTTATTTCTTCCAAGAGTTGGTTGAGGTAGTTAATGCCTTGGGGAATGGAAAGGTATGGTTATCCAAATTTGGGTATGGGAAAGCCATCAGTTTTGGAAAAACGTGTTTGGATTCCTAGGAAAGAAAGGGGCCACAAATTTACTCTCGAAGCCATTATTCACCATTTCCTTTTCTCCCTCACGAGTTGGAAGCTTGCTGGACGTTTTTCTCCATGAAAATTCTATGGTTTCCTTCATTTTTCTAGCTAGGAAGAGTGTTTTTGTGTTGTGTAACAATGGTGAAGAAGGAAAATCGATTTGGGGGTTCCATAAAGGCCATTTTTGGCCATCTGAATGCTCACATACTCGTGGAAGAAATTGGTTTCTTCCCTATGGTTGATTTCCTCTTCCCACAATCAATTTTTGGTGTGCCCACGATTTGGGGAAAACCCATGGACCCTGTTTTGTAAATCCCTTTGTTAAAAATGTGTATCCATGCCCAATGATTGTGTTTTCTATGTGTAGAAAGAGTATGTTGGGGTATGGGTTATGGGTATCCATTTTTTTGGCTTGAGCTTGAGTGCAAGTATCCAGATATGAAGAGGGTTCATATTTAGCCTGATAAACCCAGCTGTGGACTGGCTTGGCTTAGATATGATGTTGCTTGGGTTGTGCTAAGCTTGAGAGTCCCATTTTTCTTGTAGAAATCATGCCCAGATCGGGGGTGGCAGTTGTGTTGAGAGATTGATGAACACAACTGGCCTATGGTTGGGTGGAACGTTGCAGCGACATAGCTAGTTGCTTGGGACAACTTCATAATCAAGATAAGTATTCTCTATGTGTATTTACTTCTTAAATGTTTTAAATTGATGACTATTATTGATATGCTGAAGGCATATGAAATGTGTGTGGATGATGTTTTATTCCACTGTGCATGTTTTCTTTAATTTGCATCTGCACACATATGCATTTTATTTGTAATGCCATGAATTTGATCATGATGAATGGGGCCCAAGTTTTGTAAAAGGCCATATTTTGGTGTCTCGTTTCCTTCCTTGCGTTGGGTCGATGGGAGGGGGCATGGCAGAGTGGTATCCGAGTGAAGGTTGCAACATTGGGCCTATATGGGCCTAATCAGGTAACTTGTAGAGGTAAGAACCCTTCCTGCCCAACACTAATCATCAGAAAAGAAAGAAAAAAATTTCAAAATTTCAAAATTTTTCTAACTGTTTTTTAGTTTCTGCTAAGTCTTTGTCGGCACAAAATCGACAAGTCCGCTGAAACGGATCAGCGACAAATCGCCAGTTGCACCGAAACGTTCGACGGAAAAGGATGAGTCCGTCGATTGGAGACGAATCGCGAGTTGCTCCGAAACGGTCAATGCAAGATGGCAAGTTGCGTCCATCGACGATAAATTGTGAGTTGCTCCAAAACGGTCGACACAAGATCGTGAGTTGCGCCGATTGGCGACAAACAAAGGTGTACACAACTAAAGGATCTCATGTTGGAGCAATGGGGGAAGACAATGAGAAGCTCTCAAATAAAGTGGATCAAGGTCAAGAAAGCAAAGAGAGTAAGGAAGTTACATATGGAATGGAAAAATCCCTAGAGGAATGCCCAGACTTATGTACTTTAGCAAATGGCTATTCTACAGAAGAATATTAAGGAGCTCCAGTCCATAAGTGAATACATAATATGATAATTGACAAAGTACAATTTCAACCTTAATACTAACTTGATGCTACAAATTGAAGAGGAATATTTAAAGAACTATTTGCATGAAGCATTAAAGCATTCTTGAAGAATTCCTTGAGGCAAAGCATAAACTGATTTGTGAAGCCAATATGAGCAGAAATTAGTGAGACATTTGACAAAGGCTTAGATACCTTCATGATCAGATTTGATTATAACCCAACGGAAATTTGTGTTTGAGGGCATGGACATTCATTGTAGCAACACAGAAGAGATTGCATGTGTAACGTCCCCTTCTCATCATCAAATGCAGGGAAGGAAACGTTAACAACCCACAGGGATTTTGTAAAGACTTAGCCTCAATAATTTTTACTCATAATTTCATATCAATTAAAAACTTCGGAGTGTAGATTCAATTCAATATCAACACAGCAGAAATTAAACATTTCATATGCACACAATTTCTTCATGCGTTCAGCATACCCATATCAGCCATACATGTAATAGTCATTAATTGTCATATTGCAAAAAACATGATGCCTTTCATTTCATTAACATGAATAATTAATCCTTCAGATTGAATGCATTACAGAACACAGAATGCAATAATTTAAATCACAAGAATACTTATCTTGAATTGTAACGGTCCAAACGACTGGCTATGGGAGAGCAACGTTCCTCCCAACCATAGATCTCTATCCAGCCTATATTCCTTCAGCTGAGAGATCACCCCCAAGCCGGGCTGTGTATCCACTAAGGAGGAACTAGCTGGGTTCACTCACGGCCATGGTTTCGGTCAAGCATCCAAGGAGATAGAGGAGGGTAACGCTAAGCCAGTGAGCTCAACCACAGAGCTACATGCATCTCAAGTGAGCTCAACAGTCAGGCACCCACATTACCTACCACATCCAACACAAGTAAGATCCCCTTCTCTGTTACACAGTCCCTCAGGAAACTATTCCCTCTAGTGATCTTCAGGATGGGCATAGAAAGGTCCAGCTGCTGATCCTGGAGATCCTAGCCTTCACTGGGTTTATCAAGCACACCCAACCTCTGCATGGTCATTCCCAACTGGATGTCTCACCATTCTGCTCACCAGATACTCAAATCCGTCACTCATTTTCTGAGCTGCAAAAACTGGGTTTTCCTATTGATTTTGCGGTAGCTAATGCTCCCAAATTCGCTCCAAGGTTCGTGCTGATGGATTCTCCATTGGATTTCCCTGTCCCATGCCAAATCTGGGTGTTTTTGGTCTTTCAAAATCTGGATTCTCTCAAGGTCGCGATTTTCTGGTTTTCTCACTGCTGGCACTCGTTTTTGGATGAAGAATGATGCTAGGTACCTCCACCATGGAATGGGGTGATAATGAAGCAACCTCCCATGAGGTTGAGTGACTTCTTGCCCAAGCAAATAGAGCCCATGACTACCCATACGAATTTCAGGGCTGCCCATGCTCCATTGAAGCCATGGGCTGAAATCTCAACCACTCCCTTACAACAGTCATAAATGTCACCTAGGGAAGTCAATGGGTTCTCATAATGACAAATGGCAGCCTAGGGTTTAGTCCCATAGCCCCCTCACCACTCCCTAGTGGATACACATGGCCCCTTCTCATTCGTTGCCTCCGTAGCCAGTTTTGGTATTTTATTTCAATATTAAATATTTACATCAATTTACAATATCCCATGGCTTAATAGCACGTGGGTAACAAAATATCAGCGTGTCTAATTTAAAATAAAGTCCGAGCATAAACTAGCAAGGCCTTGGCCTTGAGCTCCACGCTAGGGGAACATACAACGTGTGTATACAATATTTACATTAGAACCAATATTTCCTAAGGGTCCAAATTGGGGTATTACAGCATGATCTCAAGGGGAGATTGAAGCCTAAACATTCAGGGCTTGAACCTTGGAGGACAACTGTTGATGTAATGAAACTCTGATTAAACTATGATGAAATCAAGTTTAGTGAAAGAAATGAAGGGGAGCAAAAACATAAAATTCAGAAATTGCCTATATGGCATTGAAGAATCCTTAAAGAAGAACAAGTTGTATGGTGTATCTTTAAAGGGAAATCTATGGAAGAAAACTAAGGGTTGAATGAAAGAACTCAAAGATAAACCAATGAGTATAAACTTTGTCACAAAGAGAAGAAAATGTGTTTGCAAGAGGAATAACACTGTGATAGGGGGAGCCCATGAACTTATCAAAGACTCACTACAAGAAGGTAAAGAAGGATGCTAACTAGATGATCAGCACCAAGACCAAGTTAACTGGAGGAAGAAAAGAAAAAGAAGGGCAGCTGTCTAAAAGAAGAATAATTCAAAATTCTATGTCAAGATAGTTGCAGCAAGGGCATAAAAAGTTATCCTTTGTCATTGTTGTCAAAGGGGGGGAATGTTTAGATGTTTCCATGATCCATCAATTCCAAAGGGGGAGAATGTTGAATGTAGTTGTCATTGATGTCAAAGGATTTCAGTAATGACAAAGGAATAACCAAGGATATGATGGTAGGACAAACTCAGTGAAAGACAAAGGTAGTGATCACATGGCATGGATGATGACATGGCAGGGCATGTATGATGATGTGGCATGAAGTTGAAAATACATCTGATGGTTTTCTAGTGCTATCAGGAAGTCATTGTTGCATTCTGACATCATTCTGGAGAAATATGGCAATCTGGTGAAAATCGAGAAATTAACTATGAAAAATTAGTCAAAACTAGTCTAGGAAAATACCTGCCATAAATCATAGGTTAAAGTAAATGCACGCAACATATGGTCACGCTGTAGTCTATTGATTTGTCTACCTTACCACGGTATCAGTTTTCCTTAAGCATATATGAAGAAAAAGTTATGGATCTACCAAAATAGGGTTTTAGGATAAACTCTGGAGAACTTCCTGAAAATGACTAAGTGTTGGAAAACTGGCTCAAGTGACCTCAGAAAAATGCCCTCCATAAATTGTGAGTTGAAGAAAATTCCTGCACCATATGGGAATCTTGTAGGTTGGTGTGTTTTCTACCCAACCATGGTTTTAGTTTGTCTTAAAAGTGTCTAAGGAGAAATTTATAGGCCTGCCAAAACAGGGTTTTAGGTTGTTTTGCACTATTCTGGTACTGGGAAAACTGCCTAAGTGGCCTCAGGGAAATAGGGTTTTAGGATAAACTCTAGAGAACTTCTTGAAAATGACTAAGTGTTGGAAAACTAGCTCAAGTGACCTCAGGAAAACACCTGCCATAAATTGTGAGTTGAAGAAAATGCCCGCACCGTATGGGCATCTTGTATATTGGTGTTTTTTCTACCCAACCATGGTTTCAGTTTGTTTTAAAAATGTCTGAGGAGAAAGTTATAGGCCTACCAAAATAGGGTTTCAGGTTGTTTTGCACTGTTCCAATACTAGCAAAACTGCCGAAGTGGCCTCAGGGAAATGCCCGCCATGTCTTATAGGATGATGAGAAAAATAATTTGAAAGTGTCATGTTATAGCTTGTTGATTGGTGCACATGGCCATGGTCTCAATTCTCCTAGTGAGTGCTTGATGAAAAAGATATCAGTCTGCCAAAGTGCCTCCTCACACAATAAGGAATAGGGTTTGAAAAAACTGTCTAAGTGTTAAAAACGAGAGTTTGAGAATCCATTTGGAAATTACCGCCAGATGCTGTACTTGGGCCAATAAATTCATCTAAAGGCATGGATATGTTCTCTGATGAGCTTTCCATCCACTCAGGGTCTTGGTTCTCTCTATGGTGATCACAAGTGTGAATATGGAACCCACCAAGTTAGTAAACAATGGTGTATGACTGTGCATAAATATGCATGCACAGTATGTGAAATATGCCCACAAGCATTATGGAAAGTGGTAGGTTAGACTTGCTAGAATTGGAAAATGTTTCTATTGAACTTGGAAATGATGAAGGCAAAAGTTTCAAGGTGAAGGTTAAAGGTGTGAAAGATTCGTCTTGTGAAAGGAAAAGCCATGAAGCTTTTTTCATGTACTTGTAGATCTATTTGTACATCTACAAGAAGGTTGCTGGCAAAGTAAGTGAAAATATGGTCGATTCAAGCATTTCTAGAAAAT
Organism: Larix kaempferi; assembly: GCA_027924585.1. NCBI lineage: Eukaryota > Viridiplantae > Streptophyta > Pinopsida > Pinales > Pinaceae > Larix > Larix kaempferi. Next base: position 1,240,838 of record BSBM01000194.1, read on the forward strand.
TCCTTTCCGCATAAGGAAGAGAAGAAAACACGTATATGTAATAAGTGTGAAGAATAAGGCCTTCAAAATAAATTGTTTGTTATTAAAACATAATTAAGGATGATAAAGTTTTAATTAATAAACAGTTAAGCTACAGGCATGATCATAGAGATTCGAAGAGGCAGGAAAAAAAAGGGGGTGAGCTATTGAAGAGGTGCGACCCTCAAGCTGAAAGAATGCCAGTTTGAAAAGGCATGATGGTTGAAGAGGCACATTGGGTGTTGATGAACAGATATTTAAATGCAATTTCTGAATTAGAAGGAGGTGTCTCAACAATCTAAATAGTAGCAGCAGCAGCAAGAAAAGACAGAGTCCAGTAAAATGAAGAATAACCTGTGACTAATAAGAAGATCTGAAGCAATATAAGAGCCTAGAGAAGGTAAACAGTAGAACAGTATGTCTCTGTGTGTTTCAACATGAATATCTGAGGCAGTGTGGGGCTAGTAAAAGAAATAGAAGAACAGAGGATGTCTGTTGAAGTGTTTGTTGAAGATCTGATGCAGTAAAGAGGCTAGTGAAGACCCTTGTAGCAGCAAGACAAAGACCAAGTGAAGAAAGCAAGAGACAGAGTTTGAAGAAGGTCTGAGAAGTTTAATAACATAAAATAAGGGTGGTAGGGTGGTGCTAGGGCAGGCTACAAGCCTGCAAGGGGGTTGTAGCCTCCTTCCAGTAGTAGCTAGTAAATAGGGTGTAGTAGCATCCTTGTTTGCAGTAGCATGAAGAAACCAAGGTGTAGTAGCATCCTTGTCTATAGTAGTAGGCAGAAACCAAGGTGTAGTAGCATCCTTGTCTGTAGTAGCAGGAAGAAACCAAGGTGTAGTAGCATCCTTGTCTATAGCAGCAGGAAGAAACTTATTGTAAATATAATTTTGCAGTATAGAAAGAGTTGGTGGTTTTCCCAATTGGGATTCCACAATAAAAATCTATGTTCTGTGTATCTTGTTGATTCCATATTTTAATTAAGTTTAAATAAGTGGTTTAAAATGGTAAAAAGTTAACAATACTGATTCACCCCCCCTCTTAGTATTGACCAATATTCCAACAGAAGGCACCACAAATGCTTGGTATTTAATTAAGGTCTACGCAATTGGGAGTTTTTTTTAATGGTTAAATCACTCCCAAAAGAACACCAAAAACTGCAACCAAGAAGGAATTAAGAAAGAACAATGCAATTGTAATGGATATCATCTTGGATGGACTATTTGATCCCATGAAAGTCAAAATAGGACAATACACATCAGCTAAATAAATTTAGGACAAGCTACAAGACCTTGACATAAAGGAATTTATTCTCATGGAACCAAAACCTGAAGACAATCATGAACATGAACACGATCAAAAGCAAAGGTATGATACAGAAAAAGAGGAACATTCTAAAGCAGACGATGAAGTCCTTGAGAGAAAAGTCAATGTCTTAGAAGAAGAAGGGAATGATTAAGTAGAAGCTGAAGTAGACCTTGAAGGGGAACTGATTAGTTCTCTAGATGAATTGATGAAAGGAAGAAGAACAAGATGCTAATGGAACAACTGCAGATGTATCAAGAAAAGAATACATCGCTAGAAGAGAATCTAAGTGAGACTGAAAATATAATCATTGTTTTAAAAGTACAAATAGAAGAGACCAAGGTGATTGAAGAAACACTCAAAAGACAACTGCAAGAAAAGGAGAAGATACAAGAAGAGCTAGAAGATGAAGTAGTCTCACTCAAAACAGAATTACAACAGAAGGACATCCAACAGAACATTAGCAACACCAAAATACTGGATGAAATCATCAGCAAACAAAGACCATTCTATGATATGTGAGGTCTTGGATACAAACAAAATGATGAGGGTTCAAGATCTATTATGATTAGAAGTGGAGCACAACAAAGAATTTGTGTAGATGCTATCAAGGGTTCTAATATTCTAAAGGAGGATACACAGAAACCAACAATAAAGAATATCCCAGAAGAAGATCGTGCCTTCAAATAAACATGGAAGCAACCACCAACAATGAAGAAGACTAAAAAAGAATACCATGATTTCAGAATATCTGCACCAACTGGAAGACCCCCACATCCAAGTACCAAAATATTCTTCTTAGCTTGTGTTATTTTTGTAATAACTTGGGCATAAGGCTATAAATTGTGGAGACTATGCATGGGGTAGAAACAAATGGAATGGAAATGGATATGAAAACTCCATAAATCATTATGTAGGAAATTATCTCAAAAATCCTCATGGTGCTTTTGACATAAGTTATCAAATATTTGGAGCTATGAATAATGAAACAGAATGTTACAAATGTAACAATTTTGGACATACAGCCAGAAATTGCAAAAGTGGCTTGACAGTGTTTACAAGGAAAACTAGACAAATTTTGGAACAACAAAGAATTTAGAAAAAGAAGCAAGAAGACTTCTAGAATGAGGAATGTGGGTCTGCCTTACAAGACCAAAAATAGAAGAAGCCATTGGTGTATTAACGGTGGATGCTCAAAGCATATGACTGAAGACAAGAAGGAATTGATGTTACATGCTAAAAATGTGAAAGAAAAATTAGAAGAACATGTCGATAGAGAATTCTCAATGGACATACCTACAACAATTGTTGGGTCAAGAAATAAAGATAAATCAACAATTAAAAAGTAAGGTGTCAGTATTACAAATGATGATTATACAACAAAACAAAATTATATATTGTTCTAAACAATTTGGCATAGAGACCCCAAATATCATGGATAATATTGAGGGGGATTCTAAGTAGAAGAAACATAAGACCAAAGAAATGACAATAAGTTAAGGATTATACAGAGAAAAATATAGTGGCTTGGTAAATCATACATGAACACAAGGGGAGTCAACTCAACCAAAGGGGGACCATTGTCAACAAGGAAAGATATTCTCATAAGGCATTCACAGTCAATTAAATTTATCCTTTGCAAGGGGGAGAGAATGCTCAACAAAACAATGCCACAGAAAAGAAACATATTGACAGGGGCATTCAACATAATCTCGGGGGGAGTAGGTGAACAAATTTGCTTCACCCCTTTGTCATTAATGTCAAAGGGGGAGAGAGAGTTGAAGTTGTTTCCATCAATGAAAAAGGGTATATTATTGAGTAAAGTTGTCATTGATGTCAACAAGGTCAATAGATTTGTGTCATGAACTTATAAGATTGTTGAATGATGTTTTCATTGATAATGATGATGATGATGTGTCAATGGTAATGATGACATGTGGAAATGATGATGATGATATGGAATTGATAAAGGGATATTGTTTGAAGTCTTGAAGAGATTTGAAGGTGCCTTAACATAAGTGTATATAACTCCAAAGTGGTCCCCTTATGGCATAGCTATTAAGTATGGCCCTCATAGGATGAGATAACATGTGGTTGTTCCCACATGCCCACTTTGCATTGTACAAAAATGGAGAAACCCCTAAATATATTGAAGATGCCCCCAAAGAAAAGGAGATGTGTCCACAAGAAAATTTGAGTGGTACATGAATTGAGCAAGCCCCTAAAGCTATTGAAGATTCCCCCAAAGCAATGATGATGTGTCTAGAAGACCATGACGATGAGAAGTGTGAAGAAGCCCTAAAGTGATGATGATGTGTACATTTGACCATAATAAAGTGAAGCTTGAAGAAGCCCCAAATCCCCTTGATGGAGACACGAAGCCCTAAAGTAAATATATAAAGTGTCCACATGATCATAATGAAGTGAAACTTGAAGAAGCCCCAAATTACATTGATGAAGACATGAGGTCCTAAAGTAAGGATCTAAAGAAAATTGAGAATCCCCTAAAGCAATAAATATATGTCCACTTGGAATGTATTGATGAAGCCATGAAATGGTCAAGAAGACAATTCAAAGCCCATTGAACCATTGATGAAGTATCTAAAAACATTGAAGACATGAAGTGGCCAAGAAGACGGGTTAAAGACCCTTGATGAAGCCATGAAGTGGTCAAGAAGCTAATTCAAATCCCATTGAACCATTGAAGAAAACATTATAATTATTGAATAAAAGAATTAATGTTAAGTTACAGGTCGACCATCCTTAAGGAAGAGTTACAAACCAAGAGTTGTAACCCTTGGCCACACCCCCTCAACTGGATAAGACTCATATAAATAAGAGAAACCTCATTTGGAATTCAAAAACATCAATTCAACTCATCCAAGGAAGATGAGTGAATTTCATCCTAGAGGAGTGAATTTCCAAGGGAAGTTGAAGTGAATATCAAGGGCGAAATTCCAATGGAAGATGAAATATTTTGATGATTTGTTATAGGGTTTTTGTTGTGAAATCTGTTTCAGGTCATCTTGAAATTTTCGCTCTAACTTTTTTTATGGGATGATTCAGACTGTGAATTTTTATATGATGGAGGTAATATGTGTGAGTACTCGTGGTAAAAATTTAAAATGTTGGTTACTATATTTTAGGAGATGTGAACTCGGGAAGTTAGGGTTTCTGAATCATTTTCAAACAAGTCATCTTGGAATTTTTGCTATATATTTTGTTCTAGAACACTTAAGATAGTTCCCCTTGGAGAACATGAATTAGAAATCCGGAAGAACCTGTGGTATGAGTTTCAGATGTTGTTCTTCTATATTTTTGGATATATTACCTTAGGAAGTTATGGTTTCTAAATGATCCTGGGATCATCTTTAAACATGTTAGTTTGGAATTTTGGATATATATTTTGTTCTAGAAATCTTCAAATAGTGCCCCTTGGAGGATATAAAGTAGATATCTTGAAAAATGTGTGGTACGAGTTTCATATGTTAGTCTACTATATTTTTGTAGCTATGGTTTTAGGAAGTTAGGGTTTATGAATGATCCTGAAATCAATTTTAAACATGTCAGTTTGGTATTTTCTCTATAAATTTTCTCTAGGTCATTTCAAATAGTGAACCTTTGATTAGATGAAGTAGATATATTGAAGTTCCCGGGCTACAAGTTTCAGATATTGGCTTTCTATAGTTTTAGAGATATGCCCTTTGGAAGCAAGGGTTTCTGTATAGTATGAAGTAGATTAGAGGCAAATTATGATTCAGATCAAAGGTAGATTATGAAACAGATCAAAGGAAGATTATGAAGTAGATCAAAGGAAGATTGTGAATATAGTGATAGTGACAGTGACAGTGATAGTGACAATTAAAGTGATAGTTATAGTGACAATGATAGTGACAGTGACAGTGAAAGAGAAAGAGATAGTGATAATGACAATGTGATGATAGTGATATTGTGAAGACAGTGGCAGTGACACTGTGAAGACAATGATAGTGGCAGTTTGGTTCCTATGATCTTAGGGAGTTGGTGCTTCCTTCCAGTTGGTGCTGGAGAAACATGGTGGCAGGACGGTTCTAGGGTGAGTTGGAGCCCACTGAGTTTTGGATTCCTTTCTATGTTTTGGAGCCTATGGACCAAGGGGTTGTAGCCTCCTTTTAGTGGGTGCTTCCTTCCAGTTGGATATGGTAAATATAGGGAGTTGTATCATCCTTTAAGTTGGTGCTCATAAATAGGAAACTGGTGCTTGCTATGAATGTAATCTTGTTATTATATAATAAAATAATTTTGTGGTTTTCTCCCATTTGGGTTTCCATGTAAAATCTCTTGTGTACTATGTTATGGTTTATGTGATGATGAATGTCATTATTAATGGTTAAAGTTGACATGTTTTACATGTTATGGTGTACTATGCTTCAGCTGTACTCAGTGCTACATAGGATTGCTTCCTGCTAAACCAAGAGATCACACCTGATCCCATACTGAAGCAGTATCCAGAAGTGCTCTTCCTAGCTGCAGCACTACCTTCCCAATATGAATCAACATAACCCTGTAGGTTTAACTTTTGATTCACATCATACTTGAGCCAATAATCAATTGTACCCTTTAGGTACCTCAGAATATGCTTTACAGCAACCAGGTGAACACCTCTCGGATCCGTCAGGAACTGGCTCAATGTGTTCATGGCAAAGCAAATATCTGGTCTCGTGTTCATCAGGTACATCAAGGACCCAATCATCTAACGACAGACTTTGATATCAAACGGATCAGATGAAGCATCACACAGAAGCTTAAGGTTCGATGCCATAGGTGTGGCCATGGCCTTGCAGTCCATCATCCCGAACCTCTTCAGGATATCTGCTGCATAGGTGTGGCCATGGCCTTGCAGTCCATCATCCCGAACCTCTTCAGGATATCTGCTGCATACTTCCCTTGTCCAAAGAAGATTCTATATGCACTCTGCCACACCTCCATGCTTAGGAAATAGTGCATTATCCCCAAGTCCTTCATCTCGAACTCGGCAGCAGGATTCCTCTTCGTGTCGACAAACAATCTATCCTCTCCTGTAACAAACAGGTCATCCACATACAAAAGTAGTATCACTGGATTGCCTTCCTCAACCTTGTAGTAAAGGTTGGAATCCGCTTTACTCTTGGTAAAGCCCAAAATGGATAGAAAGATGTCTATCCTACCATACCAAGTCCTGGGAGCTTGCTTCAAGCCATACAAAGCTTTCTTCAACCTGCACACATATGAATCTCTGTCATGTGTCTCAAAACCAAGTGGCTGCTCCACATACACTTCCTCCTCGACTACACCATTCAAGAAAGTTGTCTTGACATCTATCTAGTGTATCTTCCATTCCATCACTGCAACCAGAGCAAGTACTGATCTGATGGAAGTGTATCTGGTTATAGGAGCAAAAGTCTCTTCATAGTCTATTCCCTTTTTCTGGGAGAAGCCACAAGCTACAAATATCGCTTTGTATTTCTCTATGCTACCATCTGCAGTATGCTTGATCTTATAGATCCACTTGGAAGTCACAACAGACTTCCCTTCAGGTCTTGGGACCACATCCCAAACATCATTCTTCATGATCGACGGATCATGGAATTACTTGACCTCGGATCCAAGGAACTTCATAGCTTTGTTGCTGAACAAATGTTGTATTCTTTCTTTTGTAGGTGATGGTATACGAGCTTTCCTACAAAACAAGTTAAATTGCATGATTAGAAACATCTCATAGTTTTTCATAACAAGATTTTACACATAAAAATATGTCATACAGTCATGCAATTATTTTAGCCAATGCTTCAGTACAACATTTATCCATATCCTGTAACTTTCTAGATGCCTTCCAATCTCTACCAGAACATTGTTAAGAGTGTGCACAAATCCCAACATGTCAGCAAAGAGGTTTCATTCTAGATAAGTAGCAATGGAATGTTGTACAGTGCCATAAGCCACTTACCCATCACATGCATATTAGTAGTATACTGTTCATTAATGCAATTATTCTAATATGCATAATACACAACCTAAGTCTAGGAACATAAGTATATACATCATTGAACAATATTATTTAAACAATCAAATATACAAGAAATGACAATTCAAATACTTATCTTTGTTTGTTTGTAGGGTGGACTCCCTCTCAATATTTGCTTCCTTGCAGGAACTACTGGAGTGTGCTCCCTCTTGACCTTTGCTTTATGGATTACCTGTCTTTGAACTTATATCCATCCACGATTACTATGCATACTTACTAGTATCATCATTGTGTTCTCCTCGAGGTCTCATACATACATTCATTAGTATAATCTTAATACTATCAAAAACATTATGATTCTAAGTAAACTTAAACATGTATGGTCAAGATCATTTCATACATAGATAATTTATCACAATTATTTTACTCATGCATATTCCTATTTGACCATAGGACTTTTCTGGTTAGTCATATCATCAATCAAAGTAAGAAGCATAATATGCCTAAACCCATGATTAGTCAAACCTATAACTTCATGAATAGTCATTATCAATCATACCAAGTATACTTATATAAGAAATCCTATCACAAGGTAGGATTCTAACTTGATATAGGAAAAACATACCTGGATTAATATGTTAGCTGGTTATGTCTAACATACCCAGATGATGTCTTCTTGTTCTCTTAAATGACTTGTGCTAGTGACCTGCATATCTCATAAGTTAACCATTGTGGAACCAAAATATACATACCTTGTAAGTAGAGCTTCTATGTGATCCATGACTATGGATGAGTATTTTGTCTTCATGTCACCATGGTCATATGCTCTTGACCTAGAACTTGATTTGTCTTTCTAGATGTACCTTTCATATTACCGGACAACATCATCCTCATACAACACCACAATGCATTAGTACAATCATAAGTGTCAAAACCCTAATCAATGAATATCTGCATTCATAATTTTATTAAGGTGATACGACAAGTCTAAAGTTAATCAAGATTGTACTAACCTTAATGAAGACAAGCATACCATAAACTTAATCATGAACAGATCTCGAAACATACCTGGATAGGTCATACCTATCGAGATTGCTTGTAATATTCTTATGTAAGGTCTTAGCCTCATCTCCCTCTGAAACAGGAACTTCTTCACTTATGTAGGTGACCAATCCATTCTCTTCTAGGATTAACCCAATCCACTTGATTTGCAGAAACTAGATCTGGATTAGGGTTTGTCAGGGAAACCCTAAAAATTCAAACTTTGAATTTCAATCTTTTGAAAGGATAGAAAGATGCGCCTTGATGAGCTGATCAACCTGGTATAGTCAGAATTTGAAAATTGCAAAGTTTCACCCCTCGAATTTACTTTTCAATCTTCTGGATTCACTAAGGAGGACCTTGAATTAAGGTTTGAGTTTCCTGGAGCTTCACCCAACCAAATAGTTTGATCCAAAGCTCTAAACTTTGATTTTTCCAAGGAGCTTCCAGCTATGGTCATAAATTTCAAAAATTCCCATTTTTGGAGAAGCTCTAATTTTTCAATTTTTTGATCAAAGTCCCGAACTAGGGTTTTATCAAGCCCATCCTTCTGCCCAACCAAAAAATTCGATCTTGAACTCTAAATTTTGATTTTGATGAGGATCATCCAACCATGGTCTCCGATGCAAAAAATTCCAACATTCTCCGAAACCCTAAATTCCCAGAGCCATGAATGAAGGTGCTCAAAATCCAATTCTGTTTTGACATAAATATGCACCTGATTGTTTCTGGTATAACTCCGAAATTTCAAATCTTCAGGGTCTGAAAATTCTGCCTGTGGTAGCCTGACCTGTTATCTTTCCAACCCCACAGGTATTACCTCAAATGGATTCTCTGGGAGAGACGTGACCTGTTTATGGGATAAAACAGGAGAGCGAACTTGTACGGGGTGCCATGTGTCATTGGTTAACTTTCGGCCTCTGAACCTTCGGCCTGTGAAAGTAAAGTCTGTGCCATACCTGTCACTTTTTACGAAATTTCATTTTAATCTTCCTAGCCCAAGTTGTGACCTTTTTTCCTAGGTCACTTGTTTATGACTGAGATTTGGAAGAGGCATAAACCCTAGATTGTATAGATCATAAAACACAAAGTACAACGAGTTAGAAGTTGTGCTTCGGAAACAAGGTACATTGGGATCTTATATTCGACCTTTAAAAGTTTCAGATCCTGAAACTTCACCAAAATGAATTCATAGAGAAATTGCTACGATGACGGGTTTTTGCTATATCAAGCCCTAGCTTCGGAAGTGCAACAAGTGTCATAAATTCCATACCATGCCTTCTTTCAGGCTAGCTCTAATACCATGTTAGTTTTTCAGAATTTAATACATTCTGATCTAGGATCTTAACTGAAAGAACAACATGTACAACATATCAAGCATAAGAGACAAGAGACAAGAGACACAAAACATTTCATCGAGGAAAACCAAGAAGGTGAAAAAACCCCACAACTTCTTTAGAGATAGAATAAGCATCAATACAAGGATCACCATGATCAAACCCAAGAGATAGATATCTTCAGCAACATGCTCCTCCTCCACTTGTGCACATCCTTCTCTTCTCTCACTAATGCGAAGTGAGTGAACAATAGAATGTGTAAAATGAGAGAGACACACTCTCTATTTATACACTACATCACTTGACCTTTACTCAACTAGGTCGGCCCTAACTTAACCACATAACATAATGCTGACTGGGCTGACACCCAATAGCGTGGTCTAATAACCCTTTGACCCACATGATTCATACAAGGCCGACCCCAACAAGGTGGTCTAATAACCCATCAAGTATAAGTTACGACACTTACAATATAACTTGCAACACTTGCAAGTACACATGACGACACTTCCAATCAGAGGAGTAATACATCTCCGTTGGGGATACAATAAAGACACACAATATACAAGTGAATATCTTCCGAAATTACAAATACATCAACACCAACAAGTATATCATAAGTAAATTTACTCATTCCAATATATACAATTCATTATTTCTCTCATTATTGTCTCGATTCTCTCTCTCTCTCTCTCTCTCTCTCTCTCTCTCTCTCTATTTATGTGATATTTCTACTAGCTAGGTTCACCGTGAAAATTTCACACCATTTTGACTACGAAGAACTCTGATACCTAGTCAATTAGAATAAGAACATTGTTGCATTCTCAAGATTTATGGGGATATGTAACCATTGGATATCCAAAGCCCTCAAAACTTGTGGTAAAGCTGGCTCTTGTGAATGATGAGCATGACCAGTTGAGGGAGCATGGAAAGAGAGACAATAGAGTTCCCGATCTTATTCAACAAGGCATGGATGATACTATTTTTCCAAAAGTGTCCGATGCATAATCTTCAAAGAAGGCTCGGGACATTCTTGAAATTAGTTATTAGAATGTATCTAAGGTGACGATTGCCAAGTTGCGGAATTTGAGGAGAGACTTTGAAAATCTAAAGATGAAGGAGGCAAATACTATAGATCAGTTCATGACTTAGGTCATGAATGTTGTTAATCAACTAAGACAATATGGAAAAGACTTCTCAGAATAGAGAGTGATTGAGAAGGTACTTAGAAGTTTGACAAAGAATTTTGAAGTTGTGGTTGTAACCATAAAGGATCCTAAAGACATCAATCAGATGCATATTGATGACTTAATTGGTTCCCTAGTAGCACATGAATCTAGGATGAGCATATATGAAGACAACTCTTTAGAGAATGCATTTAAGTCTCAGTTGCAAGTTTCAAGTGGAAGAGTTGAAATGTCTAATAATAGAGGTAGAGGAGGTATAAGTCATGAACAAATAGACAACAAAGATGTTTCATAATCTAAGAATAAATATCAATAGAACAATCAGTGGAGTAGTATCAAAAATTGGCCGCAAGGATGTCAGAGATATATGACAATTCAAATGTTTAATGCTACTACTGTAAAACGTTTGGGTGTTTTTCCAATCAATGCAGGAAGAAGATGGAAGATGTTGGTAAGTGGTCTGCAAACATTACTGAGAAATATAAATATAATTAGAAACTAGTGCTTCTTACCTTTAATGTGACCCAATAAAGTTGAAAATACATATGGTTTTTGGATAGTTGTTACAGTAATCGCATGATTGGAATCCATAAGGAGATATTTTCTAGTTTAGACACCTGTGTTGAGTTTGAGTGAAGTTGGTTAATGATAGTAAGGTGAGTGTTAATGGTAAAGGTGTTATTGCAATCTTTACCAAGAATAGTGAAAGAAGAATAGTAGATGATGTGCATTATGTACTTGGTTTGAAGTGTAATTTGTCGAGTGTTGGACAACTCATAGAGAATAAGTATAAGGTGTTCTTCAAGAACAATGTATGCACAATTATTGAAAAGTATACAAGTAAGTAGTTTATAGCTAGGGTGGATATGACTAAAATCGAATGTTTCCACTTTCTATGAGAAGTGAATTGAAAGACTTTGTGAATGCTTACAGATCTAAGAGTTTGGATTAGTCTTGGCTATGGAATTTTAGGTATGGAAACCTACATTTTGGTGGATTAGATTTACTACCGAAGAAACATATGGTAAGAGGGTTTCCATGTATTCAACAACCAACAAGCTCGTGTGGGAGATATATATTAGCAAAGCATCATAGGGAGAATTTTGTTTTAGGAGTTTCATACAAAGCCAAAGTGCCTCTAGAACTTGTACACGGAGACTTGTGTGTGCCAATGCAAACACCAACACTGGTAGAAAATCTTTATTTCCTAACTTTCAATGATGATTACAGTCATAATTCTTGGGTTTATTTTCTGAAGCAGAAGTTTGAATCTTTCACTATATTCAAGATATTTACAACAATAGTTGAAAAGGAAAGTGGAAAATATATTAAGGTGTTGAGATCATACAGAGGTGGAGAATTCAAATCAAATGATTTCATGGAGTTTTGCAGGTATCATGGAATCAAGAGGTAATATACCACCAGATATACTCCATAGCATAATAGAGTAGCTGAAAGGAAAATGAACCATACTGGATATGGCTTGAAGTATGTTGAAGGAGAAGCACCTGTCAAATGAATATTGCAGAGAAACACTGGCTTGTTTAGTATACATTCTGACTAAGGAGTCCAACAAAAAGTGTGAAGGGCAGAGTTCCTCAGGAATCTTGCAGTCGTAGTAGCCACAATTTTTTTCATTTGAGGATTTTTGGGTGTGTGGAATATGCACATGTACCTCAAGAGATAAGGAAGAAGTTGGATGATAGAAGTGAGAAGTGTATCCTTATTGGATATAGTGATGAGTCTAAGGGATATATAATATATAATACCATTACCAAGATATGTATTATCACTACATATCTTGAGCTCAAAGAAGAAGAAACTTAGCATGGAAGCATAGATAAAACAATTTCAGGGGGAGTTACACTATCTCAAGGAGAAGATGACGAAGGAGTTGCGAAAGCAGTATAGGGTTGATAGTAGAATCCACAAACAAACACAATTGCTACAAATGTTCCTAGAAGATAGTCACCAGGAGCAAGCCCATCATAGTTCAAATGCCCCGAATTCAAGAGCAAGGAAAATCATCAGGTTATGGTGGATATCAAGCAACAATATCGAGAGTAAGTAGTGATTCAAATCCCACATTAGCTACATTAAGGAACAAAATTGGAGGTCAAAATACAAGGAGTTTAAGGGAGCTATATGAACAAGATGAAGAAGTAGATAAGTTTTTGAATTTTTCTTTAATTGCATATGATCAGGTAAATTTTGAAGAAGAAGTTTGGGTGAAAGAGATGGATGAGGAGATTGATTCCATTGAAAGAAATAATACTAGGGAGCTTGTAGAATTTCCTAAATACAAGGATTTTATAGGTTTGAAATGGATCTACAAGAAAACGTTGAATGTTGAAGGTGAAGTTGAGAAGCACAATGCAAGAGTTGTGGCACATGGGTTCAATCATCATCTCATAGTTGATTATAATGAAACTTTTGAGCTTATAGCCATATTAGACATTGTTATGGATGGTGTTAGCCATTGTAGCACAAAATAAGTGGAGAGTATTCCAGATGGGTGTTAAGTCTACATTTTTAAATGGAATCTTAGAGGAGGAACTACATGTGAAACCTCCTCTAGGATATGAGATTGATGGACAAGAAGATAAGGTCTATAGGTTGAAGAAGGCATTGTGTGGATTGAAATGCACGTCCAGGGTTTGGTAAAGCAAAATTGATGGATATTTGAACAACAAGGGATTCAATAGGAGTCCAAGTGAGACAACCCTATGTACTAAGGTAAATCACGAAAGTAAAATCCCGATAGTTTGTTTATATGTTGATGATTTAATTTTCATGGGAGACCTCTCAATAGATGATTTTAAAACAACCATGAAAATAAAGTTTGAGATGATTGATTTAGGGATGATGAAATATTTTCTTGGTATTCAAATAATTCAATCCAAAGATGGTATTTTTATTTGTCAATCAAGTATGCAAAAATATATATTGAGAAGGTTTAGGATGGTGAAATGTAAGCCAACTATAACAACAATTACAATTGGTACAAAACTCAATAAGAAAGATCAGGGGTAATGTGTTGATCCAACATTGTATAAGAGATTTATTGGAAATCTCATGTATTTGATAGCAACTAGGCCTGGCATAATGTGTGTTGTTAGTTTAATTTTCAGGTTCAAGGAGTCTTCGAAGAGTACCCATTGACAATTTGGAAAGAGGATTGTAAGATATGTTGTTGGAACAACAGAATATGGAATCATCTATACATCATATTCATATTTTAAGCTGACTTGTTATAAATACAATTATTTTCTAGGCAGTGGTGATGATGGGAAGAGCACATCAAGATATGTGTTCAGTTTTGGATTGGGTGGAGTAGCATGGGATTCAAAGAAACAAAGAATTGTGACTTTATCATCTGTTAAACAAAAGTATGTAACAAAGACAACAACAACATGTTAGATAGTTTGGATGAGGATAATTTTGACCAAGTTTTTGCATGAACGGGAAGGACCAACTTATATTTATTGTGATAACAAATATTCCATTGCTTTGTCAAAGAACCATGTTTTCCATCAAAATAGTAAGCATATTGTAATGAAATTTGTATAGAGTTTTGTAGATCTGAAGATCAATTTGCAAAATATTTTTACAAAACCCTTAGTAAGGGAGCTTTTTGAAATTCACTGAGAGTGTTAGTATGTTATAGCATGTAGCATCAATTTGCCTAATTTTTTTTTTGAAATAACTAAGGGGGAGACTGTTGGTGATAATTATTTCATCAACCCCGTGCCAACAAACCTGTCAATTGCAGGTCATCATAGTTGATTTTTTATAGCAATAGAGATTGAGAATGATCCAAACTTTTGTACATGTAGTGAGGTTTCCCATACTCGCACTCGCATTAAAAAAAGTTGCAAACTAGATTTAATGGCGCCGTGTTTACCAAGTTCTACATTCAATTTTTTTACCTATAGAGTTTAATGCAGCGACTACCTATAGAGGAGTATTGGAGTCTCAATGTAAAGAGAATCAGCTGATATGTAAATGCCATGCCTTTATGTTTTGTCAATGTACAAAGGGCGATATTTTTGTAATGTCGATATGGAAATATTCTTGAAGACCGAGATTGTTTGGGTGGACATGATTCAACAATTGAAGCATGTCATTTTTTTGTTTATGCGTTTTGAGAACATATAGAACAATTTTTTTTATCTACTATGTGTCGTTGTGTGCTTTTGAATTTGTGTTCTCCCCTACAACCTTCAAGAAGGCTATTGCTTTACATCCTTGTAGCAGGGAAGAAGACTATTACTTCTCATCTTTTTACAATGGAGACAATTGTCCCCACCAAGTTTAAGTCCATTTGCAAGTGGCTTCTAATGAGTATTGAGGTTGGCATGTTCTTCATGCTCTATTTCTTGATGAAAGTTTTCTCTCCTATAAGTTGCTTCCTTGGGGTTGGAATGCTCCTCATGCTCTTTTGCTTGATGAAAGTTTTCCCTTTTATCATTTTTGTTTTGGTTGAAATAGAGTATTTTAGATGGAAAAAGAAGTAACTCAAAACTCTAAAATAAACAGAAAAACTTGTATGTTTTAAATTTTAAAAAATTTAAAAATAAATCAAAATTTTAATATAACATTCATTCTTTGAATTGTAATAAACTTGAAACATATCTCAAATTTGAAACATAACAAATGGTATAACAACTTGAAAATACATTTTAATAGGCAAGTAATGTACTTGAATTCAACTTTCATTTAAAAATATTATATGGAACAATAGTTACAAATTTGTTTGGTGAAGTTACAGATTGTATAACACTTGAGTTATCATTGGATATTTTACTACCATCATAGATCCATCTTAAACCCGGATCTATCAAGCACTGAGAGGGATCTCATTTCTTGAGGTGTGTTGTAGTCCCAAGGTTCATGTGGTTACCATAGATGCATTACATATTATAAGCAAGCATACACAATGATACAGATACAAGAGACGAGACAGATATAGAGAACACAAGCCTTTATATTAACCAGCAAGAGCAGAATACAATCATAGAACCAATCTAGTCTTTACATCGGCTCAACAACCTATATATATATATCTCTTTATACAGTTACATAACCATTTGTCGGTCTAACTGACCGACCTGACCTATACTAGTCGACACAACCTATCGACATATACTCCAGAATGGTCGAGCAGAGGGCCTAGTCGACAGGTTGGCCTATGCCCCTCCAACATCTCCCCCACCCTAAAATCTTTCTTCATCCCGAAGAAATGAAGAGATCAAAAAATACAAAACTAATGAGTAAGACGGTTATGATGATGGTAAGTTGGAGCTAGTAACATCAAATATCTGTAAGCAGAATTCAAGAATGACTTCGGCAGAAACAAAAAGATGGTGTTGGAACTCTTCCAAGCGCGTAGCAAATTCTGAATGTCGATAGTCAATCATGAGCTTCGACAAGTTTTCCATCTTGTCGTGGGTGGATATAGACTGTAAGTGGATAATGTCGGGACCAAATGTAGTGATTGTTTCCTGGGAAGCAGCAAGTAAATGTCGAAGTCGAGGCTGAATTTCTTCGAGTTTATTGAGGCCGCAGCATGCCTGCGATATCCACTTTGTTTCATGTTTTTCTAATTTGTCTAGTTTTTTATTTTCCATGACGATCTGGTTATCTCGTCTTTCAATAAGTGCCTCTTCTGCAGTCAAACGATGTCGATGAAGTGTGCCTAGTAATGCCCTTGTCTTTTGAAACTCTTTGTAGACTTCGCCATAATGTACATACCAGTTGGTCAGAACTTCGACGAGCTTTTTTGCTTGAATATCATACTGTTTAAGTAAATTGACAGCTTCTGTGAAGGCTATAAATTGATTTGCCATGAGAGAAGCTACTTTTAATGCCTCTACATAAGTATTAACACTTTGTCGATGGACATGTATTCTGATTTTATTTATGAGACCGGCAATAAACTATTTGATTAGTAGTTTTTCTTTGATCTCATAGTCTAATTTGCTCAGGAGGTCTTTGAACCTCTTGTCATACTCCTTGACAGTTTCTGTCGACTTCTGGACTGTCGTCTTCAGTCATTCGGCCTCCAGGTATGTCACATCTTCGATCATGAAAAAGGCCAAAAATCTTTGTTTGATTTGTGCCTTGGTTTCATTTGGTGGCTTTGCTATATACCCCATATACCATGTCAGTGCTCTTTTTCTCAGTGAACCAACAAACTGAGAAACCTATCTTTCCTCGCTGGTGATTTGATTGGTTGTACATATTGCTTCGCACAAAAACCAATGTCTTATCATGTCTTCACCACCTTCATAGAATGGAAGGTGTGCTATTGAGTGTGCCATGTCTGTTGGTGTATTATTTTGAGAATTTGATGGTGGTGTAGGTGGGTTATTTCCACAATCAGAACTTGGTGCTTTGTTAATTTGAATTAGCTGTGTCTCTAGACTGGGATCTTTGTCTTCAGAACCAGTAACTAGAACTTCTTCTACTTCGCCAGGTCTACCTTCTTCTACCACTTCCGCTAAAATCCAATTAAAGTTCTGCTCGAAAGGGATTTCACTCAATGTCGGGCTTTCCGATGTACTTGACGAGTCACTCAAATTTGGTATTCGCAGGGGAGGCGCTTCCTCATGATCTAAGTACACTGGATGAAATATTATATTCGAAAATTTGGGTTGAAAAGACACCCAATTTCCTTCCTCCGGCCGATGAATCAATAGTCTATTAATATCATCGCCTTCTACACTTCAACGGCTCCAGATTTCGGCCTCACCAGCATGGAGACCAAGATTTTCTTTGACAATTTCTTGCACACGAACACTTTTTGTTAAATGAAATGGAGAAGGAGGTGTTACTGTTTCAGGTATCTGAACTTGGAGAGCTCTACCACGC
This sequence comes from Larix kaempferi, assembly GCA_027924585.1. Taxonomy (NCBI): domain Eukaryota; kingdom Viridiplantae; phylum Streptophyta; class Pinopsida; order Pinales; family Pinaceae; genus Larix; species Larix kaempferi. The sequence continues at coordinate 1,258,582 of BSBM01000194.1, forward strand.
TCTATCCACAAGTCTTCATCCATTGGCGACAGGTCTTCTTCGACGCCCCGATCATCACAGGATCGGCTTGAAACTGGTAGATTTACTTCTGCATATGTCGCGACATTTGATCCTCGCATCCTCCGGAGCGCAATTGCCTGCTCTTGCAACTCTTCACGCCATTGTCTCCTCTTTTCTCTTCGATTTTATGAATATCTGGGGTGCTTTTATGACTCAAAAGTCTGTCTTTGTCATATTTTCTTCCACTACTAGCCATGTCATCTTGTCATATGTCGATTTTCATCAAACTAGGTACATCAGAACATGCTTCGTCACCCCCCCAATGTCGGCCCGAAGTTTTCTAGATTACTGTGGAAGTACAGACCATTATTTGTTCAAGAAAAATTCCCATTCGCGCTCCTTTACGAATCTTTCCCACTTACATTCTTTCTCCTTCCAATTAGAGTTTGGAAGGGGCGGGAGCAGCAATGGTCGTGTCTCAACAATATGGGCAATGCCTTTGTCGATAAAAAATTTGAACAATAAGGTCGGTAGAGAACACAGAAATTGATCAGCTAATTCGGTGAAGAATTTTCTTCTAACTTTGTCTATTGAGAAGCGGTCTTCAATCGCCTGCTCTTCACAAAAATCGTTTGCAATCTTTTTGCACCACTCCGACAAATTCGTGCGTCCTCCGTTGATTAATTTCAACAACAGCTTCCTCTCTGCTTCATCAACTGGTCTTTTCATCCAGAAGCTTCTTCAAGGCGGTCGGCACGGACTCTATGAATCTCTCATGGGTCTCGGAGAAGAATCGATCTCTCGCTTGGCTAATCGTCAGCTTGTTCCGTCGCGCATAGTTCTGGAGATAGTTTGCGATTTTCTTCTCCCACCAGTCTCTAATCTCCTATTCTGAAATCATAGGTCATGTTGCTATTTATTTTTCATGCATCAACCGGCAATGGAACCAGATGTTGTAGTCCCCAGGTTCATGTTGTTACCATAGATACATTACATATTATAATCAAGCATACGCAATGATACAGATACAAGAGACGAGACAGATATAGAGAACACAAGCCTTTATATTAACCAGCAAGAGCATAATACAATCATAGAACCAATCTAGTCTTTACATTGGCTCAACAGCCTATATATATATTTGTTTATACAGTTACATAACCGTCTATCGGTCTAATCGACTGACACGACCTATCAACATATACTGCAAAATGGTCGGGCGGAGGGCCTAGTCGACAGTCCCACCTAGGCCCCTCCAACAAGGTGTAATTGCTTGATAGATCCATGTTTAAGATTGATCTATGCTTTTTATTTGTTATTTTATAAGCCAATATGGATTTTTTAATAACTTTTTATTTGGTTTTAATTTTTTTATTTTATGGGCATACTTTTTATTTGGTTTTATTTTTTTATTTTATGGGCATACTTTTTATTTGGTTTATTTTTTTTATTTTATGGGCATACTTTTTATTTGGTTTTTTTTATTTTATTTTATGACCTGACATTATTTTTTTAATTATTTTTTATTTTTGATAGCATAACGTTAGGAACATGACAACATCTCTATCTCGCCACTCTCGGTGCAATTATGGTTCCACGCTTATATTAATAGTTAAATTATGATTGAATTGTTAAAAATTAAGCTAGAGCATACTTGAATTGTTGAAAGTTAAATTAGATGGTGAGTATTTGTTATTTTACTTCAAATTCCACTTTTATCTTAGCAATTAAATTTTAAAAATAACATTTCATGAATCTTTAAAAATTAAAAATTAAATATATTTAGGTTTTTAAACTTTTATCATATTTCAATACAAGGTATCTTAATACTAGAATCTTATCACTATACTTTATTACTATGTTGAATAGAGGGAGATCCCTACCATGTTGTGCGGTGGGACTACAACCTAGTATGGGGGAGATATAATGCATAATGTTGTGTAATGTTATGTAACATGTTTTTTGTTTGTTTGTTCGTTTTCTCGTCACTCGGGGTCGGTAGCAATGAACCATTGGTTAAGAACCACAACCTAGGGGCATCGAATCCATCAAAGTCACCTGGGGATTGAGTCCTATATGCTGACGAGATTCTACAAGGTGGATTTTCTATGAATATGCTTCAGACGGCCTGTGCCACACCAATCCTTATGATGGCTGGATTTTTGGGTGTCTCCTCCCAACTAACTCACCCCTAAAGGGAATTGAAATCGAGTCGCCCTGTTGACGAGACCCACACCTTAACCAAATGAGCTAGCGAGAATTGACTTAAAATTTTAAGAGGACATGGGGGTGGGATTTGATCCACATATGTGTCCATGGGTCACGATATCATTTAATACAATCTCTCTAGATGGAACCACACGTTCGACCACTACCGCAAGGTGCCCCCATGGCTCCAAGCTCGACCCTCATTGGAATTGAACCTTTCCCACTAGTGAAAAACTCCTCGCTCTTCACCAATGGATCCAACCCCTTTGGGCAATGTTATGTAACATGTTGTTCCCATTAAAAAGAAATAGAAATGCAAATCATGTCAACTTTAAAAAATTAAATTTTATTAATTTTATCTTAAACATGGATATATCAAGCACATGATCACATATCTTGAGGTGTAATTTTGTTATTAATGCTTAAAAAAATTACACCTCAAGAAATTGGATCTCTCTGGGTGTTTGATAAATCCTGGTTTAAGAGGGATCTATGTTGGTCAATAGTATTCATAAAAATGATTAGGAAGACAAGCACATTAGAGATGGAAAGTGTTTAGGACATGGGTTAGGGTTGGGAAAATATTGGTAGAGCCTTTGCTCACTCTCTCTGATGTCCTAAACTTGAGGAAGATGTTCTTGTGAAGCTGTAGGAGGATTTTTTATGTGGAAACCAAGTTAGGGGATCGAGTCGTGTATGTTGACGAGATTCTACAAGGTAGATTTTCTATCAATATGCTTCAGACACCCTATTGCCAAAGTGGATTTCCCTCAATTGAGAGAAGGCCAGCTAGTTTTAAAAAGATTGGGAGGTATGCAGTGAGAGGGCTAGTTTTGAAGAGATTGCGAGGTAAGGGTGTGAGAGGATTACATGTGCTGTTATTTCTCTAGTCAATTCTCAACACATTGTTTGCCTGGGTCATTCTAGTGAGAAGGGGGTTCTATAAAATTAGAATCCAACATGCTCATTGTTTATATCAAGAAATAATATATTGCCATGGTTAGTGTATTGAATATTCTCTGAATCTCCACCATATTGCAGATACAATGTTTACAATGATATGGAAGCCAACTTCGTGTATGTTCTTGTTTCTGGTATAACTGGGCACCTATTGAAGGGAATCAAAGTCTCAACCTATGGACCCTAAACCCTAATGCTAGGTATGTCGACGCTGAGTTTTTGTAAATTCCTATAATTCTACATGTGGATCCAGACATTTTTTTTCCTACCAATCCTGGAAACCTAGGGTCTCCCAAAAACTTGATTGAAATGTGTACTCAAAGAAGTGCTCTAGCTACCTAGTGCTACAAGGCACCCAAAGATGCCCCTTTCCTTATCTCCCACCCAACCCAAGGGAGAAAAATTTCTCTAATCCCACCTTTGTGTTCACCTCCATCCTTTATTTTGGTTAGGGAAGCAATAAGCACCCCACAACTACTGTGGGTGCTTTGCTACCCATTGAATCGCAAGCATCTTGAGATACAATGGGTAGCAAAGCACCCACCCCAACATTCAATGATGCGCTGCTGGGTGCTTATTGCTTACCCTTAAGAGGTGGACAACCAATTGTACATGAGGGAATAGATATAGTAAATTCCTATTCACTTAACCTGCATAAGAAATCCATACAAAGATGCCAAGTATCGAAGTGTGCAAGATACGAAAGTAAGCCTGAAGTGGAGACCATGTCTCTAAACTTATAACCCTGTAACAAGGACTAGAGTATAAATATGAAGTTTCCAACTATGTGTATGAGTAAGCATGGTTTTCTTTGCCATCGTCATAGCCACCTTTTCTAATATCGGATGGACATTAAGTTCACCACAATCACACTCTCAGGAGTCTCCATAGAATGCGAATTAACTTTTAAATAAATACTTAATAGTGTTTATATCCAATAATCCCAGATCATAATGTAATTCTATGGCATGTACCATCCCACACCAACCCAACTTCAAGGAAGTGGACAGATTCAATGTTGAGATCAATCCAAAATAAGTGAACAAATTCAATGTTGAGATCAATCCAAAATTAAGGATATTTTGTCACGTAAACTTTTATAACTAACCATGGTCACATCAATGTATGTAACTAATAAAAATTTAAATAATTTAAAATCATTGTATTTTGGTTTTAATTTCTACTAAATACATATTTTTTAAAATATTCCATCAAAGCCTCCAAATTTCTTGTTCAGTTAGAACAAGAACATTCATTATTTGAATAACAAGTTTAAAAAATAATTTCCCAATTATTCATGGTGAATTATCCATGGTAATTCACTTGAAAATAATTACAACAAAAACATTAATTGAAAAAAATATTATTAATGTGATAAGGAAAAAATAATTAATAATAAATAAATTGCATATATATGTGAAATTTATATAAATATATAAATTCTATGGCACTTCACACTGAAGTAGAAATGGATCTCAACCATGATCTATTCTAGGGTTTTGCATTATGGCAAGGACTGAGTGTTTGGGTGTGCAGTGGATTATGTGGTTGGCATGGAAGGTGCATGTGAGTAGCTTAGCAATGAGGTGGAGCTCCTTCTAGACCCACATGATGATGGCGAATATTATTCATCCTACTGCATGCCATTTAATGCGGCGTGTTGTCGATTAGCTGTTGAATCTCAAGCAGGTTGAGATCTAACTGCCAACCGGCCTGCTATTGCCATATTAAATGGCTGACAGCAAGCTATATATTGATCGCCCACGATGGTGATGTATGGGTTAGTAAAGGGGATTTCTAGATAGATGAAGAGTTCAAAGACTTGTTACATCAAGTGAGAGATTCTAAGGGAAGTGACTGGTGTGAGGGGATTGTGACAGTTGAAGTCATTTACAGCAAGGTGATGGTGTGGAAAGGAGGGATAGTAATGTGGTCCAGTTGGTGGAGGATATTTTCGAGCGGGAGGTGGGAAAAAATTATTTCCAGACTTTGCGGAAGGTAAATTTTGATGGTGTTTCAGAGTGGGCCGAGGTAAGAGACCTTGATACAAACCCTTGTCATGCTAAATCATCGAAGCATATAGTCTCAGAGGATCCCAACACTATTCTTGAGAGGGTCACTTTTGGAATCTCTAAATGGGAGCAAGAATGGTCTCGCGTTGGTGGATTTTTTAGCAAGGTCTAGAAGGCTCGAACAGATGAACAACTTGGATAAATGGATATTCGGGAATTGAAGGTATCGCCAATAGATTGGATAGGTTCTTTATATCTGATCATTTTTCTGCTATAGTGGGAAGATATTGCTCCTGGGTGGTTAATATAGGCATATTAGACCATATCTTAGTACTTCTTCAACTAGAATGAGACATCAAGAAATTACACTACCCTTTTAAATTCAACATAAATTCAACCTGTCTGGAACAAGGAAAATGAATTTTCAGATTTAATCGAAGAGCATTGGAGTTCTATGACACAAAAGGTGGATACTTCTACAATTGTTAACAGCTAAAATTTGCTCACCTAGCATGTCATGAGCGCCATCACCCTCAAATGTCATCATTTCACCTCATTTCCACAAATGGAAACTTGGGAAATCAATAAAAAGCCACAAAAAATGAAAGTCAACCTTAAAGGAGACACTTTACAAATAGGTCACTCATATTCCTTCGATACGAGCCACCGAAGTCGTTGATATTCCTTCGATAAGAACAAACCATGTCGCACAAAACCTATAGAAAAGGGCGACCCAACTTCTGATCTTGATTTTCGGCTATCTCTACTTCGTGTTCGACAAAATGGAAGGAATGTTGACATGAGTCTCTATGTGGCCTAAGTGAGGTAATGAATCTAGGTGCCAAAACCCTAACCCTAGACTCTCACTATAGCCACTTATGTACTTATAAAAGAAACATCAAGGTCTCTTATTACACAAAATTCTCTATCTTTTTGCTCAAGCTATTATTCTGTTGGAATCCCTTTGAGATTGAAGCTAGCCTCTTTTAGTTTCTTTCTCACCTATTGGAGATCCATTTGGTGACGTGTGACTGGAGGATTGCAAGACTATTAGGAGAACCAATAGGCCCTCCCATAGACAACTGTAGGGGCATCTTTCACTTAAACCTGGATCTATCCAGCAAGAGGGATCCAATTTCTTGAAGTGTAAAAATTTTGAAGTCTCCATGCTTTATATAGATCAAAGTTTAAGATGGATATATGTTGTTTTTAATTTTTTGATCTTATGAATGCACATGTTGTTTTTTTGTGATGTAGGTTATAAGTTCCCATGTTAGGCACAACATCTCCTCCATACTAGACTTTAGAACATAGGTACCAAATTCGAATGCCTTTTCTCCTTCTTTGTTTATAGAATCGATGAATTAAGTGAGTTCATTAATGGTTTAAATTTTATGTTTGTTTTGTTTCCAATATACACATACAGAGGAGATATAAAATCGGAATTTATTGCATTGTTTTTACAACTGTTGCGGGTTATTGCATCATTTTAACAACTCTTGCGGGCTATTGCATCATTTTAACAACTCTTGCGGGTTCAAGTACACAATATAACGTTTTAGTGACAGAGGAAAGCTCTCCATTTCTGGTTTGAATAGAACATGATATCGGAAATGTGTAGAGAGAGGCTCTTCATAGAATCTGGTTATTAAAAACTACAAAGATTTGATTTTTGATAAATTGTAAATGTTGAATTTTTTAATTACTTTGATAGGCGGTTTTACATTGATAGGGGTTTATATCTTAGAATTTGGGGTGGATTACCATTTATGTTCTTCCTAGATTTCAGGAGGATGGGACAAGTGCACTATCCAAATTGACTTTATGGGCTTCAAATTCTAAATAAACAATTATAAAAAGAATAAACAATTATAAAAAGAAAGAATATAAAAGATAATTGATATCTCATGAATGGACACATGATAGCTAATGAATGGATAACACTTAGTTGATGAATGGATAACTGGTAGATGATGCATAGATGAATGAATAACTAGTAGCTATTGAATGGATAACAAGAATTAGTAACAGATAATGGGAGAGGGAAGTTAATAACATGTAGATAGATTCAATATTAGTTAGGTTTTCCATATAGATATTTAAGTTGATAGACCTATTTATTTCAACATAATGTTAGGGGTTCCAAAATTTTCATTTTTTATTATCCATGGATGAGATTAAATGATTGCATTCTTAGTCTCGTCTAATAATCAAGATCAAGGGACAAGATCTTAGGATTTGTTTTTATAAGGTTTATTTTTATTGCAAACTTAATTTGCTTAATTTTATTTTATGACATGGTGATAGATGTGGGAGAGGGCATAAGGGGGCCAAAAATGCCCAAAACAATATACACCTGTTCTCAACTCTTCACTGTATTAAACTATAAACAAATATAATATATATTACCACAATTTCCAACACCGCCTTAATTTCTATAGCCACAACAAAATTCATACAAGCTATGCTTCAGTATATTCAAGATTTACAAAACACTAGATTTCAAATATGTTAGACTTGCCTGTTGGTCTTAGTCTTGGCGAGGCTTACAAAATTTACGAAAACTTAAGAGTTTAATTTCTTTTTCTTCTTTGGACTCTCGACCTTGTATTCATCTATCTTTCGTCTGGTCCACTTCATCTTGACTCTAAGTTTGGTTTTCATCATTGCAACTTGAACAACTGCACATGCAACTTTAACAATAGCCATCTTCTCAGCTATCTCAGTTCGTTCACTGGCATAGGCTGACTATCATCTTCATTCATCAAATTCTCAATCAGCTTCATTGCATTGTTGATCTATTTCAATTCTTGAAACGCTTCATCAAAAGCTTCTTCAAAATCAAATCTTCCTTCACTATCATCTTCATTAATCAAATTCTCAATCAGCTTCATTTCATTGCTGATCTATTTCAATTCTTGAAAGGCTTCATCAAAAACTTCTTCAAAATCAAATATTTCTTCACTATCATCTTCATTCATCAAATTCTCAATCAGCTTCATTTCATTGCTGATCTATTTCAATTTTTCATCAAAATTTTATTTCAATTTTTCATCAAAATCTTTCTTCAGTATACTCTTGCCTATCTTCGGCACCTGTAGTCAACTAAATTTTTTAGAAAATATTAATTTATTTATGATACTCTTCTTCATCCACTTCTGGGATGTCCGCCTTCAAAACTGCTCCAACTTCTGCACTAGCAGGAATCAACAAGTTCTTCAATAATTGCAATAGCAATTGGATTCTCATAAACTCGGTTCACATGTTCAAGCACGATAACACTACCAGCAAGCAAACTATTTATCAGCTTCATTTCCAACTCAACAACAATTAGCTCTTCTTCACTTAGGTGTTCTTCATCATAATGTGATTCACCTTCAATTTTAGTTTTACATTGCACTGCAGCGTCTAGAGCTGCTCTCAACATATGCAGGATTTTCACCACTGCATCCTTCACAAAATTCAAATATCATATCAGAATCCAGATTTACCATTTTTAAAACTTTCAGTCCTTCAGGACAATCTCCTCCTTAAGATTCACACACAACCTTCTGGCTCCAATTCTTTCAACAGCTAACCTCAACTGAACTTCCAACTTTTCTGTAGGGAATAAACAAAGGAGGAGATTGTGTGTAGAATGAAGGAATTAAAATGCACAATCACAACCACAACTTCTGCTGGTTATGGGATCTTCTCCCCCTTAAAGCACATTAGACTGATTTTTCACCAAAATGAGCACCACAGGCTCAACATTTCACAACAATCATTAATTACTTTGAGCTTCTGCTCAAATTCAGGCTATAGCATTCACAAATTTCATCTGCAGCCACTCAACCAGATTATGAGGAGTTCTGGCTATAGTGACTGGGATAAAAACCAGTCAGCTCAACCATTAAACCATGGGAGCATTTCGACCTTCACTCTGCTCAATAATTAAACCATGGGAGCAATCAAACACATCTGAATTGAATTGAAGAGACCCAAGGACTTTACTAGCTTAACCCGAACACAATCCTATTTCTTGGGCAGAAGGCTTCAACTCCTAATCATACTCTACATCCACGGGCTACACGGGCTTGAGTTTTACCGTGCGCTACGGCCTTCAATTTCAACCTTCAGTGGAACGCAGCTTGTACACCAGAATCCAGATCTCCAGCACCCACAACGGTCGACAACCCAACCAGCATAAATAAAAATACCTGTTGGGGTGGCACATCTGTTTACACCAGTAGTGCAACCCTTCATCTCTGCACAATAGAGTTCTCACACTCGCTGGCGGACATGGCTGAGCGATAGGTCTTTCACATCGTGGCTCTCCACCTCTCATGATGACATTATGTGGCAGCTGATATTCTCAAAACGCCAATCGTATATGCCGATGCCCTCCTGCAAATTGCCTCCCTCACGGTGGAGTTTTACAAAAACTCGACCACCTCCTGCTCTCCTGCTCCCAATGAAAGGAGTGTTATCTATTTTGATTGAACAAAAGAAATAAAGTATAGTACACAAGCTTTAGAATAAGGAAGCCCCTCTATAAACATGCAATATAAACACCAATTGTGAGAGAGGGTGCAGCAGGGGACCAAAAATTCCCAAAACAATATAAACACAAAACAAAATAAACCAGTCGCTGACACAATGCGTGAGAGGGAAAAATTCCCAAAACAAAATAAACCAGTCGCTAACACAATGCGTGAGGGGGAAACACTTCCCAGAACCCTACATATATTTTATTAGAAAAAAAAAAAATATTTATACATGGAAAGATCAGGATGCCACACCCAGAAGAATAGAGCTAAACCCACTCAACTCTTCATTGTATTAAACTACCAGCATAGATCCAGCATAGATCCATCTAAAAGAGAATCTATCAAGTGTCTAGAGGGATCAAATTTTTAAAAGATGCAAACTCCTCAAGAAGTGTGTAGTTTTATATATATGTCATTCTAAATATTTTAAATCTAATTTGAGTCATCATGTTATTTTTATAATATTTTATTATTTTTAATAAACAACATATATGAAGAACACTATAGAAGGAGCACGGAAGTAGTTATCGAAATATCGAAGAAGCTATATAACAATGAATGACCGCATTAACTAGCCCAACTACAAACTCGTAAACATACAAGGTTAGGTGGCGTGAGAAATGACAACAATTTCCAACAGCAGATACAACGTTGTCTCTAATCCTCCCTCAGACGGTCTCTATTCTTAGCCGCCACTACTTAATTACCTAATTCGCAGCTGTTTAATCCAATCCCTGGTTGTGGTTTCTAAACCTCCTTCCTAGCCCGGTTCTCATTCCGTGATTGCATCACAGTCAAATTGTAAATATGTACTTAATTACCTAATTCGGAGCTGTTTAATCCAATCCCTGGTAGTCGTTTCTAAACCTCCCTCCCGGCCCGGTTCTCATTCTGTGATTGCATCACTTGCAGACAAACAATCATTGTAAATATGTAAAGGTACCGTAAATATGTATTAGCCTGTACAGTTACATTTAGTTCTGTAAAGGTACTGTAAATATGCATTAGCCTGTTGTTATGTGATGTTGTTAAGAGTCAAATTCCATAATCTTTATATTTTCACATGCGTTTGATCTCATTCAGAAGAAGGAAACAAATTATTGAGAGTCCACCACCACAGCAATGGAAGTTGTGGAAATTCTAGAGTATTTTCATGATCTCTATGAGCATTTTCATATGAACTTGATGCAGATGTGTTACTTCGATAATGGGTATTAATTCTTTTTAGGGTAGCTTTCTCAAAGGGTTTGTCATCTTTGTGAGTCTATGAACTTTGAGGATGAAAATCACTTTCTCTTAGAGTGTCAGTCTTATACCCACATTAGATATGAGTTTCATAGTATTTGTTACAATACAAACCTTTCTAACCTCCTCACTTGCCAAAACTATAGTGATCTTGGAAAACTTCTTTCTAAGTTTTTTGAACATAAGAACAAAAGTTTAAAGCAAACCAAGTAATAACCTTCTTAGAGTCAGATAAACCAAAGTTGATTTCCCCAAAAGTTTAATTGTCATCATCATCAAGTACCAATACTAACCCTAACCTATTTCGATTTAATATTGCTACTAGCTAACCCTTGAACCTACAGGGATTCATATTAAGTTACTTGGGCACTTGGTTCTTGTCTCGCGATTTCTTGACTCTTGTCTCCCGTTTTCTGAGTTTTAGATGCTCTTTGTTTTTGGCAGAGGTAACTTTCTGATTACTTTCTTTGTAATTTTTATACTTTTAAAGACATTCCGAGGTCGATTCGACCTTGTTTAATCCTATGTATTTTTGCATTTAACACACAGAAGAGTAGCTCTTCTGCTAATACCCCGAACAATGGAATTCCTCCTTTTATATAGTTTTGAAATTGTTTATCGTTCTGCTTTTCTATTTTATTGGCATAGCAATCAGGACTCCATCTTTGACTGTGTATTCGCACCCAGAAAAATAAATAATAATAAAATAAAATTATTCAGATTCGGGTAAACTTCCTTGAGAACTGGATGCAAAACCTGATTTGTACTCTGACATATGCATCATATGTTATGTTCTGACACATGTTAAATAAATAGCAGGCAGCATATCAATAGTTGGTGTTACATTCAATTGTGAATGTAAACAAGTAGAATTTTTTCTGTTCTAAATATTCAAATGGTCACAGGATGTTTCTTAGAAATATAGTGAAGGCTCAGAAATCCATTGAACTTTTTAAATCATATTAAAAAAGCTGTATGAATTAATTAAATTGAAAACCTAAGCTTTAAAGTGACACTCACTAGTGCATTAATAAAATTGGAACTCTAACCATTAACTGTCAGTTACTCGTAGCTCAACATCTGAATTTATCAACGATTGATGTCATAGTTGTATGTTTACTAAACCATATGGGGGTTTACACCCCAACTTCGCACCCAGCAATTACAATTGCAGAAGCTTAATTAGTATTCTCACACTCATAAACAGATATATAACGCCTAAGTTCACACCTATAAAGAAATATATAACGCCTAAATTCATAGTATATTTTCAATTCTTCGAATAGAGTCTCGAAAGACTCCTGAATTATCACACCATACTGTGACATAGAAATAACAGTGGAAGAGAAACTATTTGGATGTAGCCAAAAAAAATAATCAACTTCATATAGTATCATTCTTCGTGCAATTATAAGATATTTTAACGGTTTTTCTCTTATACAAATCTGCAAAATAATTTTACTTTACAAGATAAATATGATTACGATCTTAATATTTGATTTTTAAATCAATTTTTTCATTAGAAAATTTTGAATAAGAAAATTACTATACGATTTATATACATGGGTGTGTTAGAATGAGCCTTTGAAAAGAAATTTAAGATTCCCAATTTTTTATCTTAGCTTTATGTCCAGATAGATTCAAAATATTCTTTTACTTATTATTAATTTTTTTAAAACTTATTATTTAAAAAAAACTGTATTGCTTTCCCTCTTTAATATCTTAGTTTAAAAAGAAAACTTAATCATTAAAATAAAGAAAAAATCATATTGAATACACTTCATAACAAATTAAATTTACTATATAAAATTCAAAAGGCATTTAAAACAACTAAAATTGTGTCATTGACATTAGGGAATACAAAAGGCATTTAAAACAACTAAAGTTGTCATTGACATTAGGGAATGCATAGTTTCTTTAACCACAATTCTTACTTGATCTAAAATCTCTTTTCCTCCCATAAAACCTTTAAATCAAATTTGTTAAGAGAAACTAAACCTTAATTGGTTTAATAAGAGTCACAAATACCATTTACTGTGATTGATTAATAAAACTAAGACCTTCTATATATGGGAAATAAATTCTAGCTTCTTTTAATAAAAAATTCATAATAATTATTAATTTAAAATTTAAAACAAAATCAGATTCACAAAATGTTAGCTATACCCAGCAATGTGTTAGAGATATTTCAACATAAATAAAGCAATTCAATTATAAATAAAAAATAAAAAATGTAATAAGATGGCATCTTCCTATTCTTGTGTAACCTAAATGGCATCTTCCATATTCTTGCTAGATCGAAATTCGTTAAGCCCATTCTTGCATTCATTGGAAAATCGGATCGAATCCTCTCCCTCTACTTTACAGTTCTTATTTGTGCCTCTTTAATAAAAGGTTTAGTACTCATAACCATACAGAAAAAAGTGCGATTCAAATGTTGGACCTTTTATACATTATGTACTTTTTTATACATTTGGACCTTTTTATACATTATGTTGTTTCAGTTTAAATAAATGCTTGCAAAATTTATCATCAGAAAGCCTTCTTGTACTCACTGGCAGACCAAAGATTATCTTTAACATCTATTTTGGAAGCTTAGGGCCAGATCCATTGGAAAACTGCACTATAGGATGACTGCACCTTACAAGTTATTTTATTGGAAATATGGCATTGCATGAGAGTGGTTTTCTCTTTGAAAAACCAGGTGCGCATCAGGCCTGGTAAAGCTATTATGACAAGTCAAAAAAGGCTATCCTGTCCGAATTATCAATCATAGATAAGGCCAATTTTAGGACTTTATCAAACATAGTTCAGGCCAATTCTAGGAGTTTTTAAAGATAAATCCAAATCTTGCATTGCAATCACACCCACGTAGGTGTATTTTTTTAATCTGCTGTTAGAAATGGATCTGAATCATACTGGAACAAAACTAAGAGAACAGCCTCAATATTTCAAGTTTCTTTGTCAAACTTCCAAACAAAACATCATCTTTCCCATATAATGTGGAGCAACAGCCAAAAATTAAATATTATCCTTCAATGTACAATTCATCCTCAAACAAAACTCAGAGAAGAGCTCAAGTTCTTAGCACTAATGCTAAGTTCTAATCACAATCTGTAGAAACCCAATCAGAAATCTGCAATACCACTAGCTAATCTGCTCACAATCATCCTGACTATCCTCAGCCTTTATATCAAATAAAAGGGCAATGGTGTCCCATTTTAATCGGCATTTTCGCTCATCATAACAAGAAGAAGAGCACATGCCTTGAATATGCCTACCTCCCTTCAAATTTGCCTCAGCTCTTTTGGCCTACCAGATTTCTCTGCCATTAACTGCAGGTGAGTATCTTATTAAGAAACTCATGTACTGAGAAGCTTTTGGGCTCCATCCCTGTACAGGGGGTTAAACTTAAAGCTTGTGGCATCATGCACACAACAAGCAAATCCCAAATCTATATGCCTCAGAAAAGCACACCCCATCCCATGTCTTCAATTTTTCTGCGAACAACAAACATATATTTTCATATCATCTGTGACCGTGTATTTTCCTACAGCTCCTCTGATGCAAACAATACATACATTATAACAGACCTGTATATGATGGACAAACTCAAATACTCCACGGAGCTACGCATCAGCTTTACAATCTTCCCTGCCACCCCCATTGAAATTCAACTCATAAATATAAATTAAGCAGCGGAAAAAACATTTTAAAAATTAAATGAACATATGATGTCCTATTTATCATGTCGGAGCGGACATGGAACCTGGAACTTAGGGTATGTTCCGTTAACAGCTGAAATGTTGTAATGATCATCAAAATCTCTGATACTGATACCCAATATCGTCTTAATGTAACAACATACAGGAACAACCCTTGTCTTCCATCCATACGATCTATATACAACGAAATTCAATTTACCTCAACAACATGAGAAATAGCCGAATTCTCGTTGACACCCAAGACAAAAAATTTACAGTCAGTGTTAGCCACCAATTACAAGAAATAAAACATCTTATACATTACAGAACTGCTTGTTTTAAAGTTACAGATTGTACAGTTGAGGAAGAAAGTTCTTTATACTTTGATCTGCTCCAAGTTTGGGCGGTCATGGCATCCAATTGAATTGTGTTCAATGCCGAACAACAACTTGGAGGGGAAAAGGATAAAAAAGGGCAGAAAAAGGGATGCTCACCTTTGTGATCTCCTGTGAACTGAAGTCATGGTTGGTGCTTCTTCCGTCTATATACCGATCACCAGAAGGAACAGATGGCAACTTTTCAGAATTTGGGGAAGGGAGGAGAAGGAGCTAAAACCAATGCTCCTCAAAATTCACAGAATCACAGCATAGGCCTTAGCGCGTCCAGTATTATTCAAATCAATGGCTCAGCAAAACCTATCAGGCCACCTACAATAAGGTATATACAGAAGTATGTCTCCTCTGCAGCTGTCACAGGTACATACAGAAGTACGGCTCCCTTTGTCTGGATGCCTCGGGTGTTAATACAACACATCCTACATAAGCCTAATGGTTTCCTTGTGAAACTGGCTTACTTGCTGATGGAGATGACGCCTACAGGGTTGTGAAACATTTATGATGTACCAAAATATTACAGTGACACAGAAAACTACAAAAAGAAATAACCATGACAATTTAAGACCACCTACAAACATAAAGGCTCAACTAAACCCACAGGATCCTTCTCTGCCACACGCATATAAAATACTTGAAGCGATGCCAAGTATCAGCTGATCTCCATCATGTAAAGAGATTGGCAAATCAAGATTTAGAAACTAAACAAATTAGTACGAACTCAAATCTGTAATCCGTTAAGAGGAAGGGGCAGTTGGAAACTGATAGAAGAGAATCCGCACCATGAAGACATAAATTAGGCTTTAGACTACACGAAATGAGTTTTATTAAGAGTGAACCGAAAGTTGACAGCTGTAGATGAGCTGGAATAAATGACTTCCAAGGCATTGCAGTCAAAACTAAACAAATTTAATCTGAACATTTGTTGGCCACCTGCCGGGAGCTTCATATTAAATCTGGAGAGATAAACGTAGCCAAATCAAGCTTCCAACAAGATAAGATCCGAGGTGGGACTCGGGAGGGTAAAAGTCCAATTCAACAGTATTGGTATTCTAAACACATCAACATGAAAAGCGCCCAGCAAGGATGTAAACTTGAGCAGCTGGCTACCTTAGACGTCTTCTGCTCTGACTTGATCAAGGCTTAGTTTCTTCTCTAAACACTAGTTTCTCAACAACTTTATCTATTAAAATCCGCTAACCAAGTACATGAATTATTGAAATTATCTTAACCTCCTCCTTTCAAATGTTATTCAATTGTTATCCCTTTTCTAGAATCTATTCTAACCAGTACAAACCCTTTTATAATCTCCGATTCCAAATTCTCCAGCCAAATACCCTAAGCTAACCCTTCAAGGGCATTCCACTCTCAGCACATTACCATGTAAGTGCAGTTTCTAATTTATCTAACCGGTTTCTCCTGCTAATGGTGTTATAAAGTGTAATCCAAGAGAATTTAACCTACCATGCTTAAACAATTTATCAGTTTGTAAATGAAGAAATGGTGTTGCCTGCACGTGTAGAAACTAGAAGCCAAAAATGAAGTCATCCAAAACATTCAATGATAATTACAACTATTAAGTGAAGATACTAAAATTTGGGCTCCAACAAAATGGACACTTGCATTAGCAGTATACTTTTGTTTATCAAATATGGGCTTGAAATCATGCCTTATCATGCTTCTTGTTATTAGAACCCTAGATCCCCCTTTTCAATCAATACACAATACAAGGATAGATGAAACTCAATGGTTCTATTTCAAGAGAGGGAAAAACAGCATAGCTTGCTGATATGTTCTCAAACTGATGGCGGATGACCCTGAGCATAGCAAAGGCAGGTAAGGTCACTTGCCTTTGTTCACTAAGAGGTAGATCAGATCACCGACTTGCCTCAAAGGGAAAGGATAACTCCGAGATTATCAAAAGTAGGTAAGCTCACTTGCCTTTGTTCTCCAGCAAGTAGTAGAGAAGGCACTTCCTTTGTTTTAGATTGGTACCAAAATGTTTTCAACACAGATTCATTGACTTCAAAATTAGGGCTAAGAAAGTACCCAAGTGGAGTATGATGAAATGAACAAAATACAATCAGTGTACTCATATATTATGATTGGTGTTCTCGCATATTATTCCAATGGAAAGTGTGGAAAACTTTAATAGAAAAGTAATCTTACATGGCTTTTACTTCACCTGTATGGTTGACAAACACAATGTACAAGGGTAAGTCATCTTACATTTCAGGCTTTTACTTTAACTGTAACTCTGACAGACAGTGTGAAAGGGCAAGTGCTTCTAGGGTGCCAGGAGGCAGCCTCGGCCAAAGATAGGAACCCAGTCGAGAAGGAAATAGGGCCATGGCAACCCTCCGCACGGATGCTACAACACCACGCACATATTGACAAGCCATGGATGTAACATTCTCTTGTAGACGGTTCTTAAAAGTGACTGTAAAGCAATTGTTAATACTTAATACTTATCTATTGTTAATACTTAATACTTATCTGAGATTGCTAGAGTTGCCACAATTATCAATACATATTCGAGTTCCTACTGATGCATGGTTCTTAAAAGTGGACTGTAAAGCAATTGTTAATACGTATCCGAGGTTGCTAGAGTTGCCACCATAATCAATAGATGTTTGAGTTCCTACTGATGCAATTTAAAGGCACAGGCTCGACAGTGCTAAAATAACCTTTTCTCCGTTGAAATTAGGTTGCCGGAGAGAGTAGGTGGGAGTAAGCGCCACACCTATCTCTGTATATTTGTAGGTCTTCATGACATCTCCAGTGTTTTCTTCTCTGAGCGAAAGAACCTACAAAGTTTGGAGCTCAATAAGGCGCCATGAATTTCTAAACCCCCGTGATATTCTTCAAACCCTACTGGCCACATATTCTTCAAATCCTTTCTGGCTACTCCATCAAGCCTTAATCATGGCCTTTTCTCTCGGTGGCATGGAGACTTGCCATTATTAAATCTTTGGTTGAACCTACCAGATGGCAAGGTATAAGTACTCTGCAACAGTGTATTTATTGGTGTTTATTGCTTGCCTTATCATATTAATCAACCTGAAAATATTTAGTCTAAAATAAAAAATTAGATGATTTGGGTCTCGTTTCTAGTTAGTTTCCTCACTGGAACAGTTTGGAATTGCAGATTTAAGATATTGAGATTATACAATCCGGGTGAAACAGGGGTTTAAGGTATTGAGATTATACAATCAAGGTGGTACAGTTTGGAATTGCAGATTTAAGATATTGAGATTATACAATCCGGGTGAAACAGTGGTTTAAGGTATTGAGATTATACAATCAAGGTAGAACGAGCTTTTTGGGATGCTGAATCAATTTCTACAATTAAAAAAATGGATTTTTAATAATGAAAAATTATGATTGACCAAATATTAAATCCCAACATAGAAATCAGAACCAGAAAAATACCTAATGAAAAATCTAATCGGTTAGCAGCAATTGGTGTAGCATCTCCAGCACAGTAATCCTTATCTCGATCGTACAATCTAGTTATGCTCCAGCACTCCCCCACTGCACAGCATGGTCTTCATGACATCTCCAGTGTTTTCTTTTCTGAGCCAAAGAACCTACAAAGTTTGGAGCTCAATAAGGCGCCATGAATTTCGTTTCCATGAATTTCTAAACCCACGTGATATTCTTCAAACCCTACTGGCCACATATTCTTCAAATCCGTTCTGGCTATTCCATCAAGCCTTAATCATGGCCTTTTCTCTCGGTGGTATGGAGACTTGCCATATTAAAGCTTTGGTTGAACCTATCAGATGGCAAGGTATAAATACTCTGCAACAGTGTATGTATTGGTGTTTATTGCTTGCCCTATCATATTAATGGATCTGAAAATCAACCTGAAAATACTTAGTAGGCTAAAAATTAGATGATTTGGGCTAGTTTCCTCATTGGAGGAATTGGAATTGCAGATTTAAGATATTGATATTATACAATCCGGGTGAAACAGGGGTTTAAGATATTGAGATTATACAATCCTGGTGAAACAGGGGTTTAAGATATTGAGATTATATAATCCTGTGAAACAGGGTTTTAACCCTTAAGGTATTGAGATTATGCAATCAAGGTGGATCGGGGTTTTTGAGATGTTGAATCCATTTCTACAATAAATAAATAAAAGGATTTTTAATAATAAAAATTATGATTGACCAAATATTAAATCCCAACATAGAAAGTCAGGTCCAGAAAAATACCCAATGAAAAATCTAATCGGTTAGCAGCAATTGGTGTAGCAGCTCCAGCACGGTAATCCTTATCTCGATCGTACAATCGAGTTAAGCTCCAGCACAGCAAGTTGGGACATCCAGGCCAGTTGGGTATTTGGCCACGTTCAGAGGTGTTTTGCTAACATTTTTCAACACTTGCTCGATGTCCTTATTGACCAGCTGCCCCTCGTCACTAAATAATATACACAATAAAATCAGTGATAAGGAATGCCTACAAAATAAAGTAAGGAACGCCTATACCGCAAATTAAAAGCTTACCCGTTACACGCGTTCAGTTCATATAAAGTAAGGAACGCCTATACCGCAAATTAAAAACTTACCCGTTACACGCGTTCAGTTCATAACCGCTTATTTCTGCAACATCAGAAAGAGCCTTCCTCCATTCTTCAATAGTATGGAAGTCGTACCGTGGTTGAGAATCGAATGTTCTCTTCCTTTCGAGATTGCTCAGTGTTTGAGCAAACACTCCACTATTTTCTGCCCGTGTCCACCGAAGTTCAGAAGGATTGACACCATAGAAAACCGGAATAATTGTGGATCCTAACTCCAACATCTGGACGAGTTCATTAAGACACCAATTTCATTCAGCATATTTTGGAGAAAAAATTGCTACATGGATGGAGGATGTCTTAATAGCCCCTTCGATTTGCGGTGACAAGTTGTCTCCGGCTTGAAATTTTCTATACCCTCTCGCTTGTCTTCAAGCTTAGTGCTTGGAGCCGTCTTATCCATCTTATCCATGAGGTCATAGAGATTGAAGTTTCAAAAGATAGAATAGTACTTACGAGGAGATGATCTTGATTGAATTGATAATTCTGGTGTGATCAACTTCTAGAAACTTCAACTTTACACCTTCCGAATCTGCAACAGAATTTCTGGTTTTTTGGTCTTCTCTTTTCTGGTTATCTGGTGCACTGGTTCGCAGCTTTTTTGGTTCATTGGTGCATAGGTGCGTAGTTTTTCTGGTTCTCTCGTTTTCTGGTTTTGCACACTTTTGGTCAAACTAGGGTTTGACTTTCTCGAAGTTCTACTCAACCAAAAATCTTGATCCAGGGCTCAAAACTTTGATTTTGAGGAGGGCTATTGAGCCATGCAATTAGATTCCAAAAATTCCAACTTTTGCAGAAACCCTAATTTTCATTGGAGGAAGAGAGAGAGGTATTTTCACCTTGTGAAAGATGTCCTATTCAGGCTAGCTCCGATACCATGTTAAGTTTAGCCTAATTTAACTAGCAAGATCACTGAAAGAAACATAATCACAAGATAGACAAAGATTTAGCCTCGGAAACCTTCATGGGGTAGAAAACCCAACAAAGCTTTCCTCAATATAGATAATCAACCCAATACAAGATGTAGTCCTCAACAAGAGCTCCTTCTCCTCCTGTGCAGACCTCTCTCTCTCTTGTGTGCCAATCACAAGTGGATGAATGAATGAGATAAGTGAGTAACATACCTCCTCTACTTATACTTATTTCCCGACTGGCTTTTTACCCTAATGGGGCCGATCTCTCCCAGGAGAGTCTAATAATCCCCAAATAATAAACTCAGGGCCGACCTCACATGGGAGATCTAATAACCCTAGTTACCACACTCTCTTGGAGGAATAAACATCTCTGGATATACAATAGGGTCGCCATGGAGGAATGTACCATCTCCAGAATAATAAAATACAAATATAATATTCTTTGAAGTTACAATATTTCAACACCTCGATCTAAGCCCCCGAGCCCCAATATATCTCTCTCTGAACCTCTTACCACCAATCTCTCTCTCTCTAAGCCCCTTACCACCAATCTCTTTCTCTCTAAATCCATATGCTCTCTCTCTCTCTCATCCCCTAACCTCGAATATCTCTCTCTCTAAAACTTTAACACCTAATATCCCTCTTTATATATGTCCCTCTAAACCCCTAAATTCCAATCCACCCCTCTCTCTCTCTCTACCCCTAACCACAAATATCTCTCTCTCTCATTCCCTAACCTCCAATCTCTCTCTTTATCTAAACCTTTAACACCTAATATCTCTCTTTATATATGTCCCTCTAAACCCCTAAATTCCAATCCACCCCTCTCTCTCTCTCTCAACCCCTAACCACTAATCTCTCTCTCTACCCCTAACCACCAATATCTCTCTCTTTAAACCTCTATATCCAAACCTCTCTCTCTCTCTCTCTCTCTCTCTCTCTCCTAACACAAAACCATCAATCTCTCACTTTCTCAAACCCTAAACCCATAACCCGCCCTCTCTCTAACCCATTATCCCCCAATATCTATATATTCTTCCATAAGACCCTAACCACCATTTTCTCTCCCTTTATCTATTTCTCTAAACCATTAAACCACAATATCTCTCTCTTTCTATACCCCTCACCACCAATCTCTCTCTCTCTCTAAACCATAAAACCCAATCTCTCTCTCTCTCTCTAATCTCCTAGCGCTCAATCTCTCTCACTCGAATCCCTTAGCCCCCAATATCTCTCTATTAGTTTTTCACAATTTAATTCAATATGATATAGGATCTTATCTGAGAGAACAACATGCACAGCAAATCAAACACAAGAGACAAGAGACACAAAGCATTTCACCGGGGAAACCATAAAGGAAAAAGCCCCGCAACTCCTCAGAGATAGAATGAGCAATAGTACAAAACCCCAAAACAAAGAGATGGTATACAGCAGCTTCCTCCTCCTCTACTTGTGCGAACTTCTCTCTCTCTCACTTGTACGAATGAGTGAGTGAGTGAATGATCAAATATAGAGGATCACCCTCTCTATTTATACTTTACCTTTTACTTATCCTTAACCCCAAACATGTCACATACCCCAATTGTTCAAAAATAATGTAATTATTTTATTATATTCCTGAGACATTATGTTAAATTTAATGCTAAGTAGGAATTGATGACTCAGCAGAGTCACCAGAAGTGGAATGTAATTCTGAATATTTTATTATTTATAAATAAATTATGGAGACAACAGCATGGGAGAGCTGTTAAAAGAGGTTACTGGTCTAACTGGTGGATGGAACTAGGTGGAAAGACAAAAGACAAGTGGCAGCATCCTCAAACACTTCCTAAATTGCAGGTGGCAACTTCCCTATATTTTGGGGTCATGATTCCCTAAGAAAGTGGAATCTGAGCAGGTGGCTCATTAATGACAGTTAACCGAACTAAGACCTAGGCAATCTTTTAAATAGTACTCAATGAACTGAGCTGGGGGTTCAGCAGTTGTTCTAGAAGGAGAATACATTCAGGTGAATGTCATTCAGGAGTCCCATTGAGGAAGAGGGAGAACAGTAAGAAAGTGTTTGAGAGACGAAGCTGTGGTAACTTGGTTCCAGTTTAGCTGTTTTGGCTGAGTGAATTAATCTGCTGCACCTAGTTCCAGCCAGGGAGACCAGAGCAAGCTCGGGGGTCCTGAGAAGTGCTGTATGGGCACTCTCCAGGAATTGGTAGGGAGGAACAGCCTCCCATTGCTGTTGTTGTCCCCAGTTTGAACAGGTTCTGCTACCTACTCCTGTTTGTTTATTTAATAGAAATGCTTATATGTTATGTTTATCTTCAGTATGTTTGAGTAGTATTTATTTCCATATAAGTTTACAATCCCTGATTTTCTGTGATAGATTTAATAAAAATCACTGTGTTTCAGCTATCTTTCATATTACTATTATATCGCTGATAAAGTAAATACAATGCAGGCCATACAGTAGTACCACTGTCAGCATTAGTTAATTTGTTTGTAAAATTTTAACCTAGTTTACTATTGTAATTATCGTTAGCATTATAATTATCTTTGCAGTACATTTATAGTTACAGCTAGGGTATGTAGGTCTGAGTAAAAACATAATTACTGTTTAAAAATTTAAATAACAACAGAAAAGTATTTTAGCTCAGCTATCGAGCTCATCTGTTATTTTCCTTTATATCTTTCATTTGTTTCTCAGTTACTGACAGAAACATTTCTAGAACAATAGATTAACTTTTAAATAAAAATCGTAAACATAGATTTCAACAACCATACAAAATTATTGTAGTCATTTCGAAAACAAACCCTACCACTCTAGTTATTAACATTAAGAACTTTATTTTGTTTTCTTTTATAAAAATCTAGGTATTAAATCCACAGCCACACGAGTTAAGAAGAAAGAATCTATCACAGCCGTAGCACATAGTTCACTACTTAATCAAGTAGATTCTATACATGCATGTGTTATAACAACCAATGAGCAAGTCTTACAATATCAAAACCTGGGGAAAACCCCAACTTGACAGAGCTATTTAACACAGAATTCCTGTCATTTCCACTTAAACACATAAAAACAAAAACGCTGATAAACAAGACCAGGCTTTCACTCACAGCCGTGTTATCTTTTCACTCAATAAGAATTTTAAAAACGTACCATTTCCTATTACTATACACGGTATTGAATACCAAAAAGGAACGCAGGCATTTTGCAAACATTCAAATAACAAAATTATCCATGGTTGTAGCTTCGTCAATCAACGAAAGCTTGTGATAGAAAGTCAAGCGCACAGCATACACTAGCTTGTTATACAGAATGTTTATAACAAGTCATTTTTCTTCATAAGTTAAAATTTATACAGGATAAACGCATAAACAAAACCGTTGACATTACATTATCCAACCTACAGTCGAGTTCACAAATCCATTTAAAAACAAGGATTTAGTTAATATAATATAGAGCATTGAATGTAGAGAACAATGCAGACATAGAACAGGTTCTCATACAATACACCAACTATTTAAGGTAAAATCCAAACCCTGGGTAATAAAAACCCCAAAGCAGATTACAGATACAGTATTAAAACGGGAGGCCGTAACCTCGTCAAGGATATGGAGGTCGTAACCTCGTAAACCTGAGCAAGCTCATAAATTCTCTTTACACCTTGTTAAACCATAAACACCTCTAACAAGGAGATTAAATTTTACAATGAAGGAAGCCATGCTTCCAAAAACAAAACCCTACAGTACAAACAACCCACAAGGAGGACTCGCCATGGTAAGGGACCAGTCTTACCCGGTTATGCAACCCACGGCCGTAGCATTTAGTCACCCACTGCAAACGGAGTCCAAGCCTGCACAAAACAAAAACCTTATCAACAACAAAATTATTATATTTACTCGACAAGTTTTTATCGTATTCAGAAATCAATGGAGAAAATCCATAGCTTACCACGATTTTAAAAAGGGAGTCACGCTCAGTAAGTAGACGGATAGCCGAGAGCAGTTGTAGGGTTGACTCTCTCATTTTCACTAGCACGAGCCAGTCACTTATAACAAGGAGCATGAACAACCGTGGAAGCTTCAAACCGATTCAAGCCAAAATCATAAGGCCACGCGGTGACAAGGGTTTCTACCATCAACAAACAAAAATACAAACACCTAGAATGTGGACCAGTTACAGCCGCTAGACAACGAACACGAATGACTCTCAAATTAAGCTAGGGATTTTACGAATAGTGAGGCAACAGACAAGCTGTAAACACTGCAATAATGGCAACCAGACTTGTAACTGAGCTCAAGAGAAAAACCCTAAGCATAAAAACTACCCATAGCCGACCTCAGTTAATGATTCAAGACTTACAAACGAAACCATAAGCAAAGGAATGGTACAAGCCTAAGAACTGTAATCACAACAACGCCATCATAGCTCAGATCTGGAATGGTTGCAGAGAAAGACCCGAGCCCGAAGGCGAAGGAAATGAGGAGGTAGGGTTAAGACCAGAGTCTTATATCATCCAGCACTTGGTCCTCGTGAGGCCACGTAGTAGTTTAATATTTCAGGAGCTGTGGGTCGAGGTTCTATAGTCCCACGAGGATTCCTGTAATTGCTAATCAATTAAACATATTCAAAAGAATATCTATTTACAATAGTATTCATAATTGCAAACTTGCAAATTACCATAATCATCATGCTATCGATTAAAGTTTTGATCTAATCATATCATTTAAACCAAGAATCTCCACAAACATTGTAATGGATAATAATTTGTATCATTAGGTTGAATAAGAACTCCTTTTCAAATGTATAAAAAAAATACGTGGTGTATAATTCCTTACAAGGGCTAGTCCTTGTTTTATTCTTATAACCATCAAAGAAACCTTGGGATAAGGTCTCCAATACCTAGAAGTATACTCTTAACAACCTCATGCTTAAACAAAAGCAATCGAGAATAAGATTTGGGGCGTTGGTTTATAACATAGAACAATTATTAAAAAATTATAAAAATCTCCAAGGTTGAAGCTATCAAATAGATCATTACTGGATTACAAGTTGATCACTAATATTTATAGACATCTAATTGCGACAAAATAAAAGACACAACATCGCTATCATTACTCTAAATTACTGTAGAGAAGTAGAGCATAAATAACTGACGTTTTTATGTTGAGACAATAATGCAGGAATGGGTAAGAACTTGCTACTGGTTCATGATGGAACCTTAACTGGTAGTTAGCAAATTATACGACTTATTGTCGTTTGCCCAAGAAAGACTAGACTTGTATTAACTTAAACACCTCCCGTGTTATTTAAAGTATAGTCATGAAAAAAAACAAGTGCAGTATTCAAATAAAAGAAGTGATATTTTTTTAACTTCCAAGCTGAGCAATTTGAAGTACAAGACAAATTTATTCTGAATTCTGATTTGAATATGAATCAAAAGTAATCTACCTTAAGGAGCTTGATACACCTGGTTAGCATCTTTAGACCTATTCATTGAATGAGCTGGTAAAGATAAATTGACTATGATGCCCGACATTACCTGTGTATCTGTAAGCGAAGAAAGAAATTATTGCGTTAGCTCGAAAGCTAAGTAAGCCAGTCCATCATAGCATTTCCCCCTTGCGGTTGAACAAACAGAAAACAATCAGTAACGGAAAAGAGAAAAACATAATAACATTTAAATATAACAAAGACCATTCAGACACACTTAAAATCACGGAAGTTAAACAGACAGTTAAAGAACTGCATTTAATAACATTTATTGCTATCATAAAAAATTTAAATTTTTTTGGAAATTTCAGGATTTGACATGTGGTATCAGAGCATGGTTCAGACACTAGGCATTCTTATGGCTCCACTAATTTCCGCAGAACAGTGCAAATGACAATAGAATTTTAAATTGTGTTATGTACTAACTTATAATTTCTGTTTCATAAAGACAGAGCAGAAAATTTCTTTTCTGAATCCGACAGGCAGGTATGGAAAAGCTAGAAGAATACGCTGAACAGGAATCTCCAAACACTGTAACAAGACAGATGTCAAGAGAACATGAGACAGAGGAAGTAATTGCTCACACCACTGAGCTGATGCAGACCATAAAAGGTTTAAAGACAGAGATAGAAACAGTCAAGAAAGATAATGAAAGGATTCTGAAAACACAAGAGCAGCTAAATCAATTATTATTAGAAAAATTTCAGACAGAAGGAAGAAGCAAACGAGCTGGATCAGAAGAAGTTAGTCATCCAAGAGGGTCTAAAAGAACGAAACCAGCTAAATCTGACAGCAGTTCATCATCTGAAGAAAGAAGGGAACAACACAGTTATCACACTAGTAGTGACAGTAGTGAAGTTGAGCTGCACAACAGAAGGAAAAAGTACAGACCTTATGAAGAGATTTCCGGGGAGTTTAAAAAGATAAAACCCCCAACTTTCAATGGAGAATCTGAAACAGGAGAAGAGGCGGAATCCTGTTTATCCGGGATGAGAAAATATTTTCAGATCTACAATTACTCAAATCAGCTGAAGGCACGAATGGCCATCTACAACCTTTCTGGAAAGGCGGACATATGGTGGCAAGATCTGAAAAGGGTCAAGGGGATTAAAGAGAAAGAAGTTAATTGGAGTACTTTTAAAAGATACTTCAAGAAGAAATTTCTGTCTGAACAGTACTATGAGGAGAGGGCCAAGGAATTTTATGAACTGAAGCTAGGATCTATGACGATGAAGGACTTAAACAGTAAGTTCTTAAGTCTGTTACGGTATGTGCCGTATTTTGTCGAAGAGAAACCAAAAATACAGCGGTTTCTTAGTTGTCTGCCATATCATATCAAGGACAGAATTGAATATGACAACCCAAAACACTGGAAGAAGCTATGCGAAAAGCTAATTTCTGTTATGAACAGAATAAAAAGAAAGAGGGGATAGCCAGCTGGAAAGCCAAAAAGAACAGCAATCAGATCGAGTACAGAAAAAAAGAGTTTGCCCCCCATAAAAGTTTCAAGAATAGCAAAAACGGAAACCACTTTAATGGTAAAAGCTTCCAGGGAAACAAAAATGGAGCTGCCAGTCATTCCAACAATTTCAAAAGCAGCAAGGAGGCTCCTAACAATCATGGAAATTACACCAAAAATTTTGAGCGAAAGGAACCAGTCAAGTGCTGGGAGTGTAATGGCCCACATTATGCTTCAGTTTGCCCAAATAGAAAGAAACAAATCAGCAATATTCATACTGTTCAAGACGAAATGACTGTTGGATACTTTGCAGGGACTATGCCCCGAATAAATGCAGCGTTGGAAAATCGCCAAGCTGACTATCAAACTTCCATGGTGGAAGTAGGAGGTATGATTAACAAAACCCCTGTTACTATTTTAATAGATCTGGGTGCTAGTCTTAGTTATATTTCACCCCAGCTAGTAGAAAAATGTAATTTGACTGTTGAAAGATTTGATAATTCTTGGTCTATACAACTAGCTACTGGGGCAAAAAGGAAAGTAAACTATTATGTAAAAGAATGTATCTTAAATATGAATGATTTTAAAACTACAGTTAAACTAAACGTCTTGCCACTTGGCTCTTATGACATACTTATTGGAATGGACTGGTTGGAACAACATAGGGTAGTTTTAAACTGTTTTGACAAAACTTTCAGATGTGTAAATAGTAATGGACAGCCTGTAACTGTCAGGGGTATTCCTAGGAAAACAGTAGTCAGGCAGATTTCTGCCTTACAACTAAAAAGGGCAGTCAGAAAAGGATGCAAGACCTATGCTGTAACTATTACAGATGAGACAGATAAGTCTGAAAACAGCAAGATGACAGTAGAGAACATCCCTGTAGTTAATGAATTTATTGATGTTTTTCCTGAGGAAATCCCAGAATTACCTCCCAAGAGGGAGCTAGACTTTACAATTGAGCTGGTACCAGGTGCTGTTCCCAGTTCAAAGGCCCCGTATCATATGAATATTTTGGAGCTTAACGAATTGAAAACTCAGTTAAAGGAGTTAATAGACAAGAATTACATTCGACCCAGTGTATCCCCTTGGGGAGCACCACTAATTTTTGTTAAAAAGAAGGACGGAACTATGCGACTTTGCATAGATTACCGTCAGCTGAACAAGATGATGATTAAAAACAGGTATCTGTTACCTCGTATAGATGATCTGTTTGATCAGCTACGTGGAGCTACGGTGTTCTCTAAGATAGATCTGAGATCGGGTTATCATCAGGTGAGGATTAAAGAGGAAGACATTTTTAAAACAGCTTTTAGAACAAGGTACGGACATTACGAATTTGTCGTAATGCCATTTGGGCTTACTAATGCCCCAGCTGTCTTTATGTGCTTAATGAACAACATAATGCATAAGTACTTAGATAAATTTGTTGTCGTATTCATCGATGACATTTTAGTTTATTCTAAGAATGAGGAGGAGCATAAAGAACACTTACGTATAGTCTTACAAGAACTGAGAGAGCAGCAGCTCTTTGCGAAATTCAGTAAGTGTGACTTCTTTAAAGACGAAATCCAGTACTTAGGACATGTAGTCACTAAGGAAGGGATTTCAGTTGATCCTGAAAAGATTCGGGCGATTGAAGAATGGCCAATACCAAAAGATGTAACGGACGTTAGATCTTTCATGGGAATTACCGGTTACTACCGGAGATTTATTGAAGGCTTCTCAAAAATAGCCAACCCAATCACTTCTTTGCAAAAGAAAGGTAAGAAGTTTGATTGGAACGCGAAGTGTGAAGAAAGCTTTAAGAAACTTAAGACTTTATTGACCACTGCGCCTATTCTCAGAATAGCGGATCCAAATAAAGATTTCGTGGTTTGCACCGACGCTTGTAATGATGGTTTAGGCGGAGTGCTGACTCAAGAGGGACATGTCATTGCCTACGAATCTAGGAAGCTGAAAATTCATGAAAAGAATTATGCCACTTATGACCTAGAATTAGCTGTTGTAATCCATGCTTTAAAGATGTGGCGACACCACCTAATAGGCAGAAAATTCACTTTACTGACTGATAATAAAGGTCTGAAATACCTTTTAGATCAGCCTAATTTAAATGCAAGACAAACCAGGTGGTTGGCATTCTTAAGTGAATACGATTTTGAAATTCAACACATAAAATGGAAGGAAAATAAGGTGGCTGATGCCTTGAGCAGAAATGCAAAGCTAAATTTTGTATCAGCTAGCAGCACTTACACCTCTGATTTAAATGAACAGCTGGCTGAAGGGATAAAATCAGATGAAAATTATCAGCATTTACAAGCTACAGCCAAAGAACAACCCACAGAAAGTGTGATAAAAGGATATAGTTTAAATGAAGACGGATTTTTATTGTTTAAAGACAGGTTGTATGTTCCAAATGCACCTAAAGTTAAACTGTTAATTCTAGACGAAGTTCATAAAACCCCTTACTCCGGGCATCCAGGCTACCAAAAGACTGTCACCATGTTGAGAAAAGAATATTTTTGGCCTAACATGAAATTTGAAACAGCTGAGTATATAGCTAGATGTTTGGGATACCAACAAGTGAAAACAGAACATCAACATCCAGCTGGATTGCTGCAACCTTTACCTATTCCTAGCTGGAAGTGGGAAATAATCAGCCTGGATTCATTACGGGTTTACCCAAAAATCAACATCAGAATGATTCAATTATGGTAGTGGTAGATAAATTAAGTAAATCAGCACACTTTATTCCTGTTAAAACCACATACAAGGCTGCAAACATAGCAGATATCTTCCTAAAACAGATTTTTCGGTTACACGGTATTCCAAAAATTATTATATCAGACAGGGATCCTAAATTCACAGGGAATTTTTGGAGATCTTTGTTCAAAGGATTAAACACAACTCTGAATTTCAGCACCTCTTTCCATCCTCAGACGAACGGACAAACTGAAAGAGTTAATCAGGTATTAGAAGATCTGTTAAGGATGTGTGTTAAAGATCAACCAGGTAAGTGGGAGGATTATTTACACTTAGCAGAATTTGCATACAATAACAGCTATCAATCGTCAGCTAAGTTTAGTCCTTTTGAAATTCTGTATGGACGGAAATGTAACACTCCTATCTCTTGGAGTAATCCAGTAGATAGATGAGTGTTAGGACCTGATTTATTGAAAGAAATGGAACAGATTGTGAAACAAGTGCAGGAAAATTTGAAGATTGCCCAGGATCGGCAAAAGAGTCAAGCAGATTTGAAAAGAACTCCTAAAGAGTTCCAGGTAGGTGAACATGTGTTCATCAAGGTAAGGCCAAAGAAGAGCTCCCTAAGATTAGGAAGTTGTGCAAAATTAGCGCCACGTTACTGTGGTCCGTTTGAAATTTTATCTAGAATCGGTCAAGTTGCTTATCAGTTAGCATTACCACCAAATTTAAAAGTACACAATGTTTTTCATATCTCTGTTTTGAAAAAGTATGTTCATGATGCTACTCATGTTATTGAATGGAATATTGTACAGGTAGAACCGGAAGGGGAAGTTCTGGTGGAACCGGATTGTATCCTCGGGAGGAGGGAAATTACTCTGCGGAACCGCATAATTGGACAGCTGAAGGTGCAATGGAAGCACCTTAGTCCTGAAGAAGCTACCTGGGAACTGGAAAGTAAGATGCGGGAAGCATACCCACATCTATTCCAGCAGGTGGCTGAAGATGAAGAATAAGTAACATCGAGGACGATGTTACATTTTAAGGGGGTGTGTATGTCACATACCCCAATTGTTCAAAAATAATGTAATTATTTTATTATATTCCTGAGACATTATGTTAAATTTAATGCTAAGTAGGAATTGATGACTCAGCAGAGTCACCAGAAGTGGAATGTAATTCTGAATATTTTATTATTTATAAATAAATTATGGAGACAACAGCATGGGAGAGCTGTTAAAAGAGGTTACTGGTCTAACTGGTGGATGGAACTAGGTGGAAAGACAAAAGACAAGTGGCAGCATCCTCAAACACTTCCTAAGTTGCAGGTGGCAACTTCCCTATATTTTGGGGTCATGATTCCCCAAGAAAGTGGAATCTGAGCAGGTGGCTCATTAATGACAGTTAACCCAACTAAGACCTAGGCAATCTTTTAAATAGTACTCAATGAACTGAGCTGGGGGTTCAGCAGTTGTTCTAGAGGGAGAATACATTCAGGTGAATGTCATTCAGGAGTCCCATTGAGGAAGAGGGAGAACAGTAAGAAAGTGTTTGAGAGAGGAAGTTGTGGTAACTTGGTTCCAGTTTAGCTGTTTTGGTTGAGTGAATTAATCTGCTGCACCTAGTTCCATCCAGGGAGACCAGAGCAAGCTCGGGGGTCCTGAGAAGTGCTGTCTGGGCACTCTCCAGGAATTGGTAGGGAGGAACAGCCTCCCATTGCTGTTGTTGTCCCCAGTTTGAACAGGTTCTGCTACCTACTCCTGTTTTTTTATTTAATAGAAATGCTTATATGTTATGTTTATCTTCAGTGTGTTTGAGTAGTATTTATTTCCATATAAGTTTACAATCCCTGATTTTCTGTGATAGATTTAATAAAAATCACTGTGTTTTATCTATCTTTCATATTACTGTTATATCGCTGATAAAGTAAATACAATGCAGGCCATACAGTAGTACCACTGTCAGCATTAGTTAATTTGTTTGTAAAATTTTAACCTAGTTTATTATTGTAATTATCGTTAGCATTATAATTATCTTTGCAGTACATTTATAGTTACAGCTAGGGTATGTAGGTCTGAGTAAAAACATAATTACTGTTTAAAAATTTAAATAACAACAGAAAAGTATTTTAGCTCAGCTATCGAGCTCATCTGTTATTTTCCTTTATATCTTTCATTTGTTTCTCAGTTACTGACAGAAACATTTCTAGAACAATAGATTAACTTTTAAATAAAAATCGTAAACATATATTTCAACAACCATAAAAAATTATTGTAGTCATTTCGAAAACAAACCCTACCACTCTAGTTATTAACATTAAGAACTTTATTTTGTTTTTTTTTATAAAAATCTAGGTATTAAATCCACAGCCACACGAGTTAAGCAGAAAGAATCTATCACAGCCGTAGCACATAGTTCACTACTTAATCAAGTAGATTCTATACATGCATGTGTTATAACAACCAATGAGCAAGTCTTACAATATCAAAACCTGGGGAAAACCCCAACTTGACAGAGCTATTTAACACAGAATTCCTGTCATTTCCACTTAAACACATAAAAACAAAAACGCTGATAAACAAGACCAGGCTTTCACTCACAGCCGTGTTATCTTTTCACTCAATAAGAATTTTAAAAACGTACCATTTCCTATTACTATACACGGTATTGAATACCAAAAAGGAACGCAGGCATTTTGCAAACATTCAAATAACAAAATTATCCATGGTCGTAGCTTCGTCAATCAACGAAAGCTTGTGATAGAAAGTCAAGTGCACAGCATACACTAGCTTGTTATACAGAATGTTTATAACAAGTCATTTTTCTTCATAAGTTAAAATTTATACAGGATAAACGCATAAACAAAACCGTTGACATTACATTATCCAACCTACAGTCGAGTTCACAAATCCATTTAAAAACAAGGATTTAGTTAATATAATATAGAGCATTGAATGTAGAGAACAATGCAGACATAGAACACGTTCTCATACAATACACCAACTATTTAAGGTAAAATCCAAACCCTGGGTAATAAAAACCCCAAATCAGATTACAGATACAGTATTAAAACGGGAGGCCGTAACCTCGTCAAGGATATGGAGGTCGTAACCTCGTCAAGGATATGGAGGCCGTAACCTCGTAAACCTGAGCAAGCTCATAAATTCTCTTTACACCTTGTTAAACCATAAACACCTCTAACAAGGAGATTAAATTTTACAATGAAGGAAGCCATGCTTCCAAAAACAAAACCCTACAGTGCAAACAACCCACAAGGAGGACTCGCCATGGTAAGGGACCAGTCTTACCCGGTTATGCAACCCACGGCCGTAGCATTTAGTCACCCACTGCAAACGGAGTCCAAGCCTGCACAAAACAAAAACCTTATCAACAACAAAATTATTATATTTAATCGACAAGTTTTTATCGTATTCAGAAATCAATGGAGAAAATCCATAGCTTACCACGATTTTAAAAAGGGAGTCACGCTCAGTAAGTAGACGGATAGCCGAGAGAAGTTGTAGGGTTGACTCTCTCATTTTCACTAGCACGAACCAGTCACTTATAACAAGGAGCATGAACAACCGTGGAAGCTTCAAACCGATTCAAGCCAAAATCATAAGGCCACGCGGTGACAGGGGTTTCTACCATCAACAAACAAAAATACAAACACCTAGAATGTGGACCAGTTACAGCCGCTAGACAACGAACACGAATGACTCTCAAATTAAGCTAGGGATTTTACGAATAGTGAGGCAGTAGACAAGCTGTAAACACTGCAATAATGGCAACCAGACCTGTAACTGAGCTCAAGAGAAAAACCCTAAGCATAAAAACTACCCATAGCCGACCTCAGTTAATGATTCAAGACTTACAAACGAAACCATAAGCAAAGGAATGGTACAAGCCTAAGAACTGTAATCACAACAACACCATCATAGCTCAGATCTGGAATGGTTGCAGAGAAAGACCCGAGCCCGAAGGCGAAGGAAATGAGGAGGTAGGGTTAAGACCAGAGTCTTATATCATCCAGCACTTGGTCCTCGTGAGGCCACGTAGTAGTTTAATATTTCAGGAGCTATGGGTCGAGGTTCTATAGTCCCACGAGGATTCCTGTAATTGCTAATCAATTAAACATATTCAAAAGAATATCTATTTACAATAGTATTCATAATTGCAAACTTGCAAATTACCATAATCATCATGCTATCGATTAAAGTTTTGATCTAATCATATCATTTAAACCAAGAATCTCCACAAACATTGTAATGGATAATAATTTGTATCATTAGGTTGAATAAGAACTCCTTTTCAAATGTATAAAAAAAATACGTGGTGTATAATTCCTTACAAGGGCTAGTCCTTGTTTTATTCTTATAACCATCAAAGAAACCCTGGGATAAGGTCTCCAATACCTAGAAGTATACTCTTAACAACCTCATGCTTAAACAAAAGCAATCGAGAATAAGATTTGGGGCGTTGGTTTATAACATAGAACAATTATTAAAAAATTATAAAAATCTCCAAGGTTGAAGCTATCAAATAGATCATTACTGGATTACAAGTTGATCACTAATATTTATAGACATCTAATTGCGACAAAATAAAAGACACAACATCGCTATCATTACTCTAAATTATTGTAGAGAAGTAGAGCATAAATAACTGACGTTTTTATGTTGAGACAATAATGCAGGAATGGGTAAGAACTTGCTACTGGTTCATGATGGAACCTTAACTGGTAGTTAGCAAATTATACGACTTATTGTCGTTTGCCCAAGAAAGACTAGACTTGTATTAACTTAAACACCTCCCGTGTTATTTAAAGTATAGTCATGAAAAAAAACAAGTGCAGTATTCAAATAAAAGAAGTGATATTTTTTTAACTTCCAAGCTGAGCAATTTGAAGTACAAGACAAATTTATTCTGAATTCTGATTTGAATATGAATCAAAAGTAATCTACCTTAAGGAGCTTGATACACCTGGTTAGCATCTTTAGACCTATTCATTGAATGAGCTAGTAAAGATAAATTGACTATGATGCCCGACATTACCTGTGTATCTGTAAGTGAAGAAAGAAATTGTTGCGTTAGCTCGAAAGCTAAGTAAGCCAGTCCATCATAGCATTTCCCCCTTGCGGTTGAACAAACAGAAAACAATCAGTAACGGAAAAGAGAAAAACATAATAACATTTAAATATAACAAAGACCATTCAGACACACTTAAAATCACGGAAGTTAAACAGACAGTTAAAGAACTGCATTTAATAACATTTATTGCTATCATAAAAATTTTAAATTTTTTTGGAAATTTCGGGATTTGACAGGTCGGCCCCTAAGTGTAACTGACTAGGCAAACTTCTCTAGGAGAGTCTAATAACCCATGAAAGACTCAACTCTGGGGTCAATGCCCTGTCATACAATGGAGGGTTAACCTCATTGAATTTACATGACCCAAATACAATAATGACTTCTCCGACCAGAGGAATAAACATCTTCGTTGGAGGTACAATAATAAAATACAAATACAATATAAAATATACAAGTGAATATCTTCCGAAGTTACAAATACATTAACATTCCCTCTTAACTAGGAAAATATTCTCTTGACACAGTTCATCAGCACAAGTCTTCGTCACTGGATCATCATCAAAGCTAGATCATCATTGTCACTA
The DNA here is from genome assembly GCA_027924585.1 of Larix kaempferi. Taxonomy (NCBI): domain Eukaryota; kingdom Viridiplantae; phylum Streptophyta; class Pinopsida; order Pinales; family Pinaceae; genus Larix; species Larix kaempferi. The sequence continues at coordinate 1,294,459 of BSBM01000194.1, forward strand.
CTGCTGCTATCTCGACCAGCAGTCTCCAATCTACTCGTCCTAGGAAGTTTTACAGAGCCACGCCTTTTTCATGTTGGATGTAGGCCTAGCCTCCATGTAGGTCTTCATCATCTTTGCCAACAAGCCATCAAGTAGGTACATCTCAGGACTTATTATATGCCACTGCAAAACCTACAAGATCTCCCATGACTGATTATATGCCTCTGCAAAACCTGAAGGAGCATCCTAGGACTGATTATATGCCTCTGCAAAACCTGAAGGAGCATCCCAGGACTGATTATATGCCATTGCAAAACCTACAAGATCTCCCAGGACTGATTATATGCTACTGCAAAACCTGAAGGAGCATCCCAGGACTGATTATATGCCACTGCAAAACCTGAAGGAGCATCCCAGGACTGATTATATGCCACTATAAAACCTGCAAGATCTCCCAGAACTGATTATATGCTACTGCAAAACCTGAAGGAGCATCCCGGGACTGATTATATGCCTGTGCAAAACCTGTGTACCTTACTGTCACCTCATCATCTTCAGATCACCTCATCGTCAATGGAGCACAACCCAGATGCACATAACACAACACTTATATCAACCGACATGGGAGGACTTTCCTACCACCATTCGGGAAAGGCTCAGCAATTACATCAACAACCATGGGAGGACCAACCTACCACCATGTCGGAAAATATTCAGCAATTACATCAACAACCATGGGAGGACGAACCTACCACCATGTCAGAAAATCTCGGCAATTACATCAATGACCATGGGAGGACCAACCTACCACCATGTCGGAAAATTCCATGTGCAACTGCGTCTTTCGGACTCATCACTTCCCCTTGGAAGGAACCTCGATCTGAAGTACACCAAGCTTCTCTCTGAAGTATTCAAACTTCACTCTGGCCAGCTGCTTCGTCAATACATCGGCTATCTGCTCGTCCGTCGCAACATATTGGAGCTTCACTGCTCATCTCTACACCATATCCATGATATAGTGGTACTTGATCTCAATGTGCTTCGACTTGTCATGGAACACTGGGTTCTCAGACAACTTCACACAACTCTGGTTGTCGCAATATATACAAGTCATGTTCAACTGGAGATCAAACAAATCAGACAGTAGCTTCCTTAGCCATACTGCCTCACAACTAGCCGAACAAGCTGCAACATACTCTGCTTCGGCTGTACTCAGTTCCACGCAGGACTGCTTCCTGCTAAACCAAGAGATCACACCTGATTCCATACTGAAGTAGTACCCCGAAGTGCTCTTCCTATCAATGGCACTGCCTGCCCAATCTGAATCAACATAACCCTCCAAGTTAATCTTCTGATTCGCATCATACTTGAGCCCATAATCCACCGTGGTATCCAACTCCAGGTCAAATAGACCTGACATCAATGTTCAGAGCCATATGGCTTCACAACTTAGCAGAAGAAGCTGCTATATACTCTGCTTCAGCTTGTGCTGAGAGCAACACTAGACTGCTTCATGCTAAACCATGAGATCATGGCGGATCCAAGACAATAGCATCCACCTGAGGTGCTCTTCATGTCTGGGACACTTCTGGCCCAATCTGCATCTGTATAACCATACAATCTGTAGTCATGATCTCCAACATAGTATAGACCAAAGTCTATCGTATCTCTCAGGTGCCTCATCACATGATTTGCAGCTACTAGGTGAACACATCTAGGCTCAACTAGATAGTGACTCAGAGTGTTCACAGCAAAGCATATATCTGGCCTAGTATTCGCTAAATAAATCAACGAACTAGTCATCTATCTGTAAACTGTAGAAACCACTGTCCATCATCCCATATCTCTACTTCACATTTTCCTTGGCTAAGAAAAAATCTCATCTGATCTCAGCCACATATCTAATCACAAGAATCATGCCAAGATTCTTTAACTCTGAGATCTACTCTCTCTGAAGTGGAGTCTTCTACATCTGAGTATTATCCTCCCTCTGTGACTAAACATCATGTACACTCTGCATTGAGTGATCTTCTGCATATCTATCTATGCCATCTCCCGTCAGATGGGTCTACTGATATGAGCTTCAAGATCATTCGAACTCTATGGTGAGTTCCTTCTTGCTTCCATCTGAGAGATGTATGTCATCTATATATAGAATCCCTCTTCAAACTTGTAGTAAAGGTTGAAATTTGCATCACCTGTGGTGATCATCAAGCTCATCAAATGACTATCGATCCTGGGTATTTATTGAACCCGTACAAAGCCTTCTTCAATCATGTGATTCTCTATCGAATCCTGGGAGTTTGCTTGATATGCACTTCTTCTTAAATTACACCATTCAAGAGAATGGTCTTGTCATCCATGGGTATAATCTATCTCTGGAAGTGTGTCTAGCCACTTGGAGCAAACATCTCGTCATGATCCTCTCCCTCTTTCTAAGAGAATCCTCTAGCCATGAGCCTTCCTTTGTACTTCTATAGTACGTTTGATTTGTAAGTCTTCATGTTGAACATCTATCACTTGTTCTTTGGAATAGGTGTTCATCATCCTTCTTTTGATCATAGTGTGGGAAGGTAGGGGGTGTTGCTCTCACTTTTAGCAACACGCACAGATCACTAGACTTCTAAATCATCACCTACAGAACAGTCACAGCTGACTGATACAGCCGACTGTGATATTCAGCACAGTCACAGGTCACTATCACAGTTGACTGTAATCTTCAACACAGTCACACTTGACAGTATCAACTCACTGTTTCACACAACAGTAACCTACAGGACTGTTTCTCCTAAGTTGCAGCTAACTGCAATCTACAGGACTGTTTCAGCTAACAGTAAACTATACGACTGTTTCAGCTAACAGTAAACTACACCACTGTATCAGCTGACTCTTTCAACTATGTTTGGATAACCCCTGCGTTTATAGAATTTAAACTGATACTCTGTTTAAGCAATTCTGAAATCTAACTTGTTACAGCAAAACTAAACATTTCACAGGTAATCATACACACTCAGAATATCATCATGCTACAGCAAAAACATCATTTAACCATTCAACCACGAGTTTACAAACTCACAAAGACAGAGAGGAATATAGCAACAATGTTACAGAGCTGAAGCTCTGTTTCATATTCAACTCAGAGATTGTATTCCAGTCCATTGTCTCTCTCTCTGTTTCACTCTATATTTTTCTTTGAATTACATAGGTATATATACACCATGAGATCAGCCGATCTCATTAATTAGATTGTCCTTTCAGAAAATTGGCTCTTCAAAATATAATGAATGCTCTGCCCTTTCATGTGTTGTAACAGGAACGTTCCAGATGCCCCTTCGATCTTTGACAAGCTACAGCTGAGCAAGTGAATGTCCCTGTGTTGCAACGGTGATATCCCATGCTGCTCCTTCAATTTATGATCATCCTGAACATGTCAGTGAACGCCTCTTCAAAAACGGCTCTTCAAAACTCAATGTGATACTCAGCCCCAATATTTATTCGATGAACAGTACTGTGCTGTGACAGAGGCTGTAAATGCTTCTTCAGAAATTAATTTGATGTGCTGCCCATATGAAACTGTGACAGCAAGACATAATCAGACGGTGTGGCGGTGGATGACTCCTCAGAGTTTCGGCGGCTACTTTGCAGGGCGGTGGTTGTCTTTTCTAGACTGTGGCGGTGAAGGAATTACAGTTGCCAACATTATCCCCCTTAATTACTTCACCCAAAAAATACATCAAACACAAACAACTACTGTTTTTACAAAACAACATTCCAACTATAACGCCTGCTGATCTAAAGTCTCAGCAAGGCTTTCATCAGTATCAAAACAACTCAAAAATTTGATTCACATTCTTTGTTGCAACATACTAGTGCAACGTATCTTCAACTCTTTCAAGACCATTTCTTTTTCTTTCGACTCGAAACTTTGAAAGAAGTAAACTTTGTTTTCTGTTTTATCTTCACCTTCACCTTGATCTTCTTCAGCTCACGCTTCACTTGTGACTTCAGCCATCTCTCCATTTTGATTTTACATCTTGATAATCTGAAGTCCTTTTGCTTAGTAGCTCCACAATGCTTGTTCTTCTCAGCTTCAGTTAGCTGTTCATAATCAACAAAATATAACATTTCATATTTTTCATGCCTTTGCTTCAGCACTAAGTCCATTGTATTCAACCTTCTTGGACTTTGCAAACCAATCATCATTCATAGTTTTTATTACATCATTCTCAGTTTCAGCTGCAACACGTTCTTCAATTTGCTTACCATCATTCAAATTTTCAATGTCCTTTATGCCAAGGAATCCAATCCAAATCTTCTTCTTTATATACTGTAACGTGGACATACAGAAATCCCACACTCTATCTTTAACTTCAGCAAGAGTAATCTGTTCAATGTCATTCCGTAAACACACTAATTGATAATAATGCTTGATTTTTTCAGGACTCCATGACATGAATACCTTTTCAACTGATTCTTCCACCAGTCTATCTTCGCTGCAATTTTCTTCATTCAAATAAAACTCATCATCATCTTCAAAGGATTCTCCTTCATCTTCGATTGGTTTCTCATCTGCACATTCAAACATTTTGTCAACATTATATAAATTATCATACTGTGAACCATATTGGTTCTTTTCATTTTGCTTTTCTCTAAGAGCTGTCACTGTCTCTTCATTCAAATCTACCTCTGTTGCTGCAATAAGGCAATCAACATTCTTCATATTTGCTTTTGCAACAAGACTAACTTCTTTATCATCATATCTTGGCTTTTCAAACCATTCTTCCATAAATTTCAATTCTTCATCAATGGTCCATCATTCTTTATTTTAGTTGCTCTGTCTACAATAGAACATACAACATTCTGCAACTCTTTTTCTATCACTGCTTCTGCAATCACTAAATCATTAGCCTTTTTATTCTTAGCATCATTATAGATTCTTTCTGCTTCAATCACTGCAACTTCTGTGCATTCTTCAACAATCTTATCAAATTCATCAACAAAATTCAAATCATCAATATTTTCAAAAAACTCACAAACAGGTTCAAGCACTTCAACACAGTGCACTTTATCTTTCTTAACTTCTGATGTTGCTTCACATACTGTTGATATGACAATCTTCATTCTATCACCATGATCATCTTTGACCATTACTTCTCCATGAGAAATTTTACCAATACTAGCTGCTTCACTGGCACCTTCTTCATAGTTGTCATCAGCAATAGACATCGTTGGAATATTCAAAGAACAAACTGCTACACTAGCAGTTACATCACCTTCAATATTTGACTTACAAGTTAAGACTTCATCATTTTCCTCCTTTGTACCTGCACAATCACTATCAACAAATTATTAGAAAACATCTCATTCTCTTTTCTGTCATTTTCTGCACCATTCGATATCGTTGCAAATTCTTCACCAACACATTTTCCATCAGCAGATACAACATTTTCATAAATGTATTTTTCACGAGCAGCTTTATCATCTTCCTTATGTGCACCAAATGGATCAGTGCAACACTCTTCATTTTCTGCAACATGACTACTGTAAATTATTTAAAGCTCAACTTGGCTTTCGACTTCTACAACATCTTCAGATTTATCTTCTTGATTCATTGTACCTACACGTCCATAATCATCAGATTCAATACAGAAATTTAATACCTTCATGGGTGTGTCCTTCAAGGACTCTTCTTGCACAAATACTTCTCCATTGTCCTCACACTTGAGGAATTTATCATATTTATCAGCATTCTGCATGTTAACTATTCCATCATTTTCACAATTCACTTCTGTGACATCTAAATTTGAAACTACAACAACATCTTCATCAATAGAAATTTCAAATTCTGCTGCTGCTACACAACATACAACAACCTCATCTTCTTCTTTACTTTCATCAACATGTTCATCAATTAATAGATCAACACAACAGTGAGATTCACAAATAATTTGACTATCTTCTGCTCCTTCTGCAAATTTGTCTGCTGAAATATTAACAGGCTGCGACTCAGCCATATATCTCCCCCTTACATCAAAATTTCACTTCAAACTTTCCCAAGCTTCTCTAGCTGTGTTTGCTTCAGCAATTACATAAAAAATATTATCATCCAGAGCTTGCTGGATATAGTACAAGGCAGATGCATCTCTTGCCTCATCCTGGGGTTTCTTAACTCCATTCTCAAAAAAATACCATAAACCTCTATCATGCAAGAAATTTTTCATATTAACTAACCAACATTTATAAGATATACCTGAGAAATATGGCGGTGGATAATAGATGTTGCTCCATGCATCCTCTAACTTGTCTTGAACTTCATTTGCTTCAGTATCCTCTGCCTTCTCTTGAAATTCCTCTACTTCAGCAGATTCCTCGATGGCTTCTCCTAATATCTTTGATATGGAAAAACCAACTTCTTTTGCATTCACAATATTCTTCTTCATTCGTTTAAGCCTTATGCTTTTCCCCATGTCTCTGTCTTCAAATAACCACTTGCACACAATTTAAATTTCTTTTGGATTCAACCTCCTAATCCTCTCTCACACATACAAGCTTCAACTCAAACCAAACAAGCTTCCAAAACAATGGAATTCAAAGTGCTCTACCATTAAACTATATGGGAGCTCTCAACTTGAAAGAATTTCTTTCTTTCAATTGATCAACCTCTATCTGAGGGAACACACACAGAGTCAACTTCATCCATGGGCTACAACTCTTTCTTCTCTTTATACAAACCAAAACAAGGCTTGACCAACGTAAGAAATACTTGATTCAGACTTCAACTGCAAAAGAATGACTCAACCTTTACTCAAGGGAGAACATGAGCTCTTACAAACACAGAACTCAACTGAACTTACCTTTGCTCTTTCTAGATAGCAGGAAGTGGACATTGGAGTAAAAAACTCAACAGCAAGATCTCCAAACAAAATACAAAAGGTTCAACATACAATCATATGGCTCATTCATGAAGTGAGCACAGAACCAATGAACACAAATCATAAAAACTCATCTCTGATACTACTGTGGGAAGGCAAGTGGTGTTGCTCTCGCTTTCATCAACACGCACAGATCACTAAATTTCTAAATCTTCACCTACAGAACAGTCACAGCTGACTGATACAGCCGACTGTGATATTCAGCACAGTCATAGGTCACTATCACAGCTGACTATAATCTTCAACACAGTCACACGTGACAGTATCAGCTCACTGTTTCACACAACAGTAACCTACAAGACTGTTTCTGCTGAGTTGCAGCTAACTACAATCTACAGGACTGTTTCAACTAACAGTAAACTATACAACTGTTTCAGCTAATAGTAAACTACACCACTGTATCAGCTAACTCTTTCAGCTATGTTTAGATAACCCCTGCGTTCATAGAATTTAAACTGATACTCTGTTTCAGCATACTCTGTTTCAGCAATTCTGAAATCTAACTTGCTACAACAAAATTAAACATTTCACAGGCAATCATACACACTCAGAATATCATCATGCTATAGCAAAAACATCATTTAACCATTCAACCACGAGTTTACCAACTCACAAAGACAGAGAGGAATATAGCAACAATGTTACAGAGCTGAAGCTCTGTTTCATATTCAACTCAGAGATTGTATTCCAGTCCACTGTCTCTCTCTCTCTGTTTCACTCTATATTTTTCTTTGAATTACATAGGTATATATACACCATGAGATCAGTCGGTCTCATTAATTAGATTGTCCTTTCAGAAAATTGGCTCTTCAAAATATAATGAATGCTTTGCCCTTTCATGTGTTGTAACAGGAACGTTCCAGATGCCCCTTCCTTCTTTGACAGGCTACAGCTGAGCAAGTGAATGTCCCTGTGTTGCAACGGTGATATCCCATGCTGCTCCTTCAATTTATGATCATCTTGAACATGTCAATGAATGCCTCTTCAAAAACGGCTCTTCAAAACTCAATGTGATACTCAGCCCCAATATTTATTCGATGAACAGTAGTGTGTTGTGACATAGGCTGTAAATGCTTCTTTAGAAATTAATTTGATGTGCTGCCCATATGAAACTGTGACAGCAAGACATAATCAGACGGTGTGGCGGTGGATGACTCCTCAAAGTTTTGGCGGCCACTTTGTAGAGCGGTGGTTGTCTTTTCTAGACTGTGGCGGTGAAGGAATTACAGTTGCCAACACATAGCACATGATCTTTCCTACAAATCAAATTTAATTACATGATTAGTAACACTTCATAATCATCAAATCATGTTGACATTTCAATGATAACCTATTATGCATACTGATATGATTCACATAGTTATGCAACTATCTTGATCAATACTTTGGCACAACACTTTTCCATATCCTGTATGCATACAGTGACTATCTAGATGCCTTCCATCTCTACCAAAACATACTATCAAGAGTGTGCACAGCTCCCAGCATGTTAACAAAGAAGTTTAATTCTAGACAAGCAACAATGGAATGTTTGAAATTGTTTATTGTTCTGCTTTTCTATTTTTATTGGCATAGCAACCAGGACTCCATCTTTAACTGTGTATTCGCACCCAGAAAAATAAATAAATAATAAAATAAAATTATTTAGAATCGGATAAACTTCCTTGAGAACTGGATGTAAAACCTGATTTGTACTCTGGCATATGCAACATATGTTATGTTCTGACCCATGTTAAATAAATAGCAGGCAGCATATCAATAGTTGGTGTTACATTCAAATCTGAATGGAAACAAGTAGAATTTTTTCTGTTCTAAATATTCAAATGGTTACAGGATGTTTCTTAGAAATATAGTGAAGGCTCAGAAATCCATTGAACTTTAAATCATATTAAAAAAGCCGTGTGAATTAATCAAATTGAAAACCTAAGCTTTAAAGTGGCACTCACTAGTGAACTAATAAAATTGGAACTCTAACCATTAATTGTCACTTACTCGTAGCTCAACATCTGAATTTATCAACGATTGATGTCATAGTTGTATGTTTACACCCCAATTTCGCACCCAACAATTACAATTGCAGAAGCTTAATTAGTATTCTCACACTCATAAACAGATATATAACGCCTAAGTTCACACCCATAAAGAAATATATAACGCCTAAATTCATAATATATTTTCAATTCTTCGAATAGAGTCTCGAAAGGCTTCTGAATTATCACACCATACTGTGACATAGAAATAACAGTGGAAGACAAACTATTTGGATGTAGCCAAAAAAATATTAATCAACTTCATATAGTATCATTCTTCGTACAATTATAAGATATTTTAATGTTTTTTCTCTTATACAAATCTGCAAAATAATTTTACCTTACAGGATAAATATGATTACGATCTTAATATTTGATTTTTCAAATCAATTCTTTCATTAGAAAATTTTGAATAAGAAAATTATTATACGATTTAAATACATTGGTGTGTTAGAATGAGCCTTTGAAAAGAAATTTAAGATTCCCAATTTTTTATGTTAGCTTTATGCCCAGATAGATTCAAAATATTCTTTTACTTATTATTAAGTTTTTTCAAACTTATTATTAAAAAAAAACTGTATTGCTTTCCCTCCTTAATATCTTAGTTTAAAAAGAAAACTTAACCATTAAAATAAAGAAAAAATCCTATTGAATACACTTCATAACAAATTAAATTTACTATATAAAATTCAAAAGGCATTTACAACAACTAAAATTGTGTCATTGACATTAGGGAATACAAAAGGCATTTAAAACAACTAAAGTTGTCATTGACATTAGACATTAGAGAATGCATAGTTTCTTTAACCACAATTCTTACTTGATCTAAAATCTCTTTTCCTCCCACAAAACCTTCAAATCAAATTTGTTAAGAGAAACTAGACCTTAATTGGTGTAATTAGAGTCACAAATACCATTCCATGTGATTGATTAGTGAGGTTAAGACCTATATATGGGAAATAAATTCTAGCTTCTTTTAATAAAAAATTCATAACAATTAGTAATTTAAAATTTAAAACAAAATCAGATTCACAAAATGTTAGCTTTACCAAGTAATGTGTTAGAGATATACAACATAAATAAAGCATTTCAATTATAGAAAAAAATGTTATAAGATGGCATCTTCCATATTCGCGTGTAGCCTAAACAGCATCTTCCATATTCTTGCTAGATTGAAATTCGTTAAGCCCATTCTTGCATTCATTGGAAAATCGGATCGAATCCTCTCCCTCTACTTTAGAGTTCTTATTTGTGCCTCTTTAATAAAAGGTTTAGTACTCTTTTTTTTCCACAGAAAATTTAACTTACTATTAATATACGAAATAGTAAATAACACCAGCTGTCAAAAATATACAAATCTGCTCTCAAGCCCAAGTAATATGGACATGTCAGACGTATGCCAGATGAGTCATCATCAGTAACAGAAAACATAACAATAATAAAAGGTTTAGTACTCATCAGTAACAGTAATAAAAGGTTTAGTACTCATAACAATACAGGAAAAAAGTGCGATTCAAGTGTTGTGGACATTTGGACCTTTTATGCATTATGTACTTTTTGCCTGGACATTTGGACCTTTTTATGCATTATGTACTTTTTGCCTTGCCAAATTTAGCATCAGAAATCCTTCTTGTACTCACTGGCAAACCAAAGATTCTCTTTAACATCTATTTTGGAAGCGTAGGGCCAGATCCATTGGAAAACTGCATTATAGGATGACTGCACCTTACAAGTTCTTTTATTGGAAATATGGCATTGCATGAGAGTGGTTTTCACTTTTAAAAACCAGGTGCGCATCTGCTTTTAATCGCCCCATTTTGTTTAATGACCAGTCAAAAAAGCTATCCTGTCCGAATTATCGATCATATATAAGGCCAATTTTAGGACTTTATCAAACATAGTTCAGGTCAATTCTAAGAGTTTTTTAAGATAAATCCAAATCTTGCATTGCAATCACACCCACATAGGTGTAATTTTTTAATCTGCTGTTAGAAATGGATCTGCATCATACTGAAACAAAACTAAGAGAACAGCCTCAATATTTCAAGTTTCTTTGTCAAACTTAGAAACAAAACATCATCTTTCCCATATAATGTGGAGCAACAGCCAAAAATAAAATATTATCCTTCAATGTACAATTCATCCTCAAACAAAACTCAGAGAAGGGTTCAAGTTCTTAGCACTAATGCTAAGTTCTAATCACAATCTGTAGAAAGCCAATCAGAAATCTGCAATACCACTAGCTAATCTGCTCACAATCATCCTGACTATCCTCAGCCTTTATATCAAATAAAAGGGCAATGGTGTGCCATTTTAATCCACATTTTGGTCATCATAACAAGAAGAAGAGCACATGCCTTGAATATGCCTAGCTCCCTTCAAATTTGCCTCAGCTCTTTTGGACTACCAGATTTCTCTGCCATTAACTGCAGGTGAGTATCTTATTAAGAAACTCATGTACTGAGAAGCTTTTGGGCTGGATCCCTGTACAGGGGGTTAAACTTAAGGCTTGTGGCATCATGCACACAACAAGCACATCCCAAATCTATATGCCTCAGAAAAGCACACCCCATCCCATGTCTTCAATTTTTCTGCTAACAACCAAGATATATTTTCATATCATCTGTGACCGTGTATTTTCCTACAGCTCCTCTGATGCAAACAATACATACATTATAACAGACCTGTATATGATGGACAAACTCAAATACTCCACGGAGCTACGCATCAGCTTTCCAATCTTCCCTGCCACCCCCATTGAAATTCAACTCATAAATATAAATTAAGCAGAGGAAAAAACATTTTAAAAATTAAATGAACATATGATGTCCTATTTATCATGTCGGAGCGGACATGGAACCTGGAACTTAGGTTATGTTCCGTTAACAGCTGAAATGTTGTAATGATCATCAAAATCTCTGATACTGATACCCAATATCGTCTTAATGTAACAACATACAGGAACAACCCCATTAACAACATACAGGAACAACCCTTGTCTTCCATCCTATGTTACCAAAAACGAGAAACGGGCAATGGAATGAGAAACCGGTACCAGAAATGGAGTTTGGAGGTTTTGCATATATAAGAAATGAGGAGAGAGAAAAACAAAAAAAACCTAAAAATCCAAAATATTACAAAAACACCTAACTCTTAACAGTTATCTATTTCATATTGAAGTAATTACCTTTTATTATAGAGTTGATTCACTTTTCAGAAATTAATCTATTGATTTTGTCAGTCGATGATGATCCTGGCCAAATTATGTTCTTAACCCATATACATGTGTAAAAGTTAAAATGCACAAGTCGGCTCAAATGATGACCCTCCAGAACATGAACGAGATTCTACGAGAAGCTTAAGTGTGCAATTAAAAACATGCATATTTTCTTTGCAGAATGATTTAGTTGGAGCTCAGAGACAGCTATAGGATCAGCTGCAGGAACTCTAGAGCATGGTGATCCATCTACAATAGATTCTTTAAAAGACTAAAGATCAAGAGATCCTCTTGCATTCAACTCAGTTTTGTCTTTACGAAATCATTGAATGGCAGCCGAATTATAAATATGCACTAGCAGATCGAGGATATATGGCTAATAATTTTAAAGGCACTATATGGTTATAACAAACACGAGAACAGCATGTTTCGATCTGGAACGATATGTCGAGGCTCCACTGAATTAATTCCATCAAGCCTATCGAGATTAAAATAAGGTAATGGAACAATGCAAGCTACCAGAATTCGGTCCAAAATATCTAACCGTAATAAATTATACTGATCAACTGAAAACGGTCAAAGAAAAATTCAAGAAACGGTCAAAGAAACGACCATCGTTTCCTAAGAAACCGGTCTAGGTCTTCAAAAACGAGAAACGGCCATTTTTTACTGCGTTTTGGTCACTTTGCCGTTTCTGAGCCGTTTTTTCTCAGAAACGGTTGCCGCCGTCTCGTTTCTGGCAACACAGCTTCCATCCATACGATCTATATACAAAGAAATTCAATTTACCTCAACAACATGAGAAATAGCCGAATTCTCGTTGACACCCAAGACAAAAAATTTACAGTAAGTGTTTGCCACCAATTACAAGAAATAAAACATTTTATAAATTACAGAACTGCTTGTTTTAAAGTTACAGATTGTACAGTTGGGAAAGAAAGTTCTTTATACTTTGATCTGCTCCAAGTTTTGGGCGATCATGGCATCCAATTGAATTGTGTTCAATGCCGAACAACAACTTGGAGGGGAAAAGGATAAAAAAGGGCAGAAAAAGGGATGCTAACCTTTGTGATCTCCTGTGAACTGAAGTCATGGTTGGTGCTTCTTCCGTCTATGTACCGATCACCAGAAGGAACAGATGGCAACTGGCAAGTTTCAGAATTTGGGGAAGGGAAGAGAGGGAGCTAAAACCATTGCTCCTCAGAATTCACAGAATCACAGCATAGGCCTTAGTGCGTCCAGTAGTATTCAAATCAATGGCTCAGCAAAACCTATAAGGGCACCTACAACGAGGTATATACAGAAGTATGTCTCCTCTGCAGCTGTCACAGGTACATACAGAAGTACGTCTCCCTTTGTCTGGATGCCTCAGGTGTTAATACAACACATCCTACATAAGCCTAATGGTTTCCTTGTGAAACTGGCTTACTTGCCGATGGAGATGACGCCTACAGGGTTGTGAAACATTTATGATGTACCAAAATATTACAGTGACACAGAAAACTACAAAAAGAAATAACCATGACAATTTAAGACCACCTACAAACATAAAGGCTCAAATAAACCCACCGGATCCTTGAAGCGATGCCAAGTATCAGCTGATCTCCATCATGTAAAGAGATTGGCAAATCAAGATTTAGAAACTAAACAAATTAGTACGAACTCAAATCTGTAATCCGTTAAGAGGAAGGGGCAGTTGGAAACTGATAGAAGAGAATCCGCACCATGAAGACATAAATTAGGCTTTAGACTACACGAAATGAATTTTATTAAGAGTGAACCGAGAGTTGACAGCTGTAAATGAGCTGGAATAAATGACTTCCAAGGCATTGCAGTCAAAACTAAACTAGTTTAGTTGAACAATTTGTTGGCCACCTGCCGGGAGCTTCATAGTAAACCTGGATAGATAAACGTAGCCAAATCAAGCTTCCAACAAGATAAGATCCAACGTGGGACTCGGGAGGGTAAAAGTCCAATTCAACAGTATTGGTATTCTAAACACATCAACATGAAAAGCGCCCAGCAAGGATGTAAACTTGAGCAGCTTGCTACCTTAGACGTCTTCTGCTCTGACTTGATCAAAGCTTAGTTTCTTCTCTAAACACTAGTTTCTCAACAACTTTATCTATTAAAATCCGCTAACCAAGTACATGAATTATTGAAATTATCTTGACCACCTCCTTTCAAATGTTATTCAATTGTTATCCCTTTTCTAGAATCTATTCTAACCATTACAAACCCTTTTATAATCTCCGATTCCAAATTCTCCAGCCAAATACCCTAAGCTAACCCTTCAAGGGCATTCCACTCTCAGCACATTACCATGTAAGTGCAGTTTCTAATTTATCTAACAGGTTTCTCCTGCTAATGGTGTTATAAAGTGTAATCCAAGAGAATTTAACCTACCATGCTTAAACAATTTATCAGTTTGTAAATGATGAAATGGTGTTGCCTGCACGTGTAGAAACTAGAAGCCAAAAAAGAAGTCATCCAAAACATTCAATGATAATTACAACTATTAAGTGAAGATACTAAAATTTGGGCTCCAACAAAGTGGACACTTGCATTAGCAGTATACTTTTGTTTATCAAATATGGGCTTGAAATCATGCCTTATCATGCCTCTTGTTATTAGAACCCTAGATCCCCATTTTCAATCAATACACAATACAAGGATAGATGAAACTCAATGGTTCTATTTCAAGAGAGGGAAAAACAGCATAGCTTGCTGATATGTTCTCAAACTGATGGCAGATGACCCTGAGCATAGCAAAGGCAGGTAAGGTCACTTGCCTTTGTTCACTAAGAGGTAGATCAGGTCACCGACTTGCTTCAAAGGGAAAGGATAACTCCGAGATTATCAAAAGTAGGTAAACTCACTTGCCTTTGTTCTCCAGCAAGTAGTAGAGAAGGCACTTCCTTTGTTTTAGATTGGTACCAAAATGTTTTCAACACAGATTCATTGACTTCAAAATTAGGCCTAAGAAAGTACCCAAGTGGAGTATGATGAAATGAACAAAATACAATCAGTGTACTCATATATTATGATTGGTGTTCTCGCATATTATTCCAATGGAAAGTATGGATAACTTTAATAGAAAAGTAATCTTACATGGCTTTTACTTCACCTGTATGGTTGACAAACACAATGTACAAGGGTAAGTCATCTTGCATTTCAGGCTTTTACTTTAACTGTAACTCTGACAGAGTGTGAAAGGGCAAGTGCTTCTAGGGTGCCAGGAGGTAGCCTCGGCCAAAGATAGGAACCCAGTCGAGAAGGAAATAGGGCCATGGCAACCCTCTGCACGGATGCTACAACACCAAGCACATATTGACAAGCCATGGATGTAACATTCTCTTGTAGATGGTTCTTAAAAGTGACTGTAAAGCAATTGTTAATACTTAATACTTATCTATTGTTAATACTTAATAGTATAATACTTGTCTGAGGTTGCTAGAGTTGCCACCATTATCAGTACATATTCGAGTTCCTACTGATGCATGGTTCTTAAAAGTGGACTGTAAAGCAATTGTTAATACTTATCTGAGGTTGCTAGAGTTGCCACCATAATCAATAGATGTTTGAGTTCCTACTGATGCAATTTAAAGGCACAGGCTCGACAGAGCTAAAATAACCTTTGCTCCGTTGAAATTAGGTTGCCGGAGAGAGCAGGTGGGAGCAAGCGCCACACCTATCTCTGTATATTTGTAGGTCTTCATGACATCTCCAGTGTTTTCTTTTCTGAGCGAAAGAACCTACAAAGTTTGGAGCTCAATAAGGCGCCATGAATTTCGTTTCCATGAATTTCTAAACCCCCGTGATATCCTTCAAACCCTACTGGCCACATATTCTTCAAATCCTTTCTGGCTACTCCATCAAGCCTTAATCATGGCCTTTTCTCTCGGTGGTATGGAGACTTGCCATTATTAAATCTTTGGTTGAACCTACCAGATGGCAAGGTATAAGTACTCTGCAACAGTGTATTTATTGGTGTTTATTGCTTGCCCTATCATATTAATCAACCTGAAAATACTGAGTAGTCTAAAATAAAAAATTAGATGATTTGGGTCTCGTTTCTAGTTAGTTTCCTCACTGGAACAGTTTGGAATTGCAGATTTAAGATATTGAGATTATACAATCCGGGTGAAACAGGGGTTTAAGGTGTTGAGATTATACAATCAAGGTGGAACAGTTTGGAATTGCAGATTTAAGATATTGAGATTATACAATCCGGGTGAAACAGTGGTTTAAGGTATTGA
Source organism: Larix kaempferi (assembly GCA_027924585.1). NCBI lineage: Eukaryota > Viridiplantae > Streptophyta > Pinopsida > Pinales > Pinaceae > Larix > Larix kaempferi. The sequence goes on from BSBM01000194.1 coordinate 1,310,876, forward strand.
GATTATACAATCAAGGTGGAAACGAGGTTTTTGGGATGCTGAATCAATTTCTACAATTAAAAAAAATGGATTCTTAATAATGAAAAATTATGATTAACCAAATATTAAATCCTAACATAGAAAATCAGAACCAGAAAAATACCTAATGAAAAATCTAATCGGTTAGCAGCAATTGGTGTAGCATCTCCAGCACAGTAATCCTTATCTCGATCGTACAATCTAGTTATGCTTCAGCACTCCCCCACCGCACAGCATGGTCTTCATGACATCTCCAGTGTTTTCTTTTCTGAGCCGAAGAACCTACAAAGTTTGGAGCTCAATAAGGCGCCATGAATTTCCTTTCCATGAATTTCTAAACCCCCGTGATATTCTTCAAACCCTACTGGCCACATATTCTTCAAATCCTTTCTGGCTATTCCATCAAGCCTTAATCATGGCCTTTTCTCTCGGTGGTATGGAGACTTGCCATTATTAAAGCTTTGGTTGAACCTACCAGATGGCAAGGTATAAATACTCTGCAACAGTGTTTTGGTGTTTATTGCTTGCCCTATCATATTAATGGATCTGAAAATCAACCTGAAAATACTGAGTATGGAGACTTGCCATTATTAAAGCTTTGGTTGAACCTATCAGATGGCAAGGTATAAATACTCTGCAGCAGTGTATTTATTGGTGTTTATTGCTTGCCCTATCATATTAATGGATCTGAAAATCAACCTGAAAATACTGAGTAGTCTAAAAATTGGATGATTTGGGCTTGTTTCCTCACCGAAACATTTGGAATTGTAGATTTAAGATATTGAGATTATACAATCCGGGTGAAACAGGGATTTAAGATATTGAGATTATACAATCCTGGTGAAATAGGGTTTTAAGCCTCAAGATATTGAGATTATACAATCAAGGTGGAACGGGGTTTTTGCGATGCTGAATCCATTTCTACAATAAATAATAAATAAAAAAGCATTCTTAATAATGAAAATTATGATTGACCAAATATTAAATCCCAACATAGAAAATCATTTCCATAAAAATACCCAATGAGAAATCTAATCGGTTAGCAGCAATTGGTGTAGCAGCTCTAGCACGGTAATCCTTATCTCGATCGTACAATCGAGTTAAGCTCCAGCACAGCAAGTTGGGACATCCAGAGCCACTAAACTCTTCCAACGACCTCAAATGTTCAACGCCCTGCAGCCTTTTTAGCAGATTCAATATTTTTCGAAAGAACGTTCAGAAATGAATCTGGGAGCAGCTGCAAAGTGGAGCACCCGCTCAAGTCCAGATGTTGGAGCTTCGTCAATTTCCCAACTGGATCTGGGAGCATCTGCAGATTGGAGCACCCGCTCAAGTCTATACTTTGGAGTTTCGTCAGTTTCCCAACCGAATCTGGGAGCATCTGCAAACTGAAGCACCTGCTCAAGTCAATATGTTAGAGCTTCGTCAATTTCCCTATTGACTCTGGGAGCTTCTGCAAGTTGCAGCACCCGCCCAACTCCATACTTAGGAGGTTTGTCAAGTTCCCAATTGAAACTGGCAGGAACGTCATTTTTCCACAGTTCTTTAACTCCAAATGTTTCAGGGAAAGCATGTCACAGAATTCGTCTGGCAAAGTTTCAAGATCAACCCGAGCAAAAATATCACCAGAGAGTCTAAGGACAAATTTTTCGAGGTTCTTCAGCTTTCCAATGGACTTTGGAATTCTTAAAAGATTAGCATCTATATTCAATTCCCTCAATTGCAGAGGTGCCTGCAATGTTCACATTTTCAAAGCGGGTTAGACCCTTTGGATGTCAACTTTTTGGCATTGTGGTATTCAGTACTCAAGAGCAAGAAATTTTAACAATGGAAGGAAAAACAAAACATCATTTCTGTCAAGAAATAACATGACTACCTTAGATTCATCTTGCCAAAGTGTTTCCAAAATTTCCTCCTTTTCCCTCTGTATAAATAAAACTCTTAAATTTGTTGTTGTTATCGAGGAAGGTAATGAGGAGTAAGGACATTTATTCCAGCTGACGTATATGAGTTGTGGTAACTGCCCAACACTGAATACGTGTTCAACAAAATAACCTTCACCCTTAAGCAGCTGCAATCTGCTCATATTAGTTGATAAAAGACTGCACACAAGCTCCTCAAGGTTTGCCAGAGATTGTTGAGGGCCATCTCCGTTAACCATGCTAATACCACGCACCTGAATTGTTAACTCGGAGATGTTAGAAACGAGATTGGCATTCTTGCAAAGTTTTACAAATTCAAAATGAGAGACAAATTTTGATTAAAAACCCCTAATTTTAAAGTCGCTCGAAAGTTTCAAAAGACGCACAGGTGATTGGTCGGGCAGATACTGAAGAAGGTTCAGTTGGACCCCAAAGCCGACGCTGGTATCCCGGATGTTCCTGCTACGCCAGATCTCTGCCCAGGTCTCTAAGGTGGTGATGCATTCTTATACAGTTTGTGCGGTCCACTTCTACAAGACATCTGTTTTGTAGGTTCTGAATACCCAGCCATCCTTTCCATTCGGAACCGTCCCATATTCTTATGGCTGTGTCCTTGTCTTCCCCTATAAAGAAACAGGCAATATCTAAGAATATCTGCTTCTCAGTTCTCCTCTCCATCCAAACTGTCGTAGCTAGTTTTAAGATTGCTGAGTATATCGCTGGGAAGCATTTTGGAGATTTTGTGGAATTGCGCCTCCCAACACTCCAAATCCTTTCCACGAAGAAGCGCACCAATAACTTTATGAGATAATGGCAATCCATCGCAGGCATCCAAAAACTTGTCAACCACTTGTTCAAATCCTATCACCGGAGAAGGCCGGTTGAAAGCATGAGAGCAGAATAGCTCTAGCGAGCGTTGACGATTAAGGCCTGTCTGCTGGTAAATAAATGACTCTACAATTCCAGAGCTTGTAAGAAGATCCTTGTTGCGAGATGTAACTAAAATTATGCTACCTAAATGAATGGAATGTTCAATTGGTGAAAATAATGCATCGAGTTGATCAATATGATCAACATCATCTAAAACTATGAGAATCCGGTGACAAGATGAGAGATGCCTTCTGAGCTCCTCTATACCTTGATCGGTGCTGTTTATTTGCACATTCAATTGAGCCACGTCTTTAAGAAGTGTACTCTGCAAGGAATTTAAAGAGTACTTGGCTGCATTTTCTCTCACATTAAATAGAAAGCGAGATCGATCATAATGTGATCTGTGACGATTGAAGAATTCTTTTGCGAGGGTCGTTTTTCCAACCCCACCAAGACCCACAATTCCCGCAATTCTAGCCTGCTCGCTTTGCTGCTTCAAGAACACTGTCTTTTCCAAATCTTTTACCTTTTCATCCAGGCCAGTTGGGTATTTGGCCACGTTCAGAGGTGTTTTGCTAACATTTTTCAACGCTTGCTCGACGACCTTATTGACCAGCTGGCCCTCGTCAATAATATACACAATAAAATCAGTGATAAGGAACGCTTATACCTTTTAAATCCAAATCCAGCAAATTAAAAACTTAGAATATTTGGGATACGTGGAGGCCCTTACCCGTTACACGCGTTCAGTTCATAACCGCTTATTTCTGCAACATCAGAAAGAGCATTCCTCCATTCTTCAATAGTGTGGAAGTCGTACCGTGGTTAAGAATCGAATGTTCTCTTCCTTTCGAGATTGCGCAGTGTTTGAGCAAACACTCCACTATTTTCTGCCCACGTCCACCAAAGTTCAGAAGGATTGATACCATAGAAAACCGGAATAATTGTGGATCCTGACTCCAACATCTGGACGAGTTCATTGAGACACCAACTTGATACAGCATATTTTGGAGAAAAAATTGCTACATGGATGGAGGATGTCTTAATAGCCCCTTCGATTTGAGGTGACAAGTTGTTTCCGGCTTGCAATTCTTCTTTGTCGAGAAATACTCTTAATCCGTGTGCAATAAGGCGATGGTAGAGATGACTGGCTAGGCCATTCTTAACATCACGGCCACGGTGGTTAATAAAAACATCAAATTGAGAGTTGTTCATGTTGCTAAGTCCGTATGAAGTAGATGGAGATGCCATCAAAATACAGAGTAATATTAGCAAAATGTAAGATGAACATATATGAGATTGGAAGTTTGAGCTCACCCCCAAAAAATCAGTCGTCCTCGATCTCACAAGTGCAAAGTGCCTACCATTTACACCTTTGCTACTCTGTGTCTAGCTAATCTCAGGAGTCCAAGGTGTCCACTAGCTGCGCCTGTCTCTATATCTCTTAAGCCAAAGCCAGTCGGTTGAAAACAAAACCAGTCTCTATAACCCAATCAGTTGGAAACAAACTGCACTTTCGTTCAACAAGAAAATCTTTTTTAAAACAGTTGAAAAGTTTTGCTTCGTTTTTAAAGATGGCAAAAAATTCCTTTTTAAAATGACATACTGAACTAATACCGTCATTAGAATGAAGAAGCCAGAAGTTCTTGGCAATTTCCTGCTTTCCTGAAAGCAATTGCACCTTGCCCTGTAAATCTCTTTACGACCATCGCAACATATGATTCCTTTGGTCGGGGGACAATTCTTAATGCGAAAAAAAGGCTCATGCACTGATCTACGAAAATGTCAGGGCAGTTTAAACTGTTTGGGTGCGCCATAGTTGTCAAAAGTATTTAGAAATTAAAATAGAATAAAAATCTCCTACCACAAACCATATGATTCCTTTGATTTTATATGTATCACTTTCCTTTGCTTTGGAGACAATTCCTTAACAAGCAGCATCGAGAGACATAAGAAAATGTTAGGGCAGCTTAAAGTCTTTGGATGCTATAGTTGTCAAAAGTGTTTATATATTAAAATATGAAGGAAATCTCCTACCACACTCACACCATGTGATTCCTTTGCTTTGAAGATCCTTAACAAGCAGCATCCCATACATAAGAAAATGTTAGTGTTTGGATGCCATAACTGTGGAAAGTATGGTAAATTAGACTATTTAATTGCATAACAAATTCCTTTCTCCCTGGTGCTTCCCTGTCATGTCCATTCTGGTTTAGAGAGGGTGTTGGCACTAATGCTCCTAAAGATAAGTTTCCATCGTTTTATAGGGCCAGGACTTAACACTCCATAGGATTTGTTGGTCCCCCTCTTATCCTGTTCATCTCCAACAAATTTTGGAATATTGAGAGCACTATAGATTCAATATTGTTGACTTGTTGTTGTAGCCCACATTTGTGGTCTTGTTGTAGATAGTTTTGGAATTAGGAAGTATCATCTCAAGGGATGGAGGATGAGTTAAAGTTTCAACAAATTCTGGATTCTGGAATATCGAGAGCACTGTAGATTCAATATTGCTAAAATCTTAAGCCCATAAGCAACGATGAGATTACTGGGACCTTGCCACCCCCAATTGATAATTGGCTCATGAAGATCTTTGATCAACAAATTGCTCACACAGAGTGTGCATGACACGACAAAGAATTGAATCTAGGTGGGGATGATAACATTTCTCCTCCCAACCACCCTAGTTGAACCCAATTGAGAGAGATACTTCTTCTATACATATGGATTTGTTTTGGTTTTCTTTTGTTTACTGTAACTGCAGAATATTTTCCATGAATGAATTTAAGAGATGAATACATTGTTCGATAATCATACTAAGATTGAGATATTTGAAGATATGATCCCCCTTCAGAGCTGCAATCACAGCCTGAGAATCTCCAAACCACACAATTTTTTCCTTTTTCAACTTAGATAAGACTAATCCTTGAACAATATGCGAACTTTTAAAACGCTATAGATTTCCCAGGAGTATTTGTAACTTATTTTTCTTCCGAGATTGAATATTATACCTCCTAGTCTTATAAGGCATGAATCTCCTTTTGTAGTGCCATAACATTGAGATGAAAAGTAAATATGTATTATTTGAATTTCCCAATACTCTACATCAATGGTGCATATCATTCCCATTCGAAATAGTGCTACCTGTCACTTGTGATTTTTCCAATTCCATAATAGTAGTTTGTTTTATGACATTTCAAAACATCATAATCGAAGTCCCTATATTAAAAGCTATGTCTGCATATCATTTATTTGTAATTGAATATAAAGTTATGGTGGCACAACTAGAACAAATTGCAGATACTTCTGAAAAAAGTAGAAGTTGATGATCATAGAGTTTCCTAAGTGTATTGTTTCACTGGTTGAATGGTTTGATGTAGTTTTTTTTCCAGATTGAATAGTATGTTTTGATTATGCCCTAAATAAAACATTAAATCTGCCATTCCCTTAACCCATTCCTTTAAGGTGATGGTAAGGGAAGCCAAAGGAAATCTAAAATTCACTGCTGTCCTCTTTCACAGATGGGGGTCCTTATCAACATCATGGACAGGCATTGGAAAGAAGTGTGTATGAAGGAGAAAAGTGGGCTGCTAATGTACGAGGTAAAGAACTAGATCCTGGATTCAGGTGTGATCGGCCTGTTTTCCCACATACTTTGGAGGAGTTAGAGCAAGAATTTTCAAAAGATGCCCTTGAATTATTCAGACTCAAAAGCATTGATGAAGATGAAGAAAACATGAAGCATCGTGAGGTACATTTCTCATCTTTTGATACCATTTATTTATTTCATGGATAATAAGTGTAGTCAACCACCTGCAATGCTATTAGTAATTGACCCTATCAATTTTTATCCTGCTTACTTATGCACAAACCTTTGTTTTCAGTATTCTTTTTCTGTAGGATATATGTTATATTATTTTGAGGATGCTGGAAATAAAAATAGGAATTGATGAGATGAGATGAGATAATTTTATTAATGTGCAACACTTTTCTCTTCCATTCTCTCATACAAATTCATGACAAATTCATGACAAAATATGCATCTTCCTTCCAATACAAAGACTTGTGAAATATTGTTATAGGGAAAAATCTAATTGTGTGTGATAAGGGGCTTATAAGACAAAAAGCTATAACAATAGCTATAATAGGTTTGACTGTGGATGAAGATATTGTCTTGTCTTCATGGCAGTAATGATCAAAGAAGAATCGGAAAGACTTAAGATATTGTATGACAAAAGTGAAAATTGAAGTAACAAGTGGCAAACCTTCAATATATTAATAAAAAAATTGTCAAAGAAATTGGAGATTTGAAAAAGGCGAATACATCTTTAATGGATGAAATTGCAAAGATGATGGCAGATTGTCAAGTGATGACATATAATAATGAAGAAGTTGAGGATTTGAGAAATAATTGGCAGAGAAAGATGGTGAAATAGGTCAATTGTAATTTGTTCCAGCAACACACTAACTAGGACTTGTACAATGTCATTACAGCTAGCAGAACATCACTGTTTGATAATCCCCTGTTTTACAAGGAACATGACTTAACTAGCAAAGAATTGACAACATTGTCATGTGATGCAAAGACAATGACATGCAATCATGTGGTCTAGACTTATGATGCATTCAGCATTTGACATTCAACATTTTTCTCAAAAGCTATGTTTGACAAGTTGTAGGAATCTTTACAAGGTTGGCAAGTTTCATTCGAGTCCTGGGTGAGTACTTATGTAGGTGACATAAAATGAAATTCAGCGTCTGTTTTAACTTCCGTTCTCAATCTCAAACTAGGTGGGATTTTGATTTGAACCCCTTTAATTTTTTGTAAGGTGCATAAAGAAGACAGGAAACCACTACTGAGTTTACTTATTTCAAGAGCACATTCCTTCCTAAGTTGTTGTTTACAACTATACGATTTCATTGTTCACCATGGTTATGAATCCTATATATTCCCTGAAACTTAATACAATCTTTGCCATGTACAATACTTGAACTTGGGGTTGCTAATAAAATCCTATCTAATTCTAGTCTCTCTCTCTCTCTACTATGCATGTGTATGTCCATAACTTATTATGTACTCTCCAATCTAAGCAATTTTAATCTTCAATTCACTACTACAATTTTGTCCTTTAGGGGTGGTTGTCTTCTGCCCCCAAAAGTGACCTACGGGGGGGGTTTTGGCTTTGGGGGCGGTTTTGGCAAAACCGTCCCTAAAGGCACCAATGTTAAAAAAATTTCCCTTTAAGAGCGGTTTTTTATGAGATTGGAACCGCCCTCAAAAGTGACTTTTGGGGGCGGTTTGTGACCCCCCTCGTAGAGGTCTACGGAGGCGGTTTTAAACCCCCCTCGTAGACCCCTTCATAGAGACCTACGGGGGCTGTTTTGAACCCCCTTCATGGAGACCTATGAGGGCGGTTGGGAACCCCCCTCATAAGCCCCCTCATACAAACCTACAGGGGCGGTTTGGAACCCCCCTCGTAGAGGACTATAGGGGCAGTTTCAAACCCCCCTTGTAGAGGACTATAGGGGCGGTTGTGAACCCCCCTCGTATAGTTCTATAGGGACGATTTAGAACCCCCCTTGTAGAGGCCTATAGGGGCAGTTTAGAACCCCCCTCGTAGAGGCTTATAGGGGCGGTTATGAACCTCCCTTGTAGAGGCCTATAGAGGCAGTTTGAACACCCCCCCCCGTAGAGGCCTATAGGGGCGGTTTGGAACCTCCCTCATAGATTCCTATAGGGGCGGTTCCGAACCCCCCCCTAAACGTCCTTATTACAAACCTTTGGGGGCGGTTACAAACTCCCCTCGTAGGTACCTACAAGGGTGGTTCTAAACCCCCTCGTTGTAACATTCAAGGGCAATTTCGAACCCCCCTCGTAGTGACATATGAAGGTGGCTTAGAACCCCCCTCATAGTGACATATGAAGGCGATTTAGAACCTCCCTAGTAGCAACATACAAAGACGGTTTGAAACCCCCTCTATAGCCATAGTAAATCATAATAAAATATATTTTATTAAAAATACCAATATTGCAATATCAATAGGGCATGGAGGAATCGAACCACCAACCTCTTGCTTGTAAGGCAGGCGCTCTTCCATTGAGCTAGAACCCTTTCAGAATTGTGGAGAGGAGAATATGAAAACCCAGATTGCATCATTTGTAATTCTAAGAAAAGACAATAATATCCAAAGACAACCATGCTTAAAATCCAATTTATTTTTCAAAACACATTGATAAGCACAAAAATCTACCATAATAAGCCTAGAGATCCTTCTAACTTTTGGAATTGTTTGAAAAGACCCCAAAGATGTCTAACCACAAAAATCTACATAAGTAATTTCACATAGGATCTATGTTGGTAAAGAAACTAGGATTTAAGTCCCTCATTTACAAATAATTAACATTTATCATATACTAGATCCACAGGGTATACTTCAAAATCGCTAAACACCATAAACCATAAAAGCATTACAAGATTGTACTAATCCAATGAAAATGAAATGAAATGCAAGAAATCATAAAATTGTTAATGAACTCACCTTCATTTAGTAAGGCCTAGAAATGCCCACAAGGCTTTGGGAAAAGGCCCAAAAATGTCTGCAAGGCTCTGGGAAAAGGCCCAGAAAATCCCGCAAGAAAGCATTTCAATTGTATGAAGCCACTCAAATATAAACTACTTGTCGTCATCCTAATGTATGCCACATACTATATCTTAGCAAATATTCAAGGTGAATTCTTAAACCATGAGATTAGCTCGTAATGGAAACTCTTCCAAAACTCCAAAACAAAGACTATGATACAAATGAATTATTTTATAATATGAAAAGAATTAAGCATACATGCATAAAAGTCAACAAAGAAATAAATGCCAACCCCTTATTGTAAAATATATACATGGCTTCATTGGGGAAGGATAGTTGGAATGTTTTTCTCTTTTCTTTTTTTTGTAAAGCATGCAACTAATTTTATGCAAAAAAATGTATTACTTCCTTTTTCTTTTTGTCCCCATGCTTCAATTTCAAAAGTTGACCACATACTTATATCCCAAATTGTTAATTTCAACCTTCTCCCTCCTACTGTCATCAGCTTTAACTTAAAGTCCATGCCTACACATTTGAGCAATCAACCATGAATCAAGAGTATTAACCACAAACAATCCGAATAAAGGTGTGTTAACTATAAATTGAAAAGAAAAATGAAGAATTAAAAAACTACAAAGTAATGAGCTTAAGAAAGTGACACCTTAAGAAAGCGACACCTTACGAATAAAGGTGTGTGAACAATAAATTGAAAAGAAAAATGAAGAATTAAAAGAACTACAAAGTAATGAGCTTAAGAAAGTGACACCTTATGAACTTCTGACAACATTAAAAATTAATGAACTAATGACCAAAGGACATTGATATGCAATTAAAATTACAACTATATATATTATAAACTAACCAAAATTGGAAAACATTGATTAAACCAATGTAAGGGTACTATACCAAATACAAGCTTACTGAAAAGTTACTTTCATTAGCATATGGGTTTAGGATACAATATCAAAATTGATACACTCTTTAGCCTTTTGAAAGCATTAACCTTGTTGATTTATTTTCGGTTCTGAGTCTGATGACTATGGTTGGTGTATATACAGTATATTACTATATACACAACTCAAGGTGTAGGTCACTTTCCCCATGAGGGTTTTTGAGCCTTAAATATAATAAATGATACAATATAAGGTTGGTCATGACAAAAAGTGAATCTTACACTTTTCTCAATATCTCAACAGAGGTAGCTGAATATGTATAAGGAAGCAAGAAGGTTCCTTGGAGGCCTTGCAATTCTTTGTGACCCTTCTATTATCAAAGTGAGGATTAAAGTCAAGATTGATCATTGGACAGCTCTACATTGTGAAGTAGTCTCTTCTAATCAGTCCTTTCAAGTTTTCCATGTGTATGCCCTTCGTAATCCTCTAAAAAAATAAAACAATGTTCGAAACAAAATTCCTTTCCTCCACTCCCCTCTTCAATGGAATCATTATGGGCAATTTCAACCTGATACTTAACAACAAAGATAAAAGGGAATGGAATCATTATAGGCAATTTCAACCTGATACTTAACAACAAAGATAAAAGGGATGATCTAGGATACAGGACCCTTGTAGAGAAATTGTTGAAGATTTGGTGTTCTAGTTTGGTTTCCAAGACATTATACCCAGGAAAGGAAATAATACATGGACTAATATTGGCAAAATGGTCCTGGATTTGAGTATTTAGATAGGTTTCTTATTCAAGAGTCTTTCTTGCATGATGGGCTCAATTTAGTCTCCTCCATCGTACCTTCAGTAGGCTCCAATCAAAAGCCTATCACTCTGGAAATCACAAGCCTGAAAATTATGGCCTCCTTGATACAAATAGAGTCGTCGCCCTCCATCTCGATGACATGGATCTGCGCGGCACCATCCAATCTCTCATTTCTCCACACACTCAATCTTTTAGGAAATGCACTCCACGGTCAAATCCCACCTCAGTTGGGACACCTCTTTTTTTGGAAAGTGAACTTTGTTTTTTTGCAAATCTTATGATTGATAAAAGTGGTTATATATATATATATATATATATATATATATATATATATATATATATATATGATTAACAAATTGATGGGAAATGTCACCAATGAAATGTCAAAAATAATTGCTCTAGTGAGTTGGAAATCGGTCTTTGTTTTCTAATCATGGTGGTTGAAAGTGGTTTTTATTCTTTTATTTAGTTACTGGTAGTGATTCTTATATCTCTTATTTAGTTTTGATTTTTTTTTAAATAGTCTAAATAATTTTGTTGAACCACTTCATTTTTTCATTATTAACTATTCAAATTTAACTTAGTTTTTTTTACATTGCACACATACATAGATAATAGAAGTGCTTTATTTAATTTTCCATATATGTTTCATGAATGTTTGTTGAACCACTCCATTTTTTCATTATTAACTATTCAAATTTAACTTAGTTTTTTTTACATTGCACACATACATAGATAATAGAAGTGCTTTATTTAATTTTCCATATATGTTTCATGAATGTTTGGAGTTTCATAGTATATGTTAGTTCTTAATGCATATTAGATGAATTTTTTTGACAAGTTGCATATTTTTTATGCGAATTTAAGTCCATGAATACGAGGAACTGCAATTTTTAGAAAATTAAATTGGTCAGGCAATCCAAATTCCTCACATGTAACCTAGAGCCCAAATGCCTTCAATCTTAAATGCTGTAAATATATATGACATAAATTTATTGAAATAACTTAATGAAAAACTTGCACTGGCAGTACATGTTTATGATTAATGAAGACGTGCTTCAAATGAAACACAACGAAAAACCAAAAGAAGATCTTTTGATATCAATAGTGGGACTAGAACTTAGAGAATTTGAACACTTGTAATGTTTGCCTTGCCAAGAAACTTGAACACATAGGGGAACATTCTAAGAATGTCAGAAATTGAAACTCAACTTTCTATTGTTTCTCAGTTGCATACTTAGCAATCAAGTCATCTTAAATATTTTCTTTCATTTCATTGAATTGAAAACATTACTACAGACTGTATATGCAGCATCGCTAGGATATTAAACTCAAGATTTCACTACTACTATCGCAAATGTGCATAGTTGACATACCAGTTGCTCCGAGTGGGTGACCAAGTGCAATAGCTCCACCATTTACATTGACTTTTTCTGGATCCAGCTCCAACTTCAGGCAACAGTATACATACTGGGAGGCAAATCCCTGATACAGAAAACATATAAATGCCATTTTATGAGCAATTTTCTAATTGCAGAATAATAGATGCACTATGCAAACTGTAATCCAGTTCTTGTTGCGCTTGAAGAGGCGCATTCTACATCCCAGTAGGGGAGATGTGTAACTCCTTCCATACTCATCCTATAGTTCACAGGTGTCTTTTATAAAAAATAATAAAATATTATAAAAAGTAACATGTCGGCTCAAATTAGATTTAAAATATTTAGAATGACATATATATATATATATATATAACTACACAAATTAAATAAATTAAAACCATAAACCTTGCATTACACATTTCTTTAACATTACCAGTCTAAAAAGGGGTTTACACTTATGAGAGATTTGATCATCCCTCTGGGCACTTAGTAGATCCCCTTTTAGATGGATCTATACTGGTTCCAAGAAAAGAAAAGCATATTACCTAACAAACTATTACTGGGTAATAACAGGACCCTTCACATGCCAAAGACAAAGAATGTAGATTACTTAAATCGGCAAGGCAACCTGAAATATCCAAATGGACGAGGGATTTTCCCATTTAGTGCACCAAAAACCAGAATTCGTAAGAGAGTAACCTTGTGTAAGTTTTACATTGTAAGCTAAACATGAAGATGTAAAAATTTCAGATCTTGTTAGAGAAGAGCAATATGATTCATATTATAGACCTTTATCATAACAGCTGCCGGCACACAGCTGTTTTTATCTATCTAGTACTTTGTTTATCTTTCAGGCCGTTTCAGCTGTTTTTAATAATGTTGTAAAACATGAGCAACACTAGCTGGATTCATATAGGAATCGTGGGTTCATGATCTAAAGAGGAATTCAGCTGGACAGTAAGAGAATACCCAACACAGAAGTGCACATAAATATGTACATAATGGTCACTGGCATTGCCTTAATTAAAAGAAATCGCTAAAAGAAAAGTTGGCATCCACTGTCGGTGACTCAGTAATCTGCGAACGGTATCGTGTTAATCATGGCAGGCCAAGGAAATAAATGCCATATGCATTGGTTTTAAGCAGGGCTTTGGAATGATCTGGCTATGGTTATTAAACAAAATGCTAGTTTAACTAGTAGCATGCTTGCTATCTGCAGAAATCAACATAAGACAGACGACAGCCTATGCATTTCACTGCAATATTCAGTATCTTAGTCTATACAAAGCACAATATACTACTGATGATAAAGATACTAATATTTTTGGACATGCAAGATCAGTCTTATCATTTACTTATTCCCTGCTAAGTTGTAAATCATCTAAGTTGTCAAACTGTGCCCTGAACTGATAGGTTTTCCAATTGAATGAGGGAAGGATCCCTGAGCTGAATACCTTTCAAAGCAAATAAGCAGAAGGTCTCTCACTTTGGCTGGTAGAAATTCCTAACTGGGTTTATGCATACATCATATGTCCAGGAGTCTATCCATTGTTACAATCTAATGTGCTACTCAGTTTTCACTTTATTTCTGACAAATGTTCTGTATTTCTATTGAATATGTAAGACCAGTAATGTAGGATGCCTTTTAGCAACAAATACCTTTGTAGATTTGAAATGCTTTTCATATCCTGCATGTAAACATAGGTTCAAGTATCCCGCGTGCATGAAAAAGAGAGACTCAGATGAGATGCAGCAGATCACATGTCCACATACAACGTGACTAGCTGATTACCTGGGAAGATCCTCTTAGATATGTAGGCAATTGATTCTCTGCTCCATATATTTCCTTAGCTTTCCCATTAAACCTACTTTTCTCTTGTATGTATATTTCCTCCGACTTTAGAATATTCGTGTCAACATGTTTCCAAGCAATACCCATTATGATTTGAAAAATATTTGGTACAGATAAGAGCTTATAAAAAGCTCAAACAAAGCAAAACATTAAATGCAGTGATACTCTCCACTGTGAAAGGGAATATTTGATGATCTATCTATACCAGATTTAGCCATGCCTTCATCTGAAAAAAAGTGTACAAACATCAACAATGCAGAAAGAATTCCCAGAACAATCTAGTCCGTTGGGAAAGCAAGGTATTAACACTGGCAATGCAGAGTATGAAGTATGTATCACTTGCGGAGAGCATAAGCTCTTATTATTTTTCATTTAATAAAATTTTGGTACAGATTTAGAAAGCTATATAGCATAACCATTATGTCGACAACATAGATATTATATATAACTTTATAAGTATGTACTTCAAAAGGAATAGGGTTTTATATACAACATGAAAGATGTGATAGTGAGCTGCTACTGCCATCCCCACAACAACTATGCAGATTTACTGGGATGGGATTGATAAAAAAGTGTCAACCGTTATGGCATGGAAAGGAAAAACATTTCAGAATTATTTTGAGTGATGTATTCAATCCATTGAAAAACAAGTTGAGAACGGTGGAGAACAATGAAGAGTATTTGAAAGATTAGTGACACTGCCACATGCAGAGGACGCCAAACTGGGCAGGGGAACAACACCATGTAGTGGCATTGGCTTTTTCATTTGGAGGAAATTTGATTCATTTCGGAGTCATCACATTCATTCAGAAATGAGGTTAGATCAATCAAATCACAACATTGGACCTAAAGTTTTACTTGTACGTAAAAGAATATTTTTATTTTTAACGATTTATTTAAAAGCAATTTGTTTTTATTTTGATTGGTTTAGTAGGCCGTGATGTAGGCCTAGGCGGCGTGCTGGCGTTAGCTGGTTTAATTGCAAATGAATGTGATTCAGTGTACCATGCTGCAGGGGCCATTAATGCTGGTTCCTTGTTGATCAAGGAAGGCTATACCGGTATTCAATGTAGACTCTATCGATGGGCTGGAATCTGGACTGACGGTGGATATCATTTCGGATGTTTCTAGTTGTTGTTGCTTTGGCATTCGTGAGGTTCTGGTTCTTCGTTCATGCTTTGTGGGTGCAGTGCCGGTTTATGTTGTCTGCATCAAAAGGTCTTGTTGTTACTTCGTGTTCTTGATTGTGTTGAGGCTCTTCATCACTGAGTTCTCATTTATCTAGGGTTGAGAGATCTAATTTTTAAAGTGCAATTTGTTTTTTATTGTCCAAAATTTTCACATATTAAGTGAGATTCGATCCCTATTGACATTTAGCATAGTAAGAGTGAGCAATCGATAGTGACAATCTGCCAATTATTGGAACTGTGCAATCATGGGTGATAATCTCTGCATAAATAAAGATGAGTTAGAAGACCCATGTTTTCAGTACATTAAATTTTGTTGTTGTTACTTAAATGATAACATCTGCAGGGTTATTGAGCACTTAATTAGTGCAACTATACTTTTTATATATTGAATTAATGAGAATATAGATTGTTGGAGTTGAGAGTAATTTTTATATATTGAATTAATGAGAATATAGATTGTTGGGGTTCAGGACCTTGATGTGAAGAGTATTGATTTTGGGTTTGTATGTGTTTGTTTGCTGCAGAGCTTACAGGACCCCTCAATGCAGGGCAAAGAAAGGGGAATTCAAAGATGCTCACCCAGAGGATTTACTAGATCCTGTTTTAAAGGTAATACTCTTAGTTTCTCAATGACCATTGTGCCTTTCATATTATACGAGGATGGTTGTAAATACTGAATAAGATTCAATGATTCATCACCTATTACTTGTGTTTGGCATCTAAACACTAAATCATTTATATTTTTGTTGACTTTCATTTATTACCTAATAGATTGAGTATTTACACAACATTAAATCCATTACATAGTTGACACTCAAATAATCCTACCATCATATTACCATATGCACCATTTTAAGTCTTACTTAACAAAGGCTTCCTCAAAAAGCTTGCACACCTATCTTTTTGAATCCCCACTTGAATCCATTTGTTGCATTATCAATCCTTATGTATATGAGAATTGACATCACATTTAGTGTCCATATTTAATGTGTTCGAATCACTCACTCGTCACAATTCCATTTCCTTTGTTATCTTTGTCTTCGCTCTTGGTTCTACAAAACTGCAATTAGTCAAGGTTATGTATGTAAATTGTAATCAAATTGGAGAGTTGTTAGCAAGATTAACTGCAAATGTGTGTCTCAATGTAGGGGTTTAACAGGTAGCACTCATGGGTTAGGATTTTCCCATTTAAGATCTAATCTATGTTGTAATACATTGCATAACAAAGAGTTTTAAGAAACTTGTAATATTTGTTGCGACAAACTGTTCTAATGAAATATTTATAATAGTTTACAGATCGCGAACCCTAGTCTAATCACCTAGTGCACCCTAGCTACATGGATACCAATGCCAAGCAAGTGTCACTATATACCCTAGCTAAAAAATTATGTTGAGTCTATACAAGAGATATTGCAACGAGAAAGTGAAAACAACTTGTACGCCATCTCAATCTTTTGCAATGAGGAACAAGTCTAGCCTAGTCTAACTAACTTAAAATCTTCTTACTTCTAACATGCTCAAATATAATAGGTAAAAATTCAAGAAAAGTTCTTAAGGGAATGAATTCTCTGTTTAGGCCCACAAAATTATGTACAAACCATTACAAACAGGAAGAAAATATCAAAAACAATCCATGATAGGATCAACTAGTTGCAACATAATTAGAACAATTACTTGATCCTCTTGCTAGAGAGGAGAATCTCAAGGAGATACAGAGCACAGATGACAGATTATACCCACAATTTCAATAGTTTAGGCATGTTCAGTTACAAGCCTGACTTCTTAGTTCTAGGCATGTGTATAGAATGTTGAAGGTCATGTGTGTAGAGCAGTAACTTGGTGTGCATGGTCTTGTCAGTGCCAAATTCTATAGAGTTTTGGGGGACTCTTTACCTTAATCACACAGAAGTGTTGCCCCTTTGATCCCACAATGAGCATTATGCACAGTAGTATTGGGTCATAAGGGTTGGTGCACACAGCTAGTGGGTGTTGAGGTTGTTCATGCACCACCACATACATTCCCCAACCACCAAAATTGAGGCTCAAACTAGCCTCAACTCCGTCACCTGAAAGAAAATATTGAACCTGGGGTACAATTTTCCTTCTTTATGGATCAATAACATCGTTAATAAATTAAGGACTCAGGTACTTCACCTTCTGATGCCACAACTTCACTTTGATCATTCAAAATAATTGGATATTTGTTGTGATATTCACTAACGGGACATGGGGATGGATTTCCATGTGAGAGTGTAAATGGTCCTCAGGAAAGGCTATTATATGCTCCTAATCCTGGATAAGACGTGGATCTTCAGATTCCTCTGGAATATATGCTAGTTTTGTGTGTTGGAGGTTGTTGGCACCAGGGTAGAATTAATGTGTTGATAGTTGATGTGTACCTATTCTGGTGAGGTTGGTATAGTCGCTATCTAGAAATAATTATTCTCTTCATCAAGGCCAAAATTAACCCCATTAGAGTCTTGGAGATGAACAATGAAAGCTTAAAATATACCTTAAAAGGGTAATGGAGCTTAAGAATGAAAGGGTGAACTATATTTGTGAGAGTATCCCTCACTTTTTTCACATAGTATACATGCTTTCCTATGACAACTTCATCATGACTTTGATGGCATAAATTTCATTATTTCCCTTTCTCCTCACTTGGAACACATTTCCAAATGCACCCTGTCCAACAACCCTTTGGATTTTAAAATCCAATGGTCCAAGCTTCTCGCAAACATAAATCTTCTTTTCTTCAAGACTAAAATTAACCCAATCAGAATCTTCACACAAAGAAGCCCAGAATTCATCATGCGCTTTAGAAAGAGACCATGTCTCTTCGGAATTTATGGATTTCTCCCTAGAGTTGTAAATTTCCTCTTCATTAAACTTTCTAAGATGACTACCAATAGCTGGGTGAGGCAAGAGAGAAACTAGTGAATGAGATCGATTATAAATTACTTCAGGATCCTCACTTTTGAGAAACCCTGGGGATGACCATTTCGTTGAATTTTTCCTTTGACCAAGTGAAGGATAAGGCGAAGGCTGGTTTGACAGAGTAGGACCAAAAACCTCAAAAAAATAAAACTCCTAATTCGAGTTGTCATGTCACTTAATAGATTGTGTGTATAGAGAATCCAGAGGAAGTTTCAGGGTTCCTAAGAGGGCCAACTGGGAATGACTTTAAATTTAAATAGAACAATGAATCCGACCAACTTTAAAAACACAGAACAACAACGTCTGGAAGACAAAAATTCCCCTATTTCCATAATAAAAGGAAATCTACTTTGGGTTAGATCGACTCGAACTCATTAAGAAAAAATTTTGAAATTTGTGGAATAGCCTGACCATGACTCTCCCAATCAAGACTAACTAGAAATAAATGGGCTAGAGCAGATACATTTGGTATTACTACTATATACTATCCAATAGATTGCAATGCCCATAGCTGAGAAAAACAGAGTTGTTTTTGGTATCGAAACATGAGATGAAATAAATGGTTGTCTAACAGATTGGACTACTGTGAGGAAATTAAAAATCAATAAATAACCATATGAATCAGAGAGCGGCAAAGCCAAAATACTGGAAAAACACCTAAAATCAAACAATGAAAACACCAAAAGAAATACTTACATATGTATTGAGATGCCTGACAGAGCTAGAGAAATTGTCGTGCTTAAAGTACTTGGGAAGTAAGTCTCATGTGAATTCTTGGGTCTGCACATGATGAATTTGTTATTCATTGGGCTCTAGGTAACTATGGATACTGTAGCGTTGCCATTCACCATGTTGTCAGTTTGTGTTGCCTCCGTTGTTCTGTGATCCATCCATACCCTAAAACCCCAGAAAATGAAAAACCAAAAAGATAGAAAACCCAAATCAAAAGATGGAATGAGATTGACATGGGACCTCAAATTTACATCATTTGGAAAATGTTCCAAATCCAGGTGAAGATCTGAAGCAAGTACAGGGAAACAAAATGACAAAAGATAGCGGGGAGCCGATCTCTTGACCAAGACGATCCCTTTGCTTTTTACTGTGTATTAATTGATTTGGTTCTGCGCCGTGTAGGTCTCTTGAACAAAAGCATCTGATCAGATGCAAAATCATTAGATCTAGGGCCTTTGTCGTTCCAAAATGAGAACCATTTCCTATTTACCCATAAGTGGTTTACTCGGTAGAGACCATAGGGAAACAACAAGGGTAACTTTAGCAACAACAGTTGCGTTCAAACCAGAGATAGATAGATAAGCAAAAAATTCACAGGATATGTCCCTTCAGTCATCCGAACAAGAGGATCCCCTTGTTTTTTTACTATCAATTGGATTTGGTGCTACCTGTAGGTCTTCAACGAGGCCGTCTTAGATCCAAAACCGTTAGTTCCAGTTCCATTTCCCATTCGAGTGTGAGATCCTTTTCCTATTTACCCATAAGTGGTTACCCGACAGAGACCACTGTGGAAAAATTTAGGGAAGAGGCAGCATTAACACTTCTTCGCTCATCGAACTACAACTTCAATAGGTTATGAATCAACTTGCTTTTTCCATGTGTCCCCGAGCTTCACTCTCAAGTCGGTTCTGCCTCCTATTCTCAACATTGCTTCGTGTCACCATAACCCTGCTACAAGCATATACTCCTTTTCCATTATACATTGAGTATACATTGGCTAATTACCCTCTTTTGTAGATTTCAAGAAAAAAAAGGCAAAAAAATATATAATAAAAAGCAAAAAAGATGGAAAGTAAAGATGAAACAAAGACTATATTATTCAAATGTCTTAAAACACCTCCTTATGTAGTAGTGTGCACCTCTAATGTAATCTTCCAAACTTTTTATCCACTATAAGAATGAAAATTCATAGAAGGGACCAGGGAATCTCCCATGTCACAATGCTGCAATTTTCTATGATAAATAGATAGCGCAGGTCACAAATGTATGATTCTACTTCAAACAAAGGAATAAAAAACATGTGTGATCTAAAAGGATTGAGAATGTGGGAATGGCAAGTTGGTCTATGTCCTAAGGCCCATTTCAATTATGGGAAATTGGGAATGTACATCCTCTAAATAGTTTGTCGAGACCCCAATAAAGGTCAATTAAGAGTAATATACAAATGCACATAATTTTAGTGCTCTGTTTTTTACATATAATCAAACACTTGTTTTGTACAGAGTAGTTAAATAATAAAGTTGCGAAGTCTCTATCCAAATCTAGTTGTTACAACTAACAACTAGTAAAGAGTAGTTAAATAGTAAAGTTGCGAAGTCTCTATTCAGATCTAGTTGTTGGGCACTAATAGCTAGTAATTCATCCCCGATCATGAAAATCAACGCCTGCCTCATGCTAGAGTTTACTAGTCTTAATTTAATTTTGTTAGGGAAATATTGTCAATTCCATGCAATAATGGAGCACAAGCTAGGCTAACAAGGTGAAAATTTAGTCATAGAAGATGTCTGCAACAGCTCTTGTTCGCAAAAGTAGGTCAATTCATATCACCTCCAACGATGAGGACATAAGCCACCAATTGGATACAACTTGTGTTAATGGGTATAGGTATATATGTATGGAAATGGGTTGGTATTTTTCAACATAAATGTTGTATATGTTGTGGATTATATAACAATTATATTCAATCCATATGGTTCTTTAATTGTGTTTCAGTGCATGGGTCACTTACCCATGTAACGATCAATCCTACCTGGCGCACTACTACGATCAAATGAAGTAGATAAAATCTCAATTTCTCAGCACCCATTCATTCCATCACTACCATATTCCTTGGTTTATTTGTAGTGTTCAATATATCGCATACGTTCAACAATTTTGCTATGTCCATTTTATCACTAGCCTTTCAATAAAAAATACATAAGTAGGTTAACAACAAACACTAAGTGTACCAACCCACATAACTTTAGGAGAGGAGTTAGCTTTGAAATGCTCACAGCATTAGCAAAAGCAATGGCCTAATTCAACAAAAAAAATTATAGCAAAAGTATGCTACTACAACTGAATAATTTCTCACAAGTTTTAATATCTGAAAGCAATAAAAAAACATAGCATGACAGTCATTATGAACACATAAGATGTATAGATCTCTTTCAAATTATTGGGATATTGTATTGAAAATTTTAACATAACTGATATACATTTTAATGTTATAAGATTAAAAATGGATGTATTATAGGTGTTCTATTATTAGTAATAATAATATCAATTATTTTTTATCCACGTTGACTTTAAAAAAAGAATCATAACTTCTCATTTTTCTAAAATTGATATCATACATTTAACATTTTCATTTAATTTTGATTGTGCGATGCACATCTGTCCACCTATATTATCAAACTTTTTTTTTTTTTTTAATATGAAATTCCTACCCTTGATATCAATAGACTTGTTACCACCCATTTCATTTAAGTGGCCACTCATGAAATAGGCTTTTCTGGGAAATGAAAGGCTCTAAAAATTAGAACAAGGGATGTAACAACAACGAAATAGTTATGAGGTGAAACTTGCAATCTGGGCACCAGTCAACATCAGAGGGGGATGTCTAGGAAGAATTGAAATAAATTATGGATGGGTTTTGGGTAGCAATAACCTCATTGCTTCAATTTGGGGCATGAATCAGTAAACACCATCCTTGTACCTTCATTATGGGTGAAAAGATGCAGCCTTAAACCTTATCTTTTGGACATTTCTTGGTGTTTTTGGCTTCATAATCAGTAATAAAACCCATTTCTTAGAGTGTTGGGAGTAAAAAACAGGGTATTTGCTTGTCCTCTCTATGATTTCAGCCTATAGATCAAGATTTTCAAGAAAGAAGCCAACCAATATTATGTAGTAGCAAATGATTATCACACTTAGACCCAATCTTCTCCATATGTCCTTTCAAGAGGTTATGTGCTATGTTGATATAGTTGTAGCATGTCTTCTAAGAAGAGAGATTAAAGGGTAAACAAGTATGGCGATGTGTAGAACTTGAGCTTAAAAATAGACATGTGCACATTAAACACTAGGGACAACCTAATTTCAAGCAAAATATTAGAGTTAACCCGTGAGCATACTCAAGATGATTTAAAGGCCAATTAAACACTTATATGCCTTTCGATCGTGCCTTAAATACCTCATGGAAGGAGTTTATATTTGAATATATACAAACCATTTGACTTCTGAATGCGAAGCAACTAGGAGGTAATATGGTGAATATATATTATTTAAAGCTCGTATGCATATCCTTTCAACTCGGTGAATACATTTAGTGAAAATTACAATGACCAAAAACATGTGAATGATGAGAAATGAAAAAATGATATGCCAATGACAAAACAATTCCAAAACATAATATTTTTGGAAAGGAACTTGGTTTAGTATGCAAACATCAAAATATGAATCCAAAATCTAAGGAAACATACTTCTTATTTGCTGAAAATACGATTCTTAGCTAACTCTGAATTACCATTTGAAAAAAAAATATCAAAATATGTAAGTGTGCATATCTTCATGGATTATTCATTTGGTTGTTAGATATGATTGTCTCCATAATATAAAACATTTCACCCATGATTGAATTGCCATCATTGAAAAAATTCCTTTAAAAATCATATACAATGTCATATCAAAATTTAGCCAAACTCGCCTCGAGCCGGCTCGGATCGTTTTTCCGCCGAGCTGAGTCAAACTCGCGAGTTTTGCGGTTTGACTCGCAAGTCCTGTTACTATGCAATATACTAAAAGGTTAATGTGGAGCCATCCATCTATATATCCATTCATCCAAGAAGATCAATAGGTGTGCACAACCTAAGTTGCGTGGGCCCACATGGAACAAAGTCTCTGTGTAGTATGACCTCAACAAGTCACATTCAACCCAAAGATACACATAGATCCTCATATATATAATGACTTGTATTATAGATCAATTATTTGACAGAAGTCCATATTTTGTATTAAGTTGACAAAAAATACTTTTGGAAAAAAATAATTCAAAATACAATATCAAATATCGATCTTTTGGAGCCAAATATTTAGAATTGAGAATTTTTTTCTCCACCATGTGGGGCTTATTGAGCTGATCTTTTTCCATAGGTGATATGAAATTTCTAAAATCAACTCCTAGAAACTACACGAATACAAGGTTCAAAATGAGTGAACCATATGTAAGCTAGCAACCACATAGATGCAGTGCATGATGGATGGAAAGATTGTGCCACGTTTTATAGTATATAAAATATATACCATAAATTAGAAAGCACACCTTTCTTGAATTCAAAAAATAACGCATTAAAAAAACATGGAATAAGTAGCAATATCTTGTTTTCAGATTGAAAGCTATCTTTTAGTGTCTTGCCAATGAAGCACAAGGAAAACTCTTAATATAACAAGAAGCAATGGATAAGAAAACCATGTGTCTCAGTTGACAGCCAAGAGACTTAAAGTGATAACATTTGTTATTGCAGTCTAGGTAGGGACTATTAAAGTTAATGCAGTTGTGAGACACATTCTGAGAGAGCATGGTACCCTAGTCAGTTGACTAGGGTTCCTGGTTAGTTAACCAGGCACAGTAAGTCCCTAGAAGGTACCCTAGGGCCCCCAGCAGTCTCCCGGGGTTCTTGGTCGGGGACCAAGCAGGTTGATGCCATGGCAAAGTCCCTAGCATGTGGCGAGGGCCCCTATTTGTCTCTAGGTTATTCTGGTCTAGGACCAGACAGTTTCTTGGTCACGAGGACCAAGTAAATCTTTCAAGTTGAGACATAGACATCCTGGTAATTGGGACCAAGCTAAAGACTAGACACTAAATATCTAGCTAAAAGAGAATATAAGATAAGGTGTTGGTACAATAGAGATGCTAAAAACTGAAAAGCTGTGAAAATATTGATGCTCGGCAAGAGAGAGAGAGAGAGAGAGAGAGGGTGTCATAAGATATAAGATTTGATCTCCCACTTTCATATCAACCATCTAATGGAAAGCTTTGAAAATAAAAATAAAAAAGGTTTGCAAGATGCATTATCATACAATTGGAAGTTGTAAAACTGTAAAACATTTGAATCATCATCTCAATTCAAATACCATAACCTTCTTAATTCACTAACTATGAGAAGCAGTGTTGCTACCTAGGATGTACACAATAATGGGCTTGACCATAATTCTACTCCTTTTTAGAACCAAGTAATGTCATTATCAACCCAAACTTGAACCTCATCTTGCAACTCTTGTTGATATTATCTTCCAACGTTGCTACAAGCCTACAACCTTCTCCACACTAGCTAGGGTAGCATGCTTAGTGCTTATATTAACAATGGAAGCAAATAATAAGGATATGACTAGTTGTTTCTTTTCTTCGGTGGCCAACTATGTAAACGGATTATTGATCATCTAGCCTTATTCTCTTTAACCCTTTCGACAACATTCTCATGTTTGCTCGACACATTGGGATGGATTACAGTCTACATACTCAAGGTATAAAGTTAGCTTTGAAGGCATCCTACCCAGCACCACAACAATAGAAGAATCACTGCCATGACTAGCACCAAAATTTTACAATCACTAGGAACTGTGGTGCTCCCTTCTTGTACCTGTAACTCTCAATTCTATCAGCATCAGTGTTCAGTCAACACTAAGAAACCGGGAATGCACCCCACCCCCATCCCCTTTTCCATACTGGAAACATTTCTGGTATGGAAATAGTATGAAATGGACAGGAGTCTAGACAACCTGGAAATATTTCTGGTGCCATTTCCCAAAATGGAAGCATCCTGAAATCATGTCTAGGATGTTTCTCACCAAAAACAAATGTTGTAATCAGCGTTTCCACAGTAGAACCAAAAAGAAAATGCAGGTTTGTGGGGCCCACTAAAAAACATAAAACTAAAAACAAACAGAAGAGTAGTTTTAAAAGCAAATTAAAAATTAGGAAAAAAACAAAAATCAGCTTATAGAAAGAGGGATTTAACTTCTTGCTTCACACAGTTCTATTGTGTGCAGGGGTTGAAAGTTTAAAGAGTAAAATTCGAGAGGTGCAGGGTGGTTTTTTGCAGGGGCAGTGTTTTGCAGGCCTATGAGCAATTATAACTCATGGAGAAGGGACTTTGTATTTTTTGCGAGTCTCGACTCTCAACTTATTCCCTTTCCCATTTGATAGCATCTCTTCATAAATGTCTATAGAAGCAACATTAAAAACCCCACGAAAAAGATGGTTGTGTATTCACTGTTTTCTATGTTCTCAGTTCCATCATGTGCAGGGGTTGAAGGTTTGGAGAGTAAAGTTTTAGATACACAGAGTAATTTTTTTCAGGTGAAGTGTTTTCCAGGTCTGTGAGCAGTTGTAACTCATGGAGAGTGGGTTTTGCATATTTTTTTCCTAGTGTTCTCAATTCCATAATGTGCAGGGGTTGAAGGTTTGGAGAGTAAAATTTCAGATATTTTTTTCAGGCAAAGAGCTTCCCAGGACTGTAAGCAGTTGTAACTCATTTCTGAAATTAATGTGAGGCCACATGTAATGCAACATACAAAATCTTGTAAGGTTAACATGTTACATCAGTGGTGTAATTGAAATTGTGACATTCTAGTTTTCAATTAAAAGATGTGTTTTTATTAAGGAGATTGATTTTCGATTAAAAGATAACAATAGACTCATTTACTCATGTTTTTCGTTGATCATGCACTCTGAAAATCAAGGGTGGAACAAAACAAACTACTAATAGTGGCACACACAACTCAATAGTAAATGTGTTGACATTATGCATTTGGCGTGCATTAAGTGATAAACTTAGGAAACAAACAAAAGGTGGAACATAGAATCCTTTCCAGAGGTTAGTGTCAGGGCACATGTAATGCAACATACAAAAAATTTCAAGGTTAAAGTGCTGCATCAATGGTGTAATTGAAATTGTGACATTTTGTTCCAAAGGACTTGAGTTAAAAGGGCAGATAAATATAATATGCCATTTGTACAAGCGATTCATTAAAAAACACATTGCAATCGGCATTGTATTATGATGTTCTCTCCTTCCTTTGTCAAAAAAAGAATAATAAGGCTAGTTTTCAAAGGTATGGATTGTTTTGGATTCATCAACTATTATTGTACTCGAACTTGCACATACCAAGCTGCAACGAATCCTTCACGAAAGTGGAGTTTTCTATGTATTATCCATGGTGCACTTTGAAGAGAATTTGATAAAATAATTTTCTTTTGTTTTACTTCATTCATAAAGGAAATAATTTAGTTTCCTAATATAGGTAATTCGTTTTATTTTAAGTTCATAAAAATATAACAATGTAAACATTTGAATATATAAAATTCTTCCAGTAACACTATTTTTTGGACACAAGTTCTCTTAATATAGAGACATCGAAGTGATACATTTTCGAATTCCCAACCAATTCCTAGTTCTTGCTTTCATTTGGCCATTCACTTTCCCTTGGCTATAAATGGATAATAATTCAAGCTTGTTTAGAAGCTTTTTTTCCCATGAGTAATATCAAATAAATCTTTTTCAAAAAAATGTGAATAGATACTTGAAAAGATTTTAGGAACAAGACCTATAAATTGTAACTTGGAAGTATTGGAAGTGTACAAAGTGGGATTGGGAGCCTCCCATAACAAAACCCTGTTTTCATGCCTTTGTTAGTCACGAGTCTAAACCCATGCCTTTGTCATTCACAAGTGTTGAAACCTAGCTCAATATCAAAATAGCAAAAACAATTTCATGTTTAAGAAAAAACACGGGAGAGTTTCATTAAAATTTGTTTTTAGATTATGATCAAATTTATGAAAATTTGAAAATAACATCTTACTAAAATTAGTAGCTCCAAGTCTCTGATAGCCAGAGGGGAGCACTTTCAAATTGTCTAGAGAAATGGGTATCTAAATTCAGCACATGCTTCTAACTTCGTAGGCTAAAATGCCATAGGTGATGCTTGGTAAGTTCGGTAGATGATAAATTGTTGACGGTAGGGAACCATTGAAGATGATCAATGAAGACCTAGGTAGGTAGGGAGGAAAGAATGTTTACTTATTATATGTGGATAGAAGGATCAAGGAAAAACTCAATAGGGTGATCTAGAATTATAGATAGACTTAGTTTGAATCCAAATTTAGCCTTCAATGAGGGATGGAATTGCCAATTAGTATGGTACCTATATCTAGAATTAAAGAATAACTCTCAATCAAATCCTTTAGAATCCTCAATACCTTGGGAGCAAAGGACAAGGAGGAAAGAAACCATCAAGACTAAGGGGATGACCACCATCAATAAGAAGTAGTAGAGTGACATTTAGGATGAGGGATTCTTAAATTTCAAAACTGTACCTTTGAAGGAGACAGCTTTCTCAAGTCATGATGATCCAAAATCTAGACTATATGGACAATGGATGGGTCCAAAATCTAGACTATGAGAATATCCCTTTTAACTAACATAACATGGAATTAGCATTTCCATTAACTATGGGACAACCCCCTCAATCTTAAACATGTGCAAGTGGAGGAAAATGGAAATAGGAACTATGCGGGTTGAGTAGTAGTTTAGAGGAAAGGGAAGGTGGTGCCACTAAGAAACCCAAACCAAGGTCCCTTGCTTCATTAAACTCACTCACGAGGTGAATAACCATGAGAAGATGGAGAAGGAGGGATATAAATCTCAAGGAATAAATAAATAAGACAATCAAGATCATAATGAAACTAAAGAGAAATTAATAATGAAGGATACAATACAAACTAATCAAACAACAGATCAAAATCATATCCAAGGAGGGGAGGAGGAAGAAAAAACAACTAGGAGAGCAAATAAGAGGCTATATACATGAAACTAAATGAATTTAAGATAGAAACCACACCAAAGAAATGGAATCAACAAAGGATAAGGAATGAGATTGTGGCAATGGTAAAATAGTAATATTGCAAATGACCTTGATACTAAAAAGGGAAAAGAGAGCATAAAGAAGATATATAAATTAGAATTGAATGCAAGAGGAGGAGGAGGATGTGGAAGAAGTGGACATGGAGTTATTATCCTTGCATTATAATAAAACATTTATAATTTCCCTTTCAAGTTAGCAACTGGTGAATCTACACTAGCACATGATAAATGGAATTGGGAGGATAGAAATGTTGAAGGATTGTCAAGTTCCCATAAGAAATGATCATGAATAGACACAAATCCCACAAAGTTGACAAAATCTAAGTTGGGATGAGGCAAGAAACTTGTCAATGATAACTTGAAGGAGAAAAGGGAGCAATTAATTAACCCAAGACAAACAACCTCACTTAAGGAGACATTTCTTCAAATGCCTAGGCCTTCTAAATGAAAATTCTCTTGTGGAACATAAGGGGCAATAATGCACCTAAGAAACAAATCATTTTGAAAAACAAAATAAGAGTAGAAAAACTAGACTTAGTGTTTATTCAATAAACAAAATGCAAAATGTATAACATGTATAAATTCACCAAAATGATATGGGGAGGATGCGATTGCTCGACTAGAGGATTGAGAGGATTTTCAAGAGTTATGGCAATGATGTAGGATCCCATAAACATGGATCTAGAAAACCAACTTACCACCTATTGATAGATGACTAGCGATTTATACTTTAGACTCAAGGGTAAAGGGAAATATAACTAATGTATATGGGTTCATTGATCCTTGACAAATTCTAGATTAATGTTTGGAAATATTAAGTACGATTAAGGTCCTCCCCAATTAGGAACATTGAATCATTAGAGAATACGGGCTAACCACAACAAATTCCCTCTTTGAAAAGAAAGGATGAGTGTAAAGGTTGGATGCGGAAAGCTAGATTCTCCAGGACCTTTTAAAGCATTGACAATTTGTGGATGTATTTCCAAAGAATGCCATCTTCACTTGGGACAGTTGGTGTGGAGGGTTGATTATAAAATTCTCATCACGTGGCTTATAGAATGTCTCAACGAGACACCATTTTGTGGACTATAATGCTTATGAAATATGCCCATAATGGTAGGATGGACAAAGCTCAACAATGTTTAATAACATGCTTGAGAATAATGTCGTCTCGTGGAATGTTGTGATTTGGGATTGCATATAAAATGGGAAAATCAAGGAGGCTCACAAATTGTTTAAAATAATGCTACAATGGAGATATGCATTGTTTCAAGCATGGAGAGATGTTCTTACATTGGTCTTGTTGTTTCTTTATGTGGACCTAATAGATACTTGGAGTGGATTTGACATTCCAGTTACAATTACCAACAAAAATTGCCAAACGGTGAGGGCATTCCATCATGGTACCTTTTAAGATTATCATCATAGTTTGGACATTGACCTTCATTTGTCGAAGACATGACTAGTGAGGAATTCGAGGGAGTAAAAGTGTAACGCCCCCTTCCATCGTCAAAGGCAAGGAGGGGAAAACGTTAACAACACACGGGCTTATCGGAGACTTAGCCCCAATAATTTTTGCACATAAAATCCTAACATTTTAAAAACGTCCTTGTGCAGATTCATCTCAATTTAAACACAGCGGAAATTAATCATTACGTATGCACACCATTTCTTCATACATTCAGCATACCCATATCATTCATACATGTAACAGTTACCAAATTTCATTAAGCATGGACAATTTATTACACTGCATAAAACATGATGCATTTCATTCCATTAATCATGAATGCATTGCAAAACACATACTGTATATAAATTAAATCACAGATTACTCATCTTGAACTGTAATGGTCCAAACGACTGGCTATGGAAGGTCAACGTTCCTCCCAACCGTAGACCTCTGTCCAGCTTGTGTTCTTTCAGCTGAGAGGTCACCCCCGAGCTGGGCCGTGTATCCACTAAGGAGGACTAGCTGGGTTCACTCATAGTCATGGCTTCAGCCAAGCATCCAAGCAGATAGAGGAGGGTAGTGCTAAGCCAGTGAGCTCAACCACAGAGCTACAGGCATCTCAAGTGAACTCAACAGTTAGGCACCCACATTACCTACCACATCCAACACAAGGAAGATCCCCTTCTCTGTTACACAGTCCCTCAGGAAACTCTTCCCTCCAGTGCTCTTCAGGATGGGCATAGAAAGGTCCAGCTGCTGATCTTTGAGATCCTAGCCTTCACTGGGTTTATCAAGCACACCCAACCTCTGCATAGTCAATCCCAACTTGATTTCTCACCATTCTGCTCACCAAATGCTCAAACCGTCACTCGTTTTCTGAGCTGCAAAAACTGGGTTTTCCCATTGATTTCGGGGTAGCTAATGCTCCCAAATTCGCCCCAAGGTTCATGCTATTGGATCCCCCATTGGATTTCCCTGTCCCATGCCAAATCTGGACGTTTTTGGTCTTTCAAAAACTGGGTTCTCTCAAGGTCGCGATTTCTGGTTTTTCCTCACTGCTGGCACTCGTTTTTGGATGGGAATGATGCTAGGTAGTTTCACAATGGACCGGGGTGAGAATCAAGCAACCCCCCCATGAGGTTGAGTGACTTCTTGCCCAAGTAATCAGAGCCCATGCCCACCCATACGAATTTCAGGGCGGCCCATGCTCCATTGAAGCCATGGGCTGAAATCTCAACCACCTTCTTACAGCAGGCATTAATGTCACCTAGGGAAGTCAATGGGTTCTCATAATGACAAATGGCAGCCTAGGGTTTAATCCCATAGCCCCCTCACCACTCCCTAGTGGATACACGTGCCCCCTTCTCATTCGTTGCCTCCATAGCCAGTTTTTGGTATTTTATTTCAATGTTAAATATTTACATCAATTTACAATATCCCATGGCTTAATAGCACGTGGGTAACAAAATATCAAGCGTGTCTAATTTAAATAAAATCCGAGCATAAACTAGCGGGGCCTTGGCCTTGAGCTCCACGCTAGGGAAACATACATCGCGTATTTGCAATATTTACATTAGAGCCAATATTGCCCAAGGGTTCAAAATTGGGGTATTACAAAAAGAATGTAATATGTGATTAATGTGTCAAGGAAAAGGGACAAATACAAGGCAAAAGCTGGCCATTTACAAGGTGGGAGGACAGATTAATTAAACTCAAAACCTCACACATCCAAATATGCCATGTAAGTACGGATAATTCTTTTGCATCAACCTTACCTTAGGCCATTTTGTCTCTAGGGATCATGTGACGTTAATAGGCCTATGTCCACCATACAAGCCCTATAAAGGGAATCTTTATCATGTAAGTGGAATATAGTGTTCATTTCAAGTTTGGCACACTAAGAATGGCTCTCATGGCCTCATCCATATTCTAGGGTAAACATATAAATCCCTAGGCCATAACATTTTCCTCAAGGGATCGAGGCCCGCAAATGGGGCCCTAACCCATAACACCATCTCTATGTGGGAAATATTTGGCTTACAAGCAAGAAATGACCATTTCAACCTCTATGCGACTAAAAATGGTTATCATTGATTGGGCCATATTATCAATTCAAAACATAACGTCTAAGGGTAAGCGACTCATGGGTCATGTGTGATGCCCTAGACCACCTCAAAGGCCCCATATACTACATAGGTAATATTTAGCCAATGAGTAAGATATGTTGGCCATTTTGAGGTTTGGCACACCAAGTATGGATTTCAATCCCTAGGCCATGGCCTAAGGTTTTAGGGTACAAGGCCATATGAATTACCTTGGGGATCATGGCCCATGAATGGAGGCCAAGATTATAACACAAGGCCTACATGGGGAATCTTAGCCTATATGCGAGATATGTTCACCATTTTGAGGAAGGGCACACCATGGATGATTTTCAAGGCCCATGTTATGATATAAGGTTAAATAAGGGTCTTAGGTCATAACATTTTTCTCTAAGCTCATGGTCCATTTTCAAGCCCTCAAACCGCCACACATACTGTCCATAGGGAATCATTAGCCTACAAATGAGATATGATAGGCATTTTCCTCTTTCTAATACTAAACATGGTTCTCAATGCATATGTTATGGTTCAATGCTAAAATCCCTAGGCATACTCATGAGTTCAATGCCAAAAAACCGCCTCCAAAAGTTCAATTCTCATGACTTTTAGTGGGGGTTTTGACAAACCACCCCCACATGTTATGAGAATTGGGTTTTTAGGGGGGATTTTCAAACAACCACCTCCAAAAGTTCAATTCTCATGAATTTTAAGGGGGGTTCCAAACAAATCGCCTCCCAAAGTTCAATTCTCATGACTTTTAGTGGGAGTTTTGACAAACTGCTCCCAAAAGTTATGAGAATTGGGCTTTTTGGGGGCGGGGTTTCAAACAACCACCTCCAAAAATTCAATTTTCATGACTTTTAAGGGGGGTTCCAAACAAACCACCTCCCAAAGTTCAATTCTCATGACTTTTAGGGGGGGTTTTGAAACTACCCCCAAAAGTTATGAGAATTGGGCTTTTAGGGGGGGTTTTCAAACAACCGCCTCCAAAAGTTCAATTCTCATGACTTTTAAGGGGGGTTCCAAAAAAACTACCTCCAAAAGTTCAATTCTCATAACTTTTAGGGGGGGGTTTGACAAACCGCCCCCAAAAGTTATGAGAATTGGGCTTTTAGGGGGGGTTTTCCAAAAACCGCTCCCAAAAGTCAAATTTAAGGACTTTTGGTGGCGGATTTAAAAAAACCGCCCCCAAAAGTCCAATTTCCATGACTTTTAGGGGTGGTTTTAAAAGACCGCCTCCAAAGGTCTGAAAAAACTTTTAGGGGGGGTTTTACCAAGACCCCCGCAAGCCAAAACAACCCCTAAAGGGCTATTTTGTTTTAGTGATTGGTGCTCTTGTATATGGACTTGTGCCTCCAAAGAACAAGCCCTATTTACACATAAGTGCTAGATTAAAGGTCTATTGGTCTTTTTCAGGTCGTGATAGAGTGTTGTAACTATATACCTTGTCCATTCATTGCTTTGAAATCAACACTGTAGATGAACTCGCAAATTTTTACGGCCGAGTGAATTGTATATAGAATTTTGTATTTTGCAAACATATAAATACTCATGCCTATCATGTATTTATTTGAAAATTTTATTTGAAAATTTTGTTGCATATGTATTGAACCTTCATCTATATTTTATTATTGTTTGCTTGTTTACTTGTGTGGGCATTAACGTATGACTTGTCTCTGTTCTAGTGACTCAGATATTTTACATCAAATTTGATAAACCTCATTGATTGCATTTGAAAAGGGGCATTAAAGAACTACATCCCACACTCTACTTGTTATTCCTAAACAATTTCTTGTATGTCTTGTCTCCATAGAGGAACAGTGCCAATGATTATGCCATTTTCAGTTCCTGAACCTGGACATTTCAATTTATGGGTTGCATGCATTCACATCACTAACCCTTCTTCATAACAATTTTGGTTAGGCTCCAAGCTTCCAGGCTACAAAATCTTGCAAGCATCTTGAGCATATCCATCAATATGCTCAAGATATTCATGCCCAAGTGAATTGTATCCAGAAGTTTGCATGTTGCAAGCATATAAAATTATAGATACTCATGCCCACCATTTATTTATTTGAAATTTTTGTTGCATATGGATTGAACCTTCAACCATATTCTATTATTGTTTTCTTCTTTACTTGTGGTGGCATTACCATATGACTTGTCCCTGTTTGAGTGACTCGGATATTGTTACCATGCAAAATTTGTTTGAATATCATCATTGTCAAGAAATAAAAAATTCTTAAAGGGTGCTAGCTCAATGGTAGAGCACCTGCCTAATTATAGGCAGGAGATTGGTGGTTCGATTCCTCCGTACCCTATCATAAATTATTGACTAAGAAAATGACTAAATTCGCATATATACGACTATTAGTAGCTAATTTCCAGTATCTTATAGCGCAACTAACGTTTAGTTGTATTTAGCTTAGTCATTAATATGTTATCATCTAGTAGTTTATTTAGTCGTATATTTGGTCATTAATTGTGACAATCAATGACTAAATCAGTGAGGATCAATGACTAAATCAATGACTAATAAGTCAACCAATTAATGACTAGTGAAATACGACTAGAGATAAGATAATGGAAATCGGATACTATTAGTCACCGACTAAAAATAGTCATTTATAGTCGAATTTTAGTCACTAATTTCTCATTTTGTACTAGTGTAAAGTGTACGGTTGATTATGGGCTCAAGTAAGATGCGAATCAAAAGTTTAACCTGGAGGGTTATGTTGATTCAGTTTGGGTAGGCAGTTCTCCAGATAGGAAGAGCAATCCTGCGTGGCACTGAGTACAGTCAAACCAGAGTATGTCGCAGCTTGTTGGGCTAGTTGTGAGGTAGTATGGCTAAGGAAGCTACTGTATGATTTATTTGATCTCCAATTGGATGCTACCTGTAGCTATTGTGACAACTAGAGTTGTGTGAAGTTATCAGAGAACTCGGTGTTCCATGACAGGTCCAAGCACATTGAGATCAAATATCACTATATCAGGGATATGGTGCAGAGAGGAGCAGTGAAGCTCCAGTATGTTGCGACAGATGAGCAGATTGTAGATGTGTTGACCAAACCATTAGCCAGAGTGAAGTTCGAGTACTTCAGAGAGAGGCTTGGTGTTCTTCAGATAGAAGATACTTCTAGGAAGAAGTGACGGGACACATTTGCAGGAGCCATTCTAAGCATGGTGGTAGGAGGATCCTTCCCATGGCTATGGATGTAAGTGATGTGTGATGAGTATCAGGAAGATGCTCTGGTTACTGCTATGTATGATGATCAGGATGATCATATGTGATGAGCATCAGGATGATTCTCCAGATGATAAGCATCAGGACGATGCTATGATGATGATCAGGATGATAATATGTGATGAGCATCAGGATGATGCTCCATATGATAGGCTTCAGGACGATGCTATGATGATGATCAGGATGATCATGTGTGATGAGCATCAGGATGATGTTCCAGATGATAGGCATCAGGATGATGCTACGATGATGATCAGGCTGATCATGTGTGATGAGCATCAAGACGATGCTCTAGATGATATGCACCAGGATGATGTTTTGTACATGATCAGGATAATCATGTGATGATGATGTGCATTAGGATGATGTACTATATGATGATGATCAGTATGATCATGAGTATCAGGATGATACTCTGTGGTCGTGGAAAGATTGTGCAGGTAGCATAGAAAATATCCTAGAAGATCTGATAGTTTGAGCTTGGATACTCTTTCGAGGTTTTGCTACAGGTTGGTCGTGGACAGATTGTGCAGGTATCATAGAACAGATCCTGGGAGATCCGATAGTTTGAGCTCAGGTACTCTTTTGAGGTTTTGCTATAGGTTGGCCGTGGACAAATTGTGCAGGTAGCATTGAAAACATCATAGGAGATTCGATAGTTTGAGTTCGAATACTCTTTCAAGGTTTTGTTACAGGTAGCATAGAAAAGATCCTGGGAGATCCGATAGTTTGAGCTCGGATGCTCTTTCGAGGTTTTGCTACAGGAGGCATATAATCAGTCCTGGAGATCCGATAGGTTGAGCTGTGTGCTCGTAAAAGTCTTGGGATGCTCTTTAGAGATCTTGCAGTTTGCAAGACACTCTTTTAAGGTTTTGCCTGACCAGATGTAAAAGATCCTGGGAAATCCGATAGTTTGAGCTCGGATGCTCTTTCGAGGTTTTGTGGTGGTCACATGTAAAATATCCTGGGATATCCGATGGGTTGAGCTGTGTGCTCATAAAAGTCCTGGGATGCTCTTTCGAGGTTTTGTTGACGCACATTCCACAGGATGGCCAGAGATGTTAAAGACCTACAGGAGGCTAGGCCTACAACTAGCATGAAAAAGGGTTGGCTCTGTAGAACTTCCTATGATGAGAAGAATTGAGAGATAGCACCAGTGATCGAGATGATGAGTGCAGCAGCAGTGACAATGATGCTTCGTGATCCAGTGACAATGATCCAGCTCCATAATTGAAGACTTGTGCCGATATGTATTGATCACCTGTGTCAAGAGAATACCTTCCTAGTTAAGAGGGAGTGTTGATGTATTTGTAACTTCGGAATATATCCACTTGTATATTGTATGTATTATATTTGTACTTTATTGTATCCCCAACGGAGATGTCTTATTCCTCCGATCGGATGTGTCGCCATTTGTATTCTATTGTTGTACCTCCAACGGAGATGTTTGTTCCTCCAAGTCGGAGAAGTCATTATTGTACTTGAGTCATGTAAAGTCATTTAGGTCCATCCTTCCATGTATGATAGGGCATCAGACCCCGGAGTAGTATCACCAGTTTAGATCCAAATCCTAGGCTCTATCAAGCACCGAGAAGGATCAAATCTCCCGAGTTGCAAATCTCTCCATGAATAACTGCTTGAGTGCAATATCTGAGCCACATATTTACTTTTTACTTTGTATTATTTTTTTTTTGTTTATGGCCGACATAATATTTATTACTTTTTACTTTGTATTATTATTTTTTGTTTACTTTGTATTATATTGTTACTGGACAAACACTCGACAAACACTCTAAAGTCTCATATTTACTTTTTACTTTGTATTAAAAGTAAAAAGTAAAGTCTCTAATTTAAGTTTCATATTTACTTTTTACTTTGTATTATTCTTTTTTGTTTATGGTCAACATAATATTTACCACCTAATCCTAAGCTCTGAAGGCTCTAGTTTAAGTCTCATATTTACTTTTTACTTTGTATTATTCTTTTTTGTTTATGGCCGTCATAATATTTATTACTTTTTACTTTGTATTATTTTTTTGTTTTGTTTACTTTGCATTATTTTGTTACTTGACTAACAAGATCTCCCCCATACTGGGCTGTAGAGCGCCTCTCGACACAACAAGTTATATTGTAAGTGTCGTAACTTATATCTGATGGGTTATTAGACCACCTGTGTGGGGTCGGCCCTATATGAGTCATGTGGGTTAAAGGGTTATTAGAACACCTTCTAGGGGTCAGCCCAGTGTGGGTTAAAGGGTTATTAGACCACCCTGGTGGGGTCGGTCCAGTCAGCATTATGTTAAGTGGTTAAGTTGGGGCCGACCTAGTTAGAGTTAAAAGTCAAGTGAAGTAAAGTATAAATGGAGAGGTGACTCTCTCATTTATTCATTTCACACACTCACTCACTTCGCATTAGTGAGAAAGTGGAGGAGTGCACACAAGTGGAGGAGGAGCAGCTGCTAGGAGACTATATCTTGTTTTGGGGTTTGATCTTTGTGATCTTTGTATTGGTGCTCATTCTATCTCTGAGGAAGTTGCGGGGTTTTTCACC
Organism: Larix kaempferi; assembly: GCA_027924585.1. Classification (NCBI taxonomy): domain Eukaryota; kingdom Viridiplantae; phylum Streptophyta; class Pinopsida; order Pinales; family Pinaceae; genus Larix; species Larix kaempferi. Next base: position 1,348,606 of record BSBM01000194.1, read on the forward strand.
TTCTTGGTTTTCCCCGATGAAATGCTTTGTGTCTCTTGTCTCTTGTGTTTGATATGCTATACATGTTGTTCTCTCAGTTAAGATCCTAGATCCGATTGAATTAAACTAAAAAACTAACAAAAAAGAGTTGCATGATGACAACACTCAAAATGTTGTATGTTTTGTTGTTGACAAAGCAACTGAAATAAGGAATTATGTCCTTGATGAAGATATGAAATTTTTGGAAGAATGGCTTGAAAAGCCAAGATATAATAAAGATGCTAGTCTTGTTGCAGAAATAGATATGGAGAAAATTGATTTCCTTGTTGCGGCAGTAGAGGTAGATTTGAATGAAGAGATAGTGATAGATCTCAGAGAAGAACAAAATGAAAAGAACCAATATGGTTCAGAGTATGATAATTTATATAATATTGAAAATATGTTTGGATGTGCAAGTGAGCAACTAATTGAAGATGATATTGTAAATGATGATTTTGAGTTGAATGAAGAAAATTGCAGCAAAGATGAACTGGTTGAAAAATCAGTTAAAAAGATATTCATGTCATGTATTCCTAAAGAAATCGGGTATTATTAGCAATTAATGTGTTTACAGAATGACATTGAATAGATTACTCTTGCTGAAGTCAAACATAGGTTGTGGGATTTTTGTATGCCCATGCTACAGTATTTAGAGAAGAAGATTTGGATTGGAGTCCTTAACATAAAGGACATTGAAAATTTGAATGATGGCAAGCAAATTGAATTTTTTTTGCAGTTGAAGCTGATCATAATGAATTTGAGGAATCAAAGAAAACATTGAAGGTAAAGAAGAAAGTGAATATGAAGAATCAAAAGTATTCTTGGTATAAATTTTGGCGTTCTAAGTCTAGTAATGATGAATCCGAAGCTGAGAATGATGCAATTGAAATTTTGAATAATGATTGGTTTGCAAAGTCCAAGAAGTTTGAAAGCAATGGTTTTGGTGCTAAAGCAAAGGATGGAAAATATGAAATATTATATTTTATTAATTATGAACAACCAACTGAAGCTAAGAAGAAAAAGTATTGTGGAGTTACTAAGCAAAAGGAGTTCAAATTAATAAGATCCAAAGTCAAAATGGAGAGATGGTTGAAGCCACGAGTGAAGCAAGAGCTGAAGAAAATCAAGGTAAAAATGAAGATAAAACTGAAAACAAAGTTTACATATTTCAAAGTTTGGAGTCGAAAGAAAAAGAAAAGTTGCACTTGTTTGTTGCAACAAAGAATGTGAAACAAATCTTTGAGTTGTTTTGATATTGATGTAAGCCTTGCTGAGACTTAGACCAGCAGGCATTATAGTTGGAATGTTGTGCTTCTAAAGATGTAGCTATTTGTGTTTGTGTCCGATGTATTTTTGGGTGAAGTAATTAAGGGGGAGAATGTTGGTAGCGGTTAATTACTTCACTGCCACAAAGTCTGAAAAGTCATTCACTGCCCTGTTGAGTGGCCACCGAAATGATGAAGAGTCAACCACCACCACACCGTTTTGATTTTGTAATGCTGTCAAGGTTTCGTAGGGGCAGCACACCACATCGATTTTTGAAGAAGTAGTTACAGCCTCTGTCACAACACATCGAATAATTTTTAGGGCTAAGTATTACATCGTTTTTTTGAAGAGGTATTCACTGACCTGTTCTGGCCGATCATACTGTTGAAGGGTAATCCATCGTTCCTGTTGCAGCTCATGAAAGGGCAGAGTATCCACACAAATTATGAAAAACAATTTTGGTTTAGATGCAGCGAAAGGTCAAATTAAATTAAATGACCGACTATATTTATGATGTATAAATACCGATGTAATCTCGTTTTTATGATATAGAGAGACATGGTGAGGAATGCAAATTCTGAGTTGAATATAAAACAGAGTTTTAGCTCTGTAATGTTGTTTCTATGTTCCTCTTTGTCTTTATGAGTTTGAAAACTCATTGTTGAATATTTAAGTTTAATATTTTGTTGTAGCATGATAATTTTCTAAGCGTATATGATTGACTGTGGAAGTGTGAAATTAACTTGATTGTTGAACAGAGTATCATCCATTATTTATGAATGCAGGGGAGTTATAAATTTGAGTTAAAGTCATTGTTGAGACTCGTTTCTTGTAGATTACTGTTAGCTGAAATAGTTGCAGAACTTTATGTTCTTGCTGAAATTCGTCATGTAGGTGTCAATATGGTTTTGCAGTGATGTGCAAGTGCTGATGTTACTATGTGTAGCACTCCATTGTCTTCCCACAACAGTATTGGAGCAAGGGAGAGGTTTGATAGAGTTGTAGCTCCGTCCATGAGTGTTTGTATGAGCGGAAGTTCACTTCCGCTGTGCCTAAATCTCCTTCACACATTATTTCCCAATATAGCATTCCCTAACCCTTCCCACCATGGCCATTCATGAGCAAATGAATTAATGTTGGCCATGTGTATTAACCATGTGGTAGCTCCCACATTATATGGTTTCAAGTTGTACAACTCTATATGGAAAAAATTCACCTCAGGGGATCCCCCCACCCCCCGGGGTGTAGACGAACAATGCATGGAGGTAATTGCACACCATTAGGCTAAAGAATATAGGAGATCCAAATATTTACTTCACCTCCTAACAACATTAAAAAAATGAAATCAACATGAAAAATCCCAATCATGAACATGATAAAAACGTACTAAATCACTACACTACTAAAATCAATTACTTATAAGCAATAAATACTACTAATTCATATTCATGTAGTTGTTATCTAGTCATATTTTTTATCCCTAGACAAAATTAGTAAGTTACGTTAGTCATTTTTAGTTGTGTCACTTAAAATTGCTCAAATTTGGTAGCATTTAACTTTAAAAAAAACTGTCATGACCAACTCTTTTGTTGCGTAGTCATAAATTTGCCAAATTGTACTAGTGGTGACTCCATTTAAAATGCTCCCAACACTATATTCCAACCATATTGACTAACAATACTTCCAATTGATAGGTGAGTGAGGATGGAAACCTGTAAATCCCATGAGGTAACAAAAATGGCAGTATCCTTGGTACATTATTTGAAACCTAATGGTAGCAATGTGTAGATGTTTTGAATATAATAATTTAAGTATCACACATAACCCATAAGAAAACATTGTCCATTAAATTCCAATCCAAGAGAAAACTCCCCAATATATGCACCCATTTTGTTATCAAATGCAAGATTCTAGCAATATAATGTGTAGGATTCCATAAGCTTTTGAGTTAGGGAAAGTAGACATTGTGAGATTCTATGTCATGGATCTGTAAAGTTTTGTATCCTTTATAATTGTTATGGTCTTCCCTATATTAATTTGGTAAGCATGTAATATAGTTATGGAAAATAAATTAAAGCTTGCTTAGAAATAAGATGAAAGAATCTACCAATGCCAATCGTAGGTATGCATCTATAAGAGTAATTGAAATGCCATGAGAAGTAGATAATGAACACTGGATTGGATACTATATACTCTAATCTTAAGAAGGTCGAATTGTATCCAAAGAATGTGAGTTCGAGTTGCCATTAGGTCGTGAACTAGTTTTCACTCAACAAGTGTTTTTTTCTTTATAAGTTATAGAACTTAAGGCATTGATTTATGTGGCGTGTTACATGAAACTTTGTTTCCCAACTCGTTTTCTCTTCAAGAACTTTATAAAGGTAAAAAATAAGTATTAGATAATTCATTTAAACTACAAATAAATGAATTTAAACATAGAGAAGATGCTTTTCAATTTGTGATCAAATTAAAATGAAATGAATATAGGTTATTCTCAACAATATGGAGGATAGAGTAGAGTTATTAACAACTTTGACTAAAATTAATAAAGAATTCCAAGTTTCAAAGCTTAGATGGGTAATCAAGAACCATGACAAGTTTAGTAAATTGACTTTATTTTCACATTTTTTGGAAATCTTTAAGCATTCTAAAAACCATTATCAATTTTCATTGGCAAGTTCCAATTGCAATTATAGATGGGTCTCCTCATTGTTAATTTCATAATGTCAAGTTACATTTATGTATCAAAAGCATTAGTGAGTTCAAATAATGTTTACTAAGTCTCCATAATGTCAAGTTACATTTATGTATCAAAGGGAAGCACTAGTGAGTTCAAATAATGTTTACTAAGTCTCAATAGTGACATGCACATTTCATATGAACTAAGGTTTCATAGAAAATGAAACCTTTATCCAAAACATTTAATAAATTCAATAATTCTTGGTTGTCAAGCTTGCTTAGCATAATATCTTTATCTTTCCTAAGTTGATCATTCTGATGGTTTGATATTGTCTAAAACAATGCATGTATTTTATATCTTGTTTTCTCCATTGACACATCCCCTCCCATCGATCCAACACAAGGAAGGGAACATGACTATAGATCTTGGTATTTTTCATAAACTCTGCCCGATTCATTAGATTCATACTACTAAAACAAATGTGTACATATACAAATCAAAATAGCATTCACAGTGGAATTAAATTGTCCAGACACATTTCTCATGCCTACATTCAGCAAAATCAGAACAATCAGAACATTGCATAATTGAAGACACGAAAATAGAATACTTATCTTGATGGTAAAGTTGCCCCAAGCAACTAGCTATGTCGCTGCAATGTTCCACCCAACCATATGTCTCTGCCCAGCCTGTATTCTCTCAGCACTTAGAGACCACCCCCCAGCTGGGCATGATTTCTACAAGGAAAAGGGGACTCTCAAGCTCAGCTCAGCCCAAGAAAACATCACATCTAATCCAAGTCAGTCCACAGCTGGGTTTATCAGGCTAAATCTGAATCCTCTTCATTTATGGATGCTTGCACTCAATCTCAAGGCAAAACAATGGATACCCATAACTCATACCCCAGCATACTCTTTCCACACACAACCAACACAATGGTTGGCCATGGATAAATGATTATACAAAGGGATTTGCAAAATAGGATTCCCATTAGCTCTCCCAATTCGTGGCTCACCCAAAACGAATTGTGGAAAGGGGAATTCGACCACAGGGAGAAAACCCGATTTCTTCCACAGGTTATGAGCATTACAAATGGCCAAAACGACCTCAATAAAACCCTAAATTGAGATCCCTTCCTCCCATCATCTCTGCAATACCAAAAACGCCCTCTTCCCAGCTAGAAAACCATGAAAAACTAGAAAAACGTGGAGGTAAACGCCCCAGCTAGCTCAGACTGCGTGAGGGAGCAAGGCAAATGTGAATAATGGCTTGGGGAGCAATTTCATGGATTTTTTCTTGCCCAAGAATCCAAACACAAATTTCCATGAAGGGTGGCTTTCCCATACCCGAATTTGGACAACCATACCTCTTCATTTCCCAAGGCATTAACTACTTCAACCAACTCTTGGGAGAAATGAATGATTGGGTAAAAAAGTCAACATGGGTAGTTGAGGGATTTATGGTTTCTTTCATTGACACTTGGCTTGACTTGATTGCCTCCAAGGGTTTCAATATTTCCCTCCCAATTCCTTGTAAAAACCATGCCCCCATCTCTTGTTGCATTGCATAGCTAGTTGTGGGTATTTTATTAAAGTGCATATTTACATGATATTTGCAATTCCATTGTGCCTGGATAGCACGCAAGCCATATGCATCACTAAATCGATGGCAGTACCTTGGACTTGAGCTCCTCACCACAATTTTATAACAATATTACATCATTTACAATTTAATGAAATGGGGTCAAAATCAGGATGTTACATCCATGTACAAATATTTGTGTCAAGTCGATATTTTAAAAATACAAATCAATAAAAATATTATACTTATGTATGTAATGGGACTACAATTTCTAAACCTCTATTAAATAGTGCATATGCATTTTATGTTTGTTTTCATACTTGAGAGGGGCAAAATATCACTCTCGAAGTTGTTACAAGGAAGGTGGTGAATAGTACATTTCACATCCCCTTAATTTTTTTATTGGGTGGTCGCAAGGATAGTAGCATAATTCGAGTACGAATACGGATATAGATACGATTTGATACAGAAAAAAATATGTAATAAAAAAATCCAATACGGATAAAGTACGGAAATAGAATTCTTATATATAATATTTTTAATAAGATATATAAACCAAATTAGCATAAATGTACATTAAAAACCATTTTTTTTACAAGAAAGTAATAAATTGAATGTTATTTATATTTTATAGTTATTAAATAATAAAAATTTGGTTTTTAAAATTTACTTTTTCATTAGGAAGAATTTATATTTGTATCATATCTATATCGAATATTCAACAAATTCGAGTTACTCTGAATTTCCGTAAGGGAAGTGCCAATATGGCCGAATTATGCTACTATGGTTGCAAGTAGAAAACACATATGGTCATAACTTCAACCCATTGAAGGAAAAAGTGACGAGCACTTTCCCGATAAACACATTAAACGTTAATGTTGATCGAGACTTGAAAACATTGGGAATATAGAACTTTGAAATCAGTAAATTGGATTATATGTAAATACAAATATGAAACTAAAGTTAATCACCAATATATCAAAATCGAATCACTAAAAATACATTCAATACAAGAATAAAAAAAAAAATATTTCAATTCAAGCATTCAACACAACTTGATTTTACCAATATTTGTCGGAAATCAAATCAAGGTTGTTTCTTTTTTAATTTCTTTTGACAACTATTGTTTAAAAAAAATATATTGTAATCTTTTTAATTTCTCTCTATTTATTTATCTACGTGTAGTAGTTCAAATGATTAGAAATTATTTACATGAAATGCTCACCTTAACATAAATGAAAAGTAAAGATGCAACTTTTTTTTTTTTTTTTCCTTGGAAAAAGTCTGTAATTTTATTTCAAAAAGATGAAGAAAATTACATTCCGCACATGTAATAGGATCACATAGATCCCTACATTGTCACATATTGACATTCCCATGGCTCGGGAACAAACCCTCAAATGCCCAAAAAAAGATAAAAAACCAGTGAATAAAACAGTCTTTCAAACCCACCAAAACCAGATCCACATAAGAGATCCACAGCTCCCAGGATGTGCCTCCACTCCTCAGGCACCACTCCCGTACACAACCGCCTACCTCCCAGCAGCAAAGGCAGTCCAGCCTCAATAGAGGGATATGACAGAGCTCCCTGCAGCGAGCAGGAAGGCAGCTACAAATGTGAGCAGCACCCAGAAAAAGCAGCAAACCCTGTAAACAATGAGCAGGAAACTGATCCTATCCACGAACACAAACCAGAAAAAAAAACAGCTCTTCCAAACCGACCGCAGTCCTCAAGATCCGTACTCGGCTATCCTCAAGATCACTTGGCACTGCGCCCTCCACGAACATATAGCTCCTTCAGATCCGACTCTCAACGTAGGTGCAGGAGATCCGCAGCTGTGGACACCGCAGCAGACTCAGCGGCCTCCTAAACCAGCGAAAAAAGCATCCATCCAGGGACCCTCGTTTGGAGGAGAAACGCCATAGCAAAGAGCCTAAAGACCACGAGACGCCACCACCTGAAGTAGCTCCGCCCTCTCCCTCTTGTTCCTTTATAGCAGACCCTGCTCAATGCAACCACAATGACCGCCGCCGCAGGAGTCTGCCCATACGCCGCCGCTACAGGTCTGCACGAGCTGTTCTTGATCGCTCCTATTCTTGAAGTGTATAATCTTGACCGCCCTTCAAGAAGCCAGTGCCAACGCCAGGTAATCACTGCATCTTCAAGCATGAAGGGCATTATGATATTCAATGGAGGAGATGCACTTACAGGCATGTGGAAATGACTTCTCGGGGACGACGATTCAAGAACAAGATTCAAGAACAAGAATGCGCGACACCCTGATACAGTGGACGATATGGGGCTCAAATTTCGTAGGGCAGCATTTGGAGACGTGCACAAGGCTTCTTCTGTGGGTGAGAGGGCCCTTCCATCCCACAAGATGGGGAGTACTGCAGATGAATGGCGAGAAGCCCTTTCTGCTGAGACATCGCCGCCGCTCGAGGCCCGCAGAATCCCAACCCAGCCTACCACGGACATCACGCGAACAGGGCCGCCGCCACCAATGGGTCTTCGCTAAGACCAGGAACTCCGCAACAATCGTGACCCAATCATGCTAACAAAACCGTCTATTGGTAAATAGAGGGCCGGCGAATCCTCTCTGATGACTCGGGGTGAAGAAAATGGCGAGCGAGCGTGAGATCTTCGAGCTTTCAGGGCCTCGCCATCTCACAAACATTGTCTGGTAACAACATTCACACGACTGCAATATTTCACAGGCATTTCTGTTCTCAGATTCATCCGCTGCAGGTTTCTCAAAGAATTTGATAATAATCCGCATGCGATTACTTATTTTTTCTTATTGTTCACTGCAGGTCGGATTCGAATCACAGGTGGTGCGTAGCGGCCAGTCTGGTTCAGGGCGTGTATATCTGGAACGCGATCGGCAGGACCACAGGCTTCGTAAAGATGCAACTTGTTTGGAAATCACTTTGTTTAAATGTTTTAAATCAATGGCTTTATTTGTATGGATGAGTGATAAGAGTCATAAACTTGGAGAATGGATAATATTCCTCTATAGATATTATTTCACCAAGTGTGTTAAATGGAAAATTGAGTGACAAAATGTTTAAGTGAAGTTAAAGAGAATAAGTTATCTAGTGAAATAAAATAGTAGCATAACCACTTAACTTGTAGTTGGTGAATATTGATAGACCATAAGTTAAGTGCCACGAACAAATTAAATATGTTACTTGTTCTCTATGTAGTTATAATCACCCATTGTTTATGTCATATCTAGTTGTTATCACCCGCCTTATTCTAGTTAAACGGGTTGTCTACCATGAACTGCTTGTTATCCATGCATCAACTACTAGTTATTTTATAATTGTTTATTTCAAATTTGGAATAATAACCATAAAATCAATTTGGATAGTACAATTTCCTCATCCTTGTGCAATCTAACTTGAATTTGGAATGATGACCATAAAATCAATCTGGGCAGTACACTTGCCTCATCCTTGTGTAATTTGGGATCCATGGAGATCTACCTCCATCCCAGATCAAAAGTGGATAGGATTACACTGATAAGTGTTATTCTAGCGCCTATCGGTGTAAAAAGGAAACATCCCAAAATACGCAACTCCCTATGCACAATGTGTAGTTGGCGGGGAGATGCATAATATGCGGTATGGGTACACAATGAAATCTCCATGGAATCCCACTTCCACTTTTGTAAATTATTTACAACATTTTCTTATGTTGGTGGATTCCCCTCTTTTGCATAAAGCATTCAATACCAACCAAAGGAATCATATCTTGTGATTTTGGTAAAAAGATTTTCTTTCCACAGGGAATCAACACAGGCATATTAAATTCTTTAGCTGTAATCTGTCGATAATATCTAGAAGGTGGAAATTCTCCAAAATGTAATAAATTGCTAAGAACTTCGTGCTTTCCCTTTCAAATTATTAGTTTCAAACATCATTATAAATAATAATTTAATAATTAAAAAAATAAAAATAAAAATTATTCAATGTACATTAAGACTTGGTTAGTTGATTTCGAGAGTGTGGAATTTGGAACTTCTAAAATCAATTACTTGGACCCAAGAATTCCAAGTTCCTGGTGTAAACACCAAGAAATTTTCAATGAAAAGATAACTATTTATTTTTTGTACTTTTTATGCTTTCATAAAAACTATTGTATGATCTATTTTTGAACTTTGAGTTGGCTCATAGTGAATTCATTTTTTGATCCATATATTCAGGGACTTGCTTCTATCTAAATTTTCTTAGGAAATAGATGAAAAATCAAAATACATATTTTAATGTTGCTTTGACTTCAAAGCTTTTATCATACACCGAATGGTGCACTTTGTATCATCTTTAATGAAGAATGGAGTGTTGGAATAACTGACGATATTCCCATCTTCTTTATTCTTTGCTTTTCTCAGGATGGTGTAAAATAATTTTCTTGGGGCATAAAGGTATCTTTAATTGTTGGAGTCCATGAAAATTATTGAACTCAACAACTCATCCTTTCATTGAATCTATGCAATTCTTTCCCTCCAAGAGGAGGGAACATGATCTATATATATTTAATGCCTTATATGCCAGTTGCTCTTTATCACACGGACATGTCCCTTGTGTGCATTATTGAGTTACTGGGCAATATTTTTTGTATTTTATTGTATAAGAATTGGTTTACAAGTGGGTATTGGGCTGGTGCAAGGTAATGATACCCAATTATGACACGTTACTTGCAATGACATGCTGGAAAAACAGAAATATTATCATTAAAATGAATTATTAGGGGTACCTACAAAACTTTTTCGAATTAGGTGTAAAAAGATGAAACGTAGAAAAACGGATCACCTTCCAGAATATATAGCTTTTATTTATGGAAAAGTGGTATAACCACCCCCAACATTTCATTATTTTAAGATTGGTATGTTATTTTTTCTCTAAAACATAATGCACATGTTTTTGTTAGTCCACCGGTTTGTTATGTAAATTGTCAATTTATGAGGAAAACAATATGTAGAGGCATAGGCAATAGACAAATCTTGTGCGGGGCTATTTTTCCAAAATTTAAAAAGTTATTTTGATATTTTTTTAAATTACAAAATTTAGTGAAGCCTTAAAATGACATGGTCGAGTGTTGGTACACCATATCATGGTCTGAACATAATCAATCAACCTTTTTTTTTAGCTTGTAGGTATTCTTGTACTCTTATGTGGGTTCTTTTCCGTTTTCGAAATATGTTAGCCAATCAAAAGTTATAGGCCAAATAAACGACCTATGTTTTTTACAAATTTGACACGAGTGCAGTTAAAAATGAATTAAACATAGAAAACAAGAACATATCTATTCAAAAAATATATAGTTAGAATATGCACACAGAGCTTGACAACTGTGTGCAATTTCATCAATACTGCACTAGTGGAGCATATGCGGAACTAAGGTGAAAAACATGAACTTACATCATTTGATGTGTTCTGCCATAAATCAGACCGAGCCTCAAGGTTTGGCAATCCGAAGCTAATACCAAACCTGCAAGGGCACCAAAAATAATTTGAATACAGACACGTGTGCATGAAAATGCGTGCACGTGCATAGGCATGCATGCATTGTTATGAGCGCACATGCAGATGCATGCACACTTTGCTATGCGCGCATGCTTTGATTCTATTTCTATAGAGTATAATTTCCATTCACTATTTTTGTTGAATAATATGAGATTTCCTCTAATGTTGGGACCCCCCCCCTCTCTATAACCCCACCCCTACTCTCTTCCTTTCCACCCAATCCCCCCCACTCTCTTCCACTCTACCCAATCCCTCCTCCCTCCCTCACCCCTCTCTTCTCTCCTTCACCACAGGGGTTAGGAGATATACTATTACAAAAAA